>CP141127.1:10300500-11694500 GCA_035236585.1 Warburgia ugandensis | reverse complement strand
TCATCAAACACCTAAAACCCACATATGCACTTTAAGCTGCGTCTGAAAGTTCCTCTCTACTTTCACGGGCCTTTACTGTGGAAAATGCTCTTTTCTAATTCAAACTTCATTCATTTAAAATACACATGTGAACAAAGGTACAAGAAAACAAAAGTCTGAGAAAGGAGATCTGAAGAAATAAAGAATGGATATGGGTATGGGAAGGGAGATATGAAGAAATGATGAATGCATATGAGCTTCCTATTTGAATGCTTTAGATATTCCTTGAACTGAGTTCCTTTTCCTTGATCAAACTTCAAGGAGACCTCAGCTTCAAGAAGCAGAAAATACCAAAAAGAGCAAATAAATCAGAAACGAGAAAGCAAACAGAGAAATGGAGAAAGCCCTTCTCTTTCTCCTCTTCATCTTCTTCTTCTTGATTACAGCAACTGTGTCTAATGCAGTTTTCTTTCCAAGACAAACCCGTCAATCACTGATTCACACAAAAAGCCCAAAATCCAAAATCCAATACAAGACCCAGTTCTTCCCTCAAAAGCTAGATCACTTCACCTTCAAGCCTGAAAGCTCCAAAATCTTCTACCAGAAATATCTCATCAACTTTGACTACTGGGACAGTGGCCCTCAACACAGAGATCCAATCTTTGTTTACACTGGGAATGAAGGAAATATCGAATGGTTTGCTTCTAATACTGGTTTTGTTCTTGAAGTTGCTCCCAAGTTCAACGCCCTGCTCGTATTCATTGAGGTCATATTCAATAGAAGAATATTCCCAAGTTTTTGCTGGTTCGTAATATTGTTTATTGCTCTACTCGAAATGATTATTAATGGGTTATTTTTGTTTGTTTTGGTTTTCCAGCATAGGTTTTATGGAGAATCATTGCCATTTGGAAAGGATTCTTATACGTCTGCCAAGACATTGGGGTATTTAAATTCCCAACAGGCATTGGCTGATTTTGCTGTTCTTATCAGGAGCTTGAAGCATAACTTATCAGCAGAAGCATCCCCAGTTGTGGTTTTTGGTGGCTCATATGGAGGGAGTACGTTAGACCATTAGACGTAATTGTCTTTGCCTATCTTCTTTTTTTTTTTCTTTCAAATAAAAACATTTTTATTGGATTATTGCATTCTGGGGGCTCTCCCTTTTGATGGGTCTTTTGGAAGAAGTGATTTGAGATAATCATTATTTGCTTTCCTCATTAGTTTACAAACTGATGAAGAGTGGGAAGCAAGTTCGGAAGTCCATTACTGCAGTATTTTTTTTCCTTTTTGTACTGATTATTTATATCAACTTGTGCTAGATGGGTTTGAATCTTTCTGGGTTTTACAGAGGAAGAAAACTAAGAGCAGATCATGTTTTCTCTTCTTTCTTTCTTTTTCCTTACATATTTTTCTGTTTTTTTATCACAAACTTTTTTACCCAGTTTGAAATAAATGCACTTTCTTCATTTTTTATTTTTTTTTCATGTTCCACAATTTCCCAATGATTAGCATGTATATTTATTTCATAACCATCACCATCCCTTCTTGTTTCAGGGTCCTTCCCATTTGACCATTTTTTTCTCTGGTTTAACAAGGCGGTTTTTGCTCGTGTTTGCAGTGCTGGCTGCCTGGTTTAGACTGAAGTACCCTCATATTGCTATTGGCGCCTTGGCATCTTCAGCTCCAGTTCTGCAGTTTGATAATATAACTCCATGGGCAAGCTTCTATGATGCTGTATCCAAAGATTTCAAGGTCGGTATACATGAGATTGTGTTAGGGTTTCCTCTACTTCCTTGTGGGTTTGAAGAGACTTCTTTTGCTGAAGGGATTCTTGTTTTTATTGGTTTTTACTTGGTTTCTGCAGGATGCCAGCATCAACTGTTTCAATGTGATAAAAGGAAGTTGGGATGAGCTGCATGCACTGTCTACTCAAAAAGAAGGCCTGGTGGAACTTAGCAGAACCTTTAGCTCTTGCAAGTAAGCATGTAGAAAGACAAATCAATCTCCCCGGTCAATGTTATAATGTGGGCTCCAAATTCGCCGCTAGAATTACAAGTGAGTTTATGATCGTTGCCATTCCTTCACTCGGCTCTGACTTAGATTGGCCACAATAGAAGAACTTCCTTCATTGGACGATCCGGGCCTTCATTGCTGTTGGGTGTAAAATGACGGCTAGGATGTTTAGAAATGACGTGTGTAATGATCTTGTGCAATCAGACGGTTAGGATTGTCTGATGGAAGAGACTTTCGGACTTGGCATATCTAAGATAGGGTCCAGCAGCAAATGGTTTCGACCACCGAAAGTTCGGGGCTCACTTCTATTGAGCACCGTTTAAAACTGCTAATTTTGAGGGTTGCTTCAGCAAAACTGGTGCAGCCAGAGTTCCATGAGAAACAATGTGTGATTAGGCTCATCCGCATGAAAACAACATGATCAAGACCGTTCATGCTTATGGCACCTAACAAAGTGGACCCCAAACTGGACCCTTGAAGAAAATAGAGCAACGGTCGGTCCATATTCAATAGAAGGTCATTTCAGCTAAAGTAATCTCCGTGGTGGGCCCCTTTTCGGATATATAAAAGATCTGCATCATGCAAGCATCATCTGGCAGGGGTAAATCATCATCACATGTAACAGTGGTGCAGTGATCCCATGCATCGAATCCTCACATTCTATTCTTGGTTAAGAGTTGAAAACAGAATCCTCTGTTTCTTCAGTGCTTTCTACACTTAGAGATGATTAGACTAGACATCAAAAAACAGAGAAGAAAAATCTTACTTGTCCCAATTAACTCAAATTTCATGAATAATAAAACTTGTTATAAACACAAATTTAATTTTCATCTTAATCATGGGTTTTTGTAGTATCAATTCCTTAAAATGAACCAAACAATATGGAATTTTAATCAACATTGGTATTCCACCCATCATTGTTTCTCTGCAATGGAATGACTTTTTCTGATCTTCAGTTTGTAACGCTATCAGTATCAACTTAAGTTCCAATTGCTGTTTAATGTTGCTGAAGTATTCCTTCCATTGTAGGGACGTTCAATCTGTGTATTCAGTGCAAGACTGGTTGTGGTCGGCATTTGTTTACGCAGCAATGGTCAATTACCCAACGCAAGCCAATTTCATGATGCCATTGCCTGCCTATCCAGTGGAAGAGGTACATTCTGTGTTATTCTTATACAAACGATCTCTCACACATACACTGCTCTGTCATTACTGCTGTTATAATTATTATTTAGAAAGACTTAATCTAGTGATCTTTATGTTTTGAGTTTGAAGAAGGCTGCTGGTCATGTTCAGCGTTTGAGATTTTTTCATATTTTATTGCATGATCAGTAGGGGTTGTTCCTTAATTTTTCCTTCCTCTGTATTTTGTCCGTGAAGATGTGCAAGATCATTGATGGGTACCCTCAGGAGACTAACAAGCTCGCCAAGGTGTTTTCAGCTGCAAGTTTGTATTACAATTACTCTCGTGCAGAGAAATGCTTCGATTTAGAGAATGGAACCGATGCTCATGGTCTTCATGGTTGGGATTGGCAGGTGATATCCCAGTACATTTTAGCTTTAGTAAGAACACAAAATGGGTGCTTAAACTTTACAATAAATTCCTCTATTGTCTTTGGAAGAGTGAGTTTGAGGGTATCTGATTATACTAATTACTGCATTAGACTCATCAACAACCATCTTCCATGATTCTACAGAAAGTAGTTTTGGTTGCTTATTATAATAAAGGAAATGAACTGTTAAGCTGGATGGCTGTGGATGTTTTGGCAGGCATGTACTGAGATGGTTATGCCCATGAGTTGCTCCAATGGAAGCATGTTCCCTACTTCGACCTTTGACTACAAGGAATTCAGCGAGCAGTGCAAGAAGAAATATGGGGTGAAGCCTAGATCTCATTGGATCACAACTGAATTTGGTGGCAGTGTGAGTTTTCCACTTTAGTTAGTTCTTAATCTCTTTGGATATTTCTTAAACAAATGAATATCTGGCAGAATTTTAAAAGTAGATCAAGGAAATTGATGGTTAGATTTGCTCAAGTTTTCTTAGTTCATCCATGTAGTTAATAGGATCAGGAAATTTGGCTTCGTTACTCTGATCTTTCATTTGTCTCTGTAAAAATTTCCTCTTCTTGCTTAGTTGCAGTGGGATAAGTGAATAAACATGATCCTTTTGGACATTATATGTCCAGTTCTATTTAATCATTCATTACTTGTTTGAACTGTGTCTTAAGCATTATGTGTTTTACAGAGAATCAAGCAAGTCTTAGGGAGATCTGCAAGCAACATCATCTTCTCCAATGGATTGAAGGACCCTTGGAGTACGGGGAGGTCAGTAAGAACTGCATGCTGGCTAATTCAATCTTAAGTATATAGTGAGGATAAATTTACATTAAGCAATTTAGAGAGACCTTAATCGATTCCTATTTCTGATTGATATCGAACCTGAATGTAAATGCAGTGTGCTGAAAAATATATCTGATACTATCGTAGCGCTCGTCACAGAAAGAGGTAGGCTACGCATTAGTAATTACAGGTCCCAAATCATTTCAACCTCTTCTATAGCATCATTGGCAGTAACAAGAGCTTAGTAGTCTCTCAATTCATCTGTCTAATAATTGCTTCTTTCTCTCAGGAGCTCACCATCTGGATTTGAGGTTTGCTACAAAAGAAGATCCAGATTGGCTTACAAAGCAAAGGGAGCAAGAGGTAAAGATCATCCAGATGTGGATAGATGAGTACTACACAGATTTTAAAGAGAGATAATGATGTCTCAAAGTGCAATCTTGTGGACTTTGTCTCTGAGGATCTTTGAGTTGGTTTGGCTACTAGAAACTGTTGTTCACTTCATTCAGATAATTGATCATATAGAACATCATGATAGAGGAGTAAATTTTCAACCCAAAAAGGACTTTGTAACACCAAGAACTGTATTTGATTACTTCATTAATTGACATAAAGAATGGGCTTTGGGCTTAAAATTCTCTTCACGGTCCTAAAACTTCTGTATGAATATCCATTTCCTTCTTCCCTTTCAAACTTTCTGCAGTCCGCTGAGTAAGAACTCCTTCACATCACCATCTCTATGGAGTCTGTATTTAGATAAAAGCAAACAAGGCGTTATAGTATGGGATTAAGTTGCAAAAATGAAGTTTAAAGCCAACATTTGAATACGAGGAAACAATGTCGAAGCAAATTTTCGACAGAAATTAGTCTTTATCGAATCTGTAGTCGAATCATCATCTAGTTAGCTTTAAAACCATGAAATTATTAGGAGAATTCGGCATGGGGAAGTCTTGAGAAGATGAATGGAGCATTATTGACTAAGTGGATTTGGAGTTTTCGTATTAAGAAAGGCACCCTCGGAAGATGTGGAGTTGATGAACACAAAAAGAGAGTGAGAATTTGTGTAAAAAGACAGTTCCGGTGCACGAAGCTCCCATGTATGCAAGGTCCGGAGAAGGGGTGGACCACAAGGGTCAATATTATGCAGCTTTATCTTGCATTTTGCAAGAGGCTATTTCCACGCTTTGAACCCGTGACCTCAAGGTCACATGACGACCACTGTACTGTTGCACCAAAGCTCCCCTTTAGAGTGAGAATTTGTGTAATATGGAGAAATGTGTGCAAAAGATGGTATAGCTAGGCTTCATTAAAAACGTTACATTTTCTGTGAGATCAAAGAGAAAACATTTCGTTTTGGCACGATGGATCTATGGGGGTAGCTCATTGCTACTAAGTTTGGTTTTATATATCAACTGCCAAGGCCACTATGGTGACAGAAATGTGGCCACAGTCAGAATCGAAATGAATGGATCATCAAGTCAGCCTACGCTCGATCCAAATGACTTTGAAAATGAACCGAGTTAAGGCGATTTATAATGAAGTTTCAGATTTCGAAATGCCAAAATGTTCCATAATAAAATCAAAATTTTTTGTTCTTATAAAATAAAAATTTTCCGATTCACCAGTTCTTAACTCTTTCGAAAGGAACAATAATCAAAGAACTAAAAATCAAGACATAATTCAAATATGATCTTGAATTCATAACATAATTATTTTGATTCTTTCCCAAATAATATTGTAGAAGAGAATGTGATACGACGAAATAGAATGCAATAGAAAGAAAGACAAGGAATGGGTTACCTACTCCTAACGGTCAAAGCGAGCCCTTTAATTAAGAATTAATGGATTAATCAAATCTCCCCAAGTAGGATTCGGTCTTTCTTTATTCATGGGCAATGAGTTTTGATGTATTGGGTGTATCTGTATTTATAGAAGCTTTAATTTTTGTGCTTATCCAAATTGTTGGTTCAGTTTATACATGGCCAAAAGAAGCATTGGAATGATCTTAGCTCCAGGCTATGGTCTTCGGGAGCAGCTCCAAGGGCATTAAAGAAAGAAAATGGTTTAGTTATACAGATAGTAAATCAAAATCATTGTGCCAGCATGAGGTCGTGGGTGTAATCCAGAATGCTCATCTTGTAAACCGTGACTATGAGATCTTCTAAATGGTTCCCGTCCCACGCTGAGCAAACAGCCATTCTATAAGGTCAAGTCTAACAGAATGCATCAACTCTGATATCTAATCTTGGTGCAGTTTAAATTAGGCTTTCTGGATCAAGATCAAGACTCCATCAGTCGAGGGACCTACAATGCAGATGCTTAAAACTATATCTAATTTGAGCAATGGTGAACCACTGGCAGTTTGTGGTGGACCAATGGATGGATGATTAAGTTGACAATCTCACAACCCACATGTCTTATGCACGTCATATAAAACAATTTGGGTGACAGAGATCACATCTGATGACTAATTATAACACTCCCTTCTCTCAAATTTCATACTAATTAACACCCACCTATTGCTCTTAATCTTAGAGCATCACTTAAAATATTATTATAGGCTTCTAGAGGAAAATAAGTAGTATAGTAGCTGATATATTTTGAGGAATGCTACATTCACGCATGACAGGATAGAAGTTGCCCCTCAAGCCAAGCACCACCCCCACCCTCCACACTTTACCATGGCAGGCCAAACCTTGGTTGATCAGAGTTTCTGTAACTCTTCGTATCTTACAACCAAAAACAAGTGGTTTTTATTCGTTGATTCTAATCGTTATTTAAATAGTGCTTCTAACTGTTTATGTTTATGCCTCTGTGACTAAAATTATTTTCTTGAGATTTCAGGCTTATCGAAGTCTGCACTGTTTTAGGATTGGTAGTCATTTAGAATTAGAAAAATTAGATGAACCGGTCTAATCAACCAAAGATTGAAGATGGCGTGATAAAACTGGGAGAGTACGGTAACTTTTGTATGTCTCGCAGGATTACTTCAAGGGGAATGAAGGATAGTGCGCACACTACAACTGTTTATTGAAGTGTGCCAGATGGGCCTCATAAATTGTCGAGGAGACCTGCCTATTGATTTCTATAGCTTTGGATCACTTGCATGCCAAACATCAAGGTGATTGGATGAATTTAAACATCCCAAAACTGTCTTATTAATGTAGACCATTCTTTAAGGTTTTCCACAGTTGAAACATGGTTGATCTAAAGAACATGTATTCTGATTTAGTTGAATCTTTTCTTTGGAAAATTAGTCATCTAAATCTAGAGAAGTCCGATGGCCTATCATGCAAAAAGTGGGCGAACTACAGCAAGCACCTGTAAAGGGCGCAGTATCCTGTCACTCCTATCTTTTCACCCACTTTGACTCGTGCCCAAGTCACTGCATAAACAAATTCATGCTTGCTGGCCCCAACCCCTGTAAAGTCCAAATAAACAAGGCTATACAAACAGCCATTCAAATCCAATCTACCCGTTTCTATTCATGGAATGTTGCGTGGTAAGTGATAAATAAATCAGATCTCCTATTAAATCTACCCACAAACTATTAAATCTACCCACAAACTACTAAATCTGCAAATGTCGGCTTCTGGGTAGGGAGGAAGAGAAACTAGTGATGGTTTGGAGAAGAAGAAGGCGTCTCTGAGTTGGATCTAGAAAGAGAAAGTCGAATCGGCAGAGTGAGAGAAATGTCTTCTCGTCGATCTGGATTGGTTTTGAGGTGTTGTTTGGTGATTTTGGCTGTTGCTTCAGCACTTTATGTATCAGGGCCTGCTCTGTATTGGAGGTTTAAGAAGGAGATTAAGTTGGGTGGAAAGTCTGCAGCTTGTGGGCCTTGTGTCTGTGATTGCCCTCCTCCTCTGTCTCTTCTCAAGATTGCACCTGGTATGTTTACTTATTTCTGTTCTTTTCCTTTTATTTTTGGTTTTTTCTTACATTTGGCTGCTGCGATTTTCTGTAGTTGTAGTTTCTATTCCCTCTCGGTTTTCTGTTTGTGTGAAGAATGGTAATGTGATAATGCAACCTAGGACTTGGAGAAGCTGAATGTCCGTAGTTACGGGGGTTTTTTGTTAGATCTTGTATTTTGTTTCTGGGTTTTTGTTATATATTATCTTGTGTGGAAATCTACTGAGGTTTAGAGGTTCCCAATTGATTTCTGGGGTTTTATCAGTGGTTTCGTGCTTTTGATCTTACTTTTTCTTTTGGTTTTCGACCTGGAAATGAATGAGATGAAATTAGATCCAAAAGGGAACTCAAGAATTTTTGGGTTTGAAT
The DNA here is from genome assembly GCA_035236585.1 of Warburgia ugandensis. NCBI lineage: Eukaryota > Viridiplantae > Streptophyta > Magnoliopsida > Canellales > Canellaceae > Warburgia > Warburgia ugandensis. The sequence goes on along the minus strand of CP141127.1, from coordinate 11,685,888 downwards.
TTGGATTTCCCTTAGTCTGAATCCTTGAACATGTTATCTTGTGTGGTAATCTACTGAGGTTTAAAGGGACCCAATTGATTTCTGGGATTTTATCAGTGATTTCGTGCTTCTGTTCTTAATTTTTCTTTTAGTTTTCGAGCTGGAAATGAATGAGATGAAATTAGATCCACAAGGGAGCTCAAGAATTTTGGGTTTGAATTTGGATTTCTCTTAGTCTGAATCCTTGAAGGACTTGTTATGCAGTTATTGGGGGAATATTTGAGAGGTTTTTTGGCCAGATCTTCTTCTAGTGTTAACTTCTCACAGGGGAAGGATTTACATCTAGGTGGTTGTAATTGTCTGTCTAATCTTGTGATTGGCAATTGCTGTTAAGGAAATTTTATGGTGTCATCTAGTCAACAAAATCTGATTGGGCCACCGTATGTTGGTTCTTCACCAACTTGTAAGGATGCCTGGCGTGGCGTAGTTGGTTCATGTTTGTTTCAAGACCAATGGTGATGTTGGCCTATTATGCCTTTGCAAGAAGAAAGAGAGCCCATATGTTCACCCCTTTTGTCTTTCTAATTCTCTCTCTGTAGAAAGGGGTGGCCCAAGAAAAGAGAAGGGCAAAATATATCAACACGAGGAAATTTTGTTTATATTAGAGTAAAAGGGCAGCCTGGTGGGATAACCGTATACTGTTACCAGAGTAAATCTTTGTTTGATGCTTTCTCTTATATATGGTGATAATGTGGGTTCACCTTTACCTTCTAATGTATTTTACAAATTTATTGATATTGGTCTCTTGTACAAATAACTAAGTATTTTAAACTTTGAACTTTTAAATTGATTTTGATCCGGCTTTTGTTGGTTTTGAGTCAGCTGATCGTGAAAATCATCTAGAGTGGTCAGATCTGCTTACTTTTGGGCTTTCCTATGAAGTGTGTATGGGATGGTTAGGAAAATGAGATGTACAATCATTGAGCCCCTAGCAGTAGCCTTAAGTGGATAGATTTTGAGGTTATGTGCTAGTCATAAATTCACTTCTTTTGGTTGGCCCCAAAACCTTCACGGAAAATGTCAACCCTTGCATCATACAGCTATAGAAAAGAAGAAAGCAAAAAATACTGTCTCCTACCTTTATTAACTTGTCAGCTGTTATTATGGCTATAGTTTGGTATGTTAGTTTCTGATGATTTTGGACTGCTAGACATTACACAGTGGTAGCTGTTCGAAATAATTTTGAGACTTAACAGATTTGGCAATTTTCTTTGTCACTTTTGTCCCAATTTTTCTAATTCCTGCTTCCTCTATTTATAATCGTGGGTTTTGTGCATGAATGATTGTGCTCTGTTACACAGTGTCTTCAAGGCCAAAAGCTAAATGTGCAGCCATTACTAGCAGTCGATGATACTAATGGCCTCTCTTAGAAAGTCTACATAATTTTCATCTGGCTTCAGTTTTTATAGGCAGAATGAAAAAATCATCCCAATCACTCACCTCTTGTTTATACACATAAATAATCTAGAACCAAGCATGCTGATACTACCTTAGATATCACAACCTCATTTTGGTGTTTTAAAGGCCTATTTTCTACTGGATTGCTTGTTAATACTCTGTTTCCCGGTGCAGGCTATATTAGCTATCCTTTACAGTGACAGGGTTTTGCACATCACCTTCCTGTCTTTGATCTTTTCTAATTGCTAGGTTAATAAAATTTGGCCACCACACATTGTTCACAGTATGAGAATGACATTTTCTGCTTAACTGAATTGGTAGCTCATTAGAGCTATATTTCTTGACGCAGACTATAATATTTATGTTTTATACTGACTGGGTTTTGCACGTCACAATGTTCGCTTTGTTCTTTGCTAATTGATAGTTTAAGCAGATTTGACAAGCACATCTTGGAGTATGAGCATGTGGTTAACTTCTGCCTACTTGTCTCACCTATTGCCTGCTGATGTATTAGTTTATTATTTCTTGATCCCATAAAAGCTTCCAGATTGATGTATGAACTGTCTTCTAGAATTCACTAATTTGAGGCAGTATAGTATTTGATGAGGATGGACTCGAGTTGTTGGTCCATGAAATAGCTTTTCTGATTGCTTTGTCATTTTGGGAGTTGTATATAATTTGTACTAACTTTTATGTCTACTCTAGAGAATTTTTCTTTGTAATTCAGTTCTATGGCTGCTTATCTGTAAGTACAATCTTCTGAATCTAATTCTAGACCATAATTATCAAGACTGCCTTTTCTATCTGCATCATCTTTTTGGATGCAGAAACTCTTACTAGAGTTTCCTCTTGATCATTCCATACCTCAACAGGTGTCTATTTCTTTAGCGTGGGAAGTAGTGTGTCAAAAAAATTTCACAGCTTAGCATAGTTTCCGTTACAGAGTCCAAGCTCAACAAAATCCTCTGGTTCAAATAATATCATGGTCATGTTACATAGTAATTAACAATGGCATCACATTCCAAAAAAAATAACTGTTTCCAAATAAGTGGAGCAAAATCTAAAGCAGAGGTACATATAATACAAACTTCAGTTTTCTCTCCTTGAACTACTACAGGAGATAGATAGGCAATACAGTATTTAGATAAATCATATCTTACATTGTTCAAAAGCTCAAAACTTGAGTTAGAGTTGAAGCGGTCCTGAGCCAATTAGACTTGCTTGGACATGTCATCTAAGCTTTTTGAAGAAGTTCTAGCCAGGTTAAGCTTTCTCTATTGAGTTTTGGACAACTGTACCAGATCCTCTCCAAGGTGAGTTAAGATTATTCAAAATTGACCCAACTGGCTGGGACGAGTTCTTGAGATCTAATATGAAGGAAAGACCAACATAAAAGAGAAAAAGAAAGAAAAGAAAAGTGGTGGATTGAATATTCGAAGAATATAAAATATGGAAAATAAGACTGCACTAGAGCACCTGGAAGTGCTTGTTCAGTGGCAGATGTAACTCTAGCTAGTTCATTGACTGATGAGAAGAGATTTAAAAAGAGGAGCATTACCAAATTAAACGAGAAAATATTCTTATGAAAGGGGTTCGTGTTACAGATTTTGCAAGGCATTTGAAAAAGATATCTTAGATGCCTCTTTACTTGGCTGTTTCTGGAGCAAGACATGGTCTCAAGCTGATTACCATAGTTTGTGTATTGAAAGGTTAATGTATATTATCTTATAGCTGTTTGTTCTGTTTTCTGCCTGACTCTTCTACCAGTTATTCTTATGCGATTTTGTAGTCATAAGAAAGGTACTTTCTTAAGCATGCTCTTGGAAACGAAGTGGCATGCCCGGAGCCCCTTGTACGATGTTTTTCTGTGGTGGCTATGGATTGCAAAATCTTTATATTGGAAGTTATGTTACATCTTTTTCTTAGTTCTTTGAGCTTGTCATATAATGAATATGCACACTCAACTGTGAAATTTTTTCCCTAATGATTGTATTTGATTTCTCAATTATCTCAACCATTAAAATTTTCTTTTATTGTCTTTTTACAGGTCTTGTCAATCTTTCAGTTGCAGGTCAGTGACGTTTCTGACACTTAACTCTTAAGTTGGTGGCATACTTAAGTATATATCGTTTTCTCTTTTTCACAATGAATTTTACATATTTGATCCATAAGAGGCTAAAACTTCTGGACGCTATTTTTGCTTTGCTATTTCTTACATTCCTATGGGTATTTGTACCTAAAAAATTCTGTGCATGCTCCAGTGCTCTAATAGCATGACTAAGGTAACCCCCCACCGATTATTTTTGCAAACTGTTAGGTGTCCCCAGCCAAAAATCTCCATTAAGTCGACATTTTTTCTTTTCTTTGTTCATGATCTTGTTTATATTATGGATTTTGCATTTGTGAAACTTTATTTCCTTATTTTGCATCACCGGTTCTTCATTGTGTGTGTAGTCAGGTAATAGTTTTAGCTTCAAGCTGTTGTTATAGCCATATAGGTTGTTGCTTTATAGGCCTGCCATTGGATATATCAAGCAACCTGGACCTGCTACTGAAAATATAGCCCTTGTGGAAGCAAACCAGAATCAACCAATTACCATTGATGGCCATTGCCCAAAAGTTTCACTGATTGGATGGTGTTGGCTGATCATGAAATTGGGTAGGTTGTGATTGTTTCAGTGGCATTCATTGGCAATTCACTTCTTATGTGACAAAAGTCATTTTATTTTAGAAATTAGCCACGTCTGACTACTGATTCTGTATGTGAGAAGGAATTTTGGACTTAAATTGATCTGAACTGCTTCAGTGGTGCTTCCTTTTCTTCTAGGAGTCTCGTGTCACTTCCGCTCTGCCCACACATATCTTCTCCTATTTAATTTTTACCATCTGAAAGTTGGTGGGTGAGAGGATGCGGGCCTGCAACCTTCTAGTTGGGGACCAGTGCACCTAACCAACAGGCCAGCTGCTTGTCACTCACTTCCCTTTTGCCAAGGAAACTGTTCCAGCGTGTTAGCATCCGTCCATGTATCTCCTCGAGTTAGCTGTTGCAAATTCGAATCATGTCTAAAGGCTTTTGCTTTGACAAGCTGAGCACTATTTATGCATCCCATTTTTTCTTGCTTTCTCTTCTAATATCAATTCCCTTGTTTCATGTTTCATGATGCAAAATAGATTGCGGAAGGAATGATCCTGATCTCAACAGGGAGATGGAGAAGCAGTTTGTGGATCTGTTAACAGAGGAGTTGAAATTGCAGGAGACTGTTGCAGAAGAACACACCCATCACATGAACCTCACCTATATTGAAGCAAGAAGGACAGCTTCTCAGTATCAGAAAGAAGCTGAGAAATGCAATACTGCTACTGAGACCTGTGAAGAGGCCAGAGAACGAGTTGAGGCAGAATTGAGGATGGAGCAGAAGGTGACGGCTATGTGGGAGCGTCGTGCCCGTCAGTTTGGGTGGGAAGGGTCGTAAACCAATCAGAAGAGTCGCTATTTTCACCATTTGGGTACTATTCTCTGGGCACTTATGCAATCTTTGAGATGTAGATCTTCTATTTAAATGTAGCTCCTACATTTTGTATGAACTTGAGTTATTTGAGGAAAAAAATAATCGCAAAATTCTCAAAGCATTAAGCAAGGTCATCGTGCCAAAGATTAGAATATTAATCGGTCTCATTACATCATCTGTATGAAGGGGAGCCTTGGCGCAATGGTAGAGTTGTTGTTGTGTGATTCTGAGGTCACGGGTTCAAGGTGTAGAAACAGCCTCGTGCAAATGCAAGGTAAGGCTGCATACTATTGACCCTTATGGTTCGCTCCTTTTCCAGACTCTGCATATGCGGGAGCTTTGCATTGGGGCTGCACTTTTTATTACAGCATCTGTATCTCTTGCGATTTCTGCAGTGTTAGTTTCAGATCTCCGAATGATGGGTATCACTTGTGACAAGAGTGCAAATAGAATTAGTAATGATAGTTAATTTCCTACGAGGAATGCCAAACACAGAATGGACCGGCTTTTAAATGAAGGTTCACTCCAACTTTGGATGATCCAACCCGTTAACAAAAATCCCGATGGTTGGATGATTCTGGCTATAAAAAACCGTGTTTTTGGGAGTTGAGATGTAGATTGTTGCTGTACAAAGATGCTAGGCGTCCTTTTCCAATGACCAAAAGAATAATTTTTCCAATGATAGATTAATCCAATGCATGGGATTTTTGAACTATAAGATTGGAAAGTTTGGGAAACGAGATGAATGGGTCAGGTCATCAAAAGCTATGGCATTATAATGCTTTTATAATAAGCATGCCTTGTCACTAACGTGTGAGAAGAAGTCAATTCTCTATTTTGTAATGAGGGTGATTTCTTTTGGGAGATGCAAGTCATTCATCTTATTTGGCATAATAAAATTAGGGAACCTCAAAAAGAATAGATGCATTTGAGTGATTCTAAATTTTTGTTTTGGTCATTTGAAAAAAAAGAAGAGAGTTAGGTATAAGCATCTAATCATCATGAAATTTCATGTCTAGCCAATCCAACCCATTATGAACAAGATGAATGGGTAAAATCTCCTATAAAATGTTACCTTTCATCACAAAACAAAGTGTTGACTTCTTCATATGCCTTGGTACACTGACTCCTAACGCTACTTTTTCCTAAAACCTCAATCGCAGTAGTTCTTAATGCAAGACGTGGTGGCTCACCACTGACTACTAAGATATAATGTCCATGGCTTTTTGAACTTTATATTATTCATTAGTTTTACTTAAAGCGATTTTTGCAAAAATGACATTATATTTTGGTATTTTTGCTAAAAAATCTAATATTTTTTATTTTACAAATTTGCCATTAAATTTTCAGAAACTTTGTAAAATTAACATTCTATTACTTTTCTATCTCTTTTCCTTATTAGTTTTTACTAAATGCTAATATTACCCTTTTTTCTTCCTTCAGCCCCTATTTTCAGCACACTTTTCGGTGCCCCTACTGGCACTACCCCCACTGGCACTACCTAATCGACAGTGACCACATCCCCCACTGCTAACCCCAAATACCACAGCTCCCCACCAACGACGCTACCTGATCCACAAAAGCTGCCTGCCCCCCCGGGCCAGGATAGAGAGCAAATTCCCCAGCCGCTAGCCCCAGATCCCCCCTTCCCACCCACAGTGGCATCGTCACCCCCGTGATCGTCAACGGCCCATTGCTGCCCTACCCAATAAACAGCACCCCAGTCCCGCCACCCAGATCACTTGCACCCTTGGCCCTGATTTTCAAGATCCACCTCACTCCCCAAGTCGCAGTCCTTGTTTTTTTATACCTTATCTAATGATTTCATGTTTGTTAGACAAGGGTCATCATCATCATCATCAAGACCTTATCCTAATTAGAGGCTGGCCACATGAATCTTATTCCTCCATTCCTCTCTATTAAGTATCATGGCTTCATTTAGTCATAATATCTTTAAATCTTTTCTCAGCACTTTTATCCACATTCTTTTGGGCCTTTTCTTTGCCTTTTTAGAACCTTTTACTTGCATTGCCTCATTCCTTCTAACCGGTGCCGTTTTTGCTTTCCTTGGAACATGTTCAAATCATCTAAGCTTAATCTCCATCATCTTGTTATCTATTGGTGCTACTCCTAAGTTTCCTCTAATATTTTCATTCATAATTCTATCTTTTATTGTCTTGCCACTCATCCATCCCAACATCCTCATTTATGCTACGCTCATCGTATGAACATGATATTCTTTAATTGCCCAACACTCTGATCTATAGAGCATGGCTGTCCTTATGACCATACTATAGAAATTTTCTTTTAGTTTGAGTGGCATCTGTCGATCACACAAAACTCTGGATGCACATCTCCATCTATTCCAACCCGTTTGGATTGTCTGGGTAACCTCTTAATCTCTCAACTCTCATGGATCATTAATCCTAAGTACTGAAAGTGGTCTTTTACAAGGACTTCTTGGTTATCAGTCTTAAGTAGTATTCCACTCTTACTCCTCTCCTTGTTAAAATTGCATTTCATATATTGTGTCTTAGTTTGGCTAATTTTAAATGCTTTAGATTATAATACTTCTCTTCATAACTCTAGCTTTGTGTTTACGCCCTCCCTTGTTTCATCAAGTAAGACTATATCATCTGCAAATAGCATATACTATGGAATCTCCTCATGTAAATGTTATGTTAACTCATCCATAATCAACGTGAAAGGTATGGGCTCAATGCCGATCATTAGTGCAATCCTACAATGACGGAAAAATCACCTGTCTCTCCATTAGTGGTCTTAATATTTGTTGTCGCTTCCTCAGACATATCTTTAATTATGTCTATATACCACTCTGAAACCCCTTCCTTGTCCAACACCCTTCATATCAACTCTCTACAAACTTTATTATAAGCTTTCTCTAAGTCGATAAAGACAATGTGAAGGTCTTTCCTCCCCTCCCTATATTTCTCTATCAATTGTTTTAGTAAGAAAATAGTTTCCATTGTAGATCTCCTAGGCATGAAACCAAACTGGTTCTCTGAGACACTTATTTCATGTTGTAGCCTCTTCTCAATCACTCTTTCAAAAAGTTTTATACTATGACTCATACGTTTAATCTCTCGATAATTAGTACAGCTTTGTATGTCTCTTTTATTCTTATAAATTAATACAATAGGGCTTTTCTTTCATTCATTGGGCATTTTCTTTGATATTATAATCTTGCTAAACAACTTGGTCAACCAAACTACTCAAATATCTCTCATATGCTTCTAAACCTCTATTAGTATATCATCGGGCCCCATGGCCTTTTCTGATTTCATCCTTTTCAAAGCCTCTTTCACTTCAGATATTCTAATCCTGCGTTTATATCTATAATGCCTAATGTTATTTAGGTTAACAATATTTTCAATCACTATATTCTCAGAGTCATTATCATTTAACAAATTTTGAAAGTACGTTTCCCATATTTGTTTGATCTTGTCATCTTTGACTACTACTCTTTGATCATCACTTCTAATGCACCTAACATGATCTAAGTCCTCAACCTTTTGTTCTCTTATTTTTGCAAGTTTAACCACATCCTCTTAATCCTAGTCTACTATAGAAGTCGTCATATGCCTTAAGTTTAGCCTTACTTACTATTCTCTTAGCAACCTTTTTAGCATTCTTATACTGTTCATAATTTTTATTATTTCTAATCTTCTGACATGCTACAAAACACAATAGTTTTTCTTTAATAACGTTTTGCACTATTTCACTCTACCACCATGTTTCCTTTACTAATTGTCTTTTATATTTATATCCTCCTAAGACATCTTTTGATACTTTCTTAATGGACTCAGGCATATTATTTCACATGGTGTTCACTTTGTTCTATAGTTTCAGTTTCCTTTTACCATCAAGTTACTTGTGAATGAGGTTATTTTTTTTTTCTTTTAAGTTCCACTACTTAGTTTTTGGATAACTATTAAGTTTATTTCCTTTTTGGATACCTATTAAGTTTATTTCCTTTCTTCCATTTTTTAATATATATACATGTGTGTGTGTGTGTGTGTGTGTGTGTGTGTGTGTGTGTGTGTGTGTGTGTGTGTGTGTGTACCTATTAACCTATGTTGTGAGGTTAAACTCTCACCGAGTATCACCTTACAATCCTTACACATTGATCTTTAAGTATTCTTAAGTAGAAAAAGTCTATTTGGCTTTTATAAAGCCCACTTTTAAAGGTTATAAGTGTTCATCCCTTTTCTTAAAGAATATATTTATAATAGCCAGGTTATATGATAAAGCAAAATCAAGAATAGTTTCCCCCATCTCATTCCATTCTCCTATACCATACCCTCTATGTATCCTATCATATTCTTCTTCTTTCTTTTCCTACATGACCATTTAAGTCTACTATAAATATTCCCTCAATATTGGAAATTTCTTGTATGACTCCCTCTATATCTTCCCAAAATTGTCTCTTGATTATATCTTTTAACCTTACTTGTAGTATATATACACTTATAACATTTATGATCTACTCTTCCAGAATAAGCTTTATTATTACAATTCTATCACTAATTCTTTTAACGCCCATAATTTTATCCTTTAATTCTTTATTCACTATTATTCCTACGTCATTTCTATTATTATCCTTTCATACGTACCAGAGTTTATGCCAATCGATTTCTTTAGTTTTAGCCCCTTTCTACTTGGTTTTTTATGCAAGAGATGTTGACTCTCCTATATTTTATCATATCTACTAACTTTAAACTTTTACTTGTTAATGCCGCTAAATTTCATGTGATGATACGAATCTTACGCTCTTGAGATATCCTATTTATCAGCGTACTTCTCGACCTCTATGACATTAACCCATGCTCACTTTTCACTACACCTGGACTTTGCACCTGGGTTCTATTAAACAAGGGTACTATTGAAATTTTGTAAAAACTAACAGGGAAGGATGATGGAAACCTAACAAAATGGCAAATTTACAAAGTTCACGAAAACTTAATGACAAATTTGCAAAATTTAAAAAATATTGAATATTTTTACAAAAATACCAAAATATAATGGCATTTTTTCAAAAAAACCCTTTACTTAATAATCTCATTCTCTAAATCCATTCCAATGGGAACTAGAGAATCCGTACAGCAATAGTATTCTATTTTTAATTGTGAATATGAACTTGTAGAATGAATGTTCCAAAGGACGTAGGCTCATGCAACGATGAGTAGGGCCGACGATTACGACGACAATGGGTCCAGCATTTGATGAATCCAAATCATCCAATCGACAACCTTGCTTTAAATTTCCATGTATGTAAGATGTTTTCGACTAAAATAAACAAGAACAAGAACAGACAGTAGGTGAATTTTACGATTGGTAATTCCTACCCATCACAGTCGAGCAAAAAACCAATGATTAAGAGAACGCGTAGAGACTAAAATTTTCTGTTGTATGCATTTATATTTGATCTTGTTTGTCTTTACTTTATACAGCAATGACCAGCGTCTTTGGCCATCTAGAGCTAAAGGGGTAGGGCCAGTGCATGAAGCTCCTGCTTATGCGAGGTCTGGGGAAGGGGCTGATCACAAGGGCCTATAATAGGCAGCCTTACCTTGCATTTTGCAAGAGGCTGATTCCACGCCTTGAACCCATGACCTCAAAGTCACATGACGACAACTTTTACTGTTGCGCCAAGACTCACCTTCTTTATCCATCTAGAGCTACAAAAAATAAAAGGTTTCATCATTGAGGACTTGATACACACAGCCCTGAGATGCAAAAATTAGAAGTCCCGGCTGCAACTTACCTACCCAACATTGTAACCTAATTACACAGCTTCCTGTGTGTAATTTCACTTTCTTGCAAGCTTATGGCGTTGGTACTAATTATTTCCCAACTTTTCAGGTAGCAAATAATGCAATTCATTCCACTTGACGTTTCATCTTCACTGAAAGTTAAGTAATAAGGCTCTTTTCTCAATAATATTATGGCATCCTAATTGAATGTGTAAAGGTGAAGGGGAGCCTTGGCACAACGGTAAAGTTATTGTTGTGTGATTTTGAGGTCACAGGTTCAAAGCGTGGAAAAAGCCTCTTTAAAAAATGTAAGGTAAGTCCCTTCCTTAGATCCCACATAAGCAAGAGCTTCGTGCACTGGGACTGCCCTTTTTAATTGAATAAGTAAAGGTGAGGACTTTCCTCACTCTCTCCCACTAGGCAAACTCCAGCCGGTGCCGTCATTGGTGATTATTGGAGATCTAAAACGCCAGCAGATCCTGTGATACAAACCTGAAATGCTCCAATTACATTCTGAACCTCCCTCTGGAAGTAATTAGGAGAACTATAGGGTGTTTTTGGTGGGGGTGGGTTGTGCAGTATATTTCCATCCTAAGAAGGATATGACTACGGTAAAGTGAGGGTTAACTTGGTACGGATATTTCCAACTTCCAGCTCTTCTTATAAGGTTAAAAAAGCAAAAGAAACTTAAAACATAAAACTCCCACATATGCAGGGTTCGGGAAAGGGGCAAACCACAAGGATCAATAGTAAGCAGTCTTATCTTACATTTTACAAAAAACTGTTTCCATGTCTTGAACTTGTAACCTCAAGGCTACATGACGACAATTTTACCGTTCATTGCGCCAAGGCTCCCCTTCAATCTTAAAAATACATGACCCCTCCAAAATCTGCATTCAGATCTCAAATGACCCTTGGAGAACCACCGAGGCAAAAGAAATTAAGGACTAGTAACAAAAGCTAATGATTCATGGGCTTTGACAAGCCCAAACATATCCTCTTGTTTGCAGGTGGGTTTTGCATCGTTTTTCAGTTAGTTTTTCTGTTTATTGTATGGTTTCAAACTTTTACCCCAGTATATGGGTAATTACTGTCATTTAAATAAAACCTTTTCTTCTTTTACCAACGGTTTTCCTCTTCAGATGATCTTACTTTCCTACATTTTTCTCTCCATCACATTTAAGGTGCCAAGGAGTGAAAATACACAAAAGAGCAGCCCCGTGCATGAAGCTCCCGCCTATGCGGTGTCCGGAAGGAGTGAAAATATATGGATTGGAAAAAAAAAAAATAGAAGTGTGACAACCATCTCTCCGTCTCCTTCAAGGTTCTCACTTGCAGGCACTCAACAATAAATTTTACAAAATCAAAGTATTAGTTTAAAGACGCTTATGCAAAAACTATTCTAAAAGAAAAACATTCATACTTGAGGTTAATATAGATGTCCATTCAGAATAAGATCAGAACCATATGGACTGCATCACGATTTAACGATCCACCATCTCGAACATGAGGAACAGGCTCATCATATATAGACCCCAACTGCACCATGTGCCCAACCAAGCTCGTTGATAGAATACTAAATCTCAGAATGCCCTCTTAGTTAGATCACAATCACTGCATTTGCTGCACATCTTATATCTACATCCTCCATAGAACTTTACAACTTTGAAAACATAAATAGGATGAGAAGAAAAGAGAACAGATCATCCTTCCAGACTGAGAGTGGAAATCGGCAAATCAAGATGCACTCAACCTTTCTACAAAAAGATGGTCTTGGATCTTATATCAGTGCAAATACCCTGTTGTTATTTTTTCCAAGAACTAATGAGTAGATCAGTTGAATTCAGGTCATAAACTAGATGCTCCTAACAATCATTTAGGATAAAAGAACAGAGAGATAATCTCCAAATGACAACAATAAAATTGGGAATCAACAAGCTTTTCAAGGTTGTTGATTCGACGGCATTGGTCTTCAAAGATTTGGGCACCCACACAACCAACAAGTAAATAGGATTCGACATACAGGATACAAATAGATAAACAGAGAGAATACATGATGGTACAAACTCCTCAAGGCAGTGTTCATGCGGGCAGCACAACCGAAGTAAACTACAAACTCCTCAGATACATGTTCCAAGAGGGAAGAGGTCTCCGTCCAGCAAGGCAACTTCATTATTTTCCTGCATAATAAAAACTAATTACTCAAAAAACGATACAGATCGCAGATTGCAAAGCGAATAACCAAAACTACAAGCTGATACTGTTTCACCAGCCATGTCTCGAAGGCATAATTAAGCATCTAACTGGAATCATAGCAGTCTTTTAACCCAATAGTTTTCATTGAATTAAGAGATGTAACTTGCATTGTAGCTCCGAATAACTTTTAAGCACATTCAGATGTCAATTTTTCATACGTGAAAACAGAATATTCTTCCCCTACAAGATATAGCAGGAGATATCAAGAAAAGCTTCCGTATCTTAACTGCAAAAAACATCTACTGGCCTGTCTGGAATGGAGGATGGAAGCTATCTTTGAATTTTCAAGGAGTTCGATTTGGAACACTCTAGAAGCAAGCCATGAATATCCTAATTACTGATCAATAAATTAAAAATGTTCGACCATGTATACCAATTGTAAAATCACTTCAATATATGTCAGTGATTTAAGTTGTTCTGTTGTCAAAATTACCTGCAGAAAATTCTTTAGTGTTTCTGTAGTGTAAACAATTTTGTGAGGGACCTGTTACAGCAATTGTTTTTTCTGAAAGTGGTTGCTTGAGCAAACTTCAAACTACAACCTTTTTAGTTGGGGAAGAGATTTTATTGCGGAGGATTGTTAGCCTGCAAATCATTGCAATCACATTGACAGGTTCCTTACCTGCTGGATGTTAATGAACAACATACTTTGTTTGCTAGTTGGAATTCACCCTCCTATGATCAGGATATCCAGAATAAGTTGCACTTGCGGTATGGTGCAAAGGGAAAAAACCTAAGAGAAACAGACACATACACTCAGTGTCTACAAACCAACAACTGGTTTATGAAGCCTTATTGACTACAGCTGCAACAGTAGACGAATCTGCAACTGGTAGTTAGGTCCGCCATGATGCCATGGTCAGTATCCTCTAAGAAGATTTATTGATGTATATCTTAAGAGTAAAGACAATTGTAATTGAGTACATCAAGATAACATGCGATCGCATTTGCAGCAGGCTAGGAGGTCTTCCAAGTTAGGAGTCGGTGGACTTTCTACCAGATGACATGTTGAGTATGAAATCCATTATGAAGCTTAGATATGCCCCTGATAGTAACTTTATTGCAAGGAACTAAAACAGTTGTTCATCATATGAATTCTATCTTTTGCAAAGTTTTAAACAAAACCCATGATTGAGTTACTTCTGGAGAACTATAAATAATATTAGCTCATGGAATTTCCACTTGTAGAAAAAATTCTTCAACACATTTCAAGTCACGAGTGGTCGAGCTGTCTAACAGCAAACTTCAAAACCTAACCACTTGAAGTTTGTAACCATAATCAACATTTTTACAGACATAATTGCCACCAGATGACACAGAGTACCATACAAAAATTTTAGAACCATGTCAGAAACCAGCCAGAGGCTGCAGGTCTTCCCTTATTTTATAGAATTTTGCTTTCACTTGTAAAAATAAGAAAGTGACCTTGATTGATAATAGAAGTTCTGCTACACAGAAGAAATATCTTTACAGCAAAGAGCAGCAGCTGCCTCCTTGTTAGGAAACTTGTTGGGCAGCAAATAAGTCCTAGAGTGGCTAAGTTGTATCCGAAGAGGAAATTTTGACAAATTATTTTGCATATATGTACCCAGTGCCCAGTTAACTCCAGAATCAAGAGAGGTCCTTCAGCCCGTAGATGACAAGACAAGTCTTTCAGACACTATAATGAAGAAAGAGCGGGAAGAAAGGAAAGACGACATATCTTTAAATGCAAAAAAGGGAACAACGGACTTACACATTTGATCATGGCAGTCAGATCATCGAAGGAGCTAGTATTGTTAGGATTGAAACCTCCTTGCAACTTAGCATTCTCGAAAAGGTAATCTCCCTTCAACTTCATCAAGTTGTCAGTAGCTGACTTCTCAGGTGCAAAATTCTGCAGCACCTGGAATGACGTCCCAGAATTTGATTGGCCTATCAAAGTCATATCAGCTTTTCTATTACTGAATGGATTGCTTTGTCCAAAATTCTGGCCTACCAAACCCATAATACCTTGATTAGGCAACAACAAGTTTAAAGGCGTATTGAGGAGAAGATTTGGATTCTGGCCAAAGTCCTGCCTATGGTGATCTAACTTCTGCATAGGAGTGTAGTTCATACTCTGCCCGGCATTACTACCCATGCCATTTAAGCTTGAGTACTTTGAGTTCTCATCCACCTCCCCTGATCCACAACTCATCCCAACGCTAATTGAGCTAGCTTGACATTGTGGATCTCTTCCTGTGGGTGAACTATGTAGAGCTGCTGAGATTACACTGTTGGGAGAAACATCAAGTGAAATTACCTCAAGATGTGAGCCGACAGATGAGATATTGTCTCTCAAGTTACCAAGAGACAAATTACCATGACTAAAAGAGGTATCCGTAGGCAAAGTATTGGCTGAGTATCCAGTTAATGGGGCATTTTGCCATGTATCGTTACATCTAACATTATCCGGTAGATGAGAAGAAACCCCAACATCAATATCAAAAGGCTCAGGATCCAAACCTGGCATCCTAACAGAAGCTTGATTGGCCAATCCATTCACTATCCGCCGCTGATGTACTTGTCCCATTTGGTTGTTCAGAACATTGAGAAAGGAGTTGCTACAGCTTGCACTAGACATTCCAGAATCACTGAAACTGCCCATCTGTGGAAGTTGTTGCTGAGCAACAGGAAAGATACTTGAATCATCAAGAGGAGAAGATAATTCTCTAAGGTGAGGATTAGGCTTGCCTTGCTGCAATTGATCAAGTTCCAGTGAATGTGGCATTCCCTGAAGAAAATTCCCATGTTGGTTTCCTGGAAGGGTTACTCTCTGCATCTTCCCAAGATCATTGACGGAATTACCAGAGTTTTGGGCACAATTGAGTTGAATCATACCAGATGAAGCAAGTCCACGCAAGCCCAAACTGGAGGGGCTGTTTAATCTACCAAGCACCCCACCTGCTGGGTAAGCTGCAAGCGCATTTTTTGATAGCTGTCCTGATCCAGCCAAGCCATGAAAATCCCCAAGCCCATCCAATGAACCCATAGGCAAATAGGACAAGTCTTTAGCTCCAAAAGCAGAAGCTATATTAGCCTGTTGGCTTGCCACACTACTTATCCTTTTCAGATATAGCCGATATTTCTGCAATCAATCATGTAACAGTAAGCTACAGATCTAGAAACTAACCACCTTTGCAAATCCTTACGTTAGAAAAAGATGTCCACATTATGAAAGTAAGGAGTCACAATATCCTGCCTGAAGATGGCTTGCAACATTTTCCCTTGTAAGATTCTCAACATTCATAAGTTTAAGAATTGCCTTAGGAACAGCTTCTGCATCACATTACAAAAGATGAAGAAAAAGGTTCAACGGATTCTGAAACATAAATATCATCAGCAAACAAACATATAACCCCTCCCCTTCACATTAAAACATAAAACCGAAATGCAAAAAAGCAAGTAACTAACCATCACAGTTAGTAGTAGAACTTACTTTCAATGCCCAATTGGTTAACAGCTGCAACAAATTTACGATGCAGCTCCACAGACCAAACAACCCTAGGTTTTTTCTGGGTTCCAGAGTCTTCATTGCCATTCCCATTTTCATCATATTCATCTTCGTCTTCTTCATTTTGATCCTTCCTTTTCCTGCTAAGTTTTCCATTCGGATCAGCTGGTCCTGGTGTAACAGCACTTTGCCCACATTCGCCCGTTCCATGATGCAAATTCTCACTATCATCTCCATGCCCAGAATGATTGTGATCCTTGGGTTCGACCTTCTTCCTCCTGACCACATGTTGCCAAATGTTCTTGAGCTCCTCAATGCGTACAGGCTTTAGCAAATAGTCACAAGCACCATGAGTTATCCCCTTCATCACAGCCTTAGTGTCACTGTTTGCAGACAACACTGCATTGCAAAGAGAATGAGTAATAAGTTAAGTTCCAATTCATTAGCTGGCATTCTCCAGAAACCCATCAAATCCTTGAATTCTTGGTGGAACATTTACTAATGAGCCAAATTGATAAACAGCTATTTTGTAGTCAGTAAACGGATCATCCAAAATGAAGAAAAAGAATTTCAGACCATTAATGTGAAGATAGGGAAGAATATCAAAATCAAATCCATAACTCCTCTTTCTACCTACCACAGAGGACACAAAGTAGAAAGGAAAGAACACAGTTCTACATCAAAGATCGATATACAGGACGATAACTGCTTTGTCAAATAGGCACATTTACCCCAACTGGGGGTAACAGAAGCCAAAGCACCTTCCCAACTGGGGGTAACAGAAGCCAAAGCACCTTCGTGCGCGTGCGCCCGCGCTCACACACACACACAGAGAGAGAGAGAGAGAGAGAGAGAGAGAGAGAGAGAGAGAGAGAGAGAGAGAGAGAGAGAGTCAACTCCGAATTACAGAACATCAAAAACACAAGAATCGTAGAGATTTTGAAGAGAAAGCTCTTCGTAACTGATAATGAACCCAAAACACAAAATCACTCAGTCGCAAAGCTGTTGCATCCCATGGATCACGAAACATAAGTAGCCGTAAAAAGTAGTAACAAGTCAACAGAAGCCATCCAATTGTTCAACTTCAAAAGAGGCCCTATAAATGAACCAAATTTATCCAAATCTACAGCCAGCAAGTTTACTGTCCGGCAAAAATTTATAGAAGAAGATGAAGGGGAACAAGAAAAGTAAGATAATTGTTCCAAACGGTTTTCTTAGTTGAAATCAAAACAGTATGCAATCTCTGGGTTTATCAAGCTCATTTTGGACAATTTTTCCTTTCAATAGTTGGAGTTCAAAACGTCGGAAAATTTTAAATCGTGAAGAAAATAATAATAAGCGACCAGAAACTCTTTCAGAAACAGATGAAACTGAAAACCAGCAAACAGTCCATGACTTACTTATAACAGGCAGGTCCATTTCAAGACCCACAAGTTCCAGAAGCTTAAAACCATCCAAGTCTGGCATGTGCACATCGCTAATAACCAGGTCGAATTTCTCTCTGTTCTCCCTCAACATCTCCAGTGCCTTAATCGCCTGATTCGTCGTTGTAACTGCAATACCAAATAAATCCAAGTCAAATCAGGCACCCAGAAACAATCAAATCCAGAAAACCACACAAAAATTGCTGATATTAGACTTCTAATTTTTGGGAGAAAAGTTGAAAAGGGACAAGAAAAAATATGAATTCGAACCGCTCAATTAACATAAATGAACATGAAACTCATCTTCAAAGCCAACATGTTTTCGTTGAAAGTTAAAAGAACAACTAACGACCAGATTTATGGACCAAATCTAAAAGCCTCTAATCCAAAACCCAGAAAAAATATTGGAAAAAAGAAGGAAGATAACAAACCATGATAATCACAGCGGCGGAGCAAGTTCTCCAACAATTTCAGGCAAGTTAGATCATCATCCACAGCGAGAACACGCATTCCTATTGGAAACCGATCTATGGATGCGTCATCCACAATCATTTTCACCAATCTCCACAAACCCAGAAGACCAAATAGACCCACAAGTATTCTTCAGGGCTCTAGGCCACTGAAAAAATCCAAAATTTTCTTCTCCCAACAACAAACAACCTCTCTCTTGAGAACCCAGAAACAGTTCCAGGACAAAAACGAAAACCCAAGAGCGGCTCCAGGAAAAGATGAAGCCCAGAAAAGAAAACCGAAAGCGATGGACTGAGCAAAGAATAAGAGCAAAATGGTAAGGTAATTACAGCAAAGATGAGAAAGGAAGCAACTTTTCCTTTTGTTTTAAAAAATTTCCCATTTTCCTTCACTCTGATGAACTGTAGGAGAAGAAATTTATGAAATTTGGGAAAAGCTGGAATCTAGGGAGCCACAAGAGCGAAAAAGAGAAGAACCTTTTGTTTTTGGCAATTTTAATTAGTAAAAGGCAACTTATAATTAGAATTATTATGATTAGATTATCCCATTTTTAATTTCATTAATGGATCAGAAAACCAGAAACTGCTCTATTTATTCAATTTTTTATTGGATTACTACGGGTACATG
Organism: Warburgia ugandensis; assembly: GCA_035236585.1. Taxonomy (NCBI): domain Eukaryota; kingdom Viridiplantae; phylum Streptophyta; class Magnoliopsida; order Canellales; family Canellaceae; genus Warburgia; species Warburgia ugandensis. The sequence continues at coordinate 11,666,915 of CP141127.1, read as the reverse complement.
CAGTCTTTCTGAAAATGACAGCAATTACAGAGAAAAAGAGGTCTCAGCAGGAAGACACACTGCAATATTGAAAGCTACTTGATGAATGGATAAAAAAAAGGAGAATTTATTTTGTTTTTTGTCTATTTGTCCCTGTACCTGTAGGTTCTTCTGATTTCTCTGAAACACGGGTTTTTAGAAAAAATTAATGCAATTAAAAGTAAAGTACATGCCAGTATGTCACGTTCTACAGGTAGCCAGTTTCAGGTTTTGTGGTCCCCACACAGAGCAGAGATTAACTGGGAGCTAGGAGGGACCAGCTATTCAATGAGTAGGAAGGGATAAAAGAATCTGACATTTTGGGGCAGGTTTGAGTATGTTTTGGACTTTGGACATTCTCCATCAAGGATCATCTACCCTGCCCTCATTGGCATGCACAAAGTATTATGTATATATCTTGCGAGGGTCGTAATCAGTATGGATCAATTGCAGTGACAAATCAATGTTTCTCCAATTTAATTTGGAAAAGCAGGGTCCACATTCATATAAACCATTGATCAAGTTGGTGCTCTGATATTGATCTGAGTCTTCAGTCTTCACTCTCAGGTTAGTGTAGATCTCATTCATTAGAGAAAAAAAGAAAAGTAAAAGGGCAACCTGACACAAGATTCAATGAAGGGACAAACTACAAGGATATATATATGTATACAGCTTTATTTTATATTTTTATAAGAGACTGTTTCCATACCTGGAACCCGTGACTTCAAACGCACACGGTGACAACTATCACTCGTGATGACAGATCAAAGTTAGCGGCCCAACCAAGCCTTATCTTTAGATGTGCAATCCTATCGTAGATAGTAGCTAGCAATTTATGGCATTCTTCAAGTAATTATTGTGCATTCATAATGGGAATTATCTGTAGATATATAGTAAAAACTTGAACCAAAATATCCCAACATGCTTATCTTTGACATTTTGGGTGGTGGGCCAAACAGAATGCATAGCCCTGATAGTGGCAGACAGCTCGGCCATCTCTCTTGGAATACTCTTGGTTGTAGACTTGAGTCACTGCTTTTACCCTGTGGTAAGGTTTTAGATTTACCAGAATATCTACAAGTGATTTGCATTATAGCTTTTCGCTTGTTAAAAAAAAAGAAAAGAAACCCAAAAAAAAGAGAAAAAGATAAAACAGCTCCAAAGAAAAATTCAAGAAAAACTTTGGAGCTGTCTTTTGACAAACAACGAACATGGTTTATAGTTTCTTTCAGAAAATTCTGCTGCCATAGATTGAAAGTTACATGAGATTTTATTTGCATCACTAGCAGTTAGTAGACATGTGCAGAAGTGTTATTGCAGGCAGGGACGAGACTTTACAATGACATGCAATATGGACCATCACCTAAACAAATCAGATTGCATGTCAACGAGAGTGACACTATATGAACCTCAAGTCTTTGCTAGTTTTGCTTTCCTCGGGAGGTAGGTGCACCAAATCTGCAGGTTAGGCCTTCTAAAATGGCAAATAGGGGTTCCTCTCATCTCCCCTCATTTGAGATAGAGAATTTACTCTCTCTCTCTCTCTCTCTCTCTCTCTCTCTCTCTCTCTCTCTCTCTCTCTCTCTCTCTCTCTCTCTCTCTCTCTCTCTATATATATATATATATATATATATTGGGCTGCCAGTTTCATAACTTAGCTAGAAAAGTTCAACCTTTTAAAGTTAAGTGCTAAAGACTATATATGTGTGTGTTAACATACATAAATACTAAATATTTTCTAGGTAACAAATGCTTTAGAAAATAACCTTAAAAAGTACATACTCCATCCAGTATGATGTGAAGAAGTAGAATATACTTTTCACCAGTGGAATTCATTTTTCATAAATTTTTAGTAATACTTCATAAATGAAGGATTCACAAAGGAAAGGACTCCATCATTACCATTCCTCTGGGCAATTTACTTGTTGGAGCTTCTGCTATTTCATTTTATATTCCCGGGAAGCTTCGAGGAACCAGTTAGAGAAGGTGAAAAGAAACAAAGGGTTGCCAGTATCAGATCAAAGAGCTGCTGTATCAACTTCCTAAGAGAAAATGATTAAATGAATGAGCAACAAACTGAAGTGCAAGGTGTGGACAGGCTGTGCAGGACTTTGATTCAACGACAAATACTACGTATTTTATTAGATGCAGTGTTGACTTAGTTGCTTGTTAAGGAAGCACCCAAATAATCCAGCATTACAGTGTGTCCTAATGCAGCAATTACTGACAAGTTTCAGCTACTTTTATATTAAATACATGGTTGGAAGTAAGATTAAGCCGGCACCATCATATAATATACCCGTGCTTTGTGTGTTAGCATCCGATGCCTTGATTATGTGTTAGACCTTATTGGCATCCCTCACCTCTCTAATCTATATTAAGAGAGAGGAAAACAATCAACTTATGGGAAGAAATTATTTAAGAAATATAGATTTTATCTTTAAGGATGAGATAATCATACCCTAATAAGCTAAGTGGCACATGAAGCTTTACGTTTGTCAAATTATATATATATATATATATATATATATTTGTGCTTGTGTGATTTGATTAATTATTTTTAAGATTTTGGAGGCTGGAACATCCAACCATGTTTGTTTGTAAAAACTACTACGGGTTCATGCATGCCATTGCGGGGTTTATAAATCAGTGAAGAACCTAAATAAAATATATGGGTGAAGAAGTAAGATTTAAGCAACCCTATAACCCTTGTTATTGCTCCATGAGTCCTCCTCCACCTCCTAATCCCTTATTTGCAAGTTTGTGGTCATGATAGTGTGTTAGAGAATCTGGGTTTAGTTGTTTTGATTGTATTCCAGAATATTTCACAACAGAAAACTATTGAGTTTATGTTGACTATCTACTGCTATATAAAAAGGGCAAGCTCCCACCTACGCAGGGTCTGGGGAAGGGGCGGACCACAAGGGCCTAAATTACACAGCCTTACCTTACATTTGCAAGAGGCTGTTTCTATGCCTTGAACCTGTGACCTCAAAGTTACACGACGACGTTGCACCAAGGCTCCCCTTCTTATCTACTACTATATATATTCTAGAATACGATAAAAACAATTAAATCCAATTTTGCAAATGCAATATATATATATATATATAATTTTAGCAAGGAGTTGTAGGAGACATTTGATTGACCTAGAAAAAGTTTCTAACTACCATTTCCTTCAACTTTTTCTATTTTCTACTTTTTTTCAGCCAATCAAATGTCACCTGCTCCTTGCACCTGCATAAAACAGCTGAAATTAACACACCCCTATATATATGTATGTGTGTAGGTATGTATATGATAGTTTTGCTAAGCCAGATTAATCACTAATATGCATGTAGCTTCACCAAATTCAGTTATGACTATCATGGATCTATATTATAGGCATCAAAGTTAACTTTAAAATCCATCTAATGGATAATGGAATCCAAAACCCAGAATCATTTATTCCTACTTAGGCTGACTTTGGACGTCTAACCAAGATGGTCGGAAGAGTGAAAAGATAATCAGACAATCTGGCAAAAAGTATTCCACAAAGTTAGAGAGTTAAGCAGTTTGGAATCAAAGGTAAGTATAATATTTTAAAGATAAGAATGTAAATGAAAACAATGATGATAAACACACCACTTTCAATGGAAAGCAGTCCTAATTTAGTGAATTTTATAGTTATATAATTCTTCTACCTTTAGGTGGTTTTGTAACCATCCAAGTCTTCTAACCTTAGTAACAAAAATACTCTACAAATTAAAGGGGGAGCTTATCATCTTCCTAGTATGTGTAGGACATAATCATCAAAGGATTATAACTTTCAAAGAAAGTTGAGCAGAAAGGCCCCATCACTACCAAAAGTAATTGAGTAAGGAATGTAAATATCATTTCCAAGGAGCTTTTGTTACCTTTCTACTTGATTAGGAAGAAAGTGCTTTCCACTAGAAATGTGTTTCCTTTTCTTTTTTAATGGTACTGGAAATGTATTTCCTCGTAAATTCATTTTCATTTATTTTTGGTAGGCAAGCAAGGTTTTAATGGCTAACCCATAACCCATGAGTGCCTCAAGCCCATGACCTAAGCACAGGCTCTTCCATCGACTTCGCACGGTGGAAGGCCTTAGCTCAGAAAGTCATTTCCATGTAAAGCACTTTCCAAGACTTTCTTACTTTTCATGGAAATGATTTGCAAGAATGAGAGTCTCATTTCTAGCCAGTTTTAGTTAGAAGCTAAGGAGTGAAACTATGAATGGCAGGAAAATCAAATTCCCATTGCCATCAATCTCAATCTACATATGTTTCCTACTAACCAAACAAGCAAGATCAAAAGGTGATAAAGTTGTCAAATGTTATCATAATACAGCTTATGGAGCACTTAGTCTATGGGCTATTCACCAGCATTACCATTCCATCATGACTAACCATGATGAAGATGGCGTCCACCACTTACTCTGGAGCCCACCCAAACTCCTAGGTTCATGGCTGTAGCTGCTTATTTTTATTGTAAAATATGCACATAAATTCAGAATAAATAAGTTGACAAAATCAATATGGTTGCATCACATAGGTCTAAGAGTACAATCATTGGCATAAAAAAGACAAAAGATGAGGTGGGAAACTGAAAACAGAGGGACATGAAAGAGTATGTTTCTTCTTTCGAATTCAACGAAGATTTCTGGTAATTATTTTTGGGCTTAAAGGGGTGTAATGATGATGCCATCATTTTTTGTTTAGGACACAAGTTGTCCCCAACCTAAGTCCAATAAATAAACCCTCTAAAGGTACATAGCAGGGTAGTCAAAATCCTCATTTTTAACTTGTAAATAAAGGCAATTATGAGGTATTTCTCTACCTTTTTTGTGGGTCCACAAAAGTGACCTGGAAAAGTTGGAGGGTAAAACTGATAACCTTGGCAGAGATCTAAGAAGTGGGGTCCACTTTTCAGCTTTGTCTTTGGAAGTGAGGGAAAGCCGTCTTATCTAGGCGAGTGCCAGTAGCATTCTCGTGGGAAAGGAAAATATGTGAAGGAGACAAAAGAGGCTATTGAATTGTGGTAAGTTTACTTTCTAGGAAAAGTGATCCTATGGTCCACAGTTAGGTGATCCACGTGGCAATCTTCTGTCATCATCCAAGTCCTTTATTGGATGATCTTAGCCTACGTGCTCTGAGTTGTGGAACGGATTGATCAAATCTTTCAAATTGGTCCACATCTGACATCTAATGAGCAACATGGGGGTTAATTAGAATTGCTTGATACATGAAAGGTGGGATGTAAATTTTGTATTAGAAATTTACTTTCAAGTTATTCTCAAAGGACTATCTTGACTATTGAATAAGTGGTTCTTTTAGATGAATGATTAAAAAAATAAAATTGGGTTAGTTCCTTAATTTTTTTATCAGATGACTAAAATTGTTTCACAACTAGATATTATGATCGCCAGATGGCTTGCTATCTCAGCCATGGTTTCGGTAAGGACAAGAATATGTTCTTGTCTTAGTTGAAGATGCTAAAGGGTGTGGTTGTTTCTTGCTTAAGAGACACCTTTTGGCATCATATATGCCAATTGGACATGTTCCAGCTTCTCAATTCAAAGGAATGCTTCCAAGCCTATCTTGCATCATTGAATTTGTATGATATTAGCTTCTATTGGACTTAATTTCATGGTGAGATGCCTCTAGATGGCCTACAAAATCAATTTTCCAAATTTAATATGCATACCCTTATGTTGGTTATAACTGCAAGAATTTGATCATTGGACTAATTCCCCTCTATTCTTATTTTGTCATTTTCAACAATGAAATAATGTAACACTTGTCAAACTCATAAAATAATAACAATAACAACAACTAATTCCTCAGTCTCATATTTTTTGGTCATCTTACTATTTATAAATGTCCCAAAATATTAAACTATTTTGAGAATAGTAGTAAACTTCAATAATAGGTTTATAGGTATAGAGAGAAGCTATATATAAAGAGAGATGTGTAGGTCACATTTCAATATAGTTAAGTTTGAAATTGAAATTGTATCTTTATTGATTACTAATTCATTAGGTTTTTCTAATCTTCAAAGTTTGGGTGATTCCCAAGTTGTTCTCAACGCTATTCAAAAGATAAAGCATCATCCAATAATTAGATTCATTTGAGGAACATGCCCTTAGAGAAAGCAGTAATGCCCAACAACTTTGGGCAACATTTGAGAAAGGGGTTTTTGCTATTTCCCACTTTTCTTTTCTTTTTTTGTAGCAATCAGAGAAGTTTGTTTGGAGGACTTTTATTGTTGTGAATTAGTTTTAAAAATAACCTCGAAAAGCACTAAAATTAGAAGCAAAATGGGAGATGCTTCTAGTTGCTATGAAAAATGGGAAATGCTTCTTTAATTTATGTTTTTGAGCTCTAGAAATAACAATAGAAGAAATTGTTGCCAAATATAGTCTTAGATAGCTTCGAATATTATCTACTCTACATTCATATAGGAAGGCAAACAAGAGTTCTAATCCTCATAAATGTAGATGCCTAAAAGTTAGCTTTTCATGACTTTCGACGATGTTTTGGAAGATCTAATTCATGCAACTTGTTTGAACTCTCTTAGATTACCTATACACCAAATATTACTTTGATTGAATCTTTTTTAGCATATGTTCTTTGGGCTTTAAGCAAAAGTAAACAAGTGACTAGAATTATCAAATGGGTGTATTGTTTACATATAGGCTCAATATAGGGTCACAACATGATAAACAATATATATATATATAGACACACACACACACACACACACACACACACACACACACACACACATATAAAGAAAATAAAAGAGCTAGAGTTTACTTAATCAAGACTTAGGCAGATAATAGTGTGGATTCTCTTGCTTCTTGGGCATCTAATGTTACAATTTGAGATTTGGAAGGATAGATCTCCTCCTTTTTGGAGTTCCCAACTCAATCAAGATGCCCAAGTGATAGTTTCTTTCTGTAAAGAGAACCTTCACTCCCTAATTCATTGGGTTAAGATCTGTATATTTTGTTTGCCTTTGTTTGTTATCATGACTTTGAATGTGACACCCTTGTATGGACTTTGATATTAATTATCTAAGAATGTTCATATCCTCTAAGTAAATGGTAATCCACATCTTTTTCTTCTTCTTTTTTTTTATGAGATTTAGGTGGTTCATCTTATTTACTCCACCTTTTCTTTTTCTTTTTTGAATGGTAAACATACACTGTCATGCATAGTCTCCAACCTTGGTCACCTAGGTGAGAACCTCCTTGGTCCATTGCACTTAGGCTACATTGAAACATCAAGCCATTCGGTTGGTTCTAACTGTAGGCAATCAATAATCTATAGTCATAATTTAAAAGCCACAAACTTAAGTTAAGATTTTTGTGTGTGTGTAAGTAATCTTAAGGAGGCCAAAGAAGATCAATAGGTTAGATCTTCCAAGAATCATGCCTAAAATCATAAAAAGAGGGGTTGTTTGTATGCATAAATTATTTTAGGCATTTTAGAATAGTGGGGCTTTATTCTCTATGCATTGAAGCGACAATCTAAACCATCATCTTCCAAGCAGTCATATGATCAAACCATGCATCAAAATTCAACTCCATCTAGATATTATAACCTCCTAACTTTTGGCTTTTTAAATAGACGATTAGAGAATAGAATAGAAAGAGTTCACATTCATCAACTAAGCCTTTATATATGGTAAAAGAAATTTAATGGTACCATTTGAAAGAAGATATTTTGAAGCTAGAACTTTGTTGTCATGATTTGTTATGACATCTAAAGACCCTACATATGGATATAGTTATATATAATGATATGAGAACAGAAATTGGTAATTGTCTCATACATTCATGTGGAGTGATTGACTATATTTATAGATTGTAGAAACAGTAGTAGTTACAAAGATGCAGATGACAAAAAACTTAAAATAAAAAACAAATAGGATAGCTATCCAATGAGAGGGGAAATTAAATAATTTGAATTCAAGGACTTGCTAATTACATGATGATGTATGTGTATCCTTATCAATAGTGTAGTTTATAAAGGCTGATGCCCCAAAACTTGTGCTTTGATTTTATCAGATTAGTTAATGATTCTTGTCTATTGTGAACTACCATATTTATATTATCTCTTACCATTTTGCTCAATGGTTCTCTATCTCTCAATTGCATTTTTTTTTTCATTTGAAACTGTAAAAAGAACAAAACCCACCTGATTATCAAGTAACACACCCTATATTTCCCAAGCATATCATAGGGCACCTCCCCTCTATGTGCAAATACCCATTAAATATGGGTTACCTCAAACCTATGATCTACTTAGGGGAGAGGTGCCTTAGCCAAACCATTGAGCTATATTGCCTTTATGTACTAATGAAGTGAAACTTTAGAATCATTTTTATTCACAACCAAGTGCCAACTTTAATTTTGTCATTATCTAACATCATAATTTCTTGAAATAAAAAATACTAAATTGAAATACAAAATATTAACAAATAATTTATACTAAAATACCTTGTCTGCAATGGCCCACGTCTAATCTTCATATTTTGTGACATTTTTCATGATACTCATTATCAATTTGGTTAAATATAGCCAAAAGGATATATGTTATCAAACAATTATTCATCCACTAATCTCCCATGATGTTTAGCAATTGATTTACTTTCTTTTTAACTGAGAATGCAATTTCGATGGTCACAGTAGTAACAAGTAGGGCTAATGCCAACGTCACAAGAAAATAAACAAAGATATACAAGACATTTATCCATTTGTTTTGAAGAACTACTAGAATGCATATCAATAATGTAAATCTCAAGCTGATTGTCAGATACCAAAAGCTTTGCTTTAGAACAGTCATTGGGATATTATTGGGCAAGATAAATTTTTTCTTATCAAAAGGAGAGAATAAATTGTTTAAGTTCAAGCTTGCAATAATTAAGCAATTCTATATTTCCCTCTGTAAATAGATTTTTATTTTAAGGCTCCGTAAAGTGAGTGTTGAGATCTTGAAGTTGCATATCTATGACAGTGTAAAGAAATTCAATATGGTAATGGAGATTTAGAATTTCTAAGGCTCATAAATCAGATCATCTTGGTGCGACAAACATATTTTTTGTATTGGGTATGTTAATATAGCGTCGAGCACAAAAAATAAAGAAACTTAAGTGAGATGAGATTTCTTAAAGAATTTCAATGTTTTTGTTGCAGCAGATGTAGAGAAGAACCCTTTCCTTCTACTGGATTACCATTCAACCAAAAATCTTAAGCTACTAAGAAGTGGGCTAACAATATTCATGTGTTTAAGACACCAACTAATGTAGAAGTCCCTTTGATTTACAATTAATATGGGGGGCCTAGGAGTCAAACTTACGACCTTGGTTAGTAAAATTCTCATACCATATTGAATTACTAGTCAACCTAAAAGCTTGAGCTGATAGGAAGTGAACTGACAATATTTATGTCTAATAGGTCCACCTACTTATAGATAAATAATGAAAAAACTAACGGAGACAATTGAGGTCAAACTTTAAAATAGCATTACTATCAAAGTGTTTAAATTTTGGGGGAGGCAATTGTCTCCATCGATCCCAAGTTAGCTCTGCCCATGTCCATGGCGTATCAAGTGAAAGATCCGCCATTAATGTAGTATCGCATAGAGTTTTGGTGTACTAATGGAATATATAAATGCACAATTTCAAAGCATATGAAATCCATAACCACAGCCAATATGATGTCTATTGGGATGATGTTGTGTAAATTGATCCATCGCTTATAATAGTAAGCTCTGAGCCAACTGCCACTGTTGTTTTTTAAAGGTCCCAAATTAGTAACAGGTTGAGACGACTTTTGAACTAAATGATAATGTACCAAACTAATAGAATGATTCATCAAGTTGTAATTCCTCATGTATCTTGTTAATTCAAAGTTGAAAAACAAATTAACATTCCAAATTAATCAAGTTTTTTTCCTTCTATTTCCAAACTCTTAATTAGTTTCTTTCATTTTTGAACATTTTGCTGTATGATTTTATTCCCAAATTCAACTCCTCCAATGTTGATCCCAAGCCTGGATGAAAAAGGAGGAGGGTCTTTTGTCAGGTGCCAGGCGGCAAGGGAGAAGCTGAAGATAATTTTGTTATTTATTTTCTTCTTGCAAATGAATATGCATTTGTATATTAGTTTGCAAGGAAGAAATGAAAATCATCTCCAGCTTCTTAAAATATGCAACCCTTGTGTTAGGCACCAGTCGGCAAGGGAGAAGCTGAAGATGATTTTATTATTTCTTTCCTGCTTGTAAGGAAGAAATGAAAATCATCTCTAGCTTGTTAAAACTATGACAACCCTAATATGATATAAATCAAAAACTGACATTCCCTCAAGCTAGGGGCCTTCCCCATAAGCGATGAGCTGCATCGGATCTCGGGTGTGGTGAAAAATGGGCAAGGGTTGCTAGGGCATTCTCCTAGAAGCGACGCGCTACATCAAATCTCAGGTGTAGTGAGGGCTGCTAGAACTCGGGTGTAGTGAAAAGTGGACATGGGTTCATGCCATGGAGATCGAGAAGGGCATTGGTAAATAGGATATCTCTAAAGCATAAGATTTGTATTGCCACATGAAATATAGGGACATTGACAAGTAAGAGTTTGGAGTTAGTAGACACGATGAAACATAGGAGAGTTAACATTACTTGTATCCAAGAAACTAAGTAGAAAGGGGCTAAAGCTAGAGAAATCGATGAGTATAAATTATGATATGTAGGAAAGGATAATAATAGAAATAGTATAGAAATAATAGTGGATAAAGAATTAAAGGATAAGGTTGTGGACGTTAAAAGAATTTGTGATAGAATTATAATAATAAAACTTGTTATAGGAGGGTAGATCATAAATGTTATAAGTGCATACGCGCCACAAGTAGGGTTAAGAGATATAATCAAGAGACAATTTTGAGAAGATATATAGAGATTCATATAAGAAATTCCCAACACAAAGGGGATATTTATAAGAGCAGAATTAAATGGCTATGTAGGAAAAGAAAAGAAAGGATGTGATAGAATATACTAAGGGTATGGTATAGGTGAACGAAATGAAATGGGGGAAACTATCTTCGATTGTCCTTTGTCATGTAACCTAGCCATTGCAAATACACTCTTTAAGAAGAGGGATAAACACTTAATAACCTTTAAAAGTGGACTTCATAAAAGCCAAATGAACTTCTTTCTATTTAGGAATACTGAATGATCAATGTGTAAGGATTGTAAGGTGATATCCAGTGAGAGTTTAACCTCACAACATAGGTCAATGGTTATGGATATCTATATCAAAAGATGGAGGAAAAGAAATGAACTTAATACGTATTCAAAAACTAAGTGGTGGAACTTAAAAGGAGGGAAAATAACCTCATTCAAAATAGGTTGATGGTAGAAGGAAACTGGAACTATGAAACAGAAGTAAATACCATGTGGACTAATATGGCTGAGTCCATTAAGAAAGTGGCAAAAGATGTCTCAGGAGTATCTAAAGGTAAAAGGCTCTTAGTAAAGGAAACAAGGTGATGGAGTGAAACAGTGCAAAAAGTTATTAAAGAAAAACATATGTGTTTTAAAGTATGGCAGAAGACTAAAAATAATGAAAACTTTGAACAATATAAGAATGCTAAAATGGTTTTTAAGAGAATAGTAAGTGAGGCTAAACTTAAGGCATATGATGAGCTATATAATAAACTAGGAACAAGGAAAGGTGAGAAAGATGTGTTTAAAATTGCAAGAGTAAGAGAATAGAAGGGTAAGGATTTAGATCATGTTAGGTGCATTAGAAGTGATGATCAAAGGGTATTAGTCAAAGATAGTCAGATTAAACAACGTACTTTCAAAAATTGTTAAATGACAATGGGTCTAAGAATATAAGGATTGAAAATACTATAAACCTAAATAACATTAGATATTATATATATGAACGTAGGATTAGAATACCTGAAGTGAAGGAGACCTTGAAAAAGATGAAATCAGGAAAGGCCATTGGGCCCAATGGTATACCAATAGACGTTTGGAAGCATATGAGAGATATTAGGGTAGTTTGGCTGACCAATATGTTTAACAAGATTATAAAATCAAAGAAAATGCGTGATGAGTGGAGGAAAAGCTCTATTGTACCAATTTATACAAATAAAGGAGACATACAGAGTTGCATCAATTATCGAGGAATCAAACTTATGAGCCACACTATGAAACTTTTTTGAAAGAGTGATTGAGACGAGGCTACGTCATGAGACAAGTGTATCAAGGAATTAGTTTGGTTTCATACCTGGGAGGTCTGCCATGGAAATTATTTTCTTACTAAGACAATTAGTAAAGAAATATAGGGAGAGGAAAAAATACCTCCACATGATCTTTATCAACTTAGAGAAAGCTTATGATAGAGTCCATATAGAGTTAATATGGAGGGTGTTGGGTGAGAAAGGGGTTTCACTGGGGTATATAGACATAATTAAAGATATGTATGAGGGAGTGGTAACAAATGTTAAGACCGCTAGCAGCAAGACTGGTGATTTTCTTGTCACTGTAGGATTGCATCAAAGATCAACATTAAGTCCATACCTTTTCACATTGGTTATGAATGAGTTAACAAAACATCTGCACAACGAGATTCCCTAGTGCATGTTATTTGCAGATGATATAGTCTTAATTGATGAGACAAGGGAGGGCGTAAACACAAAGTTAGAGTTATGGAGAGAAGCATTAGAATCTAAAGGATTTAAAATTAGTAGAACTAAGACATAATATATGGAATGCAATTTTAGCAAGGAGAGTAGGAGTGGAACACCAGTCAAGATTGATAACTAAGAAGTCCTTGTAAAAGACCACTTTCGGTACTTAGGATCAATGATTCATGAGAGTGGAGAGATTGAGAGCGAGGTTACCCAGAGAATCCAAGCGAGTTGAAACAAATGGAGATGTGCATCTGGAGTTTTGTGTGATTGGTGAGTGCCGCTCAAACTAAAAGGAAAATTATATAGGATGGCCATAAGGCTGGCCATGATCTATGGATCAGAATGTTGGGCAATTAAGGAACATCATGCTCGTATGATGAGCATCATAGAAATGAGGATATTGAGATGGATGAGTGGTAAGACAAGAAAGGATAAAATTAGGAATGAAAATATCAGAGGAAATCTAGAGGTAGCACCAATAGGTAACAAGATGAGGGAGATTACACTTAGAGGGTTTGGACATGTACAAAGGAGACCGAAAACGGCACCGGTTAGAAGGAGTGAGGCAATGCAAGTAGAAGATTTTAAAAGCACAAGGAAAGGCCCAAAAGAAAGTTGATAGAAGTGGTGAGGAAAGATTTAAAAAATTTAGGACTAAATGAAGCGATGGTACTTAATAGAGAGGAATGGAGAAATAAGATTCATGTGGCGAACTCCTAATTGGGATAAGGTCTTGATGATGATTTTATTCCCAAATCCAAACTCCGTTGATTGAGGGGGCTTTGGCTTGCCAGTCCTAGTAGGTAGCCTAGTAAAGGGGTGGCGAGCTACAAAATAGTTGTACGGAGGTGACCATCCTTTGAGAAGAGGGAGCTAGGCTGATTATAAGAGTTCATGGAACTTAGGGAAGATCAAAGCAGCGAAGCCATATAAGTGATCTTTATTTTCTATATATAACTCATTTCACCAAACATGGAATATTTTCCAACATCTCCCTTAGCTTGATTGCTACCGAAACTAAATATTGTTATTTGGTCACATTTCAAAGAAAATACACCACTCTAGATTCCTTCATGATTTCACTTACTACTGACACCAAACTAGCTAGTGGGTTTGTTCCATTAATCAATGTAAGCATTTGGCTATCTCAATGCCACATGTTTCGTGCCTCCTCAGTCTTTGGGTGTTACCTATCACTAGACATATCCCTAATTTTTCTTGCCACATGGCCCAATTATGAAAATCAGACCCATGAACAATAATAAAATGGGATAAATGACCAAGGCAGTATAATTTAGTAGTTACTCCTAATAACTAATTTGGAGGCTATTTTTGGATATGCAAACAAAATTTAATAGATCAATAATCTGAGATCATCCAATCAAGATGATATCAAATCAATTAAGTAGATCAGTCCATGTGGCATGTAAGTCCTAAAGAAAAAAAAGAAAAGAATAGCTATATATATGAAGCTCCTGCTATACCGAGTATGAGGATGGGATAGACCACAAATGGTTTGCAATAAGCAGCCTTACCTTGCATTTTTGTACACTTGAAAACTATGACCTCAAGGTTACATGATGACAACTCTGCTATTGAGCCAAGGCTCCCCTCTCATGTAGGTCTCAAAAAGCTACTCCTAAAGCAGCCTAGTTCTCCACCCTTTTAATATTTCTAGAAATAATTAGAAGTTATTGGGTTATCAAATGTATGCCAATTTTTAGAAAGGGTTGAGCGAAAAAAATTGAGTGAAATAGGTGTTAAGGTGCATTTCTAGAGTTCCATTTGTTTTGGACTCCCTTCAGGTAATGACAACAAGGTCATTTGTTGTTTGGCCTTCTGATGGACAATGTGGGCCTTCCTTGAAATGGTTAAGAATAACCCAAAATTAAGCAACTTTCTTAACCCGCAATCATCAGCAAGTAAAATGGAGGAACACAATTTATGCACTTTCTGCACAGAATTTTTCAAAAAAGAAGGTTCAACTGCTGGGATCTAACCAACAATTAAATTGTTGGGCCCAGGGAAATATTTATGTGCAATTTTAGACCATTTATCATATAGACCATTAAGAACCAACCCATAGTGCCTCCTTCCATGCCTATGGGCTTCTTGTCTGTAAGATGGGAGCCCAACAAAAATGATCAACGATCAATCTTAATTTTGAACTTTGAACATAAATTAATCTTAGGATAAACCATGGCCTTGTGCTTGGGCATGAAAATCATGGTGTAGCTTGACCAATGAACTTACTCATGGTGGGGCTTGCAAGCCAAATGATAATGACCCATCTTTCTAAAACCTTAAATCATATGTAATATGGGTTTGTCAAGGCCACACATCTTCATGCCAAGCAAATCCTTCATCAAGAAGTCTCCACTAGATAACCAATGGCATCCTGATCATCATAAGTTGCATCCACTAAACAATTTTAAATAAAACTCAGTGATGATCCACCAAATTCCTACAATTGATACTTCTAGCAATCTGCTTCATTCATTTTTATTTTTTTTTTATTTTGCCCATCGCCACCAATCTAATGGGATCCAATCGATGGGTAGTCCAAATCATTATAATCACATAATCATAGTTATAATAAGCATGCGATGCTTGCACCAAGTTTCTAGTTTAAGAATGGGCCAGCCAGTTAACTTGTGGTTCAACACAAACTACATTAATCCAAGTGAAGCATGATCTTAAGCCTATATTGGCCATTGTAATGAAGAAAATAGACAACACTTTTGAAACATTAAGAAATTTGCAACTCTCAATTTTTTCTTGTGGGAAATGATATCCAGTATCCACTTAGTTTAGCGATCACTGTAATCACTCAACTAATCACGCGTTTCCCTATAGGCTATGGATAGCTTGTTCGAGTTTAAAAAGGTAACCTCGATGTATGAAGCTGCCGCGTATGTGGGGTGCAGGGAAGAGGCATACGACAAGGGTTAATAGTATGTACCCTTACCTTGTATTTTGCAAGAGGTTAAACCAAGTCTAATGAGTAATGAGAAGAAAAGCAATTTCAAGGTTGGTGGAAGAAGAAGGAAATTACATATGAATGACTCAGGAAGCTCCAATAGGATGGTGAGGTACACCATTAAGCTCAGACAAGAATGCAAAGGCTAAACTAGCCTCTCCTAACTGATCTCAATCGGACATCTGATTCTAATCACCACTAGGGGCAGTAAAAGACGACATGACTTGAACTAAACATGGACTTAGTGGGTTAGGGTCAAGTTTTATTGTGTTCGTGTCATTTTCAGGTCGGCTTGAAAATGACACGCCAAAAATCTTGTCATGTTCGGGTCAATCTATGTAATTCGAAAATGACACAATTGTAACTCGCGTAATTAAACAGGTCGTGTTGATCTATTTGACCTGTGTCCTATTAACCCAATTATATTATAATGCATTATTTTTTATTTATTATCAATCCAGTTTACTGACACTATCTAAACTAACTAAAGACTAAGAGTGACTAAAAGCGAGAAAAAAAGAAAAGAAAAGAAAAACTAACTAAGACTAAGTGTAACTAAGAGAAACATTAAAGGAATTATATTAATAGGGTACACTGGTACTAAATTGAGTTGAGTCATGTCATGTCGTGTTGTGTCATACAGATGGACCTATATAGATATTTGTGTTACATATGTCATCGTGTGTCGTGTTAGTGGAACACAACTCATTTACATATGTTATACAAGTCGTGTAATAAGCATGTCCTGTTCGATTCATGTGTTCTTGACACAATTATTAGTTGTGTCGTGTTCATGTCGACCCATATACTCTAATGGGTCAGTCATGACAAGACATGTACACAACTCGTGAACATGATTTGACTCCCTAATCACCGCATATTTTGTATCCAAAAATTTTAGCAAGTTAGGGTAGCATTTTGTGTGGGTTGCGTAGTTGACATGAGAAAGAAAAGTAGGCACATAATCTAATCTTATGTTTGATTGCAATGGGGCATGACTTTGTAAGCATATGACTAACCCTTTTTAACTTGATGGAATGTAAAATTATCAAAAGGTGGTTGCACTATAGACACATTATAGTGAAGGGATGACGGGAATCCCACCAAACCACAATCTAAGGGTTCTGTTTCAAATGCGATCCACTGTCAACACGATTATGAAATGAAAATTTATGGTGTTGGAAGTCTGCAATACCATGATTTGTACAAAGCCTTCATCAACTGGACTAGGTATTTACTTTGGACCACTTCGAAGTGGTGTGTGGTACATGTAAAGTATTGTACGAAATTGAATTATGTCACGCCAGTTGAGGCAGTTGATGAGACTTCTACTATCTTATGAGCCTCTCCAGAAAACTTGAAAATTTTTGTTTTTTGTCCCATTTTGGATTCCAAGAAACCCTATTTAAAATTATATGCTAATTTCTCATATTATGCACGAATTATCATCAATCATATAAAGCATTGAATTACTTGGGAACAAAATTATGCTGAAAATTGGATTTACATCATAGTGTAGTTACCACTTCAGTAATTGTAGCACATTTGAGGTGGGTCTCCACTTCGCATCTAAAGAAGTAACAAATGGGACAATAAAAATGCACAAAAAATTTATTCCTTCCTTAATCCCAAATTCCTCTCCAATTTTCTTTTGAATTAATAGGTATAATGGTATTCTCTATAGCAAAAGTTTTGTGCCTTTGTGCTGAATGGATGATATTTTAGCAAATATAACATTAGCTTTGAAGTCTTGACAATTTAATTTGGTGTCCTTAACATGCCTATTTTTTATGCAGCTTAAAAGACAATATCATCGATCACCACTCTCTGGCCCTAAATGTTCTTTTTGCTTATTCATCGGTTTTACTAGAAAGACTTATTTGATACACTTGAACATTGATTTACCTCCCCAAACACCATATAAATTCTCAAACTAATATTATTTTCCTTTGAATGATGGAGATACATACAGGAACCTATAAGTTAAGCATTGTACACTGTCAAATTGTGTTATTTAGTTTTTTCTTATAACACAATATAATTTCTAATCAAGGATAAAAGGTAGCACGGTGCACAAAGCTCCTGACTATGTGAGATATGGGGAAGGGACAGACTATAGCAAGTCAATATATTCTTACCTTGCATTAGAAGAGGCTACTTCTACGTCTCCAACCCATAACCTCAAAATCACCTAGTCAATGATCAAATATTTTTGACAATCTCATCTACAACTTTAGTTTATTGTTAACCTATGATATTAGATGAGTACAATGATTGAAAGAAAGGCTTGCCACAATCCACTCGATAGAGAAGGAAAGGGTGAATGTATTATCTTAGGAGGAATCAAACTAGACTCTGGAGTCTTTCTTTCTCATCATATGATCTTTGAGGAATGACTCATTGACCACACACTCAAATTGGAAAAGAGGATTTCAAATGGTTGGATCACAACTCTCCAAGATTTATTTCCATGCAATCTCTAATCAAAGGTTCTCTGAACTTAACATGGCCATCTTTTAGTGTGTATTTAAGTCATATGAACAGAGACGTGTACACCATTTTCTATATAATTATCCCATTAACATAATACATATCTCTCCTTTCTCATAGTTTAGTGGCTAGAATCTCCTTATATCATATAATACCTGGAGTAATTAACAAACTCTTATATATTAATAGCTCCTGATATGCATCCTTTCTCATAGTTTAATGTCTAAAATCTCCTTATATCATATAATACCGAAAGTAATTAACAAACTCTTAGATAAATATTCTTAATAGATAGCCATGTGAGGACTGTGAAAATTTCTTGGCTGAAAATTTCCTTTTCATTAATAAAAAATAATTGTAAGGGATGATACTTCTACTGATGCTGAGCACTAGAAGTGCACATTTACGGTGCTGTAAATGGCCATGTCGTTGAATCATTAAAAAAGGGCAAACTCAGTGCACGAAGCTCCTGCATATATGGGATCTAGGGAAGGGCAGACCTCAAGGGTCAATAGTACACAGCCTTAACTTGCATTTGTAAGAGGTTGTCTCCACGCCTTGAACCCGTGATCAGGGTCACACAATGACGACTCTGTTGTTGAATCATTATGTAGGTAATATAAATTATGGATAACAAAATTCATGGAATAACTGAATATTTCATGAATAACTATGATGTCTCATATTAAATTTAAAAATTATAAATTGTTTGAAAATTCTCATTTTTTAATGATTCAAATAAAATAGTAGTTATTATTTTTTTGGAATGGTTTAGCACTTTCTATTTATTTAAATTCTCAAAATAATAATGTTGCAGAATGGTAGCATCTGATTCATGAATTAAACCATGCTTTAGAATTAAACATTTCTAACCTTCTTATTCAAAACGGAGATTATATTCAAGGCTTTCTCAAATACCGAGTTAAACACAAATCTCACATGTTGAATGTTTTACTACAAGTGTACGGGCTATTGTAGTATAGTTAATGTAAGTACGGGCTAATCCCATAGGGAATCGACTTAAAAAGTGGGAGTTTAAATAAAATTTAATTGATAAAAATTAAAATAATAATAATAATTACTAGAATTATTGGAGTTAGAATCAAAGTTTATATCTACTCAATTGCTAAAAATTATAGATTCCAGTTCAAAAGAAAGAAAATAAACCAAATAACATGAAAATCTACTTTCCTAGCTTAATCACTATCAATTTCTTTAAATCTGGTCTTCTAAGAGTTGATCAGTCTTCATAAACATCTTCAACATGTCCTTGATTAAAGATCTGACGGTTGGATTTGTCAAATTCCTCAAAATTGTAAAGATCTGGAGTAAATGTTGATTTTGGGATTTGGACAATCTAGATCACTTTCTGAACTTCAGATTAAAGATCAGAGATATTAATTAAACTCAAGGATGTCCTAACAATGATGTCTAAAAATTAATTAAAAATAAAAAAAGAAACAGAAGAGAAATTGAATGTTTTTTATGGTTAAGCTAACCCGGTAATTGGGTTAAGCCTTAACTGATCTAGTTGGATTGAGCAGTTCCTAGATAACAGAATGAAGACAAAATAAAATCAGAATGGGAATGGGAATGGGGATATATAGGAAATTAAAAAGAGGACATAGATGGCATTTTAATTAAAGTTTAGAGGCTAAAATTGGAATTTAATGGAAAATTTGATTTTAAACTAAAGGAAAATAGGAACTCGACGGAGGAGGAGAAGCTAGTGGAGGAGGAGAACAAAGGAAGATGAGGAGGAGTGGGGGAAGAAGAAGAGAAGAAACCCATTTTGGGTTTTCGCCTTTGAGCTGGTTGGAGACGATGTCGGTGATAGTAGAGATGTTGGAGAAGAAGGGGAAAGGAAGAGTAAAAACCCAAATCGGGTGTCCTTCTTTGGGCTGACCGGTGATTGGACATCGGTGAAAAGAGAGAGATGTTGGGCAAGTGATAAGCAGAGGGAGAAAGAGGTCTTGGCATCGATTGGCAGACAACATCGGTGTTGATTGCCAGCCAGTGTTGGAGCAAGGCTGGTGACATAGAGAGAGCATGAAAAGCAACGCTGGTGCATGTGGTGGGCACTGACGACGATGGTGCTGTCTGAACTGTGATGAGATGTGGCTCAGGTGGTGCTGATAGGGCAAATGGAAGTAGAATCATAACAGAGGAAAATAGAGGAGGTGCTAACTGTGGGTGGTGATCTTATGGTGCTAGGTTGGTGCCGTGGGGCAGGGTGGTGAAGTAGAAGGGGACGATAGAGAAGAGAGATGGAAAACAATGGTGACCGGCTTGGGCACGATGTGTTCCAAATCAGAGGAGAGGAGTAGGTGGGTATTGGCCATAGAGAATGAAGAAAAGAGGAGAGTAGAAGTGAGGGAGAAATAGGGGACCGGAAATCAGAGAGGGGGGGGTTGGTTGTGCAAAGAAGAGGGAGTAGCTTGGGAAAGAGCAGAGAAGGTGAGAAGAGGGAAGAGAATTGGGGGGATTGGTGATTTGCCTGCCTCCTATGATCAGCCTAAGATAGGAGTATTCAAGAGGAGAAGAAGAGGGTGGAGAGAGAAACAAGTGGGGGAGGAGAGAGCATGGGAGAGAAGAAGAAGGAAAGGGGGAAAGAGAGAAGAAAAGCGGGAGAAGGGAGGCGACGATTTCCTCCTTCTAGCGCAGCTTAGGGAGAGGTTCCAAGAGTGGTTGCCTTCTTTTCTCTTATAAATTTTTCTCCTTCTAATTTGGTGCCCCCTTTTACTTTGGAAACTTCTCCACTTTCCTTGTCCATCTTAGCATGCTTTCCTTTGTAGTTTAATTCCCAACTAGGAAACCATTCTAGCTTTCTTTATTGCCCTTTAAGATAATCTGCACCAGTTAACTTTTGATCTTAGCCATCCATGTCTCTTTTGATTAATCTACAAGATAAAAGACCAAATTAGAGTTATTTGAACCATACATCATTTGATAAGTTATAATGATGATATAACCGTTAATTTTGACAAATTAATGATTGGATGGTTAATTGGAGCTAAATTCAAAATCAAGCTAAATTTTACAAATTTGAAAGGTTAGATGATCTAATTGAATGCTAAATTAGAGTATTTGGAATAAAATTGAACACTTAACATGCCACATAAAATTCGAAGTTCAAATGTAATTCTATGAATCCATATATCTTATCCTCACAGCTTGTTCTAAACTTAAATTAGAAAACTAAATTCTCGCACCAATCATGTTCTCTATCTCCCCATTCCAAATTTTTTCCATTCTTCCCACAGTGTGAGTGAGTTTTCAAACATTTGCATTGTTGATTTGTTTATGAATCTAAACTTTCTAACTATCACATAGCAAGCCAGGTTCATATATTAGTGGCACCAATCCAACAAATGAAGACACTTATTCTTCTAGTTTTTTTGGGCGAGTGTTACAAGTACTATTGACACAACACTGAAGTTGTTGTTGTGTGACCTTAAAGTTATGTGCTCAAGGTGTGAAAACAGCCTCTTGCAAAATGCAAGTTAAGGTTACTTACTATTGAGCCTTATAATCTGCCTCTTCTCCAGACCCCGCATACGCAGGAGCTTTGTGCACTGGGGCTATCCTTTAAGTGTTACAAGTATTGCTCAACAAAGATAGAATAAGGCAACAACCAACTTCACAAACTATGACCCTGATGTAAAGGGAGGAGGATCTGTCCTCCATGACAGTGAAAGTTTGGCCCATGCCCTTTTTGATTGGTGATAGTGTGGGTCCCCATAGAAAGGGAATTCTTTTGTGTTCAAGTGGGTCGTACCTCTTCCACTAACTTAACATGTTTAAGAAGAGGATCACTTATCAAGATAATTAATCCATTCATAATGTGGGGAACAAAATCCACTTATTTAAACTTTAATCACTATCTAAAGTACTCCCCTAGTCAGTGTACAACTGATTTGAGTAAAGGTTCTAACTAGACCAAACTGTCCAAGTTTCAGTGTAATTTTGACGATCCAAAAAGCTCTAAGGGCCTATTTGGCATGGAAATAGCCATCCCTAGCAAGCTCTATCAGATCTTGAAGCTTTACTTGCCAAACAATCAACTATAACTTGTTTACGCTTTGCAAACTGAAAATGACTAAGAAGAACCAGGTACTCTAATGCTACCTTCTTGATCTTCTAAATTAGAGCCACCCTCAACAACTCTCTCATATCCATCAATGCTGCCATGACCATGCTTGAGTCCTCAACGATATGTAAGTGAGGACTCTACAAATTAGAGACCAATGCTGACAGATTTGACAATCAAGATCAATAGATCTATGAGAGACAAAGACACATATAATAAAAGAGACAAGGAGTTACGTGGTTCAACCAAACTCAGCCTACATCCATAAAAGAGGTTTCACTATCTAATCAGATTACATAGGAGAAGAGGATGCTCAAAACCTTCTCCAACCCTCTATAAGTTTAATCTCTCACTCGCCCACACACCCTAACATTACAAACACATATAGGGTTCTCATTCACATGGGTGTGGACCACATGTAGGTCCACCCCAGCAACTAGTTGCAACCCCTTAAGAAAAGCAAGCCACTCTGCTTCATTGTTAGTGTGTTTGTTGAGGTAGATGCTATAACCAACTAGAAATTTATAGTTTAGAGTTTCTCATAACACCACTTGTTGTATCTTCACTCAGATTTATTAGAGCAAAATGAAAATTGTACTACTGAGTGTGCCAGTGGTTCCCATAAGGTCTGTTTCTAATAGATAGAACTTAGTAACAAATTGTTCTGCTTCCAATACTCTTATGGTCAACTTTGAGATGTAGTATAAACAGGTCGATCTTTGTATGAATAAGGAAACTCCACTACCTTGGTAAACCAATTGAGTTGAACCCGGCGTGTAGGCCATTGTTAACCTTGGTGAACAACACAAGTTCTTTCACTCAATATTTTCCAAGTTGAGTATGCAATTGTAGTAGGGAACAAAATGGAAAGTTAATTCCTATTTGAACATTTCTTAAGCCAACCTAGGACCATTGAATCAATTGAATCAAATGCATACTCCACTAGATGAAAAGAATGAGTCAATCTCTTCTAAGAATGCTGCACCTGTGAACATATGAAAATGACAAGAAATTCAACTTCATCCTCTTGGTTGCATAGTGGGCAAAGACGATCAATTGGAGGACTAAAAAACAAGTTCAGCTTTGTCAGTAGTCTCCTACGAGCAAGTAGCAAAAAAAAAACATCTTTATCCTTGGAATGCAAAACATTTGCCAAATTCTTTTTCATATTTTATTAACAAAAACATCAAAAGCCCCTGTTGAGAGCATCTTAACTGACAATAGACCATCATTTGAAGGAGCCCAAACAAGTTCATCTGATTAGTTGGCAAGGATATTCACATTATATATATTTTCATGAATATCAACAAGAAGTGCATTCAAGAACTCCAATTTTCAGTCCCCAGTCTCTTGGTCAAGGGCATTAGCTGAAAAAGCATTAGGATTGCTTCACCATGGTAGACCAACCATTGTCTAGAGGTTTATTGTTTAAATGAGATGAAATTAATCTAGCCAAGAGTCTTATGATATCCTAATCTTTTGCTGATCCCAACTAGCCATCTAATACCTTTTTTGAGAATGCCCTTGCTTGAAGAATCAATTTCCATGTTGCAGAACAATAAGGTTTACAGTCAAGTGACCATAAATCTTTGTAGCAAGATACATGGCCCAAATGAGCGTACACCTTCTTAAGTGGCCATTAAAGAGTAAACTTCCACCCAAGCATAGCATTAAAACAATCATCCATTTTAACAACCATATGCTCCAAACGACAAGCAAATTGGTGCTAACACAGTCTTTCCAAACTACAAAGATGACTGGAGTGTTTAATTTTCTAGTGCTTCCATATGAAGTTCCTTTGCCTATTCTCTCTTTCTTTCAAGAGACATATTTAGGATCTAGAAGTGAAGCAAGAGTATAATGTTAGCTCAACCTCTAATGATTTGATGATAATAAAACCTTCCAATTATATTTCTAACTTAGTTTATGCATGTGCAAGTATATTTGAAAAGGTTTGCAACAATTGATCAAAGATTAAAGGAAGAAATTGAACTTAAAGATCAAATCTTCTATGATCATAGAATCCAATTGATTGTAAAATGAAAATAAGTCATTGGCGAAGCAAAATGACAAAGAACTACAAATTGTACCTTGAAAAAATTTTCAACTATCTTTAGATAAACTTTAGGGTCTTGCAAATCTAGTCAACTAGTTCTGAAAAATAGTTAGATGTCATCGACTAGTAAGATCGAATTTAATGATTGAGGGTCCCACAACAATAATATTATCCGCTTTGGGGCCCTCACCCTTCTTGGGCTTTACCCTCATGGTTTTGTTTTTCCCATAGGAAAAGGCCTCATTTCTTGGAGATACGACCCGAACCATTACATGCAGCCCAGCTTCCCCTCAAGTGATGTGGGACTAATTCTCAAGGTTACCCCTCGCACAACCATTTTATAGCTCACACCCCTTTACAAAGATGCCCATTAGGACTGGCAAGCCAAAGACCCCTCTTCCCCCCTTATGGAACATGCATTCCAGCGTGTTACCATGACTTGGCCCCTGCTTGCAATTAGCCTAGGGCTTTGGCTTCCAGGTCCTAGTGGGCAGCCTGGTAAAGGGGTGGTGAGCTACAGGATGGTCCTAGTGGGCAGCCTGGTAAAGGGGTGGTGAGCTACAGGATGGCTGTGCCAGGGTGACCATGAGAATTAGTCTCCCAATAACAAGGCCTTCTTAATGGTAAAGTCCTAGAGGGGTGAGGCACCTAAGGAAACAAAACCTTGAGGGTTGAAGCCCAAGAGGGGTGAAGGACCCAAACAAGACAATATTGTTCCACTATGCACTCTAATACACACGAATGAGATCTTTTCCTATCGGAAAAACAAAACACGAAGGCCAATGTGAGGCTAAAGAGGACAATATCGTTGTTGTGGGACCCTTAGTCATTATTTTGAAAGATTCTGTGAAGTTCATGACATGATATAACTGACCAAGCAAATTAGTTATCTTAGAAGAGTTCAATTATTTTAGTCACCATTGGCCAAAATAGTCAAATTTGTTTGAATTTAGGTTAGCTATTGAGAACCAATGAGTTTGAAGTAAATCCAAGAAATTTAAGAAGGATTGTAACTAAATGAAAAAGCTAACTATTTTAAGTGACTTCAGTTGTTTTGTTAGACTATCATAAGAAAATTAGTAAATAGTTTTTGAAGTAACTTTCAATACTATGCATAAAAGTTATTGGACTGCAATAGTAAATGAATCAAGTTAACCATTTTTTAAACTAAATTTACTATTTTGGGTTAAGCTGAATGACAACTTGGAGTTGTTTTTGGGGTTTGAGAGAACCTAGTTAATTGTCTAAGGAATAATACTAAACTACATATGACAATTGATAGGTTTCATTTTTGAGTTGAAAATAGCCAATATGATAGCTCATGCTCATGAAGCAAACTTAACTACCGAGGGAGAGACATGAACGATATTTTAATTTATTTAGAATATAGCTAATTGTCCAATACAACTAGTCAATTGTTCTAGTAGATAGGTTGTTGGGATGCCATTTTCAATTTTGAAATCTTCTCTTTTGATGAGCTATGTCTATTATAATGGGCCAGAATTTCATCTCCAACAAGTCAATTAGCTACAATACTATAAATTAGAAACCTCAAAACTGCTAATGAACTTTTGAAAAAAAATTGAATATTAGGTTCTCAACCCTACATTCTAGCAAGTAGCTTCAAGCTTATTAGTTCTAATTCTTTCTATTGTAAAACCTTCTCTTTCAAATTTCCTTTATTGAGCTTTATGCTCTCACAGAGAGAACATCTATAGATTTTTTTTGTATTGAATAGAATGGTTTAACTTTCTTATTCTAAGAAAGTTCTCTAAATGTTTATAAGAAGGTCAAGCTTACTGGAAGTGCTCAAGTCCTTTGTTATATGCTAGCATTGTATTTGCTAGTGGTGTAAATTCATATAGAGTGTTAGTAAAACTCAAGACAGGAATTACATTAAGAGAGTGGAAATAAGTGCCTTAGTTGATTGGCTGAACCACAAAAGAATGATGTGTCACCATAATCTTGACTTCTAAAATTGTTCTTGTTCTTGAATATTGTGTGCAAAAGGTTTTTAAATTTGATTTGAGCCCAATTAACCCCTCCCCTCTTGGGACCACACATATAAAATGACATATTAGAAGTAATTACATGAATATGAGTTCTTTTTCTAGATCTTTGAAAGATTTTATTGTTTTCATAAAACAAGTTAGTCTTCAATAGAATCCACCAGGTACTAGATGTTTTCCTTTGTTAGCCCCCCTGTGAATAAAGGAATCCTTAAGTATTTGTCCTCCACAAATCATTGCAAATATTAAAGGCCTTGTGAAAGTAATTAGCAAAGTTAGGATAGAGCCCTTTCAAAAAAGAAATACACAACTTTTGAGGTGCAATGGCAAGACTAAAGTAGTCCCTAATATCTTTGCAGATTCAATGAATAGCCTTACGATTATCAATTATAGCCTTTGCAAAGATCATTAACATATAAAGCATGAGTAATAATTCACTGATTCCTCCAAATTTTAATTGGTTATAGATTTTCCTTTTTCCTATAGCATCATAGAAATATGCAAAAGTAACTTCATGACAGATGGGTGCCATTAATGAGAATAGCAAAGCTAGTAGATGTAGCACAATGCTTGATGGGTTTAACAATAACTTAAAGAAATTTTATGTACTTCAATATTTTTAAAGGAAACACTCTTGAAGAAAATCATAGCCTTCTGTAAATATGATTTAATAGAAAATTTTTAAGTTTTTTGTTTGTTTTGGTTAAAAGTAGAAATTACTTCATGCACTTGTAGCAAATTGTCATGAATGCTTCTCTATAGAACAAAAGCAACTTGAATCGGTCAATTATAGGTGAAAGGCATGGTTTATGTTGGTCTTCATAATGACTTTATAAAGCACACTACAAAGACAATAGGAAAAATTCATCACAATTATTCATCAAGTCTCCTTTGGGTTAAAGCAAGAAAGGTCTTGTTGAGCTACTTTGAGAAAACACCCATTGGAGAAGCCTTTGCCACAACCTGGAAGATGGAAGTACCAATATCAAGCCAAGTATTTTGGAAGAAACCTGTTGCATAACCATCCGACCTAGATGCCTTAAGCCAGCACATTAAAAAAAAGAGAGTACAATCCTACATTCTTCCATAGTGAGGGGGTGGTGACTGAACTCTTAGCTTCATCAGACTTTTCGAACTAGAGAAATTGTGTTTAAATTACCCAAAGTATCTTACCTTGAGAAAAGCTGGTAGTAGTACCATCTCATTAGCATTAGAAATTATTATTTGGCCCGAAGTATGAATACATGTAGTAGTATTTTGCATTTTTCTACAATGAGTGAGATTATGATAGTACTTGGTGTTGGAGTCTCCCAACAAGAGCCAATCAGATTTAGGTTTCTAATTCCAATGTACCTTCTTGAAGTGCATTCTTTGTTAGTGTCAAGTGGAATTGTTGTTTGGTTTCAAGTAGCTTATTGGTCAAACATCCAACTCTGATGTTGATATTTCCAAAATGATTCCTCCTCCACTTCATAGTGGAGATGTTTAAGCTTTGCACAAACTTGATACCAAGCTGATCCTACAATTTGCCCATTCCAAACTTTAGATAAAAGATTACTATAATCATCATGATGTTGCCACACTACCTCATCTTTTTGTAGTAGTTATCAAAGGAGACATGGAATAAAATGGAAAGAGCACCAAGCTTTCTTTGCCTCTTCTGCAGCATTTTGGTGTTGCTAGTTGTGAGAAAGTGTAAACAAGAGAAATGTTGTCATACGTTGCTACATATGGTAAGTTGTTGCACAACACCTTAGTCACAAAATTCGGAATTGGGGATAAATTGGCAAACTAAATATTTATAGAATTTGGAAAATGTTCATGAAAAATTGGGCAAAAATAATTTTTCAAATGTGAGTTCAAGCTTGCCATTAGAACTTTTAAAGTATAAAAATACTATTTAAGAATTTGACAACTTATTTGAGAAATTTAAGTTTTATTAGGTCATTTTATCTTAACTTATTGAATTTTGATTTAAATTTGAAAATTTTAGAAACAAATACTTCAATTTGAAAAAGTCAGCGCATTAAAAAGTCAGAACTTTTTGAAAAATTTTAATTATTTTGAAGATTTTTGAGACTAGATGTGGCACCCTACTTTGGCATGAAGAGCCCCACATTTCATAATAGCCAAAAAACTCTATAGATTGGATTGCTCCAACATGTAAGAAAAGGAAAGAGAAGGTAAGAAACTTTGTATAAGCAACCGTCCATGTTCAATGACAAAATATTACAATTTTTGGATGCTAAATCATCTAGTTCTTACTCCTTATGATTCTCAAACCTTACAAATATCCTCATTCAATTAAGCAAATGGATCAATGAAAGGTAGAGATCTCATGCAAAAGTTGGACACCAAATAGCAACTAGTTACCAAGTGGTTATGCCCTACTAGTAGCACTCTAGGGTAGCTAATATGCAATAGTACAACCATGACATGGTATGCTTGCCTAGTTATTAATCACTTTAACTAGATAGAAACTAATAGCAATTGCCTTGTTCACCCTACCTTAATACTAAATGGGTTTTGTAGAAATGATGTGAAGTTGCATTGGATAAAATGATATTAGCTCTTCTAGAAAACCAATGTTATGGGTCTATGTTAGTCATGTGACATATTCAGCTGTAATGAGCAATCATTTTCAATAGATTGCTCATTACCTCCACTATGTTAGTCCTGTGACATATATCAAGGAAGCCTTGTTCATAGTTCACTTAGAAGAGAGCAAAAATTGATTTTTAAGTACACCTTAGGAATGATTTCTCACGGTTCAGTAATGAGGGAGCTAATCCACATATTGGACTTGATTTTGAAACTGGCAAAGTCACTTATGTCATTAAGAGACATTATTACAACTACTTTAATTAGGATGTAAATGGTTGCATGGGATGATGTTTGGTCACAAAATGAGGTAGGTTTGGGTATTAGAAATATATCGGATTAGAGGAAAGTTGCGGAAGAGAAGTCTTTGGCATACAATTAATAAAAGGGAGTGGCTTTGGGTGAGATGGGTTTATCCTAGGTCCATAAAGGACTAAGCATTCATCATCATGAAAAGCCTTATCTCAATCTAGGGTTGCTTACACGAATCTTGTTCTTTCGTTTCCCTCTATCAAGGGTCATGGCTTCATTTAGTCCAAAAGTTTTTACATTTATTTTACCACTTCTATCCATGTCCTTTGGGTCTTCTCCTTGCCCTTTTAGAGTCATCAGCTTAGATCGACTCACTCCTTTTAATTGATGCTATTTCAATTTTTGTTGGATATGTCCAAACCATTTAAGTCTACCCTCCCTCATCTTGTTACATATTGTTGCTACTCCTAAGTTTCCTCTAGTATTTTCATTTCTAATTTTATCTTTTCTTGCATAGCCACTCATCCTTTTCTACATCTTCATTTCGGCTACGCTCATCATATGTACATGCTGTCTTTTAATGCCTAATACTCTAATTGACATGGTAAGGCAGGCCTTATGGCTATCCTATAAAAATTTTCTTTCAGTTTGAGTGGTACTCACCGATCACACAAAACTCCAGAGGCATATCTTCATTTGTTTCAACCCACTTGGATTCTCTGGGTAACATCCCTCTCAATCTCTGCCCTAAGGAATTATAGATTTTAAGTAATGGTCTTTTTGGGCGACTTCTTGTTTATCAATCTTTACTGGTGCTTCACACCCACTCATCTCCTTGCTAAAATTGCATTCCATATACTATCTTAGTTTGGCTAATTTTAACTCCTTTAGACTCTATAACATCTCTTCACAACTTTAGCTTTATGTTTACGCTCTCTCTTATCTTGTCAATCAAAACTACGCTATCTACAAATAACTTGCATTATGGAATCTCCTCATACAGATGTTTTGTTAACTCATCTATAGCTAACATGATAAGGTACATGCTTAGTGTTGGACAATCCTATAGTGATAAGGAAATCATTGGTCTCCACTAGTAATCCTAAAATTTGTCACCATTCCCTCATACATATCCTTAATTATGTCTATATACTTCTGTAAAACCTCTTTCTCTCTCAACACCCACCTAATTAACTGTCTAAGAACATTGTCATAAGCTTTTTCTAAGTCAACAAAGACCATGTGGAGGTCCTTCCTCCTCTCTCTATATTTCTCTACCAATTGTCTAGGTAGGTAAATAGCTTTCATGGTATACCTCTTAGGCATGATGCCAAATTGGTTTTTCGATACACTTATCTCATGTGGTAGCATTTTCTCAATGACTCTTTGCTAAATTTTCATAGTATGGCTCTTAGGTTTGATCCGAATAATTAGTGCAGCTCTTTATATCTATTTTATTCTTATAAATTGGTACCATAGAGCTTTTCTTTCATTCAGCTATAATTTTCTTTAATTATATAATTTTGTTTAAAAACTACTCCATTATCTCTCATTTACTTCCAAAAATTTATTAGTTTACCATCACACATTAGGTCATTTCCTGATTTCATCTTTTTCAAGGCTTCTTTCATTTTAGGTATCCTAATCCTATGATCGTATCCGTATAGTCCAATGTCACTTTGGTTTACAATTCTTTCAATAT
Source organism: Warburgia ugandensis (assembly GCA_035236585.1). Taxonomy (NCBI): domain Eukaryota; kingdom Viridiplantae; phylum Streptophyta; class Magnoliopsida; order Canellales; family Canellaceae; genus Warburgia; species Warburgia ugandensis. The sequence continues at coordinate 11,636,015 of CP141127.1, read as the reverse complement.
CTATATTCTAAGGATATTTGTAATTTAGCATTTTTTGAAATTAACTTTCCAACTTTTGATTGATCTCATCATCTTTGACTAAATACCCTTTGATCATTGCTTTTAGTACATTTAACGTGATAGAAGTCCTTACTCTTCTAGTTTTATTTTTTCAAATTTGAACACATCTTTTTCACCTTTTCTTAACCTTAATATATTATAAAAATCATCATACGCCTTGAGATGACCCTCATTTACTACTCTTTTAGCAACCTTTTTAGTATTCTTATATTGCTCTAGGTTTTCATTATTTCTAGTCATCTGTCATGCTTTAAAACTTACATGTTTCTCTTTAGTAATTTTTTGTAATTTTTCACTCTACTACCAAGTTTCCCTTTACTAGTTGCCTTTTACTCTTAGATACTCCTAAAACGTCTTTTGCCACTTTCTAAATGGACTTGATATATTAGTCCACATGATGTTTACTTCTTTTTTATTGTTGCACTTTTCTTCTATTATAAACTTGTTTGTTAATAATGTTATCTTCTCTCCTTTGAGTTCTACCACCTAGTTCTTGGACACCTATTAAGTTCATTTTATTTCTTCTCTCTTTATGTAAATATCCATAACCATTAATCTAGGTTATATGGTTAAACTCTCATCAAGTGTCACCTCACAATCCTTACACATTGATCATTCAATATCCCTAAGTAAAAAAAAGTCTATTTGGTTTTATATGATTAAAGGTTAGTAACTTTTCATCCTTCTTTTTAAAGTATGTATTTGCTAGAGCTAGGTTATATATCAAAGCAAAATCAATGATAGTGTCCCCCAACTCATTGCTTTCTCCAATATCAAACCCTCTATATACCCTATCACATCTGTCTTTTTCTTTTCCTACATGAATATTTAAGCATGCTCCAATAAATATCGCCTTTGTGTTGGGAATTTCATACATTACTCCCCCCATATCTTCCTAAAACTATTCTTGATTTTATCTTCTAACCCTACTTGTAAGGCATATGCACTATAAAATTTATAATATTCTCTCCTATCAACAAGTTTTGTTAGTAGAGTTCTATCGTAGGTTCTTCTAATATCTATAACTCTATCATTTAATTATTTATCCACCACCATGCCTACATCATTTCTATTATTGTCATTTCCCACATATCAGAGCTTATACCCATTGATTTCTCTAGTTTTAATCCCTTTTCACTTGGCTTTTTGGATACAAACTATGTTGACTCTCTATATTTGATCATATATGCTATTTCCACACTCTTACATGTCAATTTGCCTATATTTCATGTGACTTAGTATCATGAGCTAATCTATTTATCCATGCACATCTAGAACAGCGCAGAAACCCCTGCCTACTTTCCACTGTGCTTGGGTTTTAATTTAGCGAATCGCTGTTGAGAGAACGCTCTATCAGCCTATGCCCATTTTCCACTGCATTTGCAGTCTGATGCAATACATTGCTTACATGGGACACCATAGCAGTCCTTACCCATTTCTCATTTTATCTGGGATTCAATGTAGCATGTCGCTTATGAAGAACAATTTAGCTGGAATAAATGTCTTAATCTTTAGATTCATGTTATAAGATTTGCGAAAAAAGTTTACACTAGCTAGCAACCTGAAGTAACCCTCCTCCTTTATCCGAGCTTAGGACCGATTGTGAGATCATAAAACTACAAAGGATTGGTAGTTTTGGGAAGTAAATATCCCTTGTAGTTCTTCATGGACATGGAGAAGTATTTCTACCACTAGACAAGCTGCATCAGAATATGGATCTAGTATCCTTTTTTCGGAAAGATTCTTGGCATCCAAAAGGAGTTAATAAGAAGGAACTTGGTGTATACTACTCCTTCACATACAAGATTTCCAAGAAAATTAGGATGTTAATATCTCATCTTAGATAGTGAATGGAACATGTCTTGCTTCAATAGAAGTACAATAAGATCGGTAAGAGCTCTACTTCCTGATGTTATCTTATGACATGAAAATAAAGGTACAGTTATTTGAAGCATGACTCCAATGGGAAGGATTCTCTTGCTAGCGCTTGGGACGTGGGCCCAACAAGTGGCCCAAGTTGTCATGGTATTATGAAATTTGATTTACTGGAAGTATTACCAGGCATGCTTTCAAGACTTAGCAAGTCATGTTAGGGAAGTTACACAGCTGACAGTCTCTCCCATGGACGTGAATATGGATCTTATATGCGCTTTATGCTCTTGTTTTGAATGTTGGACACAGCAAACCATGCTCAGCCCCGAAACCATGTCACTCAAGCTTGAGACTTCTTACTGGATTTGGAGATCAATATTGTGGCAAGGATGGCACTTAAAGAGGTTGAATGGCTTGCAGAAAAACTTTAAAGGGAAAAACCATCCTTCTACAGCAATCTGTTTTTCTTTTGCAACGCCCATTCGCCGTACTTAAATGGAACGGAATGCCAGAGTGTTTGACCTCAAAGACAATGAAGATGAAAGATCGTGCGCTATCAACCTCACAAATGAAATTTCAAGAACTGCTTACTTTGAAAAGCCTGGCTTATCTGCAATTGCATGTTGTAATCCTGATCCGGGCTATCCAATGGAAGGACTGTCCAGATGGAAGTCCTTCACTCTAATGGTTGAGAATGTTCTGCTGGAGAATCAGATTATCTTCTCCGTTGTGTTGTCCTCATAGTGAAATTCAGATTAGTTAGGCTCAGGTTTCAATAAGATCATTTCCTACTATAATCAACCATCAATTTGCTAGCCATAATTAGATGGCTAGGATCATCTGATCAGCTCAATTATAGAGATCATGTAGCTGAGCTGTAGGCTCTCCTCTTTCATTCCTGCTAGAACATAACAACTTTTCAAGTGCATAGAACTGAAAGGAGGAACAAGAGTGTCCAAATGTTATAATCTCATGGAGTTCAAGAATGACAAACATGAGAGCGGACTAGCTAAAACTATTTACCAATGAAAATCAGACAGGTCAGTCTGAAAAACCAAAAAAAAAAAAAAAAACAAGTATCTGCAATCAAATTGGTGAGTTTTTACAAAAGCTTTAGCTCTGGCATAGTGTACATCATAGCCAGATCTAAAGCAACATAATCTGATCTGCAACAATGACGAACTGCTAACATATATCACTTTCTTGGGTATGGATGCTGAATTTGAGTATGAAGAACCCATGCAGGGAGCAAACATATATTTCATTTTGTATTGCTATCCATTCTCTTTAACATGCATCAGCCAAGGAATCTTGGCCCTCCAACACTGTATCTGAAGTAGCAAACTTATCTCCTTAGATAACTGCCTGCCTTGTAAAGACAAAATATTGTACTAGACATTCCTTCATTGATACAGAACTAGTTATCTGAATCTTAAGCACTTGTTATGCTTTTCTTCTGTGAGGCTTGGGTTTGATGTGTTGCTTTGCTTTGATTGTCTTATGAAAGAGAGTTTCTCCATTGCATTTATGAACTTACGCAAGTGCTTGATATACTCAGGGTAAGTCTCCAAGTTGCAGTGACCACCGCCCTTGACCCATAGAGGATCATATTTTTCCTTGGCCAGTTCCCACAGGCGTTTTCCATGAGACCAGTCAACAATATCATCATCCGTTCCCTGCAAGTTAGATTAACCCGGAAGAACAGTTTGAGACAATTTGCAATTTTCTACAACAGCAAGACCAATCTAAATTGATACACAGAGGGGAGCCTTGGCGTAACGATAAAAGTTGTCGTCATGTAACCTTGACGTCACAAGTTTAAGGCGTGGAAACAGCCTCTTGCAAAATGCAAGGTAAGGCTGTGTACTTTAGGCCCTTGTGGTCTGCCCCTTCCTCGGACCCTGCATAGGTGGGAGCTTCGTGCACCGGGGCTGCGCTTTTTAGGGGACCATATTTCCTTGATGCTTGCAGATAACTCAGAATGAGAGGACATGTTGACGAATTTGAGGAAGTATCAATAGTAACTAGCCAGTCAAAGGACGTAGAGGGGTCATGCTGATTATAACTAGCAGGATGATTGCTTGAAATATGTGCAAGTAATAGAAGAATGTGCTATCATTCAGTATGATGAAGTGGATTCTGCAAGTGGGTCAAACTTATAACAGTAGGAAGATGTGGGAAGAATCTCAAATGCGCAAGGCATACCACAAATCCACCCAAAAATATCTGGGTAAAATAATGCAGTTACGTGTTAGAAGATTACTAGACCACACATTTCCTTATGGCTACTAGACAGACAAAAGAACTTTGATCTAAATAAGGTCACATACACAAAGAAAAGGGCAGCCTGGTGCACAATGCTCCCGCATATGTGGGCTCGGGGAAGGGGCGGACCACAAAGGGTCTATACTACACAGCCTTACCTTGCATTTTTGCAAGAGGCTGTTTCCATGCCTCAATCCTGTGATAAGGTTACATACATACGACTTGATAAATCGTCATCCAACCAACAATATACAGATAAAACATGTGACTAACCGTTTAAAATACATAAGAGACAATTAAAACACTTGAAAGGACATATTTAAGAATGCCCATAAGCCAGATCATGTCCATCCAAAACCCTCAACTTTAATAGGAAAACTAAATTTGTCCTACTAAACTTTCACAAGCAGATATGTATCTGACCCTTGCATGAAAATGATGTTAGTCTCTCAAATTTTATCTTGCCTCTTGAGAAGATGACATTCAAGCAATACAAATTTACAGAAATCCAAATAACCAAATCAGCATTTGTTCGTGCATATTCCACAAACATTTTGAATCTAAAATCTTCAATATATTAATGTTTACTTCAGACATTAATTACAAAATAATCTCTTTGTAATTGGTAAGATGGTTGAGTGGCCAAAAGTCATCGAATTGCACATTCAGCAGCTTGATTGGACCAAGCCACTCCAATGCTTTTGAATGGCTTGTTCTCCAGGCTGGGATGAGTGGGTCAATTCCTTGTGAAAAGGAGTCCACCTTGAGGCAATCATCTTTCAGAACTAGAATGAAAGGGATGCAAAACTTTTGCCTCTCCATTGAATATAATTACTTCTCAATAGGCACCTAGGTGCAAATTAGATTGTAGCCTCTATTAGTATAGATAAGCCGTAAGAGTTCAAAGTTATCAAAATTTCCTACATAAATATGTTACCTATAGCTTCACACGAGGCTTTCAGCTAGGGTCCATATTAGCCTGCCAGTCCAAATATGAAATGCAGTCAGGCAGTAGTCAAGCATATGAAACTGCCACACTGCATGGTAACTTATAAGAGGGATCATCAAGTACTCTTCACCTTACAGATTCGGTGTAAAGATCTTCCCTCTACAGATTTGGTGTTCTTTACATAAACTCAATTGTCCTTTACCAAATATTCCATTGTACATGCATGTCTTAGCTCCGGCTTTAGTTTAGGACATTACTCCTCTCTTTTGGCTCTAGTATAGGACAGAGTCCTTTCCTTTTCTTAACATGAACAAGTTCTTCAGTATATTCATCCTCTGACTGGGCTTCAGACACGCCTCCTTCTCTGGTGTATCTCTTTTATGGCACACTCATTGTTCAAGAAGACCTACAGCATGGCTAGAGAAACTTCAAATTGTTGTTAATTTTCTCTATGGTAGAATTCAAATTACTAAGCATAGAACTTTTCAACTGATACTCTATCATGTTAAACATAATACTGTTGTACTTATAAGCAATTGCCAAATCATCAAGCATCAATAACTCTATCAAGAATTTTCTTCAAACTCTTTAAACTCATGGGCATAATCCATATAAAGGAAAAAGACCATTTTCTCTTTCTTGCACACAGCAGTCGCTTTTACTTGAGGAACCGGACACTCAATCTCTCATCTGTGACAACAAGTGAGACTTCCTCGCCATACCACATTTGTTGTAGACAGCAGTACATTTGACACATGGATCCCAACAGGATGGGACTAGCCACTACTTGAGCTGACAATAGTCATCAACATCCAGAAAGAGCAGAAACCAGGAGAAACACTACCTTCATGTTTCTTCTAACTTGTTTATTTGAGGAAAGGAAAAGTAATGACGCTGTTTGTCTCTTTATTTGAGAAGTTCATTCTGGTAAATATTGCTTCCTTCGATCTCTACTGCAACTCAGTTCATAGACATCTTAACCATGCCTTGGCTTCAATCTACATCAGATTTTAATGAGAAAACCTTGTCCACTACATCCATGTCAGGTTGAGTATGAAGAAACTAGCGAAGGAGCTACAAGCAGGGCAATGGTTAATAACAGCATATTATCATCAGCATTTAGTTTAATGGCATTCATAGTATGGTTCATCGTCATTTGTTATCAATTTGTTATATGTAAGATACTATTCCATCATCTATATTAATATTGGTTTCTATTTCCAACCTTATACATTGTTTCAAAGTTACAGCATGGTCATTTGTCCCTAAGCGCATAAACTGAGTGAGTCCAGAGAAGCCAATCTGCATAAACTGAGAGGGTCCAAACACACCAATCACTTGACTTAATAGAAGTCCTCCCAAGTTATAGATCTTGAAAATCCAGTCAAGTCATTTAAAGAGCATCACATATATACTAGGGAAGTTTCATTTTCATATCTTTAATTATTAAATTATTTAAACACCATCTGACTACAAGTGTGATCATAATGATGGTAGAAATTACGGTCCCTTGAAATCACTACTATGAAGTTTTGTCACCCAATGATGAAAACCATGAAAAAATACTCACAGAATACTTTTGTTTCTAATGAAATTCTGATGAAACAGATGATGTAACTTTGAATCATAGAAAACTTATGATTCTGGTGAAATTCTAATGACAAACTAAACCCTCTTTTTCCCAAATTTATTTCTTCATGCAATTAGCAGTGGTATACATACATCATTTTAATTTAGATTATGTTAAGTGACTCCAACAGGGAAAAGAAACAGTGCCTCTAAAACCTTCTTTATTCAGATGAAAATGGTGCCTGAGCAGGTCTGAGATTTTAAGTCTCTGCAGGAGTTTGACTGAAGCATTATCCCAATTATTTTCAGTGCATTTGCTTGAGATGAAAAGCCAATGCAATATGAAATGCACATGTCCAGATCACGGTGGCTCCCATTTTTTGGCCCAATTCGTGTGTAACTAGAAAAAGTAGCGGTTAGCTGATGCCATCATCCTCATTCTTCTTCAGTAAGTAAACTGGGTCTAAACCTGGGACCTCAAGGTGAGTTTTTCATTTTTGGGTATCTCAACCACATCATCAAGCTGGGATTCAACCATCATCCTTCGTTTTGTACCTCCACCTGTGACCACAAGGTCATCATCCTTTTTTCTTTTTCTGCAATCTCAAGGTGAGTTTTTTTTCATACATTACCAATGAATTACAAGGCCAACCCTTGATGTTATAATTTTAGGAGGTTTCATTTTGAGATCTGCCCTGTTGCAGGAGGATTTTGATGTGTGATTACAATGGAATTTTCTCAGAATTTAATAGAATTTACTACAGTTTTCCTTCATTATTTATACTTTTTGTTTCTTCAACAGGTAGCCATTTGGCTAACTCACAACCTCCTGGTTGTGAGAATGGAACTTAACAACTCAGCTAAGTGCTTAAATTCAAGAATTACTCTGATGTAGTTCTTGATTAGATCTAGTTAGCAGGTTTTCCTGGATTTGCTATTTATAAATTATATCTTATTCCACTTGCACTGAAGCTTTTGTGGTACTTCTGGTAAATAATGGATTCTTTCACTCTAAGTTGCTTTGCTTAGGTCTTGCATTTCTTCCATCACTTTTTGAACATATGTTGTTTTGAACCTCTAAAGGAAAGTTCTTGGTCAAGTATTCCATGCCAGTGGGGCAGGAGGCATCCTTCCACTGGCTCCAGAAAGACAAACCATCACAAGAGATGGATAGTGGGTCTCCATAATCTAGTTGATCCTGACATGTTTGAAGTATTGTTTCTTAACAGTGAGTGGACTATAAGTCTTGGATCCATAACCTCCTCATCTTGAGGACACTTAGCCAACTTGGGTAAGTGCTTAAGCTCCATGTTTGGGATGTAGGCAGACTCTATAGCAAGTCAAATGGATTATCTAGTTCTAAACGATTATCACAATTGTGGTAATTGTAAGTCCAATAAATTATGGTTCATTTCATGGCTAAAACTTGAAGCAACATTGAGTGATTCATGGTTATCTACTTACCCTCAGCAGCTAAAAATCATCCAGGATTGCTTTAATCTGAAGAAAATAGCTCAAATTTTATCAGCTCAATCAGGCATTTACATCAATCACCAGAGTGACAAGTCCTTAAAGGATAATGCATAGTTCTGCAGTATTATAAGAATTGTTAGCGTTTGGTCATCACTCATCAGCTTTTCATTAACCCTAAAGATTCATATTATAACTAACACGATACAAGCCAAAAAATGAGGATATTTGAGTAGCTACTTGCCATGAATTTGGACTTGGAACCAAAGGTGGTCAAGTTTTTTGTTCTAAATTCAGAGTTTTGTATGCCTACTTGAGAAGGTTTGCGACATCCTTTTGAGTCATTCACAATTTTCTCAATTCTTCAATTTTAATACTTTAGAAGTAGCATGTGTAATAACCCCAATTTTTGTAAATTGATTGAGAAAATCAATTTAGTTTGAATTTTCAGAAATTCCGGGCTGGAATATTAGGTTATTGAAAATTCTCTTTTTATAGAGACTAAAAACACGATTTAAAACGTAGAAATTATGAATGTACTTGAAAAACCGATCGAAATGACACTAAATACGTTCAATTTCAAGTTAAAATGAAAAAATCCTAATTTTCTTCATTTTTATGAATAAAAAGGTAAAATGGTAATTTTACCCATGACCGAGATCTAAGACATCAATATTTAAAATGTACTCGGAAATACAATTCCAACGCCACTAAGTACGCTCAATTCTGAGTTCGGGAGAATAAAACGGATTTAAAAAAAAAAAAGGGCAAAATAGTCCTTTCACACCTCTGTGGGGCCCATAAATAGATCCAACGGCTAGAAAACATGTAATGAGTGGTCAAACCACTACTAGCTGATAGTGGAGAAGGAGGTGGTAGTGGAGGATCCAATGTTAATTTAATATCCAAAAGAATTAAAACATAATTATTACAAGTAATTATAAAAAATTCAAAAACATCTATAAATACACCCCCAACAATCTTCTAAAAATGTTCATAAAATTTACCACAAAATTAGCTTGCTTTCCCTGCAAAACCAGATTTAGATTCATTTCCAAATTTCCAAACCCAAAAACCTCTCTTCTTTCACTCTCTCTCCTCTCTCTAAATTGAAACAAGAGACCTAATTTCAATTAGGTACTCTGTTCCAGATCATATCTCACAGATCCCACCATTCATATTGTCCTAGACTACCTTATCTACAAAACCCCAAAAGAAATTTCAAGATCCAACGGTGCAATCAATTTGAAAATCACAAAACAAGTGATTATTGGGCGATCTTATCATCAAGTGGACATTTCTTTTAAATTGGACTGCAAAACCTACGTTTTTCTCCAATTAGGTAGGTGGAAACTCTTTCCACACTTATTTCATGTTAGTTAATATAATTTTTATTTTTTTGAAATTAGTTTTAGGTTAAAAATAATAAAAATCAAGTAAGGATAAGAACCCTTCAATTCTGGATGATGGAGAGCTCAAATGGAAAATCTGAGCCGTCCAATAGATCTAGAAGGGTCCAAAACCCCTAGGGTAGAACTTTCATGAAATTTAATCAAGTTTTGAGCCTTTAATTGAAGAGGAATTGATTGGACGGTCCAAAACAGACTGTCCGATCTTCCCATTAAGATCGGGCTCTCAGGATGCCGCATGAAAACGCGCCCTTCGGGAGCATCTCCACGCACGCGCTTCTTGTGAGACGCCATGCCGACGGAATGACTGCGAGATAGTGCCGATCCTGAGGAGCGCATTACCGCGTGGGTCTCAATGATAGAAGCGCAGCGATCGTTCCCCCCGACCGGACCTGCTCCGCCTGATTGTTCAGAGCCGTCCATTCCAATTGCCCCAAATCAAATCTGGACCCTCAGAATGGCAGTGAACTTCAGTCTTCAATTGTGGAGTCATCTAAACTCCAAATTAAGATAGGAAAGAAGCTATGGAAAGCATGTAATGTCTATTTTTTTTATGAAATAATAAAATTGCTAAAAAGCTTCAAGAAACTTTCTATTTTTAGGAATTAAGTTTCTAATTTTCATGATCTTCAAGATCTGAGATAATCAGATCTTGGGGATCTAATGCAATGATGATATAATGTTTAAATCAAGTAATATCCATGACTTATTTTGACAGATCTAACATAAAATGAGGAATCTACCCTTTATAGTAGAAAATTCCTAAAAATATAAAGGAACCCACTTGATCAATAAGATCAAGCATGATCAGACCAGTCGGATAGGTTGTATAAATGGGATTATGATGAAATCCAATTATATCATAGATTAAATGTGACAAAACAAGTGGATATGATCTTTGGATCTTAATAGAGCAAAAGCCCTAAATGTAATTAAAACCCTTAATCTAAAAGAAAAGATTTAAATCTAATGGTGGGATCATAAGTAAAGTTTCTAATAATCTTAATCTAATTAGTTTAATTGTCTTTTATTTGATAATGGAATTGTAAATGTGATTTATGTTATAAATTAGGAAGCATGATAATATAATTCTTAAATTTTAGCATGCAATGCTCTAAATATTATTAGTTTGTTATTAGGTTGGTAGATTTAATTATCTTAGGGCCATGTTAGTTTAAATTTGAGATTTTAGCATGATTCCATTAAATAAGTAGTAAAATTTCATGTATTTTATAACTTAGGATCATGCTAGTTTAAGTATAGTTTTATTCCATTAGGTTAAGTTACATTCATAGATAGCATGTTAATATAAATGGTCGTTAAACTTATATTGGATTTATGCTTTAATGTTTATAATTTAATTGTTGTCAAATTTTATTAGTAAATTCAATTGTTAAGTAGTCTTTAAGATATAATGAGCATAAATCACAAAAAATGTAAACTAATGGAATATAGAGATTCATGGATAATTAAGATGAGTGAATGACTTTGACTTAATATTAGTAAAGGTTATAGTTGGTAGGACAATATAAGGATTATCAAATCCTTGGCCCAAACTAGGAGAATAATAAACCCCATGAATGACATTTTAAATATTCATGGATTTAATTAAAATCAATTAGAAAGAGTACTTAGGGTTAAAATACTCATAGGAACCTTATGAAAGGTTGACTAAAGTCACTCTAGTGAATGCTGAACATGGTGGTTAAGGGGGTTTTCTAATAGAGTCTCGCTCTTCTCCTATCTTCCGTTGACGTTTGTGAGGTCTAAACGCCTCCTTACATGAGGATTGAAGTAACCACTTTGTGTTCAACCATTTAGCTAGTAAGCATTAGTCAATTGAAAAGAAGATGAGCAGTCTAGACTTAGGATGAAATAAGCTATCTTTAACCAGTAAAACATTAACTGGTTGAATAATAATAATAATAAGAGCATAAAAGGTTAACAAATTATCTAATCCTAATAAAAATTGTAAGTAAGATAAGGATGATCAAACAAGATCCATAGGATCTTGAATGATCAAGAACAATAAAGAATCCTAATGTTGTATTTTATTATGTATCAATGTACGTATGTTGTACACAAATCTAGATCATTAGATTAGATGATCCAAACCTTTGATCAAATATGATTCAAGGAATAGACCCAGGATCATCCTCCTTAGGGATAATCAAATAACTGAACTTAGATCAAAGAAAAACTAGATGATAGAAGATATAAGCCCTTGATCTTTATCAACAAGTATAAATTGTTGATCAAAGGATCTATGAAAGATCAAGATAAAAGAAAGGAGTACCCAAAGACTTAAAATAGAAAATACTTAGATCTAAAAGATTAGAAGATCATTCTAACTATCAGATCTATTGATCAATAGGATAGACACTATCTGAGAAAGATAGATCATGATAGGATAAAAGATCTAGATCCTTTATATCAAAGGACAAGATTAAACAAAGAATATAGATAGGATCAAAACTATAGGATTATTCAGATTGTATAAATATTGACAGTATGTATAGATTTACAGATTACATACATCAGTCCAGATCATGGAAGATCTGAAGAGATGGATCACTACTTGAAGGTAAGAGGATTTTATGAATACATCTACATGAGAAATACATGCTGAATACATAATCTTATGTCTGAAAATGTTGACAAGGATAATGTAAATACTTGTATTAAATCCATTGAAAACCCTTATAATCCAACCAAAACACATATGAAATGGTTAAGTTAGAATTGAGGAAAACCTTAAGTGAATAGGGAACTAGAAGGTATTACAACCCTAGATAAACAAACAAATTGTCTGATAGGTATAAAATCAATACATGGGAATCATTCACATAGAATGGTAATCCCTAAACTTATAGGAATATGGGCATCATTCATTGTAAATGATGATCCCTAAGTTTGAAGTGAAATCCTATTCTCGACATAAGAATACCAAAATACGATGATGGTAATATAACAGAAAAGATGTCTGATAAGTAAAAAGATTACTTTATATACAAGCATGGAAGCATGTGGTTTTGTTTTAAACAGGCATATGCCTGGGGATACTATGCTAGGAGGGTTACAAGGGTTTGGCCACCCACTCTCTGAAATGTGATATATGTGATGATATTGTGCCCAAAGAGAGGTAAAATGTCAGGTGGGGCAATTATAGGAATGCCACCATTGTGACGATCTGTCTCCTCATATAGACATAACATAGATGATTTTCCACACTTGGTATCCGTGTAGTATGAAAGCAGTTATCTAAGCGTGCTGGTACGGATCAAACTGCAACATAGTAGTCCTTTGAGTATTTTGCATTATGATGCATGGCATAATGAGATACCGATACTACCCAAATAATGGAGTATTTTTCCAGCAGAGTCTGGATATTTTATCAACTCAGTATGGCTGAGTGTGATGATACTGCCCAAATGAGGGAGTATTTTCCAGCAGAGTCTAGATGATTGATCAACTCAATGTGTCTAAGTGTGACTATTAATGTTTGAGATATTAACTATTTTTCACGATTTTGACCGTATATATATCTATATGACATATATAGTATATATGTGTAAGGATGTACATATATGATAAAGTAAAGAAATTGATCCATAAGTATGAATAATGGGATTAAGAAATATTAGAATTATATTGTCAAATTATTGTGCTCTTTGAATTCTCTACCAAGCATAGCTTGCTGAGATATTATAAATGTTTGAATATTTACAATATCTCAGATACAGAGAAGGAGAATTAAGAGCTCAAGACTTAAGAAGATTTGAAAAAATAATCAATCAAGGTATATCCCTTGAAGACATGTATTTTTATTTGAGAGTAGTGTATTGTATTGAGAGTTTTTTAATATATGGTGAGGTTTGAAATTTGGATTATGTAATTTGGACAAGTATTGTATTAATACCCAGGCTGTACTATGAACCACTGGATGGATTCTAGAATTTAATAAAAGTATATTCCTTCAATGGAATTTTATCTTGTACAAAATTCTACTTATGTTATGTATGAAGTGATGACTTGGGTTTTACAAAACAAGTTCAAAAGAAAAGAAATTTCACTGCTTTGTTTTGCGAAATTTTTTTACTACTAGGGGCGCGTGCCTTTGAAAAATGTATTACAAAATGTGTTACAAAAACTTGGGTTGTCACAACATGACTCCTTTGGATCCTTCTTATCTCAGCCACCTTGAGTAAGAAACCCTAATGATTAGGGAGTTGTCCGACAATATTTCTCCAGTAATGGCACCTCCCCAACTCTTGATGTAGCATCTAACATGAGGCTTGTAAAGCTTCCTTGGGTCCATATATGGCCCTTCAGAATTAGTTTACTCTGCTGTTCCATACTATTGAGGCTTGTCCCATATATGTCTTCCCTTAGGAGGCCATGTAGGAAGATGTTCTTGCCATCAATACAGAGACAGGGCCATGAAACTTGTTAAACAAAGTAATTGCCAAGCTAACAATCATACTCATTATAATTGAAGTAATTGTCTTAGAGCTATCTAGTCCATGTTGTTTGATTATAGCATTTAGCTACAAGTCCCTTTACCAGAAAGTAATGTCCGACAACTCCCTATTGATTGTGAGCCTGATAAGCCCTTCACATTCTATCGGAGCTTTTTGTTTGAGAATGTCTAACCAGAAGCTTTCAGAAATCTTTACAAATGAAAAGTCACTACTAATTTATGGTTGTATAGAGCTAATTATTAAAAACAGTCTCTATTTGGAATCTTATTTCTCCCATTAGATGGGCATGCCCCAACTGCGAAAAATATTTTCATTGTCTACCATCACTGTAGGTAATGAGGCTTGTTCAATTTTACTGGGTTGATCCAGGAGATATGGACTCATCAACAAGCACCTCTGTGTTAACACTTTCAGGGTTGGTACACACGCACACATATAGAGAAAGTACAGATGCGCACCTATAGGTCCTATATGGGGTTTTATTTGCTCATTTCCTTTTCTTTTTTTGAGGAAGTAGCAGCCTTTTATAGTATAATTTTTGGTTTTGGATAATCAGGGATGAAATCTACACCAACGATTGGTCTTCCACTAGATGAAAATACCAAAATAACATCCATAATCTATTCATGGATATATGAAGAAACAGCATGTAAATCAGTCATGAAACTTGATTGTCTACAAGCAAAGAAATTATTGCATTAAAATTAATGAATACTCACATGTATAACAAGAACTGGACAGTTGACTTTTGATATCTTGTCAATATTCTGCAAACAAAGATCAGGACTTTCTCAGTTGATAAATGGCATTCGAAACATACACTCACACCAAAGCAAAACAGCAAGCCATCCCAACTTACTTTAAAAATGTCAAACCAGAATGTCATTTTAACAGGGTACAACACCCTTATGCCTGACAGGATGGCGCTATGAAGAACAACACCCCTCAGCCGTGGTAAACGGGCAGCCAAGTGTAGTGTGGGTCCACTACCAACAGATTGCCCATATAGAATCATATCTTCTTGCTTTATTCCATATTCTCGTTTCAAACAATTGTAAACTGCCTCTATGTCGTAGTATGTGTTGAATTCAGAAGGCTGTAGAGGCATCAACAGTATCAAAACAAAAAATTATCAGCTAAGCATCCAGCTGTCTATAGAAGTTAGCTAACAATTGAATCAGGATTCAGCATTAAATTTGATGATCAGACAAGGCAACGACCAATACATAGATACAGGTTAATTAATCATATGAATTGAATCAGGATCGAACATAAAATTCGATGGTGGAGCCCTAAAAAGCACCTACAGCATAACCGAGGTCCCTAGTTTGAGTAACCATTGAGAAGAGAGAAAGAAATATAAATAGATTTCTCGTGCTTGATCCATAAATGATAAAACCTTGTGGAAATTAAGACAACAAATTTCAGACTATAAATGATTTAAAGCCATATTAATGTCATGCAAAGCTTACCTTACCAGAGGAAGCTCCATACCCCGAATAATCATAGCTGCCAAAGACCAAATATATCTGATCAATAAATGAACAAAGGAGACAACCCTGCTTTTAGCAATCTAATCCTTCGTTTATGAACAGCAACAAAATCTAAACATAAGTGCCAAACCAGTCACCCTGTCCCCAAAGTCAGACAAATACGCAACAAATTCCAGGACTCCAAGAAAACCATGACATTTTATAAGCTTCTGTCAAATAAAACTTATGAAATATAATCGTTGCCAACAAATTTGAGAATGCGTCTTTTTTTTCATTTCAAAAAGGAAAAACATACACCCATTAAATGAACAAGTTTCGCAGAGAACAACCACACAGAAAACAACCCAAATCAAGCCGAAAAGCCAAGAAACCAGAATCCATAAGAATCAAAACAATATAAGCAAAACCCAGAAATCAAACCAAACATACCTCATGATATTCACCCGGAGGTGGGCTCTGAGCTCAATAAAAAGCTCCAACATCTGACCCAAATCAGCAGCGTTTCCATGAGAATACAAGAGGGTAAATCTAGCAAATGGGTGTCTCCAAAATGTGGCGACGATCTTATTCCCTCCCTTTGTATCAAGCAGATGAACATCCACATTCTTATCAGCTGTAACTCCTGAGAAGAACAACTTGTCATCTCCTTCTCTGAAAACATCATACGTAGGTGGGTCGGGTGGGAAGAAGGCGAATTTTGCAGCAACGGTCGAAGTTACGTTGCCCATTAATTCCTTGACAAACTCTTCCCCTTCATTCCATTGATCTCAATTTCTTGCTTCCTCCCTCAAAAAGAACATTCATTCCTTCCATAGAAAAAAAAAAAAAAACCAAAAATTGTAGAATAGAGAGGATAGAGAGAGAAAATGGATTTTTCACCACGTTTGATGCATTCCAAGTGGCTTGTGATTTATAAATCGGCAAAGGATGGCAGGAAATTGATCCGATCTAAGTGGCAAGGAGATGAGCTGGAAGGACAACTGACAAACAAAACCCGGGAGCTTTACCAAGACACGGAGAGCAAAAATCAGAAAACAACAAACCTCTTACTTTAATGCCGTTTGCCCGCATAGATCAGTGCACCAATTGCACAACCTAAAACAGTCAATCTACATCTCAGCCTCATTACCATTATAGAACATTTTGGGGTATTTCAGATGTAGATCTAAAGATGAGCGGTTATGATCTTTGAAATGTGGGACCAACTCTCTGCACTGATCTGTACGCTCAAGCATCGTATTAACAACTTTTGATGTTAAGGTTGAGAAAAGAAAGAGAAAGAAAAGATAAAGGAGAGATAAATAGAAGGAAGGGATCGAATCTCGGGCAGGAGAATCAACGGTTGAGATTCGGTCAAAGGCTGCTGAAATCTGAAGAAGTAAGTCAGAGTCAGACATTCCCTCCACATTAACATATGCTTTGCTCAGCTTATGGTTACCGAATAGGAGTCTCTCACCTTCTTCTCTAATTTACCCCTGCATTTCAATAGAAATACAAAACGGCCATCACAATGTTTGCTTTAATTAGAAGCCACGTGCAATCGACGTGGCGATCCTTGTTACGTTCGTATTTCAGCTGAAACTATAATGAAGAGAAACCTGACCTGGGCCCACAAACTGCATGCATTTCCAGTATGATCTGGACCAGTCATCTTCATCCAAGGCCTCCATCTTGCAGACGGTATTAACGCACGACTAAAACATTTATGACCACCCCTTGGCGGGCAGCTTGTTTCATTAATTGTTGGCCGTTATGTATTAATTTTGCAGTTATAATCATTGGTGAAATGCAGTCATCTCAACAATGAAAGCCTGCAAAATGAAGGGTCAAGATCTAGTCTAACCAGGGACAGAAGAAATCCATGGATTATTATGTTTGTGCCAAACGCCCGATATAATTACTTACAAAGATTGGTTGAAGGCGTTATAATTAAAGATTGGTTAACAAAGCGAGTAATGCAAATATTTATCCTCTGTGTCTAATTTGAGTCCACAGTTGAGAGACCTCAAATCTTTCCCTTCATGTTGATATTTGCACTCCTCCCCTCATTTTATACTTGTCAAATTGGGTGCTTGTTGGGATGGCAATTCGTGTATGCAAGTTGTGCTTGTGTTGTGCTTGTGTCATGTCGAGATAGGTATATTAAGTTAAATGGGTCGACATGAACATGACCTGTTTAATTAATTGTGTCAAATAGGTTGACAAGAACACGATCAGTTTATTAAATAGATAACACAACACACATGACCTGTTTACTTAAACGTGTTGGGTTGATAATAGACACGACACGATCCGATTAACTAATTTGATATGATTAGCTATCATAAATTACCTAATTTTTATATAATAAATAAATTTATAGTTTTTTATGTTTGTAATATATATTTTTATTGTAATTAATAGTAGAAAGAGTAAATATAAATAAAATCTTATATATATAGTTTGAAGTTAAATAGATAAATAGGTCATGGGTTGACACGCAGCACAACACGACCCTTTCAAATAAACAGGCCAAATCGTGTCATTTTCAAGTTAAACATGTTAACACAAACACGACCCATTTATTATCGTGGCAAATTTAGGTTAACACGAAATTGACAGGAACACAATAAACCTCAACTGTCGAATTTAGGTTAACACAAAATTGACATGAACACGATAAACCTTACATGTAGAGCTTGTCAAGTGCCCAAAATTGATATTCTGCCGGCCGAATCCATGGACCGTCCCTTTGTATTGAGCTATTGTTGCAATCTATGGTCTTATTTAGAGATGGCAAAGGGCAGCCCAAAATTAGGGAACATGACGCTAATTGACTTGTAAGGATCAGGTTCAAGCCAGGAAATTTGTTGCTAGGGGTGGGTTAGGGTAAACGATTGTGAGCCAAATTCATGTTAAACTCGTGTTGGAGTCTATTAATAAAAAAATTTGGGTCTTGACTATTTTTTTATATTAATTATATGTTAACTATATGGCCTTGCATATATTTCTACAAAACTCTAAATATAAGTGCATTTTTAGTGATTAAGTGACCGATTTAATATTTTATAGCAAAAAATTGCTTGATAATTGTTATGAATTAATTTTTCAAGCACTAAAAAATTTCAAATGTTAGGGTCATTTAAGTGGGGCTCGACCATCAATTATTTTTACTATAAAAGGGACAGAAAACCATGACCCAAAGTTTGTTAGAGTCAGAATTGAAGCATTAGGGTCTGAGTTAGGGTCAGCTAGATTCTGCTTGACCCGACCGGTCAAAATTAAGCTTGATGGCTACCACCGGAGGTAGCTTGCAATCTATGGTCCATCTTTTCCTATTATTGTAAACTATGGGACCACCCACAGGAATCACATTAAGATCGACCTATGATCACTTAATCAGGAGTACTTAAGTCTGCATAACTTTTAATAGCATCTAGACTGAAGGTTTATTATTATTGATTAAGGTAAAAATGAAAAATAACTTAATAAGAGGTAACACCAACAGGTTAAAAGATAAAGGAGATTAGACTTAGATGATTTGAATATGTTCAAACGAGACAGAAAACGGCACTAGTTAGGAGTGAAGCATTGGAAAGGGCCAAAAGAACGTGGATAAAAATGGTGAAAAAAGATTTAAAAACTTTATAACAAAATGAAGCCACTCTACTTAATAGAGTGAAATGGAGAAACAAGATTCATGTGACCGATCCTTAATTAAGATGAGATCTCGATGATGAAAATGAACTTAATAAGATATGACCGCCCATTATATGCATTATTTTGAGGAAATTCAACTTCAGAAGCCAATGTTTTGCTTTATTTTATTGCAATAATATTCCATGTCTGGCGTGCAAGGCATTTTGCACGTTCTTCTCTACCTGCCTTGAATATTAATTTGTATAGTTAGGCGCCTTATAAAAATTAAGAAAACACGTATTATCTTATCCAATGGAAGGGCTTTGTTTTCTGTCTAAATATCCATCTTCAACTCCGATCTTGGTTGCAAATGCCAACAGGAGAAGTCTTAGTGCACGAAGCTCTGCTTATGCGAGAGAAAAAGAGCAGATTACAAGAGCGTACACAGTCTTATTTTGTATTTTTTGCAAATGCTAATTGACTAACAAAAGTTTCTGTGAAGCCTTGAAAAGTGCAAAAACAGCAATAAAAGTAAAGGCACTTGCAAGGGAAGTTCATGTGAGATTACAGCAATCAGACCTACCCACATGGAATAAGCACGACCCGAACTGTTCATTTCTTGGGCCTTCCATGAAAATGACATAGCCTAAACGTCATCCAAATCTGGGCGATCCTAACCATTTGATTTGTTGGGTCCAAATGAACGCCCAAGACGTCTAGCCATGATTAAGATTTGCAGTGGATTAAGTCATCCGATCACATGATCATGATATTATGATCATGATTAAGATTGGCATTAGGTGATCATAACCTCTGATCTGTCCACTTTCCCATGGATTGATTGAGGGTAGTAATCATTTTTGTCTCACAATTATAACTATATTTTGCCTAATAAATGTTTCCAGATGCTTACTTGTGTATTGGTTTTCGATCTAAGGGCCGTCAGATTAAAGATAGAATAAGATCTTTAAGCTTACAACCCATCCTTCGGTGGGCCACCAACCAGGCTACATGGCTGCCATGTGCCAGCCATAGCTGGAAAACTCAGACAAGGATGTGTAACTAGGAAACATCCACACCACCCAAAAGCATCTTGGCACCTGATGTTGTTGGCTTTAAGAACAAACGTGAAAGTGGAGTAACACTTAAAAGTGAGAGCCCCTCCTCAGTCAACAAAGTTAAAAGAAACCTTCCAAAACAGGCATGAGAAGGAACAGTGATAACAACAACAGGGCCAAGGTAGAAGGAGACCACAGTCTAGCCCACATGACAGACCTGTTTTGGCTGTATCTACACGGGGTCATATGTTAGGAGACAATCAAAGATGGCTTCATTCTGCACCCCCTCCAATTGTCTAGCCCAGTGCACGAAGTTTCAGCATATGCAGGGTCTAGAGAAGGGGCAAACCACAAAGGACCTATAGTAGACAGTCTTATCTTGTATTTTGCAAGAGGTTGTTTTCATGCCTCAAGCCCATAACTTTTAGGTCACACTACGACAACTCAACTGTTGCACCAAGGCTCCCCTTCTATACCCCTCCAACTGTATTTTGTTAACATAAATGGTGAATATATTTTTAGTCCTTGTGAGATTGATTCCTAAGTTTTGTGATTAATTACTCATACTGTATATAAACCCAAGTCCTCAGGTAGTCTTAGGGGTGTCATGAGAATTGAATTTCTAGGACTACCTTGCCTTTTCCAGAAGTCTAAAAAATTAGTAACCATCTCTCTCTCTCTCTATCTCATTTTTTTTAGATCCAAGATGTTCATCCGAATCAAACGCAATAATTTGATATCAAAACTGTGGAAATCTATAAAGCTTCTTGTGGGTCTCTTGAAGTTGTAAAATGGACAATGTAAAATAAAAGAAACCTCTTACCAATTATATTACAAACATGAGGTCCACAAATGAAGGCCTTGAAGATTGCCAAAGATGCAAGTTTTGATACCAAGAACATCTAATTAAGGCCGAATCAGATGAACATTATGGATGCAAAAAAAATACAAAAATGTGGATTTGCACCCCATACAAAGGGTTATATGGTATAAATTATCCTTACTACCACTCTTTCTCACTCATCTCCTCGTCGCAGCATTTTTGACACGCAGCTTAGCATAGAACACTCCATAAGCTCTCTAGTCCTACACTTAAAGAGGGGCTAAAGGAAATGGAATTCCCTTTCAGATTGACCAGAATGCTTGATTTGTAGTGATTATTCAACTGAAGGCTACTGATATAAGTTTCTAGGCCTGCCTTTCCTTTTTGTCTTCAGCTTTTCCATGATGAAGTAAAACTGATCGTTCTAAACCATAATTTGATCACTAGTTACTTAATCCATTGGTTCTTACCCCCCATACCAAACAGCCTTTTAGGGCGTCCAACGTAGTGACCCCTCCAGTGAATGGTCCCACTCGACCAACATGTAGTTCATGCATATCACGTTCTCCATCGATGCTACAACAACGTCTAGCTTGCAATAACATGAGTTAGTGGAGAGCTACAATGTGGGCCCATGTTACCTCGAAGACGACGAAGACGTGATTATGTTATTGACTTAGGCCACTAAGTTCAATGACTCTGATGGAAATTTTCTATAAAATTTGGAACCTAATACATTTCGATAACAAGGAGTCTATTGGTAGAGTTAGACTTCCAAAAAAAAAAACAAACAAACCAATAGTGAGATATTCAATTGGAAATATGCCATATTCACCAACCTGCACATAGTTCCTGCTTCCTCACAGATGCTGATTTGATTATGTCGAGGAATTTGCACGTGATTTTCTGATTTATCAATCAACAAAAATCATTGAAATTAATCTTGATAGACAACATACATTGGGAGAAGCAGACCCAAGTCTTAGATTTCTAAATTTCATTTATAAATACATTGAACAAAGAGTTTAAAATATGTTACTTATGGTTGTTCGTGTGAACAGTAACAGCACTTTGCTTACGTTTTAAACTTGAATTTTTCTTTAATTATTGCTTCTTTGATTGATCCAAAGCATTGAGTATGCTATAATTTGTGTTAGTAAGTTTTGATAGATTGATGTTTTTGTGGCAGGTTGGTGAACATACTATGTTTGAGATTGAATAGCTCACTAGTAGTTGGTTTTTGTTAAAATATAACCATACCATTAGATTTCTTATATCAAATTATATTAGGTACCAAGTTTCTCTAAAAATTTCTATTAGAAGGTCATTGAACTTAGTCGCCAAAGTCCTCAATTTATTCATGTTTGCATATGTAAGGTAGCAAGTACTACGCGCAGGTTGGGGAACATGGTATATTTGCAATTGAAGATCTCATTATTGATTGGTTATTTTTGAAATCCAACTTTCCCATTAGATTCCTTGTTATTGAATTCTATTAGATACCAAGTCTCACTAAATTTTTTTTTATCAAAAAGTCAATAAACTTAGTGGTCAAAGTCGATAACCTAATCATGTCTGCATCTGTGAGATAGCAAGTAGACAAGGGTCATCATTATCATCATTAAGACCTTATCCCAATTAAAGGTTAGCCGCATTGATCTTATTGCTCCATTCCTCTCTATTAAGTATTATAGTTTTATTTAGTCCCAAAGTTTTTAAGTCTTTTGTCACCACTTTTATCTACGTTCTTTTGGGCCTTCCCTTTGCCCTTTTAGAACCTTATACTTGTATTGCCTCACTCCTAACCGGTGCCGTATTTAGTCTCCTTGGGACATAGCCAAACTATCCAAGTCTAATCTCTCTCATCTTGTTACCTATTGGCGCAACCCCTAAGTTTTTTCTAATATTTTTATTCCTAATTCTATCTTTTCTTGTCTTGCCACTCATCTATCTCAACATCCTCATTTTTGCGACCCTCATCCTATTAAAACAATGTTCCTTAACTTCCTAACACTCTGATACATAAAACATGACAGGTCTTCTGCCCATTCTATAGAATTTTTCTTTTAGTTTGAGTGGCAGACGCTGATCACATAAAACTCCATGTGCACATCTCCATTTGTTCCAACCCATTTGGATTCTCTGGGTAACCTCCATCTCGATCTCCCCACTCTCATGAATCATTGATCTTAAGTACCAAAATTGGTCTTTTATATGGACTTCTTAGTTATCAATCTTAATTGGTATTCCACTCCTATTCCTCTCCTTGCAAAAATTGCGTTATATATATATCCTAAGTAGAGAAGGGTAATATTGATATTTCATAAAAACTGATAATATAGGAAGATGAAACGTAACAGAATGGCAATTTTGCAAAGCTCATCAAAACTTAAAGACAGATTTGCAAAACTCAAAAAAATATTGGAATTTTTTGCAGATATGCCAAAACTTAATAGCATTTTTGCCAAAAATCAGCTTCGGTCGTAAAGAAAAGACAGTCGACGAGAATTGGCATGGCTTGGGAGCTTGCAAGGGAGATGATACCTTGAGAAGGCTCACAATGACAAGCCTGACCCGGACCTGTCAGCTTGATGTCTGGTTTTCTGACTCGTTTTACGTTGGGCCAAATCAGGAAAGGAATTTGACAGTCAGAATCATACTTGGACAATCCTAAGCCCCTTGTCGTCAGTAAATGTATTTATGAGAAAGACGCCATCTCTCTTGGATTCTTTCCGAAAATTGACCATTTGTATATTTCCCATTTAGAGTTTCACTTCCCATGCAAGCACAGTATATGCATCATCCAGGGATGAGATGTGAGAACCTTTTTATGCCCATGTCCAAATTTATCTAGTTATTTACCTTAACAACTATGTGTTTGTCTTGACATGCAGACAGGCCTGGCATCTTTTTCCTCTACGTGAACAAGTCAATTTGAAGTTGGAACATTTGTATATTTCATATATGTAACTTAATTACAATATACCTTCTTCAAGTAGGTATGAATGATACAACAATAACTCAGAAGTGACTTTTACATAATTCGAATTCCATCATTAAGGAAGCTTAATACCATCTTCAAACAACAGGAGCTCCTCTTTTAATGTAGCTTTTTCTCCAATAACTGAAACCCAACTTTCTGTTATCTTTGATAACCTCCCATCCAGAATTTCAATAACAGTGAATGCTCGCAGAGTGCCCGAAGAATCGTCTGAACTGAGAGAGGCTTCATCTTTCACATCACTCCTGCTGATGGTCCCTTGTTCACCAGCCAAGTGTTTCACCCTAGGTACAATGGCTCCATTCAAGTAAACAGTATTGTCAGCCCCAACCACAATCATCTTCCTAAGACCTCTGCTGTATGCCAGTTCCTTATGCATATGTCCAAAAATGACCAAAGGGATATATAATTGGGTGGTGCTTTTCAATTCTGATATTGCTTGTGCTAGATCTGTACCATGAGATATGTTCTCTTAAGCATAAGACAGGTTTTCCTGGTCAAGCAACAAAAACGTGCTACTTCAGCATGTTTAGCATAATAAAAGCTTTTACCTGGATCACCATGGTCACCACCTCCAAACACCCAGTCTCTTCCACAGATGTCATTCATCTTAGACCCCAACCCTGAGAACAAAGGATTTAAGTCAACTTTTAGTGGGAAATTTGGAGAAATTTAATACTGTTTGCAGGAATGATTACTCTTGTCCGATGAAAAGATAATAAAGCATCGTGTTATGTACCTGTAGGTCCATTATGTGCAAGAACAACAATGGAATATCCCTCAGGTGTCCCTACAGCAGCTTCATAGATTTTCTTCGCACTTGCTTCCATGTCAGAAACTCCATATCTAGTAAGAAGAATAATGGCATAACATAAGATGGACTACAAGCTGAAGAAAAAATTTATGGTATAACCTTGGATTGACAATCCCATCAAGCATGGGACATGATGCTGTGCCATATTTCTACTCGAGCACAGAAGACGAAGAATTCAAGAAATTAAGATGATAAGTAAAGCATGCGACTTTTTTTTTTTTTTTTGAGAAATGTTACATTAGCATATCATGAACACAAGGCTGAACCACAACATTTCTAATTTGATTTTGATATCATAAGTACAGAGAAACTAAATTAGATTAAGGTCAAAAGTAGTGAATCCTTCTCTTTTTCTTGTGGTTAAATTCCTGGGTTCCAAGCCCCATGACAACTTTTAGAAACATTTACTGCAAACTTGTCCATGCTCATGAGGCATAAAAGTGGTCCGTTACAACAAGTAACAACTTAATTGACAATAACTAAGATTAGGAAAAAGTTCGACTGCAAATCTGCAACCAGTCAAGGCCATTCTTTTCCAAGTGAAATGCAGAAGAGGTCTTCATCTTCATGGCCCTCTAACAATAAATGTTTACACCACTCCTTTTACAAAATTCTTGATATAGTTTATATGTATTGTCAAGCACTTGGAAAAACAGAACAAGGAACTTATAAAAAATCTTACTCTCCACCATTACATCAAGAATTCGGAATCCAGGGAGAGTCCTAAGTTCTCCCAAGTACTGGAGAGAATCTTTTAGTCTATCAATGAAATAACCAATGCAATGTTTTCAGGTAACAGGTTTGGCTCCACACTCATCATATTCCACATGTTTGTTATTCTTCCATTACCAAAGGATTTGACCTAGAAATGATGTTGAGGCAGCTTCATTTAAGGAATGGTTGAAACTGAATTTACATGGCAAGACCAAAGAAATCATCTTCTCATACTGGTCCAGCGGAAACACCAAAAGCTGACCACCCGTCCTACTTTTGAAGCATGTCAACATGCATAAGATTGCATATGACAGAATACTATTCGCTGTCAGGTTCGGATTGCACTTATCCTTGGCTGTATCCTACATACCAAAGGATGGAGCATCTCATACCCTGTTCACATAAGGAGGGCATCTTTATCCTTAGAGAGAGAGTTAGCAGTAAAGGAGAAATCCTTTATTGGGTCAGTTTCTCCTTTACTGGGTCAGCTTTACATAACAAGCACTTAGGTTTATATGTTTGACATAAGGGTTTCACAGGAGCATAGGTTTATGGTATTACTTATAGTAACTTAATTCCTCCCCCTGCTCAAAACAAAAAGGAATAGGTTGAAGCTTCTTCAGAAAGGCTGTCTCATCAATAAAGTATAGAAGCATACAAATATCAACCAGTCAAAGGTCAAAACATTGCAACAAAATGTCAATTTATTTCTGCAACTTCACATTGCACCACTGCCAGTTAAATTGTGACTTTTAGGTGGTTTCCCCATTAAGATCTGTTTAAAATGAATTGAGAAAAGCATATATGAAAGCCTACTTTATGCAGCAGCCAGCAGGAACAAATCAGAATCAAATAATAGCAAGATATAAAGGAGAATCCAAAGAAAAGAGGCAGCAAAATGAATTGGAGCACAACTAGATAACTTGTATATGTTGTATAAGTGAAAAAATTGATCAAGGATCCCTCATATATCAGTTTCTATATAGTTACCACGAACAAGAGTGATGGCCTAACTAACAATTTGAGTAAAATTCGACTGACTTTCAAGTGAATGACACCTCATTCACATAACAATCGTATAACTCCATACAAGAACTATGACTTGTCTATTTATAAGATGGGCATAAAAAACATATGAGCAAGCAATCAAACATCCAAGTCATCCAAGAGCAACTCAACCCTTGAGTGGACCCATTAAATCATATATCAATAAGCTCTTGCATCACTATTGAAATTGAATTTATAGTTCTATTGTGTGTCCAAGCACACAAAAGAATTGATTCTTTAGCATTAAAATCCACCAAAACCCCAGTTACCAATAACTCCTGAATTGATTCTATTCATTAACTTTAGAGTTGACTAAAGAAAATACAAGAAACAACAATATATGATATTAGTTCCATCCTAAAAAGCAAGACTGTCACAAATCTTCACAAGATATAATTATAATATCCGTATCAGAAATGAGTGCATGGGATAAAATGTGAGCCCAGAATCAAAACAAAGTTATAGTAGAACATGCAACTTTAGTTAGTTTACCCACCTTGCAGTCACAAGATATTATTATAATATCCGTATCAGAAATGAGTGCATGGGATAAAATGTGAGCCCTGAATCAAAACATAGCAGAACAAGCGACTTTAGTTAGTATACCCACCTTGCAGAAAGAAGTCTTGGTCGAAACAACCTGTCACCTCCACAGGAAAATGGGCGCCCACCAACAACACTGAGCTTTAATGATGGAAAGTCCAGATGGCAATAACCAACATGCTGCTCACCGAGACTGATCATCAAGATATGCATGTCATGATATAGAGTTGATCCAGAAACATTTTCTCAAATACTACATGGCAATGGAAGAACTTGAATCACTCATCATTTGGAATTTGGATTAGCAAATAAAAATTACCACAATATGAAGTTCACAACTAGGTAACAGAAGTTCCATAAAAATTTTACGAGAAAAACCTGATAGATATGAAAACTAAGTAGTAAGCAATTATCAGCAATATAGAAGAGGAAATTGTAACAGCTGTTTTTCAAGAAGAACATCCAGGATTGAGCATGATTATCATCAACTGTCTGTCAAGGACTCCTAGGGCATACACTTTGGAAAATTCAGGAAGCTATTACATTCTAGCAAAATTCAGGAAGCTATTACATTCTAGCAAACTCAGGAAGCTATTTAATACAGGTCTTGGGGTCTAATACAATAGGAAAAATAACCTTATGTAATATTAATTTTTTCCTTGTGGTATTTAAGGCCTATTAAGAGTAGTCCTAACAGCAGCACTGCAATTGTTATTTAGCTTCTTCAAGAATAAATGAAAGGATCTTAGGTTTCTTATCTCCAAACTACAGAAAGGCTGTCATGCCTGGTTACCAACCTTTCCATATTACAGAAGGCTCTAACAACATCCAGTTTATAACAAGTTCAAAATAGTAGCATGCAAGTGTTTGTGTTTAAGCAGTTGTATTGGAATCCAGGGCATCTGCATCCTCTAATTTCCAGGGAAGACAACTATATTAAAACAGAAGCGTATGGATAATTGGGAATTTGATGGCCAATTCTTCTAATAGTGACATGCTATGGAAGAAAATAGGGGGGAAATTGAGAAATACCCACATGAATGTCCCATATAAGATGCAGTCTCAGCATATTAAGTGTTCGTCAATTCTGACTTAAAATACAGAACAGTTTATGTACCTAACTAAGCCTTCATCAAATCACGGCAGAAAATGTGTGCATGGGCATGTACTAATAATTAAAGAAGTGTCTTTTCAAAGGTAAGGGAATAACACTGAGGGGCACAGCACTGGGAAGTGGCAAATCTTACATCCTAAAACCTTTAAAAAAGAAAAAAGAATGTCACTTTTTTTGCTCAATTTCCTTATAGAAGATCTTTAAAGTTGATGACCTGAAAAAATTGACACATTATAAATAATGTCCATTTTTAGATTAACTCTGTGGAATCCTTATCATCAAGATCTGGAAAGCAAGTTCCTCACTTTGCCAACCACAATGTAATAATAAGCAACTAATGAATTCATTTTGAGTACCAAAGAGTCCAAAATGTTGGATCTCACAGTAATAGCAAAAGACATATAAAGACAAATGGAAAACAACAATTACAGGACTCTTCAAGAAAAAATTGAAGGAAAAACCAATGGCTTTCAGAATCTCGGGGCTAGATAAGCTCACCATTCCAGCTGAAGTTGGACGCGATCCTTTTTCCTAATAATCAAAATTCATACCAGTTAAATAGTGAATGGGAACGTGCATTTGCATATGGTTGCAAACAGCATTCTAGAACATACAAATTCCTGCATCATGAACCGTAGCAATTTACCATCACATACAAAATGCACATGATATATGATTTGAATGCTTACTTTTCTGAAAGTTGATGAGTATTCCAGCAATCATGGTTCCCAAGAATTGCAGCTTTCGCAAATTGAAGACTGGCAATACTCCTAACAAGTTCAACATTCTCATTACCAAAATCACCTGATATCACCCAACTAGAAGTTTTCGTATTAATGAGATAGCAAGAAAGCAACACCAAGCGGAAAAGATAATACTAGTTCAATCACAGAGATAAACCCAATGGCAGGCCTTTCAGGGAAATCAGGCAGAAGATCAGCAAACGAAGAAAAGAAACGTACCTGTAAACAGCACCAGATCAGGCTGCATTCCCATATAAAAGCAAATCAGATCATTTAACACAAAAACTTTAGACGACATCAGATGATACGACAAATAGTACAATTCAGGGCAACAGAAATTCTTATGGAGTTGAAGCAGAGAGAACAAACAAAATCATTCACAAAGTAAGCAATTGTGTCAAATTAGTTAATGGAGGAAAGCCTTCGTAGCTCAGTTGATTAGAG
Source organism: Warburgia ugandensis (assembly GCA_035236585.1). Classification (NCBI taxonomy): domain Eukaryota; kingdom Viridiplantae; phylum Streptophyta; class Magnoliopsida; order Canellales; family Canellaceae; genus Warburgia; species Warburgia ugandensis. The sequence goes on along the minus strand of CP141127.1, from coordinate 11,606,528 downwards.
CAACCTTTTACCAGGCGGCAGGTCTTGAGTTGAAATCTCAATGAAAGCAAAGAATCCACAGAGTTTACTCCAAACATTTTGACACCGGAATCAAACAAGTGTCAAATTATTCATACCTGTAACAAATGAAGTGCTTTTGAATCTTCATGCAGGTCCCAATCCTCATGCTTTCAACAGGAAAAATCAAAATTCAAATTGGGCATTAGTGGGCAAAAATGCTTGCACAACCCTAAATTTTACCCACATGTATACGTAGATAATTGTGTCTACATTCAAAAAAGTAGTGGAATCTAATGGGTTTGATTCGATAACGGCACCTACAACATCTCCGACGACAGCAATTCGAAGAGAACGAGCCATGACGAGACGAGAATTTCTGTTGGAGAAGGTGGAAGGAGAGAGAGCAAGAGAAAACGCGAAACAAGAAGAGGGAGCGGTGGTGGTAGTTCGTAACATGGTGGAGAAAGTTGCGTCTTTTCTCTACCCCTCCACGCCAGACCGAGAAATCGTCAAGGTCAATTCTCAGAGAGACCAGAATAGTCGCCCGAGCAGATCAAAGCAAATAGTACCGCCGATCAGGACCGTTATTGTCTCATGATTCATAAGCATTAGTGAGCTTAGTCTAGTCCACGTGAGGGACCACCATTTAGGCGTTGCCTTAGTTGCCTCCTCTCATTTCTTCTATTGTTTGACTAGCAAAGCCCGTACAAAATGTGTTACATGTCAGATGTAGCCTAAGAGACATATGGCATATGGCCAAACTATATTCAATCCATTGTCATCTGATATCATTAAAACTACCTATTTACATGAGGATAGGGTGAGTATCTTATAAGCCTCATATTGGAAGATCGAAACTTGCCCTCATATAATGAATATTTAAATTAACTAAATCCAACTAGTTAGAAAATTTATTTGAAAAAGCACTTTCTTAAAAGAGGAAGAAATACATTTTTTGGGACATACATGTGCCACATGGGCATTATCAAATATGTTAATATGCTGATAATAAGGAGTCCAAACAAATTTTGATCCAAATTTAGAACGACAACACAAAGAATTTAAAAGTTGTAATTTTGTATTTTGATTAATACCCAACCTACCTGTATTTAAGGGTCTTTTGTTTTATTTTACATATTGTATTCAAAGGAGATGTAATTAACTACCATTAGTACTGGATGAATGTACTCACATCATTTGATAAAGTGAAATATAAATATAAGTTCTTTTTTCTTAAAAAAATTGGCATTTTATGTTTTCGTTGTATGTTTGTGTAATAACCCAAAATTTTAAATTCTGAAAAATACATAATTTCAAAGACTTATGAATTTGTTTTTGTGGAAATTTAGGAAATTGAGGATTTGGGAAAACAAAAGATGAAATCTCTAGTTAAAACCTCAATAATTTGAATGTACTCGAAAAATGGAATCCAACGCTACTAAGAATGCTAAAATCAGAGATCGGAGGACAAAGAGCTAATTTATTTAATTTATGTATTTATTTAAATAAAAAGAGAGAGGATAAAATGGTGAATACATGTGGGGCCCATGTTCAGGGTGTGGGAACCCACGAATGAGGCTATAAAAGCTTGTCCTATTGTTCCCTACTACCAAAACATTCCCTCTCAGTTTCTGTGTCACCGACGATGGCGATGACGCCAAATGCCAGCAACGATGCTAAACCTTCCCTCTCAAGTTCATGCAGTGATGGGAAGCGCTGTTCTAGCCGGTCTAACCAAGGTAGGCCACCCTCTACTGTTTTCCCTTTCTTTCATTGAGTTTTCGTCGTTTTTAATGCCGAAAAATAGCTATTTTTCGGTGAAATAATATGTCTTACTTTTATTTTTAACATAAAATGATGAAACAGTATTAGATCGTGCTATGAACCATCCATCTTGTGCATAGTAATACAGAGAACAAACTCATGAATTTTCATAGTGATGGGATAGCTTGGGATGCCGAAAAACTCAAAAAACAGTAAGGGAAAGATTTTTAGGAATGTGATGAAAATCGCTTGAAAATGCTAAATAACGATAGAATTTGTTGAAAAGGTGCTTAAAAATAAGGTCGACGCAAAAAACTAAGTGAAACGGTGCAAAAATCTGACCATTTGGACACCTGAGAGTCGCTAGTGGTGACTGGAGTATGGCTGTCGTATTCGGCGACGACAGCTAGCCGGTTGTCATTCCCGGTGACGGCACCTAGTGGTGGCAGCTCAAAGGGTGTCGCTTGCACGTTGGGCTCATTGGGCAGTGAGTGAACACAGTGGCACGCACACGGCACGCAACACGCGTCGACATGCACGCGACATATGACCACACACGCTATTAATTGTTTAACCGCAAGTGCACGGGCTATTGTAGTATAGCTATGCAAATACGGGTCGATCCCACGAGGACTTAATTTAAAATTATGGAGTTTTAAATAAAATTCAACTAAAAAAATAAAAACTAACAAAAAATAAAATCCAGTTTTATTCAATTGTTCCAATGTTCACAAATATTTATTCCAAGGAAGACAGAAAATAAAAATAAAATGCGTCTTGGATAAGCTTGTCCTTGGATTGCACTGTCTCTGGATTAGTCTGTCCTTGAATAGTCTGTCCTAGATTGCACTGTCCCTGGATTAGTCTGTCCTTCAATAGTACGTCTCCGGATTGCCTTGTCCCTGAATAGTCAGAATGAAGATAAGTTAAAACCAGAATAGCATAGGGACACAGTTGTAATTAAACAGGGGACCCAATTGGTATTTCTGAAATCTGCCAAGGGACACAGATGTAATTCTTTTGGGGACACAGTTGGAATTTCTGAAATAGGACAGAATTGTAATTTCTGAGATCTGCAGGTGCAGATTTGTAATTTCTTCAGGTTCTGGTTTTTCACGAAAAAAACCAGAAAAACACGTTTTTGGGAGAAATCTGGAAGAGGGAGAAGAGGGAGAAGAATAGAGGAAGGAGGAGAAGAGGAAAGGGAGAGAAGAAAGATGAGGAGAAAACCCGAGTTGGGTTTTCTCTCCCGGGGCGTCCGGTGAAGAGAAGAATGACCGCCGGAGAAGGAGGGGCCGGAGAAAATGGGAGTAAACACAATTGGGTTTTCTCTCCCAAGACCGTCCAGATGAGTCTGGGCTTGTCTTGTGCGATGGAAGCAGGGGCCAATAGAGATGACCTAGGTTGAGACTGTTGGTGCTTACTGGTGGCTGAACAGAAGCAGGCTGGAGGCAGAACCGAATCCGAGCTTTAGCTTAGCTGGTGCAGACAACAAAGGCATTGGGTGGAGGGGTAGAAGCAGATGCTGGTTATCAGAGTTGATGGGGAAGAAGAAGAAAAAACTAGATGTCGTCTGGAACAGAGTTGGGCTTGTGCCTGGCTGTGTGGTACTGAGTGGAGAACAGATGAGGCAAATATAGGTTCTGGAGGGCTGGGTAGTGCGGTATGTGAGAACATAAGCTAAGCTTAGAAAAGAAAATGGAGCAGTGGAGAGGTGGAGGTGCTAAGCGTTAAAGAAAAGATTAGAAGGGGTTGGTGTGGACAGAGATAGGATACGGGTTTGGGTGTGGAGGCAATGGAGATTAGAGCTTGGTGATGGGTGGAGTGGCGAAAATGGACTGAATTGGGAAGAAGGAGACGAGAAGGCTAGACACCGGTGGAAGTAGGAGCAAATGCATTGAACAAAGGAAAGGTGGTGCGTGGATAGAACGTCGATGACTAGGGTCAAGGTGCAGCTGCCGATGATGAGGAAGAGGGATGAGTGCTGTTGTGTGGTTGGAGAAGCATGGAAGGGGTCTGGGTTGCCGTGAGAAACAAGGAGGAAGAGAAGGAAGAAGGAAGGTATGGAGAGAGAGAGAGAGAGAGAGAGAGAGAGAGAGAGAGAGAGAGAGAGAGAGAGAGAGAGAGAGGGAGAGAGAGAGAGAGAGAGAGAGAGCCACCAAATTGACCTCCCAAAGAAGGAAAAAAAACGTCCCCCTTCAAGAGAGAGGGGAAGAGGACTTAAAAAGAGAGAGAGACGTGGAAAGATTGAAAAGAGATGGGAGAGATAAGAGAGGAGTGAGAGACGTGTGAAAGAGAAGGAGAAAAAGAGATAGAAGAGAGAGAGAAAAGAAAGGAGAGGGATAAGAGAAAAAGAGAGGAGAGGAGAAAGAGAAGGAAGAGGAGATAGGTGGGGTCCACTAGCTTTCCTCGTTTTGCTAGAACTCTGCAAGTCTTCAAAGTCTTCAGTCTCTTTCCATGATTCAATCTGGAGCGTCCATGCCTGAGTTGACTGATCTGCAATGCACAGGACTCAATTAGCGAAATCTAAACCATCCATTAGCTTTAATAGTCATTTAACCACTAAATTTTATAATTCAACGGTTGGATGGCCAATTAAAGCTAAAATGAAATATTTAATTTAAAATCTTAAAATTAATGGTCTAGATGCTCTAATCCAATACTAAATTAGGGGTATTTTGACCAAAATTGAACACTTAACACACCCCCAACCAGCATTTTGCTAGTCCCTAGCAAAAGAGGCGTAGAAATCAACTCAAAATTTTTTTTTTAATTTTTTAATTTTTTTTTCAGGTCATCTCCATTTTTTTCTCAGATAATTATCTTCAATAAATCTATCAACTTTAGCAAACTAATAAAGATGACTGAATAATTCAAAAAAACCCTACCCATATGCTAAAAATATTCCACTTAAGCTCAGATCTCAGATTGAGTATGTGCATATGCAGTCTATACATAGAATAATCTTTATCTCTAAGTAGACTTCTAACTTTTGAACTCCATCTGAAATATGTTTTGACCTCAATCCTTACTAATGGCATACGCTCAGAAATAAAGTCTCTCAGATAGAGGGTTTAAATCATATCTCTCTTTTAATTATGTGAGAAGAGTCAATGAAAACAAATATATCTCACATATACTCATGAAGAACGGGAGTTACTAAGGAATTTCTTTTGATCCCTTTGGAATAGATGCCATTACCTTTGCATATTTAGAAATACCACTCTTTTAATCCTATCCATTCATTTCCTCATCAAGATTATATTCATCCTAGAATCAATAGGTCTTTAATTGGGACGAAACATAAGCTTAGGACAGGGTACCAAAGAAAGGGTATAAAGGTATTCAAAGTTTCTTCAAAAAAATAAGTAGAGGTCTTCTACTAAAGTTGACAATTCTTCTTTTCTTTGCTTTTTTCTAAAGTGAATATTTTTGTTTCCATTTCTTTGCATTCTTCAAACTCTTTTTTTTTTCACTTTTCTTTATTTTCATATTTTTGACTCACTTTGAAGAATATTTCTTTTCTTGATATCCACTTTTCTACTTTTGTTGCAACTAAAAGATATTTTTTCCTTCTTCTCTAACTTATTTTTCAAAGAAAAATGGGTAATGGATAATTTATACTGGGTTAATATGGGTAAATGGTAATTTGGGTGACAAAAGAAAATGACTTTATATTCAAGGCTCAACTTGGCTAACTAGTGGTAAAAATACTTCTGGGTAGGCTTTATGTCTTTAGGTTAATAACAAGGATGGCCTAAATCATTTTCTAGGTTTCATATAATCTATCAAATTCAATGAACTTTCAGAATTTTAAAGGTAGTATTCTAATTATTCAGGTAATTAGCCAAATTTAAGAGTTTGGGATCAATTTTCTTTAAGCACGCTGAAGAAAATTTTGAACATTTATAACCTCTCAAAAAGGATGAATGGCTCTAAAACTCACTTGTGTTATAGGTCTCCACTGAATTTCTTCAGAATTTCTAAGTTATAGCCACTTATCAATCTAGATTATCTATATGCAACTGCGTGTACAAATGTGATATGAGACTTTGCTTTTATGGAATACTTTAGAAAATGAGTAAAATGATGAATTAATCATATTCAATTCTATTAATAAGCTAAAGTTATCCAGATTATACTTTAGAAAATCCAATTCTCATCATGGTATAGGAAATGACCTAAAAATTTTCAATTTTTTTTTTTTTTGAAAAAAACCAAGGAAAACACCTAAAAACTAAAAGAAAATTAGAATTTGCTAGAATTCTACACCCCCCAACCTGTGAAACATTGTCCTCAATGTTTAAAAAGTAGGACCTAAAATGAATATGGGTGATATAGAAAACAACAAAATACAAAATATGGTACAAAGAGATCAAATTCACTCAATCCTGATAAACAGGATTCTCCAGAGTTGTGGACTCAACTTTTGGATTCTCATAATCTAGGAAAGGCTTTAAACGTTGACCATTCACTTTAAAAGAATGACCAGTCCTAGTATTCTCAATCTCGACAGTCCCATATGGAAAAACTTCTTTTACTATGTATGGACCGGTCCATCGAGATCTAAGCTTACCTGGAAATAGGTGGAGCTTAGAATTGTAAAGTAGAACCTTTTGGCTTGGAGTAAAGGATTTTCTCATCATGTTCTTATCATGAAAAACTTTCATCTTTTCTTTATATATCCTATTACTCTCATAAGCTTCTTTCCTGATCTCTTCTAACTCATTAAGTTGGAGCTTGCGATGTGAGCCTGCTTTATCCATATTGAAATTGAATGTCTTTATTGCCCAATAGGCTCTATGTTCCAATTCCACAGGCAAATGACAAGCCTTACCGTATACAATACGATAGGGAGACATACCAATCGGGGTGCGATGTGCAGTCCTGTAAGCCCAGAGCGCATCAGTCAGTCTAAGAGACCAATCTTTACGATCTGGATTAACAGTCTTTTGAAGGATTTGTTTGATGGCCCGATTTGATACTTCTACTTGTCCACTTGTTTGTGGGTGATACGGTGTTGCAACTTTATGTGTAATATTATATTTTTTCATTAGTGCTTCAAATGGTTTGTTGCAAAAATGTGTACCGTTATCACTTATAATGGCTCGAGGAGTCCCAAATCTAGAAAAAATGTTTTCTTTTAAAAATTTAAGAACTATTTTGTGATCATTATGCCTACATGGGATAGCCTCAATCCATTTTGAAACATAGTCTACGGCCAATAAGATATAAATGTAGCCAAAAGAAGGTGGAAATGGACCCATGAAATCTATACCCCAACAATCAAAAATTTCTATGATAAGAATAGGATTTAGAGGCATCATATTCCTACGGGTTATTCCTCCTAACTTTTGACATTGCTCACATAATTTACAAAACACATGTGTGTCTTTGAACAACGACGGCCAATAAAAACCGCACTGCAAAATCTTTGCCGCTGTTTTCTGGGTAGAAAAATGTCCACCACATGCTTCTGAGTGACAAAACGAGATAACACTATGTTGTTCTAAGTCAGGGACACATCTCCTAATGATTTGATCTGGGCAGTATTTAAACAGGTATGGATCATCCCAGAAATAGTGCTTAACATTGGAAAAGAATTTTTCTTTTCTTGTTTAGTCCAATGTTCCGAATTTTCCTGTGACTAAATAATTTGCAATATCGACAAACCGGGAGGATGGGAAACATGAAAAAGTTGCTCATCAGGGAAAGTGTCTTTAATTGGCAACTCATTTAAAGGCTCTGTTAGGACTAAGCGAGACAAATGGTCAGCTACCACATTCTCTACTCCCTTTTTATCTTTTATTTCAATGTCAAACTCTTGGAGTAGGAGAATCCATCTAATTAGTCTAGGCTTAGCATCTTTCTTAGAAAGAAGATACTTGAGGGCCGAATGGTCAGTGAATATGACTATTTTAGATCCTACCAAGTAAGACCTGAATTTATCCAATGCGAAGACAATCTGCTAAGAGTTCTTTCTCCGTAGTAGAATAGTTCATTTGGGTGCTATTTAAGGTCCTACCGGGCATAGTAGATGACGAATGGCTTCTTTTCTTTGCTCTGTCCTAGTACAGCTCCTACAGCATAGTCACTGGCATCACACATGATTTCAAAGGGTAGACTCCAATCAGGCGGCTGCATGATAGGTGCAGTGGTCAACTTATCTTTCAACTTTATAAATGCTTCTTGACAATCCTTAGTCCACTCAAAAGGAGTATCCTTTGTGAGGAGGTGACATAGTGGTCTAGATATTGCACTAAAATCCTTAATGAACCTCCGATAGAATCCCGCATGACCTAGGAAAGATCGAATGTCCCTAATAGATTTTGGAATGGGTAGATTGGAAATTAGATCAACTTTAGCTCTATCTACCTCTATACCTTTAGATGACACAATGTGACCTAAGACAATTCCCTTAGGAACCATGAAATGACATTTTTCCCAATTAAGCACTAAGTTCTTTTCTTTACAACGAGTTAAGACTTTTCTTAGATTTTCAAGACATGTTTCAAATGAATTACCGAAAACAGAAAAGTCGTCCATGAAAACCTCTAAAATTCTCTCCACCATATCACTGAAAATGCTTAACATGCAACGTTGAAATGTGGCAGGAGCATTACATAATCCAAATGGCATTCTTTTGTAAGCAAAAGTGCCAAAAGGACATGTAAATGTGGTCTTTTCCTGATCCTCGGGTGCAATTTCTATTTGGTTATACCCTGAATAACCATCTAAGAAACAATAGTACTGGTGTCCTGCAACCCTTTCTAACATTTGATCAATGAAGGGCAAAGGAAAATGGTCCTTCCTTGTAACAGCATTCAACTTTCGATAGTCGATACACATACGCCAACCAGTAGTAACCATGACCTATTCTCTAAAGTTTTTGAGGCATGCGTTTCTATGTCTTCTCATGTTCACATAAATCTATCTCTACTTCTTGTTGGTGGCATGACATTCCCTTTTTGGGAATAACCATTTTTTACATGTGTGAACATCTATCTCTACTTCTTGTTGGTGGCATGACATTCCCTTTTTGGGAATAACCATTTTTTACATGTGATGTATTGTATTTACCATGGACTTTGATCGTACTTATTGAGATTATTTTATGGAGTCTTTTCATGATTTATGACTTGTAGTTGATTTATGACGGGTGCTTCCACCCAGTTGGTACTATGATAGGAGGGTTGTAGGGTTGGCTACTCGCCCTCTAACTTTGTGATGAGGATGATTAGACACCACCCTTAAGTGGTACAGGGCCAAGTACGTAGGTGGTGATATCATTGGTAGTTCCCCTTACGGGTTCGTTCGTCCCCATGGGGACAGAGAAAGTCTCCCGTTTAGGTGTCGACAAGGAGCGGCAATGGTTTAGATCCTGTGTGGTTGCCACTGCAGCATAGTAATGCATACACTTATTTTGTATGCTCATGTGGTATTTATATGTGGGTGAAGCTTATGTGGGCGACTAGATGTGAGAGGGCCTATGGGGTGAGTGAGCTACCTGGTGTGCGAGCTACAGGCAAGGAACTCGCCTATGTGAGTGACCAGATGTGGGTGGACCTATGGGTTGAGCGAGCTACCTAGTATGCGAGCTACAGGCAAGGGACCCTAGGTTGGTATGAGTACTCATTACTAGTGATTGAGCGTCATGGGACACTCTTGGGGTTGTTTTTGATACAGTGCCCTATTTATCATAACTTACATACATATTATTCTGTGGACATAGACTCTTATTGCTTGATGGATGCATATCTGTGTTTTTATCATGCCTTGCATACCATCATGATTTGACTTGATATTTATTTGTGTGACGACCCGAGTTTTTTCCCATGCATTTTAAAATGCAATATCTAATTCCTAGGGGGGATCGATCCCTATTGGAAATCATTTTTGGAAAACAATGCAATGCAGCAGAAAATCTTTTGTTTTAAATTCATTTTGAAAACCCCCAGTGTCATTTGATTTCGAGATGAGTAAAGTAGTTTTGAAATTTTCAGAAATCATAAATGTTTTCCCAAGTCTATCCAGTCACAGCTCACAGCCCAACTGTAAATAAATACAGAAACATGTCCAAAAGGTAGAGTATTTACTTATATTCATGTTTGTCTTCTCTTCATTCACTTGACCATAGCACTAACATGTTCTGATGCTTCTTCTAATTCTGTGTGGAGCTAATTTGGAAAATTAATATATTAGGGTAAGTATTTCTCATACTCAATAGGTGATCTGATACTACTATTTTGAAAACACGGTGGGCAACATGCATGATTCCAAGAGCTTTTCATGTAAAACATTGGTGATTCCTTTTATGTAAGCATGCATAGTTATGCATAAAACATAAGCTTATTGATGTAATTTCAATCATGAAATCCTTTCTCATAATCTAGTATTCAATGATATAAATGTGATCAAAATCATAAAAAGAAATCAATAGATCCATATACAAAGATCTTGGCAAATGGATCAAACCAACGAGTTAAATATAATAATCATGAAACTCTTAAAATAGTCATTATTCAAGCAGATGCGAGTATCATGCACATGGGTCTCTCGGCATACATGTCACGCCAACTGGTCACGAGTACTCATATACGACCATCTCGATGCTATATGCATATCAATCACACTGAAATCATAGGGTTATTATGCTCACAACCAAAGCCCTTCTGGATCGCGTCTCTCTGGTATCTAGAGACCAGCCCACTATAGCCTCCACGGCGACTATGGATATGTCCTCGAAAGGGTGCCGTAAACACCTCCAGTGGTCGTCCTTGTTTACCACAACAATTGGGGAAGGGACAATGCCGTTTTTGGTAGTGATACCATCCACCTTTTTGGTGGTAGAGACCGGGAGGCCAACCCCGTATATACACAACCTCTCAGCATAGTGCCCACCAGGCTCAACAACTTAAAAGCGTCTATAGATAAATCCAAAGCTCAATCATAGCAAATCGTGCAATTTATGCACTCATTCATCGTAAATCATTCAATTTTATGCAATCATTCTCAATGTCCTCTTTGAGTCCCTCACACTGCTTGGCCCTCACAACTGCTTAACCAGCGTCTTTTGGGCACTCCAGCATCTTTTGGCAACCCTCGAGGATAGGGAATTATTTAAATAATCCAAATGCAATTATTTTCAAAACATGTGAGCAATGCATAAAATCTGTTCATGCTTATAATTGCATTTAAGGCCATAAATCATATAGACAATTCTGCATGCTCGTGTAAAAACATCATATCTTAAAAAGCATGCTAGACATGGCAATAGAGTTAAGTAAAACATGTAGAGTTTGGAATGTCTTTGAAAACTTAGTAGTATCAGACTACCTACCTCGATGTTTTTTGGAGTCGCATCCTTCATTACTCAACCCGACCCTGGGTCTCCTCTATAAAATCCTGGATATGAATGGATAACAAGGATTCCATATCATTTTTTATCTATTTATAAATTACTATTTACACCTTTAGATTAATGGCTAGATCTGCCTTTTTGGTCAGATCGCCTGTCCTGATGCTTCGAATAGGTTTACACTTGACTTGGGTAGTCAGATCTATAAGTCAAAGTTAATAGATGAAATTTATAGTAGATCTAGACATGTTGTTACTCTAATAGACCCAACGAATCAATCTATGAAGTTTGATCATCTTTAATCATGTCCATGAGATCTCTAGAGTTTTTGGGCTCTACTCATGTAGAATAGTCCTCGGATCCTAATTTTTATAGTCTCATTAGGTCCAGGTTGTCAATACGGACACAACGGTTCTTTCGGATCGTCAATCGGAGTCCTACAGCTCCTGAAATTGCATTTTTAGTGTTGCCCGGTCACGGTTCCTAAGACGCCCACATGTCCCGGTCAAACCACGACCACGATCGCACGCATGCGCATGCCCGAGCGACATGCCACAGCGCGTCCCAGAAGTGTGTCGCGTAGACGCTTCTTTAACACGAGGCACTAGCGTCATGGCTTTCGGGACACCCCATGCGTCCCGGTCGAGTCGGGACTCCATTCGCACGCGGCGGGCATGCATATCCCACCCCAGGGAAGGCGTCACGGGCGCACGTCATGCCCATGCATCCCTAGGGTGCCCTGGTTGACGGGTTTTGGAGGGAACTCGTCTTCTCTGGGTTTCTTCAGCGTTTCCCGGCTGGGAAACACCAGATCCAGCCTAGATCTGGCCTGGTTGAGAGAGAGAGAGAGAGAGAGAGAGAGAGAGAGAGAGAGAGAGAGAGAGAGAGAGAGAGAGAGAGAGAGAGAGAGAGAGAGAGAGAGAGAGAGAGAGAGAGAGAGAGAGAGAGAGAGAGAGAGAGAGAGAGAGAGGGCTTACCTGGGCAGCCTGTAATGGCGATCTTGGTGGTGGGTATGGACCCTTCCACGCTGAAACCTAGCTTGTTGGGTTTTTGGGTGAGGGCAGCCAGAGGTAAAACGAGGAAAAGGAGATGGTTATGGGAGAGGGGGAAGTAGGCTTTATAGCCGTGCTAAGGCGGTGCTCGCCCTATGGTGGTGCCACCACTTCTTCTGGCACCGCCTTGCAAAGGTGGTGTTGGAAGTCCCTGGAAGCTGCTAGAAGGGGAAGACGATGGGGGTGCCATTATCAAAACGGCCCCTTGTGTTTTTCGTCCTTTTTCATTTTTATGTTCAATTTACAAAAATGCCCTCAATCTTTAAATGCTTATAACTTCTTCATACGAACTCCATTTTCGGCGTTCTTTTAGGCGTTGGATTCCATTTTGAGTGTAGAATCTAATGGTAGTGATTTTATTTTATTTATTTATTTTACAAATTCCTATGTTTCCTATTTAATTTAAGATAAAACATCCAACTACCTCTTAAGACTAGTAAACATATATTAATTCCCAAAATAGATAAGTTACAGCATCAATGGTAAATGGTAAACATTATAGTTGTTCTTCATACAAAATGTCTTCAAAATTTGGGTCATTAAAATTTGTGAGGATTTATGGTTTTATATGTTACTCTATTATGAGCATTTGATTATTTGACGTGCCTTATATATGATTATTACATGAGATTCACCACATGATTTTATTAAACTTTAATTGAATGTATCACCTACTCAAGCATAGCTTGCTGAGGCATTGCTTTGTCTTGCAATGTCTCATATTTGGAGCGCGATAGCTGGAAAGGAAAGCAGGTGGAGTAGCATTGATTTGGGCGAGGACTTGAAGACTATCCACATTTTGTATTCAGAGACAGATTAGTGTACGTCTCTTAGACTTGTATTAGACCTTTGGGACTTTACTTGGATGGCTGCATATTTGGATATATGGGACCCATACCATTGTGAAGTGTACGTTTAATTATAGAGGCAGTTGTTGTAGTGATCATGGATGGAACTTGGTGGCTTTTTGACTTGATTTATTATTGTCTTTACTCAGCTTGTGTATTAATTGTGGTTTTAAATCGAGCGTGCTCAGAGTATCCAGATTTGACTTTATTTATTGTTGCAGTTTTGGAATATGGTTGACCTCCGAGGTTTTCATTTCTGGTTAATTCTTTTAACAATGTGCAAAATTTATAGATTTTGAGTTTTGAGTTTTCAGGGATCCTGTCTATTTTTCTTAAAAAGTAATGGGAAGACAAGTCAAATATTTTCACAACTATTCTCAAAAAAATTTCTAAAGTGAGAGAGGATATGGTTTGAATCATGTTGTTGGGTGGAAAAACTTTCTAACCTCGAAGGGCGTATCTTTGCCATTAATCTTCAAGCATTTATGACCAAATGGGAAAACTAAGAATTCAATTCTCCTTGGGTGAGCCAATGAAATCTAGATTTTTGTGCACATTGTTTTTCTTGCATGAGCAAGGATGCTGGTGTAAACCAATGCACCCGCCAAACACCCTATAAATTAATAAATATTAATTTATGAAGTATTTTCACTTAAAATTGATTTTTGGGAGCTAAAGGAGCCCAAATCACGATCCGAAAGATGCGTTGTGACCGTATTGACGACACGAACCTAGTTTTAACTTAAAAAATTATAAATAACCACTTTTTATTTAGAAACATTTTAAAATAGTGATGTGACATGTACAGGTGCACTTGAATATACTAGTTAAAGAAAGTTATTAGCAAGCTAGTGGTCTCACACTGAGGTAGGTGACGACAACTAATGTTTTGCCTTGATTTTAAACCATGTTTAAACATAGCATCATGTGTGATCGTGTTTTAAATTGCAATTCTTATTTACCGTGTATTTCATGCGACATTGAGTACAGGATGGTTATTCCAAAATGAAATCTTTTACTGAATAAACTTATTTAAAATACTTTTACAAGCATGATGTTAATTAGTTATGCTTAATTAGAGACTTATTTCTTATTATATATATATATATATAAAATGCATGGATTTACATGGAAATGAGAATAGAGGCTTATTAGCTGGTCCTTTTATAGGCTAACCCCAGGATGAGGGGCATGTCTTGGGGATTTCAAGCTATAAGTGCTCTTGAGTTTTAGCATATACATATGATTTCCGTGTTTTATATTTGATGACGGGTGCTCTCGCTTGGTGGGCGTCATGCTAGGAGGGATAGGGCCGGCCACCCACCTTCCGAGATTATGATGTGATGATTTTGTGATATGATAGACACCTGCCCATAGATGGCATTCGGTAGGGGTTTGGTAACATGGATAGTCCACACTACCGGTCTGAGCCTTTCTATGGGGACAGACGCTAAGCCTCCTTTTATGGTGTCGACGGAGAGCGGTGGTAGTTGATACTCATGGAGGGTTGCCACTGCAGCATGATGGCCCATATTCTTATTATGTGTGCATGTATGATGAGCATGGTTATGGATGATATGCCTTGGTGTGACGATACTCAGAGGTTGACTACGTGTACTCTTGATCAGGGATGTTAGTGCAATGTGGTGGGATCCATTACCTTAGGGTGCCTTTATTCTTGTTGTATGCTCCATTTTATTAATTCATGTCATGTTTTAACTCCGTGAATTGCATGTTTTAGCATATGAAATAAATTGGCATTTATTTGAACATGGCATTATGATATCATTATTTTCATAAATGTTAGACTTTTCATCAGAGTTGTTCATTATTTCTTTCATTTATTACATTAATTGTCTATGTACCTACACAAGCGATAGCTTGCTGAGGCATTGCTTTGTTTTGCAATGCCTTAGATCTCGAGCGCGATAACAGGAAAGGCAAGGCTGTTGAGAAGCCGTGAGAGCTGCTGAAGACCATTTTTCTATAGTGTTAGACAGTGATGTGAGTCATTAAACAGGATTATCATTTGGATTTTATTATGGACTGCATACTTTATATTTGGATGTGATTTAGATGTTTGGACATATGTTGGGCATTTATATGGGATGTTATGATGGATAGACCCTGGGCCATATTATTATTGTGTTTTGGACATTTATTTGAATTAAAATAAAGGCGCCTATTTATTTGACGTTGATTTATACGCGGATTATTTATTTATGTTTAAATTACATGTACGCCATTTTGATAAAGGAAAACTAACACCTGGAGTTTTTAAGATAGGTTTAGTAAAATGTTGAATAAATCTTTTCTCATGGGATCCCAAATGCTCTTATTTAAAATGCCATTATTATAAATAAATAAATAAATTGTCTTAAAAATCCGGGGTGTTACAAAGTTGGTATCAGAGCCCAGTCTAGTCCATCATAATCCTTGTAAATGTCCATTTATATGTGAGTAACAGTCCATAATAGTTGGAGAAAGAGAAACTATGAGAGAGGAACTTACACTTAATGACATTTAAAACGTTTGACAGATGGCTCCTCGAAGAAGGATAAGGTCTACCCCTGCTACACCCGTGGCTCCACCCGCTGAGCCCTCTGATCAAGGGGACCAAGATGCCGAGTTATTGAATCGATTGATGTCAGGACTCGTACCACTTATCCAGCAGCAGGTTAGGACAGCTGTTGACGCTGCAAACCCTAGACCTATTCCACCACCTCAAGTGGCACCCGTGGTTTCGTCAGTTTAGTCCTCACAACCAGTGCAGGAACCACCAGTACCTAGAGCCACGGAGGGCGATGCTACGAGTGACTCTAAGAAGACTGACAAATTACTAGATAGGTTTCAAAAGATGGTAAAACCCTTTTATGGTGATGGTAACACGGAGGAGGCTAAGCGATGGTTATTCGAGGCAGAGAGGACATTCCACGCTATGAAGATCTCAGTAGATGATCAAGTTAGAGTAGCCTCCTACCTACTGAAAGGTGAGGCCGGCTTTTGGTGGCAGACTTTCACACTCACCCGACCAAATCTGACCGAGACGATGACATGGGCAGCCTTTAAACAGGCTTTCGACACTCAGTATTTTCCACCTCATGCATTGCAGTCCATGAAGAAGGAGTTTGCGACCCTAGAGCAGAGAGATATGACGGTTCAGCAATACCTGAACCGATTTACACGACTAAGGAGATTTGCACCTCACGCACTGGCCTCAGACACAGAGGCAACTGATAGATTTGTGGATGGGTTGACCCCTTGGCTGAGAGATTGAGTGATTTCTTCGCGACCCACTTCGGTGCGAGATGCCGCTGATATGGGGTCCATGCATGAGAAGAACTCTCTCATGACTAGAGGGAGTGCGTTCTAGCCCTTTAAGGGCAAGCGGCCGTTTGGTGCTATGCAGACACATGGGACATCAGGTCATCCACCACAGGCCAAATTTAAGAGAGACACTGAGAGGAAGAGATGTGATAGGTGCAAGGGTTGGCACCCTAGGCGAGGGTGTAATAGATTCGACCGACCACAGCAACAGAGGCAGCCCTAACCACAAAGACAACCCTATACACCTTACTAGAGACAGCCATACAGGTGTTTCAATTGTGGAGACATTGGCCATTTCATTAAGGACTATCCTAAGGGACAGGGAGAGAGGTAGATCGAGATGGGAGCAGAGGCAACTAACGCGCCGCGTAGCCAGGGACAAGTATTTGTCATCACGTCAGGACAGGCGCAGGCATCACACAAGGTCGTAGAAGGTACTCGTCTCGGATAGACATGCCAAAGTTCTTTTTGACACATGGTCTACACATTCTTTTATATCATGTATTTTTGCATCTTGCCTTGATGTATGTGTACACAAACTAGCATTTGAATTAGATATTATGACACCTGTGGGAGAGACAGTAGAGACTACAGAATATCTTAGAGATATACTTGTAGAGATATCAGGCGTGAGTATGGACACATACTTCATCTTACTAGACATGGTAGACTACGATGTTATTCTTGGGATGGATTGGTTAGCCAACTATGGGGCTATGGTAGACTGCCGAAAGAAGCGAGTCACTTTTCTTATACCTGGGCAACCAGAAATAGTGTTCCAGGGTAGGAAAGAGCAGGCAGGTACATGCATCATTTTTGCTATGAAGGCGGCACGATTTTATGCACGAGGGTGTAACGCATTCCTCGCATGTGTGACTGTTGAGGAAAAGGAGCAGCCACAGCTTGACGAGATTGATGTTGTCCGTGATTTTGCTGATGTATTTCCTGAGGAATTACCAGGATTGCCGCCAAGTAGGGAGATTGACTTCACCATTAACTTGGTGCAGGGGACATCGCCTATCTCTAAGGCACCATACAGGATGGCTCCAGCAGAGTTGAGAGAACTTCAGGTACAATTGCAAGAGTTACTGGATAAGGGCTTCATCAGGCTGAGTGGATCACCATGGGGAGCACCAGTCCTTTTCGTGAAGAAAAAGATGGATCACTGAGACTATGCATTGATTATCGGTTGTTGAATGGTGTTACTATAAAGAACCGATACCCTTTGCCACGCATAGATGATTTATTTGATCAGCTCCAATCGGCACAAGTGTTCTCCAAGATAGATCTGAGGTCAGGGTATCATCAGCTGAGGGTTAGAGAAGAGGATATCTCGAAGACTGCCTTTAGGAGTCGTTATGGTCATTATGAGTTCCTAGTGATGCCGTTTGGATTGACGAATGCACCTGCAGTGTTCATGGATCTAATGAACCGTGTCTTTCGAGCTTATCTAGATAAGTTCGTGATTGTATTCGTGGATGACATCTTGATTTATTCGCCTAGTCATGATACACATAGGGAGCATCTCCACACGGTATTGGACACACTTCGTCGACATCAATTGTATGCCAAGTTCAGTAAGTGTGATTTTTGGCTAGACCAGGTGCATTTCTTAGGCCATGTCATATCTAAAGATGGAGTGGCAGTGGATTCAACAAAGGTAGAGGCAGTACTACACTGGGAGAGGCCCAAGACAAAGGATCGAGATACGCAGTTTTCTCGGTTTGGCAGGGTATTATCGCCGCTTCATAGAGGGATTCTCTAAGATCGCATTACCATTGACCACCCTGACTAGGAAAGAAACTCAATTTGTATGGACTGAGGCTTGCGAGGAGAGCTTCCAAGAGCTCAAGAGGAGACTTACTACTGCTCCGGTATTGACCTTACCATCTGGTGCAGGCGGTTATGTAGTTTATTGCGACGCCTCCGGCAAGGGATTAGGAGCAGTGTTGATGCAACATGGGAAGGTAATTGCCTATGCGTCTAGACAGCTGAAGACACATGAGGTAAATTACCCAACACATGACTTAGAATTAGTAGCTGTGGTATTTGCATTGAAGTCCTAAAGACATTATCTTTATGGTGAGAGATTTGAGGTATTCACTGATCATAAGAGCCTCAAGTACTTCTTTACTCAGAGTGAATTGAATATGAGGCAGCGCAGATGGATGGAGTATCTCAAGGACTTCGACTTCACCATACAATACCATCCTGGGAAGGCTAACGTCGTTGCAGATGCCTTGAGTAGGAAGGCGGGTGTGATGATTGCCAATTTGATGACTTGGTCTAAGTTCTTTGACAGGATCTTAGAGGCACAGGGCAAAGACAAGGAAACACAGGATTTGACAGATAAGACAGATTTTTCGAGGGGACCAGATGGAGGGGTTAGATTTAAGGGAAAGTTGGTAGTACCAGCAGATGACGAATTGAAGTGCAAGTTACTTCAAGAAGCACACCAATCCCCTTATACAATTCATCCTGGGGGTACGAAGATGTATCAGGATCTCAAGAGACATTTTTGGTAGAATGGTGTGAAAAAGGATGTTGGAGAGTGCGTTGCACGATGTTTGACCTGTCAGCAGGTCAAGGCTGAGCATCAGCGTCCATCAGGACTACTTCAAACACTGGACGTTCCAGAGTGGAAGTGGGACCATATTACCATGGACTTCGTTCTAGGTCTTCCGAGGATCGCTAGCGGCCACGACATGATATGGGTCGTTGTGGACAGGTTGACCAAGTCTGCTCATTTCCTTCCTATCAGACAAAATCAGACCGTGGATAGCTTAGCGAAATTATATGTTAAGGTGATCGTCCGTCTATATGGCATTCCCTTGACAATTATATCGGATCGAGATACGCAATTTACCTCAAAATACTGGAAGAGCGTGCAAGAGGCATTAGGGTCGAGACTGAAATTCAGCACAGCATTCCATCCTTAGACAGATAGACAGAGCGAGAGGACCATCCAGACTATTGAGGATATGCTACGAGCCTGTGTTATGGATTGGAAGGGTAGCTGGGAAGATCATTTACCTTTGGTGGAATTTGCTTATAATAATAGTCATCAAGCTAGTATTGGCATGGCTCCATATGAGGCACTTTATGGCAGACCTTGTCGGTCACCTTTATGTTGGAGTGATGTAGGAGAAAGGCGCGTTGTGAAATCTGAGTTAGTGGAAGAATGTGCAGAAAAAGTCTAACTCATTCGGAAGAGGTTACGACAGCTCACAGTCGACAGAAAAGTTATGTAGACAAGAGGCGAAAGGACTTAGAGTTCTCTGAGGGTGAGCATGTATTCTTGAAGGTTTCTCCCATGAAAGGGGTGTTGAGGTTTGGAAATAAAGGGAAGCTTAGCCCCAGGTATATTGGACCTTTCAAGATCTTACGCAGAGTTGGAGCTGTGGCATATCAGCTAGCCTTACCACCACAGCTAACAAATGTGCATGACGTCTTTCACGTGTCTATGCTAAGAAAATACGTGCCAGATCCCTCACACGTATTGGAGCAGATCCCAGGAGAGCTACAGTCTGACATGACATTTGAGGAGAGACCAGTGCGTGTCCTAGATACAAGAGTCAAGGAGTTAAGGAATAAGACCATTGTCTTGGTCAAAGTCCTTTGGCAGCATCATTCAATACAGGAGGCCACTTGGGAGACTGAGGAGGAGATGCGAAAGATCCATCCAGAGTTATTTATATAGAGGTATGTAGCTAAATTTCGAGGACGAAATTTTTATAAGGAGGGAAGGATGTAATATCCTTAATTTTTAGGATAAAAAAGGAAAATTTTAAATAAATGAAAATAAAAAATCTATAGATGGAAATTTTTCTTGAAAACATAAGAATTAGAAATTGCTCATCGATACGAGTCCAACGCCACCAAGAACGCGAAAAACGGAGCTCAAACGAGGGAGTTATGAGCCGTTGAAGTTGTAAGGGCAAATTGGTCTTTTGACAGAAACATGTTACACAGGGGTCCAAATTGATAACGGCACCCTTGTCTTCCACACGTCTCTACCAGTCTGGCGAAATCGCCGGAGAGACGTGGAAAGAGACGTGTGGGGAAGAGTTTCTCTTCCCCTAGGACTCTAAACCCTATATCTATTCTTCCCTAGGAGCCAAAACGCTCCACTTTGAGCGTTTCTCCAAGTTTTCACTCAGAGCCCTAGGTGCAAGGTAAGCCTTAAAACTCTGTTTTTTAGTATTTATTAAATAGAGAAAATAATTAGAAAACCATTTAAAAATTAGGAAAAAATCATATTTTTTTAGGAACTTTGTGCACGCTACTGTTGGAGCGTGATTTTACGGACCAAACCTCGTCATTTGGAAATCGCACCGTCCAACTAGTGCACAAGAGACCCAAGAGCAAACCCTTTAAATTTGGGAGTGATCCAACGGTGGATTTCTCCAGAAAATCCAAAAACCAGTACCTAGGGATGTTTTTAGGAACTTGGGAAAATCCGTTTAAAAAACATGGTTTTTGGAAAATCAATGCAAAAGGATGATAGAAATAGAAACTAGACAAAATTTGGAACAAAATGGCTCAAAAACAAAGTGATTTGGACACCTGTAGGGTCACTGGAGATGACCAGAAGCCGGTCGTCTTCTCAGGCGCCGGTTTCCGCGTCGCCAGTGTAAACCGGTGTAAACCAGGCTGCTTGTGTAACCCAGTGTAAACTGGGTGCCGGTGTAACCCGGTGTAAACCGGGGCCGCCGGTGTAACCTAGTGTACACTGGGCGCCGGTGTAACCCGGTGTAAAGCAGGGCCGCTAGTGTAAACCAGTGCACCCGCCAAACACCTTATAAATTAATAAATATTAATTTATGAAGTATTTTCACTTAAAATTGATTTTTGGGAGCTAGAGGAGTCCAAATCACGATCTGAAAGATGCATTGTGACCGTATTGACGACGCGGACCTAGTTTTAACTTAAAAACTTATAAATGACCACTTTTTATTTACAAAATTTTTAAAATAGTGATGTGACATGTATAGGTGCACTTGAATATACCAGTTAAAGGAAGTTATTAGCAAGCTAGTGGTCTCACACTGAGGTAGGTGACGACAACTAATGTTTTGCCTTGATTTTAAACCATGTTTAAACATAGCATCATGTGTGATCGTGTTTTAAATTGCAATTCTTATTTACCGTGTATTTCATGCGACATTGAGTACAGGATGGTTATTCCAAAATGAAATCTTTTACTGAATAAACTTATTTAAAATACTTTTACAAGCATGATGTTAATTAGTTATGCTTAATTAGAGACTTATTTCTTATTATATATATATATATATATAAAATGCATGGATTTACATGGAAATGAGAATAGAGGCTTATTAGCTGGTCCTTTTATAGGCTAACCCCAGGATGAGGGGCATGTCTTGGGGATTTCAAGCTATAAGTGCTCTTGAGTTTTAGCATATACATATGATTTTCATGTTTTATATTTGATGACGGGTGCTCTCGCCCGGTGGGCGTCATGCTATGAGGGATAGGGCCAGCCACCCACCTTCCGAGATTATGATGTAATGATTTTGTGATATGATAAACACCTGCCCATAGATGGCATTTGGTAGGGGTTTGGTAACATGGATAGTCCACACTACCGGTCTGAGCCTTTCTATGGGGACAGACGCTAAGCCTCCCGTTATGGTGTCGACGGAGAGCGGCGGTGGTTGATACCTATGAGGGTTGCCACTGTAGCATGATGACCCATATTCTTATTATGTGTGCATGTATGATGAGCATGGTTATGGATGATATGCCTGGGTGTGACGATACTCAGAGGTTGACTACGTGTACTCTTGATCAGGGATGTTAGTGCAATGTGGTGGGACCCATTACCTTAGGGTGCCTTTATTCTTGTTGTATGCTCTATTTTATTGATTCATGTCATGTTTTAACTCCGTGAATTGCATGTTTTAGCATATGAAATAAATTGGCATTTATTTGAACATGGCATTATGATATCATTATTTTCATAAATGTTAGACTTTTCATTAGAGTTGTTCATTATTTCTTTCATTTATTACATTAATTGTCTATGTACCTATACAAGCGATAGCTTGCTGAGGCATTGCTTTGTTTTGCAATGCCTTAGATCTCGAGCGCGATAACAGGAAAGGCAAGGCTGTTGAGAAGCCGTGAGAGCTGCTGAAGACCATTTTTCTATAGTGTTAGACAGTGATGTGAGTCATTAAACAGGATTATCATTTGGATTTTATTATGGACTGCATACTTTATATTTGGATGTGATTTAGATGTTTGGACATATGTTGGGCATTTATATGGGATGTTATGATGGATAGACCCTGGGCCATATTATTATTGTGTTTTGGACATTTATTTGAATTAAAATAAAGGCGCCTATTTATTTGACGTTGATTTATACGCGGATTATTTATTTATGTTTAAATTACATGTACACCATTTTGATAAAGGAAAACTAACACCTGGAGTTTTTAAGATAGGTTTAGTAAAATGTTGAATAAATCTTTTCTCATGGGATCCCAAATGCTCTTATTTAAAATGCCATTATTATTAAAAAAAAAATTGTCTTAAAAATCCGGGGTGTTACATATTTTTATGCAAAAATCATATGACTAAGTCCTTATTAGTTGTTCATGCAATGCATCATAGCACATTCTGATCACACATATGCATTTTTACATCTTGTTATCTATATAAAAGGGAAGCCCCGGTGCATGAAGCTCCCGCCTATGCTGGGTTTAAGGAAGTGGTAGACCACATGGGCCTATAGTAGGCAGCCTTACCTTGCATTTGGCAAAAGGCTGATTCCACGCCTTGAACCCGTGACCTCAAGGTCACATGACAACAACTTTTACCGTTATCTATATGTAGAGATATAGAGATAAAATATAAGTTGATGATTCAAGTAAAACTAAGATGCATTAGAAATCATTTAAAATAATGATATCGAACTAATCAAATCTGACATATTCTTATGTTAGGGATTTCTAACCCTCTTATTAGCAAGTTTGCCGATATGCTCATGAGTACTCATCATTGAAACATCAATTTTGCTCCCTGGGAGCATCAAAACAAAGCTCATAGGATCCAAACTATATTAATGCATAGTCCTACTGAAACATGTGTCCATCGATATCCAAGGAGAACTCTAATCACATCCTAATGGGGCCTATGTGTGACATCTTGGGTTTTTAAAATACATTTCAAATGCTATTTCGAAATTTGGAAGATCTCTTGTTTGAAATTCTTTTCGAAAAAAAAATAATGAAAATTTTTGTTCTTTTAAAAGTGAGTCTGAAGATCCTGAGTCTCATTTCTATAACAAGCACAAGGATTATACAATAAAATGAGTGTCTCATTCCTCCCTAAAATTTGGTAGAGTTTTCTTTATTTTTTAGGCATATGCAGCATTTAATGCATGCATGTGGAAACACCTTATAGATGATACAAATAATTTTTATCATTTAAAAAACAAATACACAAAAACTTATCACATTTCAGAACCTTTAGTCACAACCATATCACAACATATTCCACTAAATATAAATGAGTCCACAATCATGAAAGTAAATATAAATTTGCATTTTTTAATAAATTATAAAGCTAATCTAAAGTTGTAAAGCTCACCCTTAAGATATTGAAAAATCTCAATCTTCTAAAAATTTAACTCCACAGCTGTTTTTACTTTCAATCTGTTCATCCTTCTATTCTAAGTCTTCAAATCTAAGACATTGTAAACAATTACAATGTCTCAGCAAGCTTGCACTTGTATATGTGAAATAAGTCATTATTTTTTCATGCAGTACATAATTTATATAATCAATGCATTTTGAGAATTTATCATACTTTAAAAAAATCCATGATGTTTCAAAGTAAGTACTCATGCTGAAATTACAAATTCTCAAATTGTACATTTATGAAATCAGTTTACAAGCATAATTCAACACAATTGACGAATCATAAGTCTATCATGGTTTATAAAAATATTATTACCTTTCTTTTTCCTGAGAATTAAAGCATTTTAAGCTTTTATCATCTAACGAACATTTAACTGTACTATGACCATTTCCATAATTAGACACATAAGCATTCTAAATTCATTCATGATATAATAATTCTTCAAGATCGTTCACCATACATGATCATTCAAGTTATCCCTATAAATGTCTAAGTAATTTGTCCTTCAATGGTTAAATTAACTTGTGAAGAGTGAGGTATATAACATTCTCATTATCATGTGTAAAGGTAATTATCTAACATCTTAGTCTTCATGAACACAATGCATTTTCATATGCAAGAATAAATCAGGACATGATCATGTAGAGTTGCTCATAGTTTGATCATTAGCAAATCAATGTCTGATAAATCCTCAATCTGGCAAAACTAAAAGCTGTTAATGGTTTTCAAATGCATAGTCATCAATTAATATTCAAAATAGTTCTTAACGCATCAAATCAAACTGAAAATCATAATAGTGAAAATTGGTCTCATACTTGTGAGGGGAAAATCCATGAGAAAAATCTAGTAATCTAAGTCATGTGGATATCCAAAAGGAATGAAAAGCCAATAGATTTGGTATGCTCAAATATGTAAATAGTAAAAGTCTGGGAGTGCATATCCCTATGTCCATATTGCAAAAGTTTGAACCCTCATCATCGTGGAAAATTGGTTGCTCCATATCACAGTGGCATACAATCCTACCACTAAGGACTGGTCTAGACTCTTAAGAAATGACCGACATGCCTAACTTGCTAAAACTACACAGACACCTATGCTTGTAGGGTCCTTATGTCACCTAATGGCAACTACCATGACCTCTACATGGGCATGCGGATACCGCATGGACAAAAACTCACCGAACCTCATGGGGGTTACATCAATATCATCTCAGAGGTCAATGGCCAGCTACACCTCCTGGTATAGGGTCTCTAGGACTTACAGCATTGCTTAGCATGCCAGTCTCTAGGTCTTGCTACCACCCCAGGTGTGCATGCCTCCCGTCTCATGATAGTTATAGAGCACCTACCAAATAGTGATCTAGGACTTAGGATACTTTTTCAATAGGAGTGACTGCCTAAGATATTGATGAAATTCATAACCACAAGGATTTACAAATGCTCGTGGAGTGCCTACCTAAAGCATTAATGAAACCATAACTATAAGGGGTTATAGCTGCTCATGGAACGCCTGCCTAAATATCAACAAATCCACATCCATTAGGACTTATGGCTACTCATCGAGTGCCCGTCGAAATCATAAATCTTATACATATCTAAACACCATTTCATGAAAATATAAACACTAGTTCAAAGTTTTATGAGAGACCAAATCTATTCATTTTCAACCCATATTCTTGACAAGTTGTAAAAGCATATCCTTGTGAGCTTTCAAAATGTGCATTCTTTATTCATATATTAGATAATGCTTTTCAGTTTCCAAAATTATTCATTCAATATAATGATTATAAAAAATAAACTTTAAACTATTTTGTAAAAATGTATGTCACTAAGTGGACCATAGTTAAATTGGTGATAAAGCCTTTATTAGTAAAGGCAAACATGTTACAACTCAAAGTCATGTCTTTTAAATATCTATTGCATTTGTCCATAGCAATTAGAGATCCTTTCTAAGTTTAAATATAAGTCATTTCATATGAATATGATCATTTACAGTCCTACATATCAGTAGCTAGCTCATTTCAACAAATAGTAGTAGGGGGAAAAAAAGGTTAAAATAAACCTAATTAAGGGCTATTTATTACAAAATTGTTATTCTATCTCTTAGTAGCAAAGACCTTAGGATTATTCCCTTCAACTTCTAGTCTTGAGTTAACATATTAAATTTTCTTCTAGTCTTATCCCATTTTCCTTGTTTTATTGAAATGAGTATGGAAAATGGTTCTTTAGAATCTCTAGAATAAACTATCTTAGCCTTTCGTTATCATTTGATCGCATGTCATGTCTTCATTCTTATGATAAGTCTTAAACGACCATCTTCCTAATTATGGAAATTCTCATCTTCCTAACTAGCTTATCATTCATAAAATTGAAATCATGATAGTCTTCATAGGAAACCTTTCTCTCATAGGTTCTCATTACTCCTTTATTAACTTGGTAATCATATGGCTAGTCAGACAACATATTGAGAATCATTTTCTTATGTGCTTTGTCACCCTCTTTCTTTTACTTGTCAATCCCAATCAACAAGTCTACGTTAGCCTTCTATTCAATGTCTTTGAGACAATATTAAGAACCATGGTTTCAACATATTCTAGTTATGGTTCATTCAACACATATTCTATCTTTATAGTCTTTGAAAGAAAAACCAGCTTCTTGATCCCATCTCTGATATTAGTTCCATCTAACTTCTCAATCACATGTATATTTAGATACGCCGTACTAGGTTCAACATAGTCATACAAGCTGTTAATAGGTTCATAGAAACTGATGGAGGTCAAGTCCATACCTTCAAATTGTTGGATAACTTGTACTATTATGAATTCCTTTGAACCTAGATTAGAGGCACGTTGCAAACACTGGTTCTTGAAGATTGTTTAAGTCTTCGTGCAAGAGATTATTAGCAACTATATTTCCAGAATTCAACTAAGCCAAAATCAATTGCATGCCTAAACTAATTTGAACTCTCAAATCAGGCCAATAGTTTGGTCTCTGTATAATTAATGCCTTTTCAAAAATAAGAAAACAAAATGGATCATAGAAAAGCAATTCTCTCTTTCTCTATCTATGCGAATGTGAAATCATGAGTTCAAAATCTCTTGAAAGAATAAGAACTTGAAAATAGGTTTTAGACTTGAAGAGCCTAATGAAGCAAATAATCATATGACAAGCTTGATGATCAATGAAGATCTTGAAGTTAGTAATTAATCTAGACTTAGTAACAAAATATTGATAATCAATCTGGACTTGAAAACAAGTTTGAGACTTGAAAAGTCTAATGAACTTGATAATCAATCAAGACTTGAAGAGAAGTAATGGACAAATTGATAATCTATCTAGATCTCATACCTAATAAACAACATACACTTGGAAACAAGATCTTGATAATCAATCTAAATATCAAAGGTCTTGGATATAATAGAAAAAGAAACAAGAAGCAATCTCAAATATTCTCAACTTCTAAAATCTAGAGAGAACAAGCCTTGAGGTCTAGAAACTTTAGTAGAGTCTCCTTCAATATGTAGAAAATACAAAAACCCTAGCAGAGCTCTTTTCTCAGTGAATCCAAAAGCAACAGAATATCATAATTAGGTATGAACATCCCTTTATGTAGAAAATCTATGGCTTGGGTAGGAAGGAAGGTTCCTTGGATGGCAAAGAGCCCATTCCTTGCACATAGAGGAAAGTTGATTGATGACAAGGAGAAACTACTTCTATCTCCTTGTCTTAGTAGGAAGAGTGTCTAGCACACTTCCGACATTGCTGTCTCCAACTATGGTATTTTAACTTGAAACGAATTCTAACAATTGCCAACCTATGTATTAAAGACAACTTAAAAAATGGAGAAATATTGCAAAGAAAAATCTCGCCAGATGGATTAGATCAAAGAACCTTCACGTTCGTATGGAAGGGCCTCTACTAGTACTAAATAATTGTGTTTCTTGCATTCACTCACGATGCAAATCACAGGATGGTCTTCCATCCCATTCCCGATCATATATAGAAGGTTTTTATCTTTAAAAGAGAGTGTCTCAATACCCTTTCCTTCACCAATTTTCCAAATGAAAGCCATTCCCTCCAATAGAAACCACAAGCGTGATCCTTCAAACCTACTTGATAGCCTAGGTCCATCTTCAGTGAACATGATATAATCGTTTGTTCAGTGGCTCATACCTATACATATGGTGAGCAGAATTGTTAATTTTCAGTGTTTATTTCTAGACAACATATATTGGTCAGTATGGAAAAACCATACAAACCGGATGTTCGCAACTGAGAGGTCTCTGCTACTTGTTGTTGGATCTTCTGGCAAACTATATATCCGAATGACTTTGCACATGATTTTCAAAAAGTCTACATCTTGGGAAATCTAACCAATTAATATTATTTAGACTTAACCTACAAAACACCAAGAATCACTCCGATTGAAAATGAAAAAACTAGTAGCTAAATCATTCCATTACCGTGATTTTTCGTAGCGCCGAACAAGACGAACAGCTTAAATCGATGTAGAAAAAACATAATGATTGTCCAACTAGTAAACAACTTAAATATTCGAGTTTCGGCAAGCAAATGCTAAAAAGAATGAAAAATTAAGCACAACATGGCAAATTTTCGTACTGTATAAACAAGGAAGAAACTCAAATTACTAAAGACGTAGCACTAACTGCTTCTACACCGGCTTACATCCATTTCTGGTTCCCTTGGATCGTAAAAATGCCAAGGTATTCCTAAAACCTCTGAACCCATTTCCCGAAACTAGTCTTCGGAATTGCAACCTGCTCGGTGAACTCTCGAACCCTCTTAACGTATGGGAAGAACTCCTTTAAGAATTCTTTATCAAGTTTTTCCACGTATAGCCGGAAGCTGTCTCCAAGCAAAACCATGCGATTCAAGAGTTCTGGGCACCAATTCGGCTTCAACAAACTATTGTGACAAGAAAGAGAGGAATGCTGCGCTAGAAACTGAGTTGGTTTAGTCACTTGTCTCTCTTTATAGACATTGGTTTTGACAAGTGAACATGCCAGAGCTTCCATGACCTTAGATTCCGCAAACGAGTTGGACTGCAGAATTGGATTTCTCCTATCCAACCAAATCTCCTCTTTAACAAGATTGCTAGGGCCAGTTGTAGTCTTAGGGTGGGATGGGATCGGATGCTGCCCATTCTGTAGATGACAACTTTCCGCACCCAAGATCCTCCAGGACTTATGGAGGATCTGTTGGGGATTTTCAGTCCCCGCCCAAGATCACACACACACAAACACTGATTTTAATGTGGTTCGGCCAATAAGCCTATGTCCACGGGAGGAGGAATGATTTCACTATAAAATGTAGGGATTTACAAAGAAGAAGACACGGGATTTACAGAGGAATGGTCTGTTCTCCTGCTCTCTTCGTATCCCTATTTATAGGAAATTTTAGGGCCTGTTTTTCAACACATTTTATACAAAGTCAGTGGTCGGTGGCGGTGGCCGACGGCGGCGCCCGCCATTGTTAAAGTCGGCAGCTACTGCGGCGCCCGCCACAGTTAAAATCAGTGGCAGCTGACTGCGGCGCCGCCATAGTTGAAGTCGGTGGCCGCCTGAAAATGGGGCTGGACTAAGAGGATCTGGGGATGTTGTGGCTGGTCAACGAAAGCTAGGAAGACTTCAGAAGTCTCCGCTGTCAACAGAGCAGATTGCACTTTCTGCAGGATGGGTATTTGTTATTCTCGATCTACTTCTCCAATATGATCAAGGTGGACTGATTTTCCTGCAGGATTCGTTTTCGTGGGTCTGCTTTTTGAGACAGGATCATGTGAAATTTTAATGGGATAAATAGCAGTTTCTGCAGGAGAAGTTTTCTCGACTGTGTGTCTCTTTCGGGGGCGTCATTGTTCTTGATCTCCAATTTTTTGACCGCAGGCATCAGATTCTCGAGCGCTTCTCCTTCTTCCGTGTTGAGTTTGGAGTTGTTCCCCAACTTGTTGAGTGCAGATAGCATTCTCTCGAACGATTCTCTTTCCGGGTGGAGGGGTTTCTTTTCCATGGTTGATTTGCTCCGAGGCTTGAGGAAGCCTTTTCTTTCTACTTTTGTTGAATGCTCTCCTTTCATGGTGGTTTTGGATTTGGCGAATGCCTTGGTTTCTTCTTTCTTGGCTGTTTACTGAACTTGGGAATGGCGAAGAGATGTTCCTTCCTCTCCTTTGTATAGAAAAATTCTAAACTTCAAGCTACCGGGAGGCACTTTTATAGATTAGAGAGACAGAAATTAGGAAAGAGACGGTTTCTGTGGTTTCCAACACCCGGTTGAGAAAGACTCGTATCTCCACACCAATTCTCTTTAGCAGCAAGGATTTGGAAACAGACGATTTATGTGGTTTCTATAACCGGATTGAGAGACTCTTATCTCCCCACCAACTCTTTAGCAGCAGGAATTTTAACAGTGTGGGGGTTGTTGGACAACGATCTAAAGCTGATGGCGTGAAATATCACTAACAAGGGGTGGGATATGATATAACATCAGACATTCTGTCTATGATTTGCCAAACAGCTATCCATTAGGGTAATCACCAAGTTAATAAGTGAAGTCCCACAACTAAGAAAAAAACTTTTCCCAATCAGTAAAGAAGTAGACTTTTTGAGTGTACGTGAAAAATTTATGGGTGGATTCATACAGTTTAACTTGCACACTGTCAACGACTACACCATAGGCTTTCCTCCCTTGCCAAATAACTCACACTTTTTTTTATTTTTATGGTGGACTTCATACATTGATGATCTATGCGGTTGATCTGACTCTCCAACTTTTGGATATCTAGTGTCCCAAAAATCATGCTAAATGAACACCTCTCCTAAGAATAGTTGTTTTTGG
This sequence comes from Warburgia ugandensis, assembly GCA_035236585.1. Taxonomy (NCBI): domain Eukaryota; kingdom Viridiplantae; phylum Streptophyta; class Magnoliopsida; order Canellales; family Canellaceae; genus Warburgia; species Warburgia ugandensis. The sequence continues at coordinate 11,575,657 of CP141127.1, read as the reverse complement.
TTGCTGGACATAGATGGCCAGGAGCCCCTATAACTATAAACAACTTTCAATCGAAACTCATGACAGAAATTTGTTAGGGAATTGACATGCCACTAGAATGCTATCGACCTATTGTCGTAATGTGGGGCCAATTGAATGTTGAGCCCTTCGTTACATCAACATCGCATCTGAAAATACTTTGTAATTAGACTTTCGACTATCTCTAAGGAGTATTTTTTTAGGCTTCAAGTAATCTAACCTGACAATTAAGTCTAATACTGTTGGTTCAAGATAACTTGGCATCTCTTTTGATCGTGGCTTTCACCTTTTGGTAGGGGTTTAGTGATTTGTTTTGTTTTTTCTTTTTAAATATGAGAGAGAGAGAGAGAGAGAGAGAGAGAGAGAGAGAGAGAGAGAGAGAGAGCTACTTTTGACTGTAGCCACCTGGGTTTAGAGATTGTCCATATGTGTATGTCTTAAACTAAAAAGGAGCAGCCCTGGTGTATGAAGCTCCCACGTATGCAGGGTCTGAGAAAGGGGCGGACCACAAGAGTCAATAGTGCGCAGTCTTACCTTGCATTTTGCAATTGGCTATTTTCACGCTTGAACCCGTGACCTCAAGGTCACGCTGCAACAACTCTACAGTTGCGCTGCATGTATGTCTCGTACTCTCAAAAAATAATAATTAAGCTTAGATGCTGATGGACTGCAATCCGATAAATTGCTCCTGGTCCGAGACTGCAATTCAGGAGAATACCAGGAAACTGATTATCAGTTGCGGAGCGATTATGTACATGCGGTTCTCGGCTGACAAAAGTACAAAGTCGGCTTTACGTCTTATTATCCGTATCTACCAGAATCTACCCCAATTGGAGAGTTATGGGGGTGGATTATGGTACCTGGCCCATCTATCTATAGATAAAATGGTTGGTGTAATTGAACAACTGGACCCAAATTGTACTCCTGCAATCACATGTAAAGCAAAATCTGGATACAAAGTAATGATAAAATAAAAACATGCTTATAGATGCATGTTTAGGATCCCAGTGGCAAATGCGTTGGTTATGGTTTGGAGATGTTATACGTGCAAACACCCAGACAAATTGAGTGGGAATGAGAATTGTGTTTTGTTCATTGATGAACAAAACCAACGTGGATCTACCAAGTGGACAAACAAGATTGAAAATATTTGTGTTTCAACTGTGAATCTAACTTCAATCTCCACCATCCATTGACAAGGAACCACCCATGTCATCTTTTGACATTTAGAAAGTTTACCCAATCAAGAAGAATACTAAACAGATAATTTCCATTGTTCTCTATTACAAAAGATATTCAAATCAGCAAGCAACTGAACTATTCTGTGAACCATGTTGGGGATTTTCGTCCCCGCCCAAGATCATACACACAAAAAAACGCAGAGAATGATTTCACGGGAGAGAATGATTTCACTATGAAACTGGGGTTTTACAGAGAGGTATACACCGGGATTTTACAGAGGAATGGGGTTTTCACTTGCCCTCTTGGTATCCCTATTTATAGGGAATTTTCGGGTCTGATTTTCAACCCGTTTTACACAAATTCAAAGGTCGGTGGCGGTGGCCGACAGCGGCGCCCGCCGCTGTTGAAGTCAGCACAAGACCGATCGCCGCGCCCGCCACCATTGAATACGGCGGCCGTCTGAAATGGGTCTGGACCAACAAATCTCCCCCTCCAGGCCCATTAACTGAAGGAGGTTTCTTCACGTATGGACTTTTAGCAGAAGTCAATCTCGGCCAATTCTCTGCAACTCTCGAACTTGCTTTGAGGTAATGGTTTTGTCATCATATCTGAACTATTATCGTCAGTATTAATTTTCTCAAGCTCTAACGACTTCGAGTCCAAAATATCACGTATCCAATGATACCGAACATCAATGTGCTTTGACCTTCCATGAAAAGTAGAATTCTTGCTAAGGTGTATAGCACTTTGACTGTCGCAAAATAACGCATACCTCTTCTGCATAAAGCCAAGTTCGTTCACGAACTTCTTCATCCACAATAACTCTTTGCATGCTTCTGTCACACAAAGAATAAACTCAGCCTCTGTCGTAGATAAGGCAACACACTTCTGTAGCTTTGATTGCCATGACACAGCTCCCCCTGCAAAAGTAATCAAGTAGCCTGAAGTAGACTTCCTCGTGTCAATATCACCAGCCATATCTGAATCAGTGTAGCCCTCAAGCACGGGCTTGCCAGTGCCAAATCCCAAACACAACTTAGAAGTACCACGTAGATATCTCAATATCCACTTCACTGCATTCCAATGTTCTTTTCCTGGATTTGATAGAAAACGGCTCACTGTACCAACTGCATATGTAATGTCTGGTCTAGTGCATACCATGGCATACATAAGACTGCCAACAGTTGAAGCATAAGGAACATCTTGCATGTATTCCTTCTCAGCATCACTTGTTGGAACTTGATTCTTACTAAGCTTAAAATGAGTAGCAAAAGGTGTACTAACCACTTTAGCTTTATCCATGTGAAATCGTTGAAGTACCTTTTCTATGTACTTCTCCTGAGACAGCCATAACCTCTTATTCTTCCTGTCACGAATAATAGAAATTCCGAGAATCTGTCTCGCGGATCCTAAGTCTTTCATAGCAAAAACTTTGTTTAACTCCTTCTTTAACTGACTGATCCTTGAAGAGCTTCTTCCAACAATAAGCATATCATCGACATAGAGTAGTAAGATGATGAAATCATCTTCTGAGAATCTCTGCACAAACACACAGTGATCTGAAGTAGTCTTTCGATAACCCTGTTGGGTCATGAACTGCTCGAACTTCCTGTACCACTGTCTGGGAGCCTGCTTTAAGCCATACAGACTCTTCTTCAGCTTGTAGACATACTTCTCTTTGCCTTTAGCAACAAACCCTTCTGGCTACTCCATATATATCTCCTCCTCTAAGTCACCGTGGAGGAACGCTGTCTTCACATCCATCTGCTCAACCTCCAGATCAAGGTTTGAGGCCAAACCCAATACAACTCGGATTGAAGACATTTTAACAACAGGAGAAAATATCTCCTCGAAATCAACACCTTTCCTTTGACCAAAGCCTTTCACGACAAGTCTAGCTTTGTATCGTGGTTGTGAAGTGTCACCTTCGTACTTCACCCTGTATATCCACCGATTCTTCAAAGCTTGTCTGCCTTTAGGTAATCTTACCAGCTCAAAAGTGTGGTTGTCTTGTAAGGATTTCATCTCATCCTTCATACCGCAATCCACTCGCATTCTCTTCACTTTCAACTGCCTCTGTGTAGCTCTCAGGTTCTCCCCCGTCAGTGAGGAGTACGTACTCATCTGATGAATATCGAGTGGAGGGTTGACGATCTCTCGAACTCCGTCTCAATGAAACTGCTGGTTCCTCAGTCGGAACCTCCTGCTGAATATCATCAGCCTCTGACGAAACATCCATGTCTTCAGCAGCTTCATGTTCTCCCTCACCGATTATCTTGAACATCAACCGGAGCACCACCATGGTCATTGGTGCCATCTACACTTGGCGTATGTGAAACAGAACCGGATCTAAATCGTCGAGAGTATCAGAACTCTGAGTTTCTGATACTTTGGCTTTGTCGATGTGTTCAATGGTTTGGTCTTCCATAAAGACCACATCACGACTTCTAACCAGCTTCTTTGCAATAGGATCATATAGCCTGTAACCAAACTCATCCTGCCCATAGCCGATGAAAATGCATTGTTTGGTCTTGACGTCTAACTTGGACCTCTCATCCTTAGGTATATGTACAAACGCTTTGCACCCAAATACCCGCAAATGATCATAAGAGACATCTTTTCCATACCATAGCCTGTCAGGAACATCTGCATTCAAGGCAACTATTGGAGATAGGTTAATAACATAGGCCGTAGTGTATAGCGCCTCACCCCAGAAGGAACCGGGCAGCTTTGCTTCAGAAAGCAAGCATCTGACCCTCTCCATCAATGTCCTGTTCATCCTTTCTGCTAAACCATTTAGTTGAGGAGTCTTCGGAGGAGTTCTTTGATGTCTGATCCCTTGCTTCTTACAATAAGCATCGAAAGGTCCACAATACTCGCCACCGTTGTCTGTGCGAATGCATTTCAGCTTCTTCCCCGTTTGCCGCTCAACAGACGCTTGAAATTCTTTAAACTTGTCAAGCACCTGATCCTTAGTTTTCAAAACATAGACCCAGAGTTTCCTGGAATAATCATCAATAAATGTGACAAAATATAATGCACCACCAAATGTGCGTACCTTCATAGGACCGCATACATCTGAATGTACCAATTCAAGTACGTCTGGCTTTCTAGAAGAATGATGGCTTTTGAAGGAAACTCGTTGCTGCTTCCCGGCAAGACAATGAGCACATTTGCTCACCTTTGTAGCTTTGAGCCCTGAAAGCAAATTCTTCTTGACTAGACAACCTAGTCCTTTCTCACTCATGTGACTGAGCCGCCTGTGCCACAACTCTGAAGAACCAGCAACATCAACTGCGTTCACAGAGTTAATAGGAATCGAAGCTTGCATCACATACAAGCTAGATGATTTCTTCCCTCTGGCAGCCACAAGCGCTCCCTTAGAGAGCTTCCACTGTCCATCGCAAAAGGTACTACAATATCCACCATCATCAAGCTTTCCGGCTGATATTAAGTTCAACCGGATATCTGGTACATGTCGAACGTCCTTGAGAATCAACCTTGTTCCGTTGTTGGTGTCCAAACAGACGGATCCGATACCAACAACCTTTGACAGCCCATCGTTACCCATCTTCAACACTCCAAAGTCACCAGGAGTGTACGAGGTGAAAAACTCCCTCCTCGAGGTAACATGAAAAGAAGCACCACTGTCAACAACCCATCCAATCTCATTGGAGGCTAGGTTGATTTCATTTTCATCACAGACCACAACAAGGCCTGAAGTAGTGGCAGCTACACGATCATTCCCCTCATCATTTCTTCTCTCCTGCTTGGCATTCTCTGTTTTGTTCTCGGCTTTCCATTTGTAACACTGCCTTTTAATGTGACCCTTCTTGCCACAATAATTGCATTCCATATTCTTGTATCTGGACTTAGATTTACTCTTGCTTCTATTATTCTTCTCCTGTCCTTTGATCTTGCTTCTCCCACGATTTTCTGAGATCAAAATCTCAGACTGTGATGTGGTGACAACTTGAGCTCGTCGCCTCATTTCTTCATTTAGAACTGCGCTTCTCGCAGATTCCGATGTCACAGCACCACCTGGAGCAGAATTAGCTAGAGAAACACGAAAATTTTCCCATGAGTCAGGCAAAGTATTTAAAAGCCATAAACCCATGATATCATCGTCAAACCTGACGCCAACATCGGATAGTTGTTGAAAGCATCCGGTCAACTCGTTCAAGTGGTCGGAAATAGAACTCCCTTCCTTGTATCTCAGGTGCATCGCTTGATTAAGTAGGAATAACTTATTATTCCCTGTTCTCGACGCGTACAAGGTTTCTAATTTGATCCATAGAGTTCTAGCATGTATTTCATTTTGAATATGATTCAAAACATTATCTTCTACCCATTGTCGAATAAAACCACATACCTGTTCGTGTTCAAAAGCCCACTCTTCTTCGGACTTATCCTCCGATTTTTGAGTAGCAAAAACAGGTAGATGTAATTTCTTCACAAAAAGAAGATCTTTCATTTTTCCCTTCCACTTGTGATAGTTAGTACCATTTAAGCAAATCATTTTGCTCATGTTTGCCTTCATAAGTAAAGAAAGGGTACTTACAGCAATTTCAGGAAAAAATCTTACAAATTTGAGAACACCACTGCGTTTGCCAAGAACTGGTCTATCCCCTTGAAAACTTGCCAAAAATAGGTCTACTCGGCCGAATCACCGTTGCAATTCTATCGTTTCAACTCGGCCTACCGTGCAAATGCGCTACTATTTGCACTCGCATCGTTACAACTCTATACCGTTGTAACTCCGTATTTGTTGAAACTCGAATCGTTGGAACCCGCCTGCATCTTGTGCCAACTCGCATCTTGTAGCGATCACCGTAGGCCGACGAATGATGATGCTTTTACTGTAGCAACATGATGACGTGCTTTTCACCGTAGCAAGAATGATGATTCTCAGAAGAATCGTAGCAGAAGTTTTCTTCCTCCTCTCGACCGCCGAATCGCAAATCCGTTTTCGCCTCTCGTTTCACGGGCAGAACCGAGCCTCGATACCACTTGTTGGGGATTTTCGTCCCCGCCCAAGATCATACACACAAAAAAACGCAGAGTTTTAACGTGGTTCGGCCAATAAGCCTACGTCCACGGGAGAGAATGATTTCACTATGAAACTGGGGTTTTACAGAAAGGTATACACCGGGATTTTACAGAGGAATGGGGTTTTCACTTGCCCTCTTGGTATCCCTATTTATAGGGAATTTTCGGGTCTGATTTTCAACCCGTTTTACACAAATTCAAAGGTCGGTGGCGGTGGCCGACAGCGGCGCCCGCCGCTGTTGAAGTCGCTAGCCGAAGACCGCCGGAAGCCTGCGCCCGCCACCATTGAATACGGCGGCCGTCTGAAATGGGTCTGGACCAACAAACCAGACACTCAAAGAAAGAAAAATCCTATGCAAAATTTCCATAGGATGAAGAAACTCAAATCCGTAAATACGCATCGCTGACAACTCTACCAGCTTATATACATCCATTTCTAACTTGAGATCAAAGAAGTGCGGAGACGTCCTTGACGAATTCCATCAAGTCAGATTCACTTTCTTGTTGGATCAGTTCTTGTGGATCTGCTCTTTGCACCAGTATCTTGTGGAATTTGCTCAGGGTAGATTGCATTTTCTGCCGGTGGAGTTTTTGTGACCGTCTTTTTCTTTCATGGGCGTTGTTGGTCTCTAATTTGTTCAGAGAAGATAGCATTTTCTGGAAAGTTTCTCCTTCTTGGTTGAGTTTGATTCGACCTCCAATTTGTTCATGGCATTTAGCATCTTCTTGGACAATTCTCTTTCCGGGTGGAGTTTCTTTCCCATGGTTGGTTTCCTTTGAGGGTGGTTAAGCAGTTTTTCCTTTCTGTAACTTTTGACGAATGAGACTCCCCTTTTACAGTGGTTTCTTACCTGGTGTTTGGATTGCCTTGGGTTCCTTCTTTCTTGTGCATTTGATAAGCTTAAGAATGAGGAAACTCTCTGTCTCTATTTATGGGAGTGCACCTTGAACTTGAAGAGTACGTTACCATGAGTCACTCTTGCCTTACAGGGTTTATTTAACCTTGTATCTTGGGTGTTTCTATTCACATATCTTCCTTGATATCTCTTGTGATATCTAAGATATGTGTCATATATTCTGTAATATCTAGGATATGTGAGATATGTTCTATGATATTTTTTGTGATATTTTTGGTAATATTTTAAATATATTTTAATATTTTCAATCAATCAGAATGCAATGACCATAAATATATCTAAAAAATATGTTTGGTAATATCTGCCATGCACTGCACTCACGCATCCAGATTAGACACCAGTTTATTATTATCACCCATCAACCCCACAAATGTATACATATATACCCACGAAAGTGAGCTTTGATGCAAGGATGACGTTATCGTTATGTGACCTTGAGATCACAGGTTTAAGGCATGGAACAGCCTCTTGTAAAAATGCAAGGTAAGGCTGCGTACTATAGACCCTTGTGGTCCACCTCTTTCCCAGATCCTACATAGGCGGGAGCTTCGTTGCAATGGGACTGCCCTTCAGCAAGGATTTGCAAGTGTAAATTACATGTGACATTTGATTGATTAAGGAAAAGTTTCCAACTGCCATTTCCTTTAACTTTTCCTGTTTTCTATTTTTTTCCAGCCTGCAAGAGAGAGAGAGAGGTAGAAACGAACTTCAAGACTATTCACCTCTTAATGTTCTAGTTTTCAACTGAATGCTGAAGTAGTGATAGATTGTACTAACAATATCATCAGCAGAAGCAAATACTGGTTTAGATGTGAAGAGAATGTTCCATATTGTGTTCAGACACATGAAGAAGATATTACCTGAGATCGAATGCACCGATTTATTTTCCCAACAACGAATTTCACGTCTGTTCTCTCCATGGGAGAGATCAAGAACACACAGCCTCAATACAAAATAGATTAGATAAAGAAGAAAGATGGAAAGAGAAACAAATAGAAAGCCACAGAGTGAGAGATGGAGCAGACAGCAGCGATCCCCTTCCCGAGTTTCAGTTGTCCGATCGCCAAATTTCCCATGCAACGGAAGCTGCCAAGACCATCACAGTAAAGCTTTAGCTGCAATTTTCATTGAAAGTGAAAAGATGGCAAATGCGGGGCATTGCAGACCCACAAACGGAGAGCAAGAGGTCCACCTCCTTGTTACTGCATTCGAAATTACAAATCTAGGAATCGAAAATTGGAGGAAATACAAGGGTGAGATTCGTCTTACCTCGTCTAGAAATGGTCCAGTTCTTGTCATAGCTAAGTGCCCAGAAGAAATACCCACCAAGATCTGTGTCCCGAGCGTACTTCATCTTCACATACACAGACATCGGACCATCAAATCCAATCCATGTGGTTCCAGCATATGAATACATAGAAACAGTGTCCTTATCGTAGACCACCGTCGCCTTATTCTTCCGATTCAGATCCACCAAATCCGTGTAGATTATGGCCCCGGCATCTCCAGGGCCCACCCCCACAGCCGGTGCTCCAATTCCATGGATCGCAGCATCCTTCAACAGCCACGATCGTCCATATAGTGGTAGGCCGATCACAACCTTCTGAGATGGAACTCCTGCATTAATCCACGAGTCAATTCCATAGCTGGTGCTTATATCACTGTTCGGATCGTATAGTGCTGCATGGGCCCCGGTCTCCGATGGGTCCCATCCTCCATGATAGTCGAAGCACATAGCGTTGATCCAGTCAAGATTCTTAGCCATTGCTGCACCCGGGTACGAACTGTTGTTGGTGAGAAAAAATCTGGTGGCAAAATACACGGCGGCTGTGAGGGTAAGGGGCGGCTTGCCGGTGCCATCGGCTTCCTCCGTCACGGCAGCCCGCCACTCCGCGAATAACATGGCAAGATTTTCCATATCTTGATTGGTGGTAGGGAATTCCCAATCGAGATCTAGACCGTCCAAGCTGTAGTTACGAGCAACGGAGATTGCCGAGTCGATGAAGACTTTTCGGGTTGAAGACGAGCTGACCATGTTGGAGAAAAGAGTGGCGTTGGAACCACCACCTCCTATGGAGACTAGAGCCCTGGCAGGTGGCTTTGCACTGTGCAGGGTGCCAGCGAAATCTTGGAGATTAAGATCATCAGCTTGAGTGATTACTAGCTCGTATGTAGTGGGGTCTGGTAAGACAAATGCGTAGTAGATGTGGGTGAAGTAAGCAGTTTTAATGGCGGATGCCGGTAGGACCAGCGTTCGCCATGAGGGCCAATATGCAGCTTTGATGCCGGATGAAGGAGGGAACGTTGGTGACGGTGCCGGAACGGGAATAACTGGTAAGGCCGGCGGTGCTGATGGCGGAGAATAGTAGCCGGGAGTCAGTGGAATTTGTGGTGGGGATGGAGACTCTTGCAAAGGCTCAAGAGGAGTCAAAGCTTCTTCGGGTGAACCCGGAAAATCATAACCGGGAGATGGCGGAATTTTTGCTGGGAATGGAGATATTGGCTCAAGAGGGCTCCAGGCTTCTCCAGGTGATCCCGGACGACTGTAATCGGGAGCCAGTGGAATTTGCGGAGAATTGTAACCGGGAGTCAGTGGAATTTCCCTCGCTATAACAGTGACGGAGCAGAAGACGGCAAGAAGAAGAAGCGAGGCCATTTTCCGGCAGGCCATGGTTAAGGCCTCGAGGAGGTTGAATGGGCCGGTCTGAAGCTTTTTTGGCATGAGAGCTTGACCGATATAGCGGTTTATATGGTGGAGTTGGTGGGTTGTGATTTGTATCAATTTGGATTCGATTTCATCGATTTACAATGTTTTCTTCTTGTTGTGTTGGGACTTTGGAGACTTGTTGTTATAGCTTTTGACTTGTACAAGCTTTCTTGACGGCTGTAGACCCTAATTGTCAACTCCACTTCGGTGGTCAATCCATTTTGCTTATTGAACCGAAACAATCCAATCTTCCATCGCATCTGGCATTGCAATCGATATAATTTTTTTGGGAGAAAATTTAAAAGAGTTTCAGTAGGTGTAGACACTTTCAAGCATCCTAAGAAGTCCATTCTGCCTTTCTTCATTCATATTCATAGTGAATAGTGTTTCGGAGATGGAAGCCATTCATCATGTTTGGACACAGCTCAAGCTTAGATGGGCTAGAAGTCAAATTTTATATTCATTAAACTCTTTTAGCTTTTGTATCTTTTAGTAAAAAGGAAAGACCATTTATTTTTATTTAATTTTTCAAAAACCCAAAAGAAGTAGTTAGGATCATCCAAATGCATGAGTTTCTCTGGAGTTATCTAATTTCTATATGGCAAACATGAAAGTCCAAAACTTTTTCAATAGTGGTTGTTACATGAGAAACCCACAATGAAGGCATCCCATATTTCAAGTTCTAAACTCAATCTCTACTCACTTCCTTAAACAAATTGAAGAACCAGAAAAATTCCCATCTTTTATGAATTTTGCTTTTTTCTCATACTTTCATTAGCAAATTGCATAGCCATACCCTTGCTTGCATCCACAAAAGCTATTGATTCAGTTTTGATTAAAATAGAACGACTCTTTTATCAATAAAGCAAAGGTTGTCCAGAAGTACAATGCAGCCACTATACATATATACATACATATATGTGTGTATGTCTGTGTCATGATAATATTCCTGTTAAAACCATTTGTTCCGTCATTTCCACCAAAAAGGGATGGAATTGACAACTATGCTGTAGACCTACATTTTAATTTTCCAAAGGTCTATCTACAGCACATAGATTGAAGGCTTAGATGGTCAAGAACTTTGCGCATGCCATAACAAGTTTCTCGGATAATTACTTTTTGAAGGTTGACGATCTTATTAGAAAGAAAAGTTCAAACTAAGAAGGTTCCATAAGAAAGCAAGAACAAAATTCAAAGATTAACCACATCAGCAATAAGAGACTCATTCTTTGAAACTAATGTGTCTCGGGCTGTTAAACGGGTAGACTTGTACTTCTCCTTAATGATATTCTTCAAAGGTCAATCCTTCCTACTCATTCTCTTCATGTGAAATATGAGCATTGTATGATGTGGGAAGACTTGTACTTCTCCCTATTCATACTTTTTAAAGGTCAATTCGTCCTACTCATACCCTTCAAAAGGAAGTTTGAGCATTTTATTATATGGGAATTCATATTCCACCCCCATTCCCGGCTAACTAGTCGCCCATCCCTGCAAACCCAAGCATTCCCCACACACACATTTAGGCGACCTCATGCCTGTGGCTGTACAATTGACCCCTTCTCTTCTCCTTGTCACTCTCTCTCTCACCGTAAGGGTACCACGAAAAAGACATAAGCAACAGGTGGGATCCACACGAGCATGTGAAATTGCTAAAGTCCTTGTCACTCTTTCTCTCTCACCATACGGGTACCACGAAAAAGACATAAGCAACAGGTGGCATCCACACGAGCATATGAAATTGCTGGATTACTGGTCCCCAACTTCAAGGGACAGGCATTGTTGGCATGGTTCTAAAACTTACAAGTTGATTCCAAAAACTTGTCTAACTTATCCGGTAACACATCAAGTCATTCTACAAGTTAACTTACCCTATAACAAAAACAATTTGTCTCTACTACGAACTAATCGAAAGACCTCTGGAATAACGATACACCATAGTTACTTGAATATGAAAGGTATTAGAGAATTGGTACGTAAAACGAAATCATGAAATGTTTGAAATTTTTTTATATGAAAATAGAAATGTGAAAGTATTGCAAGAAACATTTGAAAATTTTAAAAGAAAGGTAGTGAAAAAGTGGAAGAGATGAAAATGATGAGAGAAAGAGGGGGGAGAAGTGGTTGCACCAAGGAATAGTAAAATTATTTCTTCTTATGTATATACAAAAAGATATTTATAATTGAATAGGTGTTTCAGTAGCGTTTTTTCTAAGTTTTAAATGAGGTTCTCATTGGTATTTTAAATGTTTTTCTAACGTATTGGTTGAGTTTCATATAAGTTTCACTTTATTTTAAAGAGAGTTTCGTATTGGTATGTGAAATGAGCTTTTGGAGAAATAAGTCTCGCATGCCTTTATCAGTGTATATGGTAACCTACAATACACAATCCTTCCTCTAGAATGATAATACACCAAACAATTCACAAATTAAAAACTTGAAGCAAGCTGTAACATTATGGGACTCGCTTGCCGCTATCAACCGGGCACATGAAGTTTCTTTCCATATCTTAATTGCAGCTAGCATAGATCTAAAGGGATCTAACAAATTTGAAGTGATAAAGACCTATCAAATGTTGTTGTAAATTGGCTTTGGCTTGCTTATACTTTGTGTTAAATTGGCCTCTTTATCAAACTATACTCGGTTGTAACTCATTGTTATGTTTGGTTATGACAAAAGTATATATACTAATATAAGCGGATTGTATGGGCAAGCATCCTTATAGCCCATTTAATTAGTGGTCGAAGACACTGAACAGCTAAATCTTGCTACTAATAGGCTATATGGCAATCTCTAATAAGCTGTATGTTGATTTACATAGGTTTTCTTGACTTCTGTAGATCGTAGTTGTCAATTCCATTTTGGTGGCTGATCCATTCTCTTGCTGGAATGGAACGATCCAGCTTTCCACCCAATCTGGCATCTCAATGTTTTGACCGAAAACTTCAAAAAGTTTCAAAAAAATGTGCAAATATCAATTTTTACTCTGTAAAATCTATATGCTTTGCAGTGCATTTGTATGCCATTGATGCTTTTATTAATGCAAAGGAATAACAAACATCGGTTTTTTAGATTTTATTTTCAGGTTCTAGTGGAATCTTTGCTATTACACAAAAAAAGCTAAAGCTAAAGTTGTATAAAAGAAAAAGGTACAAAAAAATATTCTTGAAAATATTGCCAATATATCATATATATTGTGAGAAGTATCAAAATATCATGATAATATTGCAAAATAAATAAATAAAAATGTAATGTTTTAATGACCTTTTTTTGCTGGTTTCCCTCTCTCGAAGCATTCCATCAGCTCCAACCGAAACGAAATGGATTGCATGTTGCAAACCATTGCCCTTTAATTTTCCAAGAGTCCATCTAAAGGACTCAATGGCAAATTTGTTCATATCCTATCCATACAGTAACAAGGGATATATATATATATATATATATATATCATCGTCGTCGTCATCAAGACCTTATCCCAATTAGGGGTCGGCCACATGAATTTTATTCCTCCATTTTACTCTATTAAATACCATGGTTTCATTTAGTCCCAATGTTTTTAAATCTTTCCTCACCACTTTTATCTACGTTCTTTTGGGCCTTCCCCTTGCCCTTTTAAAACCTTATACTTGTATTGCCTCACTCCTTCTAACTGGTGCCGTTGTTGGTCTCCTTTTGACATGTCCAAACCATTTAAGTCTAATCTCCCGCATCTTATTACCTATTGGTGATACCCCTAAATTTTCTCTAATATTTTCATTTCTAATTCTGTCCTTTCTTGTCTTACTACTCATCCATCTCAACATCTTCACTTTTGCGACGCTCATCCTATGAGTATTATGTTCCTTAACTGGCCAACACTCCAATCCATAGAGCGCGGCTGGCCTTATAGCCATCCTATAGAATTTTCCTTTCAGTTTGAGTGGCACCCGTCGATCACATAAAACTCTAGATGCACATATCCATTTGTTCCAACTTGCTTGGATTCTCTGGGTAACCTCCCTCTCAATCTCTCCACTCTCATGGATCAATGATCCTAAGTACCGAAAAAGGTCTTTCACAGGGACTTCTTAGTTATCAATCTTGATTGGTGTTCCACTCCTACTCTCCTTGCTAAAATTACATTCTATATATTCTATCTTAATTCGGCTAATTTTAAATCTTTTAGATTCTAATGCTTCTCTCCATAACTCTATCTTTATGTTTACACCCTCCCTTGTCTCATCAAGTAAGATTATATCATCTGCAAATAGCATGCACCAGGGGATCTCTTCGTACAAATGTTTTGTTAACTCATCCATAACTAAAGTCAAACCGAGATATGAGAAAGTCCCATTTCTAGCAAAAATCATCTTTAGCTTCTTAAAACTATAGCAACCCTAACATGACATGAATCGAAAATTGGCATTCCCTCGAGTTAGGGCGTTCCCCATAAGCGACGCGCTGCATTGGATCCCGAGTATGGTGAAAAATAGGCAAGTGTTGCTAGGGCGTTCTCTTAGAAGCGACACGCTACATCGAATCACAGGTGTAGTGAAAAATGGGCAAGTGCCGCTAGAGCGTCTCCTCAGAAGCAACACACTGCATCAGAACCGAGGTGCAATGAAAAGTGGACATGGGTTCATGTCATAGAGATCGAGAAAGGCGATAGTAAATAGGATATCTCTAAAGCATAAGATTTGTATCGCCACATAGAATATAAGGACATTAATAGGTAAGAGTTTGGAGTTCGTAGACGCGATGAAATGTAAGAGAGTCAACATCGCTTGTATCCAATAAACTAAGTGGAAAGGGGCTAAAGCTAGAGAAATAGATGAGTATAAATTATGGTATGTAAGAAAGGATAATAATAGAAATGATGTAGGAATAATAGTGGATAAGGAATTAAAGGATAAAGTTATAGACGTTAAAAGAATTAGTAATAGAATTATAATAATAAAACTTGTTTTAGGATAGTAGATTATAAATGTTATAGTTATAAGATATAATCAAGAGACAGTTTTGGGAAGATATGAAGGGAGTAATACAAGAAATTCCCAACACTGAGGAGATATTTATAGGAGCAAACTTAAATGGCCATATAGGAAAAAAGAAAGAAAGGATATGATAGAATACATAGAGTATATGGTATAGGTAAACCAAATGAGATGGGGGAGAATATCCTCTATTTTGCTTTGTCATATAACTCGGCCATTGCAAATACACTCTTTAAAAAGAGAGATGAACACTTAATAAACTTTAAAAGTGGACTTCATAAAAGTCAAATAGACTTTTTTCTACTTAGGAATAATGAATGATTTATGTGTAAGGATTGTAAGGTGATACCCAATGAGAGTATAACCCCATAACAAAGGTTAATGGTTATGGATATTCAAATTAAAAGATAGAAAAAAAAGAAATGAACTTAATAGGTATCCAAAAATTAAGTGGTGGAACTTAACAGGAAAGAAAATAACCTCATTTACAAATTAGTTGATGGTAGAAGAAAATTAGAATTATGAAATAGAAGTAAATACCATGTGGATTAATATTGCTGAGTCCATTAAGAAAGTGGCAAAAGATGCCTTAGAAGTACCTAAAGGTAAAAGACAATTAGTAAAGGAAATATGGTGGTGGAGTGAAACAGTGCAAAAAGTTATTAAAGAAAAATAGATTTGTTTTAAAGCATGGTAGGAGACTAGAAATAATGAAAACTATGAACAACATAAGAATGCTAAAAAGGTTGCTAAGACAATAGTAAGTGAGGCTAAACTTAAAGCATATGATGAGCTCTATAATAGACTAGGAACAATAGAAGGTGAGAAAGATGTGTTTAAACTTACAAAAGTAAAAGAATAGAATGGTAAGGACTTAGATTATGTTAGGTGCATTAGAAGCGATGATCAAAAGGTATTAGTCAAAGATGATGAGATCAAACAAAGGTGGGAAACATACTTTCAAAAATTGTTAAATGACAATGGCTCTAAGAATATAGGGGTTGAAAATACTATAAATCTAAATAACATTGGATATTATAGATATGAAGGTAGGATTATAATACCTGAAGTGAAAGAGACCTTGAAAAAGATGAAATGAGGAAAGGCCATGGGGCTCGATGGTATACTAATAGATGTTTGAAAGCATATGGGAGATATTAGGGTAGTTTGGTTGACCAAGTTGTTTAACAACATTATAAAATTAAAGAAAATGCCTGATGAGTGGAGGAAAAGCTCTATTGTACCAATTTATAAAAATAAAGGAGACATACAGAGCTGCACTAATTATCAAGAGATCAAACTTATGAGCCACACTATGAAACTTTTTGAAAGAGTGATTGAGAAGAGGTTACGACATGAAACAAGTGTATCGGAGAATCAATTTGGTTTCATGCGAAATATAGGGAGAGGAGGAAAGGCCTCCACATGGTCTTTATTGACTTAAAGAAAGCTTATGATAGTCTCTAGAGAGTTAATATGAAGGGTGTTGGGCGATAAAGGGGTTTTGAGGGGTATATAGACATAATTAAATATATGTATGAGGGAGTGGTAATAAATGTTAAGACCACTAGTGGTGAGACTGGTGATTTTCCTGTCACTATAGGATTGCACCAAGGATCGGCATTAAGCTCATATCTTTTCACATTGGTTATGGATGAGTTAACAAAACATCTGCATAAGGAGATTTCCTGGTGCATGCTATTTGCAGATGATATAGTCTTACTTGATGAGACAATGGAGGGTATAAACATAAAGCTAGAGTTATGGAGAGAAGCATTAGAATCTAAAGGATTTAAAATTAATCGAACTAAGACAGAATATATGAAATGCAATTTTAGCAAGCAGAGTAGGAGTAGAACATCGATCAAGATTGATAACCAAGAAGCCCCTGTAAAAGACTACTTTCAATACTTAGGATCAATTATTCATGAGACTGGAGAGATTGAGAGGGAAGTTACCTAGAGAATCCAAGTGGATTAGAACAAATGGATATGTGCATTTGGAGTTTTGTGTGATCAACGGGTGCCATTCAAACTAAAAGGAAAATTCTATAGGATGGCCATAAGGCCGGCCATGCTCTATGGATCAAAGTGTTGGGCAATTAAGGAGCATCATGCTCATAGGATAAGCGTCACAGAAATGAGGATGTTGAGATGGATGAGTGTTAAGACAAGAAAGTATAGAACTAGAAATGAAAATATTAGAGGAAATTTAGGGGCAGTACCAATGGGTAACAAGATGAGGGAGATTAGACTTAGATGATTTGGACATGTCTAAAGGAGACCAAAAAAGGCATCAGTTAGAAGGAGTGAGGCAATGCAAGAAGAATGTTTTAAAAGGGCAAGGGGAAGGCCCAAAAGAACGTGGATAGAAGTGGTGAGAAAAGATTCAATAAATTTGGAACTAAATGAAGCCATGGTACTTGATAGAGGGGAATGGAGGAATAAGATTCACGTGACCGACCCCCCTAAGGATAAGGTCTTGATGATGATGATGATGATTTTTTGAGAAATGTTACATTAGCATATCATGAACACAAGGCTAAACCACAACATTTCTAATTTGATTTTGATATCATAAGTACAGAGAAACTAAATTAGATTAAGGTCAACAGTAGTGAATCCTTCTCTTTTTCTTATGGTTAAATTCCTGGGTTCCAAGCTCCATGACAACTTTTAGAAACATTTACTGCAAACTTATCCATCCTCATGCAGCATAAAAGTGGTCTGTTACAACAAGTAACAACTTAATTGACAATAACTAAGATTAGGAAAAAGTTTGACTGCAAACCTGCAACCAGTCAAGGCCATGCTTTTCCAAGTGAAATGCAGAAGAGGCCTTCATCTTCATGGCCCTCTAACAATAAATGTTTACACCACTCATTTTACACAATTCTTCATATAGTTTATATGTATTGTCAAGCACTCAGAAAAACAGAACAAGGAACTTATAAAAAATCTTACTCTTCACCATTACATCAAGAATTTGAAATCCAGGGAGAGTCCTAAGTTCTCCCAAGTACCGGAGAGAATCTTTTAGTCTATCAATGAAATAACCAATGCAATGTTTTCAGGTAACGCCCCACACTCATCATATTCCACATGTTTGGTATTCTTCCATTACCAAAGGATTTGACCTATATAAGAGGCCCCTCGTGGAACGACCCAGAAATGATGTTGAGGCAGCTTCATTTAAGGAATGGTTGAAACTGAATTTACATGGCAAGACCAAAGAAATCATCTTCTCATACTGGTCCAGCGGAAACACCAAAAGTTGACCACCCGTCCTACTTTTGAAGCATGTCAACATGCATAAGATTGTGGATTGATTGCGTATTACAGAATACCATTCGATGCCAGGTTCGGATCACACTTATCCTACGCTGTATCCTATATACCAAAGGATGGAGCATCTCATACCCTGTTCACATAAGAAGGACATCTTTATCCTTAGAGAAAGAGTTAGCAGTAAAAGAGAAATCCTTTATTGGGTCAGTTTCTCCTTTACTGGGTCAGCTTTACATAACAAGCACTTAGGTTTATATGTTTGACATAAGGGCTGCACCACAGCTTAGGTTTATGGTATTACTTTTAGTAACTTGATTCCTTCCCTGCTCAAAACAAAATGGAATAGGTCGATGCTTCTTCAGAAAGGCTGTCTCATCAATAAAGTATAGAAGCATACAAATATCAACCAGTCAAAGGCCAAAACATTGCAACAAAATGTTAATTTATTTCTGCAACTTCACATTGCGCCACTGCCAGTTAAATTGTGACTTTTAGGTGGTTTCCCCATTAAGATCTGTTTAAAATGAATTGAGAAAAGCATATATGAAAGCCTACTTTATGCGGCAGCCAGCAGGAACAAATCAGAATCAAATAATAGCAAGATATAAAGGAGAATCCAAAGAAAAGAGGCAGCAAAATGAATTTGGAGCACATCTAGATAACTTGTAAGTGCTGTGTAAGTGAAAAAATTGATCAAGGATCCCTCATACACAGTTTCTATATACTTGCCGCAAACAAGAGTGATGGTCTAACTAAAAATTTGAGTAAAATACACCTGCCTGTCAAGTGAATGACACCTCATTCACATAACAATCATATAACTCCATACAAGAACTATGACTTGTCTATTTATAAGATGGGCATAAAAAACATATGAGCAAGCAATCAAACATCTAAGCCATCCAAGGGCAACTCAACCCTTGAGTGGACCCATTAAATTATGTATCAATAAGCTCTTGCATCACTATTGAAATTGAATTTATAGTTCTATTGTGTGTCCAAGCACACAAAAGAATTGATTCTTTAGCATTAAAATCCACCAAAACCCCAGTTAGCAATAACGCCTGAATTGATTCTATTCATTAACTTTAGAGTTGACTAAAGAAAATACAAGAAACAACAATATATGATATTAGTTCTATCCTAAAAAGCAAGACTGTCGCAAGTCTTCAAAAGATATAATTATAATATCCGTATCAGAAATGAGTGCATGGGATAATATGTGAGCCCAGAATCAAAACAAAGTTATAGTAGAACATGCAACTTTAGTTAGTTTACCCACGCTGTAGTCACAAGATATTATTATAATATCCGTATCAGAAATGAGTGCATGGGATAAAATGTGAGTCCTGAATCAAAACATAGTAGAACATGCAACTTTAGTTAGTTTACCCACCTTGCAGAAAGAAGTCTTGGTTGAAACAACCTGTCACCTCCACAGGAAAATGGGCGCCCACCAACAACACTGAGCTTTAATGATGGAAAGTCCAGATGGCAATAACCAACATGCTGCTCACCAAGACTGATCATCAAGATATGCATGTCATGATATAGAGTTGATCCAGAAACATTTTCTCAAGTACTACATGTCAATGGCAGAACTTGAATCACTCATCACTTGGAATTTGGATTAGCAAATAAAAATTACCACAATATTATGAAGTTCACGACTAGGTAACAGAAGTTCCATAAAAATTTTACAAGAAAAACCTAATAGATATGATAACTAAGTAGTCAGCAATTATCGGCAATATAGAAGAGGAAATTGTAACAGCTGTTTTTCAAGAAGAACATCCAGGATTGAGCATGATTATCATCAACTGTTTGTCAAGGACTCCTAGGGCATACACTTTGGCAAATTCAGGAAGTTATTACATTCTAGCAAACTCAGGAAGCTATTTTGTACAGGTCTTGGGGTCTAATACAATAGGAAAAATAACCATATGTAATATTAATTTTTTCCTTGTGGTATTTAAGGCCTGTTAAGAGTAGTCCTAACAGAAGCACTGCAATTGTTATTTAGCTTCTTCAAAAATAAATGAAAGGATCTTGGTTTCTTATCTCCAAACTACAGAAAGGCTGTCATGCCTGGTTACCAACCTTTTCATATTACAGAATGCTCTAACAACATCCAGTTTATAACAAGTTCAAAATAGTAGCATGCAAGTGTTTGTGTTTAAGCAGTTGTATTGGAATCCAGGGCATCTGCATCCTCTAATTTCCAGGGAAGACAACTACATTAAAACAGAAGCGCATGGATAATTGGGAATTTGATGGCCAATTCTTCTAATAGTGACATGCTATGGAAGCAAATAGGGGGAAAATTCAGAAATACCCACACAAATGTCCCATATAAGATGCAGTCTCAGCATATGAAGTGTTCGTCAATTCTGACTCAAAACACACAACAGTTTATGTACTTAACTAAGCCTTCATCAAATCACGGCAGAAAATGTGTGCATGGGCATGTACTAATAATTAAAGAAGTGTCTTTTCAAAGGTAAGGGAATAACACTGAGGGGCGCAGCACTGGGAAGTCGCAAATCTTACATCCTAAAACCTTTAAAAAAAAGAACGTCACTTTTTTAGCTAAATTTCCTTATAGAAGATCTTTAAAGTTGATGACCTGAAAAAAATGACACAGTATAAATAATGTCCATTTTTAGATTAACTCTGTGGCATCCTTATCATCAAGATGTGGAAAGCAAGTTGCTCACTTTGCCAACTACAATGTAATAATAAGCAACTAATGAATTCATTTTGAGTACCAAAGAGTCCAAAATGTTGGATCTCACAGTAATAGCAAAAGATATATAAAGACAAATGGAAAACAACAATTACTCTTCAAGAAAAAATTGAAGGAAAAACCAATGGCTTACAGAATCTCGGGGCTAGATAAGCTCACCATTCCAGCTGAAGTTGGACGCAATCCTTTTTCGTAAAAATCAAAATTCATACCAGTTAAATAATGAATGGGAACATGCATTTGCATATGGTTGCAAACAGCATTCTAGAACATACAAATTCCTGCATCATGAACCGTAGCAATTACCATCACATACAAAATGCACATGATATATGATTTGAATGCTTACTTTTCTGAAAGTTGATTAGTATTCCAGCAATCATGGTTCCCAAGAATTGCAGCTTTCGCAAATTGAAGACTGGCAATACTCCTAACAAGTTCAACATTCTCGTTACCAAAATCACCTGATATCACCCAACTAGAAGTTTACGTATTAATGAGATAGCAAGAAAGCAACACCAAGCGGAAAAGATAATACTAGTTCAATCACAGAGCTAAACCCAATGGCAGGCCTTTCAGTGAAATCAGGCAGAAGATCAGCAAATGAAGAAAAGAAACGTACCTGTAAACAGCCCCAGATCAGGCTGCATTCCCATATAAAACCAAATCAGATCATTTAACACGAAAAATTTAGACGACATTAGATGATACGACAAATAGTACAATTCAGAGCAACAGAAATTCTTATGGAGTTGAAGCAGAGAGAACAAACAAAATCATTCACAAAGTAAGCAATTGTGTCAAATTAGTTAATGGAGGAAAGCCTGAAAACCAAAGCCTTCGTAGCTCAGTTTATTAGAGCAACCTTTTACCAGGCGGCAGGTCTTGAGTTGAAATCTCAACGAAAGCAAAGCATCCACAGAGTTTACTCCAAACATTTTGACATCGGAATCAAACAAGTGTCAAATTATTCATACCTGTAACAAATGAAGTGCTTTTGAATCTTCATGCAGGTCCCAATCCTCATGCTTTCAACAGGAAAAATCAAAATTCAAATTGGGCATTAGTGGGCAAAAATGCTTGAACAACCCTAAATTTTACCCACATGTATACGTAGAGAATTGTGTCTACATTCAAAAAAGTAGTAGAATCTAATGGGTTTGATTCGATAACGCAATTTACAACATCTCCGACGACTGTAATTCGAAGAGAACGAGCCGTGACGAGACGAGAATTTCTGTTGGAGAAGGTGGAAGGAGAGAGAGCAAGAGAAAACGCGAAACAAGAAGAGGGAGCGGTGTGGGTAGTTCGTAACATAGTGGAGAAAGTTGCGTCTATTCTCTATCCCTCCACGCCAGACCGAGAAATCGTCAAGGTCAATTCTCAGAGAGACCAGAATAGTCGCCCGAGCAGATCAAAGCAAATAGTACCGCCGATCAGGACCGTTATTGTTTCATGATTCATAAGCATTAGTGAGCTTAGTCTAGTCCACGTGAGGGACCACCATTTGGGCATTGCCTTAGTTGCCTCTTCTGATTTCTTCTACCGCATGAATTTTGGTTTGTTTGACTAGCAAAGGCCGTACAAAATGTGTTACATGTCACATGTAGCCTAAGAGGCATATGGCATACGGCCAAACTATATTCAATCCATTGTCATCTGATATCATTAAAACTACCTATTTACATGAGGATAGGGTGAGTATCTTATAAGCCTCATATTGGAAGATCGAAACTTGCCCTCTAATAATGAATATTTAAATTAACTAAATCCAACTAGTTAGAAAAATGATTTGAAAAAAGCACTTCTTAAAAGAGGAAGAAGTACGTTTTTTTGGGATATACATGTGCCACATGGGCATTATCAAATATGTTAATATGCTGATAATAAGGAGTCCAAACAAATTTTGATCCAAATTCAAAACTACAACACACAAAGAATTTAAAAGTTGTAAATTTGTATTTTGATTAATACCCAACCTACCTGTATTTAAGGGTCTTTTGTTTTATTTTATATATTGTGTTCAAAGGAAATGTAATTAACTACCATTAGTACTGGATGAATGTACTCACATCATTTGATAAAGTGAAATATAAATATAAATTCTTTTTTCTTGAAAAAATTGACCCTCTATGTTTTTGTTGTATGTTTGTTTGTTCTAATCACATGCTAACTGAAATTTGAGATGGTCAATGGTATATGTGGATTAAGTTGAACAATATCAAGGGGTTAAAGTGTAGGTGGGTTCTATTCTTTTCTATGATCCAAGCCATCTATATGCTAGGTGCTGCTTTGGATAAACCTGGCATCAAACTTGGATCCATTTGATCACTCTAGGCCTTTGATTTGTGGCCTTCAAATAGACAATTAGAAAAAGGAAAACAATAATTTACATTCCTTAATAGAACCATCATAATATCAAAGGCTTATAATCATTGCATGATGGAGAAAATTCTATCCACACTGAGCAAAGTATGGATCATTGAAATAATAGGTCCCACTTGCACTTTTCTTGCTTATTGATCATTGAAATCGTGATATGTACCTTCATAAATGAACCCATACCTTATTAGGGTTGGGGATAAAGGGCAGCCTTAGTGCATGAAGCTCCCACCTATGCGGGGTCCAGGGAAGGGGCAGACCACAAAGGCCTATAGTGCGCTGCCTTACCTTGCATTTTTGCAAGAGGCTGTTTGCACGCCTTGAATTAGGGTCGGGGATAGTGAATCTAATTTTGACATTTAATAAGGGCAACTCAAGTGAAGGCAGCTTAGTTTGAACAATAAGCTATGTTGGGTCTAAGCCAATTGGCAAGTACCCCAGCAAGGATTCAATAGACCACATTATAGAGGTTTATGGGATGGAATTACGAATTTGGTTTGTTGGTTTGTACCTTGAACTTTGGGTATGAGAACAATGAAGGTATGATTCAAATCCTTAGGGATATGTGGTTGGAAGCAAAGGAGAAAATGATAAGTTTAAGGATCTTGCCTCATAGTTTATCCGAAATCACCTTAAAAGAGGTTGCATTTGAATCTATTTAGCTTGGGGATTCATTAAATTTTATAGAAAAAAGGGATCTCCTACAATTCAACAAGTCTACATGAGCAACGAGGGAATCAACAATAGAGCCAAATTGTTTTGACTAAATAAGCAAAGGGAAGACAAGTCAAATATTTTCACAACTATTCTCATAAAAATTTCTAAAGTGAGAGAGGATATGGTTTGAATCATGTTGTTGGGTGGAAAAACTTTTTGACCTCAAAGGACCTATCTTTGCCATTGATCTTCAAGCATTTATGACCAAATGGGAAAACTAAGTATTCAAATCTCCTTGGGTGAGCCAATGAAATCTAGATTTTTGTGCACATGGTTTTTCTTGCATAAGCAAGGCACTCTGAAGATGACTTAGAAAATTGATTTTCTTTTATCAATAGCTTAGCATGGTCAGTTAATCTCTTCTGTTGAATAATATCCAGCTCTTTGTAGAAAGCGTCAATATTATCCTGAACATTTCCAAGAACTTGTTTATTGTACCTTATAAATGTTGTTCTAAAATCATTTAGCTTTCTAAAGAAAGCATAACTAGGTGAGCCAGCTTGCCTCTCTAATTTTCCTCAAGAAAGTTTGAGAATTTTGCATGGTCCAACTGCATATTTTCAAATCAAAATGGATATTTAATCCTGAGTTAATCGCTCTATTTAAAAATTGAAAAGAAGTGAATGATAATCTGTAATGCCATGAGTTTTTTAAATATGAATTAGGGGGGGTTATTTAATTGCACATCTCTGGCATTTCTCAGATATCACGGCATATCTCAAATGTGCATCTTATTTAACTGCGATATCTTTGGCATATCTCAGATATCAGGTTTATTTAACTTTTGTGATGTTGATAAGTTTGGTGTTATTTCAAATATTCCAACATTCGATTCAAGTGTAAATTTGTTGCTCTTTTAGAGAGAGAAAAATAAAAAATAAAAACAACAACATTTTTTAGAGAGAGGAAACAAAGGGCGTCTTCTTCGTCCCTTGAAGGAGGCTGGAAGAGGAGTCCGGTGGCGTTTTCAATCGTTCGGTTCTAGGTCCCGACAAGAGAAATCTTTCTTTGGCCCGGGTGAAAAAGCCACCATCGGATCGAGAAGTCTCGACAAGTAGGGGGAAAAAGGTTTGCTGACACCAGATCTAGTCTTGCTCGCCAGAAAACAGTTCCACAAGCAACTACTCGACGAGATCTAAAGTCACCTGCAAAAACCCACTTCGTGTTAGGTCGGAGAAAATCTAGGATATGAAAACCCTAGATTCGGTCATGCGCAAAACCCAGTTTGCTTATTAGGGTAAAATCCAACTTCCCTGCAAGGTGAGATGGCTTAAGTAAGTTCTAGCAACCTCCCCTCTTGGTGAATGTTTTTGGTTTGGGTTTCAATGATCCCGTCTGTAAAATGGTTATCTTCATTATTTCTGTAAAATGGATCTTATTACTAAGTGATTATTTATTTACCATTTGAATGATTAAAATGGAAGTTGCTTCTTGTAGTCTTTTGAATGTTTGTGTAGACGCAAACCGTACTGTAGACAATCAATTGCAAGATCCTCTCGAACTCTTTTTTTACAATTTATATAGCTATTCTTTGTACTGAAGGTTGGCTTCTTATAAAGTTATCAAGACAAAACTAGTTTATGCATGAGTTGCATGTGTCCTTCCATCACAACTTCAAATCTTTTTCTCAAAGAACTCAACCAAGGAAACACCCTATTGACTTGGCTAGTAGGCACTAACTAAGGGAGTTTTGAACAGCGAGGTTAAGAACTTCATGTAATTTTTGTACAAAAAAATTTGAAAACATGGTCCACATTCAGCAGAAGCATATAATACGAGCAGAAGAAGTAATAAAATATGAAAGCAAAATAGTAATTTACCAATTTGATTGCCTCAATTGTTGACTTCTTCAAATTTGACTAGTATGAATTGTCTAATAAAACATTTTAACCACCATCCAAATTAGAAAAAGAGAAAAGGATCCTCAAGAAAACATGCTCATTTTGTAGATGCAAGGAGATGAAATGGTTGGCTAAAGAGAATAATTAATGTCATGGTGTGTAACAATCAAACACTCAAAAAATATGGAGAAATATGTCAAAGTCAAATCTGCAGTTTGAAAGAGACAAAAGAAAGTGACGAGAGCTAATTACAACTCTGTCTAGTTGATCTTTGCTACATGACAGTGAAATTTAGTAGTCTGTACTTTATGTAGAACTAGAAATTTGTCCTTACTGGAAATATGATATAAAGTTCACAGTAAGCGACTACATGATAAATCATTGAGTTAAATGGCATAATATAGTATCAAAAAATTGGTATGTCAAACTTTGGAACTTATGTTTTGGCAGCCAGCTGGTCGGTTAAACAATTTCAAACATTGAAAACAGTATAAAGATATAAAAGTCACCTGGTCATTTTCCATGTTAGCCATTAAACAAGTATTCTATTCCAAATTGTGTTTTTTCCATTTTATATTGAATATAAAATCTAAGACACAAGAGAATTACACTAGTAACAAGGTGAAGATTCTCCAATGTTTCAAATATCATTGTCTATTCACCCACTAAAACTTTCTATCTGCTATCAGAAGATTCAGAATAGCAAAAACATGGGCTACTAATATGAAATCATTAGGGGACTTCTTTAGGTTGAAATAGACAAAGCATCTTCTGAGATTGTGTTGGATGCACGAAATATGATGGGATTGAAGGTAATTTACTAGAATAATTAATATTTTATGTGTTCTTGCCAGTTGATGTATACTTTGCCTGATCTTGCACATTATTTTAGCTTGTATGATGGTTCATTTTTTAGAGAGACGTATATTCTGTTATCACAACGAATCCCAAAATTTCTTTCTTATATATGATATTTGCAATCACTGTTTTGATTAGTAAACAAAATTTTCAGTATACGTAAACAAGGTAGTTCAACTTATTTTCTTTGAGGGGGCATTTTTTCCTCTTTTTGTGTAGTAAATAAGGTGAGATGGCTTACATTTAACATAAATTTGCTGCAAGCATGTATTTTTGCAGCCTCAAGTTTCGTGTGTATAGTATATTAGCTGCATCTGCTGCCTGTGGTCTTGCAAATGCCTTAAAGAAAAAATATACTATGAACTTATTTCATGCATCTCGTTTGATGCATCCTCCTATTGGTATGATATATTGGAGATATTTTTCAGATGCCACCCAAAAGAAAAGAGAGAGTCCCTGTGACACTTAGCCCTGGTCATGCAGAAGATGTGGACAATGTGTCTAAAGACATAGTTGATGGAGACAAGGGACCATACAATAAATGGACTAAGGAACAAGAGAAATTTATCCTCAAAACACTTTATAATGAAATCATAGAGGGTAGACTCATCGCAACTGGGAGTATGCTAAAGGGTGCAGTGATTAAGGAATTGCTGCTTTGCTTCAAAAGCCGATTTGGAGTTGATTTGACAATGAAGCAATTGAATACCAAAATAAGACTTTTCAAAAGCAAGTACATCACACTTGCAAAGTTAAAGAATGGAGACTCATGATTAGGGTGGGATGTAGAGAGAAATTGCTTTCTCACAACTCTAGAGATCATGAATACCCACCTCTGGACCACCCCATTTCTATAATAATATACATCATCTTTATGTTGCATTTACAAATGTTTGTGCATGTATAGTCGAATCTAAAGGCTCATTGCTTATGTGGGAATTTATGGAACTATGAGCACCTAGAGACGGTGTTTGGGGGGAGCGGAGCATTGCCACTAGAGAATTTCCTCAAGGATTAATATTTCTGTAGAAGATGACAGACTCCATGAATCGAGCATGACTGGTAGTCAATACACACAACCACCTGAGGAAGTATATAGACCAGATATGTCATATGTGCATGTTGATACGTTCGACTCTCAGGTCCCATATTATGGGGACAAAGCTAGATGAGACAATGATGGATTGCACCTACAAGGTCCATCTGATCACCTTCCACAACCCCCTATGCGCCAAGCTACCTCCACAACATCATCCTCAATTCCCCCCTCTAGGACTGCTAACTCACAGCGAGTGAGGGAAAAAGGGAAGCCTGTTGGTCAATCTTCGTCCTCAAAATCTAATGACTCCCCTTCATTCATTGATCCTTTCATTATATCAAGGTTAGAAAGACTTGCAAGCATAGACAACACCTTGTGGATGACCTCATTAAACTCTTTGGAGGGTTTGACCAAGATGGAGAGGGTTAAGGAGTATAGTGTTCTGCAAAAAACAAACATAGGCTTTAGGGAGGGTTTTGCTCGTTGGTTGTAGGAGAGACAACTGTTGTATGTGAGGATGCACCTGTAGGTGTTTTTTCTTTTCAGAGAAACTATGTTGGTTGAAACTCTTTGGTGTGTAATTATGTTAGACCTCTGTAGGCTGTATTTATTCTGTTTAGACATATATTTCATTACAAGATGGAGGATGCGACCATGTCTCCCTTGTATTTAATGCCCCCTCCTCATCATTCAATGTAGTAGCATATTTCCTTGGTGGACTTCTGTGACGACCCGGGTTTTCTCATGCATTTTTAAATGCAATATCTAATTCCTAAGGCGGGATGCATCCCTATTTGAAAACTATTTTATAAAAACCATGCAATGCAGTAGAAAACCTTTTAGTTTTAAACTCATTTTTTGAAAACCCTGAGTATCATTTGCCTACAAAACAACCAAAGTGGTTTTTGAAAAAACTTCAGAAATCACAAATGTTTTTCCTCAGGTCTTTCTAGTCACAACACATAGCCCAACTGTAAATAAATACATGTCCAAAGGGTAAAGAGTTTACTCACATATATAGTTGTCTCCTTTGTTTATGCACTTGCTCATAGCACTAATATCTCCTGAGACGTCTTCTATTAGTGGAACTATCCTGAAAAATGTTAAGGATAGGGTGAGTATATACTATACTCAGTAGGAGTCTATCACTACTAGTTTTATAATGCATGAGATGTTTTAAAATCATATGCTCTTTCAAAACATGTGCATGTCTAAATACTCAAATTCAATATCGATATTAAAATCCATTGTCAAACTGAAATACTAACGACTTAAAGGATCACATAATCCAAAATCAAAAGTATCATATACATATATATCATAACATTATGATATGCATAAGATGCCTCATTGAATCCAACTCATAGATATCTAGTATGGTATGGTCGACCAACCTCATATCATGCCACATGCAATGCAAATAAGTCCATAAACCATAGGGTCCAACTATGCCCACAACCTCACCGCCGTGTGGTCCCCGGGTACCTGAGGACACAGTGTCATAGCCTCCACGGGGCATATGACACATCGACCTAGTGCCGTGACACCAGTGGTAGCCCCCTGTACCACATGCAGTCGACGTAAGGACATGCCCTTTTTTTGGCGTGGTACCCATTCCACCTAGTAGTGGTAGAGGCTGGGTGGCCAACCCAGACCCCTCGGCATAGCACCCACGGGCTTACTAGCCCAAATCACATAAGATCAAATAAGCCAAAAACCTCTTTTCAAAACTTGTCCTCTTTGGGTCCCTCACAACTACTTGGCCCTCGGCACTCCAACGTCTTTTAACAACCCTCAAGGACATGCAATCTTTGCAAGAAATTAATGCTCATAGATCATGCAATGTATGCAATAGTTTGCAAAACAGATCTATGCATAATGTATATACAAAACATGTCTTATGCATAAAGCATTTGTCACATGCATGCTAAACAGGTCATATACTTAAATCATGTATTTGCAAAACAATCATAGTTCTTTTAAAAGAATCTAGTAGTGATAGAGCACCTACCTCAAAGTCTCTTGGAGTCGCGTCCTTTGGCACTCAACCCTCCCTAGGTCTCATTTATAAACTCCTGGGTATAAATGGATACAAGGAGTCCTAATTAATTTCAATCTATTTAGACATTAGACCGCTAGTCCTGCCTATTGGATCCCTGGTTTTTGCCTAATTCATAGTCAGGCTAGATCCTATGGTATGGATCTACTTTCCAATAGTTAAATTCTATAATTTATCCTCTAATCTAACTTTAAAGTCTCAATAGGTCCACGTGCCCCGGTTCCTAGGACACCCGTGTATCCTGGTTAAACCACGACCGTCTTAGGTGCTTGTGTGCCCAAAGGCCATGCCAGGGACTGCGTTTTGCACGCGTATATGCATGCTCAAGTGACACACTATGACGTGCATCATCACACGGACGCCCCTTGTAGCATGGCGCTTCTCAGCTCTCAGGTCACCCCGTGCATCTTGATCGAGCTAGGACCCGTGCCCTATGTTGCGCACGTACTCGAAGGCCGTACCTGGGACAGTGTTCGCACGTGCACATGCATGCCTAAGCGACGCGCTATGACGCGCATCATCGCATGGACACACCTTGCAGTGTGGCACGTCTCAGCTCCCAGGGCACCTTGTGCACCCTGGTAGAGCCAGGACCCGTGCCCCATATAGCGTGCGCACCTGAAGGCTGCACCTGGGACAATGTACGCATTGTCGTACACCTGGAACCCGTCCCAAGGACCAGTCCCAGGTGCACGCGGTGCTTGGCATCCTTGGGACGCCTGGCTCGTGCAGGGTTTGTCTGAGCCTTTTTGGGACGTTTTCCGGCCAGGAAATCCGGCTGGAAAACGTCTGAGAACGCTAGATCTGGCCTGGATCTAGCCTGAAAGGGGAAGAACCAAGAGAAGGGAGGTAAGGACGTCTTACCTGGGCAGCCTGGGGAGTGCCCATTTCACGCTGGACCTTCCTGCTCGCTGGAAAAGCTCGCACAAGGTGGAAACCCTATTGCCTAGATCGGAAAAGAGAAGAGAGGGGAAATGGGGAGACCGGAATGGCATGGCCGGGCTGGCTTTGGCCTGGCCGTTGCCGGAAAAAGCAGAGGAGACGGGTTTCCAATCTTGTCGGAAACCCCAGTCTCAAACGGCTGGAAAAACGCTGGAAAACTTAGGTTTTTGGAGAGGGGGAGATGGGGCTTTTTATAGCCCTACTATGGCGGTGTTGCCAATGGCGGTGCTGCCCTTGGCGGTGCAAAATCCTCCAGAAAAATTAGGATCGAGGGTTTCTGGAGGGTTCTTGAGGTTGAAGACGATAGGGGGTGCCATTATCAAAACGGCCCCCCTGCGTTTTTCGTCCTTTTACGTTTTTTCATTTTTCTATTTTATTTCCAGAAATACCCTTATCTTTAAACGGCTGTAACTTCCTCATACGAACTCTGTTTTGGGTGATTTTTGAGGCGTTGGATTCCATTTTTCGAGTAAAATCTAATAGTGCTAAGTTTCCTTACAAATTCCTTTATTTAATATTTTAAATAAAATCAAGCATTCAACATAGTTTATTTCTTATAGAACGTGCAATTTTCATTAAAAATAGTGTAAATTACTTGGGCATTACAACTTCTACTTGTATTTATCATTCTTATGATTGCAATTATGTTTATGTAAAATGTATTGTAAAAACTATGTTGACTGGGTTTGCTATGCCACTTTCGTTGGAGCTAATGCGATGAAGAATTCCCATTGTCAACTATATTGGCTGATGTAGCTTCTTCGAAGTTTGATTTTGATGATTTATTTGCATGAATATGCTTTTCTCTTTATGTGCATGAGCAATAGAATAATCTTTCTGTAACTAGTTTTTTGTTCTACTAACCTTTCTTATTTATGTGTATCTAGCTTAAGACATGGATCTGATAGCAAAGAGAGGAATTGGTTAGTATCACAATTGTTATTGATTTATAGGGCTAATGGGAGTTTTGAGTAATATGAAAAAGAAAATGCTGAGCAGATAATCAATGCACAGGCAGGCAAGGTACTGTATTTATAGTTTACTGTGTTCTAAAGTTTCATATCCTTAAACCCTATTATTTGTCTTGTCATAACATTGCATTCCACATATGTTGTACACTGCTAAACTAGTCTTAGTAGATTATTAGCCGATTTTGAGCACAACTTCATAGTATGTTATTCTAAATATAACAACATTACCTCTACATGTTGAAGAGCTTGTTGCAGCTCTTAGGGCAAGCAAGGGGCAAGCTGCATAGCTTGATCCTTCTGATGGAGTGAGTAAATTAGTTTTGTGCTTTTTGTAAGTGATACATTGAGAATTAGTGCTTAATGCACATTGTTATTCCATTTCTGAACTTGCATTGTAGTAAAATAGGGAGGAGTGTTGGCATTACGTTCAAATTTGTACTTGCTAAATATTTAATGAGTAAAAGGGTGAAAAGGCTCATGTACTTACTGTTATTTAACTGATGAAATTTTGCATTGTAGGCTGTTGGACAAAGTTCTCAGGCAGGAGTCAGTGGAGGGCAAGGACAGTATGCTCCTACCCTAGCTGGGGGTGCATTTGCACTACCATGGCCAACAGGCACTGTACCATAGTTATAGCCTATCCCTGTCGGAGGCGATCCTGATATGATGGGTTATATGCCAAAGGACGAAGAAACATAGAAGCTACCGGCAGAGAGAGGTGTAAGGGCAGGAGGGTGGACAGTGCAACTGAGACGAAGAAGGGCATTAGAAGAAGCCTTTGGCAGTATCACCCTATTGATTTTTTTAGCATAGTTTGCCCCCTGAAGTTATATTGAAGCTATGTTGAAGACTGTGTAACAGTTAGTGCCTTTGGTTGCAAACTATTTAGACACACACACACACACACGCACACACACACACTAGAGATGTTCTTTGAGCAGATCATCTATTCTAGTCTGAGAGGGCTGAAGGTGGCATGTTCTCACTTAAGTTAGGGGTGGCATGCGATGTAATGCATTTTGAGAAAGTTGATTGTGTTGTACATTTCTTCAGCAATGTTACAAACTGTTATAGAAATTGTGTAAGTTGTAGCTAGAATGGTACAATATTGTATTCAGTTTGTGAGAAGTTGTTGACTGGATTACATGAGTATATGAATCTCTAGAACTGATTTGATAATCCTGAAGAGTATGTAGATGATTGTTTCAATTACAAAGAGAACTAGAAAACACAACGAATTCATTGCACCTAATGCACTCACGGTGCCTGTTTGAATGTTGCACCTCACTCCCTTTTATATTGATACAAGTAAAGGATGGAGTTGAGATGTCATGACTCCGCAGGAAACTCTTCTACTTTGATAAATCCATCTCACAGGAGCTTCTCTCTGAAACTGCAAAATCTCAACCTGTATATATCATTTTGAATGGAACTATTATGCATTCCAGTGATAGAACAATCACTTGGATGCGCTCAACTTGTAACTGCTTGGTTGAGCTAGTGGAGCTTACGTAGCAGATAATGCTGAAGTTAATAGTTGCTCATATTTCAAATTAATTTTTGAAACAAGATATACTATTGAAGTTCCCTAAAGTAACAGAATGAACAAATCCACGCAACAAAACTGAAAGACTAACTTTTTATAGTTAATTTGATCTCTTGGCCCATAAGAACATAAAGGCATTCTTTATGACCTACACATAGCATATGATCAAAGCTACTAAAACTAGACAACATATTTTCTATTAGAAATTTAGAATTACTGATTAAACTTAGTCAGGCAAGCTGGCTATGGAATCACTACAAATCGTTACTAATGTAGACTTGGGTTTGAGACTGAAAATCCAAAGAAGTTAGTTTAGTTCTTCCAAGACTACTTATTGTGATGGCAGTTAGCGTAATTTGTCAGCAGTATTTCAAGCACCCTAGATGACAAAGAGACAAAAATTTCCAGAATCTCCAAGAATACAACAGTTTAAGGTGATAAATATATGGTTACCTGTCGTTACCACCTGTAACAAGGACTCACAGATTCTTGAAGAAGGAAATTCTTCCTAAGCTCTTGAACAAACAACACCCATTGGGAAGCAGTAATATCTCAATCCCGAGTTCATATTATATACTCATCAAGCTGCAGGATTATTACCCCATGATGATTATTGTATTTAGTCATCTTCTCTACACTTCCATGTGGCACTTGTGTGCAACTCTTTTGCTAATCACAAGTCAAACTTTCAGTCTCACTCTTCCTTGTTAGGGCTACATTTACTCACTTACTAAAGCAATGAGAGGAATTTACTTGCTAGGGTTGCAACTAACCCTTGCACTTTGGCCTACCTCGATTATGAAACTCTTCTAAAGACCTTTTAGTCTTCTCAAGATCTTTTGATTATGTTATTTAACAAGGAAATGAGAGTATTTCACATGCAATTTTGTAGCATTTGGTGTCATAGAAATGCATATACAACAAAGGTGCCATAAAATCCCTAGGCTTTAGGAATGTCATAGCATAGATGAATAACCTAGATCATTGATGAATATCAAGGTGTTAGTTGATATCATAGCATATGCCAGGAATGTAGCTTATTTAACTGTGATATCTGAGAGGCATATGTTTCTCATATCTGAGGCATATCTCAGATATCATAAAAAAATCACTAGAGATATCGCCAGAGATATCACTGCACAAATATCATATATCTTAGATATCATACAAGATATCACAAAACATATGACACATATCTCAGATATCACACAAGATATTGCAGGAGATGTGCCAACAAAACGCCAAACATGTGCTGTTAAATAAACCCCCCTATTAAATTTAAACTCATTTTGAAAGTCGAGGTCTCTATTTTAAAATTTCTTGGCAAAATCAATTATATGTTTTCTCAAAATCATTGTCAAAAACAACCTAGTGCTATTCATTTTAAAATAAGACCCAAGTCTAAGTCATAACACATCATTCAGCTTAGGTATATAAATTCTCAAAGTTTTTGTCATTCACAACTCAACTATAAATGAAAGTTTACCAAAATTAAACACCACATCATGCTTTATTATATCAATAATCAATAACCTAAAATAAGAAAGTGACTTTTGACATAAGTCGATGCCTCACCTTTTCACCGATGTGCTTACTCCTACAATCCCTTAATCTGTGACCCTAACCTTCCCACTCCAATCTATAGAAATTTTTGTATTTTGAGTATATGGGCTTATACTCAAAAGATAAAATTAAAACTTCAAACTCAAAAATTGCAGCATAGCATCATACAAGTATTGATATGCTTTTGGAGTCATATTTCTATGCAAAAATCATACGAGTAAGTCCTTATTAGATGTTCATGCAGTGCATCATAGTACATTCTGATCACACACCTGCATTTTTACATCTCGTTATCTATATATAGAGATTAAATATAAGTTGAAGATTCAAGTAAAACCAAGATGCATTAGAAATCATTTAAAATAATGATATCAAACTAATCAAATCTAACATACTCTTATGTTAGGAATTTCTAACCCTCTTATTAGCAAGTTTGTCGATATCTTCATGAGCACTCATCATTGAACCATCATTTTTGCTCCTTGGGAGCATCAAAACAAAGCTCATACGAGTCAAACTATATTCATGCACAGTCCTACTAAAACATGTGCCCACCGGTATCGAGGGGGACTCTAATCACATCCTAATGGGGCCTATGTGTGACATCTTGGGTTTTCAAAATACATTTCAAATGCTATTTCGAAATTCGAAAGATCTCTTGTTTGAAATTCTTTTCGAAAACAAAATAACGAAAATTTTGTTCTTTTAAAAGTGAGTCTAAAGATCCTGAGTCTCATTTCTATAGCAAGTATTATACAATAAAATGAGTGTCTCATTCCTCCCTAAAATTTGGTAGACTTTCCTCTATTTTTTAGACATATGCATGCATGCAGAAACACCTAATAGATGATACCAATAATTTTTCATCATTTTGAAAACAAATACACAAAAACTTATTACATTTCAGAACCTCCAGTCACAACCATATCTTAACATATTCCACTAAAAATAAATGAGTCCACAATCATGAAAGTAAATATAAATTTGAATTTTTTAATAAATTATGAAGCTAATCTAAAGTTGTAAAGCTCACCCTTAAGATATTGAAAAATCTCAATCTTCTAAAAATTTAAACTCCACAGCTGTTTTTACTTTTAACCTATTTATCCTTTAATTCTAATTCTTCAAATCTAAGACATTGTAAACAATTACAATATATTAGCAAGCTTGCACTTGTGTATGTGGAATGAGTCATTATTTTTTCATGCAGTACATAATGTATATAATCAATGCATTTTGAGAATTTATTATACTTTAAAAAAATCCATGATATTTCAAAGCAAGTACTCATGCTGAAATTACAAATTCTCAAATTATACATTTATGAAATATGTTTATAGGTGTAATTCAACACAGTTAACGAATCATAAGTCTATCATGGTTTATAAAAATATTATTGCCTTTCTTTTTCCTAAGAATTAAAGCATTTTAAGCTTTTATCATCTAACGAACATTTAACTGTACTATGACCATTTTCGTAATTAGACACATAAGCATTCTAAATTCATGTACGATATAATAATTCTTCAAGATTGTTCATCATACATGATCATTCAAGTTATCCCTATAAATGTCTAAGTAATTTGTCTTGCAATGGTTAAATTAACATATGAAGAGTGAGGAATATAACATTCTCATTATCATGTGTAAAGGTAATTATCTAACATCTTAATCTTCATGAATACAATGCATGTTCATATGCAAGAATAAATCAGGACATGATCATGTAGAATTGCTCATAGTCTGATCACTAGCAAATCAATGTTTGATAAATCCTTGATTCGGCAAAACCAAAAGTTGTTAATGGTTTTCAAAAGCATAGTCATCAATTTATATGCAAAATAGCTCTTAACACATCAAATCTAATTGAAAATCATAAAAGTGAAAATTGGTCTCATACTTGTGAGGGAAAAATCCACGAGAAAATTCTAGTAATTTAAGTCATATGCAATATCTAAAAGGAATGAAAAGGCAATAGATTCGATAAGCTCAAATATGTAAATAGCAAAAGTTTGGGAGCTCGTATCCCTAACTCTATATTGCAAAAGTTTGAACCCACATCATCATTGAAAATTGATCGCTCCATATCACAGTGGCATACAATTCTACCACTAAGGACTGGTCTAGACTCTTAAGAAATGACTGGCATGCCTAACATGCTAAAACTACACATACACCTATGCTCGTAGGGTCCTTATGTCACTTAATGGCAACTACCACGACCTCTACATGGGCATGTGGATACTACATGGACAAAAACTCACTAGACCTCATGGGGGTTACCGGCGATAACTATAGCACTTTCCATGACAAGCTACTTCTACTGCCCTCCATCTCAATCATAGGGCTAGTATCAATATCATCTCAAAGGTCAATGGCCAGTGGCACCTCTTGGTATAGGGTCTCTAGGACTTAAGTGGTGCCTAGAATGCCAATCTCTAGGTCTTACTACCACCCCAGGTGTGCATGCTCTCGTCTCATGATACTTATAGAGCACCTGCCAAATAGAGATCCGGGACTTAGGACACTTTTTCAATAGGAGTGACTGCCTAAGATATCGATGAAATCCATAACCAGAAGGACTTACAAATGCTCGTGGAGTGCTAGCCTAAAGGATCAATGAAACCATAACTATAAGGGGTTACAACTGCTCATGGAATGCTTGCCTAAATATCAACAAATCCACATCCATCAGAACATATGGCTACTCATCGAGTGCCCGCCTAAATCATAAATCTTATACATATCTAAACACCATTTCACGAAAATAAAAACACTAGTTCAAAGTTTTATGAGAGACTAAATCTATTCATTTTCAACCCATATTCTCGACAAGCTATAAAAGCATATCCTTGTGAGCTTTCAAAATGTCCATTCTTTATTCATATATTAGATAATGCTTTTTAGTTCCCAAAAGTATTCATTTAGTATAATGATTATAAAAAAAATAAATCTTTAAAATATTTGGTAAAAATGCATGTCACTAAGTGGACCATAGTTAAATTGGTGATAAAGCCTTTAGTAGTAAAGGCAAACATGTTACAACTCAAAGTCATGTCTTTTAAATATCTATTGCATTTGTCCATAGCAATTAGAGATCCTTTCTAAGTTTAATTATGAGTCATTTCATATGAATATGATCATTTATAGTCATACATATCAGTAGCTAGCTCATTTCAACAAATAGTAGTAGGAAAAAAGAGAGGTTAAAATGAACCTAATTAAGGGCTATTTATTACAAAATTGTTATTCTATCTCTTAGTAGCAAAGACCTTAGGATTATTCCCTCCAGCTTCTAGTCTTGAGTTAACATATTAAATTTTCTTCTAGTCTTATCCCATTTTCCTTGTTTTACTGAAATGAGTGTGGAAAATGGTTCTTTAGAATCTTTAGAATAGACTATATTAGCCTATTATTATCATTTGATCGCATGCCATGTCTTCATTCTTGTGATAAGTCTTAAACAAACATCTTACTAATTATGGAAATTCTCATTAATTCTCATCTTCCTAACTGGCTTATCATTCATAAAAGTGAAATCATGATAGTCTTCATAGGAAACCTTTCTCTCGTAGCTTCTCATTACTCCTTTATTAACTTGGTAATCATACAGCTAGTCAGACAACATATTGAGAATCATTTTCTTATGTGCTTTGTCACCCTCTTCTTTTACTTGTCAATCCCAATCAACAAGTCTACGTTAGCCTTCTATTCAATGTCTTTAAGACAATATTAAGAACCACGGTTTCAACATATTCTAGTTATGATTCATTCAACACATATTCGATCTTCATAGTCTTTGAAAGAAAACCCAGCTTCTTGTTGCCATCTCTGATATTAGTTCCATCTAACTTCTCAATCACAAGTATATTTAGATACACAAAATTAGGTTCAACATAGTCATACTAGTTGTTAATAGGTTCGTAGAAAATGATGGAGGTAAAGTCCATACCTTCAAATTGTTGGATAACTCATACTATTATGAATTCCTTTGAACCTAGATTAGAGGCACATTGCAAATGCTGCTTCTTGAAGATTGTTGAAGTCTTTCAGTGCAAGAGATTATTAGCAACTATATTTCCCGAATTCAACTAAGCCAAAATCAATTGTATGCCTAAACTAATATGAACTCTCAAATCAGGCCAATAGTTTGGTCTCTATATAATTAATGCCTTTTCAAAAATAAGAAGAAAAAAATGGATCATAGAAAAGCAATTATCTCTTTCTCTATCTATGAGAATGTGAAATCATGAGTTCAGAATCTCTTGAAAGAATATAAGAACTTGAAAACAGGTTTTAGACTAGAAGAACCTAATGAAGCAAATAATCATATGACAATACTTGATGATCAATGAAGATCTTGAAGTTAATAATTAACCTAGACTTAGTAACAAAATATTGATAATCAATCTGAACTTGAAAACAAGTTTGAGACTTGAAAAGTCTAATGAACTTGATAATCAATCAAGACTTGAAGAGAAGGAAAGGACGACTTGATAATCAATCTAGATCTCATACCTAATAAACAACATACACTTGGAAACAAGATCTTGATAATCAATCTAAATATCAAAGGTCCTTGATATAATAGAAAAGGAAACAAGAAGAAATCTCAAATATTCTCAACTTCTAAAATCTAGAGAGAACAAGTCTTGATGTCTAGAAACTTTAGTAGAGTCTCCTTCAATATGTAGAAAAATCTCACCGGATGGATTAGATAAAAAAAACCCTCATGTTCGTATGGACAGGCCTCTGCTAGTACTAAATAATTGTGTTTCTTGCATTCACTCACGATGCAAATCACAGGATGGTCTTCTATTCCATTCCCGATCATATATAGAAGGTTTTTATCTTTAAAAGAGAGTATATCAATGCCCTTTCCTTCTACAATTTTCCAAATGAAAGCCATTCCCTCACATAGAAACCACTGAGATCCTTCAAACCTACTTGATAGCCTAGGTCCATCTGCAGTGAACATAATATAATCGTTTGTTCAGTGGCCCATACCCATACATTAGGCCATGAAAGTTAAAATCTTGGCTGTCAGTCGCCTACAAAAAATGGCCGCTTTCTTTATTTCTAGACAACATATATTAGTCAGTATGGAAAAACCATACAAACCGGATGTTCAGAACTGAGAGGTCTCTGCAACTTGTTGTTGGATCTTCTGGCAAACTATATATCCTAATGACTTTGGACATGATTTTCAAAAAGTCTACATCTTGGGAAATCTAACCAATTAATATTATTTAGACTTTACCGACAAAACACCAAGAAACACTGCGATTGCTCGTTGCCGTGGCCTATGTTTTCCTGCACTTTAACCCTTCGTCATTTACAGTTGAAAATTGTCCAACTAGTAAACAACTTAAATATTCGAGTTTCGGCAAGCAAATGCTAAAAAGAATGAAAAATTATGCACAACATGCCAAATTTTCGGACTGTATATACGAGGAAGAAACTCAAATTACTAAAGACTTAGCACTAACTGCTTCTACACCGGCTTACATCAATTTCTGGTTTCCTTAAATCGTAAAAATGCCAAGGTGTTCCTAAAACCTCTGGAACCCATTTCCCGAAAGTAGTCTTCAGAACTGCAACCTGCTCGGTGAACTCTCGAACCCTCTTAACGTATGGGAAGAACTCCTTTAAGAATTCTTCATCAAGTTTTTCCACGTATAGCCGGAAGCTGTTTCCAAGCAAAACCATGCTATTCAAGAGTTCCGGGCACCAATTCGGCTTCAACAAACTATTGTGACAAGAAAGAGAGGAATGCTGCGCTAGAAACTGAGTTGGTCTAGTCACTTGTCTCTCTTTATAGACATTGGTTTTGACAAGTGAACATACCAGAGCTTCCATGACCTTAGATTCGGCAAACGAGAGCATTGGACTGCAGAATTGGATTTCTCCTATCCAACCAAATCTCCTCTTTAACAAGATTGCTAGGGCCAGTTGTAGTCTTAGGGTGGGATGGGATCGGATGCTGCCCATTCTGTAGATGACAACTTTCCGCACCCAAGATCCTCCAGGATTTATGGAGGATCTGGGGATGTTGTGGCTGGTCAACGAAAGCAAGGAAGAATTCGGAAGTCTCCATTGTCAACAGAGCAGATTGCACTTTCTGCAGGATGGGTATTTGTAGTTCTCGATCTACTTCTCCAATATGATCATGGTGGACTGATTTTCCTGCAGGCTTCGTTTTCGTGGGTCTGCTTTTTGAGACAGGATCATGTGGAATTTGAACCGGATAAATAGCAGTTTCTGCAGGAGAAGTTTTCTCGATTGTGTCTCTTTCGGGGCTGTCATTGTTCTTGATCTCCAATTTGTTGACCGCAGGCATCAGATTCTCGAGCGCTTCTCCTTCTTCCGTGTTGAGTTTGGAGTTGGAGTTGATCTCCAACTTGTTGAGTGCAGATAGCATTCTCTCGAACGATTCTCTTTCCGGGTGGAGGGGTTTCTTTTCCATGGTTGATTTGCTCCGAGGCCTGAGGAAGCCTTTTCTTTCTACTTTTGATGAATGCTCTCCTTTCATGGTGGTTTTGGATTTGGCGAATGCCTTTGTTTCTTCTTTCTTGACTGTTTATTGAGCTTGGGAATGGAGAAGAGATGTTCCTTCGTCCTCTTTAACTAGAAAAATTCTGAACTTCAAGTTACCGGGAGGCACTTTTATAGATTAGAGAGGCAGAAATTAGGAAAGAGACGATTTCTGTGGTTTGTAACACCCGATTGAGAAAGATTCGTATCTCCACACCAATTCTCTTTAGCAGCAAGGATTTGGAAACAGGAGATTTATGTGGTTTCTATAACCGGATTGAGAGACTCTTATCTCCCCACCAACTCTTTAGCAGCAGGAATTTTAACAGTGTGGGGGTTTTTGGACAACGATCTAAAGCTGATGGCTTGAAATATCACTAAAGAGGGGTGGGATATGATACAACATCAGACATTCTGTCTATGATTTGCCAAACAGCTATCCATTAGGGTAATCACCAAGTTAACAAGTGAAGTCCCACAACTAAGAAAAAAACTTTTCCCAATCTGGAAAGAAGTAGACTTTTTGTGTACATGAAAATTTTATGGGTGCATTCATACAGTTAAACTTGCACTGTCAACGACTACATAAGCTTTCCTCCCTTGCCAAATAACTCTTACTTTTTTTATTTTTATGGTGGACTTCATGCGGTTGATCTGACTCTCCAACTTTTGGATATCTAGTGTCCCAAAAATCATGCTAAAAATAAAACAGAAATTTGTTAGGGAATTGACATGCCACTAGAAGGCTATCGACCTATTGTCGTAATGTGGGGCCAATTGAATGTTAAGCCCTTCGTTACATGAACATCGCATCTGAAGTTACTTTGTAATTAGACTTTCGACTATCTCTAAGGTGTAATTTTTTAGGCTTCAAGTAATCTAACCGGACAATTAAGTCTAGTACTGTTGGTTCAAGATAATTTGGCATCTCTTTTGAAATGTGCTTGGTTATAGGTTTGAGTTGCCACTTTCACCTTTTGTTAGAATTTAGTGATTTGTTTTGTTTTTTCTTTTTAAATAAATTAATACTTTGCTTTGTAATTCTTCACTTATGAGAGAGAGAGAGAGCTACTTTAACTGTAGTTTTTTTTTTTTGGCTTGAGATATTTTTAGCTATTAAGATAGAGGTGACAAGTGATTAATCTAATTGTATACGCAATGATCCTGCTAGCTACTTGGGTTTCGAGATTGTCCTTATGTGTATGTCTCAAACTAAAAAGGAGCAGCCCTGGTGCATGAAGCTCCCACATATGTGGGGTCCGGTGAAGGACTGGACCACAGGGGTCAATAGTACACAGTCTTACTTTGCATTTTGCAAGAGGCTATTTTCACGCATTGAACCTGTGACTTTAAGGTTACACAACAACATCTCTACCATTGCGTAGTGTGTATGTCTAGGGATGACAAAATATGACACAACACGATAACATGACTTGAACCCGACAGGAATTTAGTAGGTTAGGGTCGAGTCTTATATTGTTCATGTCATTTTAGGGTAAATGAGACACCAAAAATCATGTCGTGTTTGGGTCAATCAATGTTGACCGGTTGTGTCAACCTATTTGACACGCGACCTATTAATTCGTCGTGTCGACCCATCTAACTCCCCGTTGAAAATATAAGATGGTTCATCAGAAACCGTCCTATATTACTAGTAATATAGGATAGTTCTTCAGAAACCGTGACGGTTTATCTAAAACCATCCTGTATTACTATATTACTATAATATAGGGCAGTTCTTCTAAAACCGTCATATATTAGTTATTTTACATTTATTTAATCGCATTACACGAGTCATATCGTGTTGACTCTTTTAATAATTATGTCGTGTTCGAGTCACGAGTGACACGATTATTAAGCAAGTCGTGTTCATGTCGACCTATATACTATAATGGGTTAGTCTCGACACACCCACCAACTTGAATTGCATGTCTCGTACTCTCAAAAAAAAAAAAGAGGCTTAGATGCTGATGGACTGCAATCCGATAAATTGCTCCTGGTCCGAGACTGCAATCCAGGAGAATACCAGGAAACTGATGATCAGTTGCGAAGCGATTATGTACATGCTGTTCTCGGCTGACAAAAGTACAAAGTCGGCTTTACGTCTTATTATCCGTATCTACCAGAATCTACCCCAATTGGAGAGTTATGGGGGTGGATTATGGTACCTGGCCCATCTATCTATAGATAAAATGGTTGGTGTAATTGAACAACTGGACCCAAATTGTACTCCTGCAATCACATGTAAAGCAAAATCTGGATACAAAGTAATGATAAAATAAAAACATGCTTATAGATGCATGTTTAGGATCCCAGTGGCAAATGCGTTGGTTATGGTTTGGAGATGTTATACATGCAAACACCCAGACAAATTGAGTGGGAATGAGAATTGTGTTTTGTTCGTTGATGAACAAAACCAACGTGGATCTACCAAGTGGACAAACAAGATTGAAAATATTTGTGTTTCAACTGTGAATCTAACTTCAATCTCCACCATCCATTCACAAGGAACCACCCATGTCATCTTTTGACATTTAGAAAGTCTACCCAATCAAGAAGAATACTAAACAGATAATTTCCATTGTTCTCCATTACAAAAGATATTCAAATCAGCAAGCAACTGAACTATTCTGTGAACCAGAAACTCAAAGAAAGAAAAATCCTTTGAAAAATTTCCATACGATGAGGAAACTCAAATCCGTAAATAAGCATCGCCGACAACTCTACCAGCTTACATGTATCCATTTCTAGCTTGAGATCAAAGAAATGCCGAGACGGGTTCCTTGTCGAATTCGATCAAGGTAGACTCACTTTCTAGCTGGCTCAGTTCTTGTGGATCTGCTCTTTGCAGCAGTGTCTTGTGGAATTTGATCAGGGTAGATTGCATTTTCTGCCGCTGGAGTTTTTGTGATCGTCTTTTTCTTTCATGGGGGTCGTTGATCTCTAATTTGTTCAGAGAAGATAGCATTTTCTGGAAAGTTTCTCCTTCTTGGTTGAGTTTTGATTCGACCTCCAATTTGTTCATGGCATTTAGCATCTTCTTGAACGATTCTCTTTCCGGGTGGAGTTTCTTTCCCATGGTTGGTTTCCTGGGGGGTGGTTGAGCAGTTTTTCCTTTCTGTAACTTTTGACGAATGAGACTCCCCTTTTACGGTGGTTTCTCAGCTGGGGTTTGGATTTTTGGATTGCCTTGGGTTCCTTCTTTCTTGTGTGTTTGATAAGCTTGAGAATGAGGAAGCTCTTTCTGTTTCTATTTATGGGAGGGCAC
Source organism: Warburgia ugandensis (assembly GCA_035236585.1). NCBI lineage: Eukaryota > Viridiplantae > Streptophyta > Magnoliopsida > Canellales > Canellaceae > Warburgia > Warburgia ugandensis. The sequence continues at coordinate 11,531,058 of CP141127.1, read as the reverse complement.
CATGAACTTGAAGAGTACGTTACCATAAGTCACTCTTGCCTTACAGGGTTTATTTAACATCGGTTCTAGGGTGTTTCTGTTGGCATGTCTTCCGTGATATCTCTTATGATGTCTTTTGTGATATTTGAGATATGTGTCATATATTCTGTAATATTTAAGACATATGAGATATGTTCTATGATATTTTTTGTAATATCTAAAATATGTTATAAAATATATGTTAATATTTTCAACCAATCAAAATGCAATGACTATAAAAAATATAAGGTAATAGTGAGAAATATCAAAAGAGGAATGAAATTTTTTACTTAGTAGGTGGATAAATAGTTACATTGAATTCAGAATAAGGAAGGAAAAGGACTATAAAATTCAGAAAAATTTATAGAAATAGGAAAAAATACAATAATTTGAATTTGCCACTAGATTCACAAATAATATTTGAGAGTTTGAGAAAAATATTCATCAAATTTGAATTTAATTTCATATGTTTAGTTTTCTAACCTCATCGACTTCAATATCCATAGGAATTTTTTTACTAATTCAGAAAAACATTTGGAGATAAAAAAATTCAGGACTCATATATATATATATAAAGAAATCAATTGCACCAAAGCCTCCTAGTGCAGTGGCACAAGGAGGAGTCTCCCACCAGGATTGGGGCTTATGCATGGGTGTAGTACCTTAACTCTGAAATAAATATAAAAAATCAATTATTAGAAGAGTTTCGTAACTATGACTAGATACGAGAGACTTTCCCAAGATAGTTGTAGGTATGTTTTAGGTATTTAAGAGTGAAGAGGGATACAATTAATTATCCATGTGCACAATTTTGTCTATGATTTGTTATTTTAGTGCCAAACAACACACCATAGGTAGTGCCCAATTTTTAGGAAGACGACTAATCAGAGCACTCTTATCGTATATAACCAGACACCACGTCTGGTTTTTTCCTTCTGGTGAAATGGTGGATCCACGCAGCCACAGAAACGCCCTTCAGCAACCTCGAACTTGTACCTTCAAGACTAGTTAGGCTTACCTTTCTGCCATGCACCGCACTCACACATCCAGATTAGACACCATTTTATGATTATTGCCCATCAACCCTACAAACGTATGCATATATACCCTCAAAAGGGAACTTTGACGCAAGGATAAAGTTGTCATCATATGACCTTGAGATCATATGTTTAAGTTATGAAAATAGCCTTTTGTAAAAATGCAAGATAAGGCTATGTACTATAGACCCTCATGGTCCACCTCTTCCTCAGATTCCATGTAGGCGGGAGCTTTGTTGCAGTGGGACTGCCCTTCAGCATGGATTTGCAGGTATAAATTACATGTGACATTTGATTGGTTAGGAAAAAGTTTCCAACTGCCATTTTCTTTAACTTTTTCTGTTTTTTACTTTTTTCCATCCAATCAAACATCACCTACTCCTTGCAGAGAGAGAGATTGAGGGTAGAAATGAGCTTCAAGACTAGTCACCTCTTAATGTTCTAGTTTTCAACTGAATGCTGAAGTAGTGATAGATTGTACTAACAATATCATCAGCAGAAGCAAATACTGGTTTAGATGTGAAGAGAATGTTCCATATTGTGTTCAGACACATGAAGAAGATATTACCTGAGATCGAATACACCGATTTATTTTCCCAACAACGAATTTCACGTCTGTTCTCTTCATGGGAGAGATCAAGAACACACATCCTTAATACAAAATAGATTAGATAAAGAAGAAAGATGGAAAGAGAAACAAATAGAAAGCCACAGAGTGAGAGATGGGGCAGCCAGCAGCGATCCCCTTCCCGAGTTTCAGTTGTCCGATCGCCAAATCTCCCATGCAACGGAAGCTGCCAAGATCAGCACAGTAAAGCTTTAGCTGCAATTTTCATTGAAAGTGAAAAGATGGCAAATGCGGGGCATTGCAGACCCACAAACGGAGAGCAAGAGGTCCACCTCCTTGTTACTGCATTCGAAATTACAAATCTAGGAATCGAAAATTGGAGGAAATACAAGGGTGAGATTCGTCTTACCTCGTCTAGAAATGGTCCAGTTCTTGTCATAGCTAAGTGCCCAGAAGAAATACCCACCAAGATCTGTGTCCCGAGCGTACTTCATCTTCACATACACAGACATCGGACCATCAAATCCAATCCATGTGGTTCCAGCATATGAATACATAGAAACAGTGTCCTTATCGTAGACCACCGTCGCCTTATTCTTCCGATTCAGATCCACCAAATCCGTGTAGATTATGGCCCCGGCATCTCCAGGGCCCACCCCCACAGCCGGCGCTCCAATTCCATGGATCGCAGCATCCTTCAACAGCCACGATCGTCCATATAGTGGTAGGCCGATCACAACCTTCTGAGATGGAACTCCTGCATTAATCCACGAGTCTATTCCATAGCTGGTGCTTATATCACTGTTCGGATCGTATAGTGCTGCATGGGCCCCGGTCTCCGATGGGTCCCACCCTCCATGATAGTCGAAGCACATAGCGTTGATCCAGTCAAGATTCTTTGCCATTGCTGCACCCGGGTACGAACTGTTGTTGGTGAGTAAAAATCTGGAGGCAAAATACACGGCGGCTGTGAGGAGAAGGGGCGGCTCGCCGGTGGCATCGGCTTCCTCCGTCACGGCAGCCCGCCACTCAGCGAATAACATGGCAAGATTTTCCATATCTTGATTGGTGGTAGGGAATTCCCAATCGAGATCTAGACCGTCCAAGCTGTAGTTACGAACAACGGAGATTGCCGATTCGATGAAGACTTTTCGGGTTGAAGACGAGCTGACCATGTTAGAGAAAAGAGTGGCGTTGGAACCACCACCTCCTATGGAGACTAGAGCCCTGGCAGGTGGCTTTGCACTGTGCAGGGTGCCAGCGAAATCTTGGAGATTAAGATCATCAGCTTGAGTGATTACTAGCTCGTATGTAGTGGGGTCTGGTAGGACAAATGCGTAGTAGATGTGGGTGAAGTAAGCAGTTTTAATGGCGGATGCCGGTAGGACCAGTGATCGCCCTGAGGGCCAGTATGCAGCTTTGATGCCGGATGAAGGAGGGAAGGTTGGTGACTGTGCCGGAACGGGAATAACTGGTAAGGTTGGCTGTGCTGATGGCGGAGAATTGTACCCGGGAGTCAGTGGAATTTGTGGTGGGGATGGAGACTCTGGCAAAGGCTCAAGAGGAGTCCAGGCTTCTTCGGGTGATCCCGGAAAATCATAACAGGGAGATGGCGGAATTTTTGCTGGGAATGGAGATATTGGCTCAAGAGGGCTCCAGGCTTCTCCAGGTGATCCCGGACGACTGTAATCGGGAGCCAGTGGAATCTGCGGAGAATTGTAACCGGGAGTCAGTGGAATTTCCCTCGCTATAACAGTGACGGAGCAGAAGACGGCAAGAAGAAGAAGCGAGCCCACTTTCCGGTAGGCCATGGTTAAGGCCTGGAGGAGGTTGAATGGGCCGACCTGAAGCTTTTTTGGCATGAGAGCTTCACCGATATAGCGGTTTATATGGTGGGTTGTGATTTGTATCAATTTGGATTCGATTTCATCGATTTACAATGTTCTTCTTGTTGTGTTTGGATTTTGGAGTCTTGTGGTTATAGCTTTGTATAGGTGGGAAGAAGTGACAACGACCTAGGAATTGTGGCTGTAAATTGGCTTTGGCCTGCTATACTTTCGGGTTAAATTGACCATTTTATCAAGTTGCGCACATCTGTTGTTACTCATTGGTAAGATTGGACTTTGGCAAGAGTATATACCAACACAAGCGAAGTTTGAGTGGGTAGACATCCAAGTGGAGCCCATTTCTTTAGTGATCGAAGATATTGATCTGCTAGGTGTTGCTATGGTTGGGGTACATGGTAAATTCCGAGCTAGCTTTTGACTTCTCAATTCCACTTCGGTGGTCGATCCATTTTGCTTATTGAACCGAAATAATCCAATCTTCCATCGAATCTGGCATTGCAATCGATATAATTTTTTGGGAGAAAATTTAAAAGAGTTTCAGTAGGTGTAGACACTTTCAAGCATCCTAAGAAGTCCATTCTGTCTTTCTTCATTCGTATTCATAGTGACAGTGTTTTGGAGATGGAAGCCATTCATCATGTTTGGAACAACTTAGATGTGCTAGAAGTCAAATTTTATATTCATTGAACTCTTTCAGCTTTTGTATCTTTTAGTAAAAAAGGAAAGATCATTTATTTTTATTTAATTTTTCAAAGACCCAAAAGTAGTAGTTAGGATCATCCAAATGCATGAGTTTCTGGAGTTATCCAATTTCTATATGGCAAACATGAAAGTCTAAAACTTTTTCAATAGTGGTTGTTATATGAGAAACCCACAGTGAAGGCATCCCATATTTCAAGTTCTAAACTCAATCTTTACTCACTTCCTTAAACAAATTGGAGAACCAGAAAAATTCCCTTCTTTTATGAATTTTGCTTTTTTCTCATACTTTCATTAGCAAATTGCATAGACATACCCTTGTTTGCATCCACAAAAGATATTGATTCAGTATTGATTAAAATAGAACGACTCTTTTATCAATAAAGCAAAGGTTGTCCAGAAGTACAATGTAGCTACTATACATATATACATATGTGTGTGTGTGTCTGCATCTGTCATGATAATATCTGAAAATATCAAAAAAACTAAAGTGAAAAGTTATAACCATTTGTTCCATCATTTCCCCCGTAAAGAAATGGAATTGACGACTATGCTGTAGACCTACATTTTAATTTTCCATAGGTCTATCTACAGCACACAGATTGAAGGCTTAGATAGTCAAGAACTTTGCGCATGCCATAACAAGTTTCTCGGATAATTACTTTTTGAAGGTTGACGATCTTATTAGAAAGAAAAGTTCAGACTAAGAAGGTTCCATAAGAAAGCAAGAACAAAATTCAAAGATTAACCACATCAGCAATAAGAGACTCATTCCTTGAAACTAAAGTGTCTCGGATTGTTAAACGGGTAGACTTGTACTTCTTATTCATATTCTTCAAAGGTCAATCCTTCCTACTCATCCTCTTCATGTGAAATATGAGCATTTTATGATGTGGGAAGACTTGTACTTCTCCCTATTCATACTTTTTAAAGGTCAATTCGTCCTACTCATTCCCTTCAAAAGGAAGTTTGAGCATTTTATTATATGGGAATTCATATTCCACCCCCATTCCTGTCTAACTGGTTGCCCATCCCTGCAAACCCAGGCATTACCCACATACACATTCAGGCGACCTCATGCTTGTGGCGTGTACAATTGACCCCTTCTCTTCTCCCTAAGTCTTTGTCACTCTTTCTCTCTCACCATACGGGTACCACGAAAAAGACATAAGCAACAGGTGGGATCCACACGAGCATATGAAATTGCTGGATTACTGGTCCCCAACTTCAAGGGACAGGCATTGTTGGCATGGTTCTAAAACTTACAAGTTGATTCCAAAAACTTGTCTAACTTATCGGGTAACAAATCAAGTCATTCTACAAGTTAACTTACCCTATAACAAAAACAATTTGTTTCTACTACGAACTAATCGAAAGACCTCTGGAATAACGATACACCATAGTTACTTGAATATGAAAGGTATTAGAGAATTGGTACGTAAAACGAAATCATGAAATGTTTGAAATTTTTTTATATGAAAATAGAAATGTGAAAGTATTGCAAGAAACATTTGAAAATTTTAAAAGAAAGGTAGTGAAAAAGTGGAAGAGATGAAAATGATGAGAGAAAGAGGGGGGAGAAGTGGTTGCATCAAGGAATAGTAAAATTATTTCTTCTTATGTATATACAAAAAGATATTTATAATTGAATAGGTGTTTCAGTATCGTTTTTTCTAAGTTTTAAATGAGGTTCTCATTGGTATTTTAAATGTTTTTCTAACGTATTGGTTGAGTTTCATATAAGTTTCACTTTATTTTAAAGAGAGTTTCGTATTGGTATGTGAAATGAGCTTTTGGAGAAATAAGTCTCGCATGCCTTTATCAGTGTATATGGTAACCTACAATACACAATCCTTCCTCTAGAATGATAATACACCAAACAATTCACAAATTAAAAACTTGAAGCAAGCTGTAACATTATGGGACTCGCTTGCCGCTATCAACCGGGCACATGAAGTTTCTTTCCATATCTTAATTGCAGCTAGCATAGATCTAAAGGGATCTAACAAATTTGAAGTGATAAAGACCTATCAAATGTTGTTGTAAATTGGCTTTGGCTTGCTTATACTTTGTGTTAAATTGGCCTCTTTATCAAACTATACGTCTGTTGTAACTCATTGGTATGTTTGGTTATGACAAAAGCATATATACTAATATAAGCGGATTGTATGGGCAAACATCCTTATAGCCCATTTAATTAGTGGTCGAAGACACTGAACAGCTAAATCTTGCTACTAATAGGCTATATGGCAAACTCTAATAAGTTGTATGTTGATTTACATAGGTTTTCTGGACTGCTCTCTCTCTCTCTCTCTCTCTCTCTCTCTCTCTCTCTCTCTCTCTCTCACACACACACACACACACACACACACACACACACATTTCTTCTATACATATGTATGTATGGACTATATTGAAGAAAAATGAGGTGTGGAGTCCACTTTTTTCCATTTGTTCATGAATTGGATGTGTTTATCAAATTTGGACCCATTCACATGTCCTTGGTACCAAAACTCATTTATATTGGAAATCTCTAAGCACTTAAGTTTTGAGCCTCTCATGACTATAAAATAGAAGGGGCACTTACCATCCATTTTACAATGATAACAGGTTCAAAAATGAGTGGATTATAGATTCCAACCAAAAATGAGTTTTGGTACGAAGGACATTTGATTGAGGGTAAATGAGATGAATGTCTCATATTCATGAAAAATGCAAAACAATAGCCATGCACTCCATTTTTCTTTAATACATACCCATACATGCTTATGTATGCAAGAAATTCTCCTCTCTCTCTCTCTCTCTCTCTCTCTCTCTCTCTCTCTCTCTCTCTCTCTCTCTCTCTCTCTCTCTCTCTCTCTCTCTCTCTCTCTCTCTCTCTCTCTACACACAATTTCTATCATGCATAGCTTTGCATAAAAAATAAAAAGGCCATTTATATTTGGCCTATCCCAGATGACCTAGGGACCAAACTTTTTATCTATAGCTTGTTTATTAGGTCTTTTGTAGTTTGAAAATAGATGAAGTAATATAAAAACAACTCAAAACTGTCTATTTTACAACCATGTAAGGCCCAAGCTACAGGTGCTAGAGGTATAAGTAGATGAGATATTTGGTACCTAGGATATATGAAAGGCCGAATTCAAATAGCTCAAATGACTCAAATATAAAAGCCATGGGGTAATATGCACATATTTTCAATACAAAGCTTTGCATGATAGAAATTGTTCTCTCTCTCTCTCTCTCTCTCTCTCTCTCTCTCTCTCTCTCTCTCTCTCTCTCTCTCTCTCTCTCTCACACACACACACACACACACACACACACACACACACACACACATAAGAAGGAAAAACTATTGAGATTACTAGTCCTCAACTTGTAAGGGCAACTTGAAAACTTGTCAAACTTACTTAACTTGATAAAAAATCAAGTAACTCAATGAGTTAACTTGGCCCTGTAACAAAATACAATTTGTTTCTTTTGGGAATTGATCCTAAGACCTCTACAACTTCAATTTATCATCTTACATCTAGAACAACAATACATCATCCTCACCAATTAGCCTAGCCACTATTTTCATAAATAAATTACATTTTTATATATGGCCTAATGTCAATATAGTATTATTAAGAACTCACTTCTGCATTTTCAAGTCACCAATGAGTTGCTTTGAGTCACCTCAACTTTCCTCACTTTTAAGTTATTAAGCTATGATTTTTAGGGCAAGAATATCAATTCCCTTATCATATTCAGGCAATAATGACCAAGGATGCTATCCATAGAAATTATCCACATGTTAATATCCTTTATCCCTATTTAAGAACTTTACAATTGCAAGGGTAGGACAACTATTGTTTTTTGCAAGTGCATGTGTTATTATAGTAAATTTGGTCAAGTATGAGTTGATTCCATGGAGACTTAACATAAAAAGTGGGAGTTTAAATAAAATTTAACTTTTTAAAATTAAAAAAATTAAATAAAAATGAACTAAAACAAACTTAGATTTATTAATTAACTAAAAAGTACAAAGTTTGGAATTTAAATGAAAAGAAATTAAACAAAATAACAACTAAATTTAACTTTCTTAGCTTGATTGTAACAAAATTCTTCAGATTTGATCACTTACAAGCTGATTAACCTTCACCAAATAGTCACATAAGCCCTTGATCACTTATTCAATGGCAGTAGGGAAAACCCTCTCCTCCATCCCTATTCTCCCTTAACAAACAACACTAGCAATGGTCCAACCATGCACCATTGGATCGTGGCTGCTAAAGTCACTGGTGATGCCCCTATCTTTTCCTCAGTCAGGTGTTGACCAACATGCCCTCTTTGTAGGTTAACTGCACTGCCTTTTCCCTCCTCCCTCTCCATCTTCTCCCCTTGACCTGCTCTCTCTCTCTCTCTCTCTGATACCATAGCCTGACCGATGCGCCAGCCATGTCTCCTCCTCGCTTCCCTCTTCCTTGTTCCACTAACAATAGCTAAGCCACCCTCGCCCAAATCAAACTATCTCCCCTCTCCTCTCCAAACCCCATCACCCAATATTCCCCTTGCATGAGACCCCTCTTCCTTCTCCTACCTTTTCCTTCTATCATTGGTGACTGACTTAGCAATTATAACTGTCTGTCAGTTACAGTGACACACAATGACAAGGAAACTCGAATCAAAGATCCGAGGTATTCATTGCGATCCTCACAATGCGAGGAACAAAAACCATTAGTTGATTTGATCATTGGTGAAGATCTAACAAAGATTTGGAGAATGTAGTGACGCATAGCCAAGATCAACCCACACCATGATGATCCGATGATGATTAGAATCATCTAAAGACTAATTGGACATGGATTGGAGTGATTATAGGTAAGATTTTACCCTAGTCCCTTTGTTTTCAACATAATTAAATTTAGATTAGCATGAAAAATTAGATCTTGGTCAATCCGAAGTTCCTTAGTTAAATTAATCATTGAATTTTGACACAAAGATTATATCCTAGCCTATATGAACTAGATCTGAATATTATATTACATTGTAATGGTTCGATTAGCGAAAAACTCATATCCGACCATCATCCAACCACATAGTGTGGATTGTCAATCTGATTGCATAATTGGTGGATAAATGCACTAATCCATGGCTAGTGGACTAGATCTATAAAACTTTAGCTATATAAATTTAGATCATGTGACAGATTTGATGATCTGCTACTCATCATGATGATGTGATGAATGTGAACCATTAGCTCATAGTCAAATGCAAAGATCAAGGGCTAGAAATGTTATTTTATGCTAATTAGATGGAATTTGAATGATGACAACTACTAGATCACAATTAGACACTTAGAAAGAGACCCTATAATAATTTTTGTATGAAAATTTTGACCATCAGATAGTTAAGTCAACTAATATCTAACTTGTGATAGGAAAATGGCAACCCTTTAATCACCAAATAGGCCATACAAATGGTTGATTAGTTAAAGATTGCTGATAGAAACATCTAACTACACGGATGAGTAAGACTAGATGATTAATAGATAAATTGGATCATTGATTTGGACACTAGTGGCTTAGATCTAAGTTATTAATGCTGGAGAAATTTCTGATCAATGATTCATGGTTGGGAAGGTAGATTGACATCCTAAATGGTGAGATTGTGAGACCTAAAATATATTTAAGATAAAATTATACAAATTTAATGGCTCAATGATCTAGGAAGATTTGGACTGTTAGATCATAATTAAAATTGAATGTCTAAGTGTATATAAATATATTTAAAATGGAGTTTTTATGCGATGTATAAAATAAGGCATAGATGGATTGACTCATTATTAGATCATGTCGAGAGCCAAGGGAAAAGCTTGAGGAATTTGGGGGAGTCACCAAAGAGGTAAGTCGTTTTAACATCTATTTGCCATTTGATTTTGAACATGTCATCAATTTTATTAGAATATGTGGATTTAAAATAGCTAAACCTTACTAATTATTTGATTATTATGCATTTGATTTGAAATGACATGACTCTCGCAAAATTGATATCTTGTCATGTCATGTTATTTTTGCTTTTAAAATATGCAAATACTTATAAAAGAGACATGAAAGTTGATGTATGATTTTAAATTCATAATGCATACTCTCATCGGCAAACCAAGAGAAGGCTGGCAGGCTTTTAGGCTGAGGTGAAGGATAGAGAGTTCGTCCCACATTGCTTAGAGAGAGGAAACTAGGCTGTTTATATGAATTCGGGGAACTCTAATGGTCACAACGCGTTTTTCCTATGAAACTTGGGAAGAACAAAACCGTGAGGGGTGTATGGGCTCCTCAAAGCGGACAATATTGTGACTGTTAGAACTCGGGGTGTTACAAATGGTATCAAAGCCAGTTTCCCTCGCGGTGTGGTGGCTAGTTGCACGCAGGCGCCTGGTCGTGCCTATCACGATGGGACATATGTTCCCTAAGGGGGGAAGATGTGAAGCCTTGGGCCGATGAGGGAGGGCTAAGAGAAGACTGGCAAACTTCTAGGCTAAGGTGAAGGACAGAGAGTTAGTCCCACATTACTTGGGGAGAGGAAACTGGGCTGTTTATAAGAATTTGGAAAACTCTAATGGTCACAACTCGTTTTTCTTAGGAAACTTGGGAAGAACAAAATTGTGAGGGGTGTATGGGCGCCTCAAAGCGGACAATATTGTGATTGTTAGAACCTGGGGTGTTATAGTATCCAATCACAAAGAGGCACATATTCTTTTCTACTATTACAGTAGAAAATGACCATTGGGACTGTTCATAACACCCTTATCAAGATATATCCATAATTGTCATGGAGGCTGTGGTGGGTGGTCTTTAGATACAAGAGATACATGATTTAGTTAGTTGATTGTGAGCATAGTGTTCCATGAGATTTTTATTTTGTAATACTATGTATGATGAGGTTGTTGACTGTCATGAGTACTCATGAACTGTGATATCTTGGGTTTTTCTAACACTTTTTCACAAAATCTTTTGCAATTGTGGGGCCCACAAGTTTGAAAATTATTTAGAAACCAAATAGTAAAAAACAAGTTTCATGAGAAGAATTTTTTTAAAAAATTCCTAGTGTCATTTTTTTTTTCAAAAATAAAGATTTTTATAGAAATAAGAGCCACATTTCTACCCAAAAATTCGACAGAGTCTCCCCTGTATTTTGGACCCAATGCATTTCACGCATGCGATGCGATAACCTAATAAATGCAATATATATATATATATATGAAACCACAAAGGAGACTCTGTCTCCCTCCAAAATAAATTCACACACACACACACACACATGTTTGTTTACATTTAAAATAAAAAGAAACATTTCATATTGCCAAAAGGTTAGGAATTTAAACCGAGATCCCCAAAATTACTCTAGTCACAGCCACATCATTATAACTCCAATTTACATACTTATATGTAAATAAAGCAAAGTCATATTAAGTTAAACCTTACGTTAGTTCACAAGAACATCAACTACATAGCCAATCTGTTTATTATACCTTTCATGCTCCTCTTTAGATCTCTATCACAATCTTCTACTCTTATATCTCATTTCGTCAAAGCTAAGACATTGTAAATTGTTTACAATGTCTCAGCAAGCTTGCACTTATGTAGGTAGTTTCATCATCGAAGTATAAAGTTTGTGTAGTTTAAAATCCAAAAGGGATTCATAATCACAAGTTAAGCAGTTTTGTAAAATATGATGCATAATAAGTAGTATAATAAAACTTTGAAGTTCAAATATGCTTTACAAATCAATGTCATGTCAAACTAGTTCAATTTATTAGTTTTAATATCCATGCATGTTGTTTCAAAGATAATAATAGTCTTTGCAATGTATTTTAGAAGATATAAATAGTCACCACAATTCATGTCATGCATAATTCTCATAAATACACTCATCCAAACTAGAAAATGAATCATCATCAAAATCAATAGATGAAAGGCACTTAAATCATGAAATGCTTAAATACTATTAGTGTACCTTAATATATTGAAATACGGTTGTTTGCCGTTAGTCATGAGTACTCATTATAAACCTAAAATCCCAGGGTGTCATGCACCTGCGCTACAACATTATATACATATGGATGTCAAAATAATGGATCCTCTTTGTGGAGGACAAAACTCAATCAAGTCCACAACTATCACGTCGATACTAAGATGGATAGATTTCTTGCATCGTGCGCATGGGGAACATGGTACGCAAGGTAATAATCTACCCATGATGTTATCAACCTGAATTCAGCCTTTATTGGCCCGGTATCTCATATATAAAGTTTCAGAGGGGGGTGATCAATCCTCACCCCCCTACACAACGTCCAACGGGCTACCATATGGCCTTCATAATATAATAATGCTAGGCATCATTATATGCTATCATGACATATGAAACTATAGAATTCCATGCCCTAGTAAAATCATGCAAATTCATCTTATGATATGATATAGTCATGTAAAAACAACCCTCACAAGGATTGATTATGAGGACTTCTCATATTCACTATTTTTAAATTCTATAGCAAGAGGTAAAATAGTAAATACACATGGGGCCCACGGATTGGGTGCAGGAACCCATTATGGGGGGGGCGGGGGGGGCTTTAAATGCTTGTCTTGTTTTCCCGCACATCCATTACTCCTCCCTCAGTTCCTGTGTCACCGATGACGGCGACGACCCCAAACGCTAGCAACGATGCAAAATTTCCCCTCTCAGGTGCACGCGGTGATAGGAAGCCTCTCGTTTTGGCTGGCCTGACCAAGGTAGGCCACCCTCCACTATTTTTCCCTTTCTTTTGTTGAGTTTCGATTGCTTTTAATGCAAAAAAATACGTGGATTGCCATTTTCCAGTGAGGTGATGTGCATTATCTTTCTTTTCAAAATAAACCGATGAAACAGTATCATATGCATAATTTGAACTATTCATCTTGTGCATGGTAACAAAAAGAATAAACCCATGAATTTTCATGGTAATCGAACTATTAGGGATGCTGAAAAACTAAGAAAATAGTAAGAGGAAGATTTTTAGGAACGTGATGAAAATCATGTAAAAACACGAGATAATGATAAAATCTATTGAAGGGGAGCTTAAAATTGAAATGTAAGCAAAAAATGGAGCGAAAAGGTACAAAAATTGCACCATTTGGACCACTCAGGTTCCCCGGTGGCAACTAGAGTCTGGCTGTCATCTCTAGCAACGGTAGACCAGCTGGTCGTCGTTGCTGGCAACGGTGACCCAGCAAGCGGCAAGTGCACGCGGCACGACAAGCACGTGACATACACTGTGACAAGTGTACGACATGCAGCGAAGTGTGAGTGGCACGCACAGCACAATTTAAACCCCTTTTTCTTGATTTTTTTGGATTTTCTAAGCCGTTCATTCACAAAAAATGTGATTTTAGGAGCTATAGAGATCTAAATCGCGATCCAAAAGAGGCGTTGAGATCGTCTCAATGATGCATACCTAAATTCAAGATAAAAACTTAGCTTTGAGCACCTTTTAAATAGTAAAATAACCAAATAACATTAGATGACCTAGATTAGGTCGATTAATGGATGATCAGGCCTTAGAATCTAATTGCAGACATTGAATGTAAGATGATCTAGGAGATTAGAAGAACAAATATCATTAAATCATTAAGAAAAGTAATCTTGACCGTTGATTTGATCAGAGAGTGAACTGACTTCATATCGAGGTATAATTATGGAGACATATTTAAATAACTAAATAAACATTGAAATTAGAAGGAGCATGATAAGAATAGTTAAAATTGATGATCAAATGTCAATTATGAATGTTATAGAGTGATCCAACTGTCGGATCGTCTCCAAATCTCATGAGACATTACGGATTGATGCTTTATTAGATAAGGGGTATAAATTAAGTGGATCATGACATAAATTGATGATCAAAGACTACAAATGTTCATCTAGATGTTAGAAAAATCTACATCTAGTACAAAATTGACTCAATAGAGGGTTAACCAGACAATCTAGGCCATTGATCTAGAATTAACAACCAGATCAATGAAGTTATCACTTGGATTTGTTTATTTTTAGATGTGGGAATGCCATATGATAGATGACTTATAATGTGACAAGTACGTCAGAGTGCACGGCGTGACATTGCCCACGTGCTTGATTGAAGTACTGCATTTATCGAGATAGGTGATTACATTCGAGAATTTTCCTTGATTTCATGATCATGACTTCTCACTTAAAATTCAAGAGGTAAGTGTTTTATACCCTATCGTGTTTGTTAAAACGTGTTTATTACTTCGCTTTTGATAACATGTCATTGATTATACTATTCTCCATGTTTTCACAAGTGATGGTTAATACTTTATCGTGTGTTTTGATTCAGCCTATTGAGGTTTATTTCACTTGGGAGTTATCCATGATTTATAGCATGTTTTGTTGCTTTATGACGGTGCTTCTACCCGATGGGGACTATGCTAGGAGAGTTGTAGGGTTGGTCACCTGCCCTCTGACTTTGTGATGATGATGATTATACACTGCCCTTGAGTGGTATATAGGTAGGTACGTAGGTAGTGGTATCATGGGTAATCCCCCTACGGGTCCGTTCAGCCTCATGGGGATGAAGAAAGTCTCTTATTTAGGTGTCGACGGGGAGTGGTAGTGGTTCAGATCCTGGTGAGGTTGCCACTGTAGCATAGTAGCCCATACTATTATTCTGTATGCTCATGTGAATTTATATGTGGCGTGAACTGAGGTAAGCCGGGCCTAGGCAGTCCGTGACTCCGGCAACTAATGCGGGCTACACAGGAGGGACCTAAGGATTTCGTATGAGTACTCATTATCGATGATTGATGTCGTAGAACACTCTTAGGGCTTGTTTTTGTATGGTGCCCTATTTTATCATGACATGCATTATGTTTTAATGTGAACATAGATTCTTATTGCTTCTAATGGATGCTCATTCATGTTTTGATCATGCCTTATATGCCATGATGTTTTGCTTTGATATTGCATTGCCTTAGACAAAAAGCATATTTTAATCCTAATTATTTCATTCAGATTTATGAGATTCATGAGCTTTACATTCTGAACACCTAATGATTTCATTTGCCTTATAAATGATTTACTCTATTGATACTCAACATTGTATTGGCACTTTTCGAAAGTGTTTATTGTATATTTTATTTATTGTAATCACCTACACAAGCATAGCTTGCTGAGGCATTGCTTGTTTGCAATGCCTCAGATATAGAGAGTGACAACAAGTTAACGCATTGATAGAGCAGGTAAAAGTGATGGCAATTTTCCAGTGAAGCATTAAGGATGTTCAGAGATGATAAAGTTTGTTTAGGACCTCACTTTGGGTTTTGAGTATAGACTGTACTTTAATTAAAATTACAATGTGACTTGAATGTAAGAATATGAATTCATGTTAGATGTGATGGCTATATGGAGGGACCCTGGGTATTTTATCATGACTTGATTTTCTTATCCATTATTGGTATATATATTTTATTTAAAATAGTATTTGATTTTGTGGATGGGTGTGGAGACTAAGTCTCCTATATGTCATGTCTTATATTATGTTTATCAGATTATTTTGTGTTGCACTTGTGATGTGCAATGGTCCAAAATACAGAGGAGACTCTGCTGAATTTTTCATAGAAATGGTATTTTATTTCATCATTAAATCCGTAGTTTTGTGGTTTTATGACTCCCCGCATTTTGAAAGAAATGTTTTTATTCAAGTTTTTGTTTTGGTCACTTTAAAAATCAAAGTTTTTAAAACAGGGATTCTAACTATTGTTATAAATTGTTATTATATTATTGTTAAAAACCTGAGGCATCACAAGACTCCTCACTCATCATTTCACAAATCACATACTCTATGCAAATTTTAGATACATTTTCATGTACAAGTTTTTTATTTAATAAATAAATCAACATGCATTCAAAACAGATAAGTTGCATGAAATACAAGTACTCTAATTCCATAAATCAAAAATCTCAAAATCTTAATTTTAACTATTTTCAAATATGGTAGAATGATCATCAACAGTTTTCATATTTCACAAAAGCATATTGATGTTAAAACTACCTACATCCCACGCCATGCTTCACAATTTAGTTATATCCATCCAATCAATTCATCAATCAACCTATCGATATTCTAGATTCCTTGTTAATGTCAAGTTATATTAACAATTACAAAAAAGGAATATATTTTAACCCTAATTTGACCGTCCAAATAATCTGGTAATCGTAGAACCATTAAGTTTCATACAATCCATCACTCCTAACTATATGATCTCAACTACTTAGGCTATCAATCTACTTTCCACATCATGAATTGTCTAAGGCCATTAGAGTTCTAATCAATCATTCACCAATAACTGATCATTGATCAAATGTGAGGAACATTATTGGATGACCCTTTGATCTGCTGCTTATTCTCTAGATTGGTGATCCAATAGCCAAAAGTGGTTGGATCTTGATCTTAGCATATTATTAGATATTTTTAACTAATGGATCAATAAAATTTAGCTCATCCTATGTCAATTTGGGGTTTAGGAATGCAATGGCAACATCTGATCGTCAATCCTATAACTTGACCTAACATTTCACTATATTTGATCGGATGGCTAAGATTATTCACTCAATTTTCAACTAGATCTTTCAATTTCTATCATATACTAGTTAATTTAGGTTCTAGAATTCATCTGTGGTGTTTGATCATCGATTGGACATCAAGAAGTCATTTGTTTGAATAGTGATAGATCGGATGACTAAGATTGTTAGATCGATAATGTTAGTTAAATCTGAGCTGTATTTACCTATTTCTAAGCTTTGATTAGGAAATGAACAATTGGATCATCCTTAAAACCTAGATCTAGCATAAACTGTACATATTTAGCCTAAAAATTCAAATTAAGAGTTGGGTTTCATAGATCTTACATCTTGGATGAGCAAAATTGACTTCATTTTTCAGTGAACCAATCACATCGTGCACCTTTTCACCTCTCTGATTGACAGTCAAGATCACCTCTCTAATTTCGATGACCTGAAATTTTCGACAAACCCTTACTGTTTTTTCTCCCCCTTTACCGGCATGCCAGACTCCTTCAGCAACTTGGCTCTCTCCTTTCTCCCTCTTCTCCTCTCCTTCTTATCCTTCTTCCTCTTCCTCTTCCTCTTCTTTCTCCTTTCTTCTTATTTTGTAACACCCCGGGTTTTTATAACACAATTTTTTTATAATAAGATTAATAATAGTCATAGTCGAGATCCCAAAATAAAGGATTCTATTAATTATTTTATTAAAAAATTTACTGAAAATCTTCGAGTGTTACTTCCCTTTTCCTAACATCACGACCATGATTTTAAAATATAATTGTAAATACACAGTATTACATTTAAGACAATACACATATCAAATCTAACGTCAAATCATCGGCACTTTTATTTTCAAAACAATAAATATCCAAAAATATAATAATGTGGCCTAGGCTTTATCCATCATAACATCCCACCATGCTTAAATCAATGTCCATCATATGTATAATTATCATAATCAAATTCATATAATAAAAATATACAGTTTATAAAGTAAGTTCAAATTGTAGTCCTTCTAATAACTCATGTCGAGTTGTCTACCAATCGGAGTCCTTGAGATGTTCCATCCATCTACGCTGCCTCATGTTCAAATTACTTTGAGTAAAGAAGTACTTGAGGCTCTTATGATTAGTGAATACTTCAAACTTCTTGTCATATATATAATGTCTCTAGGACTTGAGTGCAAATACCACTGCTGCTAAGTCCGAATCATGTGTTGGGTAATTTACCTCATGTGCCTTAATCTGTCTCGACGCATAGGCAATTACCTTCCCATACTGCATCAACACCGCTCCTAGTCCTTTACCCAAGGCATTGAATAAACCACATAAACGCCTGCACCTGATGGTAATGTCAACACTGGGGCAGTAGTAAGTCTCCTCTTGAGCTCCTGAAAGCTCTCCTCGCATGCATCGGTCCAAACAAACTGAGTGTCTTTCTAGGTCAAAGTAGTCAAAGGTAACGCAATCTTTGAGAATCCCTTTATGAACTGACGATAATATCCTGTCAAACCAAGAAAACTGCGTATCTCTATCACCGTCTTGGGCCTCTCCCAATATAGCACTCCCTCAACCTTCGCAGGGTCTACGACCACTCCAACCTTAGATACCACGTGGGCTAAGAACTGCACTTAATCTAACCAAAAATCACACTTACTAAACTTGGCATACAACTAATGTCGACGAAGTGTGTCTAATACCGTGTGGAGATGCTTCCTGTGTGCCTCATGACCAGGCGAGTAAATTAAGATGTCATCAACCAAGACAATCACGAACTTATCCAAGTAAGGTCAGAAGACATGGTTCATTAAGTCCATAAACACTGCAGGTGCATTGGTCAATCCAAATGGCATCACTAGAAACTCATAGTGACTAGCGACTCTTAAAAGTAGTCTTCGAGATGTCCTCTTCTCTAACCCTCAACTGATGGTATCCTGATCTCAGGTCTATCTTGGAGAATACTTGTGCTAATTGGAGCTGATCAAATAAATCATCTATGAATGGCAAAGGGTATCGGTTCTTTACAGTAACACTATTCAGCAGCCGATAATCAATGCATAGTCTTAGTGATCTGTTCTTTTTCTTCATAAAAAGGACTAGTGCTCCCCATGATGATTCGCTCAGCTTGATGAAGCCCTTATCTAATAACCCTTGTAACTGTACTTTAAGCTCTCTCAACTCTGCTTGGGCCATTCTATATGGTGCTTTAGAGATAGGCTATGCACTTGGCACCAAGTCAGTGGTAAATTCAATTTCTCTACTCGGTGGCAATCCTAGCAACTCCTCAAGGAAAATATCTGCAAACACACAAATAACGTCAATATTGTCAAACTGTGGCTGCCTCCTATCTTCAACTATCACATATGCGAGAAATGCTCTGCACCCTCGTAAATAAAATCGTGTTGCTTTCATATCAGAGATGATGCATGTACTTGCCTAACTCTTTTTGCCCTGGAACAATATTTCTGATTGCCCAGGTATATGAAAAAATGACTTGCTTCTTTTAGCAGTCTATGGTAGCCCTATAGTTAAATAACCAATCCATCTCAAATATAACATCGTAGTCAACCATATTTAATAAAATAAAGTCTGAGTCCATCCTCACACATGATATCTTCATGGGTATCTCCCGGAGATACTCAGTAGTCTCTACTGTCTCTCCCACGGGTGTCATAATATCCAACTCAAATGCTAATTTATGCATGCATACATCAAGGCAAGATGCAAAAATGCATGAAATAAAAGAATTAGTGGGACCTGTGTCAAAGAGGGCCCTAGCTTGTCGGTCTGAGACTAGAAGAGTACCTTTGACGACCTGGTGTGATGCTTGTGCCTACCCTAATGTGATGGCAAACACTTGTCCCTGACTATGTGATGCGGTAGCTGTCTCTGCACCTATCTTGGTCTGCTTCTCTCTCTGTCCCTTAGGACATTCTTTAATGAAATGACCCACTTCTCCACAATTAAATCACCTATATGGCTATCTCTGGAAAGATGGCTGGTGCTGTTGCTGTTGTTGGGGCTACCTCTGATGTCGTGGCCTGCCAAATCTATTACACCCTTGCCAGGGTGCCAACCCTTGCACCTGTCACATCTCTTCTTCTCTGTGTCTCTCTTAGGCTTGGTCTGCGGCTGGTAAATTAGTGCTCTATGTGCCTGCATAGCATTAAAAGGTCTCTTACCCTTAGTGGGCTGGTACATGCTCCCTCTAGTCCTAAGAGAGTTCTTTTCCAGCATGGAGGTCATGTCAGCTGCATCTGTCACAGTAGTGGGTTGTGAAGTAATCACCTGATCTCTCAGCTAAGGTGTTAGTCCATCCACAAATCTGCCCGTTGCCTCCTTATCTGAGGCAAGGGCATAAGAAGCAAACCTCCTCAATGGGGTAAATCGGTTCAAGTACTGTTGAACCATCATGTCTCTCTGCTCTAGGGTGGCAAACTCTTTCTTCAGTGATTGTAATGCATGAGGTGGAAAGGACTAAGTATCAAAAACCTGCTTAAAGGCCTCCCACGTCATTGCCTCTGTAGGATATGGTTGCGTAAGTGTAAAAGTCTACCACCAAAAGCCTGCTCGCCCTTTAGTAGGTAGACAGCTACCCTGACTTGATCCTTTGGTGCAATCTTTATCACATCAAATGTCCTCTCTGCCTCAAATAACCATCGCTCAGCCTCCTTAGTATCACCATCACCATAGAAAGGTGGCACTATCTTTTGAAATCACTCTAATAGTTTATTTGTCTTCTTAGAATCACTCGTAGCATCACCTTCAGTGGTCTTAGGTGCTGGTGATGCTTGCATCTGGTGGATAGAATGAACAAACGAACTCACTGGTGCCATTGGAGGCAGTGTCGCATGGTTAGGGTTCACAACCTGAATTGCAGTCCTAATTTGTTGCTGTATGCGGGGAGTCAACCTTGGCATCACCCTATGCACTAACTCAGCATCATGATTCCCTTGATCAGAGGACTCAGCAAGTGGGGCAACTGGTGTAGCAGGGGTAGACCTTGTCCTTATTCGAGGAGCCATCTATCAAGGATTTAAATATCACTAAGTGTAAGTTCCTCTCTCCTAATTTCTCTTTAAATACAATTTATGAACTATCACTTACATATAAGTGAACATTTGTAAGGATTATGATGGAATAGACTGAGCTCTGATACCAACTGTAACATCTCATGTGTTTATAACACAATTTTTTTTATAATAATATTAATAATAGTCATAGTCGGGATCCCAAATTAAAGAATTCTATTAATTATTTTATTAGAACATTTACTGAAAATCTTCGAGTGTTACTTCCTTTTTCCTAACATCACGACCATGATTTTAAAATATAATTGTAAATACAAAATAATACATTTAAGACAATACACATATCAAATCCAATGTCAAATCATCAGCACCTTTATTTTCAAAATAATAAATATCTATAAACATAATAATGTGGCCCAAGGTCTATCCATCATAACATCCCACCATGCTTAAAGCAATGTTCATCATCTGTATAACTGTCATAATCAAATTCATATAATAAAAATATATAGTCCATAAAGTAAGTTCAAATTGTAGTCCTTCTAATAACTCACGTCGAGTTATTTATTACTCAAAGTAAAGTAATCCCCACTGCTATCACCATCTCTCTATGGTCTTGCCCTTCCTGCAGTCGCGCTTAAGATTTAAGGCATTGCAAAACAAAGCAATGCCTCAGTAAGCTATTGCTTGTGTAGGTACATAGCCATTTAATATAATAACAATGGGACAAAATCGAATAACAGTGCTGATATAATGAGTATATCGATTATCCATGAAATTATAATTATTATAAGCAATGACAATAAAATCTCAAAACATCATGTACGATAAAACATGCATCTTATGGATTTAAACATGATGTGATCTAATATAAATGAGCATGCAATAACAACAGGGCACCCCAAGTCACGTGGGTCCCACGAGTGTCCCATACACTAGTATCACCGATCATGAGTACTCATATCAAACCTCTGAATGTCGTCACATCCAGGCATACAATAACATCTCCATGCTCATCATGCAAGCATATAGAATAAGAATATAGATCGTCATGCCATAGTGGCAACCCCTTCAAGGCCTCAACTACCGCCACTCCTCGTCGACACCATAATAGGAGACTTAAGGTCCATCCCCATGGAAAGGCTCGAACCAGTAGTGTGGACTATCCATGTTACCAAACCCCTACCGAAAGCCATCTGTGGGCAAGTGTCTATCACATCACAATTTTGGAGGATAGGTGACTGGCCCTACTCCCTCCTAGCATGACATCCACCAGGTGAGAGCACCCGTCATAAATCACAAAACACGAAAATTGTGTATCTCGAAAAACCAGAAGCACTTATGGCTCACAATCCCCAAGGCACGCTCCTCATCCTAGGGTTAGCCTCTCAAAGGACTAGCCACCAAGCCTCCACTGTCATCCTTATGAAAACCCATAAGTTTCAGTGATATAATAAAGAAAGATAATTTCTAATTATGCATAAAAAATGCAGTATCAATCTCATGAAACAATCGATTATAAATCCATTCAATACATTATCGAAATCTAATATCAATTAGAGTATAAAATTTTGAGTCTCATAAAATCATAGCCCAAACAAACAAGTGCAATTAAATCACAATAAACCATGATGTTATGATAATGCAAGGTTTTTAAAATTAAAACATAATATTAAATGTCATCACTTACCCAATGTGAGATCGCCCAATTCAAGCGTGTAATTCTCTTAGCTTGCACGCTCATATGTACATGTTAGTATCACAGTACTATTTTGGTCCTTAATCCCAACTTTACTTGTTATTATTTAGTCATATCTCATGTTCATCTATTCGTTTTTGTGCATATCTAACGTTCATACCTTAATCTGACAGTCATATCATCCTCAGATCAACAATTTCCCAAGATTTGGTTCAGACCAATGGTTTAGATCAATTCCTAGAGTAATCACACCTAATATGATCCTTAGAATCCTTATTTATTGTTATACATTATCTAGTTGTTCAAGTGAGGCTTGATCACCCTTTGATCTGCCGGCTCTAAGTTATTAAATAATATTTTATGATTTGACTAATTTCAAAGTGATCAAATATAAGTTTTCAAGTCAAATCTATGTTTATGTCGTTAAGACAATCACAACCGATGTTTCTGATTATGATTTGGACCTCTGTAGTTCCCAAAATAAAGCTTTTAGTGAAAAGACTTTATAAATTAATATATTAATTTATAGGAGGTTGGGTGTGTTTGCACCGGTTTACCCTAGCGGCTCAATTTACACAGGTTTATACCGGTGTCCCTAGATGCCCTGCTCCCAAAACTCGCTTCGGGATGCACCGCATGCGTCTTGGTCGCTAAGATGCTCCTCCGCGTGCATCTCGATTGCTAAGACGTTGGGCGTCCCGTATTTCCATGCATCATCTGTCTCTAGGCATTTTGGTGTCAGTGACAAGCCCTGACACGAGTGCCGTCACTAAAGACGACGACTGGACTCCGGTCATTGCCGGTGACTCCTCAGCTGCCAAAAAATTGCAATTTTTACACCTTTTTGCTCAGAATTTCATGTACTTTCATTTTTTACACTCATTTTGATGGATTTTCCAAAAACTAGGGTTTTTTCTTAATTTTTCTCACGTTCCTTTTTTTTTTTTTTCAACAGATTCGACGGATCTATTTTCACTGTTGATTAGCCAACCGATGAGAATAGATCTAGCCTGGATATGGGTAAAGGACGCTAGAGGGAGAAGAGAACGAAAAGAGCAGGGAAACTTACTGAGATTAGTAGTGGACGTTGGATTTGGGTCGCCAGTGGTTGCCACCACGTCTTTGCCGACGTCTCAGTCTTGTGAAGATCGCAAGGAGAGAGAGAGAGAGAGAGAGAGAGAGAGAGAGAGAGAGAGAGAGAGAGAGAGAGAGAGAGAGAGAGAGAGAGAGAGAGAGAGAGAGAGAGAGACCGTGCTGGGAGGAGGAAGGGAAGTTTTTCCCTTTATACTCTACTCACCAACCTTCTCCTCTAGCAGCATCGGCGTTGGAGACGAAGAGGGTAGAAGGGGGGGTGTTGTTATCAAAATGACCCCCTTTGATTTGGGTCATCCTCATCTATTTACCAATTTGCCCTTAAACTTAAAACGCACGTATATTCTTCATAGGAACTTTGTCTTTTGTGTTCTTTATGTTGTTGGAATTTTATCGATGCGTATTTTCTAATTTTTGGGCTTTCAAAATCAAATTCTATGCAGAAAAATTTAATTTAATTTATTACTAATTTAGGGTTTAAATTTGAGGATATTACATCTTTCTCTCCCATTGGTTCCCTTTTTGTCTGTGTGTCAAGTTTGGGGTCTGTTCTCTTTTCACTTAATTGGGGAGGGTGCCTGTATCAAATACGCCCCCCTCTATTTTAGTTATTCTTCCTTCTTCTTTTCTATCTCAATTTTATGAAAATGCTCTTCTTAATTTAAATCCTCATATCTCATTCATCCAAACTCCAATTTCAATGTTCTTTATGTCATTAGAATCGTATCAATGTGTACTTTTAATTTTTGATAGTTTTCCAAATTTTTAATTTTAAGGGGTCACTTTCATAGAACTCAATTTTACTTAAGTAAATTCCTGATTTTCATTTCGATTAAATTGTAATATATTGTATGAAAAGAACTCAAAATTGAGGGTTGTTACATGAATAATTGGCTAATAGGTTCATCGAGGTACATTTGTGCACACAATGATATTATCAGTTTGGGATTGCCGACAGCGTAGTCTAACCAATTACTACTTTATTATTTTGATGATCTCATGACATTTGATTTATGAAGTTAGATTATAGATCTTTTACATGATTTAAAAGTTTTCCACATATGTGATTTTATTATATATTATATGTTACGAAATATATGTACCATATGGATTTGATCATTTGAAAAATATATATTCAAAGTTGTGTATTTTATGTTGATATTATCTGAAATGCTTTAACATACTAAGTTGATACATGATTTCAAAATATGTTCCCTCTTTGATTTAAACATTCCATTCTTTAAAACTACATTAAAAATGGTTTGAAGTATTGTTTAGAATTAAACTTTTTAAAATTAATAAAGTATATATGAAACTACCTACACAAGTGCAAGCTTACTGAGATATTATAAATTATTTACAATATCTTAGGATTTTGAAGATTTTGATTCAATGCAGAGTACTTCAAGGTGAATGCATTTTTGGATAAAGACAATGATGTAACAGACTGTAACAACAATATAAGTATATGACTTATTTTTCCTAAACATGTATATGTAATTTATACAGTTGGACTGTGAGCTGTGATTGACTAGATGTGTGATGCATGTATTTTCATTTTTTTTTATAATTGAAAGAGGAGACATGGTTTTCAATTTTCTTGTTTTCTTGGAAGTAAATGACGCTCAGGGTTTCTAAAATGAATTTTAAAGAAAAGATTTTTTTGTTGAATTGTTTTTATAGACTTGATTTTAAAATAAAGATTGATCCAACATTATGAAATAGTTTTACATTTTAAAACGCATATGAAAACTCGGGTCTTCACACTGTCATTTTGGTTGACAACATTATCAAAAGGGCACCATTACTCTCCCCTACATCTCCACCATTGATCAAAATTCTAATAAGTTTACAAAAGCCCATCCAGCTCCATGATTTGATTTTCTTTGCTTTAAACTTCAATTGTTGTCATCATCAGCACCTTCACCTTGAGTGGGGATTTTAGAGAGATCTATGGAGAGATTCTAAGAGATCTAATATGTACAAAAATCATAGGGATTATATCCCTTCCATATTAGATTAATTCATAGCAATTATAAGGATTATATCCCTAATAGATTAGTTACATACGTGTATATATATCAATGTGGATATGCAAAATGAATTAAGAGAGACTTATCTACTTCAATCTTGTCAGTGTATAAGTACTGATTTATTATAACTTGTAGTCATAACATGTTTATCAATTGCTAAAACTATTAGTATCTTCAACAACTACTTGTTAAGAATTACTATTTCTCTAACAAGGGTGATTTTATATATTAACATGATAAATATATGGTATACTAGTTGCTAGGAACAATGGAACAAACCTTTTACATATGGGAAGGGTTTGTATGTGGGGACTGAATATGTGGTTTTCTAACCGATTTCATTGCTTATTGGGAAGGGTTGGTCAGTCCTTTCATGCATGGTCCTTTTTTGTATAAATAGGTTTGGCTATATGCCAATATAGCAAGTATATCTACTACACAGTACATATAGAATTACTCATAGGCTCCTATGTCATGTGTGCTTTAACACGTATGTAATGGCTACGTGTGAGCTTATAAAGCCTGTATCAAATCTCCATGTTGTACCTCAATGTATGATAGAACAAGAGGACTTACACCCTAATGATAAATCATGTCATCTAATATAAGAGGACTAGATTGCTTATTATTGGCTTATAGAATGTTTTACGCCACAACAACTCATTTACAAGTGAAGGTCCGGCCCTGTATGTAGCTTCTCATAAGTGGCCCAAATAGGATAAACGTAAAAATAGGGGCTTAAAGAAAGCCCAAGATGTCATAATAATTTATTATATAATAGTGGTCTAACTTAATTCCTATTGGATGGCCACATTCTATATCCATTAAAAATAGTGTAAGAGTAACAAAAAATAATAAGACAAAATAAATGGTATTCCAAAACAAAATTCTACTCCAAACTTATCCATGCAGAAAACTACAACAAAAACCATGAAAAAATAGATGCATGAAAAACTAGTAAGCTAGGACACTGTTAAAACCTATAAAACGATATAGGAAAAGAGAAACAAAAGGTAGAGTAACAACAATATTAAACTTCTGAATTTTTAACTCTTCTAACTTCTTTCCTGAATTCTTTGAAGATTCCCCTCACACTTGTTCTTAAATCTATTTGGAGAAAAATTATGTTGTACCTACGTGACTATTGATACTAACATAGATAAAGCACGCGTGGGCCTCAAAAGGCTGATGGTATAAACTATGCTTCTCCTAACCCATCCAAGGCTTGTGGTACTCAATAAATCATCTCCATTATCAACCATCATATTAGTTACTGTTTTTGCTTCAAACATTTTACAATTTTTTTCAACCATTGATTTTGCATCTAGAATAAGATAATGGTGGTGTGGGTCATTAAATAGAGAATCCTTTGATGCATCACTCCCATAAGATAATTGACTTTGGTTACTAAATTGTAGGCCTCACATGTTCTTAGAGCTCTTATCAAGAGAGAAAATAGAGTCCACATGACCCACATACTCCATCATATGTGATCACTTTAGGATTTTTCTTTAGTAGGTTTTCAATTTTTATTCAAACACTTTTCAAAAGTGAGAAACTTCTAAACTAAATATATCTCGTTATATATTAGACTTTTATTTAGTCAAATTGAAAATATGTGGCGTTGAGTTATCCATCACTAGTCACACATGTGGGCCACTAATCAAGATTAATTATATTAATTAAGTATCCTTTGGTGAAATTACTATTATACTCTCCCACCATTCTACATTCTAATTATGATCTCATGGGTGTGTTGAATTAATTGGATACCTCTAAATATAAACTAAGCATAATGGGCTGCATCACTAAATGTGATCTTTACTCGGATAAATTATTTATCAATAGTCACTGCCAAGGCTTTGGTTTTACACAATATCAATTACAAGTAAAATATCATTCTCCATATGAGGTCCTTTATTGGGCATCTTACTATTCTTATGAGTCCAATACATATCTAAAATACTTAGGTACAGTTCCAAAATGAGCTTTACTAATTGACACATCAAACATATGATCTAAGTTCACTCAAATCATAGATCACTCAAGTCTAATAACTCGTCTAATAAATACTTTTATTTTCATGTCCACAAAGTGTTTTAGATGTGAAATCAAGTATTATTTGCAAAAGCACCTTTGAACACGATAAAATGGATGTCTAAGGTCTCTATCCAAGATGACTAAAAAAATATTATCTCCATATAAATGCAATGTCGCATATAGCAAAGCACATCAAAATATAAATTCTCACTTGTAAACATTTAAAGTCTACGTTGAATTTGGATTTAATTTTCCCTGTCTCTCAATAATCTTCACATAGCATCTTTATAATACTAATTAAGGTTCTTGACATTATTTCATGATTAACTTGTTTAAGTCATATGACTTACTTAAATATAAGTAGTACCCTGCAGCCCATATTTACATATGAGCATAGAGACATGTAATTCTTTATTAAAAAGGTCAGTCTTGGTGCATGAAGCTCTTGCATATGTAGGATCTAGGAAAGGGACAGACCACAAGTGTTAATAGTACAGAGTCTTACCTTGCATTTTTGTAAGAAGCTGTTTCCACGCTTTACACTTGTGATTTCAAGGTCACACAACAACAACTTTACCATTGCACCAAGCTCCCCTTCACATGTAATTCTTTATTGATAAAGTGAAAACAAATCGTAAAACCTCACAAGGAGGGGCATGAAAATTACAGTCAGAGTGGGTAGGGTCTTGGCAGGCAAAGATAAAACACTAGAATTGGGGTAGGGGACCCGTTGCCATCTTACTTGGGACTTTGGTCCCTAGGTCCGCCCATAAGCCCTGACCCCGCTCGAGGCAGATCCAGATGCACCACGTCTTCCATGGTTCTATTTTGGTCTACATATGCACAGTACGCATCGGTCACATTCTAAGAGCCACCAAACAAAATGGGCGACCTTCCAACTCTTTAACCCGTTCCTTCAACAACACGCTTAAGCACAAGATTTCTCACCATCCCCTTCCATTTTCTTGCGGTCTGTCGATCTGAAAGAAAGACAGACACAGGGAACAGAGAGGAAAAAACTTTGGGCATCCATGGACTCATGGGACGCTCTTCGGAGTCAGGTATTCTCCCCAAATTCTTGTACCTTCCAATTTCAATTTGTTTCTCTGATGTATTTTCCTTTTCCTTTTCAATTCATAAATGGAATGGTCTGAAAGTAAGCGCTAATTCCACAATTCAGATCCGGTCTTTCAGTGATCCGTCATTCAATTCATTTGGGATTCATTGACTGCTTTTAAGAATTGCTTATATAGACTTCGTCATTCACGAAATTACCTACTTATTCCGGATTCAAATTCTTGAACATTAATATGCTCGCGTTGTTTCCTTCGCTGTCCTTCTGACTTGTTCGAAGTCATTTTTTGAGATATGATTTTTCAGTTCTTCGGTCCAAAATGTTAGTTCTTGTGTGTCATTTGATGGAGCCATTGGCAAGTGTATATTTGTTTTCTTAGCTTCAGCATTCTACGTCCTTCAATTGTGGGTCAGATTCGTATTTCCTATAGAGACTGATGTGTCCAATGATCAAACATTGGATAGTTGGAGATTTATGGGTTTATAGAGCGCTCCAAGGTTTACTTGGGTAGAAGTACGTTATGATCCATGTTATAATTTTTTAAAGAACTCGACTATGACATAGACATTCTTATCATGAATATTCTGGCATATCATTGTGCATGATGTGAACAATTGGAAAATGGAAAGGGCAAACAGTTGTATGACCACATGGTCAGTATGCGCAACATAATTGGTTGCAGTCATCACATGGCATTACATGCATCATTGCATCATATGGTTTTTGCAACGATGAAGCGACATCTGGTGGCCCTGTTTCTACCTGTTGCTCTGTACCAAATTATAGGCTATTTTAGTAGTTAGATCTGGTTAGGGCAGTGTTTCAAACTTGTATCAGGCCTAAGTTGGCCAAAATTAAATGTAGATATTTTGGATGGGTCATCTTTGATGGTAAACTTTTTTACAACTTGGCCTAGTCAAATGAGTTTTTGCAGTTTGTAGGGCAAAACTATCTAAGCATGATTAGGCCAGTCGATAATTGACATAAGCAGTAGCTAAACAATGTCCAGCTGGTGGTAGGCAGTTATATAAAGGCTTCATTATGAATAAGAACTCACTTATATCAGACAATTAGAAAGTTTGGGGTATCTTTTTGCTTGTTTTCTGAATAACAAGCTGCTAAACTGTCTGATGGAACTGAGATTTTGCTGTAGATGATTTCTATTATGAACCACCTTTAGATGTGGAGTTTATGTGAATGAGTAGTTACTATGGTTGGAAAACCTCCTTTTTTCTCTCTCTCTCTCTCTCTCTCTCTCTCTACAACTATGAATATTTTTACTAGATGCTTTCAAGAGTCTAAGTAATTAGTTGTTTGCAACATGGATAGTTACAATAATTCTATGAGTAATTTAAACAATAGCACATAGCTTCTTTAAAAGCATGTGTATGTCATGTCATATACGGTAAATGTATTTGATAGGTAAGTACCGTTACTAGGTTTTCTAAGATTTGGTGATTTGGTAGAATCTCAATGTGTGAAAAAGGAAAGAGGCTATTTCCCCATTCATGGTGTTTGGCACTCATTATAGTTTTCCTAGGTTGCAAGGTGTCTAGAATCTTACATAAGCCTTATACATGTGCCTAGAAATCCATGCATCAACTAGATGATGAAGATCAAAGAGAGAAAGAACTGAGATTTCAAAGGATATTCTAGGATTTGCGAGAATTTTGGGAACTAGGACGAATTACGGTTTGTGATAAAGGAAAGTATTGATATAAAGAGAACGGAAAGAAGGAGAGAGAGAAGAAAGAGAATTTATCTTGTAGAGAAAGAATGAAGAAAAAGCAGAATGTGTCCTGTAGGGGAGAGAAAGTATATCCACCTTGGACAGATATTAGGAGCTGAAGAAGAAGTGTGTAAGAAGAGAAACCATAGAGGATGAGAGAAGAAGAACAGAAGATTCTAGAAGTTGAAAGAAGAAACATAGTAGCATTAGAATGAGGATGAGAGATGAAGAAGAAATAGAAGTAGAAGAGAAGATTCTAGAAGTTGAAAGAAGAAAAATAGTAGCATTAGAAGAGAAGATTCACAGAAGTTGTTTTAAGAATAAATGGTAGTTGTAGCAAAGGAGGAAGAAGAAGAGTTGAGAAGTAAAGAATTGAGAAATAGAAGAGAAGAAGAATCAAGAGAAACATAACATTCTATAGACCGAAGGTTACTTGACATGTAAGGAATCTATTGCTGAAACCTACACAACAAGATATCAAAAGACTGTTGTCATTCACTTAGGTCTAAAACATGGCCCACAACTTAAAATAATACATTAAAACACTGCAAGTAACTTAAGCAAAGCATAATATAATATTCCTAATTGATAATGGTACTCTTTTACTATGGATAACATTGAAGCTACATGTGATGGTCCTCGTCATTATCCCTGGCTTGAAAATCTGACTTTGTAGAAGGAAAGTGACGGTACTGCCCACATGCTAATCAATGTTCTTCATATCTTTCCATGATCTTGAATTCTTTGGCCATGACATTCAAGTTTTCCCTTCCGGCTCCTGTTTCGGCTAGATAAAAACCATAATTATCTTGCATTTGTTTCTCTTCGGTCATCTTATATGTGTAGATCTCCCACTAGCAGTAATGATGATAGAGCCAAAGCTCTGGTACCAAACCGATGCAGACCAAAGAGAGAAAGAACTGAAATTAGGTTTAAAAGATAAAAAGATATTCTAGGATTTGAGAGAATTTGGGGAGCTAGGATAGAATTAGGGTTTGTGTTAAAGGAAAATAGTGATAGAGAGAGAAAGAAAAGAAAGGAGAGAGAGAGAAGAAAGAGAATTAGTCTTGTATAGAGAACAAGGAGAATTTGTCTTTGTAGAGGGAAAGAAAGAATGTCCATCTTGGACAGAAATTACGAGGTGAGGAAGAGTTATGAAAGAAGAGGAACCATAGAAGATGAGACAAGAACAAGAACTAGAAGAGAAGATTCACCGAAGTTGAGAGCAAAATAAGTAGAAGTAGAAGAGAAGATTCACAAAAGTTAGGAGAAAAATAAGTGAAGAATAAGCAGAAATGAAGAGGAAGAAGAACCAAGGATACTAGAAGGATATTTTATTTCATTCCATCATTATATATAATTACTGCAACAGAGAAACAACATAAGGGTTATTTGACATATAAAGAATGGATAAGATGATGAAGAGGATATTTTATTTCATTCCATTATAACTTAAACTAGCTACAATAGAGAAAAACTTACTCTTTTATATACCTAAGGGTTAGTTGACATATAAAGAATGTATGAGAAGAAGAGGATATTTTCTTTCATTCCATCATAACATAAACTTACAATGACAGAGAGAAACATATCCTTTTATAGATCTAAGGGGTGCTTGACATAGAAAGAATCTATTACTTAAAAAAGAAAGACTCTTTTGTTATTCACTTAACTATAAAACTTGGCTACAACTTAAAATAAAGCATTAAACAAACTACAACGCATGGTCCACCAGTATTAACTTTAGAAAAACATAATATAAGGCTCCTAACTGATAAGAACTCCCCTTTACTACGGATAAGACTGAAGTTGCTTGTGATGGTCCATATCAGTAGATGTCAACCCCTTGGTGACTGTGGGGGCAACCAGCCTCTAGGTGTTGATTGCAATTTAGCAATCATTGCAAGCAGAGTTTGGCACTTTAGTGCACCTCACAAATTGCATAATGGAGTGGAACAATAAACTATCACAGACCCTCAGTCATAAAATTAGAGTCAGATTCTATGCCACCTCAAAGAGTCCATCAATGATAGCCACCACTATTTAAAGATTCAACTTTTTCCCCATTGGTGGGTCCACACTCTCAAATATCTATATTTCAGCAATCTTAACAATATGATGGAGAGACTTCTTCATATTATTATGAATGTTTTTGTTAATTTAAGGTTGTTCATGTGGTAATACAATGAGGTATGCTCTCTACTACATTTATCCCTACCTTCTGGTGAGTCATGTGCTGGTTAGAACCCCCTAGTCAATCATTGAGCTCATGAATTCACTTTTTTTGGCCCCACCAAGTTGACGATAGACTTCTTTGACTCTTGTCAATAAAAAAACTTGTCATGTCAGCTCTCCCAAGTGGACTCTGTTTTAGCTTTACCTTGGGCTCGTTCTTCCTCAAGTATGAATTTTGATGTTAGGATCACTAATTTTAATAATTTGGTAATGGCACACAACCACAAGACATGGAGGATGGGGATAGAAAATATCAAACTGGTGAGTCAGTTCCCCTTCTTCAAATAATGTTAAATGCTCAAGGAAGATCCATTTATGGATAAAAGTAAGGAAGTATTTTGTGTTGAGAATTTTGCTACGAGAACCCTAATTCAGATTATGCCAACTAATAAGCACTTGAAAATGGCATAATGTCCCAAAATTTAAGGCATACCAAAAACACTTCCAACTAATAAACACCCAAACTTTGACTTCTGTGGGTAACTGTTTGGAAATCTATTCAAATTTACGATTTTACTACTTAAAACGCTAAACATGATGCACAGAAAAATAGGAGAGAGCAATCCATAGGGTATTGGCCTCCCTCCCCTCCATTGTTAGACTGATTGGACCCATATATAAGAAGGAAGATACAATCTTCAAATGGATAAGTTATATGATGGATGAGTACAAGTGGGACCTACTCTTTCAACGAGTGGAACCATTTATCTTGTAACTTGTGATGTGGTGTGTCACATTTAAAATTTCTGACTATTGGTTTTAAGCCCTTGATTCGTGGATGGTTGATTGACAAGTGTAGACTATTTTTCTGGTTTCTAATTATCAAAATGAAAACCATTGACAAGGGCTTAGAATTACTTGGGAAGAAATTTGGTCTGTGCTTCACAACAGAAGTAAGATGGTTCAGAACATTCTAAGTCGTTGGCCCTACATATCCTTTTAGCCATTCATATTTCCATACCCGCTCATACTAAGTAGCGGGCCCAGTCATTCTAAGAGTTCACAACTATTTGGCTTTACCAAATCCAGGGTGAAATTGTCAATTTTTATAGATTCCAAATGGTTGGCAGTAGAAATTAGTGTTTCAGTAAAAAAATTTCAAACACCTTAAACATTATGGGATATCATCCGGTTTTCAAAGGCTTATGAGTTGGCAAAATCTAAGTTAAGGATCTTTTAGCAAATTTATTATTTTATTTTTATTTTCTACAAAATCGGTGCTCTAGGGTTTGTCCATCTGTATGTCTTTACCATTTTCTAGAAGTTTAAAGCATGCATCCTCAAATTTTGTAAATAATTATCTAATTTTGAAATTCCTAGACTGACGTGTTAATTATCAGACACCATTTTCTGAGATGTGACATTGGCATTTTCTGTAGAAGGATCCATGATTGGATGATCAATCGCCATCACCAAAGTCCTATTTTGGAAATTTTATTATCCCCTCAGCAAATCATTGTTAAATCTTAGGATCCAGTTCTTAAGTTCGCTCCAACTGGCTAAGTTTCCACAGAAGTGGAGTACAAGAAAGTACAAATCTGGTTCTGCGATATCAAGCCACCAACACTCTAAATTGGTAATGGAAAATGGAAAGAAGATGCACATTAAATACAATTTGGGGTAGAAAAGAGAAGGAAGATGCGCATTAATTACAATAGGCCAGAAAGTCATAGGAAGCATTCAGTATAATTGCTATTATGCTATATTCTGTTTATTTAACTGACTTAAACTATGCCATCAATGGAAAAGTTAGGTATTATTGGTTTGCACTCTTGATACCTTTCCCTGTTTTTCATCTATCTGGTTGCAAGTTGAATTTTTTTTTTCTCAAATTTTATATGCAGGCAAGGAGAATTGAAGCACAATTGGATGAGCAAATGAATATGTATCGTAGATTGGCTGCTGCAAAGACTGATGGTTCAGAGAAAGAACTTGAATCTGGGATAGATCAGTTAATGAAGCAATTTCGGCAAGTGATTTCACAGATGCAGGCTTGGGTATCATCTGGAGGCTCAGAAATCTTTTCTCATACTTTGACTCGGCACCAGGAGATCTTACAGGATCTTACTCAGGTAGTAATGCTCCATGAGATCTACGGACTGTTACATTTAGACTCCTATTCACCATGACTGCTGCTAAAATGTTCTAGACATCAAAGGAGTGACTAACATGATCCCAAGTGCAGGAGTTCCATCGACTCAGGTCTGGCATTAGAGCTAAGCAAGAGCATGCATCACTCCTTGAAGATTTTAGAGAATATGATAGGACAAGAGTGGATCTAGAAGCCAATGGTAGTTTTGAAGGTCAAGCCCTCCTTAAAGAACAAGCAGCTATTAGCCGAAGTACAGGACAGGTACTGGAAACATAATGCTAGTTATCCTCATGAATTTAGTCTTTACTGAACTTGGCTTGTTTTGCATTTGATTTAGTACTTATAAATGTTATTAAAACATGCATGAGAGAAGATCAGGAGAAGCAATCATCAATGATTGGGTCAATGTGAGTCCTTGTGTCATCCCTCAGCTTAGGCAGTAGAAGTTCTTGACATAGCGTTCATGTTAATTATTGCTAAATTCCTCAGTTACAATTGATTATTCTGATTTTTCAACTGCTGCGATTATCCACCCATCATAAAATTCAATGAAGTCTTTCTCCAAATTCCATTACTAGGAAAGAAAATGAAAGATTCAATTGCACCAGGACATATGTTGCTTATATCTCTTCCTTTATGGACAACCAGACATACACAGGTCCAATAGTGTCTGTGCTATTCATATATTCCACTTTCAGCTTCCTGTGGTATATAATTTATTGACTTTTCCCCAACCCTTTTTGGAATCTGCAGGCAGCCATTAGCTGGCACAGTTATTTTAATTGGAGCATCTATATTTTGTGAGATTTAAAGTGGAATTGCCCAACCTTACAGAAACGCAGCATGTTTTGCAAGTTGGCGGACATTGATACTTTATTTCCATTCTTTTAAGAACACTAGTTGAGATTCAGAATCCTTTATCATCCCAAGCATCCACATCCATTCCTAGTTCACTTATATGTAAAAAAGAAAAGTTAGCTAATGATTTAGAAGTTCTCTACTATTTTCAGCTTTTCAGGACTTTGCTTGCTTCAGTCATATATGATAGTAATAGAGGGTTGAAAAGTTGCATATAAGTGCTTATGTCATTCCACTTTTTCAAATTTTCATAGGAAGCAGTGTTCAGTTTCTGGTATTTATTTCAGCATATATTTATTATTCTTCATGTGTAATGCCATGTTTGTTGTTTAATCTGCCTATGTTAATGGCTTCTGTGGCTGGTGGTAATGAAAAATTGTTCGAACTTTTGTAACACATTCTTATAACACTTGAGGTTCTTATCTCTGTCTGCTTCCTTTTTGTGTATAAAGATGAATTCATTACGACTCTTTAATAGAGTAATGCTACAGTAAAGGCGCATCTGCACTTAAACTGTGGTGTGGCAGCCATTTGAACTGTTGATTTGTAAAAATGGGTAAGATTAAATATGTATCTAAAGAAGGTACTTTGACAATTGGCGGAAAACAGAAATTGCAAAACATACAGCCTAGATTTTAGGAGCAAATCTTGGATCCAGCTGTTTGAGTTTTCCTTTTTTCTCCAATTGCCAGAGTATAGATACCCATTTAATATTAGCTGTTCTGACAAATCAACACCTCAAATGGATGCTGTACCAGAGTTTACTAGTACTTCTTTTTTACATGTAAAAAGAATATATTTATTGCTTTGAGATTGTCACCCTGTTTACTGAACTTTAACAAAAATCCCTTTTCATGCCCCATTTCTCAAATCGTACAGTTAATACCCTATTTTTGTTTTCAAATGTAGTATTTCCATATTACACTCCCCTCTTTTTATGCGGAAACCTCAATTTCTCAGATCCATCCTTAGTTGTCATTTATTGCACTTTGAAAGTTATAGCTGATAAAAAGAAAAAATCAAAGAGAAGATACCATTATCAGTAAATAGAATGTGAATCTCATCTCACTATTGCCTCAGGAATGTAGTAGTGCCCTGTAAAAATAAGAAGGAAGTGTAATATAGCTTTGTGAATGCAACGTAGATTAATTATTAATGGATGATTCATTTCAGTTTTAAATGTAGGTTTGGTGAAGACACTATTCACTGATCTCCTCGTGTATCAACTTCTGCAAAGCTGTTACCATAACATTTTCTATGCTGCAGATTGATAATGTGATCTCCCATGCCCAAGCTACACTAGGGACTCTTGTTCTTCAGCGATCAACATTTAGTGGTATTGGTTCAAAGATAAGCAATGTTAGCAGTCGCCTTCCTTCGGTATGCAACAGAGCTCCGTCCAATTGTTTATACTCCAGTTGCTGGATCATATTTGGTAAATCTGTCGTGCATAGTGTAATGTGCTGTTAACATAATTGTGCAGGTTAACCATATCCTGACGGCAATCAAAAGAAAGAAGTCCATGGACACCATCATTCTTTCTCTTGTTGCATCTGTGTGCACATTTCTTATTCTGATTTATTGGTTGAATAAGTGACATGGTGTAAGATGGAGCAGTTGTATATTTCTTCTTGATATTGTAAGTACATAGGCTGTTGCTTGTCAGATACTCTTATCATCAGGGAAGTTTTGGAATCAATACTTTCAGTATTCAAATCTTCCAGGAGAGTGCATTTTTCTTGCCAACTTCCGTATTTGTTTGTGCATGTTTGTCCATTAAGATTTTGCCAGTTCTCTTCCCATGTGTGGGTTTGTCAGTATCTGCAAATGCATGAACCTAATTTGGTATATGTCCAATTTGATCTGTAAAGGTTTATTTCCACAGGCATCAGCAGGTGCCGAGATGGTATTTTTCTCATCAATCTGGTATCTATCAGCAGGGTTGATCAGGCACTTGCCATTGTTCGAGGTTCTAACAAGAAACAGGTGTACTCAAAGCTGGATACTTTTGTTTTTCACTTTTATGAATCACTAGGTGTGTAAGCACATGACTTCTGTAATTTTTTTTATGAAGGCATGCAATCAAAAGTATGGAAAAGACGAGAAACTGCAAATCTTGCATATGTAATGGTCTTCCCTGTTGTACGACTATTAGAATCAAATTGTTTACTCGGCGAATAGGAAAAAAAGAAGGTTTCATAAACTTACTTCCAAGAGTTATTATTGAAGTCGTGGCAATCTTTGTGATCCTATTTAAACTACTCATCAGTTTCTTTCTAGTCCAATGTAATCCTCTCTGTCGTTAGTTATTACTGAATGCAAATGGTTAGGAGTAGGTCAATTCATGGATTATTCAGCTGAAGGGACCACGCGTTATCTGCCCGATGATGGGAACCATTGTACCTTCTACGTCGTTCTCTTTTTTAACCCGCCAATCTAGTTTTTTGTAGTTTATCTAATAATAGACTGGACTAAACTGACCGGTTTGTTCTCAAATCACAATTTTGAGCAGTTTTAATAATTTCAATCTACATATCACGTTATTGCAGGTGGGGGCATGCCCTGTTTGGAGCATGCCATTCAAGTTGCGGCATCGCGTTTCATCGAGTTTTGACTGGTTAGTTATGGATGCGGTATAGAAGGGGAGCCTTGGCACAATAAAGTTGCCATCGTGTGACCTTGAGGTCACAGGTTCAAGGCGTAAGAGCAGCTTCTTGCAAAAATGCAAGATAAGGCTGCATACTATGAACCTTTGTGGTCCACCCCTTTCCTGGACCCTGCATATGCAGGAGCTTTGTGCATCGGGCTGCCCTTTTTTAGTTATGGATGTGATATAAAAGCGAGTTGAAGTGGCTGAACCACTTGCTTAGGATTTTAAGCATGATTAAAGAGACGGACTCAGTCTATTTATTAAAGAAAAGCTGAAAGCATGTAGCTTTCAGCCCTGTATTTTCAGGTTAGACGAGGCAAGTGCCTGGGAAATGTGACGAAGAAGGATAACAACAAGATAACATGTAAAATTCTTCTCATTACTTTATACATGGATTAGAAACGTGCAGTTTCCAATTGTTAGATGTGGTTTCCATTGTAGCAAAGTCATGGGTGCGTGTGGATCAATGGAATTGCTTTGTTTAATGTCCTAATCAAGTCTATTAAGCACTTATAAAATATGCTTAAACCCAGCTTCCAAGTAATTAAGCGACGACCACATCAATCTTTGACGGTCCCATGGCCACTTGAGTAGTGGATCTTGGAACCTCATCCTAAAAGCGACAGACCGCATCTTACACCGAGCTTTACACATAAAGAGGACGGTCTACAGGAACGAACTCCTGTCACACTAATTGAACTTGTTTGCCTCATTTCTTCAAGCTTATTCGTGACACATGCGGCGACTAATTGGCGGCACAAGCTCCAAAACAGCGACTTTTCTAGCTCCCACCTGGACTAAATATTGTTTTCTTTCGTTAGGTACAAAGGTGGATGTTCCATAAGACTTCAAGGTGTGTTCTTTGCTGAAAGCGACTTGAGCCAGTGGGGACTGTTGGGTTTCGTTCAGTTGTTAAACTGCGGGTTTATCATCTATCTATGCGGCTTGATGGGAACTCTGTGACCTTCTGTTTTGGCATTTCAACGTGTTGATGGACAGGAAGGTTCGGTGGATGTGGGAAAGAAAGTTGGACATTGAAATCCGTTGAGGATATGATCGAATTGGCGTAGACAAAGCAAGGGAGGAGAACTGATATGCGACAAATGAATGGAAAAAGAGGGGAGGGAAGAGAAAAGCAAGGGCCACTCAGTCATGTCCAATACGCCTTTTAATTCTTGGAGGGGAGGGAAGTGTATTCAGTGGACTTACGTTCATGGTAATCATTAAAGGAAAATACTTATCTCAACCTCATACTTTAGAGGATGTGATATGTTATAATAATTCACAAAAAGCTTATTGCGTAGGACAGCACTTAGAGGAGCAACAGGGTGCTAATAGGAGGGTGCTTCGTTGTCAGCTCCCCCACCTACTTGTCGGCCATGTGTAGCTAGCAATAAGGATAAGTGAGAAGGAAAATCTTGGCGCAATGGTAGAATTGTCATCGTGTGACCTTGAGGTCACGGGTTAAGGCATGAACATAGCCTCTTGCAAAATACAAAATAAGGCTGCGTACTATTGACCCTTATGGTCCACCCTTTTCTTGAACCCTGTATATGTAGTAGCTTTGTGCACTGGGACTGCCCCCTAATAAGAAAAAGTGACATCCCACGTGGCCATGTGGAATTACCTTATTGCCGATCTTTTAATGTTTCTATCTGATTGCTAATTCGGTCTAATCTTCATCTGGTGACATGTTTTCGGTTGACATGTACTTGTAGAGTTTGTGTATGCGTAGGTTCGTAATTATGCGGCTCAGGTGATATTTGCTCATTCCTGAAATGATCGACCCACTAACTAGTTCCTAGGTCCCAGTTTTTAGGCCACTTGGGAGTAATTAATTTGGGAGTTTAGAGGAGTATCAAACGTGACAATTGTTTAAACCTTTCTTTTTGTTCGTTTTGATGTACACTTTGGTAGTATTAAAAAGTGTTTTAGAGGCTAATCTAGTTGTTTATAGAGAATACTGTTATGAGTAATGCATTGCCTGTTCCAATTATCTTAGAAAAATTATAAGATCACTAGATTGGCAAGGCACCATTCAATTCATGGCCCATCTACATACTGTCCTTTGCCATTAATGTGTTGACCATTATTTTATTGAACATGATGGCACATCTAAGAGGATCCTTGCCATCGGGGTTGCTTAAGAAGAGCCTTGAGCGGCAAAAATCCTTGATCCTGACCAATCTATAAACAGACTTTTTGAGGGGTTTCTCCACGCTTATTGACCACCTTCTACTTCGGGACCATGATCAGATGGCTAAGATTGTTAACTCGGGATTCACCAAGTGGGTTCCATTAAATAAAAAAATGCACGTGTTTGGTGCGGGTCCATGGAAAGTTCTGTGAAAGGCAAAAAAGGATGGAAACGGCTCTGCAAAGACTTCCTCAAGAAGATCAGTCTTCTAATACGGAATCCTACCAATCTTCGACGCAGCCTCAATCCAACATTTCCTCCTTTGGTAGGATAATATTATGGTACAAATAAAACTCCCATATATGGGCAGATCCTAAGGGCATGAAATCTCGGGCCGGAAGGACAGTAGAAAATGATATTTCGTGGGAAGTGGAAGCCAAAACTTGAAGTGGACACACTGACACAGGGACTTAGTCCATATCTCATAATATATTAATAGGATTGTATTAGATATTGTGTGTTCATCGGGAGTGACAAAGCCGAAAAAGGAAGGAAAGGGTAAGAAGACATGCCCCATGAGAGTTTTCCTTGTACACTTCTTCCCTTTCCGATCTTCTTTTCCTTTGTCTTCAAGTCATCTGCTTTATAGAGTTTACTATTATAAGAACGAGTAACTGTCAAACAGGACATCCTTTCCATACTCAGAAGGTAGCCATTAATTCTGTCATCAATAAATATATCTCCCTTGCTTTCAAAATCAAGCTTTTATACCACATCAACAAGCCCAATTCAGTCTGTCTCAAACCAATCCCTCTCTTGGTCATGGAAGGGCTTAGCATAGAAGCATGTCTCTCTGGGACATCTGGCATCTCAGCAACTGAAGCTCCTCTATGTCGAGATAATGTTGAGCAAAACAAGGAAGAAGCAGACCAACTACAACAACTTCACCAGTGTCAGAAAGATGAAACTGAGCCTGATCTTTCATTAGATCTAAGCCTTTCCAACAACGATTCGGATCGTGGGTCGATGCTCGAACTTAATCTGATTGACTGTTTGCAAGTGGACTCGCCGACGAGGCCGGAGCCGGTGCCGAAGCCCCCACCGTCGGAAGTTAAAGCGAAAGAGGAAGAGCCTAGAGTTTTCTCTTGTAATTATTGCCAGAGGAAATTCTATAGCTCCCAGGCACTTGGTGGTCACCAGAATGCGCATAAGCGCGAGCGCACGCTGGTTCAAAGGGGGCAAAGATTGGGCGCTCTGGGTGCTCCATCTTTCGGGCACCATAATCCACACCGATTTTCAGACATGGCTTCTTTGCCACTTCATGGATCTTACAACGGATCTTTGAGCGGATCTTTCAATCGATCTCTAGGAATTCAGGTGCACTCTATGATTCACAAGCCTAATTTATCATCATCTGCCTCTGGACTTCCTTATGGCCACAACTGGTCCAGACTGCCTTTAGATTCACAGCCAGCAATTGGCCGATTATCAATGGAGGATTATCATGTAGGGAGTGGATATAGAGCTTCGGCATCCACTTCAAGAGGCGGCGCTGCTCGGTTCGATGCTGGTTATGGTATCCGGTCATCGGCAATGGCTTCTGATGAGCCTGTTGGTGGGGGATGCTGGGGCATGGCTACTAGCAATAGATTAAGAGCTGCAGATGAACCCAAGAAGCTTGATTTGAATCTCAAGCTGTGAATTGTCCCAGTTTTAGTCTTTGTTCGTGATATTTTGTTTCTTGGTAGAAATACTGTACATTGATCAAAGAACTTTTGCTATTTTTGACTTGGCTGTATGCAAATATAGCTTTCTATTGCTTATGTGCTCATTCTTTGTCGCAGTTGAATTTTACTTATTTTCCTTTCTCTACATTGAGTCCATAGAAATGAATCATGAAATAGAAGTATGGATCATGCTCTTGATTGTACAGGCAATGTGGATGAAGCCTTATCTTTTTCATTTGTTGATGTCTTGGCCCAATACAAAAGCCAAGAAAAGTTTTTTCTTTTGTTTTCTCCTTGCTTTTCTAAGTGAGCAAGAAAAGCTATGGGGGATGCTTAAAAGGGAAGTGTCAGAAATTAAAAGGAAAGAAAGATAGTAATTTAAATTGTCATTTATATAATAGAGTCATAACCTACCCATAAAAGTCTCAGAATTTCAGAACTTCTTACAATGTCCGAATTTAATGCAAATTTACAGAAATCAACATGTATTTGTCAAATGAAATCAATTTATTTGAACAGCCAGGGACAAATTCAAAATAAAAACTTAAATTCACATTCTAATAATGCTGTTTCTCCTGATCTTGCCTTGTCGATTTATTCGGAATAAGAAATTTGCAAGTGTGGTAAATAATCCCTTGATAATTGGTTTTACAAATAAAGCTTAATTAAACACAAAGATGTTGTTGGAAGCGTTGGAGTTGGAAACTCTCTTTTCTACTTTCCATGTTGGGTTTTCTTCCTTTTCTAGAGATAATTGAGTTCTTCTTTTGAAGTTTGAACTCTACCTTCTGTTTAGGAGAACTTTTGGCAGGTTTAATAACATTTCCTTCTGAGGTTGCTGCATGCCAGCAATGTAATAGATGTGAACTCTCCCAATGTGTTTTAAGTACATTTAACCATTATCCAAGCGTTACTTCTCCAAATATGACAAGAAATCTCAGTAGATTCATGAATGCTCTCATAACAGGCGTGTAATCAGATCTTCAAAGCAAGATAAGGTGCTCTGATCCTGTCCATTCAGTTCATTGATACTCATTAAAGATGGGAACAATACCAAAACTGAAATTCCCTTTGCACTGTGGGCTACAAGTCTGAAAGAGTTGACATTTAACTAAAAAGCCAAATATTCTTCAGAAATTTCTGCTGCTTTTGGCAACTCCTGTTGGCTCTCTCCAGTTCAGAATCCCATGCATTTATGGATAGCTCGCCCTCTTTCTAGAAGGGAACAGATGATTTGGGTTAACTCTTGCAACAGCTGTTATGTGGTGTCAATCTTTGTTGGGCTGTGATCCATTGGATGACATCTAATTACCACTATAATTATGGTTCAAACATGAATTACTCCAGAAAGTTCAAAACAACCAATCACAGTGCGTCCCACTTCCTGCCCATTACCTATCTATAAAGTGACCCAGAAGATGAACGGTTTGGATCCCCAACCATATATCTTGGCCCCCGTACTGTTAGCCGAGCCGGAGTAAATGCAGACATCAGACAATAGGTCACGGATTAGAGATGATCAACGCTGGTTGTGTTCGAACATTAAAAGGAAAAAGATATAATATGGTTTGTCGTACATTCAAAAGAATTTTATTTTTATTTTTCCGTACATCAATTGTTTTTTATGGATTTTATTTTTTATTATTATTCTTTCGTGCTATATTGATAATATTATTATTGTTACAATATTTACTTATATTTTTTAATAATACATAG
The DNA here is from genome assembly GCA_035236585.1 of Warburgia ugandensis. Taxonomy (NCBI): domain Eukaryota; kingdom Viridiplantae; phylum Streptophyta; class Magnoliopsida; order Canellales; family Canellaceae; genus Warburgia; species Warburgia ugandensis. The sequence goes on along the minus strand of CP141127.1, from coordinate 11,487,176 downwards.
GTTGTCGCTTGTTAGTGGCCTAAGATTGAAATGAAAGCTTTGAAAGATTGCATGATGCATTGAATATACGAGTGGATTGCATGGTCCCACTAGTCTTTGATTCCAGGTAAGAAACTGGGATATTTTATTAACCTTTTTAGGTGGACAATGACCCGACGGGTTTGAAATGCTATCAACTCCGGCAGAATTACTGTAGAGATGATGGGCATATCTTGAAATCAAGATTTGTTTGTGAGGTATTATATCATATAAGTCGGCACGATGCACCCCTTCTGTTGCTTAAGGCACATCCAACCTCAGGCAGGGCCCGGATGTTAACCGGTTTTTATCATCAATTATCTGGGGCCCACGTGGACTTGGTGGGTCACGTCATGTATCTTGATTTACTCTGATGATGAGAGAGAGAGATGAAAAGTTTAGAATTTTTTATTACCAACCAATTTGGTCTCGCATGTAATTTTCTTCATTTTTTGCACTAGCCAATAATAACAAAGCAAATTACTAAAATGAGAAATCGGGAGCTCCAGTATATGTAGGGTCAGCTAAAATGATTGACTACAAAGGGTCTATAGTACACAGTCTTACCTTACCTTTTCTCAAGAAATTGTTCTCATGCCTTGAACCCGTAGTGTAACGGGTTCAAGGCATAGACTTTGAGGTGTGTGACCTTGAGGTCACGGGTTTAAGGTGAAAAAACAGCCTGTTGCAAAATGCAAGGTAAGGATGCATACTATTAACCTTTGTGGTCCGCTCCATTCCTAGATCTCACATACGGGGGAACTTTCGTGCACTAGGGCTGCCCTTTTTTCTATTCCTATGTCTCGAACATGTGACCTCTAGATCACACAATGACAATCCTACCATTGTAACAAGAATCCCCTTCAACAAAATAAATCACTACACACTCTTAATGTAATCCCAAGCCAAGGGAAAACACTCATTCGAACCTGTAACCTCTTATTTAACTGGTTTGATACAAAGTAAGATGCCTAATTTCTATTAGGAAGGAAATCATATGACATGGACGAGTGATATATAAAGTTTCTCCATGTTTAGATGATTTTTAGGCGTAGAAGATTGGCTCCTTGTTTCGTAATCGAACCTCTAACAGTAGGATGCCTCCCCGATACTGGTACAGATATTTTTTATGAGAAGATTTGATTTGATGGGAGAACAAAGTCTGTGAACCGAAACTGAAGTTATAGAAACCGCAGATGTTCGCTTGTTTAAAGCAATAACAAGGGAACCAACCGAGGCTGTTTTTTATGCTTCATTGCCTCGGGTTAGTACAATAATTTGTTGGTGTCCAAAGCTCTTGAATCAGATGGATGGTTGTGCTTAGAAACAGCTTCACAAGGTACGTGGCAGATCATTATGAACGGTTCTGATCACCAACTATCTAGGCTCCAGCAGCGACGTATATTCTATCTAGTCTGCTGATTGTCTTTTAGCTTGAGAGAGAGAGAGAGAGAGAGAGAGAGAGTGGGCAAATGGAGCCACTGGCTGTGACGTATTAACCAACCCATTCTTATTATTAGATTGAAGGTTTACCAATTAGATGATTTGGAATATCTGGACAGCATTACCCAATACCATCACAATACAACTCTAGTTATTGGAACACACAAAGTTGTTTCAATCTTGTCTGTCCTCGGTCGGCCCCGCTTTGGTTTTGTTCATTAGCCAACTGACCACGACCTCATTCCCACTCATTTTGGCTGCATGTTTGCGTAGCACATGTACTTAATAGCCACTAAATTTGCTATTGGGATCCTAAACAGACTTTAGCTTACTATCACTAGGTTGCATTATTAGGATCCACATGTAACTTTACGGAACAAAATGAGGTTGCACAAGTACATTATGGGTCTAGTTGCTCAATTATCCCAACCACTTTATCTTCTACTTTTCGCTATAGATGGACCAGGCACAATAATCCACCCCAAACAGAGGGTTTCAAGCTCCCATTTATGTCTTTCGTTGGAAACATGAAAGCCTTTACTAATTGGAAGACCCATGTCCAATTGGGTTTGAACCTGGTACATACACCACTTATAGATATTAACAAGTGGAGGCAACTTGAACTTTTCCAGCCAAGGAAGAACAAACATGCGCATCATCATTTAGCAAGTAATTATCAGTTTCCTGCTATTCACCAAAAATTGCAGTCCAGGATCAGTTTATCAGATTTCAACCTATACATATACAAGTACCATGATTAGTTTTAGATGATCATAACTTTGAAGCAATAGGGACAATGCCATGGACCCAACTAGATTAATACCATCCATTTGATTAGGTAATGCAAATTCAAGAACCTACAAAATACAATGGTTAACTCCGCTAATGCCAGTCCCAAGTTCGGATAAAAAAAGAAAGAGGGTTTTGTATTAGGTGTCAGCCGGCAAGTAAAACTTTTTTGAAGAAGTTGAAGATGATTTTGTTATTTTCTCTTTTTACTTGTAAGTAAATATACACATGTAATGAAAACAATCTTCACCTTCTTCAAAGTATAGTAACCCTAACATGACATGAATCGATCACTGACATTCCCTCAAGCTAAGGCATCTCTTATAAGCGACGCGCTGCATTGAATCCTAGGTACAATGAAAAATGGACAAGGGTTGCTAAGGTGTTACCTTGAAAGCGATACGCTACATTCAATCTTGAGTGTAGTGGAAAATGAGCAAGGGTTGCTTCAACGTCCCTTTCAAAGCAATGCGCTGCATTTGAACCCTAGTATAGCGGAAAGTAGACATAGGTTCATATCATTAGAATTGAGAAGTGCGTAGGTAAATAGGCTATCTCAAAAGCATAAGATTTGTATCGGCACATAAAATACAAGAACATTGAAAGGTAAGAGTTTAGAGTTAGCAGATACGATGAAATGCAGGATAGTCAACATCGCTTATATCTAAAAAACCAATTAGAAATGAGCTAAAATTAAGGAAATCAAGAGGTATAAGCTTTGGTACGTAGGAAATGATAATAACAGAAATTGCATAGGAATAGTAGTAGATAAAGAAATAAAGGACAAAGTTATAGACGTTAAAAGAATCAATGATAGAATTACAATAATAAAACTTATTCTAGGAGCGTAGATAATAAATATTATAAGTACATACACACCACAAGTAGGGTTAGAAGATATAATTAAGAGATAGTTTTGAAAAGATATAGAGGGAGTCATACATGAAATTCCCAATATAGAGGAGATATTTATAAGAGCAAACTTAAATGATCATGTAGGAAAAGAAAAGTAAAGATATAATAGGGTACATAAAGGGTATGGTATTGGAGAACGAAATGAGATGAGGAAAACTATCCTCGCCTTTGCTTTAGCATATAACCTGGCCATTGAAAATACATTCTTTAAGAATAGGGATGAACACTTAATAACCTTTAAAAATTGATCCATAAAAGTCAAATAGACTTTTTGTTACTTAGGAATACCGAAAGATCAATGTGTAAGGATTGTATGGTGATACCTGGTAAGAGTTTTAACATCACAACATAAGTTAATGGTCATTGATATTTACATTAAAAGATAGAAGAAATGAAATGAACTTAATAGGTATCCAAAAACTTAGTAGTGTAACTTAAAAGGGGAGAAAATAACCTTACTCACAAATAAGTTAATGGTAGAAGAAAACTAGAACAAGGAAACTGAAGTAAGCACCATGTGTATTAATATGGCTGAGTCCATTGAGAAAGTGGCAAAAGATGTCCTAAGAGTATATAAAGGTAAAAGGCAATTAGTAAAAGAAACTTAGTGGTGGAGTAAAATAATGTAAAAAGTTATTAAAGAAAAATGGGTATGTTTTAAAGTATGACTAAAGATTAAAGATAATAAAAACTCTGAACAGTATAAGAATTCTAAAAGGTTGCTAAGAGAATAATAAGTGAGGCTATACTTAAGGCATATGATGATCTCTATAATAAATTCAGATAAAAAAAAGGTAAAAAGATGTATTTAAACTTACAAAAATAAGACAACAAAATGGTAAGGACTTAGTCCATGTTAAGTGTATTAGAAATGATGATAAAAGAATACTAGTCAAAGAAGACAAGATCAAACAAAGGTGGGAAAGTTACTTTAAAAAATTGCTAAATGACAATTGCCATGGGAATATAGAGATTGAAAGTTTTGTAAACTTAAATAACATTGGACATTATAGATGTGACCATTATATTAGAATACTTGAAGTGAAAGTGGCCTAAAAAAGGATGAAATCAGGAAAGGCTTTGGGGCTCGATGGTATACCAAAAGAGGTCGAAAGCATATGGGAGATATTGGTGTAATTTGGTTGACCAAGTTGTTTAACAAGATTATAAAATAAAAGAAAATGTCGAATGAATGGAGGAAGAGCTCTATTGTACCAATTTATAATAATAAATGAGACATACAAAGCCGCACTAATTATCGAGGGATCAAACTTATGAGCTACATTATGAAACTTTTTGCAAGAGTAATTGAGAAGAAGCTACATCATAAGATAAGTATATTGGAGAACCAGTTTGGCTTCACACCAGAAAGGTCTACCATGGAAGTTATTTTCTTATTAATACAATTAATAGATAAATATATGGAAAGGAGGAAGGACCTCCACATGATCTTAATTGACTTAAAGAAAACATATGATAGGGTCTCTAGAGAGTTAATATGAAGGATGTTGGGCGAGAAAGAGGTTTCGCGAGGGTATATAGATATAATTAAAGATATGTATGTGAAAACAATATCAAATGTTAAAACCACTAGTGAAGAGACTGGTAATTTTTCTATCACTATAGAATAGTACCAAAGATCAGCATTAAGCACATATCTTTTCACGTTGGTTATAGATGAGCTAACGAAACATCTCCACGAGGAGATTTCTTGGTGCATGCTATTTGTAAATAATATAGTTTTAATTGATGAGCCAATGGAGGGCGGAAACACAAAACTAAAGTTATGAAGAGAAGTATTAAAACTTAAAGGATTTAAAATTAGTTGAACTAAGATGAAGTATGTGAAATGCAATTTTAGAAAGGAGAGAAGCAGGAGTAGAGCACCAGTAAAGACTGATAACCAAGAAGTCCCCATAAAAGACCACTTTCAGTACTGATAATTGATAATTCATGTGAGTGAAGAGATTGAGAGAGAGAGGTTATGTAGAGAATCCAAGCGGGTTGGAACAAATGGAAATATGTTTTGCAGTTTTGTGTGATCGGCGAGTGCCACTCAAACTAAAAAGAAAATACTATAAAGCCGATTATGCTCTATGGGTTAGAGTGTTGATTAGTTAAATAACATTATGTTTATAGGATGCGCATAGCAAAATGAGAATGTTAAAATGGATGAATGATAAAACAAAAAAAGATAGACTAGATAATAAGATAGATAGATTAAACTTAGATGGTTTGAACATGTCTAACGAAGACCGAAAATTGCACCAATTAGAATGAGTGAGGCAATGCAAATAAAATATTCTAAAATGGAAAGAGAAAAGTCCAAAAGAACGTGAATAAAAGTGAGAAAATATTTAAAACCTTTAAGACTAAATAAAGCGATGAGGCTTAATAGAAGGAATGAAGGAACAAGATTCATGTGGCCGACCCCTAGTTAAGATAAGGTATTGACGACGACGAATATGACAAAATATTACGGTTAGATGTTGTTGCAATTGACCAAGTATTTTCATATACAAAGTATTGAAGTCATCAAATTTAAGCGGCCCCCACCATTACGACAATAGATTGATTGCTGCTACAGTTTAATGGAGGGACCATTGCATTATAACGATATTTTAACATCAGCGAACTGATGATCATTGTCAGTAGTGGTGGCCTGGACAAACTGCTGCATGCCCAAAACCAACAGAGTCATTCCAGATCTGAAAAGTACAAGATCCGGGTCAACTTCAAAAGAAACAGGCAGTTCCCACATTTCATATGATTTTCCCATGTTAGCACGTGGAGCCTTGCTTTTTGCTGCTGTTCTACCTCAAGTATCTCATGAACACTCAAGACTGTAATGGAACAAACTCAGGTTTGCGCCTAAGAGAATTTTTTGTGACATCCACACCTCTGCATCTGTAGTTAACATTGAGAACTTTCCCGTTGTTTCCAGAGTGTTGCAGTTCTCTGCAACTTTGTTAGTTTATAAACAGGTCAAAGAGTTGGTGTTCTAATAGACGAAACTCCAGAAACACAATGATCCTGAATGACTTTTAGTTTTTGGGTTAATCGAAGTTTCTGTAAATCTGTAGAGATTCACTCAAATTTCACGCCAATTATGCTTTTTAGTTGGAAGAGATATCGGTACACCCCTTTCTTCATGATGGTAATACTAACAGTTCAATATTAACAGGTTCAACAAAATTATTAGTATAATTTACTAGTCTAAATTGAAGAGTATAAATTGAAAAGAGTATAGTCCTATCACCAAATATAAGAATAAGGAAATCAGCCCCTTTCCCTTTTTCAAATGAAATGATAAACTTTGAAACAATGAATAGGCAAAGCTTACAGTTGAAAGGAAATGCAGAACCATATCAATAGGAGGCCCAGTTGGCAGTTGTCCGAATGGTAAAAATATCTCAAAAGCAACTAGACGATTCCAGCTAAAAGACTGCAGTGTGCTTTTCTAAGTACTTATGGCATGGGAAGACTAACACTTTTACTCATACAAGAAGTGATGGGAGGTTGTCCCTGACTTGGGGGAGTCAAAGGAATTTTCTGTTGATTCACAGTTTGGTGCAAAATCAAGTCACATATAAAGATCGACTGTAGAGTTCTTGAGCAGAATTTAACTACTAACTAAATCAGTCAAACATACTTCCTTCACTTAATCACCTTGACCTCAAAAATGGTTTCCTGCTGTATGCAGTTGAACGGGTATGGAACGTACTCTTGGTGTGGTGCTCATATTTTGTAGAAAGATTTCTGGAGAGGTCTACTTCCCTTCATATGCAATTTACCCTGCAATAGGAACATAAAGTGGACCACAACCAGCTAAAAAACCATCCTTAGCACAAAAAATACTACAATTCTCAACATTCTAATTTTGGCTACAGATTGGCATAGCTCCAGAGGGTGTGTAGGACACTAAAACCATCACTAACAATCTGTTGAAACAAACTAATGTTCTTTAGAAAAAAATGAAAATGAACTGACGCTCTCACAGAAACAAGAGCAGTAATTACTTTAATCCAACACATACCCACAAAGCAGATGGGTTAGGATGCCATTAGTTAACAGGAGGGTCATCGCTTTGGGATGCACCTACTAATGGTTCGGATAATAGGATTCGAGCAAAGAGTAACCTTACAGGTGTTTGGATTGACACTATCTGGATGCAAGACGGGCCTTTGTGGTTGAAGATTAGGCAAACTGCTAAGTAAAGAGGTCCAAACTGCACCCAGATTACAGTTTCGGTGTACATCAAAATCCTTTTCTGGGGTACTCCCCAAGAAGTCGCAATAGAAGTCAAGTCTTTTGTTGCAACCCCAAGTACAAGAGAAGAATGCAAGCAAACAACAAACTCATATTTATTTATTGCACTAACACACATCAAGACTTCATTAGAATGCCTGCAACAGTTAAAATTGGCCAATCCTTGAGCTGAGGTACATTCAACTTTATACAGGATGAAGGATGCTCTTGCATTTGAAAAACGTAATTAGAAATTCTATTAGATTTGCCTCATTTTAAAATCTCTCTCTAAACTTGTCCATAGCCAAAAATTAACAACAGGAGATGATTGAAAATTGTGGTTCTCAGAGTCTCACTTCCTACTGCTTCACCTTGAAATCATGAACTAGACGTATCCAGAGGCATACAAAATGACTAGAGCCTAACAACAAAGCCATTATTTAGCCAAGGCAAATTGTTATGGTACTTTTATAGGCTTGGTAGGTATAGGGACTCCGGCAGTACAGAAAATAGGTATATCTAGCCAGGTCCACATTGTTATAGAGGTAATCAATGGCAGACTGCTAATGGAGAAGGGCTCGGAAAATGTGTATGGCTGGGGAAATAGAAAATATGTAAGCCTTTGATGGGATATTTATGAAATAAAATACAGAGTGGTACTTGCTTGACTGGTACTTTTTGCTGAAGAGGCTAGCACTTCCTTGTTGCAATTTCTTTGTTATCTTTTCTTTCTGCTATAATATATGCTTAACCTTTCCCTTTGTACCTTTTCAAAGAATGCAGTCTCCTGAATGATCAAACTGTATCCTTTACATATCAATAAAAGACACATATCAAGGACCTTCTTGTGGTAAAACTTATTTGGGGAATACTAGCCAATTTAGCATTCCAGTTATGAAACATTGCAGAGATGAAGAAGATCTATCCTGAAATAATGGATCTTCTAAGATGACTGATATGGCTTTATATGCGGGAACCCTGCTTAGAGTCTCATATACACTAGAAACCTTAATTAACCATAATTCAACATAAAAACTTCTAGATGATCCCTTTTCTGCAGATGTTCCCATATTGAAAAAGGAAAACTAGCATAGTTTATTCTATATAAAAATATAAAAAAACACAACAGCAAGGTTGCGAAAAGAGAATAAAAAGATCCAATGTCTCACAACAAAACAAAAATATTAGGATTCCAACAGCCCTTAGATAGAACCTTAAACCATTTATGATGAAGTTAATAACTTTATCCACCATGTTTACCTTTTCATCCACAACATACATTTTACAAACATTAGGGGAGATAAAAGCTGATAAACCTAATGGGAAAAAAAGTCAGTCATTAATCACCCAATGATATTTGAATAATACTGACAGTACTTATTCAGCATTCATAATAATATAGAGCAATTCAAATGTGATCATCAAATGCTTGTGAAGCTCCTAAAGTTTTGGGTCAAAGTAATTTGCTTTACTCTCTTCAATATATAAAAAAAATCACTTTACAAAGTTTAGTCGTCCAAAAAAGACTCCTTGCCTTAACAGTTCTGTGACTTCTATCCTAGAGTTCTACGAGCATTTGCTTGTGCATTTCGTCATCTCTGCTGGAGTCCTCTTCCCTTTTCTATTATTTCTTTCCAGATATTCTTCTTCAAAAATATATTACTAGATATGTAGTTCTATTCAATCCAAAAAAGTAGCTCGCTAAACTCACAAAGACTTTCAGATGATTTGCTTCAACTTCCATGACAGTCCTAGCATCCATCAAACAGCATAATATGATATGAGTTTAAATAGAACTGGAAGGGTAAGGGCAACTTACTATTACCTTTCTAAATTTAATTTTGACCTAGCAAGCAGGGCTACCTATTGCAGATGGGAAGGCTTTTAATGATGACACTACCACAACTGAGCAAAGACATGCCTTCCTTAATCCCCCAATAACCATAAAGTTCTCCACAATACATAAATCTCCACTATCTGTAGTTCAGATATCAAATAAAATCTGTAAAGTGCTACTCATGGAACATATAGTTCTGAAAGTCGCTAACAATTAATCACTATGGGAGCTTGGTGTAACATGCAGCTGATGGATAGAAGCTTCCCATTTACAGCCAATCTATCACATCATGCCAAATAATACATCAACCCCAGACATAGTCACAGATACCACATTAAAATATGACAAAGTCTCTTTGGTCCCAAAACCAATACTACTTTATATAACAGATAAAAGCAAGGGGCATTACTTAGACCTCTTCTGATGCCAAATAGTTTTGGCATTACCTTCTAATTTAACTAATAAAGCAAATATTCTGAAGAAAATTGAACTTTTCTAGGCAAAGTAAATTAAGTAGTGATTTTAGAATCTTCTAAGTGACAGGAACAGAATAAATCTAGAAACACAAATATTACGTGGGGGCCCCCTGGCAATATAAAAATCAGCACATTCAGAGCAATATGACCTGTATGAATAAAACAGAGCCTGAGGAAGGATCAGGCAAAGTAGTACCATGAGACATTAATGATTTAGATGGGCACTTTTAATGGATCTTCCAAACATGGTTGGAGAGAGTGAGAAATTCAATAAGGCTCAAAGCCCTTGTCTAAGAGTTCTTGACAGGCATAACCAAATGATAGATCCATTACTTTTAAAAGTTACCACAAAGACTTGTCGAGTCCAATGCTAATTGATAAGATATGAGTAGTATCCATAGCAATTAGAAATCCATACGCAAACTCTCTTGTTAGCAAACCAAAAGAAACTAACAGAAAAGGATAAATAACAGAAGTTATCCAGATGTGTCCAAGTGTGAAACCATACTTCCATATCATTACTTTCAGGATATCCTTGACTTCTTGTGCCCATGGGAAAAGCTTATGCTCAAAACCAGGTTGGGGACTTCATATAATTTAAAATTCTTAACCAATTCTTTCACTCCAGTTCTCATACATAACCAATGTCAGTACACCTTGCAATATTCACCACTTAAGCTGCTGCCACTCTATTTTCTCTTATAATTATGGTGAAACCATATGGCCTCTCACCAATACTCGTTTAGAAAACATGAGATAATGTTGAAGAATGATAACCTGCACCTGTATTGTCCTGTGACCATAACCAGCAAAATTATGTATCTCCTTGAAATATAAATGGTAAATTAAGCTGAACCATATCAGTCAAAACAAGAGAAAAAAAGAAGCTATAAAAACAAGATAAAAATTGACCATCCCAAGGAAGAAAAAGCTTTATATTTTATCAGTGAACTGCCCATCAAGGGATGCATAATCTACATCTCAATGAGATTGTGATGCATGACACATTACAAATAGACTGTGTCCAAACATCGGAATGAAGTTCCCATAATCTTGTGTAAGCACCGCAGGGAAGTACATCAGGTGAAGTTTCAATAGCTAATCAAAAAAGGTATACAGCATCAAAATGAAACTTGAAAAAGAACCAAAAACATCCACACTAGTTCTCGATGAAAGATTTGACAGTTTCCATCCAACGAATAAGCTCCCTCCTATCTTTATTCATCATATACTCATGCAAGAAAACAGCAAGATCATCATTTACCCCTCTTTCCTCCAAGAATAGCTGAAGTGCATCCTGAACCTCATCATCCAATTCACTGCAAATTAACAAACAAACAAACAAACAAACAAACAAATAAATAAATAAATAAATCACAACCAAATCAGCACAAAACTTAAATAGTAATCTCACTTGAAATCAGGTCCGACGTAGGGTTTGGACGGAATATGATTACGCGGGAGCATGAAAACCTTTTGAATCTCCAAACTATCAGGCCAGGCAGAGCAAATAAACTCCAGAACCTTGGAATTTTCTCCCTTTGAGACATCAACAATCAAGCTAATATGAAGTCGCGTGTCAGTTCCACTACTATCACCGGATTTTGGAACAAGAACAGATCCATCGAACATTGTTACTTCAACTTTAATCTCTTCTTGGTCACCGTATTTACGCCTTAATCTAATCCACTGTTCTCCGGGTTTATCTTCCACAGTGAATGAATCGAATTGCGTAGCAGCCTTTTATAACAAGAAAAAAAAGAGTTGCTCAGGGTTTTTCTGCAACACATGCGAGAGAGAGAGAGAGAGAGAGAGAGAGAGAGAGAGAGAGAGAGAGAGAGAGAGAGAGAGAGAGAGAGAGAGAGAGAGATCTTGACCTGTTTGAGAGGAGCGTATTCGTTCTGGTATTGGATTTCAGTGCGAAGGATTCTGAGGATGTTTCCTTCGAAAGCTGATTTGCGCATTTCAGCTATGTAGTCTCGGGATTGAAAGGTCGGACGATTTTGGAAACTGGGTTTGTTGCAGGGTTTTAGGGACAAAGATTGCAGTCGTGGAATTATTAGGGTTTTGAAGGAGGAAGAAAAGAGAAATGTTCTTCGCGCAGGTTGCAGAAAGCGGGCCATCAGTGGAAGTCTGAGTGTTTGTTTGCTTGGGTGGGTTTAGGAAGGGTTTATAATCTTTCCGTAACCAGAATTTCACTTTACCGTAAGACGCGATATTATGATGCATGCCATCTAATTCGGGACAAATGATATGAACGGCTTCGATCAGGCCCCAGTGGGTCCCATTATGTCATTACAGAGTGTTTTACCATAACTAGGGGTAAAATATGGGCACCCCCTTCAATTACCATATCGTATCACTTTGTTTTCAATCATTGTCGGAGTTAACATAACTATCACTTTTTTGCCAATTGGACTTACATAGGTTGATTAAGCAAGAGTTCAATCAATTTAGGAAGAGTTTGACCCATTTTTTCCTATATTTCTAAATCATGTCAATCCAACAAGAATTTACATGGTTTTCATGAAACTCTTGCTAACTCAATCTCAGTCTAGCACAATTTTAGTTGATCATCTTGCTAACTCAAGTTAGTCTAGCAAGAGTCTTCAAGACTTTACAAAACTCTTCGTTAGTAAACTACTTCTCAGCCTAGCTAACTTTTGGTCAATTTTTAGTTGCAGGTACTGTTTCTAGCGTCAAATGAACTACAAATTTAACTCTACAAAAGAAGAAAAGAAGAGGCTCTCCTTGTCTTTTAGTGGAGCTTGCTTTTAATTGAAAAAATAGGTGGTGCACTTATTAGTATCTATTTTGTGACTAAAAAGAAGAGTGTTTATAATAATAATAATAATCTAATGGATGATTTTAGGTCCATGAACTAACATTATGAAATCATCATCTTCCAAAGCATGGGCCAATTTGGATAGAAAGCTATTTATACCAAATGGTTATGTCTTGGTCTTGAGAGTTGAGACAATAGTAGAATCTCTCACTCACTCTAAATTATTTGATAAAACTACTTGTATGGTGATTGTATCAAGTAATTAGTGAAAAATGCAAGTTGGCCTCACTCGCTGAATTTTTTTCAATTATCTGAATTGTTGATTTGATTCACAATGCATTAGATGTCCTATGGCTCAAAAGTCTCATTTAAACGTCAGGCTAAACACCTTCCTGTCTAGGATTTTTAAGGTGTAACACAAAGCAATCCAAATATATAGTAATAGTCTATTTTACAATGAAAAAAGCCCACAAAAAATAGATTTTGGGATGCATATTTATATGAGGGTAGTAATTCTTAGGCTATCTAACGCACTGTGATTAGATGACAATTTGGATTATTAAAAAAAAAATTCAACAAGTGGGGCCACCTTGCATTGTCCATAAATTCAATGATACAATGACCATATATACAAATGGGTGCATTAAATGATTTTTGCTTGTGTAACTAGGGATCTTTGCAAATAGGTTTACTAATATGTTAGTTAGAATTACTCTTGTTGGATTATAAAACATTTTGGGCCATAATGACCCTTCTATAAGACCGAGGCCAATCCTATATATAATCTCTGCTAAGTGAACAAAATAGGATAAAAGTATAAATGTAGGCTCAATGAAAGCCAGCTCGTCATGATATTTTATTATATAATAGTGGGTCATCTTAATTCCTATTGCTTGGCTAAGTCTATTACATTATATAAAATTTAGGTCAAAATTAGTCAAATTCTCTCCAACTCTGGTCAAAATCATCCAAATATCTAGCAAAATAGGTTGTTATGTATCTTTCTAAATCAAGTGAAAACTAGATTTTGATCTCAAACTTTTGCTAAATCATGCAAAATTTAGTTAGCTCAAGATCTAACAAGCTCTAAATAAATCGGGTGCCTACTACTTCAACTAACATGCTATTAGTTTTTAAAGTAATTTTAGGGTTTGATTTATTATTCTTGCAAATCTTTATGGCATACAATACTAAGATTTTCACTCTATTAAGGATGCACTAATCTCATGGATTAAGCTAGGCAAGTATAAATGTTGTGTTTCTATTCTTATTCTTTTTTCTTATTCTAGTGGCTCACACTTTCTTTGCATGGGAGATGAGGAACATTAGAAACATTCTTCCAAAATGAAGCTTGGAGTGAGGATGAAACTATTTTGTCTTGGATGGCAAGGTCATGGAATTTATGAGCTCTTATTAGGACTAGCCTAGGTATTCTAACTCTTAGAGAGCTTTACTTGATTATTGGAAGTAGAACAATATCCTAAAAGCTATCCTCTAGCAAGTCACTATAATTTCAGAGCTCTCTCTATCTATCCATTTTCAACTTGCATTTGATGAGGTTGGTCTTAAACACATGTGAGGCAGGAGTTGGTGATGTCATTAGGGATGCTCAATGATAGTTTGGCCAGTTATAGCATTTATCTAAGGCAGTCAGTCTAATAATGGGGCTGAGTAGTGGTCCTTATTATTTCGCCTTAATCTGGCATTCTAAACTCAACATCTCACATCTTAGATAATAGGGGACTAGAAGTGGTTGTGGATGCGATGACAAAGAAAAAGAGACCTAGCCAAATGTGGAAGAACAAGAGGATCATGAAGGAGTATTATCATATTTTAAACAAATTTTCTAGTTTTTCTTTTAAACATGTGTATCAAGATGCCAATAGTATAGCAAATTGCTTAGCAACAAAGGCATCAAAATTTAAAGACAATGAGCCTTAGTTTTATGTTTTCCAAGGTGTATCAATATATTCACTCATGTATGATTATGAGGGTCTTGGTACTGTTACGAAAGTCTAAGATTGTCATATTTTTTGTTACTTTGGATGAACTGATATTTTTTATAATTATTTTTTGCATTAAAAAATAATTCAATAATGATAATGGGATTTGTAAGAATTTATTGAAAGAAAACCCTTCATAGACCCCTAATATCACAATCTATTGTTTCAAGTTTTGTTAAAATCAAATTTCAAAATAACCTAAAATATTCATTTTATATTTTGTGGTCCCTTTTTAGTAAAATCAACTAAAAATTAAATCATTAGATCCCACCATTTATCTATAGTTAAAAAGATTCATATAGAATCTTGATTTCCTCTTAGGTTATCCTTTACTTTTTACAAAAGTTGATTAGAATTGGGCACAAAGTTTCAATTTTACTAACATAAAATACTATCTATTGAGTGTTCCTACAAGATCACTACAGTGTAGTCTTAAGAGGGGTGGATGGCGAGTGAAGTGGGCCCTAATTTAAAAACTTGAGATCTTTTTTAAATCTAAAAGTTATTAAACTTTAAGAGAAAGAGAAATGTATCAAATTAAAGAATCATTCTAAAACAATGTATGAGAAAATGTAATAAGGATACAATAATTTCAAAAGGATTTGAGAAAACAAGCTATGGCAAATTAGACCTTGTCAAAATAATAGGGATTTTGAAATAATCAAGTAGCGTGAGTGAGTTTCAAGATGAATGCAATGCAGGTAAAGAAATAAGAACATAACACAAAGACATACAATATTTATAGAGGTTCAGCCAGTCTTCTTGACACCCACTTTCTCTTTCTTTCTCTCAAGGATCTACACCTCATTGCCCTAATTTAAAAACTTAAGATCTTCTTTAAATAAAAAAGTTATTAAACTTTAAGTGAAAGGGAAATATATAATTTAACACCCATAACTTTTGTAAGGAGATTGAATAAATAATGAAATTAAAATTTTCAAGGAAAATCAAGCTGAAATATTAGGGTTATTAAAAATACACTTCTCATAGAAGTGGAATCAAGGTTGAAAACCTAGATATTTGATATGTGCATCAAAACTCGGCTTGGATAGACTATAAGTTTGTCCAATTCCGAGTTTGGGAGAAAAATATATATTTTTCTCAATTTTTAACCTAAAAAGGGAAAAAAATGTAATTCCACCTCACAATCAAGGATAAGACATGTATAATTGAAAACATACTTGGCTAACCAATTAAAATGACATTAAGTACATCAAAATCTGAGTTCATATGAAAATTTTATATTTTTCTATATTTTTCAACAAAAAGGGCAAAATGGTCATTTCATATTAATGTGGGGACCGCAGATGTGGGGCAACGGTCTAGAAACATCAATAATTGGTCAAACCACTACTAGATGGTAGTGGAGACAGAGGTGGAAGTGGGGGAATTCTTTTTAATATAAAATTCAAAAAAGAAAAACATAATTATTAGGGAAAAATGATTAAATATTTTAGAAAATGCCTATAAATACCTCAGAAAATTTTTCAAAAATGTTCATAAAATTCACCAACTCCTCTAATTCCAACTCCAAATTCCCTCTCCTTCTTTACTTTCTCCCTCTTTTCCTCTCTTTCTTTTCTTATTTTTAGTTTTACCCCTAAGTGGAAAACCTGTAGAAATCCAGAAATCTAACCCTCATACCAGAAATCCAAACCATCAAATCAATTTTTAACAAGTTATGTACAAAATTCCTATGCTAATTGCATGATCCATTGGCAATTTCATTGGAAGATCACCAATTATATTGTTTCCAACATAATTCACTTTTCGTTGAGGATTTTCTTAATTTTGGCAAGGTCTTCTCTTCTAGACACTTCCAGGTAGGTTTCCTATCTCTTTATTTTTATTTTTTAATATATTTTTCCTAGAATCGGGTCACCGGACTGGTTTTCCAACCAAAATTCTAAAAAAACTAGTACCAATGATGCATGCCTAGAACACCATCAAGGACACTTCAGATGAAAAATCTGAGCCATCCAATGGATTCAGAAGGCCCAAAAATCTTAAGAACTATGATCTAAGTAAGTTTCATCTAGACCCTTAATTTTAAGAAGCAAGATCTAACAGCCTAGAATCAATCTAGACCGTTGAAATTGATGAAAACTTGAAAATTCAATTCGAAACTCAATTTAAATCCAAATCTAGATTGGAAAGAAGCTATAGATTCCTTGTATTGTGCAGAATATAATGAAATAATGATACTAAGGTTTTTAATTTGATTTATATGAAATAAATTTTAAAGTTGGTTCCAACAGTAGTGGATCATGATCAAATTGATGTTAAAGTAGAAATATGATTCGATGAATGGATCTAGGACATGTAAAAACCTTAAAATCAATTATCACAGTAGAATTTCCAAGCCTCTAGATTAGGTAAATTGATCAAAACATTACATATTAAGATTAGCCATTCAAAATGGCTGAAAACTTAAAAATGAAATTCCTCACTCATTTTAAGTTAGATTTTTTATTAGGAATAGTTTATGAATAGATCTTGATGAGGGGAACCTCCTGAACCCATAAAAATAATATTTTAATCATTAAAACTTTCTATTATTTAAAAATACACCCTTGATCAAGTAGATCTATGGTGATCAGAAGTGAGGGTTTGGATCCATTAAGGATATAATGATGATAAATCATCATGGGAATAATTAGATTGGACTGACATAGATGGACCTATAAAATGGATGCTCTTGATCTGGTAGATCAAGAATGATCAGACTAGATGGACCTATAAAAGTGATGATCTAAAGCTAAAATCATATTATTAGAGATGTTGGATCAATCAAAAACATGAAAGATCAAGGGTTGTACTCTTAATGGAATATTAACCCTAGATTTAAAAGATGGACAAATTGGATGGTTGGATCATAAAGATAAATTTATTATATGCTTAGTTAATGGTCTTTAATAGTAGATTTGATTTAATTATTATCCATGTTAAGTTTTCAATTTCAGTATAATTTTCTTTAATTTTTTAGATTAAAATGTTGTTAATATTCTAGTTAATTGTTTTATTAGCAAATTTAATTCATGTCAAAATTTCAATTCTAGCATCATTAGATTTATTAGTGTAACTTCTTTTAATTTCCTTTACATTAGTAGAGTTATGAAAAATACCTTAAAAGGGGTAATTAATAAAATATAGTCGGACTTTTCAAAATACACATGTATATCATGAGAAATAATCATAGTAAGGGCTATTGTTAGTAGGATAATATAAGGGGTGAATTTTTAATTTTCTTGGCCTAAAATAGGAGCATAATAAACATCCATGAATGGTATAGTATATGTTCATGAAATTAATTAAAATCAAGTAGAAATAAAACTTAGGGTTATGAGCTCATAGGACCTTATTAAAGGTTGAGCTAAGGCTATGCCCTTACATGTTATTCATCCTGGTTAAGGGGGCTTCTAATGAGCCTCGTTGCCCCTCCACCTTTTGTTGACATTTGTTGAAGTATAAATGCCTTCTTACATGAGGATTGAATTAACCACGTTGGGAATGCCATATAACTGGTAAACCTTGGTCAATTGAAAATAAGAGGAGCTGTCTAGAATTAAGAATGAATAAGTTAACCTCAATCTAGTAAAACACTAACTGGTTGAGAAATAATAACAAAAGCAAACAAGGTTAGCAAATTATCTAACCTTAATAATAATAAAAATTGTAAATAAGATAAGGAAGGTCAAATAAGATCCAAGAGAGATCTTGAATGATCATAAATAAATAAATAATAAAAAAGAAATATAATGTAAAGTATAGTATTGTTCTATGATTTTACTTATAGTATAGATTGTGAACTTAAAAAGTTTGAAATCTTAATCATATATAATTTAAGAAAAATTAGGGCATCCTTCATAGGATAACCCAAATACATGTAGAAAGAATACTTGTATAAAGGAATAACTTTATATGTATGGTTTGACAAATGTATGAATCAAGACCATAATGGACAATATGGAGTGAATACCACTTTGAGGTAAGTGAATGTACAAGAATATATTAAAGATTCATGTGTGTATATATATATATATATATGTATATATATATATACATGATCTTGTATCTAAAATTATAGACCTTCATGATATAAATATACTTGTGGTACCTTAGAACAATAATGATCCAAGCAAATGATCCAACCAAGTGATCTAATCCCATAATCCTTCCAATTGATCCAATCTAATGATCCAATCAAAAGATGAGAAATCAGTGAGATGTGTGGACTAAGAAAACCCTAATAATAGGGCATAAAAAATATTCTAGCCTTAGTTAAATAGACACATCGTCTGATATGTACAATGTAATTTTACATACAAGCGTGGTGACTTGTGATTTTGTTTTACACATGCTTAGGCATAGGGATGCTATGCTAGGGAAGTTATGAGGGTTTGGCCACTTGCTTCTTGAAATGTATGATATAATGGATAACATGCCCAAAGAGAGGTTAAAAGTCTGGTGGGGCAACCATGGGAAGGCTGCCACTGTGACAGCCATGGTCCTCGCCCATGCAGACATGGATTTTGTTATTTCTATAGTTGGTATCAATGGATTATTATGTAGTTATCTGGGCACACTGTACGAATTTTGACTACGATATAATAGTCTTTGAGTATTTTGCATTATGATGCACATATGATAGGCATAGTGAGATGCCATGGCATGATGAAATGCTAAGTACGATGAAATACTTGAGTTCCTTGAGAGAATATCCCCATATGATATTTGGCTTATTATTGATCTCCCAATCGAAAGTATAGCCTAGGGAAGGAACAAGTTTTGAGTATTTTCACTACTTTACCCTATATAAATGATGTATATACTCTATGGTGAGATGATCCATGAGTTGATAAACATGATAGAATAATGACCGAAGTATGTATTCTTGTATTGGTAAAATAGTGCATTTTTGTATCCCCTACCAAGCATAGCTTGTTGAGATATTGTAAATGTTTGAATGTTTACAATATCTCAGATACAGGGAAGGAGACTTGAGGATGTAAAGCTTGAAGAATCAGATGCTACAAGACTGATCAGGGTATTTCCCTTGAAGATTGTGTAATCAGGCTATGTACTTTGTAATTTAGATTGTATTTGGACAACAGATTGTAACTGTAATACCGAGGCTGTGTAAAAGTGAACTACTAGATGATTCTTGGTATTCAATAAAAATTTATTTTATGCAAAATGTCTATATGTATTATGTACATTTAGGTGAGACTTGGTTTTTGTTGCAAATGAATTTAAAAGAAAAGAATTTTCGTTGCATTGTTTGTGAAATTTTTTTACCTTTAAAGGCCCTGTACTTGCAAAATATTTATAGAATGTTTTACTAAAAACCCGGGTCGTCACATATAAAATCAAAGAATCATTCTAAAGATAATCTAATGAGGCAATGTAATAAGTGTATAATATTTTGAAAAGGATTTGAGTATATAAGCTATGCAAATTAGAAACCTAGTTAAGTAATAACCAACTGCACGACTTGACACTATGAGGATGCTAATCTCTCTTACTGCTCATCATAATTGAAATATATACCAATTGGATGGGATGTCAACCTTTCTAAATGGCAAGTTAGAAGAAGAGGCTTATGTGAAGCAATGATATGGTTTTGCGGTAACAGAAGAACAAAAGGTGTACATGTTAAAGAAAGCTTTGTATGGCTTGAGACGGGCTCCAAAAAATTCTCATGTTGATGGCTATCTTGAAAACAATGCTTTCACCAAATGCCCATATGAGCATGTTGTCTATATTAAGATGAATGATCATGGTAAAATACTTATTATTTGTCTATATTTTGATGATTTGATACCATAGGAAATAGCTAACAGATGTTTCAAGAGTTTAAGCAAGTCATGTTGAAGGACTTTAAGATGATAGATTCTGGTCTTACGATGTTCTTCCTTTGAATTAAGGGGCATCAAAATTTCAATTTTATTTTCACATCTCAAAAGAAATATGCTAGAGAGTTACTTGAAAAGTTCAAAATAAGTAATTGAAATGAAGTGAATACTTCTCTACCATTATGTTTGAAGATAACAAAAGAATGAGAAGGGAGGGGCGTAGATTCCACTCTCTTCAAAAGTTCAATTAGAAGCTTATGCTACCTCACAATTACAAGACGAGAATTTATGTTTAATGTTGGACTCTTGAGTAGGTACATGAAAACACCAAAAGAGTCACACTGGTTGGCTACAAAGAGAACATTAAGATACATAAAAGGTATATTAGACTTTGACTTCTTTTACTCTCTTAGAAGGATGATGCAACTTTGTTTAGTTATTCAGATAGTGATTGGGCTAGAGATCAAGATGAAAAAAGAGTGCTTCAGGTTGTGTGTTTTACATCTTGATAAACTACTTTTATATGAATGTCTAAAAAGTAAGATGTAGTAGCATTATTATCATATAAAGCTGAATATGTGATGGCCTCCTCCATTGTTTGTGAAGCAATTTGGTTGAGAACCTCTTACATTAGTTAAATAATCCTCAAGAAGATTTTACACTCATATATATCGACAACAAATCTTCCATTAAGCTTGCCAAATATTTGGTATAGTGTGGAAGAATCAATCATATTGATATAAAATATCATTTCTCGAGAGATCATGTAAAACTAATAATAGCTACGCTTGAGTATTGCAATATTAAAGAGCAAGTAGCTGGCATTTTCACCTAAGCATTGCCAACCAACACATTTATTAGGTTGAAGACTATGCTTGGAATGAGGAAGCTTTTGGTTTAAGGGGTATTGGATATAAACCAAATGCCCATATGTAAACCTATGACATTGGTCGCCCCATCTTTACCAGTTTTGGTTATAGACTTGGCTCCAAGGCTTGCATAAAAAGGCATGTTATCTTGAAAGCCTATGTTCTAAAAAGTGAATAGAAAGGTCTTATGTAAATATTTAAACATTCTATAAAGTTTCTACATTAGTTCTTGGAAAATATCTAGGCTTGATATTTGTAGAGGAGTTGAATGGAAGATTCTAATACAGCTTCTAAAAAGTGTCGACTCTTGGATTCTAGACTTTTGGAATAATTTTTACCACATATTGAGGAAGTGAAGGTGGAAAGCAAGTATAAATAGAGGAGCATTCCTCAAAATTAAGCAAGTGAGAAAGGAGTAAGATGTGACTGAGAAGATCGAAGAAGTGGAGTGCGAGTGTGAGTGTGAGGGAGTGAGTCTTGAGTAAAATTGAGAGAGCCTTTTTTTTTCCTCTTTAGTTTGTACTTTCGGTCTTAGTATTTTTCTCACAAATCATTGCTGTGAGTGAAGGCTTAGTAAAGATAACATCCGACGGACATCACCAAAACCCAATGAATTCAAATTCGATGAGAGTCCAGATAAAAGAGTCATTGCAAGAGGCAGCTTAAAGACAAGTTCAACACCCTTTATAACATCGAGCTGAATATCATAGACAATATATGGACTTGTCATGACCAACAAAATGAATGGAGTAGCTCTGTGCAAACCATGGTAGGGACCAAGCAGTACCATGTACATATTCCTTCTCAAGAAAGATGTTCTAAAAACAATGATTTTCAGTAGGATATTAACACCACTCACATTATCATTACAAAAATGATAGGCACAACTAAAGCTTCATTTATTATTTTCTTAGTTGTTTCACGGATTGAAAATGGAGAAAACTCAAAGGTTCTTTTATACATAGAAAAACCATCACATAGCGCATACGAACTTAAGAATATAATCACCTTTATGCCCCAAAAGAGCAATCTAATTCCAAATGTTGAAGCATCTCTTTATTCAATTACAGATTGAGCTTCAAACAAGGTGTCACGATTCTCCTCCTACTAATAATCACATAGTTTTGAAAGCTAATCTGTAAGTGGAGGGATTGAAGGGTTCAGAGTGTCATTGTACAAGTGGGCGCTACATGTAATTTGCAAGACATCATACCTATAAGTCTTTTGTGCTCTTGTACTCTATTCTCCTCACCTTCTCTCTAATGGTGGAGAGATCCATGTGGTGTTCAATTTTATTGAGGTAGTCAAGAGCTTCCTTCTTAGACAATGGTTTGAGGAAAAGATATGATACCTCTCTTTTTTCCCTAAGGGATTCCACAATTCTCTCAAAAATGTTTGACAGTGCAACCTTCGAAGAAGTCATTCAATCAGCACCATGACCGTAATGTATATGTCATGCACAGTATATGTAAGATTGCATGTGTATATGGCGGCAATATAACTTTTGGTGATGACTGCAGTTGGACAAAAAGGCAGAAATTACATGCAACTTGAGACCTTCATTATTTAACATCTCTATAATTCTGAAGAATGACTTCAATTGGTTCATGATTATCTGAAAAATTCAATCTCAAAAAATGTTCGTTGATGAAGTGTGGTTCATGAGGAGATAACCAAAACCCAAGTCTTGAGGAACTCCTATATGCAAACCCCAATCACTAAGGATAACTTTTCACTTTGAATCTCAAATTTAGTTTTTGTTGGTTTCCAGAAGAAAAAGTGTCGATAGTGAGTGGCAAAAATTTGCTTCTAGCCATGTGAAATATCTAAAGAAGATGAAAAACATCTTGGTTAATATGAATGGATAAGAAGCATATTTCATCATCCAGTGCAAAAAGAAAGAGGTTGATTGAAGTTTTAAATACTCATACCTTATCTCCAGTCCCTTCCTTCTTTTCCTTATTTCTTCTCTCTCCCAACGATGTTTCTCTTTGTACCTTCTAAGCTCTGATAGTTTCCATTGCTCTTCTCACATCCGTCTTTCTTCCTCAATAATCCTCCACTTCCTCTCTTCCCCCATCCGCTCCTTATCTCCTCCAGCTCCTCTTCCAAAAATATCCTCTCCTCATTGGCTTTCCTTTGTGGTGCCTCTTCTGCCAAATATTTCTCATGCTTCTTGTGTGATTGGAAGCTTCACATGTCAACCAACTTCTTAGCCTGTCGAAGTCCATCATCAATACTTGAGGTAAGTGCTTGTCTGACTTGCTCCACATGATTGTTCCCCTTGGGTTGTTTGACGATTATTTTCTTCCGTGGTCAATCTCTTTCAGTTTCAATAGGTGGTCGAATTACCACCAAAGGCTTCGGTGTCTCAAGCTGCGTCTCTTCAGTTTCGTCTTTCTTGAAATAATAACTTTGTTTACCTTAGCAAAGGATTTGGTTCCGGTTTCAGTGTCAGGAGTAACCTGCTGCTTAGAAGTCTTTGACTGCCAGCTACATTTTTCTCATGTAACTTGTCAAAGGGCCACACTTGAATTTCAATAGGAGGATCCTAGTTTGCAGTTTAGACCCCAACTTTTTTGTCTCGGGAATCTCCACTAAAGTACTTTTTGTTGAGCCTTTAGCTATTAACTTCTTCGCTGAAGTTCTTTTGTTGGATTTGAGTGGAAGGATTAAGAAGATAAGATTTTTCCCACTAACTTTTCTGGCTTCATATTTTTTACTTTATTCCCATATCGTTAGATGAAGGGGAGCTTTGACGCAACAGTAAAAGTTGTCGTCATGTGATCTTGAGGTTACGAGTTCAAGGTGTGAAAATAGCCTCTTGCAAAATGCAAGATAAGGCTGTGTATTTAGGCCCTTGTAGTCTGCTCCTTTCCTGGACCCCGCATAGCCGGAGCTTCTGCACTGGGGCTGCCCTTTATTCCCAGATCATTAAATCCCACTTAAATGGAAGCTGTATTCAGCTCAACAATTCCCACTAGTTACCCTAATGAGTTGTGCTGAAAAGGTCATCTTATGTCTTTGTAACTGGGGCAATTCTAATTTGTTCGCATGTGTCCCAGTAGGTTAAAATCATAGTTAAGTCATTAAAGAGAAAAATTGGTACAATTCGAGTAAAATCCATGCAGTGATTTTAGTCACACACCTGACCACACTGTCACAGGGTTGCACTTTCATCTATGCTAAACTCGTGCGGCACTTGTGCATTACTCCCTTTCTTGGTACAAGTCAGCCTTCAACCCCAAAGTCTCACTTGCTAGGGCTACACTCACTCACCTACAGAAGCAATGAGAGGAACTCAAGAGAACTCAGAAAGGAAACCTCTCAATATGTTGATCTTAGTTGAGTTGAACTAACCTGAGCTGATTACAACTGAGGAGCTTACACCTATTTATACTTGTTCTCCCCCATCCACCTCCTCAATGGATGGTCCAGATTATTACAAATGTCTACAATTCAATGGTTAAGAACTAATCTAGAACTCTAGAAATCTCTACACAACCCTACACAATTCTCTAACCTTTTACCTCTTTACATATGTACAAAGAGACTTCCAGAAACCGGGCCTTTTAGTTTCGGGCTAAGTTCCATGGACCTTCCTAGGCAGGCACAAGTCCCTAAGGTCAGGTAACACATCCCAAGTGAGACTTCTTTAGAGGCTGCAAACCCTGGTCACGGACCTTGCAGTGCAAGCCTGTGACAGACTCCCCCACTTGATAATGTCGACGCCCTCGTCGACACACTTGTGTTGGTGTCGCACCCTTTGCATTTGGGCAAGTCTCATGTCGCCATGTCCTCTGCATGAGATGATGCCCTGTTGTGTCCCTCCCTTTGCACCTTGCCCTCCGGCCCCTCTTGTGCACTTTTGGGACTTTCCTTGGTTCCTCCATGTTGTGTGCGTCCTTGCACACTTGTGCACCTTTGCACATTTGGATGGCGTCATTCCTCTAGCTCCACCCTTGCTGCACTTCGTCGATGTGCCTCCTGCACTTGGATGTAGCAGCTATCAGCTCTCCTAGTCCTGATTGTGCCTCCTGCACTAGCACGTCTTAGCTTGGTCTTGTCCCTCTTGGAGTTACCTTGTTGAGACATGCCCTTATCCTCAACTGGTCTCTCCTTGGACCCCTTAGACCTCAGCACCTTTATGGCACCTAGACGTTGTAAGTCTAGCTGTGCCGACTCCACACTCATTGTGGATCCCTCTATCAGTTGCAAGGCAGATAGCAACTTTCCCTTACCCCCTTCCATCCTTCAACACTGGGACTGCACAAGGGTTCTCCTCATCAAAGAAGCTCAACACTCTAAGATGTGGCATGGGGACTGCTCTTGCCATGGCGAGGAAATCCATCCACAGGATAACCTCATAATCCTCCAAAGCTATTACAGTCAAAGTGATGGTGCCTTGCCAATCCCCCACCTTGACTGGTACATCATTGGCAACTCCTAGTATGAACCTCGCTTCGGAGTTGACTGCCTTGATCAAGCTCTCAACCTTCTTCACCTTGAGGCCTAACGTCTTAGCCTCCTCGTCCGAGATGAAGTTGTGAGTAGCTCCCGTGTCCACCATAGCTCATGTGCCTTTGCCATTAAGGCACACGTCTACATACATTAGACTTTTTCGTTCATTGGCAGGTTTGGTCCCTGATGCCTGCCCCGTTATAGCATTGAGGAGTCTAAGGGCCCCCATCTTAGCCTCCTCTTCATCCTCGTCCACTACCTTGTGGTTCTCCCTTTCAACCACTAAGGCATTAAGGGTCTTCTTCTTTGGGCATTCCACTGCCCTGTGATCTCTATCACATATGAAGCAACGAATCCGTTGAGGAAGGAACTTACATTTTCCCTTTGGGACGTGTTGGCCTTCCTTGCCCTATTCCGTACGACCCTTAGGTAGGTCCTCCTCATTGTTGCCTCCATTGGCCTTGCCCTTTTCCTCCTTTCTATTGCCTTTGGTCCTCTTGTCAAACTCCACTAACTTCTTAGCAGTTGAGAGTGCAGTAGCCAAGTCTTGCACTCCCCTCCTTTGCAACTCTTGTTCTGCCCAAGGCTACAATCTATCTATGAAGAAGAACAACTTGTCCTTCTCATTTATATCTGAAATGTTCAGGAGTAATGCTATGAATTGATTGGCATACTCTTGGATTGATCCCGTATGCTTTAGACACTTCAAACTCTTCTTAGCCAAGTACTCCACATTCTCCGGGAAGAATTGGGTTTTGATCTCTCTTTTAAAGTCTTCCCACAGGGCTATGGTGCACCGATCCTCAGCTACATCACTATACCTTCGTCTCCACCATAGCATTGCATCATCACACAAATACATGGTTGCAATGTCCACCTTCATGGCCTCTTCTAAAATCTTAGCAACTTTGAAGTATTGCTCCATTTGCCATAGAAAATTCTCTAAGTCCTTAGCATTACGGGTTCCCTTGTAGCTTGTGGGTTTAGGGATCTTGACCTTTGGAGTATACTCCTTTGGTCCAAGCCCTCCACCACTAGCCACAACCTTCTCCAATAGGGCCAAACGAATCTTAATATCATCTAGCTCGACTACTTCCTCATATAAGCCAGCTACTTCTCCCTCCACGGTCTCAAGATGATCAGACATGTTCTCCACCTTTTCTGTGGTCTTGGAATTCATAACCTCGACCACTTCAAAGGTGCATCGCATGTCGTCTTGAAGACTCCCTAAAGCATCCATATAGGCACTAGATTTGTTCAAGCAATCAGCAAGAGTTTGCTCGAACTTACCGAACCTTCCTCCAACATAGCGAGCCAAGCATCCAAAGCCAAATCCCTTGATGGCTCTCTAGACTTCTTCCTCCTTGACTTCTTCTGCACCTCTACTGGCATGGTGGTCTCCCCTGACTCACTTGCTATGATGTTGCCACAAGCTTTCCCCAGTACTCGCTAAGCAACTCCCATGTCAACCGGCTATGATACCAACTCTTGGTACCAACCTGCTCTAATATCAACTGTTATGGGGTCGCACTTTCATCTATGCTAAACCCGTGCGGCACTTGTGCACTGCTCCCTTTCTTGGTACAAGTCAGCTTTCAACCCCAAACTCTCACTTGCTAGGGCTACACTCACTCACCTATAAAAGTAATGAGAGGAACTCAAGAGAACTCAGAAAGGAAACCTCTCAATGTATTGATCTTAGCTGAGTTGAACTAACCTGAGCTGATTACAACTGAGGAGCTTACACCTACTTATACTTGTTCTCCCCCATCCACCTCCTCAATGGATGGAACAGATTATTACAAATGTCTACAATCCAACGGTTAAGGACTAATCTAGAACTCACTCTAGAAATCTCTACACAATTCTCTAACCTTCTACCTCTTTACATAATTACAAAGAGACTTCCAGAAACCAGGCCTTCTAGATTCGGGCCAAGTTCCATGGACCTGCCTAGGCAGGCCTGAGTCCCTAAGGTCAGGTCCACGTCCCAAGTGAGCCTTCTTTAGAGGCTGCAAGCCCTGGTCACGGACCTTGCAGTGCAAGCCCATGACAACAGGCTCCACAGGCAACTTTCCTCACCGGTTTATGGGTGTTATTTTTATCCTTAATGACTTGGTTTATGGGTGTTATTTTTATCCTTAATGACCTGGTTTCACAGAGAACATCAAAGCGACAAAAAAATCTCAGTAATTTCATTTGAAGCAAAAGAACCAATGAAATTACAAATACTATAGCAAAGTGGATGGAGTTACTAGTGTGTGCAAGGCCTTAGCTTTCCACTGATGATGATAAGATGATACAAGAAGAATCATCTGAAATTTTTTTATTGCTACTTGAAAACATAACACTCAGTATGAAGCAGTGGACAACGGAAAAGTTAGTCTATTATATCTCTGGTGAACCAAATTGATATCATCTACATAGTTGTTATGGTCTTTATTGCACATAAAAGTCAAGATTTCTCGTTCAATAAATCAGGTCTACGAAATTAGCGAAATCATGTAAGTTGTACTAATATATTAGGTATAGACAGGTTGTGCATTCAAAAAAGAAAAGAAAAAAGAAAAGTACCAGTAACATTGTTAATCGGGAATATCTAAGGCATACAATTCAAAACTTAGCTTAAATCCATCTCTTAATTGGGGGCATCTAAAGCATACGATTCAAAATTTACCTTATTTCTTTACTTTTCTTGTTTCACTGCATCCGAAGGAATATCATTCCTTCCATCTCCTTTGTTTTCTTTTAGCAAGAAAACTTTCCACCTATATAAATGTTAAATTTGCTGTCATATTGGCCATGGCAGTTGAAAAACTTGATTTCCTTATTCCACTCTGCTCCTTAGTGGATACACAAAGAGCTCCCTAAGCTTCAACAATAACTCAATGCAAATGCGACTTGCAGTTATGTCCTTAAAAAATTATGAATTATGATCACCTTGGATGTAAATGCGCCATCACGTTGGGGGCTACGAATGACCTGCCCCATTATAGTATAGGTTTCTTGGTGTAGCCAATGTCAGATCTAAAACCCAATTGCGATCCCAACCCTACCTCTACCTTGCCAATAGGTCCTGGCGATTTTCTTCTTTATTTTCCCCAGCTTCATCATCTACAACATAGTTGCAGGAAACTAGTCATTATGATAATCCAAATGATAGTTCTCCATAATTTTTCTACACATATCATCATAATATAAGTTCCATAAAACAATTGTATAGGTGCCACAATTTAATGCTAAACATTTCAATTACATAATTGGTACAAGTATGTATCTTCCACTTATAATTGAGATGGAATAGAGGGGGAGGCTTGGCGCAATGATAGTTATCTTCATGTGACTCAATAGTCATGTGTTCGAGGCGTAGAAATAGCATCTCACAAAAATGCAAGATAAAGTTGCCTACTATAGACCCTTTGTGGTCCTTCCTTTTTAAGACCTTGTATATGTGAGAGCTTCATGCACCCTTTTTTTCTTTTAATAAATGAAGTAATAAAATTTAAACTTCTAGCTTTTCTTTATGGAGAATGATTTCCCTATCATTACTAATATGGAGTACATAATACTCATTTTAAAGGGACAGAGACAGAAAAATTATACCCACTTAAACCCCTTATCTTTAACGTTGAATCTTCATAACAGACTAGAATTATATAAGAACTTTAAACAAGCTTCTAGCAAAACCCTAATTCGTGTAATCCTTTGTGGGAGAACCAAACCTACACTAAACTGGTACTCAAAATACTAATGCCACCTTAGCCAATTAGCTCCATCTAGCTAATGGCTTCACAACAGTGTTTCATGCCAGGAAAGTGGCTTTTAGAGGATTCCTTTGTGGATAAAAACCTCTTGTTGGTATTCGCCGAAAGTGTCCTTGGTCAATCCAACAAAAACAAATTTTAGAACAGTGCAGTCTCAAATGAGACACGTCCATATGAATTGTGCACAAGATTTTTCTGAAGCTAGTGAGCTCAAATTTGAAGCTGTGGAAGACAAAACACACACATTAGTGACTGCCAATCAAAGAATAGGGGCCACATACAAAGGCCAGGCACACTCTTTCAATCAACTTCTCTGTCATACAATCTTTTGGGCCTATAGGTTTAAGATAAAAAATTTCATGGTGGTGGCCAGGCATCAAAAGTAATTTAGTTTTATAAAACAGTATAGCTTTTAGATAGTTATGTTATCCACCACAGTAAATCTTGAGAAAATAAATCCTTTTTTCCTTTTCTTTTCTCTGATAGTAGTTGGCGGAGCTAAGTCTTATGATAAAAGGAACTTCTTGGAAAGGAGGCGTTTGAGAAGATTGATTAGCAACATCCAACTTCCAAATATGGAAGAGCTATGTACAAAAGGTGCATACGAGCAATGTTTAAAAATCAAGTGATTCAACTTAGGGATTGGCCGATCCAAATTGGATTAGTAGGAACCTTATTGGATTGCCCAAATAAATTGGTTGATGTTATCATAAAAATGACATGGTGGATCGGGTGAGTTTTTGAAAGATCACCAAGTTTCTCAATAACTCGGTAAGTCTTAAAATTTTACCCTTTTTGACGGATGATGGTCAACAAGAGGACTTTGCGTGAGATTTCCTGCTTTGCTAGTAAACGAAAATATTTGAAATTGATCGTACTAGATAGAAGACATTGAGAAGAAGAAACTTAAGTCTTAGATTTCTAATTTTAATTTGAAAAGACATCAACAAAGAGCTTAAAATCTACTAATCGTTCCTGTTCATGTGAATAGTAATAGTATTTTGCTTATGTTTTAAGCTTAAAACTTTCTTTATTTTATTGTATTTTTATTGATCCAAAGCATTGATTATGTTTTAATCTATGTTACGAAGAGTTTTATATCAATTTAATAAGAAATCAAATTTTAAATTGTTGAATTTTATGGAAGAAACTTAACAAGTACTGTTACACAAGTTAATAAATATAATACATTTACAATTAAATATATCACTATTGATTTTATTTTATTTTTATAGAAATCTAACCATACCTATAGGTTCCTTGTTATTTAATTGTATTAGGTACCACGTTTTGCTAAAAAAATTTGGGAAGTCATTGAATTTAGTGTCCAAAGTCAGCAATTTAATCACAGGTTACTGCTCTAAAGTATGGAACTTGAATATAAAAATAAACCCATATTTCTTCTTCAGTTCTTTCTCACCAACATATTGCTGCCAAAAACATCTTTCTTCCTCTAGTAATTCTCTAAGATAAAAAATAAATGATAATTAATTATTTTAAAATTTTATAGTATATATATATATTATTGTTGAGATTAGTTTAATTGCTTTCATCTATGCATTATATAAACATCCATTGTTATTTGAAGTGAGAAATCCAAATATTTGTTTTATATATTTATCATTGCTATTAGTTTGACAATTTTTTATACTTTTTTGTATTTTTAAAGATTATTATTATTTGTATGTAATTATTTAATCATTTTTGTACTGGATCGCTGGTAGAATCACTTAACTCAATGAAAAACTAGGATCGGTAGCTATTTGAGTTTTTAAACACTGCACACGAGTAATTTGAGCAAGTTGTCTTCGTTGGCAAAAATAATCTAACTATACAACCAAATAATAGTGACACCATTAATGATCACTACAAGTTCATGGATAATGAAATGGGTTATAAATCCAGTATCACCAAAAAAAAAGAAAAAAAGGAAGAAAACCTTCTTGACAGAAAATTCTATACCATAGTTGAGCGACCTAATTAATGAAGATGGCTGCTAAATCATAATGGATAACTGCCATTTGGAAGCAGTTTACATTTAAAAAGTTATCAGCTATAAACTAGAATCACATTCACTGGGAAACGAAAACCGAAGAATCCATACCATCCATGAGCATCCTGCTCAGTTCTGCAGCTTCATCTTCAATTTCCTCTTCGGTCTGGACCTGAGATGGGCTTCGCCTCATTTTGCGTTCCCGAAAGCTATCGGCTTTATCTGCTGGGACTCGTAACTACCCCCCACCCCTTCTTCACATTCTTGGGCATCAAGCAGATTTTCAAGGTCCCCATCAAAAGAATCGAGATCACTGTTTGCTTCAGAATTACTCGCATTTTCGTCCACGAGCAAATTTATTGAGGGTAGTCGCATCAACTTTTAACTCCCGATGCAGCTAGCTCACTTGAAAGCTTCCGTACCATAGCAATTTGAGGCCATCTGGTCATATTTTCTATCTGTTCTTCGGGAACTTTGAACTCAAGGAGAATCTAGAAAACAGCAAAATGGCAATATAAGGAGCATGAGTTATTGTACGACCAGATATTTGTCAGATAATGAATGAACAACGAGGACCTGATTGTCATATTTGAGAGCAATCAATTACGATTCTACAGAGAAGTTGAATTATTACAAGCAATTACCATACAACATAATGTATTGGTTGCAGGAAAAGAGACGCAACTCCTAAGCACATGCCCAGTCACAAGCCTATATCAAGATGACTTATCAGTTAATGCTGGCACAGACACTGCTTACTTTGTTGGCCACATGATGTAATATCTAATTGCCAGTAGAAGTGCAATCCTTTTAGTTGGCAAGCCAATGAGGAGTTCTTCAATGCCAACCTCCATCAATTCTATGTTGTACCCCAGAAAAGAAACATCACCAAGAGGAACCATGTCCTCTCCCTTTCATTCTTACTGTAATTTTCTGCAGTCCAGTAACGTTGATATCCATGATGGCCCTGAAATGATTCCTACTGATTCCATGTGTTAATTCATCCCTGTTGCTCATACCAAGCATCACCTGAGCATGCGTGGCACTGGAAGTCTATGCAGCCAGGTTCTTTTTCTTTTTCCAAAAAGCCCCTAATTGAGATATTCTTTGCTTATTGGCCATTAAAAACTAAATAACACTAATATAGTTCCACCTTTTTGGGAATAATTATCTAGACAGGTCTAAAACCAGCTATTGTTTAATTCTGTTTGTTGATTTTTCCTCAATGGCAACTTTACCCCTTATTTAATTTCTTAAACATGTTTATTTCGACACCATTTGTATGCGTCTTTCTACCTCCCTTAATGGCCGTCGTTCTTCCATCATTCACTTAATCAATATGCATCAGAAATCCCCCTTATCAACCTATCCTATAGACTTGTCACAACGCAACGCCATCTGCGTTTTTTTCCCCCTCTTACTTCATGAAATCAACTAGTTGTCTTGTCTAGGTTTGAAACTACTCTGACTTAAAGAGAGAACTCAAGATGGAACACGTTTTGTCTTTATCTTGATGCTGATGCTTCCTGCCTTTAAGAGTACTAATTATACTCGCTGACTAAGAAAGGAAAAAGAGAGAGGTATAAAATCAATAGAATATCATGGTAAACTATACGAAATCATTAAATTTTGATCAAATCAATCAGCGACTCTGGTTTATGGAAAAGGAGTTAAGCAAGGTTGGGATATTACACCTAGCTACGATACTGCTTACTTCTTGCTACCTTGGTGAAATTCATTTAGTTAGTAGTAGGTAATGAATCCAAAAGGAGAGAAGAAATTGCAATATGCTTATTTTCTTTCTAATAAAAGTTGGTAAAAATCGGTGGATCAAATGGAGAACAGAGGAGCCGTGCTGGGCCTCGCATTTCCTGAATCCCATGAGTGAATAGAAAATTAGATCTACATTGGATCTCACCTGAATTGCTACATCTATCCTCTTGAAGAGAAGTTTGGTTTCAAACTTTGGCTTGAAAAGAAGGAGCATGCCGCTTGTTGGTAAGCTAGTCAATTAGTACAAAAAGAGTTCGGATATTTATCCTGAACATAAGGAGGAAGATTTGATGCCAACTTTTTTACTTAGGAAAAATTCCCACGTCCTAACCTATGATAGCACATAGAGGCTGGCACCTTATTGCTGAAAATCCATGCATGTTTTCGCTGTTATTTCAATTGCAAAAACTTGATCATCAATCAAAAAGAAGTGTCATAAGAAGCAATTACTAGTTGAGCAAGACTAGTTGCACTTAAACACTACGAAAGAAGAACAGCGCACTGCATTGGGCGAGCTGTGGACACTGGCATCTCGTCAAGGAAAGGAGAAAATGACTTGCGCTCAAAAGGCAGGGATGGCCTTACTCCAGCTCCTATGCTTCCATTGGGCAAACTTTCACGTGTTCTCTTTACATCTTTTGGTTACATAAACCACTTTGCTTCCCATAGTTTCTCATATTGTTCAGTCTTTCTGGCAGCTACTTCCTAAGTCTTTCAATTCAAGGAGTCATTGTGGCGTCTACTTTCAGTGCTTGTTAGTAAATACTGGTTGTCTCTTTGATACCCTCTCGCCCTTGCATACAACGCATTTGAGTGCTTTTAGTAATACGATAGGTTGTGTAGAGTCGATTAAACAAGAGGAAGGAGAGCTTTTCCCTTGGTCACTTTGCCACTTTGAGAAGCATGATATATGTAGTGGTCGGCTTTCTTATTGGTAAGGTCCAGAATACCGTGCTTCCTTCCCTCAATTTTTTGTCATGTCCTCACCCTATGGTCCCCTAGCAGTGTATTATAAGATGCTTTGCCTCAAGTTTAAATCCATCTTTTGTTAAGAGAGAGAAGGAGAACCTTGGTGCTAAGGTAGAGTTATTGTCATGTGACCTTGAGGTCATGGGTTTTAAGGCACGGAAACAACTTCTTACAAAATGCAAAGTAAGGCTGCATACTATTGGCCCTTGTGATCCCCCCCTCCTATAGACCCTGCATATGCAGGAGCTTTGTGCACAGGAGCTGCCCTATTTGTTAAGAGAGAGGCCTTATTCTTGTTATGGCCATTCTTTCTTCCTTGTAGTACTTGATTGAGATCCACACTAATGCAGTCAAGGCTCCTAATGCAAAAATGTGCACTTTTATGGCTCTATCGCTCAAGAGTACTTGCATAAGAGGGGCTTTCCGTGCCTATGTATGCAAGATTCACATCTCATTAGATCGATTGAGTTTTTGTGATTCTTATGCGTAACAAGTATTAGTCTTCAGCTTCTCCTTAAAGTAGTTTTGCTTACACTTAGTCATGTCAATTTTATTTGCTTTTCTCAATAAAACTGATTCGATACTTATGTTCAGAGTCAAGAATAATGGAAAAGCCTTTTCCCTATGCCCAAATCACAAGTTAAATCTTTTTTTGATCCTTTCTAGAGTGAAAAAAATTGACAACAAAATGAGTCACTTGCGGCACATTGATTATCTTCAAACCTCTTTGCATCAATGTATTCACTACCTTCTCAAGCTACTCAAAGCATCTCTGTAAACTATTGGTTCACATGGATTTCACTAGGAGCCAAAAATTGGGATATCTAATATTAACCCCCATTGCTGATAGTGGTGGCTAATATTCACCTTGATTTGCTATCTATGATGATTGAGAAGGTATTCAAACCCAAATTTCCCAAAAGAGTACAAAAAGTAACTTGCTTAGTTACTTATCTTGGATTTTTTTGGGGTTTTCCCCTTCAAGTGAGTTCCAATGTTATGCATCTATTTGGAAAGGCCGGAGAGAAGGCATGGTCGTTTATGAAGACAGGAAAAGGAGGAAATCACTTTTCAGTACATTATGTAGGCTTCGGGTTTTGAGTTCTTGTATTCAGAATAAGCTTTGGACAAAGGGAGAAAGAGAAAACACTGAACATGTTAGTTTTGGAACCCAATTCAGAAGGAGGAGCCAGAGATAGCTTGCAGAATTTTTTCTATCATTTCAAATAACATAAAAAGAAGCCATGATGGTTGAGGAGTTAAAAATCCTTTCTTCTCTCTATGCCTCTATGATTTGTAGATGGCAAATGCAAGAAGATGGCTGGTTTGGAAGGGAAGAGTTGGTGTGAGAAGAACTATAAATGATTAGATGGACAAGAAGAAGAAGAAATGAGTTTTAATGGCATGAACTTATGGACACAAATATTATTTAAAAAAGGAAAATGATATTTCCAGCCTCCTATTTCAACAAGCTCATGCCTTTTAACTAGTTTTCTCTGCATTTAGTAATTTTACCAAACAAAAAGGTGACCCTCTCTCTCTCTCTCTCTCTCTCTCTCTCTCTCTCTCTCTCTCTCTCTCTCTCTCTCTCTCTCTCTCTCTCTCTCTCTCTCTCTCTCTGTAATTGCACCTGAAATCATCTTTTTGTTTGTTTTACCTTCCTTTAATCAATGAGGAATGTCGGTATAGAACACGACAACAACCCAACAAGACTCAAGTGCCCCTACTTTTTGATGGTGGGCTCCACATATCAGTGATCTAATCCTTTCATCTGTCATACCTATCTTTGGATATCTCAAGGCCCAAAAATCATTTGAAATTTTGAAAATAAAATAAAAAAGAAGAAAAAAATAAAGAAAAAGAATTCATATGCATTCACGAAATCAACTAACCAAATCATGCAAATAGTTACTCAATTACATAAAGTCACTAAAATCAATTAAAAGTAAATAGTTGTAGGTCCACTAAGCCATTAATAGTCACATGAGCATTCAGTTAAAAGTAAATTTACATAATTTAATTAGGAAGATAACTCCATTTCTGGATTTGAAATTTATGAAACAAAAGACATCGAGATTACAATTTTAGGAAACATGCAAGATAGAAATTGCAGGCTTGCCACTTGTAAACATCAAATATGTAATTATTATTTTTTCCTTTTTTTTTTCTTTCTAAAAAGTAATATATAAGAAAAAGTGCTTGTATTGAAATAAGGGATCTTCGTTGTTAATTTAGTATAGCAATTGAGATAAGTGTTCAATTTGATCGAAGGTCACGAACAAATGGATTTCAACCTTACTACTACTTATCTGTGAAGTTACATTTGAGCAAAGAGGGAGTAAAAAAGATGCATAGGGGAAAGCATAAGTTCATAAAATCTTTGCAAAGGCATAAGTTCATAAATCTTCATCAAAGTGAGTATTGTCCAAAATATAAACAGAAGAAATAAAAGGAAAGTTAAGGGCCTAAATATGTAGTAAACGAAGTTGCACATAGCCATGCTTAAGCCCCAAAATTAGTTCATACCATTATTCAATTCCCACAGTATTCTCTACTGCAATAAATATTTGATTGAAGGCATGCAAAATGTTTTCATTCACAAAATGGAAAAGAAAAAGAAAACAATGGCTAAAAAACTTGCCTGAAAGAAACTGCATTCACAAGGTAACTAACAACAGGAAAACTAACATGTTGTCCAACAACGTATAAAGCTTTCTCTTTGCCAACAGATAATCTGTCAATGATAGTTCATGGGGAAATATTGGTGCTTGATGCACATTTGTTGAAGAGATGACTGGCTGTAGCAATGTCTTACATCTCCTAAGAAAGGAGACTTGTCTGTAGGATCAAGTGACACAACAGTCCCTAGACTGTTGTTTCCATTTTGCAGCAAGGAAGAGTTTTGATATCCAAAGGCTCATTTTTCATATGTGCACAGTCTTGCACCCATCTCAATCCTAGACCTAAAGGTCTCTCCTTAGTACCAGAAGAAACCAACAAGAAAAGGCAGCTTAACTGTAATGACCCTCAATTTTGGGTCATTTTCATATATTATATTATATTTTTAATTAGAATAAAATCAAGAATTTAATTATGTGAAAATAGAATTCTATGAAAGTGACCCCTTTGAAAACTCTAAATTTAGATTTGAAACTATCAGAAATGGAATGTACGCGTCAATATGATTCCAATGACACTAATTTTCAGTGAAACAAACATCGAAGTGAAAAATTGTCTGGATTTTTACTAATTAGAGAGTGTCAAAATTGATATTGACACCCCCAGTTGTTTGACGGGTGACACGATAGTTGAATCGCCACTCGTTGCCTACCTCCTTGCGTTAGTACAGCCTGAGACATAAAAGAAATGGGGAGTTGCCCCAAAAACTCTTCTCTAGTCTCCCTTGATGCGTGCAAAAACCCTCCATCCAATCTCCCCCAATGACAACTTCCCTTCATTCACCAGTGACAAGGGGAGATCCACGATCATCTTGGCTCCGACATGGCACTCCACCTGCGATGCACCTGATAGAAACCCCTTGTCAGGTTTTCTTCGATGACTTGAAGACCCCCGTGCTGGCGTAGCCCAGTTCGGGCTCCCCTTCCCTTCTTTCTTCGGTGCTGACAGAGACCCAAAAACAAAACAAAATCTCTCTTACCAGTGATACGCAGAGGAAACTAACTTCTCCCCCTCTGCTGGTTTCTTCTTCTAGCCAGTTGAAAACCTCCTTCCCGTTGTCAAATTTTCCCTGTTTCCTCCTCTGCCAATGTAGCCAACCGATGCGAGATCTGGTTGAGTGTGGGATCCCTTCTCCTTTCCCTCTTCCCTGTTGGGCTTTCCCCTCCAACGTAGTCAGCCTGACACGCTAGTGTTCACAGGCCAACTGCACCAATGCTTATCTCTCTCCCCCATCTTTCCCTATCGAGTTTGGGTGGTGACCAAACCAATAGTCAACGACCACAGTCCTTTTGCCCCCCCTCCATTCTCCCTACTCTCTACCGAGTTCGGGCAATGAGCAACTCGGCATCCACCACCACTTGTCTCTGCTGTTTTTCTCTCTTTGGTGAGTTAGGATTGAGTTAACTTGCTGAGTCAACTCTCTCTCGACTCATTTTAGGGAGCTGAGTTGACACAGTGGGCCCTATTAACCCCTTGAGTTGTGATCCTCTATTCTAGTCAATCCAAGGAGGATCTAGGAGATCCAAGATAATCCTCGTTATCCTTACAATGCGAAGAACAATACCCATCTTTCCATTCATTGATCGAGGAAGATCAAATCATTGATCACAATTAGACCTATGATAGGATGTTACATCATTTGATCTGTAATGATTTGAACTTATTTTATGATTTGAATAGTTCATTGTGATCTTCATGATATGTAGATCGAGATCCATATAAGATATCTTGGATCAAAAGTATTTTAAAGATGATTTAGTAGATCTTGATCAATGGATAAGATCAACCTAGGATTCAGGTATGGAATTGGATCAAATTCGATGATCCATACCATTCAGATGATTTATTAGGATTATTTGATTAGAATTACTAATTTATTCTCTAATCTGGGATGACCAGGAGGGGAAATGTCATCAGATCAGCACAAATATCTTTGATCGGGCACCATTCAAGACGATCTGTTGATGATCCAACAACACGGACAGTTAGATATCCTTTAGATGGATTAACATGAGGTAGGATTATCATCCTAACTAGTTGATTTTATTGATTTAGTTATAATTAGATAAGATTGTGCATGATTCGCATATAATAGTGCCTAATTAGTTCATTAAATGATAAATTACCTAAGATTGACCCGATCTAAATATGATAGTCTTGAAATACTTTATTATATAATTAAGAAAAGAACTCGATGGTTATTGGTAGGCCTAAATTAGCATAATATGGATTATCAGCCAACCAAGGTGAGCCCCACCTTGAGATGGCATGGTTGTGAACTATTATATAGTATTGAAATACAACAATTTAAGATTTATAAATATAATATTTGTTTTATAACTAAGAATCCAAAGAGATAATTTGGATTCTAACTGAGACCTAGATGTGATGTGTATATAGGTAGTGGGACTGAGGCGGACTAAGCTAGACTGGAGTTCAATATTGATTTGAAAGGTACAAATGAGTGGTTCTTCATTTGAGGTAGGTGATGACAATTAATAATGGGCATGCCGTTTTGAAATTATAGATTTTCATCTCATTGCTCTGTGATTATGAATGAGTTCTATGCATGTATTACACCATGATTCATGATTCTTATTAAGATAATTGTCTTATTTGTAATTGATGTGCACACATGATTTCACTGACCACCATTTTCCACAGAAGCATGATCTTAGCATACTCTCATGACCTGTGAAGTCATCAGATGATGATTTTATTCATATTTGCATGTTGAGGCACTTAAATGCCCCATTTTATCACTGGTTTTACCATAGACTTGGTGGAGGAGGCTTGATGGCTTGTCCTTAAGAGGGTAAACTGGGATGAGGGGCAGTGCCTTGGGATGACGAACCACAAGCACTCTTGGATTTCATTATTCACAAGAGGATTTCATTCTATTTATTGACTTTTAGTTGTCAAATAGTTTTTGTGTTTTGTGGATTTATGAATGGTGTTGCTGCCTAGTGGATGCTATGCCAGGAGGGTTGTAGGGCCGGCCACCCGCCTTTGACTTATGATGATTATGATTAGGCACCTGCTTCGTAGAAGGACAAACACCATATGGAGTGGTATCATGGGTAATTCACACCACGGTTCTGATCCTCACCATGTGGGACGAACGCTTAGTCTCACGTTCTGGTCTCAACATGGAGCAGTAGTGGTAGACTTAGGAGTTGATTACCATTGCAACATAGCAATCCATGTACTTTTTGATGACTAATTTTATCATATTGCACAAAGAGGATACCAGGATGGATATTCCCTATGTACCCATAGTGTGACAACCCATGGAGGATTGATATGAGTACTCATAACCGAACTTACGTGTGTGATACATTCGTGGGACCCTCATATTAAGGTACCACATTGATTATGTTTATATTCATTAAGATATTTCTTGTGTATTTGATGCTTTGCATTGATGTGATTTTGACACTCTTGGGACCCGTGTGTGAGGGTGCCTATGATGACAATATGCACATTTATTGATATATTCTTTGACCTTTTGATTCTCTATTTTGATGTGGTTTTGGCATGTTTTCATGCACGCAGTTGGCATGAGTTACATTGATTTGATATTGCCATTTGATGAGCTTACTAGGCTTTGTTTTCTCAACATGTTTAAAATATGCAGGTGGCTTGGATTCATTCATTTGTTTTCAGTATTATTATGGGCTTTGATGCCTTAAATATTGCCACCGATTTAGTTGGTATTGATGATAATGATGCCGTACTCCATTATCATTTATTCTCATCATTAATATCATTCTAGAGCTATTTTCATGAGATTGATATTATTGCATGCCCTGAGATTTAATTCATGACCATATCATATTATATTAAATGTGTATAATTACTATTATTATTGTTGTCACCTACACAAGTATAGCTTGCTGAGGCATTACAATGTTTTTACAATGCCTTAGATAAAGAGACGGCTTGTAGGTTTGATATGCTAACAGAGCACACTTGGGCATTGACTACCTTCAGTGATGCATAAAGGAGATTACAAAAATAGATATGGTTTGTTCAAAACCCTACTTTGGATATTATTTATGGACTGTATATATGTATGGTTATCTTGTGACTTGGATGTATGAATGTATCTACGTTAGATGTGATGGACAGACCTTGGACAATGTTGTTATATCTTTAATTTTTAATTTACCATTGATGTATATGACTTTATCAAGATTTGTAATTGATCTGATGGATGGGTATGGAGACGGAGTCTCCTAGGTTATGTATTTATGTTTATTGTATTTATTAAGTATTGTTATATGGCATGCATTATATGCGATGGTCCAAAATATAGAGGAGATTTTGTCTGATCTTTGGTAAAAATGAGAATAACATTTTATTTTTCAATCTACAATTTTGTGTATCATATGACTCCTGGGGTTTTTGAAATGAATGCTTTTTATTCAAGTTTTCTTTTTCAATCGATTTTAAAATTCAAAGTTTTTAAACAGGGATCCCAACTTTTTAAAAAATTAGTATTTATATGTTGTGTAAAAATTAGGGTGTCACATTAACTATGATGTGTCTCTCAAATGAAAGAGTGTATATTCAGTTCAATGAACTTTTTAAGCATTTAACAGTAAAAGAAGCATCATTCCATAAACAACAACATCAAAATAAAGCGACGATGAGAAAAATCATGCAGTTGATGGCGTCACAAGTTCAAATGCCAGAAATGGTACATATTCAGAAAGCATACTTAGAAAATAGCTTATCATGTAATACAAAATAACTTCATTGCATTGTTTTCATCTTCCACACTTAATGTAACAAAAAACAAGCAAAACAAATGCTCTTAAAGTTACATATCTTGTTTGTCTAAACTAGTAATTGCCCGACATTATCTTTAAAAATAAATAAACAAATAGAAATACTTGAACACTGGAAAGACATATAACTTAACATGACTTTCCTCCTTGAATTCAAGAGAACAAGGAAAGGAAAATAACTCGCGCAGAATTAACTCATAGAAAATTTCACTATTTAGTAAAGAA
The DNA here is from genome assembly GCA_035236585.1 of Warburgia ugandensis. NCBI lineage: Eukaryota > Viridiplantae > Streptophyta > Magnoliopsida > Canellales > Canellaceae > Warburgia > Warburgia ugandensis. The sequence continues at coordinate 11,445,281 of CP141127.1, read as the reverse complement.
AATTATAAATAGGAACTATGCACCAACAGAATTTGTTTAAGTAGAAAGAACATTAATGTCAGCAAATACTTAGAACGATCAATTTTTCCTCTTCCCATTTGTTTTATTTATCTGGAGGCATTCCTGTAGATATGGGTGCAATGACGAGAGCCTTTTATGTGAACAGATTATCAAGTACAGTGAGCAAGTCCAATTATACGCCAAAGGAAAGATCGTATTTCCCTGAGGTCTCCTCGTCGCACCCCTCTACAGCTTGGGAAAAGTCTCTAAGAGCTCCATTCCCCAGAATAGAAAAGTATGCGGAACTTAGGCACTTGCAATCCATTTTCCCCATTTCTTTCCAAAATTCATTTGAGCATCACCATGTCTACAACCTTCCATTCCATCCGATTAAAAGCCTTCTCAATGTCTACCTTGCCATTCATTTGTGCATCAAATCAAGGCATTCATTGTCCGCAAACGCACAATCCACAATATTTCTTCCTTCAATAAAAGCCGATTGATGAGGAAAAATTATCCTCTTAAGAGCAGCTACGGCAAGAATTTTGTAGAAGGACCTATAAGGCTAATGGGCCTGAAATCTTTGTGTATCCGCTCCCTGCTTCTTTGGAATAAGCACTACAAAGGAGGTGCCAATACTCTTTCCAAGATAACCTTCCCTGTAAAATCCATCGTAAAAAGCAAATATATCATGTTTAATGAATGACCAGCATACCTGAAAGAAGCGCATGCAGAAACCGTCCGGTCCCGCGCTACGATCGCCCTCGCAACCAAAAACTGCTTCTTCAATTTCTTCCATGGAGAAGTGCCGTTCCATCCAATTCTTTCTTCGTCAGTTTGCTTGCAGTGGATATCCGAAGGGAAAGGACTGTTTCTATCTTCGAAAGAGCATAACTTTTTATAGAAGTTAATAATTTTGGCACAAATAATCTCTTCATCTTCCACCCTTCGCCCTTCAATGAACAAAGAGGATATATGGTTAGATCGGCAGGGTGCACCATCGGTGGTGTGAAAAATTCTAGTGTTCCGATCTCCAGCCTTTGGCCACCTAACCCTGGCCTGATGCTTCCATTTAATCTCGTTTTGCAATTCAAAAGAAGAGTTTTCATCTTCTATAAGTGTCCGAGCTGATTCCTCCCCAAATAACGGATAAATTTCCTCCTTGAGGTTTAGTTCAGTCAGTTCTGATTGCAGGCTCTCCCTAAGATCCGCTTTTCATTCGATCTTGCCCATTCTTTCAATTTAGACTTCATAATCTTCAACTTGGCAGCCAGAACCTATCCTGCCTTATCTCCAACAGGCCTTGCTTATTTCCACTAACCTTTAATAAGTTTAAGAAGGCCTAGATTTTCCAGCCAAGAGATTTCAAAACGAAAAGGCTTAGGTCCCCATGATTCCATTTTGAGTTTTGAGAACAACTGGTTTATGATAAGAAATTTCGTCATGAATGATATAACAAGATGTGTCATGGAACATCGATTGCCACTGATAATTGCATAAAAACCGGTCTATGTTTGTTGAGAATTAGATATTCTTGCCTGTGAGACCATGTAAAACAGCCGCCAGAGATTGGTAATCAACAAGCTCATTATTTTCAGTAAAATTATTGAAAGAATCATTGCCGGAGAGAATATTGATGCCGAATTTCTTTCCTCAAGAGTTTAAATCACATTAAAATTGCTTCCTATAAACCAAAGCCTTCTCCATCTATTGCGAAAATAAGGCAGCTCCTGCCAAAATGCTTCTCTCTCGACATCACTGTTCGGCCCATAAACTCCTGAGGTCAAACCATTTGCCCATTTGAGACCAGACTTAGACTCACAGGATAGAATAAGCTCCGATCATTTTGGTTCAACTTGAACAAGATTACTGTTGCAAGCAATAAGGATGCCGCCCGATCTATTGATAGCATCTAAGTGAAGCCAAATTCTTTTTCAATACCCAAGGATCGAGTTTCAAGTCTTGTCCTCTTAGTAGACATATTGATATGATTATGATACCGCTTACTCTTAGTTAGAAACTCTGGAATGCCGAGGAGAAGATAAAAAAGATGAGAAAGGTGTGGGTACAAGATGGTCGAACGAAAAAGGTCTCTCTCTTTTTTAATGAATATCTCTAAGGCTGCGTTTAGATATCATTTCTATAGGAATGTTTAGTAAAAATAGATTGGAATGCATGATTTGTTTCTGTTTTCTTTTAATACCCAATTGAACAAGGGAAGCTCAAGGATGCTGCAACACGTAGGCTGCATTTGAAAAGTCGATTCCAGAACATTTTGAAGTAAAAAAAAACATGTATCCAAACGCAGCCCAAGTGTCTACATGCAATGTCACGACCTCTACTCTATTGCAATGTGATTACCCAAAAAGACAAGAAAAGCGAAATGGATATTTAAGTCCAAGCTAACGTTCTATTGGCAGCTCAATCCTCACTTTCAAGTCTTCTCCATGAAAAACGAAATAGTTGATTTTGGGTAGACTTCTTCCTCCTTTTAAAAAAATAAAATAATTGTGACATTGTTAGATAAATAAGGGGTCATCGAACCCATGACCTGCACAATTGAGACTCACTCTTGTACCACTGTGTTACACTCAGATAACCGAAAAAACTTAAAAGTTGAAGTTATGTTAGTCTCTTGATAGTCAACAGAATCAACAATCTCGATCGTACTTGCATTGCCATATTGGACCAAAGACAAGTTAGATGCGGATGTATTACTTCATAGTCAATCTCCTAGACATTATTTTATTTTTATGGAAGCATTTTTTAACTAAAGAAATTAGAATTTATGTGAACAAGTAGCTACTCTAGCAACCGACCATGAATGACCTTGCCATGGCTACTATAGCTACAAACCATGAATGACCTGGCGCTAATACAGCGAACAAAACGCATAACAAAACAATGGTGACAGAGACACGGTGAAGAGGGATAGTTTATACTTGGTGACAGACAACAAAACATGGTGGAATTCTATTTATGTTAAATAAATATAAATGACGACAAAAAATACAAGAAAATGTTTTGAGAAGTGTCCGAAACTGAGTGAGATGTATCCTAAGCTGAATTAGAATGTGACACCGAGTTATACTATAGGAGAATTTGAGCAAGGCCTTCACCATACACTGACTATTAAAAATAGAAGGGAGATATCAGTGGACATTGAGAACCATATTCACCTAGCATTTGTTTCTCGGTACCAGCAGTCCTCGTGATAGAGCAACTGCAACATAATCAAGCCATCAAGTAGAAAAGAATTCACAAAGAGTAATCGAGCAGTGCAAATCAAGCCTGGAAAGTACTGTTACACCACCAACCTGTTCGGGTTCGCCCACATATGTTCATAACCATTTGAGAAAGAAATCTGTTTATATATTTAATGTTAGGTTATTGTAAGAGTGAGTGAGAGAAATTGATATGTAGAGAAGAGTTGAGAGAGGCTTTCAATCTCCTTCTTACTATGTATTTTGATCAGATACTATATTCTTCCTCTTCCATAGAAATAAGTATGATAGCCCAATCACGTAAATCCTTGTCTCTCTATTTGCGTGCGTGTACGTGCATGTCTGATTGCAAATATATGATCCTAACCATCAAATCGTCAAGCCGTATGAGATCTGACCGCAACAGAACTGGCCAGAGGTCAACATTCACGAGGGAAGGGGCCGATGCAGATAGGCACTAAGGATGGAAGTGACTGTGTTCGTGTAAAAAGGCATTGCTGTCTCTAAGAGAGGGCGATAATGAGTGACGGTACCAAAGGCACTTCGTTTGTGCTGGTGTGTCCTGTAGGCGCGTGCAAACAAACATTCGGAGATGGAGAGCGTTGGTGAGAACAACGTTCTGAGTTTTCTTCTAGAAATGAATTCTCCTTTTTGGGATTAACAGTTTCTGAGTTTGTGTGTGCTATTTTGAGTTGTAAAATGAATTATAGGAAAATTAACGGTAGTTAAAGCAGCTCAAAAAAATTAATGGTACTATCTTCCAAAGTACATGATTTTTATTATGTAGATTATCTAGGGTGAAATTAATTAGACGAATGAGTTAGATCATTGGAAACATGGGACCTTACTTGTACGTTTACTACACACTAACTGAGGGTATAACATTATTTCAAAAGGGGCATGGGAATATCATTTTCCTTACCAGAAACTAGTCATCTACACTTGCACATGCATTTGTGCGAATTAGAGTGGGAGAGATATAGGCATATATAGGGCAAGTCAATGGTCTGGTTCCAGCTCCATCCAGAATTGGAGCATAACTATTCTGCGGCTCCATCAACCAAACGAATTGAGAGAGAGAGAGAGAGAGAGAGAGAGAGAGAGAGAGAGAGAGAGAGAGAGAGAGAGAGAGAGAGAGAGAGAGAGAGAGAGAGAGAGAGAAGGCTGATTCTTCTTCTTCTTCTTCTGTTGAATTGAATAGAATACAGAAAGAAATCAATTATTTGCACAGCAGAGAAATAGGCAGAGTTATAATTTATGGGTTTAGCCTGTAGTGTTAGATTTTGGATACGGGGCTTTTGCTGTTTTGGGAAAAATTGGATGTTTTGTTTTTCCCGTAATTGGCTTAAAATGACTTATTTACCTGTATTAATTAATCACCAACAAATTTATGTTGACAATAGATTATCATTTCTTTTATGAGTACTTTTAGTCTTGTAAAACTTAAGATACAGAGATTAGTTTACCCTTAGATAAACTAAATTAATTATATAATACTAAGAAAATATAGTCTAATTATTCGGTTCTCATTTCAATCTAGTTCTTCCGCAGAATTGGAACTAGATCAAAATTAATTTGGTTTCCAAGGCAAAGAATTGGAATTGAACCATTAGTTTCAACATTCAATGAGATTTCAATCAAACCAAATTAATTTGGTTTGAGATATAGAATTAGAATTAGACCACTGATTCTAACTTTCAATTTAAGGATTAGAATCTGATTTTTTGGTCATGTTCTTCAATCCTCGTTGACAGCCCTACAGAGAAAGAGGGCAAGTTAGTAGGAGATAAGTAAAAATATAATTTTATTGGTGGATTTTTGTAACACCCTGGGTTTTTACACAACATATAAATACCAATTTTTTTAAAAGTCAGGATCCCTGATTAAATTTTTTAATTTTAAAATTGACAGCTTTAAATAAAAAGCATTTGTTTCAAACCACGGGAATTATATGACCTACAAAACTGCAAATAATGTTGAAATGATCTTCTCATGTCTATCGAAAATTCGACAGAGTCTCATCTATATTTTGGACTAAAGCATTTAATGCATGTGATGCAATAACACCTGATAAATACAACAAATATAAATACACAATCTAGGAGACTCAGTCTCCATATCAATTCATGTCATACACAAATTTTTGAAAAAAATATATATATGCCTCAACGATAGAGTAAAAAGAAAGAAGAATAACGACATTATTTAGGTTCTGTTCAAACACAGGTATCACATCCAATAAGATACTACCATACATCAACGCCAATAATAATAATAATAATAATAATAATAATAATAATAATAATAATAATAATAATAATAATAATAATAATAATAATAATAATAGAAATCCACAATTATTTAACATAATATGAATAGTCAAGTATCAAGTTTCAGGGTATGTGATAAAAATCTTTCTCATAGAATAGTTCTAATATGATCTCAATAATGATAGTAAATAGAAATAGAGTGGAGCATAAATAATATGCTAAACCAACAAAATTAACTGCAATAGCCATGGCATCTAACTCATAAAATTGCTGAAAATAAGGAAATGCATCCATGCCACTTGTAGTATGCAAAGCCTCTTAGGCTTGTCAAAATGCAAATATCAGATTGATATACACATCATCATCAAAGAATATATCAATAAATATACACACCATCATCAAGGGAACCCTCACACAGGGGTCCTAAGAGTGTCCAAAAATCACATTGGTACAATGTGTCAAATACACGAAGAATATCTCAATAAATATGTGTGTCATCATTGTGGGGCACCCTAACATAAGAGTCCCATGAGTGTACCACACACTTATATGTTAGGTCATGAGTACTCTTACCAATCCTCCACGAGTCATCATGCCATGGGTACAAAGAGAATATCCATCTTGGGGTCTTCACTACTCAATATGATAAAATTAATCATCAAGAGACTCATGGATCGCTATGTTATAGTGATAACCAACTCTTGAGTCTATCAATTACCGCTCTCCCTCAACACTAGAACAAGACACTAGGCGTCCATCCCACATGGGTGAGGATCTAAATCATAGTGTGGATTGTCCATGATATCACTCTTTACAATAGTTGTCCTTCTATGGGGCAAGTGTCTATCAACTCATAAAGTCAGAGGATAGGTGGCTGGCCCTAAATCCCTCTAAGCATAGCCTCTGCTAAGCAAAAACACCTATTATAAATCCACAAAAATACAAAAATCTCGATACCTCGAAATCCAGATATAAGAGAAAATATCTAATGCACAAAATATAAGAGCACTTGTGGCTTGCCATCCTAGAGCACATCCCTTATCATGGGGTCAACCTCTCAAGGATTAGCCACTAAGCCTCCTCAATCCAAACAGATAAATGAGTGATAAAATAGGGCATCCAAGTGCCCCAACATGCATTAACAAATAAAATCACCATCACTTTAACTTGTCATAGGAATATGCTAAAATCATGTGCTTTTGCTATCGCTTATGAAATATAACTCATTATAGTAAAATCATACATCTATGAAAAAATGATAATCAATGAAATCATGCATACATGCATTAGTTACAAATAAGACAATTATGTTAATAAGAACCATTGTATAATAATATATGCATAGAATTCATTCATAATTACTAAACTGATGCTGTAAAAATCTATGTTTTCAAAACAACATTCTCATTATTAATTGTCATCGTCTACCTCAAACAAAGAACTACTCGTCTGTACCTCTCAAATCACGATCAAACTCCAATCTAAATCACTCCAACTAAGTTCTACTAACTAGATACATATCACATCTAGGTCTAACTTAGAATCTAAGTTATCTTAGTCAGAATCTTAGTTATAAAGCAAACATTATATTTTCATATCTTAATATTCTATGTTTCAATAATATCTAATGGTTCACGGTTGTTGAATCTCATGCTAAGGTCTATCCTAGGGGTGGCAATTCGGGTTGGTGGGTCATGTTTGTGGCAACACGAACACGACCCGATTAGAGTTATGGGTCGACACGAACACGACACGATTAATAGTCGTGTTAAAAGCCTATGACTCGTACACGACCCAGTTCTTAAAAAAATGACACGACATGACCTGTGTAACACGATTATTGACTGAGTTGTGTTGGATACAAGACACGAAATGACACAACACGACATGATACGATATAACACGACTCTATTTTCCTATTACGACTTGGTAAAAAAACTGCTCCCAAGTGGATGGAGCCATTGAGCGAACACAACCACAAAATAACCATCCTATATGATATGGGTTTTATACTTTTATAGGACGGTTGTGAAATAACCGTCCTATATGTTAGGTTTTATAGGACGATTTTGAAATAACTGTTCTATATGTTACGTTTTATAGGACGGTTGTGAAATAATCGTCCTATGTTATGTTTTATAGGACGGTTTTGAAATAACCGTCCTATATGTTACGTTTTATAGGATGGTTGTGAAATAACCGTCCTATATGTTACATTTTATAGGACGGTTGTGAATAGTCTCCAATGAATCATCCTTCCAAATAAAGACGAAAAGAACAAAAGAGCCAACATAGATGATTAAGTAAACTGCTACATGGACGACTACTCAGACTCTTGTAGATCTAAATCCTCCCATGCCTCTCATCGTAGCATCAAGATCTTCAACTTCTAAAACCTCGAGCGTCATTATCCTCTCAATGATCAACTAAGCAATCCGATCTCCTTGCTTCACATCAAAATCAACATCAGAATGGTTGAACAAAATCACGCCCACTGAACCTCTATAATCGGTGTCAATCACGCCTGCACCCACATCGATCGAATGCTTCCAAGCCAGACCAGATCTCGGTGCTGCAAATAACAAGCTCGTTCGTGAGTATATCATCAAACGCATCAAAAGGTTTTCTATTTCGAGCACATACCTATACGAGCATAGGTTCCTTCGAGTATTCCTATGCTTAAATCGGTAAGAACAAGGGCTTTTCCTCTGGCAGGAACTGTTGTTGACACAAAACTAGAAAATAAACAAACGATGGAAGATTGAGATGGGCATTGCTCAAAATCACTGATACCCAGATGGATTAAAGCATACATTACCTCGAAAGATCATATCCTGCTGAGAAAGGATAACCTTTTGAAGGCAAACTGGCATTCTCAGAGAGCCTTTTTACCCTCAAAAGAAAGAGAAGGTTTGGAGAACCTGCGGATATGCCATTTTGATTGGTTTTCTGAAGTTTTGGGAGGGTTCGTTGGTTTCAGGGCTTGTGATTTGATCTTGTGTTCCCATTTTTTATTGAAAGCACTAAGAATTTAGGGAAAGAAGGGGACGAGTGGAAAATGAAGGCAAGAAGAGAGCCTTTAATAGAGGGAAAATGCGTTGAAGAGGTTACAAAATTTGGGCGCCATTTCTTCCCGCAATATTTAAAACGTTTTTCATTTGAAAGGAAAGGGGGAGAAAGTGAATCCACTACAAGGACGGGTAGGAATCACAATTGTCCTATAAAATTCATAACATATAGGACGGTTATCTCATAACCGTCCTATATGTTAATGTTATGGGGTTTTATAGGACGATTGTGAAATAGTCCTATATGTTATCATTTTATAGGACGGTTATCTCATAACCGTCATATATGTTAATGTTTGGATTTTATAGGACGGTTGTGAAATAACTGTCCTATATATTATGGGTTTTATAGGACGGTTGTGAAATCACCATCTTATATGTTATGCATTTTATAGGATGGTTATGTCATAACCATCCTATATGTTATGTTTTATAGGACGGTTGTAAAATAACTGTCCTATATGTTACGTGTTTTATAGGACGGTTATTTATTAACCATCCTATATATATTATAAATTTGTCATTGATCTTCTTATACTGCCTCAACTGGAGTTAATGAAACTTACATTTCAATCATTTGTCAAATATTTTGAATCCTTAATATTAGATCCGATGTGTGGGCCCCCCTTGTACACTGTAGTGGAGGAAAAATAAAATGAAAACTGAAAACATAAAGGTTTAACTTTAACTAATTAATAATTATCTAGGTCTACTAAGTCAATCTAGTCTAAGGCAATTGTTTTGTCTTTTTGTATGTAAGTAAGTAAGCCTAAATCCAATTATCCAATTGAATTTGAAGTCTTATGCTAAAGCGCCCTATCTCCTGGCTGGTTGTTTGCTATAACTATAAGTTATAACCTAAGACTTAGTCTTAGCTACGACCTACACACTGTCTCTAATTTTCTTATCAACCATTTTAAGATTAGCTACACATTGTCAGTTACAAACTTCCAAGTTACACTTATTAGAAAATTAGTTAACCAAGTTTTGTAACTTGTATAAGTACATGTGAGAGACAAACTAACTATCATATATTGTATAAAATTATAAATGCTAATGATTTTCTTATGTTAATTTCACATGTCATCACCAATTGATCTAATATACCTCTTTTTCATCAAATTCATGAATATCATGTATCCAACTCATATAATTCAATATTTGTTTCTCATTTCTAACTCCCAAATTGATGATAATAGATTGGGAATAATAACTCATTCATCCATGATCCATTGATCCATGTCGAGTAAAATTTAGTAACTCCCTTAGTAATATCATGCAACATTTGTTTTTTTTCCTCATGATTATTATTCATTTTACCATCAATGCCATTTCTTTTCACTATAAAGTATAGACCACAATCCATAATTAATTTTAGTTTCACCAAAGTTATCATATCAATATCCCTTTAATTCTCTCTTGATAAGCTTTTGTGTTAATTCAACACATAACTATTAACTCCTATGCTATGTTCTCATTCTCACCTCACCTATTGAGTTAATTACATAAGTAATAACTATTCCCTTCCTATACTCATTATCTACCAATGAGATAATTACATAACTCTTTCTATACTCATTCTCAAGCTACTGAGTTAATTACATAACTACCTCTATTCTCATTCAGTCATTCTTACCTAATGAGTTAATTAATAATTACATGACTCTTTCTTTACTTATCCTCAAGAACTTTTGAATTGAGTATGTATGAGTTACTTATATAACTTTGCTTTTTTAAGTTGATCCTCAACTGAGATCAGATGAGTTAAATACATAACACTTACTTTACTCATCCTCAACCTCAACAACTATTGAATTGAGTATAACAGTATGAGTTACTTACATAACTTTGTTTTTAAGTTGATACTCAACTGAGAATCTGAGATGAGTTAATTACATATATCATATATGCTCTATCTTTTTAAGCTCATCTTTAAGGAGATTAAGATGAGTTAATTACATAACTCTTTCTTTACTCTATACTTAATAACTATTTTTATTTATGCACATCCTCAACTAAGATTAATTAAATACATAACTCTTTCTTTACTCATCCAGTCATCCTTAATTGAGAATCTGAGACGAGTTAATTACATATATGCTCTATCTTTTTAAGCTCGTCCTTAAGGAAATTAAGATGAGTTAATTATATAACTCTTTCTTTACTCTATACTTAATAACTATTTTTATTTAAGCACATCATCAACTAATATTAATTAAATACATAACTCTCATAGCTTAATATAGGACGGTTATTTATGCAACGACCGTCCTATACCTTTCTAATAAAGAAGCATAGGCTATAACTTATTAGACAGTTATAAAAAAACTATCATATATATATATATATATATTATAGGACGGCTATTTTATAACCGTCCTATATATTGGTTACAATTATAGGACGGCTATTATAATAACCGTCCTATATTTAATTACTAGCCTTTATAGGACGGTTATAATATACCCGTCCGATATAATTTACTGTAATATAGGACGGTTATGAAATAACCATCCTATATTTATAGTGTCCATCCAACCTTAATAATAATAATAATAATAAAACCAATATAAAAGTCTTTTGAAAATTGAAATATGGCCAATGTAAGATGTACCCTGTGGGATGTGTGCAACAATGCAAGCAAAACCTCTGTATTACGTTCTCTTTGTTAGTTTTAATTTGGAAAATGATAAACTTAGGCTTTTTAATCAAGTTTCAAAGTGGGCCCTCTCTCTCTCAGCACCATGGGGTGTGACTATCTTTTCTTTTTAGCAGTTTTCCTCCATCTTATATCAATTATTTCAAATTTCGGCCTAGCGTCTTACATGTTGGACAGTGGTCTAAGCACCATTTTGCACAAGCGGCAATCACCGATACAAATCAATTGGCGTGTCAACACCTTAAAAAGTGTCCTTTTTGCTACTGTCTCTTTTGAGCTGGATCTTGACCTACCTTGTTTTAGACGCATGAAATTCAAAACATGATCAGGGATTGTGGCTTAATATTTAGAGACATAAGAGAGGAGGCTGGCTCATCTCAAATTAATGGTTGTTTGGGGATTAAATACTTTGTCGAAACACTAAACTCTAAAACACTTGCACACCTAGCAAGTGTACCCACAGTAAGTTATTAGTCTCAAGCAACTACTAAATAGACATTATTTCAAAGCATTGGTTCCAATCTCCTTTGACCATTGCCCGATTTAACTACAAGGCAGAAATCAAACAAAACTCCAGTTTACATGATAGCTACTTATCTGAATACGATAAAATTTAAACATCGAACTCACATGATGACTCTCTCTCTCTCACACACAGTCACACAGTCACACAGCAGTACAGCACCTCCTCACTCCTCAGTCCTCCACGGACCACGGCTCCACCTCCAGGCTCCAATCCTCCTCACATGAGAATGGGATGATGAGGCGCAGACGCAGAGTTGCAGTCTCGCAAACCACTTATTTAACTAGGTATCCTCTGCGCTCTAGCTAGTGGCATTGCATTCAATGCATTGCCCCAACAGTAGAAATTGCACCATAGACTATTGTTTAAAGCATCACTTTTGCTGTAAGTAACCATAAGCATCCTATATTACTTATAAAATATAAGACGATTCCAGAAGAACCGTCCTATATTACTGAGTGAATATAGGACGGTTCTTCTGGAACCGTCCTATATTATAAAGAGCTTTTTTCAATGGAATGACAGATATTGATGGAACCAGGTAGGCTAACTAAGAACTTTTTTCATTATAAAGAGCTGATACAAAGGCAAAGTGATCACCATGTCAATTTTCACATAATACATTTGCATTACTGCAGCAGCAACAATGAAACGGTATTCCCCCAAAGGCCGCAAAGATGAATATCTGGTGATAATTCCCTCCGCGCTAAGACTGTCTAACAATTTATACAAAATGAGTACGTATGGCACTGGAATCAGCTGAAACTATAAGGGACAGTCCCATGAATCATCATTACCTTTTCATGGGCTTCTCCCCCAAATGAGAGCTGATGAAAAACTCAGAGAGACTGAGAAATTTGCCATATTGGAGTGTGTACCAAGCCATCGTAGAGACATATGCAATAAGAAAACATATTCACCTGATACGCACTCCATGGGTGGTAATATGGAGCTTTGCTGCATTCCAGGCTTCCAGCATCTTGCTGAGGTATGTCCCAACTGTCACGCTCGTGTCCTAAGTAATAGAGTAAAACGTAAACATCACGAACATTATAAGTTAACGATGAAAAAGTCATTCATCAGACTGTGCTCGGAGAGAGCTTTCCAACGACACTAAAAACGCGCGAAACGGAGATCGAGAGCGAAAGACCCGGGAGTTTTCCCATAGAGTAGAGGGGGCCCAAATTGATAAGGGCACCCCCCCTAATGTGTGTGTGTGTGAACCCAGTGCCACGTGGGAGGAGCCCTGCACGCGGGCGCGTGGAGCTCTACTCCCACGCGTCCGTCTGCAACGATGGGAAGAGGGAGCCAAGCCGGCAACCCTCTCCCCTCTCCCCTCGTTTCCCGGCTACTCCCCCTCCCTTTTCACCCCCTTCCCCTAGATCACCCTCCTCTTCCGATCAAGCTCCATTCGCCTAAGAAACAGGTCGTTCCTGTTTCTCAGGCAAACGGAAACTCTTCGCCGTGATTCCCTCTTCCCGCCGGACTTGCTCTCCCTCGACGACTCGCACGCCAGTGAAGGTTAGGGGTGAGTCTTCCCCTTCACCTCTCTTTTCCCCCTTGTTCCTTTTTCCTCTCCATTCCCTGTTCCTCCTCCGTTTTCCGACGAGTTGAGGTGGTGAAAAAAGAAAGAAAAAAATCCCGTCGGATTCATGTTGTACAGGCAGGGAAACGGGATTGCATTGAAGATCCACCCGTTCAGGTCATTCCTTAGATGTTTCTAAGTGAAACCCCTTTGGTTTCACTGAGATCCGACAAGAAACGACGCCAAAAAACGAAAAAAAACAGCACCTAGGGTTAGTTTCAAAAACCCTTGAAAAATCCGGCGAAAAACGGTAGTTTTAGTAAAAATCAAAAGGGGAAAACACTAGAAAACGAAAATTCAGGAAATTTTAAGCATTCCCATTAAATTTGGCTGAAAAATGACATCACCTGTGTCGCCGACGACGACCGGAATCCGGTCATCTTCTCCGGCGACGGTGACATTTTCCGGCGACCCCTAAAAAAATGTGAAAAATGAAAATTTTCAGATATGGACGATTCGAGTGTGATCTTTTCATCCGCGAAGATGGATCGTCAATCAGGAATCGATTGGTCCACGAAATTGCTTGTAGATGCATAGGGAAATTTTGGAACCTTAACATCCGACCGTTAAAAATGTGATCGGAAGGTAAATTTAGGTCAAATATAACTCCAAGTAACCATTGGTGATGAATTATCATAGAAATGACTGACAAATCACGGATAAAGTGATGGGAGGTCCTATCTGGCCGTCCAATGCTCGATCAGCGAATGTCAGAGGTCAGGAAAGGATATCAGACCATGAGTTATGGCCAAAAGCATTGAATTGTGAAATAACTTACATAAAATGTTGGAAATTGAAACTTTTAGAGGTACGCGCTTGATCTAGACCATCGATGTAAGACCAATGGTGCTGATCCAATTGGATAGCGACCAATTGGTGTGCAAATCCTTGATCTAGATATGTGAGGTTAGATTAAGAACATGGTGAATGTAGAACTAGAGGTGATTATAGAAAATGGCATGAAATTCTATAATTTACTTAGAACTTGTATTTGTTGCAGAGTTTTGGGAACAGTGTGAACGGTTCTACCAATAGGACTTTGAATTATACGTGGAGAGCAGGTAAGGACCCTGAACCCTTGCATTCTTTAAATTCTTGTTGTTATGTTCTCTTGAAATTAACTTTATGCATGTGTAAAATGTATATATTGCCGCCTTGGTTTAATGGATGATAGAAATTGTAATTTCTTATTAAAAAGGTCATGTTATAGTATGATTTGCTATGCTTAACTGTTGTGATGATGCAAACTGTTATAAAATGGTCAAGCCCAAGATAGTAAGCCCTGAGGGCCGCCCAGTAAGCTATGATGACGCTTTCCAAGATGGTAATTCCTGAGGGAAAGGGCTACCTGGTTCCTTGCAACTAAGGTGAAGCCGCCCAAGACGGTAAATCCTGAGGATTGGACTGTCTGGTATTGAGCCTCCCAAGACGGTAAACCCTGAGGGAAAGGGCTGCCTGGTTCTTTGGAATCATGGTGGAGCCGCCCAAGATGGTAAACCCTGAGGGATGAGCTGTCAGGTATTGAGCCTCCCAAGATGGTAATTCCTTAGGGAAAGGGCTGCCTGGTCTTTTGGGATCACGGTGGAGCCGCCCAAGATGGTAAACCCTGAGGGACGAGCTGGCATATTGAGTTACCCAAGATGGTAAACCCTGAGGGAAAGGGCTGCCTGGTTGATTTCGACTAAGGTGGAGCCACCCAGGATGGTAAACCCTGAGGGAACCTGACTTTGGCGCTGCCCAAGATGGTAAATCCTGAGGGTCCGGCTGCCTTGATGATGATACACATAGTGGGCCGCCCAAGATGGTAATCCTTGAGGGAGATGACTATTGAATCCTAGTGAAATGCTAGGCAGGTTTAATATTACTGAGAAAATCATCACTGAGTATACAGCTTTGTTGGAAGTAACGCTTATAGTTTGCATTTAACCTTAGAATGAGGTCTATGACGTAGTCACTCATCTATTGAATGTCCTGTGGTTGGATACGAATAGGAAATCCTTATGGGGGTGCTTATTTGCATGCGATGACTGTTGTGTCATATTAGAATTTGGGAAAAAAACTGTAATTCTGCTCTAATAAGCATAGGCCTTATTTGAGAGCACATGCTAGCTATGTTATATATGACTAGTTAAAATGGAAAATGCATGCTCATGTTATAGTGAATGTGTTTTTAAGCGTGGCAATGAGAATGACTGGATATGCATGGGTTTGGTTCTTTTCCCTTATTGGGCTTCGCAGCTCACCTTGTTATTTTGCAGGTACCAGTCACGCAGAGAAGGGAAAGGTCGTTGAGTGAGTCGAAGAATGCTTGCTTGAAGCTGTTAAATTTTGAGTTGTATATAAACACATGTATATAAGTGCTAAACGAGTTATGTCTTATTTTGACACTGATTCCTTATGCATCATGTATGTCTTACTATGATAGATAGTAGGGAGACTGAGTCTCCCTTCAGTAAATTATGACTGCTATGTTGTCTATTAGGTGAACCGCATAGCATGCATTAAATGCATAATGTCTGAAAAACAGGGGAGACTCTGCCGAAATTTCGGTAGGACTCGGTTGTTAAAGGAGAAATATATATATATATATATATATTACTAGTAAACTATGACTTGCCCAGGACAAGAGCACCTAGCTCTCTCAACACTTCCGCTGTGATATAATTATGAAAAAAAAAAAAAGGAAGCAAGGCCACGTAGGCCTGGCTCGCCTAATCGTTAGGCTCGATTAAGCCTAATCGCGGATGGTTCCTCTCGAACCGTCCTATATTATTACTTCTTGAAACTTGAATATAGGACGGTTCCAGGAGAACCATCCTATATTACCTGTTGAAGAATATTGGACGGTTCTAGGTGAACCGTCCTATATTGCATCTGCTCTGCAACAGTAATATAGGACGTTCCAGATGGAACCGTCCTATATTACTCGAACAATATATGACGATTACAAGTGAACCAGAACCGTCCTATTTTTAACCATTGGTTAGATGGATCAAGCATCAAGACGATGAATAAATAGGTTGTGTGTCAAATAGGTCGACACGACAGGTCACATTAATTGACCCGAACACGACACGATTTTTGGCGTGTCAATTTCAGGTTGACCCGAAAATGACACGAACGCGATAAGACTCGACCCGAACCCGCTAAATTCGTGTCGGGGTCGGGTCGTGTTATCGTGTCATGTCATATTTTGCCACCCCTAATCTATCCCAGTTGGCTGATAACCCAGATTATGTTGAACCAGGCCCACCAATAACTATCAGGTTGTTTCTTAATCATATCATAACATACTCCACGGATATCATATTTAGTTTAGGTCAATTTTAGCTGACTTATCATTTATTCAACTAATCAGGCACAATCATATGCAAATCATGAACAATTTTTTATAATCACTAACAAATCAATAAAATTAATTATTTAGGATAATAATTCTATCCCATGTAAGTCAATCTAAAGGATATCCAGCTATTTTTGTCGCCAGATCATCAACCGATGGCCTTGAAGGTGGTCAATCTAGACTATTTGTACTGATATAATCACAATTCTCCACTAGGTCATCCCAGATCAAAGAATATGATAGCAAATATGGTTAAACAATTTTGATAAATCATTTGAACTATACGGATTATCGAATTTAATCCAATTTCATTCCTAAATTCTTGGTTGATCTCAACCATTGATCAAGATCGACCAGATCATCTATAAAATGCTCCAAATCTAAGATATCTCATATGGATCTTGATCTATGTGTTATGAGGATCACAATGGACTATTCAGATCATAAACTAAGGTTGGATCATCATAGATTAGACAGTCTGATGTTTGATTGAAAGTATGATCATGATCAACAATTAGATCTTTTTCAATCAATGAACGAGAACATGAGTATTGTTCCTCACATTGCAAGAATTGTGACAATTTTCTCGAAACTATGAAATCTTTCTAGATTGAGCATAATAAGGTGTCAAAACTTAAGTGGGTTGTGGGGCCCAACATGTCAACTCGGCTCACCAAGGCAAGTCAGGAGTGAGTGACATGGTGAGTCAGCCTATCCCGACTCGCTAGAGGAAAGGGAAACAAGGGGAGGAGGAGATGTTGATCAGCGGTGGGTGTCGGTTCAATCATTGCTCGAGCTTGATAGAGAAGAGGCAAATGGGGGGGGGGGGGGGGAGGGGAGGGGAAGGGGTTTGAATGCATTGGCCGGTTGAGCGATCCAGACCATGCCGGAGGAAGAAGATGGGGAGAAGAAGAGAGGGAAACACGGAGAGGTTTCCGACAATGGCCAGTCATCCCTGGTGCAGTAGCTGCATGGAACTAAAACTGTGAATAAGGAAAAGAGGAAAACCCATCTGCGTGTAGCCAGTGAACGAAAGAAAGTAGGGAAGTAAGAGGGAGTTTGGCAGTGTCCGCTACTCGGTCATTGTCTGTAATCCTCCTGGGAAGGAGGTAGGGGAACACTAGGGAGAAGATGGACATGCGCAGTCTACAAACAAGGGGAGAAGTTTTGATGGAAATGGCAAGTGCTCGTCGATGCTAGAAAATAGAGATTTCATGTGTGGGGATTGAAGGAGGGAAGGGGTGCAGGTAGAAGCTGGGTTCTCTCCCTCTTCTCTGGCATCTCCAGCTTTGTTGTGTTTCTACTTGCCACAACCCATTGAACGGGATATGAGCCGATACGTGGTGGCTGGCTATCCACATGTCGCTCTTGCACCTCGCATGGCATGGCGCCTGTAGTCTACAAAACGAAAATAATGGGAATGCTGCTATCAATTTTTGTCATTCTTAAATTAGTAAAATATTGGGGGTTTTCCACCCTCGTCTCTGATTCGCTCAAATTTAATCTCATTGGAATAGTCTTGATGCATACATTTCATTTTTAATAGTCTCAAGCCCAAATTTGGAGTTTTCAAAAGGGTCACTCTTATAGAATTCAACTTTCACATAATTAAATTCTTAATTTTATTTCAATTGAATATAATATAATTACACTAGAAATAACTCAAAATTGAGGGTTGTTACAATTTTGCAATCACAGTGACAAATTTTGCCAACAAAACTCAAGTATAGGTTATATTACTTTGTAAATTTTTATTTTTAAAATACTCTTACATATATTACTTTTTATGGATCTAATCGCCATATATATTTATGTAACAGCCAGGTTCGATCCACACACAACCATATTGTCCGCTCTGGGCAATGCCAGCACGGTTTTGTTCTTCCGCTGTTGGGGAAAACGCGCGGTTTCCGATATCAGAGTGACACAGCGAAGCCCATATTATCCTCTTTGGGTCCCTCAACCTATCTTGGGTCCCTCAGACTATCTTGGGGCCTCTCCCTCAAGCCATCTTGGTCAACCCTCAAGGTATCTTAGCCAACCCTCAAGGTTTTGTTCCTGACCATAGGACGCGTGATTTCCAGTATCAGAGTGACACAGCGGAGCCCATATTGTCCTCTTTGGGTCCCTCAACCTATCTTGGGTCCCTCAGACTATCTTGGGGCCTCCCCCTCAAGCCATCTTGGAAGACGGGGGAGATGTGAACCCGTTGCCGTCTTCTAAGATGGCCTGAGGGTGAGCCAAGATGGCTTGAGGGAGAGGACCCAAGATAGTCTAAGGCAATAGACCAAGATGATCTAAGGGGATCAAGGCGGGGATGGACTGAGAGTTAGTCCCACATCGTTAGGGGAAAAGTGTCTGGGCTGTTGATAAGGGTTCGAATGCATTGGCCGGTTGAGCGATCCAGACCATGCCGGAGGAAGAAGATGGGGAGAAGAAGAGAGGGAAACACGGAGAGGTTTCCGACAGTGGCCAGTCATCCCTGGTGCAGTAGCTGCATGGAACTAAAACTGTGAATAAGGAAAAGAGGAAAACCCATCTGCGTGTAGCCAGTGAACGAAAGAAAGTAGGGAAGTAAGAGGGAGTTTGGCAGTGTCCGCTACTCGGTCATCGTCTGTAATCCTCCTGGGAAGGAGGTAGGGGAACACTAGGGAGAAGATGGACATGCGCAGTCTACAAACAAGGGGAGAAGTTTTGATGGAAATGGCAAGTGCTCGTCGATGCTAGAAAATAGAGATTTCATGTGTGGGGATTGAAGGAGGGAAGGGGTGCAGGTAGAAGCTGGGTTCTCTCCCTCTTCTCTGGCATCTCCAGCTTTGTTGTGTTTCTACTTGCCACAACCCATTGAACGGGATATGAGCCGATACGTGGTGGCTGGCTATCCACATGTCGCTCTTGCACCTCGCATGGCATGGCGCCTGTAGTCTACAAAACGACAATAATGGGAATGCTGCTATCAATTTTTGTCATTCTTAAATTAGTAAAATATTGGGGGTTTTCCACCCTCGTCTCTGATTCGCTCAAATTTAATCTCATTGGAATAGTCTTGATGCATACATTTCATTTTTAATAGTCTCAAGCCCAAATTTGGAGTTTTCAAAAGGGTCACTCTTATAGAATTCAACTTTCACATAATTAAATTCTTAATTTTATTTCAATTGAATATAATATAATTACACTAGAAATAACTCAAAATTGAGGGTTGTTACAATTTTGCAATCACAGTGACAAATTTTGCCAACAAAACTCAAGTATAGGTTATATTACTTTGTAAATTTTTATTTTTTAAAATACTCTTACATATATTACTTTTTATGGATCTAACTGCCATATATATTTATGTAACAGCCCAGGTTCGATCCACACACAACCATATTGTCCGCTCTGGGCAATGCCAGCACGGTTTTGTTCTTCCGCTGTTGGGGAAAACGCGCGGTTTCCGATATCAGAGTGACACAGCGAAGCCCATATTATCCTCTTTGGGTCCCTCAACCTATCTTGGGTCCCTCAGACTATCTTGGGGCCTCTCCCTCAAGCCATCTTGGTCAACCCTCAAGGTATCTTAGCCAACCCTCAAGGTTTTGTTCCTGACCATAGGACGCGTGATTTCCAGTATCAGAGTGACACAGCGGAGCCCATATTGTCCTCTTTGGGTCCCTCAACCTATCTTGGGTCCCTCAGACTATCTTGGGGCCTCCCCCTCAAGCCATCTTGGAAGACGGGGGAGATGTGAACCCGTTGCCGTCTTCTAAGATGGCCTGAGGGTGAGCTAAGATGGCTGGAGGGAGAGGACCCAAGATAGTCTAAGGCAATAGACCAAGATGGTCTAAGGGGATCAAGGCGGGGATGGACTGAGAGTTAGTCCCACATCGTTAGGGGAAAAGTGTCTGGGCTGTTGATAAGGGTTCGAAGGACTTTCCATACAACCACGCGTTTTCTCCCACGAGGGAATAACAAAACCGTGCGGGCATTACCCAAAGTGGATAATATGGTTGTGTGTGGATCAAACCCAGGCTGTTAGAGTGGTATCAGAGCTAGACCCCGTCCCGATGGGTGGATGGCTAACGGCACAAGCGAATGCGTATCCCTTAAGGGGGAGAGGTGAACCCGTTGCCGTCTTCCAAGATGGCCTGAGGGTGAGCCAAGATGGCTTGAGGGGGAGGCCCCGAGATAGTTTGAGGCAACATACCAAAATGGTCCAAGGGGATGAATGTGGGGATGGACTGAGAGTTAGTCCCACATCGCTAGAGGGAAAGTGTCTGGGCTGTTGATAAGGGTTCGGAGGACTTTGCATACAACCACGCATTTTCCCTCACGGGGGAAGAGCAAGCAATATGGTTGTGTGTGGATCGAACCCGGGCTGTTACAATTTATTATTCTTAAAACCCATCTTCTTGCCTATAAAATGCCCTTCTAGTTATTCTTAAGTTCATCTCTTCGATTATTTGACTGATTCCATGATAGACAGATTATACCACTTATAATCAATTGTGTTTCTTTGCTTTGGGTGCATTAATCCACCTCAAGATGAATTTGACCTTGAGGAAAAAGCTCTCTCTCTCTCTCTCTCTCTCTCTCTCTCTCTCTCTCTCTCTCTCTCTCTCTCTCTCTCTCTCTCTCTCTCTCTCTCTCGTTAAAGGGTAAGGTGTTTGTAAAGACTTCAAATTGAAGGTAAATTTTTAAGTTTAAAAGTACAGTTTGGATAAGAAGACATGCTTAAGGGGAGAGGAAGGAGTACATGCCTCTTTTTCATACATGTTAAAAGATCTAAGCCATTTGTCATATTCAAAATAACAAAAATAGGCACTCATAAGAAATCAAATGCATTTGAATGATCCTGACCCCTTGTTTTGGTTCTTTAAAAATTTTAATAAAAATAGATGATTGTGATATTTGACGGAAAGAAAATATAAGCTAAAATCATCTACTGATCATGAAATTTTATGTTTAGCCTATCTAATTCATTCCTAACATGATGAATAGGTTAGGTCTGCAAATTATTATTATTATTATTATTATTATTATAAATAAAAATTTACCATTAATAATAATATTT
Source organism: Warburgia ugandensis (assembly GCA_035236585.1). NCBI lineage: Eukaryota > Viridiplantae > Streptophyta > Magnoliopsida > Canellales > Canellaceae > Warburgia > Warburgia ugandensis. Next base: position 11,423,553 of record CP141127.1, on the reverse strand, counting down.
ATCATGCATGAAAAAGACGGTGTGTACTCTTTTCTCTCCTCAGCATGTCTTCATACTAGGACTTTTAAATCCTAAATAAAAATTGCTTGCTATGGGCTTTTAAATTTTTATATTGATCATCAATAATAAGTGATTCTTGACGAGTCAATGACCAATGAAGAGTATAAATTGCAACCTCAGTGCATGAAGCTCCCGTGTATGTGGGGTTTGGCGAAGGGTGGACCACAAGGGTCAATAGTACATATCTTTACTTTGCATTTTGCAAGAAGCTATTTCTACACCTTAAACCTATGACCTCAAGGTCACACACAACAACTCTACCATTATGCCAAGGCTCCCTGACCAATGAAGAGTATATAATATGATAATTGTAGCAATGATCTAGTAATATGATGATTCTATCCAACAATTACTTTGACTCTCATAATTACTAGAGGAACTATTGGAAAAAAGTACGTGAGGTTGGAGAGATAATAGAAAGTGATGAGCGGAAAATTATTTATTGCAAAACCGTCCAAAGATGATTTGACAACACCATCCAATCTAGAATTAGTTACTTTTATCAAAGCTTAGGCTTTTTAATTTATTGATTCACTCTAAAAAATAGGAGCTCTTTGTAAATGCCTGCTAGCATAATGGCATAAACAGGATCTTTCTCCTGGTACTTAGTAGGTCATAGGTTCAAGATGCTCATGGGTACGTTTCCAATACTAAAAAAACAAAGAAGAAGAAGAAGTAAGATTTCTCTTATAATATAGTAGAGATATTCTAGCTTGCATGCAGTGACAATTATCTAAGTTTGGAAGAATCTTTCAGTGAATGATAAAAAAAGGGTCAAAATATACTTTAACTGTGCTTTTGACAAGAAAGAATGGTGAGATAAGCATGATTTCAGATTTCATTTAACAAAAACAAAGTATCCCTCTCAATAAACACTTCATTAAATAGATAATCTACTAGATCAGATGAAGAATTCCAAGTATCAATTAAATAATAAGGTGGTAACCTACCTTGGACCTTATTACATAGAGAATAATCCATGTTTACAGCTAGCCTGTCTCCTTTCAGCGATCGGACTCTCATTCATCCAACCCCATGCATATTAGTCAAACAACGTGATCTAGCCAGCACTAGTCTTTGTCCAGTTTGGCTGCAGGGTATGCCGCTTTCTTAAGAATTAGAGTCCCGTAGAAGTAAGCGCTCAAGGGTGCATGGATAAATCTCCATTGTAAGCCATTTCTTTTGGAAGATGTAAACCTTCATGGTATTAGAGTTTCATAAAGGGAAAAAGAAAAAATCCTGCAAATTAAGATATTTATTTATTTTCATTCTGCTAGACAATAGCTCATAATTTTGGCATGGGACTCATCTTTATTGATGCTAACCACTGGATGGGCCCTGTCTTGCCATATGCCAGTAGGTTGATGTGACAAAATGATACTAACATTTAATCATTGGATGTTTTGGATGCTAAACATCGGACATTTGCATGTATCTACCTACTTTCCACTCCCAACTTTTGATTGATGGTGGTTCCCATCTGCCAACATAAATCAATATATAACTACGAATTTCCGTGCTCCTCAACGTATTCATCAACGACTATTTTGTGTCTTGCATGGAATTTGTGTATTTACCCAGTTCCCATCTATATTAATTTGAACTAACCATGTTATGGGACCTTATCTTGCCAATGGCCCAACTCTACAGGGCTGAGTATGGCTATGGTTTGGGATTAGCCCCTGCATTTTGCTTCTTGCCTGGAAGCAGGCTTCCCACTTCAACTCGTCCATAAGTAGCTCCCCAGCTCAAAGAACTATTCGTCCTTAAATCCTGGCCAATTGTTGTTATTTTTAGCATTTTAGAGGAGTGTAATTTGAGGATTTTACCACATTCATCTCCTTACCAATAAAACACGATATTCTTTCCCAGAATCTCCAAATATCATATTGTTCTTCTGAACTAGTGATGGAAAGTTAGTCTTCTGAACTAGGGCTTTGTTAGAAGGATATTCTGCATAAATTAATCAGGGGTTTCCATTGTATTGGCTAATTTTGTACTCTACGAGTTTCCATGTCTAAACTATAGTTGCTACTCCTTGTTTACATGTCAAGTGGTCGCTACCAAGGTTGTAGCAGGCATGTATTTTTACTGATGTCAGTGGATCACTCCATAGTGACTAACATCTCATGTTATTAACCAAGTATTTGGATTGAACATATGAAGGAGAGCCTTGGTGCAATGGTAGAGTTGCCTTCACGTGACCTTGATGTCTTCGATTGAGGAATGAAAACACCTTTTGCAAAAATGCAAGGTAAGATTGTGTACTATAGACCCTTACGACCTATCCCTTCCTCGTACATCTCATACATGGGACCTTCATGCACCAAGCTGCCCTTTTTTACTTGGATTGAACATCTGTTGCTAGTTGACAAGGGGTTTACCTGTAAGCTTATCTTGATCTAGGATATATAGCTTTATAGGAAAAGTCAGGTCAAAATTTCATAGAAAGAGATTTCGGAACTCCCCAAACCCCCATCTGCAAATGGGCTAAGGATTGAACAATGAATTTGAAAATTTTCACTTACAAGTTAGCAATTCATATGCATTTTATTGTCCCTTCCCTTTTGAATGCATAATAGCATTATTATTGGTCAGTTCCAGCAGCGACAACTTGAATTCCAATAGCAGCACCACTAATTTTCTGACTGACCAATGCCAGCATTGCCAAGCTCTCAACCACGGATACTGTATCCCACATTTTCGTCAAGCATAGCCACCCTTCCAGTGCATAACTCAAAATAATTGTTGCACTAGTAGGCAGATTAGAAGCTGTTGTGCCAGATCTGCTATGGATTGGCAGATTTGGCAATCAGGATCTTAAGATATGTAAGAACACAATCACATGCACAATGGAGACACAAAGTTATATGGTTCGGCCAAACTCGGTCTATATCAACGGGAGAGGAGGAATGTTATTTGATCAGATACAATAGAGGAGGAGGAAGAGGAGGCTTAGAGCTTCCTCCCACCCTCCTCTATTTCTCTACATATAAACTCTCACCCACATGCTCGCACCAATCCTAATATTACATATATATAGGATTCTCACTCATATGGGTATAGTCCACAAGCAAGTCCACCATACAGAATGTAGACTCTGCAGATCTCGAGCTTCATAGCTGTTTTTCCCAAATGGAGAACCCCCTTTTGCGTCTACAGAGAAAACAAGGTAAAATTCGATAATCACGGAGTAATGGCCAAATTGCCTTCCTCTAAATGGTGAAAAATAACAGCAACTGGCCAGGGGCTTACGGACCAAGAGTTTTCTAACTTAAGGGGCTACTTAGAGACGATTTGACATGGGAGGGCTACTTGCATACAAGGGGTAAAATGCAAGGCTAATTGCAAATTGGAGCCTAACCAGACTTACTGTTAGGCACTACAATAACAGTGGTTGAATCAGCAATGAAGAGTGATTTTCTCCCCTGCTTATTTATTTATCATCATCATTATTTTTATTATACAAGCAAAGAATAACAAACCAAATTGCTTATCTCCTAAATATGATCCCTGCCCAAAGATCAAAGGGACAATTAAAACCTGCAACCAAGCATATTCCAGTAGAAATGCCGAGTTGTCTACAGCCAATTGTGATAGATGTGTTGGCTTCTCCTCTGATATTTGTTGGCTTAAACATAGATAAATTACATAACAGAGCAACATCCATGTTTTTTGGTTGTTAAGGAATGAGATCACAATCCATGGATAAGTCGAGATTTATTCCAGTAATTTTTGACAAATTTCTTTGTTCCATTTCATATAAAAAATTTGGACTTCTGGTATTTTGTTTATAAGTAATTTTTTCTCTGAAAAATATCAAATTTTCTTCAAAAGATTACTCCGGAATTCCATTGCAAAATTAACAATTTAAAAATTAATGTTCCAATAGCCAAAAATGAAACGGCTACTGAAACAGAATTAATTAGCAATGTCTTCATCAGATTAGGTTTTCCTAGCGATGTCTTCATCAGATGGGTTTTTCTTTCTTCCTGGGTGAGTGGAAATTGGGACAGATAGTGAGGTTCATCTGACAGACAAGGATTAAGATAGGCATCTAGTGGTTTAGAGAAACACGTTAATGTTTAAAGGAAGCATGCATCACATTTGTGCTTCCATTTAATTTAAGACATGGCAGAATGTTGTCATGATTTCTATGGCTTATGGGTCAATGGAATGCAAACCTACTTCAGCTTGGTATGTTTTTTAATCATACACGCACCACATATTATATTGCCAGAGAAAACAGGTCTCTCTTTCAGGTATTTTTCTGGCTGAAACATGTAATATAAGCAATACATACGAGTTCTACCATGGATATTTATCATGCATCCAGTGGCCCTCAATATAATTTTTAATTTCAGAGTGTTGGTAAACCTTATCATGATATGCATTAGTGGATGTAGAATTCCTGTTTAACAATGATATAATTGGAGTCTTCTTTTCTTTCTTTCCATTTCCATTTCCATCCACGGTAAGGAGTTGGTTGATGAGAAAATGTAAACGTAAAGCATCTAATGGGAAGACAAGTTTGAAGCATGGTTGTGGAATCTAACTACAAAGTTAACCCCATCAAGTTAACCCTTCTTTTTTTCTTTTCTTTTTTTGGCCCTTTTTCAATGCGAAGACAAGTTTGAAGTAGGGTTTTGGAATCTAACTATAGAGTTAACCGCATCAAGTTACTGCTTCTTCTTCTTCTTCTTTTTCCCCCCTCAAGAAGCTAAAAATTACAAAGCAAATCACTTACACATTCACTCACACACATTCATAACTCTAATCCTGGCCAAAGGGGTAATTACCGACTAGATCTTGCAACCAAGCGTATTGTAGGGGAAATGCTAAGTTGTCTATAACTGCTTGCGCCAGACATTTGTAAATAAGTTTTCTTTTTCTAGAAATTTGTCAAAAAAATTAAAATTAGTAAAATATTAGCTAATTTACCAAAGGAAAATGATATTCCCACCCCTCCTCTTTCATTGAATTAATTTTCTTTTAAATATTTTAGATCTTTTAATATTTCAAATGACAAAATTACCTTAACGAAGAAACATAAAGGGAGGATTTTTGCTCTGCTACTGAGGTGGTTTTGGATGTTTATTAGAGAGAGAGAGAGAGACAGACAGACAGACAGACGAATTATATGATACAATTGGCATCATCATGTTTGCGTCATATGTAACAAAGTGGATGATAGGCCTACTATTTGAAAGTTTTCCATGATCCATACCATTCACTGAATGTGTCACATTTGAGATAGCATAGATACCAAATCTCACATGCATTGAAAAATTCCATGTGCTTCATTTATGAATTTGTTAAAGCCAAATTAAAAATAAAAATATTAGAGGAAACTTAAGAGTACCACTAATAGGTAACAAGTTCAGAGAGGGTAGAGTTAGATGGTTTAGACATATCCAAAGGAGACAAAGCAGTAACAATAAAAATGCGTGAGTAGATCCAGGTCAAAGGCTTTAAAAGGGCAAAGAGAAGACCAAAAAGGACATAGATAGAACTGGTGAGAAATGATTTAACAACGTTTGTACTAAATGAAGCCGTGACCTTTGATAGAGAGATGCATGAACAAGATTCCTCCAACCGACCTATTATTGGGATAAGGCTTTGATGATGATAACGATGGCGATGCATCTTCAAGGATCAATACTCCTTAAAATAAATAAATAAAATAAAGCCATGTGTGAATTGCTTGTCACCCATTTCAACAAAGATGCCAAATTTTCATGATCTCAGCACAATTACCTCCAAAGCTTACCAATTTCATCCTCCCCGCTCTCTCTTTAGTGTGCCCACTATTTGAAATTTTTTTAAAATTCACAAGTTCATTAGATGTGTCACATTTGAGATAGCCTAGGTACCAAAAACTTACATACATTGAAAATATATAGGTTCTTCAATTTTGAACCTTTGAAACCAAAAAATAGATGGTATAAACAAAAAATCCCCAAACATAATCCACCATCTTTTGTTTTTGATCCAAAGAATTATCCAAATAGAATTTACACTTATTTAAGTGTAAGTAGATCATGACCATTGCCTAGATCTGATCTATATCCAACCCATTGACAACCCTAAAAGTGACCAAAATGCATCATCTAAAGCTCTAATTTTCAAGTCAATACCATTCTTGTGACGACCCGGGTTTTTATAACACATTTTGTAATATATTTTGCAAAGACAGGGCCCTTAGTAGTAAAAAAATTTCGCAAAACAAAGTACCAGAAATTCTTTTCTTTAGAACTTGTTTTGTAAAACCCAAGTCATCACTTCATAACATAAGTAGAGTTTTTTATAAGATAAAATTTCATTGAAGGAATAAACTTTTATTAAACTTCAAAATCCATCCAGTAGTTCAGAGTATAGCCCAGTATCATTATAATACTTGTCCAAATTACATAATCCAAATTTCAAAGCTCACATACAATAAAAACTCTCAATACATATAATGCTCTCAAATAAAATACATGTCTTCAATGGATATACCCTAATTGATTATTCTTTCAAGTCTTCTCAAGTCTTGAGCTCCTAACTCTCCTTCTCTGTATCTGAGATATTGTAAACATTCAAACATTTACAATATCTCAACAAGCTATGCTTGGTAGGGAATTAAAGAAGTAATATAATTTGACCACATAATCATAAGATTCATTAATCCCATTATTCATTTCTGTCATAAACATGATCATGGATCAATCTCATTTTTATAACCTTTCTTTTATCATTTATGTAATTCCTTATACATAATGTATATAAACAAATTCATCAAAATAGTAAAATTATTCAATTCTCATCCCCAACTAAGCTGATCAACTCTTTTAATTATAAGAGATCAGTATATCAGTTAGTTACTATACTAGAAATTTCCTTTTTCTTGAAAATATTGGTAATATACAATTACTTGGCATTTCATTATGTCATATATAAGGCATCTCACTATACTTATCTCATATGCATCATAGTGCAAAATAAATCAAAGGACTACCATGCTTATAGTCTAATTCGTATAGAGCACCCAAATACCTGCTCAATAATCCACTCATACCATATTCAGTAAAAATGTAAAATCCATGTCCATATGGGGGGACCATGGTTGTCACTATGGCAGCCTTCCCATAATTGCCCCACCTAACTTTTTGCCTTTCTTAGGCATTTAATTCATCATCAACAAATTTCAGAGAGCGGGTAGCCAAACCCTCATAACTCCCCTAGCATAGTATCCCCAGGCCTATGCCTGTTTAAAACAAAACCACAAGCCTCCATACTCCTATGTAAAATATTTCTTTTACGTCTCAGACAATATGTTTGTTTATCTAGAGCTGCAATATCTTCTACTTCCCTATTCACTTAGGGTTTTCTTCAACTTTATACTTAACCATTTCATATCTATTTTCTTATTATTTGGTTTGATCATAAGGATTTAGCACAAGGAATTTGCATTATACATGTCAACATTTCTATACATAAGATCATGTATTCAACATGTATCTTTCATATAGATGCATTCATAAAATCCTCCTACCTCAATAGGGTATTCTTACTCCTTGAAGTCTGTCATAGTCTTAATCATTGTATATCTGTCAGATCATACGTATAATGTCATCTTTCTATCCAAAGGTATATATTACATGGTGTTTTGATCATCCTTAAGTAAGATAATCTGAATCTTTCTTCCTTAAATCATATATGATCAATGGTTCACATCTTCTAACATAATAAATCTATATTACAAGTATATTCACATAATAATAATCTACTCTACATTTATATTTCATTTTTTATTTTTTTTATCATTCAAGATCTCCTCTTGGATTCTTGTTTGATCATCCTTATCTTATTTACAATTTTTATTAGGATTAGTTAATTTGCTAACCTTTTATATTCTTATTATTATTTCTCAACCAGTTAGTGTTACTAGTTTGAGGATAATTTATTTACTCCTAATTCTAGATAACTCCTCTTATTTCTAATTAACTAAGGCTTATCAGCTACAGGCTACTCAAAAAGTGGTTACGTCAATCTTCATGTGAGGATGTGTTTAGACCTCAACAAATGTCACCAAAAGGTGAGGGAAGAGTGAGGTTCTATTAGATAACCCCCTTAACCACAATGTTCAACATCCACTGGAGTGATCTTAGCTCAACCTTCCATAAGCTTCCTACAAGGTCCTAAACCCTAATTTATCTCTACTTGATTTTTACTAACTTCCATGATCATATAAAATGTCATTCATGGATTTGTATTACTCTCCTAATTTGGGCCAAGGAAATGGTAAATCATTCCTTATATTATCTTACTAACTATATCACTTATTAATTAAGTCCAAGTCAAGTCATTCCTTTTTATTTATGTCATAAAACTCTAATTTCTCATCAGGTTACATTTTTTTGTGTTTTATGCTCTTTATCATAACTAATTATCAATTAAATCTACTAAGAATTTTGAAAATAATGAATCATAAACTTCAAAGCATAAAACTAATATAAATTCAATAATCTAAGGATAGCAATACTATGTAACTACTATCATGATCCCTAATTAATGAAATTAAATTAAACTAACATGATTTTAAATCACAATTCCATTATCATTTTAAATGGAAATCATATTATAATCCATACTCAAATTAAACTAGTATGGCCTTAATTCATATATTACTTATCCTAAGGATATTTAAAGAAAATCATGTGTACTAACATGGCCCTAAGATGATTAAATCTAACCATCTAATAACATGTAGATCATTTACATCAAAATGAAGAAATAACTTAGCATGGATCCTATAATCATGCCATAAATTAAAGTTAAAATGAATCTAATAATTAAATAAAATCATACTAATCAATTTACATCATTAGAGACTTTTAATATGATCCAACCATTAGAGCTTAAGTTCTTTTCTTATATCTAGGGTTTTTACTTCATTATAGGTTCAAAGATCATCTTCAAATATTTTTCTCATAACTGATCAATGATCTTACTAGATCTTATCATTATTAACTCCATCCAACCCATCCATAGGGTTTGATCGCGCTTGATCTTACTCATCAAGAAAATTCCTTTACAAATTTTAGGTTACTTCTACCATAAAGGCTATATTTCTTAAATTATCATAGGTCTGTCATATTAAACCCTCAATTTCACATACCCTTATCATTATAACATAAATATATCATATCCTTAAGGTCTAATCATCTCAGATTTTCAAGATCATGGAAGTAAGAATCTTATTTTCTTTAAACAGAAAGATTCTTGCAATATTTCCTAACTTTTATTATTTCATATGAAATTAGACATCATAAGATTTTTATAGCTCATTTTTCGGTCATGATTTGGAGCTCAAATGACTTCGAAATTCAAGTTTAAAGTTCACAAGACAAAACAAGCAAAACTAGTCATCCCGCCCTATTTTACTGGTGACCATCAATGGAAATGGGGTGGTGACCTGTAAATGGTGAGATGATTCAGATAGAACCGTCAAATCACTATCCCCCTTTTCTCCTTCAAATTGGGCCATCATATCTCCACAAAAATTGGCTGTTATTTCATACCTCAAGGTTTTAAACCCTTATGAATCTATTGGATGGCTTAGATTTTTCATCTGATGCATCCATGATGATGATTTGGAGGGTTTTTCACTGGAACTTAATTTCTCAAAACATTAACAGAAAGTCAAATCTAGTGAAACTAAAAATATAAAAAATGACATAAACTGAATATTGGATGATATTCTCCTACCTAATTTTCTCAGAATTTATGAATTCATGCCAAAATAAATAAATCCTCGCCATATACCATAACACAACAAATAAATCTTGATTTGTATTTTTTGTTGATTGAACTATTGGATCTTGAAATTACTTTGAGGACTTTGTAGATCAGGGAATTTAGAACAATATTGTAATATCCTCAATTTTTAACCCTAAATTAGTAATAAAAAAAATTAAAAAAATTTATGCATAGAATTTGGTTTGAAACCCCCAAATTTAAAAAGTACACATCAATAGGAATTGAATGGTATAAAAAGCGTAAAAGACGGAGTTCGGATGAGGGAGATATGAACATTTTAAGATCAGAGGGCAATTTGGTAATTTGGCAGGGACACGAATTAGAGGGGGTCATTTTGATAACTACACCCCCTTTCCATCCTTAACCCATAGTAAGCAAAGATAGACGGTGATCTGCCTTGCCTGTGAAGTAACCATATCTACCACTATATAAGCTTGTTTCCTTTCCATTCCCACTCCAAATAGCTAGAGAAAAACTCTAGCTTTTCCCTTTACGCGTTGCTAAAATAAATGAAACTTTGTATGCACTAAAGGACCCTAATCTTCAATCTCTGGCTCTAATCAGGTACGTTAAACCCTCTATCCTTCTCTTTTGTTTATTCTCTAACTTTCCCCTTACAGATCCAGGCTGGATCTAAGCTAAACGACTGTTGGATAGCCTAGGAAGTCAAAATAGTGGAGCATGGTTAGACCCACTTTAAAAACACCTCCAATGAGATATCTGAGCCATTCAATGTGATCTTTGGACCCAAAAACCCTAGGAACGACGAAAATAGATAAAAAAAATCAGAGCATTTAGGGCTCTGATCAAGCCAAAAGAAACCGAACAGCTTTGGTTCATCGTCCCCAATGGATAGTGCATCCAAGATGCCAACTGAGATGCACAGGGGCAGACGGTGCACGCGAGAGCCCCGTTGCACACACGTGCCTGCGTGAGTGCTTACATGCACTGTCTTGGTCGACCGGAACACACAGCGCATTCTAGTGTCTGTGCGTACTGGGGACGCCAGTATAAACTGGTGTAAACCCCCTCCATCGGTGCAAAACAGTGAAAAAAATCAGTTTTTGATTTGATTTTGATTTGAAATGGTTTTTCTAAAATTTTAGAGCCTACAGATGCCAGATCTTCGATTTGAAAGGTCTGTTGGAACCATCTCAACGATGCAGACATGATTTTAGATCAGAATCTTGATCTAATCACATCTAATCGGGTTAAATTTATAAAATAGTACCAAATCACATAGATCCAGCCAATCAAAGGGTGATTAGGCCCCAGGACTTGAACAACTAGATAATATATGGTAATAACTGAGGGTCCTAAGGATCAGACAAGGTATATTTACTCTAGTAATTGACCCAGATCTTGGGAAATTGTTGATCTAAGGATGATCTAACCGTCAGATCAAGGTGTAAACTTTAGATACACACAAAATGAGCAAATGAACATGTGATAGAACTGATTAATAACAATTAATAATGGGATTAAGGGTCAAATAATAAATAGAGATCTTAGATAATGATCTAAAGGTTAGATCACCATAGATTCCACTAAGATGAAATAAATAACACAAAATAGTACTATGATACTGACACGTATATCAGAGCATGTGAACTAAGAAGATTACATGCTTGATTTGGGTTATTTCTCATTGAGGTAGGTGATGACATTTAATGTTATGTTTTGATTTCTAAAACCTTGAGTTATCATAACATCATATTTGACTGTGATTGATTAGCACTTCTTTATTTAGTCTGTGATTTTGTGAGATTCAAAGTTTTATGCCATGATCAATTTGAGATTTCGATAGTGTATTGAATGGATTTTCATGATCGATTATTTTATGAAATTGATACCACGTATCTTATTTATGATTAATAATTATCTTTATTTATTGTATCATTGAGATTGATGGGTTTTCATAAAAATTGACGGTGGAGGCTTGGTGGCTAGTCCTTTTGATAGGCTAACCCGGGATGAGGAGTGTGCCTTTGGTATTGTGAGCCACGAGTACTCCTGGTTTTACAAGATACACAATTTTCATGTTTTGGGATTTATGACGGGTGCTCTCACTCAGTGGATGTCATGCTAGGAGAGAGTAGAGCTGGGCACCTACCCTCTGAAATTGTGATGTGAGTTATGATGTGATAGACATCAGCCCACAAATGGCTTTCGGTAGAGGTTTGGTAACATTGATAGTCTACACTACCGGTCCGAACCTTTCTATGGGGACAGACATTAAGTCTCTCATTATGGTATCGACGGGGAGCGACGATGGTTGAGACCTTGGAAGAGTTGCCACTGCGGCATGACAATTCATACTCTTGTTCTGTATGCTTGTATGATGAATATAGAGATGTTATTATATCCCTAGGTGTGATGACACTCGGAGAATTGATGTGAGTACTCATGATCTGTTATACGAGTGTATGGGACACTCGTGGGACCCACGTACCTTGGGGTGCCCTATTTATTATTGTCTGCTCATTTACATTGGATCATATCTTGTTTTACATCTATAAGATCATCATATTTTTAAATCCATGAGGTGCATGTTTCATCACATACGATGTTTTAAGACTAGATTGGCATTACTTATAATACTTATATTTTCATGGATAATTGACATACACATTATATCCACATTGTTTTTTGTTTTTATTTTTCCTTGTTATTACATTAATTGTTTATGTACCTGCACAAGCAATAGCTTGCTGAGGCATTACTTTGCTTTATTTTGCAATGCCTCAGATACCGAGCGCTACAACAGGAGAGGCAAGGCCATAGAGGGACAGTGATAGAAGTGGGGACCACTTTGATTTGGCTAAGAGATAATTCAACGTGAGTAATTAGATAGACTACAACTTGAACCTATTTTATAGACTGTATATCTTCATTAGATGGATTTGATTGTAACATTATATGTATTATAGACATGTCCTTAAGTATGGTGGAATATTATGATGGATAGACCCTGGGCCACATTATTATGCTTTTTGGATATTTATTATTTTAAAAATAAAGGTGTTATTGATTTTGACATTGGATTTGATATGGGTATTATCTTAAATTTATTACTACATACTTATATTTATCTTTTAATCGTGGTCGTGATGTTTTTGGAAAAAGGAGATAACGCTTGAAGTTTTTTTAGTAAATGTTCTAATACAATAATTAATAGAATCTTTTGATTTTGGGATCCCGCCTATAATTATTATTATTATAAAAAATATCATAAAAACTCGGGGTGTTACAAATATGGATTGTAGGATTTGTGAAATTTATTCTAGAATGGAGTGGCTAATTGAACATAGGGCTCTTAGTACTATTCTAGAGAGAGGAAAGAGAAAAGAGAGATTGGGCGAGATGGAGGATTTTTGCTCTGATTTTTTAGGAGAGTCTAGGTGATTTTGTGGTGAAGTTTTGAAAATTTTTGTAAAATTTTTACAATTATTTATATGCAAGTTTTTAATTTTTAAATTAATTTTTCATAAAAATCTCCTTCTCTCTTTTTATAATTTTATTTATGGGTGGAGTTTCCACCTCCACATTTTCCTCCACTACAATATGGTAGTGCATTGCTCAATTATTTATGCTTCCAGAACATTGGCCTACTTTGTGGCCCCACTTTCATGTGAAAAGACTATTTTGCCCTTTTATTCATAAAAATGGAGAAAAATGGATATTATCTATCAAAACTAGGATTTTAGTGTACTCAATGGTGCCAAAATTGATTTTTTGAGTACATTCCAAATATTCAAATTTTAAATCTTGGTTATGGGTGAAAATGACCGTTTTACCCTTTTATGTAAAAAAAATGATATTTTTCATTCTAACTCAGAATTTAACAAAATTAGTGTCATTTGATTCAATTTTTTGTGTACGTTCTTAATTTCTAAGTTTTCACTTATGATTTAATCTCTATGAAAAGATATTTGCTTTTAACCTAATATTTCAGCCCGAGTCTTCTAAAATTTCAAACTTTTATTGATTTTCTCAAATTAATTTACAAAAATTGGGGTTATTACAATTCCCTTCTTGGTCATGACCTCTGACCTCATAAAAACTAAATCGATTATCATCGTATCTAGCCTCATCCCTAAACTTCATAATCTAAAGCATTTGATTCTATTATGAGAATTCCTTTCTCCCCTCTCCAAATCATGATATGCTTTCCATGAACAAAGCTCAGATAGAAACCAAATCCTATCAAAAACCCATCACCAATCTTGAAACTGGCCCACAATAGAATCTTATCATCTTTGCAGTATCAAAATAATCAACTATGTTGAGGGCAACATGAATCTTACCATCTTTCCAACCCTTCAATGATCACTGCTCCATTTCACAAAGAAAATAAAATCATGTATCTTCAAAGATCATTTCACAGAGAAAACAAAATCATGTATCTTCAAGGATGTTTTGTGTGATTGGTGATTGGCAATCAAACTGAAAGAAAAATTCTGTAGGATGGCTTTAAGGCCTATATGCTCTCTGGATCAGAGTGTTGGGCAATTAAGGAACAACATATGCATAAGATAAGAGTAGTCAAAATGAGGATATTGAGATGCATAAGTGGAAGGACAAGAAACATAGCATTAATGTCTTGATCCATATTCTTTTATATGTGTTATCCTGAATCAAATCATAAAACTAAATTATTCACTATTATTACCAGAGATATAGGCCATTTCTGGTTTTAACCTCTCATCTAATGTTAAGTATGTAGTAAAGTTATGTAAAAAGATATAAGACTACATTGAAGTAGATGAAACAAATATTGTTAAACAGGAACTTGATTTATTTAAAAAAATCATACAAAATATGAATATATCTCCTAAACAAGAGGGAAAATAAAAGATTTTCAATGATTTGTATTTAGGTAAAAGTATTTAGAGTTTAATAAGAGAAGTCAAAACAATCTTTTTTATTTAAAAAAATAACCTCTAAAAAGCTTTCGGATAGATAATTAAATAAGGGTAATTTAGTATTCTTAAACAAAAAATCATACTTAGGACTATCTAGTGGACCTTACGGAATTGCCTTTATCTAGTCTATTCAAATTTTGAATCCTAAAGTTGTAGTCCAGATATATTCCATCATACCGTTTCATGTGTCCATGTGGCATCCAAATCTTATTGGATTGTGATCACCCATCAAACTATCCAAGCCCATTTATAGCCCTAATCACTTTAGGATATTACATTCTAAAAATTATTTTACCAACAAAAGTACAAAGAGCTAAGAGAAGTAAGTGATGAGAATATCTCTTCCCTTTGCCACAAAGTAAGGATATATTTAATGTTATTCGGAAATAACAAGGCACCCCTCCTCATTATGCTTGATCAAATGTTCGAGGTGACACTTTCCCCCTTATTTAGGCGATTTCAAGTAGATTTAGGAATTATGATTATAGGTTCTATGTAGTTTGTTTCATACCTGTTCATTGCATTAAAAGAATGATGAGGAAGTATGTAAATTTGTTGCCAAAACATCTTTATAAATGAGGGTTAGTGATATATGCACCCCTTTTTATTTGCTAATGAGCTCTTTAATAAATAATAACATGAATGGCTATAACTTCATGTGGGTCCAAATCATTGAAGATCCAAAGCCTTGAAAATTCCTTAGTTTAGATGGATCATGCTTTGAAATTCTCATTCACTAGATGATCCTAGCCTCTGTTTGCTAGAGATGAAACATGGATGGTAAAAACTTTCACTAACACTAGATTGGTCGTTGCTAGAATCAAACGTGCCCATTTAAGCCAAGAGCAACATTGTGAATAATTTGGATCTTTAGAAATTTGGACCCACATGAATTTATAGTTGTTCTAGTCATTTTATTGAAGGGTTCACGAAGAAAAATAAGGGGCGTATAAATCACCAACCAAAGCACTTAAGTCTCCCACTTGCATTTTTCAATTTACTAGTTTATCCTTGCTTTTAAAATTTAATAATTGCTCATTAATTATGGCAAGCAACCTAAACCAAAGCACTTAAGTTCTAGGACTCAAAGCTCTCTAACTTAGCCCACCTATAGATGATCTACCCAATTCATTTGATTGGTTTGATTTGGACGTCTAATAATCAAAAGATCATGAGGGTTTGATGATTCTAATGTACAAAGAGTAATTCTTTCTATAGATGGTTGGACACTTTATAAACAACAATCTAAAATCATTGACCAAAAACAAGAAGGTTTAGGATGCTAATCTTTCTCATTTTTTATTTACAAGATATCTAAAGTAGGGGCAATTGGATGAACTTGTGGAATCTTCCAATTGTGGGAACCTTCATATAGAAAGTTAGAGCACTTTGAGTCCAAGAACATGTAAAAGCTTTGGTTTAGCATTTCTCAAATCTAGTATATCTCTTAAAAGTTCAGTTTCTTACCACCTACGCTAGAAACATAATCGGAGTCTCTACCTTAATTTGACATCTCTATTCTTGTGTCTAAGATCAAAGCCATTGTGCATCTAAGCTCAGCTATGAATGGGCAATTCTCCAAAATTTTGTTATTGGGTTGGTAAATTAAGGCTGGTCAAAGGGAAATAATTTTTGTTTCAAGACCTCATGTTTGAGAAATTTCTTTTTAATTATATTTTTCCTATTTCAAATTAGAAACTAAGTTCAGTTTTTTGCCACCAAATAGAAAAAATACAATAAAAACACGTTAGTCAAACACACACATATATTTTTCAAACCTAGAAGCTATGGATGCAGTTGGATTTGGAACTTAGCTCATTTATTACATGGAGTATGAGATAAATGTTTTAGATGATCAAGTAAGTTCTGAATATAAACATGATCCTCATCAGTCCGTATGGGAACAATGGATAGAAGCCACAATAGAAGAATTGGGGGATCCAAAGTCATCCATCATTCAACATAAATTCAAGACTTTAAATATGCTTTGAAATATTCAACAGGATAGGTAAAGTTGTTAAATTTAGAATAAATAGCAATTGGAAACTACCATTTCTTTTTCTTTTTCTTTTTTAAGGATGTTTTGGCAAAAAGTTTTCTAAAGTATCAAAATTTTAGCAGATAATAAGTAGTTAATTACTAGTGAGCAAGGGTTCATTTACTTGGCTTGATAACCTTCCTAACTTCTTATTAGTTATTGTAATTTGGGTTTATAATGGCCATTAATGGTCTAGACATATATATTTTCTTCTCTATCTAATTTCACCTTTCATCTATAAATATGTGTGTATATCCAATGTTTTAGTAATTATGAACATTTTAGCAAAAATTCTTTTCTTTTCTTTTTTCTAGTACAAGAGACGAATTACAAAGGAAAGCACTTAGACATTCTCCAAGATCTATCCATCCTTAATGGGCTGGAGGGTGCTAGCATCAAAACACAACAAATGTCAACTTGAGAAAAGCTTCTTTTATTTATGAAGAAAATTTTCATGTTAGTGCCCTTAAGTTTATGCTACTCACCGCAGAAGGTCTTATAATGTTATTCTTCTAAATGTTGTGCCTCTACTTTGAGAGAACATGAGAGGAAGGACTACAAATTAAAAAGTAGGAGCACAACATTGAGAAAAATTAAAATATAGGCCCTTATATGGTAAACAGACATTAGGGTACTAGTATGCAAGTTTTCCTACTTTTTATTTTTTAACAGCAAAGAATTAGAAAGCAAACTACATAGAACCTATATAATTGAAATATCCTCAATAAAGGAAAAGTACCACCTCAAACCTCTGACCAAGCATAATGAAGAGAGGCACGCTTGAAGTGCTTCTTTGGCCAAACCACTATGTAACCAGGCTTGTGCTATTATTAAAGGTACCTAGTATAGAGAGAAAAGAACTGATAAAAAGAAAAAAAAAGAAGGAAAAAGAAAAGAACATAATTATTTGAAATTAAGCGTTTTGATGGGAGTGAAGGGGTTTCAATTTTATCTAGCATGAGCAATGGATGAGCTTTCGTCTAATGCAAGGTGAAAGTTTCTATCATCAAGATTGCAGTTTTGTACAAGCAAATTAAATGCTGCCGAACGACTAAATTGATGCTTCAATTGTCACTTGGCTTGTAAGTATTTGGGCCGTGTGCTGTTCTTTGTTTGTCTTGAGTAATTGCTTATACGACTGCCTCAGGCAAGAGTGCGGGCAGATCCCTTACTTTGCTTACAATGGCCATAAGACGAGGGATTGGGACCAACGCATATGTGGTGTATTTTAGGCCTTTTAGATGCCCACGACAAGTCCGTCTTACTCTGCGAAGGGTGCCTATATCAATTTTCTCCCAAGAAACAAAAACTGGTGCCCTGCGCGTGACATACTATGATGGTCGTCAATACACTGATGAGGGCATGATGTCATCACTCGTCACCCTCTAACTCATTGGGTCAATTCAACAGTGGCGCCACCCAGTTGCTTTGACTCTACTGATTTTGGGTCAACTTGTCCACTTACTCTAACATGAGAATAATGGAGGTTTCACAGCTCAATTTTTGGCGATCCAGACCATTCGTTTGGTCGTTATCAATGTCTAGCATAGTTTGTGCAGATAACCATAGCATCTCCAAAGTCAAGTTGCCTTTTTTTTTCTTTGGCCGGGATTAGATTTAAAGCATGACCAAGGGATTTGCTTTGGAGAGGAATTTTAACACAATGGTAGAGTTGTAGGGCTCAAGATATGAAAACAGCCACTTACAAAATGCAAAGTTAGATTGCGTACTATTGACCGTTGTAGTCCATCCCTTTCCCGAATCCTACAAACACGAGAACTACATGTACTGGGGTTGTCCTTAACAGTAACTTACTTTGTAATTCTTTGCTAGTACTAGCAAACATTCATTTCGTTCTTCTATGGCAGATTCTTGAGCAATAAAATGGGTGGCTGGAATTTTCAAAGTATTTTTATCTAAGACGAGCTTTACTAGATGCATGGTTTGGATCACCAGATACTTTGTGCTACGTATACATTTTTTGCCTGTAAGCACATTTGCATATACAAAGTTAAAAAATAAAAATAAAAAATGCGAATCGTGTAAGTTTACAACATGTAACTTTACTTTATATTTTTGCAAGAGTTTATTTTTACCCTTCAAACCATAATCTCTAAAGGTCTCTACCGGTACTCACTCCCTTCTCTATAAGCACAGTATAATACCTTCCTTTCAATTGGGTCACAAGTCACTACCACATTTACCATATGACCGGACTCAAGTCACAATCTGGACACTGCATGATTTGGTCCTCCCCTTGATTGTCTGATGTCTACTAGACGGAGGCGCAATATTTTATCCCAAATACTCGTCCAGTTAGCAACTAGCCCGATTGCTTAGACGGGAAAAAAGATTTACTTTAAATATAAATATACATAAAAAATCATTACCGAAAAAGCAAGTATTGGATTACTTCAATGACAAGCATCGAGGACGATGAACGGCCGTATGCCAATGGTGGGCCCACCAAGCCATCCCAGTGGCTTGCCACCCGTTCAACTAGATGGACGATCAAGATCATCACGTTGGTTCCCTGTAAAGGCTATGCCCAACTCGTGGTGGAGTCCACAGCTAAGTTTAATATGTTACAAAGGAGCCAACTTTCAACCATGTAGGCGTACCCAATAAAGCCTCACCTCGTTGCACTACAATGTGGCGTGCCTATTTTACATGCCCGGCCCCACCCTCTCGGAGCACGCATTTAACCTGCGCTGCCTTGGATCGTGGGTTAACTTTATCACATTGAGAGAAGTGAGTTAAAAGGGCAGCCAGTGCAGTTTACTCATAGTCTGACACTTTTATCTTGTATTTTTTATAAGAGGTTTGAACTTGTATAATCATCGGACGGCTGTGTTCATGTAGATCAGTGAATATATCTCAACAGATTAAAGGTTTGATATATCCAAGGGAGAAGATTTTGTGCCGACTAAAACGAATAAATCCAAGCGTCCACATTCAACAGCGGGACCACGGATTTTTTTGGACGATCATATCAATTAGATTGCGACCCGCCACAAAAATCCTCTCCCCAAACAGTCCGCATGTAACTGTACGTGGACAATTTTGTAATTTCCGTCCAGTGTCGTTTCCCGGACGGTAAAAACTCATTATGTCGCTAATAGAACAACCGTAAATATCCAAATCCGTATTTTCAAAATTTTAAATAGACACAAAAGATGGCAACTCGGATCACGAAGAGGTAGACAGTTTTGTAATTTCTCCCAATGACGAGGGCAACAACTTGGCAGGTTCGAACTTCTTTCGTATATGATCAGGGGCAAGGAAAAAGAGAGCGGATGAGCTTTCGGCCGCCGGTGGAACCTAAGAAGGCTTCCGAGAAGGACAAAAGAAGAAGAAGCGAAGAAAAGTAAAGGCGCGAGAAATTCCTTCTTTTTCCTCTTTCTCTGACGCCCCTCTCTTCTCTTTCATTCGGAAACGGAGGGCTGCGGTTTACATGATTTCTCTGCGAAATTGCGCTTCTTTTGAACCTGAAATCTCTGATAATGTTCATGAAATGCCTCTCGACGAAGCGGAAGACCGGATCCGTGCCGGTGTATCTCAACGTCTATGATCTCACGCCGATCAACGGCTATGCCTACTGGCTTGGCCTCGGAATCTACCATTCCGGCGTTCAAGGTAAGATTTCTGCAGTGATCTGATTGTAGGACTTATTTTGCCAGCGAGCTCTGCTCATTGTCCTTTCTTTTTTTTCCCTCCTTTCCTCCGTTTCTGGATTTTGGGAACTCCGAAGAAAGTAACGGACTTTGTTTTCATCCGTTCTGTGTAATCTTCTGAATAGACTGTGCGTTGGCCTTGCAGATCCATACTTACTGCGGATCTAAAAGGAAATTTGAGAAAAATGAACCTGTAAACCGAATACGGCGATGGATGACTTTGTTCTCTGCTTTCTTTTTAATCGTTTTATGTTGAGATCCACCAATTTAGGTTTTCTTTATCTTTTTTACTTCCCTTTTCAGTTCATGGCGTTGAATACGCTTTCGGAGCGCATGAATATCCAACAACGGGGATCTTCGAAGGAGAGCCAAAACAGTGCCCTGGATTCGCGTTCCGGAAATCAATCCTGATCGGTCGGACAGATCTCGGACCAAAAGAAGTCCGATCGTTCATGGAAAAAATTGCCGAGGAATACACCGGCAACACCTACCATCTGATCACCAAAAACTGCAACCATTTCTGCAACGACGCCTGTCTCCGTCTCACCGGAAAACCTATTCCTCGATGGGTGAATCGCCTCGCAAAAATCGGTAAGGAACTCCCCTCGCACACAAAAAGCTCGGGCTTTGTCTAAATTTCAATTTTCACCTCCGCAATTTTAGACTTTTTCACTCAAATCCTCTGCAAAGTCTCAATCTTCTCTTAGAATGTCTTCAATTTCACGTTTTCCCATTACAACTTTTCCAAGACTTCTCTTCTTCTCTTGAACTGTGCTTCCTCGCAATCTTACATTGTTGTTTCTTTTCGATTTGAAGGTTTGCTCTGTAACTGCGTTCTTCCAGTCGGTTTAAACGTGGCAGCAGTTAGACACGGACCGGATAACAAGACTTCCGAAGGAGAAAGAAAGAAACTGAGAAGCAGTTCTAATAGGTTTGTTCCTTCCACTACCACCGCTTCTGCTTTTGCTTCCGCTTCCAGAAGCAGACGCAGACGCTCTCCGTCTCCTTCCTTGCTTCTCGCCTCAACCTCAATGAAGCTGCAACCTTAGCCCAAAAGCTAGGGTTTCCAAACATACAAAAATAAAAATAAAAATAAATTATTATATATTTTCAAAAATACGGGTGTTACCCACTTTTTCTCTGCTTTTCCATTAATGCTAACTGCTGCTGCGGGCAGTTATTTCTGTAAATTTTCTCTGTGAGAGATCGAGAAAAGTTCAGTGAAGATTATTAAGGCGAAAGCGACCCGTGTATCTTCCTTTTGTTTCTTTTTCGGCTCCGACGGGGACATACATCGAAACGAGCGTGCTTCGAGGCGGGCGGTTGTCCACTTCGAACCAGAGTTACCGTCCTTTTGTTATTTTAAGGAAATGGGTCGTCTTTGGGTTGTGGCGAGCCTGAAGTGGAGAAGGCTGGTCGTTACACCGCATTCTTTTTGGCGTTAATAATAGGGCCAGCATATGTTCAGTATCTAGTCCCATTCTTTTGCTATCTTTGTGACCACTGAAAATTCGATTCCATGCCAGCAGAGCTGCCCACCTTTGAGTAAAGGAGAGTTGCGGTCCAGTGATTGTTGCCTTCTAAAGGGGAAACTTTGCAAAATGGGCATGCTTGTTCGTCATGTTACAGATGGATGGTTGCATTTGGGCGGGTGATCTTGATATGCCAACCGTCGGATGGTCCCACTGCCTTTAGCTTTGCATTACCATCTGATCGTTGATTAAGTGGTGAAATTCTGATATGGGGGAATCTATCGTGGACTTCCGATGGTCCCACTGTTTTAGGTGGCACTGAGCTTTGCTTTTCATAGCCATCCCCCTTTAGCTCCTACTTTGTGACCCTGCAAAGTGGAGTCCTTTTTGGGTTACTCTATGGTCATTTCTGTTTGGACTGTTTGTATTGCTTAGAGTTGTCGTGTGGGCGACTGTTTAGACTTCTTTGGGCAAAATTTATGGCCCAGCTGATGGATGCGAGATTCCAATTGAGGTTGGGCGCGGTTCTTCGGATGAGGATGAGGATGGTGGTGAGGACGACCGAGTTTGAAAGCGCCTAATGGCATCGGGTATGCCATTTTTGATACAATTGGAAAGTTCGGATCGTGTGCCAGCAGCTATTAAATAAGATGCACGTGTTACACGGGAAGTTTGGTAACTAGTGGAGAGCCTCCGAACCCAACTAAGCAAAATCTCAAAAGTCATTGGCTCAGCTTAGGCTTGATAGGCCCATCTTAAGTAGGATTTATTTACCTCACAAGATACTTTTAAATTATGTGGAAACTTGTGAAATTAAATCTCTAGAAAAAGCTAGTATTTGGCAAACCGATTGTAGTTACCGGGAGGCACTCATTATTATGTATGAGCATTAAATAACATCCATGTTATTGGCGTGGTTTCTCCCCCAGTAGTTCCAGATGCTTTTAAACAGATGTCTTCTCTTAACTATGGTGATTATGTTTTGCAGATCTATGCCATACATCTAACAGCTTAGATAGGCTAGAAATTAAACTTCATTGCCATTGAATAATTTTAGCATATGTTTATCTTTGTCAGACATCAAGGCCATTCATTTCTGTTTAATTATTTAAATAACTAAAACAAGGGCTTAAAATTGTCCAAATGCCATGATTTCTTGTGGGTTACGTGATCAATAGCTCCGATCATTTGAATATATATATATATATATATATATTGTACATGATTAATGGACTCTTCGCCCGTTTGGACATCTGGTGGGCAAAGCTCATGGCCATTGGACAATTCTAGCAGACGTTGCTTACAGAAAGTTTCTGATACGTCCATGAGCGTTGACCCAAAAGATGTTCATCCGGATGCTGGATCATCCAATTGGAGCAACTTTTCTCCTACGAGATACCCAATGGAAGGAAAGTCAGATGAAAGTGGGCATCAATTATGTAAAACTGGGCGCTTCAAAGCAACTGTCTTTGAACTTCTATTGACCAATTATGTATTACGGTTATACATAAAAGACATTTGCATGTACTTGTTCATTATTTTGTAATGGCAAGTGTCAATATTGAGAGTGCTGCCCAATAAGTTAGTTTTCCAGGAAGTTATTACTAATTAGATGCGTGTATGGGTGGATCGTTTGGAGGAAGCAATATTTTTTTAAAGACAAGGCTGCTTGAGAACATAGATCAGATGCTTGATGCACTAAATGAACGACTTGATCACCCGTTATTGAACCATGGCAAGATATGTGGAGGGAAAACTCACAATGAAGCTACCCGAAATGAAGGAAGAACAAAGACATGGTTGGCTCAATCATTTGCAACCATTAGTTTGGGTTTAGGACACTTTAATGGAGGAGATCCAAGTATTTGGGTTGGTAGGGAATCCATTCTTTTATTTTCACTGAACTCGTGAAGAGAAACAAGTTGGTATAGCATCACATGGATACAACTATGGAATCAACTACTCGAACAAAATGTGTCTCTGAAAAGGCTCAAAGTATTTGGCCGTTGAGGTCAAGTACCTACTTTAGAGGGGAGATGTTATGGTTAATACTTAAAAGCCGTATACATACATTTGTTTCAGACTTTGCAATGTCATGTATCAATCTTGAGAGTGTTACTTGGAAAATGGAGTTAATTTTCTAGGAACTTATTTTACTAATTGCATACCTCTATAGTTGTAGAAAGTTATTGCTGGGTCTGGTACTCTTGCATAAATCAATTGTGAAACTATTGGAAGAAGTGACTTGGAAGTTATTTGAAAAAACAAAAAATTGCTTACCCAACAAGCCCAAGTAGTTGGATCTTTTGTCACTAAAGAAAGGAAAACTCAATGCAATAGGTTTGGTCATGAAGGATATAATTGACCAAGCCTACCTCCACTTCGAATAATGCTTCCATCATTTACTTGAGGTTGACTATGATAATTCTCCACCTATTCAATGCCTTGGTTCAATGATAGATGATCAAACCATTCATTTAGTACAGCAAATATCTAATCCATCTTTTGGAGCTTCTTCAAGAAAAAAATTACTTCCTCCAAATGATCCAATTGTTGATCCATGTTTGTTTCTAATACCAGAATATTAGGAACTCTCTTTCCCCAGACTATTTTGAAGAAATTCAATAGAAAATGGGAAGCAAAGGAATCTCTTGGGTTAATTATACACTAATTTTTTCTAACTCTCTCTCTCAAAAAAAAAAAAAAAAACTAGTTCCAAAATATTTCCAAGCCCGCTCTTCCATTAGTTTCATGAGAACTTATACAAGACTAACACATTCCAACACCAACTAAATCTAAAATAGTTGAATAACATCTTGAGGGAATGCTAAATCAATGCATTTTTAAGTGCTCCAACTTTTTGGATGATGGCGTTCCTGTATAGATATATACCCAGTTCATCTAATAGCTTTAGTTATATTTGTCACCTAGTTCAAAAATCATATGGATTGGCATGTGACAAGATGATTTTGGTTTTGAATATATACCATTGTTTACGAAGTTTCTAACTTATCCATGATGAGAAAAGATGTTTAGATGTTAGAATCATCCAATTTACATGACTTTTGGGCTAAGATACATCCAAAGCCTAAGCAATTAGATGAATTAGCTAGATTGCCTATAGGTAGATCCCTTCATGCAAAAAGCCTTAGCACTCTAATTCCAAGTGCTTACTAGCACTTGGATTTATCCTTCCCCTAACTTCCAACAACGACACACATCTTAATTAAATAATTTCCTAAAACACAAAAAACTAACCTTGACATCTTAGTAACACTCTTAAATATTAAAGTAGGGCATTGCAAAGTAAGAAACAACTCTATGCAACATGGATAACTGTAACATTCCTCCCCCAAAGTAGTTCAAGGGCCCATATTTTTTGTGCCTTTTTCAAAGACACATTTTGTTTGAGTAGTCATGCCTCAACTTCTAGATGTGATCTAATAGCAACTTGCTAGTAGAAAATTGCTCCACTATGCAAATCCAACTAGAATGTTAGGAACTTTTTTCCCTCTACCTATACAAAGATTTAGATCACAAATGGAAAGAAGACAGATAATTGGGTTAATTAGGGTAAATCAACATCAAGAACACTAGTTCCAAATAACTTCCTAGCCATTCTTCCATTAGTCTCACCATTATACAAGACTAACACATTCTATTATCCATTATCCACAACAGTTAAAAGAAGGGGAGCCTTGATGAAATGGTAAAGTTATCGTCATGTGACCTTGAGGTCATGGGTTTAAGCCATAGAAACAACTTCTTGTAAAAATGCAAGGTAAAGTTGCGTACTAAATACCTTTGTGGTCCACCCTTCTCTAGACCTTGCATACACAAGAGCTTCATGCAATGGGCTGCCTCTTTTTATCTGCATCAATTAAAAACCAATTATCTTATTATAATCAACTAATTGGTTACATTACAATTTATGTATGACAAATATCATGATATTTTGGCTAAACATGTCATTATGTGTGGTCATATGCTAAAACCTATTGTTTGAAACCTATATCATTAGAACTTGCTTAACCTTAGTATTAAAAATAAGATCACAATAAATAAGAGAGATTTTTCTAAGGAAGTCAAAGTTAGCTTTTGAGATCTTGATGGAGTTGAACCATCATCTCCTTGAGAAAATTGAAGGGCTCTTCCCAAATTGAGCTAAAGACCCATATATATATTACAATAACCATAACTTCAAATACCCTATAATAAAAATAAAAGTTACTCTAGAGTATTGTTGAAACATAGTAAATGCTATTATGTCCAACTTCTAAAAAAGGGGAAGCAAGTGGCATACTATGTGGTAAGGAATATCAACACCAAATAGATTTTAATAAAAAACATAAAATACCATCAATGTTCTTAAGGAATACAAACAAGAGATATTTAAGTTAATTTCATTATATTAATATATGAAGAAATGTGTTGAAAAGGAAAACTAAGGAATGCCAATCAAGAAAAGGAAAGCTACAAAACCAAGCTCATCATGATTTGAGAAACCATATAAACACACACACACACACACACACACACACACACACACACACACACACACACACACACACACACACATATTGCAACAAAAAGAAAATGAAAAAAATAAAGCATGTAAGAAGTAGCGATAGCTTTAACCATAATCTCTAAAGTCTACAAGCTACCATCCCAAGGTTTATGTTTCACTCCATTAGCTTGTTCTTTAAACACTAACTATTGTTCAAGCATCCAATTGGACAGTGAGACACAAGTCCAATCTCTTTGATATTATGTAGACTATAAACATTATTCTCAACTTTCAATCAACTAACCTTGACCCCCAACCCCCCCCACACACACATTGCAACAAAAAGAAAATGAAAAAAATAAAGCATGTAAGAAGTAGCGATAGCTTAAACCATAATCTCTAAAATCTACAAGCTATCATCCCAAGGTTTATGTTTCACTCCATTAACTTGTTCTTTAAACACTAACCATTATTCAAGCATCCAATTGGATAGTGAGACACAAATCCAATCTCTTTGATATTATGTAGACTATAAACATTATTCTCAACTTTCAATCAACTAACCTTGCAAAGCTATAATGCACTAAGATGTAGCTCTTAAAAACATAAATTGAAAAATCCATGCTATTGAAATTGGTGTAGATTAACATGCATTTAAGAAATTCCATTATAGCAATATTTCTCAAATAAATATGATATAAGTGAGAGAAAATAGAAGAAAAACATAACTGATTTAAAAGAAAGCCTAAAAGGGCAACATCTATGACAAAAGAATTAGCCATGAATTAGAGAAATCAATAAAATAAAGTAGTAATATACTGAGATAATGCTATGGCTTGCAAATCTAGAATATCTGCATAAGAACAAGGGAGGACACTCACTTTTTGTTGCTTCTTTCAAGAAGATTAGCGTACGTTGAGCTATATAACAATGATTTCAATGGATTAGTGTATTTGCTAACTACATATTTTAGGGTATTAAGCCACAAATGAAAGTCTAGGATGATCTATTGACCATCAAATGCCACCTTCTTTGCATAGTGAGGCATATTATTATGAGCCCTATTGTAATAGTAGTAATAAGTTCATAGATTAAGAATACCTGCAATAGTAACAAAGGATTAGAGTTGTTTAAAATCTTCTTCTTTTTTTCTTTAGTAGAATTATATGTATATAGAATAGAAGACATTAAACAAATATATACAAACAACCTCTTAGTTGTGAGATAACGCATTTAACCAACTCAATTAAGTGCTTGAACTCAAACAACATCTAGTAAGAGTGAAACACAATGCCTCTTATTAAAATATTGCAATCTACATAGGTATGCCTCTAGATGCATTATCACACTGTCTAACAACTTCAGCATCCAATATAGACCATAATTCTATCTTCTTTCTAAAAGAATAACTCAAAGCATGTCATCAGTATAGGATACAACATTAGCTAAGAACTTTTGGTAGAGAATCAAACATGAGAACTGGTCATCTTCCTCCAAAGTATTTGGTCACCTTAAGAAACATGTATAAGAAACTAATGAAATATAAATAGCAGTGTGCTGGGTTGTACATTGAGTAGATGAAGTATTTCCTTGGTTCTTACTTTGCCAAACTTGTTTTTCCTTGAGAAGTAGGATCTATGATACCTTGGAATGATCTTACTTTGATAAGTAAAACAATGCTGTCAAAGAACCGAGTAGAGAAATCTAATATATTGATTCATTTACTTAATTCATCATCACTACACCAAGCATCTCATTTCCAGTTGGTTCAAGAAGCATATAATAACTAAACCATTTAGAAGTAGAAGTGTGATACTTGACCAAAGTGATCAACCATCAATAGAACAAGAAAATCACGACCAACCAACCCAATTTGTGCATGTCAACATTCAACCAAGGGAAAAAGAAAGAATTAACTTAATACATGCATATATAAAGTTGGGATTTGATCTTTCACTATGCATTTGAACTCTTAAATTCTCAGTTGTTCTCAGTAATTATCAATAGAACTGATAAAGGTCTCCAGGAGCCAATAGTTCTCAATTGGAAGACTGAAGCATTTATAAAGTTGTGATTTAATCTTCCCTTGTGGACCTTTGCTATTCATAGATAGTTCCTAATTGTCCATTCCAATGATCAAAAGTAGAGTTCTATAGCTCGTGCACACGAGTGTGCTTTCTAATTTTTCCTAATTGGATGATCCAACACCAATGGCTAGTTCAAGTTTTCTTTAGCAGAACATGAACTAGTAATCTTGGATGTAATCCTTCCTAAACAAGGGGCCATGGCCAAGTAGGCTTACTTGTTGATGGTAGTCTTCTAGTTCATTGATCAACTCATGGATTCTCCAAAGCCGCCCTATAGTTGTTGTTGATTGCTTTATCACAAATGCATATGTGATTGTAGTGTAACTAATGCAAGTATGTGTCTATCCCATTGGGACTCGACTTAAAAAGATAGAGTTTAAATAAAATTTAATTGTATAAAAATTAAAAGAAATAATAGGAAGTAAATAATAATAAACTGTAAACTAAAATCTATTTAACCAATGAAAATTATAGAAATCTAAATTCAAAAAGACATAAAATTAACTAAAAAATAAAATAAACTCTACTTTCCTAACTTGATTATGACAAATTTCTTCAACTATGACTTTATAAATGTCAATTGGCCTTCATCAATCTCTCAATGGTACTTCTGATTAAAGATCCAATGACTAGATTGAGTAGATTCTCCAAAATTTAGATGATCTGGGCTAAAGAATGATTTTAGATTTTGTACAGCTTAGATCTAATCTTTGGATTTCAAATTGAAGATCAGAACTATTGAATTAACTAGGAAATGCCCTAAGAACAAGATCTAAAGATTAATTGAAATTCTGATGAAAAACAGATAAGGAATTGAAGTGATCCAGTTTGTTAAAGCTAAACCATTGATTAGGTTTAAGCTTTAATAAAGCAGCATTGGATTACACAGTTCCTGAATAGGAAAAATAGAGATAAAGCAGAACTAGAATAAGAACAAAGACATAGATGTAATTAAATCAAAGACATAGTTGAAATTTTATTTAAAGTCTAAAGCGTAAAAACAAAAAATTTCTAATTTTCTGATTTTAACTGAAAAGCAAAGGGAATGCCAGAGGAGGAAGACGATGACAAAGAAAATGGGGGAGAAGGGAGGAGATAAAAATGGAGAAAAGGGAAGAAAACACAACTTGGGTTCTCCTACTAATCTCGTCGAAGCTAGTTGGTAAAGTGAGAAGGTGAGCAGGGGGGGCGGCCGGGGAGATCAACCCACCTCCTAGCTTCTTCTTTTTTTCCAAGCATACTACCTTTCTTTATATAGATTCTCCAGAAGAGTTTGCGTTTGACGCAAACTCCATTTCTTCTTTCTTATTCGAATTATGTACTTTATTTCTTGATTATCTTCAATTTCTTCTTTTTCCAAGCAATTTTCTCCTTCTTGATTTGGTCCGTCAAATTTCAATTTGGTTGATGTGCATAACATAGGGCTAAGTTAGAATCATCTAAACTGTACGTTATACATTTGATTAGCTCTGATGATCATTTGACGGATAAATTTTGTAAATCAATGGTTGGATGGCCAATTGGAGCTAAAATACAAAATTTTAAGTAAAATTTCAAAATTGATTCATTAGATGATCTAATTAGATGCTAAATTAAGGGTATTTTGGATGAAATTGAACACTTACTAGTTGTACTTCTTTTTAGTCAGTTTAATAGTGATATTTCCAACTAAAAAAATCTAATGGTCACATTTAAGAACTCAAAATTGCAGAACTAAGATCATCAAACAACCATTAAATTTTGATATCTAGTTAATCTAGGGGATATTGAACAAGATGAATTGGTTAGATCACCAAAAAATGGTAATGAGGTAAGAGAAGCTGCAAATCATTTTGGAGGATACAATCCAAACGGCATTTCTATAAAGACAAAAGAAAAATTATCTTGAAGGAATCTTATGCATTGATGTTAAGAGTCCTAGCTAGGATGCAACTTTGAATAATCTGACCCATTCAAGTTGTTTGTCCTCCCTATTCATGCTACCTTCAAAAGCTCATACCAACTAGATGCTTCCAGCTACTAGTAGAGTCAATTGAAAATTTCAATGGTCACAATTTAAACAACACAAATAGAATAGCTACAATCATCGAATGACCATAAATTTTGGAGTTTAACTAATCTAAAGGATATCAAACAAGATAAATAAGTTAGATCATCCAAAGGTGGGTTCTAAATAGGAAAAGTATAGAAATCAGTCTCAAAGATTCAATTTGGATAATATTTCTAAAAGGTTAACGAAAAAAAGATACCGTAAATAATTCTACTGAATGACTTCGTGACACCTAGCTAGGATTCATCTTCGGATGATCTAGCTTGTTCAACTTGTTTGTCCCCTTTTATTTATGCTACCTACAAAAACTCATGCCAAATAAATACTTGTAGCCACTAATAGTGTCATTTCGAATATAGTCACAATTTCAAAAACACAAATAAAATATATCCAAACCCCACAAGTTTTCATCTCTCATTGATCTAAGGGATGCCGACAAATTAAATGGGTTAGATTATCTAAAGGTAAATTTCAAACAAGATGATTATGAAAATCAATTTGGAAGATTCAATCTAGATTTGTTTCTCAAAGGTTGAGAGAAAAGCTACAACAAATAAATCTTTGCATTGACAAGACTCCTAGCTAACCCCTCATTCGAATGATTTAATCCATTACTTTTTGTTTCTTTCCTATTTGGGCTATTTACAAAAGCTGATGCCAATTGGATGCTTCTAATTATTAATATATTTAGTTGCTAAATCTAGGGTCACAATTTAAAATTGCATGGTTAGAATCATCCAATGACCATGATTTTTGTTATCTAGTTAATCTAGGGGATGTAGAACAAGTTGAATGTGTCAGATCATCCAAAGGCAAGTCCTAGGTAGGGTAAATACTAAAATTATTAGCAAAGATTTTTTCTTGTTATCTGCAACAGCATAGGGCCATCGCAAGTAACAGTGGTTATAGATGCTTCACGCATAATAAAATGTTATGCATAAAACAAATGTGATAAGTGTTGGCTTTTTATTTTTCTTTCTCTCTTTCTTTTTTCTTAACAAGATTCACGTGACCGACTCCTTATTGGGATAAAGTCTTGATGATGATTATGACGACGATGATGATCTTATAGTATTTGTTACTGTCATACACTATCATAGATAATTATGATACGGTTGCATAGAAGGGTATCTGCTATAGTCTATTTGCTATGGCTAGTGTTGTAACAAATAAGTCATTTCCTCGACAATGAGCCATGCGTATAGATATTGTTTATCTTTCTTATTATCTGCGTGGTTGCAGATGTGTAGTATCTGCTATAGCTAATTTATCGTTGCAACTAGTCATTATAATGTTGCAAATGCACAAATATTGGCTTTTTTCATTTTATAATATTACGTGAATTAATGCTCTTCACAGAGCTTTGGTGCAGTGGTAAAGTTGTCATCATATGACCTTGAGGTCAACGGTTAGAGGCGTGGAAAAAGCCTCTTGCAATAATACAAGGTAAGGCTCTGTACTGTAGACCTTTGTAATCCGCCCCTTCTCCGAATCCCACATACACCGAGTTTTGTGTACCGAGACTACCCTTTAATTAGGGCGGTACACTACCCTTTAATTAGGGCCCTTGACAAACAACTTTGTGGAATAAGAGGGCTACTTAAACACAAATGTGAATGTGGGGCTACTTACTGCTGCTTGTTTCTCCTTAAATATATTGAATACAAAGATGAGATTATCTTGTTTTTGTTATTGGCTGCCCATGTAAAGGTACTTTTAATGCTACTGCGCTTGAGGAAATTCCAGTACTACAACTGTTTCCTTATGCTAGTGCGGTGATCTAACTGCTCATTCTCTGTGTCCTTATGTACATTATATGCATGCTTTCGTGTCTCTCTATTCTAATCATCATCTTCAACTATGATTGTATGCCCTGTTGTTTGTTTGTGTGTGTGCTCAGATGCCATGGACGAATGCGTGCTTGAAATGTTGTACGACACAATAAACGCAGGGATGTTAGATAATGATGGGAGTATGAAGAAATGCAAGTCGATCACGAATAATGCTCTTGGCAAGAATAAGAAACTTCAACTTGGATTTCATAGTATGACCAACTTTAAGTTCAAATAGAAACTGATGAAACAGAAGTACAAGGTTACACGGGAGCTGAAAGATGCTTTTGGATTAGGATGGACGAATCTGTTTTTTTGGAGGTGACTTAAGCAAAGCGATGTGCTGCTTTTGTGTTTTAACATGCTGTATTTTCCAATTGCCAACAGGCTCAGTTTTCACATATAACTGGTGAAATTTTTAACACTTCGAGGTAGTATTTGGGGTAGCTTCTGCCACGGGCAATGGCAGAGGGAGGCTTATGTGCAGATACAGACGATGCAAAGAGAGACGGGACTTTGAGCAGGACTCCTAGAAGCTGTGGACTGATCGGAACATATAGTAGAAGTGCTTGATTTTTCTTGAAGGTTGTTGTACTGGTGTTTGGACTTGTAGGTTATTGTTTGTGGGAGACTCTCCCATACTTTTTCTAATGGTTGATGGTTGTTGAATGTGAAGGGGAGTCTTGGTGCACTGGTAGAGTTGTCATCATGTGATCTTGAGATCATACGGTCAATGTGTTGAAAGGCTGTGTACTATCGACACTTGTGCTCTACCCCTTCTCCAGACCCTATGTATATGTGAAAACTTTGTGCACCACGGCTGCGCTTTTTTTATTATGGTTGTTGAATGTGGTCTTAACTCTTATTTTATTAAAGTATGCAATCTAGACTTCCGATCAATATTTCACTCGATTTAGTAATTTTGCCATGAATTTCACTGATTGCAGCAAATTATATCGACACTTAAGGAACTTTAATATAATGAAGAAATGCATTTATCAAAATCATTCAGGAAGAAATTGGGAAGAGGAGACTTGGCGCAATGGTAAAAGTTGTCATCATGTGACCTTGAGATTATGAGTTCAAGGCGTGAAAACAGCCTCTTACAAAATGCAAGGTAAGGTTGTGTACTTTAGGCCCTTGTGGTCTACCCCTTCCCCGAACCCCGCATAGGCGAGAGCTTCGTGCACCGTGGCTACCGCTTTATTGAAGCAGAAATTGTGTTTTTTGAATCTTTGAGAGGTAGGAAATCTATAACATACTAAAGGCATCAGTTTAGTGATCCAAACTAACAATTATTTTGGCCAAAAGAACTAAGCGTAGGTCGTGCACCTATCTCCATTGCATGGCCCAAGACACTACAGCGAAAACTGAACCTCCAAGAATGGCTAATGTTAAGAGGAACAAAATCTACATCAATTGGAACGATAAAGATCATTTCTTAATGGCCAATTTAGAATGTGAAGCAGAACTGAGTGGTTCATATATTTAGATTAACAACAGTGGCTCAACATGTACTTGAAGCTGCAACTCTCATTCATGCAGTTCGATAGATAAATTCACAAACACATGGAACTAATGGCTCTCCGATAGCCCAAACTACAAACTTGGTGGCCTAAACAATCAACTCTTTTAATGGGCCATATGTTCAAAATAAAAAGTCCCAAGAGAAGCCCAAAAGTAAGACCAATTAACCACAATAATTTATTCATTATGAGTGAGCAAGTTTAATTCCATTGGTTGTCCGATTTTTTTTCAATATTATTTATAATTCAATGAAATCTCATCAAATGCTATTTTTGTCCAAGAAAACTACTACTAGGCAAAAACTATGCTAATCCCAACAAAAAAGGAAGCCGAGTAAATATTCATGTTAAAATTCATGGTTTACCATAGAAAAAATTAATATATGATAAAATTTGATAAATTAACTTCCACGAAAAACCATAAAATTTGGCAACCACTATTTCCCTGTAAGTTTAGGCACCAAAATTGAATCGATATTTTTTTTTCTGCCAAAAGTCATTTAGTACAGTTGGTTGCAAACAACAACACGCTCCTTATCAATATTGGGAAGAATTCAAGTGATTACTTTCTCAAGAGGCGCATAAGGAGCTCACGCCTTCTTCATGTATGGTAAAATATTTTTTGTCAATCTTAACACGTTCACATGTTAGAAGTGGTTTAGATAAGCTAGACAACAAGTTTCATGCTCATCTGATTTTTGTAGAATATGTTTTTCAAGTAAAAAGTCAGTACCATTTTTATTATTATTATATTTTCTAAGACCCCAAAACAAACAGTTAGAATTGTGCAAATGCATTGGTTTCTCCCGAGTTACCTTTTTTTTATATCATGAACATGGTGAACGCTTGGACATGAAAACAAAGTTTTACATCATAGAAAAAGAACCTGTATTTCTTACACTCCACTTAAGCATGTACGCTCTTACTAGAACTTGAGTCTAATACTAGTAACTATACGCACTTAATAGGAGATGAAGGAGTACACTCTTCATTTTTGATACTAGCTTTTTTTCCCTTTTTATTTTTGTTAAGATCTAACCTACTCATCTTGTCAGGGATGACATAGATGGGCTAGAAATCCAATTTCATGCCCATTGAATGCTTTTAGACCATGTTTCTTCAACTTGAAAATCATGATGATTCATTTTTTTGTTGAGTTTCTCAAAGATCTAAAACAAATGTCTAAGATTGAATTGATTTCTCATCAATATTTATTTTTGGTATTCTAAAGAGGATGAATGAGTTAGATTTGCAAACACTATTATACCATTCATGGAAAGAGCACGTGTACTCCTCTTTACTCTTATCAAACTCTGGATTACTTATATTAATGAGTCATCGTTATCATCAAGACCTTATCCCGATCAGAGGCAAGTCACATGAATCTTGTTCCTCCACTCTCTTATATTAAGTGTCATAGCTTCATTTAGTTCTAAAGTTTTTAATCTTTTCTCACCACTTCTATCCATGTTCTTTTGAGCCTTTCCCATGCCCTTTTAGAACCTTCAACTTGAATTATCTCACTCCTTTTAACTAGTACCCATTTTTTGTCACCGTTGGACATGTCTGAACCATTTAAGTCTAATTTCCCTCATCTTATTAGCTATTGGTGCTACTCTTAAGTTTCCTCTAATGTTTTCATTTCTATCTCTATCCTTTTTTGTCTTACCACTTATCCATCTCAACATCCATATTTTAGTGGTGCTCATCTTATGTACATGTTATTCCTTAATTGCATAATATTCTAATCCATAGAGCATGGCAGGGCTTATAGCCATTCTATAGAATTTTTCTTTTAATTTAAATTGCACGTTTTGATTACATAGATTCTTTGGGTGACGTCCCGTTCAATCTCTCCACTCTCATGAATTATCAATCTCAAGTATCAGCAGTGTTCTTTTAGAGGGACTTCTTAGTTATCAATCTTTACTGGTGCTCTACTCTCGCTCCTTGCCTTTCTAAAATTGCATTCCATATGCTCTTTCTTAGTTCAGTTAAATTTTAATCTTTTAGGTTCTTATCTTTGTATTTATACCTTGCCTTGTCTTATCAATCAAAACTATATTATCTATATATAACACTATGGATGGTGAAAAGGCACGAGTTTAATGTCGATCCTTGGTGTAATTCTATAGTGATAGAAAATCACCATTTCTCTACTAGAGGTCTTAACATTTGTTATCGCTCTCTCAAACATATCCTTAGTTATGTTAATACGTGAAACTCTTTTCTTACCCAACATCCACCATATTAACTCTCTAGGGACCTGATCATAAGCTTTTCTAAGTTAATAAAAAGCATATGGAGGTCCTTTCTTATCTTTTTAAGAGACGGACGACAAGGGCTTAAAGTATATAACCTTACCTTGCATTTTTCAAGAGGCTGTTTCTACACTTTGAACCTACGACCTCAAGGTCACAGGATGACAACTTTTACCATTGCGCCAAGGCTCCCCTTTTAATAATTAATGCAATTATGTTTGTCTCTTTTATTTTTATAAATTGATATAATAAAACTCTTTCTCCATTCATCCCACATTTTCTTTGATTTTCTTGTTAAACAACTTTGTAAAAAGAAAAGAAAAAGATCAGGCTTAAACTCTCTTTCCCTCCTTTGCCCAAACCTCCCTCTCGCATAGCGGTCGACTTTACGGCTCTTCGTTACACATCTGCAAATCACTCAGCCATGTCTGTGAATTCTCGCCTCAACAAATTCCCTGTCGCCCACAATTACTCCACTTTCTCTATCTTCTTTTTCTTACTCTTGCGTCTATTCCCTTTCTCTCCATATCTTCGAATACAATGGAAGTGCTCTCGGCGCAGTGGTCGGAAAAAAATTGCCTAGCGATCGCCGTCTTGACGTTCAACACCAAAAAATCGCGACGGATTTCCAAAGTATCTATAAGATCCACAGAAAACTCTACGTCGGCCTCTCTGGATTACCTACAGATGCTCAAACTCTGTAAGAAACCTTATCTTTTCTTTTTTCTTCGTTTTCGCGTGTTTTTCTGATAAGTATTTGGATTGCTTAGGTAACGCGCCTGGTTTTTTGGCATAAGCTTTATCAGCTGCTAGAAGAGAGGGATATGAAGCCTGAAACCTTCGCGAGCCTCGTTTCTGCGATTCTTTATGAGAAGAGGTGTGTTTGTATCAAGTTTACAGGCTTGTGATTGAGTATTTTGAAGTTAGAATGCAACTTTGCAGGAGATTCTTTTCTATTGTTGTCTCGT
The DNA here is from genome assembly GCA_035236585.1 of Warburgia ugandensis. NCBI lineage: Eukaryota > Viridiplantae > Streptophyta > Magnoliopsida > Canellales > Canellaceae > Warburgia > Warburgia ugandensis. The sequence continues at coordinate 11,386,352 of CP141127.1, read as the reverse complement.
CTTGCGTGGTTTGTGGTAAAGATGGAGTTTAATGTTTACTACTTGGTCGAGAGTATCTGCCTGTTGGGCGGAGATTTCAGTTTGCACGAGTTTCTCACAAGTTGTGATTGGACTTCGGTTGAGTGGAAAGTATAACTTTGCTAGAATTTGATAGTATTGTTGTCGCTTAATTCACATTTTTGTCACGACGTTGGGGTTAACTCTTGCTGGTTAGTTGAAACTAAATGACTTGATGAATTTATCTCAAGATTTTGAATAATGGAGGATTCGGTGCTTCTGCTATGACCTTCTTCTGTGAAGACTCAGTTTTCTTTGAGCATGCTTTTCGCTAATTCTTAGGTTATACTAGTGTTTGGCGCTATTGTTTTATCATTTTGTTTGGTTTATGATTAGGTTGAAATTTCATGGTGTTTACCATTAATTACACATGAGATTAGGGATGTCTTAGGAACATTTGGTGTCTTATGAAACCATTCAAATCCTTTCACCATTTGCATCAGCATCCATATAGACATCCTGAGCTTCTGGAAAAGAAGAATGGAGTTGGAGTTCATTGAAGAACTGTGAAGACATCATTGGTCCCTCATCCTTTTTTTTTCTTGAAATTTGGAGGTTGAGTGGACTTGAGCCTGCAACCTTTGGTTGGGAACAGTTAACCTTGTCTCTAGGCTTTGTATTCTATTGTATTATGAATATCATTCATTTATTTTCCATAGTAAAGTGTGATAGTCTCCAAGTATTCAAGGCAAGCTAAGTGACGACATATTCCTCTTTCCCTTGTTAGCATCAGAGTAACTAATGTAGGATAATCTTGTTTATCCAAATGCTGCAGAAAGAACATTTTCATTCTTGGTAGGTCCAGGCAGGAGCGGCATACTGCCTACAAAAGTTTTGGAAGTTTCTCTTGTTGGAACACACCCAACATTCTTGTTTTGAGGAGAGGATGTCTTTGATTGATCAACCAGTGAACAGGGATCTTCCTTCCTAAAAGAACCTAGACAGGGCAGTTCATGTTGATGCAAGTTGTCTAATTAAGATTACCTAAGTCTACCTTGCTCCAGTTCAGATTGTATCCATCAAAAGGTTTGAATTTAATGAAGTGCTTGTACCCAGTTGACCCTGATAACTATGAATAACCCGCCAATCTGTCAACCTGTAGATGGCATGGAAAATCTTAATGTTGTGAAAGGGAAGCATGATGGTTTCCTGAAGTCATCTTCTTTTACAGGCATAGCTAGTGCTTAGGTCATATAATTTCCTAGCCCACGTCTACTAAAAGAACTTGAATTCTTTGTTAGATTAAGGGACTCACCACAGGAGGAAGTAGACTTCCTTTCTGTGGATAGCCATTTCCATTGACTTGTTTCCAACACAAGTTTGGAGGTGTTAGATCAAGAAACTCGCAGTAGGAGCTAATAGATTTTCTTTCTGTTGATAATCTTTTCCATTTAAATATTTCCAATATAAGTGTGGATATGTCTTCACATTTGATGCAGTCCTGGTCCCATCACTTATATCTAGCTATCTGATGGTGCTGAAGTCACAATTGACAAATAAAGTTCATTTGGAGTTTGCTCTGACTATCACTAAGTTCTTCCAAAGGGTTTCGCTTCAAAATACTCCAGTAAGGAATCCAGTAATGTATGAGCCACTAAAATTTGGAGATTGATGGCAATTTTTTGTAGATCACTTCTTGACAACAAGTTTGCCTATCCCCAGCAAAGAAGCTTTCCTCCTAAAATCTCTTTGTATTCCTTCTTAAAAGAGGGTTGGTATTCAGGATTTTGACATGATTGGTGCCTCCGCTATTTCTGTCCATTTCCTGTAAGAGGAGAACTCCAGTTTGTGGCATGAAAGGATATCTTTCCTTGCTCATCTACTGTCATTATTTTCACGGCTTATTGTTCTAGGCCACGTGTCCCTACAAAGAATACTGACTAGAAGCCAACGTTGTAGGTTTTGGGAGTGTCGTTTGAGTTGTGTAATTCATTTTCAATGCATAGACATCATGTTGGCGCAACGGTAAAAGTTGTCGTCATGTGACCTTGAGGTCACGGGTTCAAGGCGTGGAATCAGCCTCTTGCAAAAATGCAAGGTAAGGCTGTCTACTTTAGGCCATTGTGGCCCGCCCCTTCCCCGGACCCCGCATAGGCGGGAGCTTCGTGCACCGGGGCTGCCCCTTTAGACATCATGTTGGCTATTCTATTTTTATTTTTATCTCTTGAAGTGGTTCCTCTGAAGCCATTCCAGCTTCCTTGTATGACTTGGTGGGGCATTTCTAGGGCATTGTCTCTAGGAAAGTTCAACACTGGCTCCAAGAGGCTCCAGGATTTGAGCTTTTACATGGTGTCTATGCAAAGTTCAAGGAGTTACACCTGCATTGAAAATATGCATGGACTTTTTTTCTTCGTGATTCAGAATCATTGATATCCTGGTCCAGTCCTTCTGAGGTCATGCCTTGCAAGTCTTCTCCATTAAATGATCCCAGCTACTGCAATATAGGAGTATAAATTCTCAATGGCTTAAAGTTTGAAAATCACTTTATAAACTCTTGACAATACTGTGTGTTAGGATGGCCTAGTGTTTGAGTGAGTATCCTATCAAAAGATGGATTGTTGCAAACGAATGGTTTGGTTTACTTGATGCTGGCTGGAATGTATACTTTTCTGTAAGCCGTTTGATTTACACTAGTAGACATCATATAATTTCTTCTATGACTCTGTGACTACTCTAGGTGCTTTTTTTAGATGCCACATTCAGAGGAATCAGTGCCAGTGTGTTGTTGTTTGAGTGAATTAGGGCAGTAGTGAGTGGATGATGACCTTAAATGCCATAGAGACCAGAAGTTTCTACAACAATGTTGGAGAAGCCGAAGCTTCATCCTCGTTATTCTATGGGTAGGTGTGAATTTAGAGCCCTGGGATTTTCTTTTCTCTTTCTAGGTTTATGCCATTTCCCTCCATGAAAATAGTTCTTGAAGCACATCATGGCTGGATCTAGGTCAAGTAGGCATAGAGTATAAAATGACATTTAAGAACTGGCTTTAACTGAAAGATTTTGACCCAATAGATGTGCTCTTTGAGAACCTTTGTGGTTTTATAATGATTGTGGAACAAAAGGAATGAAAGGAAATGCCTTGCATCTTTGACTAGTAACTGTTACAAAGATTGAAACAGGACAACAGAATTTGTGTACTGGTTATGCAGACGAAGAATGCTTCCTCTTTTCTGCTTTTGCTTTTGTTTTCCTTTTTCCTTCTTTTGCTTCTTCAAAACGTGCTAGAAAATCAGTTATTGTGCTTTTCTTGGCTCATTCTTTGTTTCATAAAGTTCCCTTTCTCTGGTGAGGTGTTGTTTGTCTGTATGTCTAAATAAGTTGTTGCAGTTGTCATTTATTTGAATGCTATTTCTTGGGAAGTGTTTTCATGTGCCACTTCCTGGGATACCTTATTCTATTCGTAGTAGTTATGAATCCTGTTTGTGTAATATTTGTGGTGTATCCTTGTATCAACTTTCAAATATTAAGATGCCACTGCTAAGCTGAGATGATGTGCTTTTCATTTTTCTTTTATAGATTTGGCCCATACTTCTATCACCCTGTGATTGCTGGACTAGGCAATGATGACAAGCCATTTATTTGTACCATGGATTCAATTGGTGCGAAGTACATATATCTTCTTACATGTGCAGATATTAACTCAATCTCCTCAATGGTATGCTTCTGATTTGTTATCATACAAATAGCTCTATTCCCTTAACATTTCTACAAACTTCACTTTGATTTCAATAGGTCTATTTTAAAATTTGCATCGTTTGTGCAATTGCTGCTATAAGTTTGGCACACTTCAATGTGAAAAGTCCATGACTATCTAGACAAGTGCAATATATGGTTGATAAGTACACACATGGATGGACAGGTACGTGTGAGATGCATACTTGATATGTATATGTACCACTACTTTCCTTTTGGATAGGGAAAGTTGTCATGGCTTCGAAGGTTGAACTTAATTAGAATGGTTGTCCAAAGTGATTGAGACCCATTTTATTGAAACCTCTCTGCACTGTAAATTAAATGAACCTGTTGTAAAAAATTATTGGGACACATGTTACTAAAATAGCACTATGACAAGACTGCATATCCATGACCAATGATCTGCTAGTTTTTTGTTTGACCTGTAGAGTAGTATTTGTGATATCTAGAACACAGAAATTGGACAATGTTCAAAAAACATTTCTTTTGGGGTGGTATTGGTGCAAGAAATGCAGTTTTTGGATTGCACAGATACGCACACATCTAAGTTGAAGGGTTTCAGCATTAGAGATCTCTGGAGCTTTGGCTTTTTTGGTGTACAGGAAAATTTCATTGACAGAGGATCTGGTCACAAAATCTGGACTGTATAATCCCAATAAGATATAAATTCTGCTGCGTGAATATTGCTCCCACCTCAGGTGCAGGAACTAGTCTTGAATTTGAGGAGCATTCATACAACTAACTTGTTCATAGTCATCATTTCCAGATATGAGCCTCTTCCTTAGAGGTACTGTGGATCTTTCTTTGGAAAGCAAATTGTGGTACCTCTATTGACTGGGATATAGAAAAGAAATGCGATTCCTGTTTCAAGTTGAACCAGGTTCTTTTTAACAATCTGATATTACCAAATGGTCAGAGTGTATGACAAATGGGACAGATCTAACAATATCTGTTCAGAGTTACTGGGACTTTAAGCCGCAATAGAGAGTGCCATGTAGGAATTGGAAAATAAGAATAGGGGATGATTAAGGATGCAATAAGTAAGTTACCATTTCTAAAACAAGGTTTACCTATTGTCATTCATCTTTCACAATCTTCTGTTTAAAAAGTCTTCTTAAGCCTTTGACTGCAAGGAACCTCCATTCCCCAACCTTTAGGTCTTTTGCGGTGCTTATTTTCTGATTTGCAGCAAGGTAGTAGAGGGACCCAAATGCCATACTTGTGGACTCAGAGGGGCCTGAGAGTTCTTTAACTCCAGACTTCCAGTCTCACTGGACGTATCTGTTAAATATAGCATAGTATTGTATAGCTTTACTTAGCCTTAGTCTTAGTTTTGTTTTATTTTTAGTCTCACATTGTATAGTTAGGAGCATGTAACTATCCTTGTTTAGTATATATATGTGTTATGTGTGAGGTGCAAAATCACCTACAAACATTCACCCATTCTAAGGGTTTCTCTCTATCTCTCTCTCTTGGCTCTACTTTAACATGATATCAGAGCCATAAGAGAAACCCTAATTATCGACCTTCTCTTTCTTTTCCTTTTGGTTTGGCCGTGTATCCATTCCAGCAATTCCTTTAGCGACTGTGCTTCTTTACCGATCACCCCTCTGTCATCTCTGGTGTTCTTAGATCGCCGCTACTGCCACTAGATTGTTGTTGCCGCCGATCTTCGCTGCAGACCATCCAGAAAAGTAATCATGGCTTTTAAAAATGGTATTTTCACTTCTGTAATTTCTGGATCTCCTGTTATTACGTCGGAGAAATTAATTGGTAGTGAAAATTATCTGTCTTGGTCTGCCTCTGTGAAATTATGGTTTATGAGTCAAGGTTATGTAGACCATTTGGTCAAGAAAGAGGAAGATATTTCTGTTGCAGACAAAGTGCAATGGAAAAAGATTGATGCACAATTATGCAGTCTATTATGGCAATCCGTGGATCCCAAAGTTTTACATCATCTTCTCGCCTATAAAACATGTTTCAAATTTTGGACCCAGGCCAAGGGCTTATACACGAATGATATTCAATGTTTTTACAAAGTTGTTTATGACATTGTTCATGTTAGGTAACAGGTCATGGATCTTTCGACTTACATAGGAAAGATTGCGTCCCTTAAGGAGGAGTTCTTGTCTCTAATGCCTCATACTAATGGTGTAGAAGCCCAACAAACATAGACCAATAAGTTTTTCATGGTGTTGACTCTCATTGGGCTCCACCCTGACCTTGAATCCATCAGAGATCAAATTTTGGCTAGCCCTTCGGTGCCCTCATTAGATGAAGTATTTGCCCGCTTGTTGCGTATCTCCTCTACTCAGACAGTTACTTTTGATGGCTCTTCAGATTCCTCAGTTTTGGCTTCTCAGGCAAACACTAGAGGCAGCCGTGGTGGTGGTTGTAACCGAGGACAGCGTCCTCAATGCACATACTGTAGTAAGATTGGACACACTCGGGATCGGTGTTACCAACTACACGGGTGACCTCCTCGCACTACTAACATCATCCAGTCATCCGACACCCAATTACCTAACTCATCTGAGGGCTCCACAGGCATGCTGGTCACTCTTGACTCACTTGCCATGACGCTATTGCGAGGTTCACAATTACCACAAGTAGCTCCCAACTCAAACTGCTCTCTCAACTTTGCTTGACATAGGCTCTAATACTAACTCCTAGTACTAACCTTGCTCTGATCCAACTGTCACGGGGTTGCAGTTTTACCTATGCTAAACTCGTACAGCACTTGTGCACAACTCCTTTGCAAAGCACAAGTCAGCCTTCAACTCCCCACTCTCACTTGATAGGACTACACTCACTCACCTACTAGAGCAATGAGAGAACTCAGAAAGAGACTTCGTCAATTACCCTCAAATGAATTGAGCTGAGCTGATTAGAAATGAGGAGTTAACCCCTATTTATAGTTGCTCTCCTCCATCCACCTCCTCAATGGATGGTTAGGATTATTACATGTGTCAATACATCAACTGTCTAAATTGTATTCTCGAACTCTCCTAATCTTTCTAGATTACTTTACTCTTCTCTTAGAGTATTCTAGATTACTGTAGAAGATTTAAGATATTTACAAGGATTCTTTTGGAAACGAGGCTTTCTGGAATCAGCCTTGTTCCATAAATCCAGGAACATGGGCCTAAGTCCTTCAGGCCACATCCACAAGCTAAACAGGCCTTCCCTGGAGTCTGTAAGCCTTGGTCATGAGCCTTGCAATGTAACTCTGTGACATTCACCCTCACTTGATAATGTCGACGCTCTCGTCGACACAACTCAGTTGTTGTCGCAATCTTTGCCCTTGGGCATGTCCCAAGTTGCCTTGTGATCCTCATGAGATGCCATGCCACATTCCTCCCCTTGAACATTGGCATCATGCTCTCCAACCTTAATGGGTATCTCCTTAGCTACTCTAAGCACCAACTTAGCCTCAGAGTTTACCACTTTTATCTTTGCTCTCATCCTTCTTTATCTTGAGGCCTAATCTCTTAGCCTCCTCCTCTGAGATGAAGTTATGAGTGGCTCCCATGTCTACCATAGCCTGTGTGCCTTTGCCATTGGGGCACAAGTCCACATACATCAAACTCTTCCCTGCAACTAGCTTAGTTACTGATGCCTGCCCCATCATGGCATTGAGGAGTCTAAGTGCCCCCATCTTAGGCTCCTCCCCTTCATCCTCATCCCTTACCTTGTGATTCTCTCTTTCAACCATTAAGGCATTGAGGGTCTTCTTCATTGGACAATCTCGTGTCTACCATAGCCCGATGATTCCTATCACATATGAAACAACTAGAGCGACGAGGGATAAACTTAACTTTGCCCTTGGAGTCATGTGGACCCTCCTTGCCTTCTTCCTTATGACCCTTGGGCTTGTCCACTCCGTCGTTGCCTCCATTAGCCTTACTCTTCTTATCCTCGCTAGTGCCTTCAGCCTTCTTATCAAACTCCACTAATTTCTCCGCAATTGAGAGTGCAATGGCCAGGTCTTGTACTCCCCTCCTTTGCAACTCTTGTTCCGCCCAAGGTTGCAACCCATTCATGATGAAGAACAACCTACCCTTCTTAGTTATGTCTGAGATGTTTAGGAGCAAAGCCGTGAATTGATTGACATATTCATGGATAGATCCCGTATGTTTTGGCCGCTTCAGATTCTTTTGTGCCAAATCCTCCACATTCTCTGGAAAAAATTGTGCTTTGATCTCTTTCTTAAAGTCTTCCCAAGTGGTTATGATGCATTGACCATTGGCTACATCACCATACCTTAGTCTCTACCATAGCTTAGCTTCATCAATGAGATACATCGTTGCCACATCCACCTTCATGGTCTCCTCAAAAATTTTGAAAGCTTTAAAGTATTGCTTCATCTGCAATGGAAAATTCTCCAAGTCCTTAGCATCATGGGTTCCCTTGTAGCTTCTAGGTTTTGGGATTTTGACCTTAGGAGCAAACTCCTTTGGTCTAGATCCACCCCCATTAGCTATGGCCTTCTCCAATAGGGCTAATCTAATCTCGACATCCTCTAGATCGGCTACCTCCTCATTTAGCTCAGTTATTTTGCCTTCCATTGTCTCAAGGCGATCAAACATGCACTCTATCCTCTTAGTGGCCTTGGCATCCATATACTTAAAACACCTTAACCATACTTTACATGTCGGCCTTTAGACTATGTAAGGTGTCTACAAAGGCACTAGACTTCTCCAAAAATTCAGACAAGGTTTGTTCTAACTTACCAAACCTTTCCTCTAACGTAGTGAGGCGAGCTTCCAAAACCAACTCCCCCGATGGATCTCTGGACTTTTCCGTCATAGTCCTTGGTTGAACTTCCATAGGCATGTTGGTCACTCCTGATTCACTTGCCATGACGTTATCGCGAGGTTCACAATTACCACAAGTAGCTCCCAACTTGAACTGCTCTCTCAACTTTGCCTGACATCGACTCTAATACTAACTCCTGGTACCAACCTTGCTCTTATCCAACTGTCATGGGGTCGCAGTTTCACTTATGCCAAACCCGTATGGCACTTGTGCGCAACTCCTTTGCAAAGCACGAGTCAGCCTTCAACTCCCCACTCTCACTTGATAGGACAACACTCACTCACCCACTAGAGCAATGAGAGAACCCAAGAGAACTCAAAAAGAGACTTCCTCAATTACCCTCAAATGAATTGAGTTTAACTGAGTTGTGCTGATTAGAAATGAGGAGCTAACCCTTATTTATAGTTGCTCTCCTCCATCCACCTCCTCAATGGATGGTTAGGATTATTACATGTGTCAACGGTCCAGATTGTATTTGGGAACTCTCTTACCCTTTCTAAATTACTCTACCATTCTCCTAGAGTATTTTAGACTACTACAGAAGATCTAAGATATTTACAAAAATTCTTCTAGAAACTAGGCCTTCTGGAATCAGGCCTTGTTCCATAGATCTAGGAATAGGGTCTAAGTCCCTCAGGCCACATCCACAAGCTACATAGGCCTTCCTTGGAGCCTCTAAGCCTTGGTCACGAGCCTTGCAATGTAATCCGTGACTGCCTGTTTTAGATATTCATATTGCCCATTATTCTTTTGCAATTCCAGTACATTTTGTTTGGTGGATCCTGTGTAATGCTTCTGATTGGTTTTTTTCCCACTACCTGCTTTCCTTCCAAATACTTTTCTAGTTGCTTACAATTTGGAACAAACTATGCTACTATCTAATTCTGGTCTGCTCTACCTGAATGAGTTTTAGTTTGTATACTTCTATTAGATAGTCATGTTCTACATGGCTGGTTTCTCAGGCATATAGAAATGTTTCTTTAACCTTTCTTATGCAATAAACTCTGATCTAGTGTAATGGTTTGTGTTTAATATGTATCGGCTTTACCTCTAAAAGACAAATAGGGTGTTCCTCATAAGTAACATGTTGCATCGAATCCCGAGTGCGGTGAAAAATAGGCAAGGGTTGCTAGGGCATTCTCGTAGAAGTGAGCGCTACATCGGATCCCGGGTGTAGTGAAAAATGGGCAAGGGCTGCTAGAGCGTCCCCTTGGAAGCGACACGCTGCATCAGAACCCAAGTGTAGTGAAAAGTGGACATGGGTTCATACCATGGAGGTCGAGAAAGGCGATAGTAAATAAGGTATCTCCAGAACATAATATTCGCATCGCTACATGAAATATAGGGACATTGATAGGTAAGAGTTTGGAGTTAGTAGACACGATGAAACATAGGAGAGTTAACATCGCTTATATCTAAGAAACCAAGTGGAAAGGGGCTAAAGCTAGAGAAATAGATGGGTATAAATTATGGTACGTAGGGAAGGAAAATAATAGAAATGACGTAGGAATAATAGTGGATAAGGAATTAAAGGATATAGTTGTGGACGTTAAAAGAATCAATGATAGAATAATAATAATAATAATAATTATTATTATTCTAGGAGAGCAGATTATAAATATTATAAGTGCATATGCACCACAAGTAGGGTTACAAGATATAATCAAGAGACAGTTTTGGGAAGATATGGAGGGAGTCATGCAAGAAATTCCCAACACTGAGTGTATATTTATAAGAGCAGACTTAAATGGCCATATAGGAAACGACAAGGATATGATAGAATACACTGAGGGTATGGTATAGGTGAACGAAACGAGATGGGGGAGAATATCCTAGATTTTTCTTTGTTATATAACCTATCCATTGCAAATACACTCGTTAAGAAGAGGGATGAACACTTAATAACCTTTAAAAGTGGACTTCATAAAAGCTAAATAGACTTCTTTCTACTTAGGAATAATGAACGATCTATATGTAAGGATTGTAAAGTGATACCTAGTGAGAGTTTAACCTCACAACATAGGTTAATGGTTATGGATATTCATATCAAAAGATGGAGTAAAAGAACTGAACTTAATACACATCCAAAAACTTAGTGGAGCTTAAAAGGAGAGAAAATAACCTCATTCAAAAATAAGTTGATGGTAGAAGGAAATTGGAACTATGAAATAGAAGTAAAGACCATGTGGACTAATATGGCTGAGTCCATTAAGAAAGTGGCAAAAGATGTCTTAGGAATATCTAAAGGTAAAGGCTATTAACAAAGGAAACATGGTGGTGGAATGAAATAGTGCAAAAAGCTATTAAAGAAAAACAAATGCGTTTTAAAGCATGGTAGTAGATTAGAAATAATGAAATCTATGAACAATATAAGAATGCTAAAAACGTTGCTAAAATTAAAGCATATGATGAGCTCTATAATAGATTAGGAATAAGAGAATGTGAGAAAGATGTGTTTAAAGTTGCAAAAATAAGAGAACAGAAGGGTAAGGACTTAAAGCATGTTAGGTGCATTAGAAGCGATGATCAAAGGGTATTAGTCAAAGATAATGAGATCAAACAAAGGTGGGAAACATACTTTAAAAAATTGTTAAATGACAATGGCTCTGAGAATATAGGGATTAAAAATACTATAAATTTAAATAACATTGGATATTATAGATATGAACATAGGATTCGAATACCTGAAGTAAAAGAGGCCTTGAGAAAGATGAAATTAGGAAAAGCCATGGGGCTTGATGGTATACCAATAGAGGTTTGGAAGCATATGGGAGATATTGGGGTAGTTTGGTTGACCAAGTTGTTTAACAAGATTATAAAATCAAAGAAAATGCCTAATGAGTGGAGGAAAAGCTCTATTGTACCAATCTATAAGAATAAAGGAGACATTCAGAGCTGCACTAATTATCGAGAGATCAAACTTATGAGCCACACCATAAAATTTTTTGAAAGAGTGATTGAGAAGAGGCTACGACATGAAACAAGTGTATCGGAGAATTAGTTTGGTTTCATGCTTAGGAGGTTTACCATGGAAGCTATTTTCTTATTAAGACAATTAGTTAGAGAAATATAGGAAGAGGAGAAAAGACATCCACATGGTATTTATCAACTTAGAGAAAGCTTATGATAGAGTCCCTAGAGAGTTAATATGGAGGGTGTTGGGTGGTAAAGGGGTTTCTCAGGAGTATATAGACATAATTAAATATATGTATGAGGGAGCGACAACAAATGTTAAGACCACTAGTGGCGTGATTGGTGATTTTCCTATCACTGTCGGATTGCACCAAGGATCGGCATCGAGTCCATACCTTTTCATATTAGTTATGGATGAGTTAACAAAACATCTGCATGAGGAGATTCCTTGGTGCATGCTATTTGCAAACGATATAGTCCTACTTGATAAGACAAAGGAGGGTGTAAACATAAAGCTAGAGTCATCGAGAGAAGCATTAAAATATGAAGGATTTAAAATTAGTTGAATTAAGACAGAATATATGGAATGTAATTTTAGCAAGGAGAGTAGGAGTGGAACACCAGTCAAGATTGATAACCAAGAGGTCTCCGTGAAAGACCACTTTCAATACTTAGGATCATTGATCCATGAGAGTAGAGAGATTGAGAGGGAGGTTACCTAGAGAATCGAAGCGGGTTGGAACAAATAGAGATGTGCATCGGGTGTTTTATGCGATCGGCGGGTGCCATTCAAACTGAAGGAAAATTTCTATAGGATGGCTATAAGGCCGGCCATGCTCTATGGATCAGAGTGTTGGGCAGTTAAGGAACATTATACTCATAGGATGAGTGTCGCAGAAATGAGAATGTTGAGATGGATGAGTGATAAGACAAGAAAGGATAGAATTAGAAATGAAAATATTAGAGGAAATTTAGGAGTAGCACCAATAGGTAACAAGATGAAGGGGAGCCTTGGCGCAACGGTAAAAGTTGTCGTCATGTGACCTTGAGGTCACGGGTTCAAGGCGTGGAATCAGCCTCTTGCAAAAATGCAAGGTAAGGCTGCCTACTTTAGGCCATTGTGGCCCGCCCCTTCCCCGGACCCCGCATAGGCGGGAGCTTTGTGCACTGGGGCTGCCCTTTACCAATAGGTAACAAGATAAGGGAGATTAGACTTAGATGGTTTGAGCAGTTCAAAGGAGACCAACAACGGCACCTGTTAGAAAGAGTGAGGCAATACAAGTAGAAGGTTCTAAAAGGGCAAGGGGAAGGCCCAAAAGAACGTGCATAGAAGTGGTGAGAAAAGATTTAAAAACTTTGCGACTAAATGAAGCCATGGTATTTAAAAGAGTGGAATGGAGGAATAAGATTCATGTAGCCGACCCCTAATTGGGATAAGGTCTTGATGATGACCTTGGAAAGACAAAATGTTCTTTCTGCTTCCAGCGTACGTCTGATCCAGAAAATGTATTTGAATTAAACCATTGGGATATGATATCTTTGGACTACTTAAAATTTTCATTTGTTAACTTCTCTCATTCTTTTCTTATCTGCAGGGAGCTAGCCAAAGATTTTGTTGTTGCTGGTACTGCCTCAGAGTCCCTTTATGAGGCTTGCGAATCAATGTACAAGCCTGACATGGTTAGTTGTAGCTTCATCTTGGCCTTTGTTGAGGGTTAGAATCTTGTTACTTAGTTATATTGGGACAGTCCAAAATAAATTTTAGTGGGTATGACAGGTGAAACGATGTCCCTTTATGTGGCTTGCAAATCAATGTACAAGCCTGACATGGTTAGTTTTAGCTTCATCTTGGCCTTTGTTGAGGGTTAGAATCTTGTTACTTAGTTATATTGGGACAGTCCAAAATAAATTTTAGTGGGTATGACAGGTGAAACGATGTTCTGCTTTTTTAGTAAGTTCCAAAATGTTGGAAATAAGTAAAATACGGAAGTGAAAAAAGAAATTTAAATACCATGTTCACTCATGTGTATACACAGACTGCTACTACAGTACTACTGTCCATCAGCAGCTTTGTTTTCTGCAGTCACATTCAAAATATTACATATCCATAGCATTGCAGCATACCTATAAGAAAACCCTGGGCATATCATATTTACTTTGCAGGACTGCAAAGAACATCATATAATAAACCAGACGAGCACGATTGATACGCTACACCATGCATTCACCATTCCAGGAAAAATCATAAATGGGAACATGCATGGAAAAGGAGGAAACTAAATATGTGATGAAGAATGCAAAACCAGTTCAGAATGCACAAAAGTAAAACCTAGAAACAGAAGACAGAAGACAGATATTGGCCTAAGAAATCACTCTGGCAGCCATACCACATAAGACTTAGGCATCTTAATATTAAAATACAGTAAAATAATATTTGAAAGGTAAAGATACATGTGCCCCTTGCTAAATGGTACAAACAGCTATAACTCCAAGTGGACCCAGAGTTTTAAAGATCCAAACTGTTCATAATATTGCTCTTTGACTTAGATGGGCCATGATCCAAAATTCTTATCCATTGGATGATTCTAGCTGCTGCTTCTTTTCTTGGTAAAAGATGGACAGTGAATCCTTTTACAATCAATTTTACAAATCATGGCAACGGTAGGTGGGATCATCCACCGGATGAGAATTTTGGATCATGGCCCATCTAAAAAAAGGCCAGTTTTATGAATGGTTCGGATCTCAAAAAATGTGGGGCCACTTGGAGTTAGGGCTTTTCATACCATTTAGTGAGGGGCCCATGAGCCATGAGGAAAAACATGGGGCACATATTTCACTACTCTATTGAAAATAATTGCAAATAACGCAGAAAATTCCAAAGTTCCACGTGCAGACATAATTACTACATTCATATCTCGGGAAAATTCTGATTTCATGCATAATTATTAATCCCAGAAAGGAGCTTCAAGACTCAAATTATTAAGTCAAAAAAAAAAAAAAACCCTAAAGAAAGACGTAGCTGACTGAAATCATTAAATAGAAAAATGAAAGGAAAACAAAAGAGATAGCTGAAAATAACCAAAACAAAAGATGCACAAACATCTGTTGTAAAATAAATTGCAAATGCATCATAGATAAAGAGTATGTACATAGATATTTCCTTCTCAATGGACATGGAGCAAATGTATTACTTGAAGAAAAACTGAAAAAAGGGCATGGAATGGTAGAAAGTAACAGAAAAAGATCATCAAAAGTCGGGGAAGACTGTGAATTGGCTGACGTACACTTTAAATTCTTGGAGGACATGATATTGGGTATTTGGTGGTGCAAACTACAAACAACCACTCTATCCCTAGGTTGAAATATCGAGAGAGGATAAAAGAAACATTTCATTTTCCTTCTGTAAATGCATAGCTATGTTTCCGTCTCTTTTTTGATGAAAAGCAGGTCACACATTTGATACAATCATTAATGGTATACTAAATGAAAATAAATCATCTGAATAACTTGTGGTTTGGCAGGAACATGGCTTTCAGATCTCTGTCTGGTAGAATACTGAATCAATGTAGTCTTTGTTATGCAGTGTTATTTTCATGCCATGTACCATAATTTACATTGCTCTTTGATTATTAGTTAGTTGTGATACAGTTGAAACCTTCCTAGCCTAAATGTTGTTACTCAGGAACCAGAGTTACATTGCTCTTTTACTTGTGATACAGACGAAAGCTTCTCAGCCTAAATGTTGTGTTACTCAGTAACCAGAGGAATTATTTGAGACCTTCTCACAAGCACTACTATCATCTATGGATCGTGGCTGCCTTAGTGGCTTAGGTGGACACATCTTTGTTGTGTGAGTTTCTCTCTCTCTTTGGGCAATAAAACCTTCATCTCTTGATGGTGGAGATAGTCGACTTTACACGAAAGTTTATAGCTAATGGATACGTTTCTGGAATTAGAGTTGTTCAGGTCGATAGTTAAATTTCCATAGTATTTCTAGAGCTATTTGCTTCTTTTTTCTTTTTTTTCCTTTTGAATGGTAGACACAAACTCCTGCAGAGTCTTGAACCCTGGTAACCCAGTTCAGAGATTCCTTGTGTCACTGAGCTTAGAAGGCTTTGGTGACCTCTTTCTTATTTGCTTAAGTTTTCTATTTTCATAGTAAACAAATTTGTCGGCTGTGCTGCAGTACATCAACTGAAGAGGACTTCGAAAGGACGGATGGATTAGCTGCATCGTACCAATTTTTGTAGCCATCAGAAAATTTGTATCCCATTCAGAAATCCTTACTCTTGGAAGCAGCTCCTCTATCTAGAGCCATATGATGTTAGATCAGGAGTTATGGGTAATGTCTTTTCTAGTATTTGAATCCTTTCCTCGATGAAGGATAAGTCTCAAAAGAATTTTAGTTGCAGTTTCGATTCATATAGGTCTCCTTTGCCCTGTTTCTCTTGTTTGGCCTAAATGAAAAATCTTCAATGGTTGTTGAAGCCCCACTTGATCGCAAGGTGGTTCATCCAATATGGTAAAATACCTCTTTTTGAAGGGACGGCTGTGACTTAAAACTTCTTTCCACATGGATGGTTTTTGAGCCCTGTACTTTCAAGCAAAAACCGTTTTCCATAGTTACGTAAACAAACGGTCTAACTTCAACTGCCAAAAACAAAGCTTGCGTGCTATTTATTTTTTTTTTAAAAGGAAAAAAGAGGCTCTAATAATGGTAGTAAGAGTTGAATAGGAGCGCATCTTTCATTAGCCTTCAAATGGGCGCCTGATAACTGCAGGCCCTTCAATAGGCTGGCCGTCCAAAGGCACGTTTAACCAGTCTTTGTTTTGATAAACACACTATTTACAGAGTCAAACTCAGTTAGAAGAGGATTGTAAAACCAGGTTTAGTTGTGTGCTTTGAGGATGCAAACGTGGCCAGACAGTCCGATGCTTCATTTGCTTGCTTATACACGTGGTTCAGCTAGAGCCTCCTAATCCACTGGATGTTCTTGATTGTTTCCCTGTGTATCCTCGTGTATGTAGCATGGATGGTACTTCGCTTGCATTGTCCTGAACAGGAGTCTCCTAAGCTATGCAATTGAACAATACCCACGTCAGTAGCCATTTGTGTTCCCTATAGCAATGCTTTACGTTTAGCTCCATGATTTGCATATTTGCCTAAATGATTGCTAGGCCCTGTAATAAATCTGCTATTTTCATTGCGAATAATTCTGCCAATTCCTGCAAGTCCAGGGTTAGTTTGAGGAGATCCATCGAAGCTACGCTGCAGAAAACTACTTGGTGGCGGTTGCCATGCTATCATAATTCAGCGGCAGTTGTCAATGTGTCGTATGAATATTTGTTTGGTTTCAACTTTGAAGAGTTTTTTATGTGAATGGGTCATACGGTTATTTGTTGTGGTTCCAAATCTTTAAGAACTTTGCTGTGTGTAGTAAGTTATGTTGAAGATTGGTGACATTCGTAATGAGCAACCTCTGCTACCAGTACGCGCTACTTGGGTAAGATGAATCCTCTATTGAAGGCTGTATTCTGATGTACAAGCAGATAGTAGTGGTCCTACATAATTCAACCCATGCAGCATATTGTGAGAGGGGAAAGAAGTGATAAGTAGTGACGAGATGGATGCACTTTGAGCCACCATGAGCCACTTGCATTGGATATCTTGATTAGGATTACACTTATGGGTAGCTCCTATTGGTAATATGCTATAGAGGAACAGCCATAATAAGGTTTTTTACATTCAGTAGAGTCTGTAGGCTAAGATGGGGTTGTATTGGATGATTTGAGTGGCCCACTTGACTGAAAACTATCCTCCACTGGTACCGACACAATGCAGTTCATCTGGCCGAGAACGATAAGGTTGACAAGCAAGGATTAATTCCACGAACTCAGAAGGGGATTCAAATCTCCTTCATTCCATGATTAGAATCATCTGAAGGAACTGAATGAGAAAACATTTCAGCAAGGGTTGATTAACCTACCCAAGGATCCCATCCAAGTCTAGTGTTAGCCTCATTACTTAGTGACCATCGATCCCCATCCTAAGAACTTCTCTACTTTCAAGTACAGATTTCCAGGCTGCAAAATATGAAGGTTTTGGTCTGACTTGAAGCAAGTGAGAGCTTTTGAGAGGTATTTGGTCTTTAAAAACTGACAGCAAAGTGAGATTGGTGGGTGTATAGTTTCCAACCCAATTTTCCATTGAAGGCCATATCAGTGAGAGAAAGCTAATGAATTCCAAGGATCTCCTTCCCATCTCTACTCACAAGTTTGTTTCCAATTAATCAAATGATCTCCTTTGGCAGCAAGAGACTGCTTCTAAAGAAATTCTCTCTGAGCTATTTCACACGCAAGGAGAATGCAACGCAGAACTAGGAGAGAGGAAAGCCAGGAAAGTGCAAAGTTCGGCCTGCCAGCGTAACAGAATGAGTGCTGTCTGGGTGCCCGGTGAAAGTCTCGTCTGTTTCCACCATTGCGTTCTAAACTCTTCCAACAAGTATTTGGAAGTCCTCCTTAGATGCTCGATTAAGGAGGGGTAACCAGGTTACTTTTAATGAAGGAGAGATTTGGAAACCTTAGAATTTGTTTGATTTTAGAAAAAGCAATTGATGATGTGGATTTAGAAACGTAAATTCCTGAATCTGCTCCAACATATTGGAGGATATGATTAAGCGAATAGTAGTTTGGAAGAGTGGCATGGAAGAAAACAATAAATCATCAACGAACATAAGTTGGGTTATATTTGAAGCATCTTTATGCAAATGAGGAGAAAGGGCATTCTACTTAACATTTTGATTGACAAAAGAGGCAACAGGTTCCACACAAAGAACAAAAAATATGTGGGAGTGGATCTGATCTCCCTAACATATTCCTAGCTTTAGTTTAGTTTTAACGGATGTGGTTCTAATACAATTCATGGTAAGGGAAATAAACCTCGGAGGAAAATTAAGTTGGCCAAAACAGATTCAATGAATGGCTAGCTAAAAGTATCATAACCCTTGATTAAATTCGCTTTAAAATAGAAGCTAAAGGGAGCCGATTTGTGAGTAAGAAACTCATGGGCAAGTAAGACGTTATTATTTATTTGTCAGCTAGGCATGACCCTTGTGGTTCATCCCTTCCCCAGATCCTGCATATGCGGGAACTTCCTGTACTGGGGCTGTCCTTTTTTTGCATGAAAGCATTTTGACAAAGATCAATAAAATGTGAAAGAAGAGATTGGATCCTCGATGCAATCATTTTGGAGAGTATTATGTATGCTAGGTTACAGAGGCTCGCTAGACAACCTAGATGATTATCCCTCCCTTTTTTGGCTTGTTTGGCTACAGCTTTCATCCTCAGCTCTTCTTAGCTCCGGTCTTACTGGAACCAACAAAATTTTGTAGCGATGCACGTTGCCAGTAACACTGGAGCCGAATAGTCTGACTGGGGATGTGGTAGTTGAAAAACGATCCTATTCTCCATTTAGACAGAAAGACTCACTCGGATGGAGTGTTGCCGATCACGTCCCTAGTTGCTAGTTTCAACAACCAACTTCATGTGATATGTACGAGTTGGGTACTTTGGTTGTGTCTTGGAGGGACGTCTAGTATTCTCATAGACAAGAGAAAACTCGTGGAAGCAGAGAAAGCACAGTTTGCAGGACCAGTTTCTCAATCCGGCTAATCTTCTAAACAACATATCTTAGATTGGTCATGCACCAAACACGGCCAATTAAGGTCAAAAATTGAAAAGAAAAACAAACATGTAAACAATTTAACCAACTGGAGTGGCCAACATAATAGCCCCGCACTACCTTGGAATATATTTAGTCACAGGTTCGAGTTGCCACTTTCTTCTTTTTCTCATAATTAGATTTAGGAGAGTGTGTGTGGCATGCTTTGTAATTCTTCTCTTGTACCAAAAAAAGTCAACTTGGAAGGTTAATATTAAGCAAAGGAGAAGATTTTTAGTGTATGGTTTAGAAAATGAAAGGAATGGATCATTAACAATTTACACTTATTTCTTGCAAAGGTTAAAAAAGCTTATGGGGAAGCCTTAGTCTTGCAAAGAAAACTAGTATTAAAGTTCCATCAACCCTTCTACGAAGATTTGCTAAAAAACTAGATGCTTTCTCCATCCAAACATGAATGTTGTCGGAGGTAAGTATTTCATTTCATACTTTGGAGTTAAGATAAAATAAACAAGTTTTTAAAAAAATTTGTTGCAGTGTTCTTTTTTTAGAAAATAAAAAAAAGAAGTAAAAGAAGTGGGAGTTGAAGTACATCAACAAAAAGTGTAAGAGAATATTTGAAATCTTCAAGTGTTTATTGAGAACAAAAGGATAGAACTAATATTGTTAGCTCTCATGACATTAAGGCTTGTACCTAAATTGTTTGGAGAGCATGTAGATCACATGTATTTTCATTAGTCAACATTCTGTTTGAAGTTATTTGTGCATTTGGATACTATGAGTTTGAATATTATAATATTATAGTTATATGATAATTTCGTAAGTTAATTGTTGTCATTTGTGTATACATGAGGAATAGAGAACAACATATTCCCAATTATGACCAATATAAGCATTTCTTTGCTTATTACTAAAAACTATAACATATAAAGTACTCGAATAGAGAAAAATAATTGCATATAATACATGAAATAAAATTCTCATCTAATAAAGTATTTATTGCCTAGATTTGTACATTGAAGTTACTTTATTGGTTGAAATTTTCATAACTTAAATGTAAGTTAATTCTCATTACTTGAGATATTTTAAAAGAACTGATTTTATTTTTCCTGTGTCAATATAAGCTAAGTGGGAGAATGTTAGGATTTTTAAAATAAATCCATAATGTGGTTCATGTTTTCTTATTTGTATTTTAGAAGGTTATATTATTTTAAAACCTAAAGTGGGAATGAGAGAATCAAGTGCATTAAGTTACCTATTCCCATCAATATTGGATGTAAGAGTGACATCGTCTAAGAAACTTTTTATTAAAGTTTCTCAAGGCCTTTCACCAAACTATATGTACATGTTTGATGAAAATCATGTATATAAATGACAAAAAGCCTATAAGGAAGCTGTAGTCTTGTAAAGAAAATTGGAGTTTAGGGTTGCATCAGTCCACGAACAAAACAAAAACAAAGTACTAGTAGTGTATTAGTTCATGAGACTTCGAATTCCTATGTTCCAACGTGCATTATGCCAGCTGATCCCCCCTATAGTAGTCACCATTCTTCTTCTTTTTTCTTCCTTTTTTTCTCACCGGAATGCATGTGACCATTCTATAAAGATTTGCTAAAAGGCTAGAAGTTCTCTAACAAAACATGAAAACACAAGATTCAGGTTCAACACCAATATACTACCAATGAGAAAAGACGAATGTCGTTGTAGAGCTCTGCCAGTTTTAATGGTGGGTTCCACATAACATTGATCCATGGCGTTCATCGGTACAATTTTAGATCTATAATGGCCCAAAAATCATGGGAAAAGGGCAACAACTCTGCTATCCAACTAGAAGTTTCTGGGCTTGTTAAATTAGGAAGGATAATATGGAATGGGAACTACATCAATTTGTTGTAGTACGCCCCACTTTTGCATGATGTCCCTGCCAATGGTTTATCAGACACGTCCATTTGAATTCTCAAACGCTTGCTAATTTGTAAGCCAAACGTCTAAGGTGATTGGATGATTATAGCACGGGAAAACTGTGCCTCTTAGCGCGTTAAAATATACGTTCTTTGAGCAACGTTTTCCATCATCCATGAGCAATGATCAAAAGCACATTTTATTCCAGGCTTATCTAATTTGTTGCTATTAGAGCAGTAGTCATCGAAAATTATCAATTATATATTAGGCCGTTGTGTGACGTTGAGGTCAAGAATTCAAGGTGTAAAAAGAGCTTCTTACAAAAATACAATATAAGGCTATATATTAAAGACCTCGTTGTTCACCCCTTCTCCCCACCCCGCACGTGAACCAAGGCTGCCCAATCATATATTAGGCGGAACATACAAAAATGGCTCCGGTGTTATCGGGCTCTGCAATAGCATATTTACTGTTAGCCGTTGAATGGTCCAATGCACGACATTTTTTAATTGTGAGACGGTTCATAAATTTCTACCAAGGACTTACAAAATATTGACCAATAACATATTTCAAACGCATTACCTATAAAAAAATGGGGCCAGTAAATGAGTGCTTTAAATAAAGAATAATTGGCCCCTTTCCTCGTGATGGCCCAACTGCTGCTTTTCCCAGGAAAAAGGCCCCTTTAGTTTACATTCGTAGCCTCTTACCACTCCAGGTAAGCCTATTAATTCTTGGTCATCATCGTCAAGACCTCGTCCCACCCAATTAAAGGTTAGCGTAACTCCATTAATTCTTTGAAAACCTAGAAAAATAATACGTGGAACGGGCGGAATAAGAGACCGAAGTTCACACTTGAATTTAACCTTGGCAAGAGGCGCATTACACATTCACATCATTCTGTGCTCAATTGACAACGGTAAATGGCAAATGCACTTCGAACTATCATTTCTACTTTGCATCTAAGGGGGTTTTATTTAACTACATATCTTGAGCGTTTCTGTCAGCATATCTTATGTGATATTTTCTGTGATATCTGAGATATGCATCGTATGTTTTGTGATAATTTTTGGTGATATCTGAAATATGTTTGAGAGATATTTTATTAATATTTTCTAATAAAAAACAATGCATCAACCAATTAGAATGCAATAACCTTCAAAATATGGGTAATTTAGAGCTGCTGATGTGGATCGAAAATCATCGAATTCTCATCAACCTCGAATGGACGACCATCACAGGATGTAAATTTGCACCAACCATTCATTTGTTTTAGGTAGGCTTAAGCAATTGCTGTTAGGTGGGGTTAAAGAGAAGGAGATGGGTTTTGAATCTGCTGGGTCCTGTCTTGTCTAACCCAGGATCCAAAATTGGAAATTCCTGATACCTCGACTACTTGCACGCTTTCTGATCTTTCAATTAACAATAGAGAACAGTAGTAACTGGGGCCATCCACTGAAGAAGATTTTCAGCATCGCCTATCTAAGGTGGGACCAGCCCATGAATGATTTGATCACGCAATAGTTGAATCCCAATATCCACCTTGAATCCTTGGATGCAGAATTATCGAGAAAGCTCCATGATATGAGATACCTAGATGGTTATGATGCCAACTGTTCATCTTTGGGCCCGTAAATAACCGGTAGCTCCAAAAATCTTCTTGATGCTCCAGCTTGACTATTTGTCCATTGAACCTTAACTACCATCGTTCTGTAATCTTATGAACTGTCTATTCTTTCACCCAATAATTGTGATTAGGATCAACCAGTGATAAGATTTCAATGTATGATCTTTCTATGATATGGCCCACACACCAAAATCTAACCCTTATAAGACCTTGAAACATGAGAAATGCCTAGCCATAAGTTTTCGAACAATTTGCATGGAAGAGTGAACTTTAGATGATCTATTCCCTTCGTTTTATTGTTCCGGTTTCAATTATCCTAGAAAGAAAATATTACAACGATTCATTTACCCTACCATCTAAGAACCCCGTTTTGGGGACTTGAATTTATATGTTCTAACAATCATTTCGTAATCAAACTGGAATGAGATGGTAGAATTATCCAATATGTACTCTTTTTTAATCTCCTATTCACCCAAAGCCAAAAAAATCAAATGAACGGGTGAGATCATCCAAAGGTGCACACATTAATGCAAAACGTCATATGCCAGTATAATCAATAGAAATTTACATATGTGCAGCATAATAGACCCTAGTTGTATTCTCTCTCAATTATAGTAATCTTCTTTAAGGTGAAGTCACCCGTTTATTCTCTCTCTAAAAAAACATGTTTTGAAGTTGATTCTTCTTTCTCTAGAAACAAACAAATTTCACACTATAAAATATAAAAAGGGGCTGGCATGTCTTTGATAACACCAAATATATCAACTGTGAAAATGTTAAGTAAACCGGATATCTCAAATATACCCAAGATATTACAGTTAAGTAAACCTGATATCTCACATATGCCCAAGATATATGTTGTTAAATAAGCTGCACATTTGAAATATACCACGATATCTCAAAAACACAGTTAAATAAACCCCCTACACCCCATTTTCATCATTTACAGTGACTATTCGAAGCTGTAACTCATTCATATTGTTTGACATTTCTTTAGATTTGAAATCACTACCATTGATTGTTAAAACCTCAAACATAACGTTTATAATCGTCCACTAACATGATTTTTCCCATCTAGCCCAATTAAGGTGAATTAGACTAGCCCTAGAAAATATGAGAAAAGATTCACATGGCCATTTGATATAGTAGATGCTGTCCTAGAGTCTGTTTTTGGAAGATGTAAGTGGGTCATCTTACTCCTCCGCATATAGAAATCAGGGGTAAGCAAAAAATCAATGCATTCGGATAATCCTAGCCACTTGTTATGTCATCGAAAGAACTAATAATTATTATTTTGACCTCGAAGAAACATAAACTAAAAGCATGCAATGGGTTTTAAATTTGGCATATGGGCCACGTACGTGAGGTATTCTGGACATGATGTATGATTTAGATCTACGAAGTGAATGCGGTCAGATGTGTATAGGATTACTATTTGCCTCATATCTAAAGTAAACAAGAGTACTATTACTATTGGGTGCGACATCTCATAAGTTATAGCTAATTACCCCTTTTACATAATGCCCTCTAATTGTGGTTTTTTCCTTTTTCCTCTTTCTGTTGTAACAATAAAAGAATTACAAAGCAAATAATTCACACATTCTCCCTCACAAACACTAGTAAATCTAATT
The DNA here is from genome assembly GCA_035236585.1 of Warburgia ugandensis. Lineage (NCBI taxonomy): Eukaryota > Viridiplantae > Streptophyta > Magnoliopsida > Canellales > Canellaceae > Warburgia > Warburgia ugandensis. The sequence continues at coordinate 11,362,033 of CP141127.1, read as the reverse complement.
TTCGGCCAACATAAAAAACCGCAGCTCAAACCTATGACCAAGTGTACTTAAGAGAAAATGCCAAGTTGTCTGTGACTAACTGCATAGACATTTGTTGGTGGCTCCACTTGTAGATTATTCATATGATTTCTTAAACATATATGAATCACTAGTAGCTCAAAACCCATGCCTATAATTGGGTGATTCCAGCGTTTAGAAAGTGTACGTGGGAGCTCACAAAATTGTCTACAAATGGTCTACTTTCAAGGATCAAAAGCACATTATTAGAATAAATCAGACTGGAGATCATCCAAATGCAGTGCCCATGGAAAAGTAAGATCCAAGACATAAAGACCTAGGTCATGGCAGCAGCTGCCAGACATGACTCGGCCAACGCAAGGCCGTTTCCGGGAAGCCTAAACGAGAGAGAGCTTGTAAGCATGCATGCTCTGACTCTCCGAGTCTCCGTTCAAACTCAAAGTCTAATTAGGAGCAAAAGAATCGACGAGCCAGCAGAAACTCCTCGGCAGGTCTTTATACGCCACCATTAGCTTTCCTTTATTGACTCCGTTGTCTATCAATTCTTTGCTCCTCCTCAAAGTCACTTCCCACCGATTTTTCTGAGCTGACTTTGAAATGTTAGCTATTGGAAATGCAAGAATCAAAGACCTTTTCTACTAGCGCCATGTAAGTTCTAACCGACTTTTTCCTCTGAATCCTTCCCTTGCACTGCTGATTTGGGGTAGAGTGACGGGGCCTGTTTGTGGACCATTTCAAACGATAAAGGCTGCGTACTATAAATCCTTGTGGTCCACTTTATCCCCAAACTTTGCATGCACAGGAGCTTAGTCCACCTGAACTGTCCTTTTCTCGAATGATAAAGGCTGGTACGTGTAATACATGATGGATGACATAAATGGGGATTGATCTTCACAAGATGGGGTTTAAGATGAATGGTTTAGATTGCCTTTCAAAAATAGAAAAGATGAATGGAGCACAGCCTGCACCATAAAATTCTTCACAGTAAAGTAAATGGATGAAAATTGGAGGAAGCATAATGCCTCGGTGAGGTTTCAATGTCAGCAATATAATGAATAATCGAGAGTACCCCAGCCATTATGAAACGGGATTGTGGATATATTGTCATAGCTACCGCACAAAGATCTTATGTATTGGAAAATCCTGACCGTCGTCAAAAGTTCTGCATTCAACAGGCAGAAGTCTATGGCTAAGATTATCAGGATCTCCAATTCTGTCTGGTTTTTATGACATGGCCATCTGTCGATGGCCTCGGAAGTGGATGTTTCACACTGTACATGGATGCCGTTGTGAGCATTGCCGAGTGGTTAAGGGGACGATAAAAGATCCTCTACGCATAAGTTTTACTTGGGAATATTCGTTTGGTAGTTATATACTCCTGAACCCTAAACCCTAACTTTGATTCTTGAGCCCTGAATTCTGAATCCCAAACCATTACTACTGTTACGGTCGCTCTTATTTGGGATTTTATGATATTTTCATTCAAGGGCCCTACCTTTATAATAATCTCAAGCATATTCATATTAAATATCTTGTGTAGATGAGTCCTATCCAAAAATCAAATATATGGAATGATCCTACCATTACTTTTCTGCAACGTAAATGATTTTTAGGTCGTGACTCATCTATAATCAGAAGTTCAAGATGAAGGGTTTAAAGATCATTGAAAATGATGGACCCAACTTCTAGTCTCACCAGCGGATTCGAAATGAAGGCGTGGCATTAGTTCAGAAGAGGCTTGCCGGGTGTCCCTTGACTTCGTAGTGTATGCCCTGGAGGAAAAACTTCCGTCCAAAGTGGCATCACAGTTTGTGATGCACTCAACCATCATCAATCTAGTTAACCTACGGAACTTGCTGTTATTTCTTAAACGAATAAGTTAATAGAAAGCGCCGAGCACTTTAATATATAATTTTATCCGACATAACTTAATGCTTGCTATTTCGTTAGGTAATCTAACTTCACCTGAGGTCGCCTAAAAAAATGTGAATAGAAATGGTAAGAAAAAATTTAAAAATTTTGAGACTAAATAAAATTATGGTACTTAACAAAAAAATAAAATTCATATAACTAACCCTAATTAGGATAAAATTTTGACGATGATATGATAACCGCTGCTAATTTGCTAGAACGTTATTTGATATATAAGATCATAATTATTAATAATATCGTTATGGTGCGATATGTAAGATCACAATTATTAATAATATCGTTATGGTGCTGAGGATCGTCAAACGGGTTAATCTTTTTAATCGCGGGCTACGTGAGATAAGGTGTTTGTAGCCCAAGTTGATCCCACACGTACTTTAATAAATTATAAATGGGGCCTACATATTTGTTGATCAAAACCATTCACGTGCTATGGATCAACGGCAACCAAAAGAGGATTTACAAGACACCGAGGCTGTCCGTGCCATGGCGAGTTTCGTTTGCACGGGGGAACCAACGTGGCCGTGCTTTCACGGGAGCCACAGCCGCACTGGAGGCGGTGGTCAAACCGCCAACGCATCCCAATCAATACCTGCGTCCCCGTGACTGCAATTCCCTCAGTTTGTCAATCTCTTTCCGTGTCTAAAAACTCGCACCCAACGGGGAAAAGGAAATTTGGAAAGAGTCCAAAAGAGAACAGCTGCAGCCCCACCTCACATGCAATTCTTCCTCGCTGGTCGGGATCCAACACCGAAGGAAGAAGACGAACGGCCAGGTCATAGGGGATTCACACAGCACATGCTTTACCAGTTGGAATGGCTCCCTTGCAGGTGCCCCAGGGATGTAGCCTATTTTGATATGATTATGTTCATTAAGGGTGCAGATATCAAAAGCCCCACGTCTCCTGAATCAAGGAAAACAATGATGAATTGAAGAAATCTTTTAATTGCAGCTTCAATTTTCTTACAGCAATGGCTAAATACAGTCATAATCAAACCCATAAGGAGAAGAAGAACAAGAAGACATGTTTTGTTTCAGTTAGTTTAACTATTGCCTTATTGGGCTATGTCATCAATAAATGAGTCAGCGATTCAAAACAAAAATCAGTAGAAAAAGGCAAATTTTCAACTAACTCCTCCAAGCATAAACCAGCAATGAAAATCCAGTTGAACTCTGCGTCTCGGTTTGGTCATTGCTCGCCCATTCTAAAACCGAAGAACTCCCACTAGAACAAGCAGAAGAAGAAGACGACGACGAACTGGTCTTCAACAAGCTCTTCTTACTCATTTTCCCCTCCGGGCCCTTCAAACTCGCAATCGGTTGCCACAAAACCAAACCTTTCTGAAAATCCCCTTTTTCTTCAAGCCCCTGTTTCTCAAATCTAAACATGAAAACAGCATGCCCGTCGACGGCATCCTCAAAAAGCCAGTTATAAACATCCCAAGAAACCTGAACAGGAATTCCATCCACTTCAATCTTCGCATTCCCACGAAACTTCCACCTCAATCTTTTGACCTGCAGAACCCTTCTCTTATCGATGCTAAAACAGAGTCTCGGTTCATCTCCAGGCCCGCCGCTGCAATCAATCGAAATATTCCTTGTTTCTCCTCCAAATCTAGCTTTAGTCGTGTAGCTTCTATTCCCAAAGACATGCTCTCTCCGCAAAACATGAACTGGGTTAATCAACGGCTTCTTCGCTCTGGTTTTCACATAAGCCGCCTCCGACAAATCCCCAACAAGAAAGGTCATTTCGCCGTCGACGACTACGGCGATGTAGTAGCCGGAATCGGGCTCCGGGCCGGCAAGAAATCTGGCTTTTGAGAGATCCCAGTAGAACTGGATGCGTCTTTTGCTGGGGTGAGCTTCGAAGAGCTTGGACCCTTGTTTCTTCCAGAAAAGCCAGGGCTTCAGGTGGAGGCGGAAGGAGGGAACAACGGAAGAATCATGACCATCAAAGTAAAGATGGATTTTGATTGAATGGCCAATAATGGTGCGTGACCAAGTGATAGATGCAATTCCTAGAGGTGTAGTGTAAATGCAGGTTGTGAGATTCGGATTTGTGGAGGAAGTCGGGAGATGATCCGGATTTGGGGGTCTGAAACAGCAAGGGAAGGGATCTGGCATTTTCTTTCCTTCTTCTTGTTTTCTGTCTGGGATTTGTTCTGGTTTTTGGCCTTCTGGATTTTTGGGGTTTGGTGGGGATCTAGAGGATTATAAGGGGGAAGAAGGAAGGAGTCAGAACGGTTGGTTGACGGAGCGGAGCTGGAAAAGGGAAGGAGTCGTGGAAAGAGAAAGATAGATACGTTGTTTTCTATTGTTATTTCTTCTGTAGTAATTATCTTTTTTTTTTTTTGTAAAAAGAAAACAGCTGGATGATATTTTCTCTGCCTTTTCTTTCATTTTCTCAAATGCCCTTAATTTTCGGCGAATGGATTGGTCAGGGGCTTTGCTGTGGCAGTTGGTTGGTGATCGTGACCGTTTATTTTTGCAAGATGCAGGTTTGCGATCCGATATCTTAGACCTTTGCACCCGCTTTTGCTTCTTTTTAGCATAGTATGCTTTTCACCGTAATGATTTGTACTTGGGTTAAAACTGTGCAGCTTGTGGATGTGGCCCACGGAGTTAGGCTCGGAGAAATTCTTATACATATTTTAAATATTCTATGATAGTCTAAAATACTGAAAAAAATAGAGTAGAATAGTCTAGAAAAAGTAAGAGATTTTTGAAGTATGATCCGAATCGTTAATGTATTGACATTTAGAATAATCTTAGTCATCCATTGAGAAAGTCGATGAAAATGAGTATGTATAAATAGGAGTCATCTCTTCATTTATAACTTAGACAAGGTCATTGTAGATTACTCAATGAGGGATAACAATATCTCTTTGAATAGTTTCTTCTCGAGTTCTTCTCATTGTTTTAGTAGGTTAGCAAGTAAGAGTAGGTATGGAAGGCTGACTTGTGCTTTGCAAGGAGGTTAAGCACAAGTATTGCACGGTTTTAGCAAAGGTGAAACTGTTACTCTATGACAATGGCTGCAAATATTAGTGATCTAAAACGACTCATTTTCTAGTAGTACAAAAATCTCCCACTGGATGATCCGAACCATTCAGATTCAATGGGAGTAAAATATTAACATATAGGAGGCTCAAGACGATCCAATTGAGAAGGTCTTTAGGGTACGATTGGAAAGATTGTGTTAAGAATATTACTTGAAGAGGGCTTTTGGGATATCGCCTTGTCTTTGATCTTGTGAAGAAAATGAATGATTTGGATCACCAGACACTAGGGCCTTGCCTTCGTGTACCTTATAACAGTGCATCATGTAGTCATCGTATAATTTGTTTGTTTTCTTTGGCCTTCATAAGGATAACCCCTATGCACAGAGCTCATGCAAATATACAAGGTCTAGGAAAAAAGCAGACTACAAAGGTTAATAGTACATAATTTTGCCTTGTATTTTACAAAACGCTGTTTTTATACCTTGAACCCATGACCTTAAAATAACACAATAATACCACGTCACGACAACTCCACCGGTGCTAAGTGCCCGTATACACCGTTAAAATTGTTTTGGGCAGGGGAAAGAAAGATTCAAACTCAAAGTCTAATTGTAGACAGTTATTTTGTCTGGTCTACACTTAATGTGGCACGGCCGTACCAGGAAAAACAAACCGCATCAAGTCGCACCCATCATGGAAACTCTTGCAGTGATTCTCCAATTAATGCCAATTCTTGCCTACTCCTTTGACCGTAGACTTTGGCTGGTGCATACGATGTACGGATCGAGCTCTCTGTGAACCGTCCTGGAATATTCCGGGGCCTTACATGTAACTCACTGTTCCAGTGGTCAATTAAACCAAGGATTACATTCTAGCTAAGCATATTAAGTTAGATTATATGTCTAATTATTTGATTGGCTTAATCAATTATTAGACGATTTCTATAGTATATATTGTAAGGATATATTTAGATTACTATAAAGGATCCCTATATTACCTAATTAACTTAGAGTTATACGTTAACCACTTCGCCCTCTCTCTCTCTCTTGGTCCATCTCTTGCAGTTTTTCTTTTGTGTGCAGCTTTTGAAGGAAAGAGTTTGGGCAATCTGGATCGATTCAACCTTGACAAGTCTCTAAAGATTTCCATTATTTTGCCTATAAATTATTATTGTTTTTTCCTTTTGATTTGATATCTAGGTTCATGTTCAAAAATTGATATTTGAAGGAAAAGATCTAGAAAAAACTATCTCAGTCGAAAGAGGTAAAGTCTATGTTATTTAATTAATCTATTTTTGTTTAACTGGCCATTATTTAGTACGCAAAAGATTAATTTTTTTTGTATTTATTACTTTTTCTTTTTCTTTTACATATATTGTAATTTGGAGTGTCGTCATGTCATCTTAAGGTCATGTGTTGGAATCAGCCTCTTACAAAATATAAGGTAAGGCTATTTACTATAGGCCCTTGTAGTCCGCCTCTTCCCCGAACCACTCATAGGCTGGAGCTTCGTGTACCGAGACTTTGCCTTTTTTTTTATTGCAATCTGGAGTGTCTTGGACCAGCAAGAACAGGTCCTCCTAAACCCAAAAGAGACGTCTCAATTGAGAGATTTTCTGGTAGAAATAAAAAAGAAGAAACCAGATGACCAAAACATTCAGTCCCCAAGTCTTCTCTCTAGTTCGAATTAATGAATCAAAGCATTATAAGATTCCTTATTTGGTTGGACGGTGGGTTTGAATTTCTCTTTGTTGTTAAGAAGTTGGTCAGTCTTTTGCTAGGCCTTCGAATTTGTTCTGGAACTAGATGCCTCGTTTTGTATATAAAAGGGCAGTTGGTGGTGACTGGTGGGATGTGGTTTAGGTGTTCATCGTAGCGGTCAATTAAACCACATGATTAGTTTTTACTTTAGGCAAATAAGTTAGATCAACTATCCGATCATCTAATTGGGTTGATTGCCTTATTCGATGATTTGGATAGTTTACATTGACGGAACACATTCAGGTTAATATGAATAGGCCATGCATTACCTAAGTAACTTAGGGTTACACATAAACCAGTTCTCCTTGTTTATTTAGAAATTCTAGATTATACTAAGAAGCATTGGATGACTAGGATCAAATCAACATAAGCTTGCATGATAAGTAATTTAATTAGAATCATGTTCTAATTAAAAAAAAGCTAGGTAGAAAAAAGAGAGAAGAAGGTATGTTTTCATATGTATGGGGGAGAAAAACAACACATCCATATTCTCTATTATTGAGGAGTTTTCAGCTCTTACTTTGGTGCGGTTTTAAACTCTTTCTGGATTGCAGTTTTGAGAGAGTTAGGATAATCAATCTAGATCAATCCAACCTTATTACAATGTGTTTCGAAGTTTCACGCTTAGTGAAATAGGGATCTCCAATGATGGGTCCATACCCATGTAGAGACATCTGCAAAGTCAAAACACAGCAGTTGAAAATTAAGAATTGGTGCGATAAAATTGGAAATCAGCACAATCAAAATTCTGCACTGAATGAACAGTTAAATTAGGCAACCAAATCTGTGGATTTGTCAAGATATGTTGTGCTTCAGATCTTGACAATCAAATCATCTACACCCTATAAATAGGGAAGATCCCATCGCTGCTAAACAATGGTGTAAGAAATAGATCAGAATCGATCTGTAAGAGAATGCGAGTGAGTGAGTAGAGTAGAGAGAGAGAGAGAGAGAGAGGATCTGATATGATCCTCCCCCTCAATGTAATCTATTCCTAAATAGTGATAGTTCCTCTCTTTTCCCGTAAATGTAGGCCAAATCAGGCCGAACAACGTAAAATCTTTGTGTTATTTCTTTTGTGTGTGTTTGTGTTTCTCTAAACCTTAGATTCCCAGATTTGAATGATAGATCTAGATCACTACAGTGTATCAGAACTGCGCATCCACAACAATGATATCAAAGCTGTGCATCTCAACATCCAATTGAATAATTTCTTTTGATATTCGGACCATGGGACTTGTTCTAAGTAGTAAAAATGGCATGCTATAAGGCTCTATAGCATGCTATAAGGTCGTATTCAGGTCAATCAATGTCGACCCGTCGTGTTGACTTGCTTGACATGCGACTTATTAATTTGTCGTGTGACCTATCTAACTTGCATCCTGTTAACCAATAAGGTTGAAAATATAGGATGATTTTTCAAAAATAGTCCTATATTATATTAGGAATATAAGACGATTTTTGAAAACCCATCTTATATTCTTATGGTTTTAAAAAAATCATCAATAGAGGATGAGTTTTCAAAAATCGTCATAGATTCATATACTCTATATAGGACGATTTTGAAAACCGGTCATATATTCTTACGGTTTGAATATAGGACGGTTTTTTAAAACCTATCCTATAATTTTATGATTTTTGAAAAATCATTAATAAAAGACGGGTTTTTAAAAATTATTCTATCTTTTTATAATTTTAAAAAAATTAATTGTCTATATTCTTATATGAAAAACTGTTTTATATTCGTTATTTTATATTCTTTTAATCGTATTACATGAGTCATATTGACTCATTTAATAATCGTGTCGTGTTCGAGTCACAGGTTTTTAACACAATTATTAAGCGGGTCATGTTCGTGTCGACCCATATACTATAATGGGCCAGTCTTGACACGACACGAACACAACTTGCGAACACAATTTGCCACCCCATGCAACTCCTTTGAATTATATTCTGATCTTATAATTTATTTATGAATGTAATTACCCCTGGAAGTGCATTTTCCAAGCAAAGTCATTACTTGATGCAAGCAAGATCACTGTACTAAATGAATTCCCAGCACGATTGCTTGCCAGAGAAGAGCGATGGTTTGCAGTCTTTTCAGGGAGTAAGAGAGTTTTGGGGTACCAAAATAACATAAAAAATAGGCACGGATTCTGTCCACCAGCCAGGCCAGAGTTGACTTATTATGGAGCTCTTGCTTTGCTGGTGCCCAGTGACTCAAAAACTCTGTATTCCACGCGGGTACGGCGGTGATCCTGGCTGTTGATTTGTGCCACCACATACTGGATTTGATATTGCTGGCACACGGCAAGCAGATGGTCCAGTTACTCAATTATGTGGCTTCCTGTAGGACTCAATTATCAACTCCAAACGTCCGATAGTCCATATTGGGCACTTGGCCTTGTGGGGCCAATTTTCTCTTTTTCAAATTGGATCGACGGCCCTGCTAGGTGTATGTGTTCTGCCGTGAATTCATGACGTGGGGCCCAAAAGAGGAAAATGTCTGTTGGGATTTAGCGCTTTTGATAAAGTTGTTTGTTCAAACCTTTTTTTTCTGTCGGCTAGTGAGCCTTTCATTATTTGAGAAGCACAAATTTTTATTGTTAACTTACGCGCCCTCGTACATACACACAAATCTAAAACCCCGGTGGAAAAATTATTATGTTTTAAAGAAAGGTGGGCCCCTCAATTTAGTACGATGCGTGAACTCTTTAGTGGATTCAGATCTTAGAAGCCTTATATTAGGTTTTTTCGGATTAAGCTAAGGCCGTCCGTAACCCAACTAAGAAAGGGGTTTGATCCTCGATTCAAGTTTAATTTTTCGAATTAAGATCGCATATTAATTTAAGCTATTCTTATTATTGATTAGGTCATGATTCAAAATTCTTGCCTATTGGATGATTTTAACAACTATTATTTTTAATTATAAATATAATAGTGAAGCCATTTAACTTTCATTGGGCCCACTCGAGAAAAAAATGGCTAAAAATCATATAATGAATGATAATTCTGACTCATATCCCATCTAAGTCAAGGACAATAATATTATAAACAGCTTAGATCTTCAAAAATCTCTGCTCATCTATAAGGCATTCACGGAGAAAAAGGCAGGGCATATATCACTAATTTTTTTGAATGTCATGCGTATAATCTCATAAGCAGGGTAAACAGGCTCCATCTTCCCATTTTTTTTTTAGTGATTCAACGGATTCACCGTCTCCTAAGATAAGAAGGCACCAAAAATTTCATCCAACGGTGCCCTAAGTGGGTCTTCACCCCTAAAATAAGTGTGGACGATGTTAATATAAAACAAAATCTTTGTTGAGTATCATCCACACTTAGAACAAGAATGGACTGCCCCCAAAAAAATACCTGTTGGCTGAGATTTTAAGTATCTCCTCGTCTTGGGAGATTGCAAATCCATGAACAGAATGGATCATTAAGTCAGTGAACAACTGCTTGATGATATGCGGGAAGTATTATGCATTGCACCAAATTGGAAACCCATATAGTTATGATCCCATGCCAAACTAATATTTACCCTACTATCTAATTCAACAAGGACCAATCCTCCACATTTCTTAGGCAGGAAAGCTAAACAAGTTTTTTGTTCTAAAAGTCAAGGGTTCGAGGTGTGAAAATAACTTCTTGCAAAAATATAAAGTAAGATTGCATATTATAGACCCTCTGTGATCTGCCCTTTCCTCGGACTCCATATGCACAATAGCTTTGTGCACCGAACTGCCTTTCTAAACATGAGAATTAATGCAAGCATCATTTACCTTATGCTTCACTATTTCCCTTTTTATTTTAATAATAATTGCCAGCCGATGCGACTTCAGATTAGATGCATAGAAACTGCTATTTACATTTCTGGTGAACTAAAATGATAATATAGAAAATCGGCTTACTTTGAATCTGGTTTATGTTCTATCAATGATTTATTCTATGATTAGATATCTGAAGAACATATTCATTTTAAACATGGATATGCTTCTTCCTCAGTGATTCTTCTCTGTTTTCAAATAATTCTGTGGCGCCACGGAAGAATAAATCTTAGTGACTGCCAGCACGTTTGTTTGTCTTGTATGGATATATAAATGAAAAAGGGCAGCCCTGGTGTGCTCCCATGTATTCGAGTTCGAGGAAGAGACGGGCTACAAGGGTTAACAGTATGCAGCCTTATTTTGCATTTTATAAGAGGCTGTTTCCACGCCTGGAACCGTAACCTGAAGATCACACGACATGATGCCAACTCTATTATTGCACCAAAGTTCCCCTTATGTATGGATATATAAATACGGCATGCAAATTATCATGTATTTCTTATTTGAAGTATCATGTTCATATACACTTGACCTTCGTATAAAACAATCCAACTACAGGTTTATTAGCAAGCATCCTTTTAACATTCGATGATGTCCCTACCACATATACATGTCATGTAGCTTTGGTGATCGGGACCTTCCATTTTGTTTGCTGCATGAGATAGGTCCACCTGTGCAGCTTTATGATAAATAGATATCTCATCCACTTACATGAGCCTACACAGCCAATGCCCCCATTCCACTTTGGAGAAGACAACAACAAAGCTTTCTTCTGATGGAATGTGTGAGATCGCCAATTCCTGATTGATTGATGTCCCGCTGATGAACAGTTCTTACCACCAAATCTTGAAGATTGAAACTACTTTTATCGCTCTTGGGTACCCATAAACATCTAAGATTACTTTGTTCATTCTTGAAAGTGACAGAACACATAAAAGGACCCACAAACATCCCATGTGCAGTGGATTCCTTTCATCCCAACCACCTGATTTCTTGTATTCTCCAGCTCATCCCCATCGGTTCACCTGTTACCGGCCACCCAAACCAATTAAATCCAATCATTAAATAAGCAAACATCCTTTAATGAAAATGACATCTCTCTGAGCTTCTTAGCTTTGTTGCAATGCTCCCACTACAGCCAGCAAAGTCCCTTCAATTGCTGAAGACACCCTTATTCGTGTTGGTTGGATATCTTGCAAAGGCTTTATTCCATTGAAGTGTCCTTCTCATCGAAGAACAGTTTGTTTGCTAGTTTTCAGTCCCCATTGGCTTTTGAGGAGTTTGCCATCCCATGATATGAGTAAACCTGAAATCAAAGTTACATAAGGGCATGCTCGAGTAAATAAGTAGCTTGAAGAAAGCTCATAGCATGGACCAACACAACCTAAACCCATTATTGTTTGACTTAAGGCGCCATTGGTCTCGGGATAAAGGCCTTTAGGTGCGCACCTAACGATGCATGGTCCACAAGCAGTGAGCTGGAACTTCAGAAAATTCTCCGGACGAATGATTTTTTCCATGAAAATCCCGATTTTTTTATGTCCGGTTTCGAAGTCTTAAATGATCCCGAGGTTGTTGTAAATTTATTCCCGAATAAGAACTTGAGTAATTGTGTCAATAATAGACCTTTATTACATTGATAAAAGTGGTTAGAATTGTCACATAAAAACAGTATGAGGATCCAACATATGGTTCATCACGTAAGCTACTAACCATTCTATAGGTTCTTTGCTTGTATGATCTCTTGGAACCACACGTTAGAGAGTTGGTGATGAAAAATCTTCAAGTTGTTAAACATGGCAGTTCTCTAATCCCCATCAGGAACAGTTCTTTTTGGATGTATTGGTCAGTGTCGAGAAACGAAGAGAAGCCTTGGCACAGTGGTAAAATTGTCATGTTGTGACCTTGAGATCACAGCCTTTTAGTCAGTGTGGAGAAACCAATGAAGCAAAGCCATTGTTTAAAGCATTTGCCCTGATTCCTCAGGGTTTAGTCTAATTGCTCGAAGTTCAAACATCCAACCAAACAGCTGCTAAAGTTTAGCCGGTTACTGCTCCCTTTGGATTTAGTTCTTCTACTGTGTCCTTTGTTCAATCCTATCCTTATCTTTCAGTGTTAAGTGTTATCCACCTCGTGATTCCATCCTTTCTTGCTTTGAGCTGCTAACGATCCGAAATCAGTCGATATATAGCTTTTATCAAATGTACATTCTGTTTTTCAATATAAAAGGGCAGCTCCGGTGCCCGAAACTCCCTCCTATGAAGGGTCTAGGGAAGGGGCAGATTACAAAGGTCTATAGTACGCAGCTTTACCTTGTATTTTACAAGAGGCTGTTTCCACACCTTCAACCCGTGATCTTAAGGTCACATAACGACAACTTTTACTGTTGCATTAAGGCTCCGTTTCTTTATGTGGGGTCCGTAGTACTCAGCCTTACCTTACATCTTGTAACAGATTGTTTCTACACCTTGAATCATTGATCTCAAGGTAACAAGACAACAAATCTACTGTTGCACCAAGACTCCCATAGAATATGCTACCATCTGGAGGGTTCTTAGTTTGAGAAAATCATGGTATTTGTCTTAGCAACACTGTAAAACTGTTGATGAATAAGCAAGGGAATGTTCATGATGGATTTTAGACGTGTAACCAAGTCAAGCAGAAATAGAATGGTGAGTCCCAATTGAGCTTCTCATCACCCTTAGCAAAGGAGGAACGATCATTACGCTGGTTGAACTGTAGAGCCGCATGCTGGATTTCGGATAGGCGAACGTGTAGATGGCTCATTTTGTGCATCCATTATTTTTCATTAATAATAAGGGTTTTTTTTTGTAAAATTGTCATTATATTTTGGAAATTTTACCCAAAAAAAATTCATTGTTTTTTAGAATTTAAAATTTTGCCATTGAATTTTGCAGATCTTTGTAAAAATGACATTAAGTTAGTTTTTTATCCTCCTTCTCCATTAATTTTTTGAACATTTCAACGTTATCCTTCTCTCCCTCGCAGAAACAGATGACTATGACTAGGACAAGCCTTCTATGACCAAAATCTCTCTCTCTCTCTCTCTCGATTTTGAACATGTAGGCTCGATATCAAATTATAAAAGTATATGCTGATACAATATTTTTACTTTTGAAATTGGTGTTTTCTAAAACAGCAAAAGGATGACATTTATTAAAAACCGTCTTACTAAAATTAATCTAAGAGGTTATAAAAAAAATAAAAAAAATCATCTTATATAATATGATTTCTTAAATTTGTCTTAAAGAGTCATTAAAGGGAGTTAAAAATGTTGAATTCTTTTGGAGGAACTTAATAAGGCAGTTAGAAAAATTATTTAAAAAAAAAAGATGGTTGAAGAAAATTGTCTTAAAAAAGAAAAATAAGATGGTTTGATAGCAGACAATTTTGAAACCATCTTAGATGGATATTTTCTAATGTCTCAAATCATTTTAGTTTAGTAATATTTAGTCAAAACATTGTAGTTTAGTAGTATTTAGTGACTTGATCGTAAAAGCTTTAACCCAACATTGGTAGATTATATGGGTCTTAAAATTATATCTGGATAAAAGATCTAAACCATTAACATTATTGATTATGGCTTAAATGACTTATTACCCAAAAATCTTATCCAAAATGGATGAGAGTTGTGGTTTTAGGCCATGTAAACGACGGCTAACAACTTCAATGGCTTCGACCTTTTATATTATGGGCCTAAAATTTACATGGCTCGTGATTTGAATAGGTTAGATATTTTAAAATGTGGGCACAAGTCTTACAAGGTATAATACCCCTAATTTTCATCGTTTATTTTACATAATTGATGAAATTTAAAAAAGAATATGAATTAAAATTTAAAAAATGAGCTTTTTTTATAAAACCAAATCAAGTGTTGTCAATATTTGAATTTTTTTCATTAGATGGAGGGTAGGATAATAAATTGACTGCAAGTGGGAGGACATGAAGTGACACATAATCAAGAGACAAAAACATTAGCCAAAAATACAATATTTAAACTTTATGAAATTAAATATAATAATTACCCCTCTAAAGGGTAATGATTATTACATAATAATAATAATAAATAGCATTTAAAGCTCTCTCTCTCTCTCTCTCTCTCTCTCTCTCTCATCCTATCGTTCAGCACACCCGAACTGAAGTTACATCGTACCTCAGCCTGCATGCATCGACCGAGGCGCCAAAGATAGTGCTGCCATTGTTGATGGTACAGCCCTACTCCTCCCCTTCCGACGTTCTTCCCCTTCCAACATCCAGACGTCGTTCTCGTATCACCGGCGATCGCATGGCATCGCCCTCTGATCCCCTCCTTCGACTGCCCCAGGTAAGCCCTCTCTTCCCTTGTTCCTCTGCCTTACTATTTTTTTATTTTTTATCTGCTGGTGACTCTCATCGGACAAAACCAACAAGCTCAAGAAAACCAGTATCAAGGATGACTAAAAAGAGAGATCTGACCTTCTGATGAAATTGTGGGGACTCAAACCTAAAACCCCTCCTTAAAACAGTCACAATTGGACTATGTAGGCCAAAGATCTGGAGGGCTGGTGATCGGACGATCACGGTCAAACCGTCTCACCATTCTACCAGATTCAGTGACCAAGATAAAGGCATCTTCCATGCACAAAGCTCCCACATATGCGAGGTCTGAGGAAGGGAAAAACTATAAGGGCTTACAATAGGCAGCCTTACCTTGTATTTTGCAAGAGGCTGATTTCACGCCTTGAACTCGTGACCTCAAGGTCACCTGACGACAACTTTTACTGTGAGGCCAAGGCTCCCATAAATGAGCAAGATGCACGGTGGAATGCTCTTCAGAGACATGCCCGACTGGCTTGCGCACATAGGCCGGAGCGCATGTGTTGTCCGGGGGGTCACACGGGACGCATCTACGTCCTGGTGACCATGATGCCCCTTGATGCATCATGTTGACCATGACACACCTTGGTATGTCCAAAGGGCATGTCATAGACACGCCGCATCATCGTGACATGGCTTTTCTAAATTGTTATACATAGAATTGCTATGTGTTGTTCAAATCAATTTGAAAGTAAAAATCTTCAATTCAGGGGCTATTCTCCCAATTTATGGCTCGAGACATCCTTTTATTCATCTCGATACAAACCTAATTATGTAATAAAATTTAAGATTAGAGCACGTCTTAGACTAATTAAAAGTAAAAAATTATAAAATGGCTTAGATCTATCCAATTAAAAGTGATCATACTTTAGAAATTGATCAATTAAATGATGTAGTAAAGTAAATAGACTGAACTAGTAGCTAGATCATCCAAGTAAACTTAAATTAGGATATGAATCATTAAATAAAGTAAAAACCATGATTTGACAGATTACAATTAGATCTGGCTATCATATCAATGAATTAGATACTTAAATACAATTAGCTCTTAGTAAATACTGAGAATAAGAAGAATCAAGATACATCAGACCCAAACATAGATGGCTAAGTCACCAAAGGTAGTAATGAAATCGATCTAATGATTGAATCATTCTAGAAACTCTAGATTTAGCAAGATCAGACCTCAAAGTAATCAAGAAACTTTAATTTGACTAATCATGGATAAATCTGACTATCAGCTATGCGCACTAACCAATAAGAGGCAAATGGATCATAGGAAACCTATATATATAGACACACACACATATACAATCAAGTTAGCTTAAGCCCCAAAATGAATAAATAAACAAATCTAATGGCATGATCATCCTTATGACATCCAGCTTAGTAGAATTAAAATTAGAAGTGACCAGGAACTATCAATTGGACTAATTAAAGTTACATTTGGCCACCAAATTGATGGACCAACCATTGAAACATAAGCAAAATCCCCTAAAGGTCACATATCAATGTGGATGAAGGATACATCAAGTGATATGGACCATAAATCCTTGATCAAAGATCAGAACTTGACAATTAGACAAGAGAGAAAGAAACAGATCAAGGATTAGTAATGAATAAATACATGATCATCTAAATTAAAGATAATAGAAGACTATAAATAGAAATGAGGATGATAGAGTAGGCAGTAATGATAACTTTTTGATGTAAATTGATCGATACACCAACTTGCACAGATTAGAGAGATAGCTCACTCTGACGGATTGTTTTTCCTTGCTTCTAGGTAGGTGGAATCTAATATGCAAACTTTCTAAAATTCCATGACCTTTGGCATATCGTGATGTGGTTTGACATTAGCTTGAGAATTGTATTGCATGAACTATATATATAATTCAATGATTAGGAGCCTAAAGGGTGATCTTGTGGGCTATCTCAAAAGGGGGATGTTAAGCTCCAGGATAGCAGGCTTCAAGTGATCTTAAAAGTTTAGTCCCACATTGCCTGGGGAGAAGAAATCTAGGCTGGTCATAAGGGTCTGGTATCTTTAATGGTAACAAAGTGTTTTTCCTATAGGGGAGAGCAAAACCGTGAAGCTTTGGTCAAAGTGGCAATATTATTACTATTGGAGCCCTCGCAATTATAATTAGTATCAAAGCCAGCCCCTTCATGATAGTGGGCCTAGATTGCACGTGGTCTGCTTGTGGACCTAAAGTAGTTGCGCATTGGGATGTATATTTGCTAAGGGAGGAAGAGGGAGCCTAGAGGACGGTCTTGGTAGGCAATCTCAAAAGAGAGATGTTGAGCTATAGGATGATAAGCTTCGGGTGATCCTAAGAGTTTAGTTTCACACAAGATTGGTTTTGCCAATTAGGTGTCATTACCAAATAAGGGGATTTATATTTATTTAATTTCTCATGTTTAAAAGTTGATTTGATACATGTTTCTTAAATATGATATTTCTCTTGACGTCAAGTGGCTTGTAGGTAGACTTTCTTATTAGCAAGACTTCTTATTTTAATTTTTTCAATTTTTATCAAAATTCTTATTTAATTTGGTTATACTGAGAAAACTTTACTTAGGGAAATTGTATGGAAAACCCTTTACCTTCTATTTTTTTTTGTTTTTTTGAACTACAAATCAAAGCAATTCTCAAAGCAATTCTATATGGGACTTAACACCCGATCTCAATCATACCCAAATTGCAACCAACCTATTGACATTGTTAATAGAAGTCCACCCTAAATAGCTAAAACATTGTTTGACTTGCTAGTTGGACTTTGAAAAAAGACTTGGCAACTATTGTAATTTTCCCTTGACTTTTAGAAATTGGAAAAAAATGTGAGAAAAGAACTTTTGTTCAAAAACCCTATTCTTAGTAAATGATGAAAAGTTCCCTCAATACCTTGGACAACAATATCAAAGGTGAACAAAGGTGGATAGGGGAAAATCATTCCCAAATTGTTTTGGCCTATAAATTGAACATGGAGAGGGGTGGATTGGGGAAAATCATGAGCAGACTAGTTTGAAGGATAAAATCGAAGGTGGAGAGAGATGGGGTAGGGAAAATGGTAAAAAAACCCATAAACCATCATATTTCTGCTATTAACAATAGTAGAGGGGTCAGGAAGGGAAATTTGAAGGTGAAATATCATCCTCTAAAGCAAAGAATGGAAAACCCTTTTTGCTTCAATGGGAACCCAACTATTGGAACCATTTTGAGGATTTTTCTTATACTTGCATGTGGGCCATTTGAAGTATATCATTCATTTATTAATCTCTTACTTAATTATGCTAGCCTTGATTGGGGGTTCAATCAACAATTGGTGGACTGGACTATTAACTTATCATCACAAAACTACAGCTCATTCCTTTTCTCTTGAATACTAACATAAACTAGGGGGTTTATGTGACACCCCAGGTTTTCTAAATCTTTTTCCAATACATATAGTAGTAGAAATAAATTTGTTTTTATAAAATAGGCGGGATCCCTGAAATAAAACTCAAAATTTATTATTATTATTATTATTATCATTATCATTATTTTATAGTGTCAAGGAAAAATACCTAATAAAGAAAACCCTGAGGGTCATTCACACTCCAAAAACTACAACGATGAACAAAATCAATTTTAGACACTCTGAGCGTACTCAAATTTAAAACCACGATAAATTTTGTAAGCTGTAAAGAGATAATGATAATAAAAGTCCCAAAGCCCCAGGCTCCATCCATAATCACCACATCATCCATGTGTGAGTATATGCACATGGGTCAAATCTATCAAAAAACACAAACATCCAAGTAGAGTTCCAAAGGTCTAATACAAGTATAAGAGACATACACTACTATGTCTCTGAATACAAAAAGTAGATGGTCCTCGGCTCCTTGTCCAAGTCTACGCTAATCCACCCGCTTCCCTTTTTGACTATCGCACTCTAACTCTGAGGCATTGCAAAACAAAGCAATGCCTCAGCAAGCTATGCTTGTGTAGGTGATTCATATTTAATAATAAATATAAATATAATCACAAGGCACTAAGTATCATAATCATAGCAAAATCTCACAAGACAAAAGTATACAAGGCATGTGAAACCTCAACATCCATAGTGAATAATTTGAGAAATCATGCGCTAAGCAAAATCGTCATCAAATCTGAATATCATTGCTTGCAATGCATGAAATTCATGGATACTCATCTGTCATTGTCACTAAAGTCTGTATCCACAGAACAAATAATGCATGTCATAATCATAGAAACCCGTACACAATTAAGTCTTATGAGTGCCTCAACTACACTCACGACGATGGCAATAAGTACTCATTCCAACCCTAGGTCCCTCATGTGCAGCCCACATCAGTCTATTTTTCGACAGAAGCTTGTCAGCTAAAACTACTGGCCCGCCCTCAAATTGGTACAAGACCCAGCTTACCCCGCTTTACCCGATACAATCCGACCTTGGGTCCCTCACGTGTAGCCCGCATTAGTCTAGTTTTCGACAAAAGCCTGTCAACCCAACACTCTTGGCCCGCCCTCAAATTGGTACAAGACCTAGCTTACCCTGCTTTACCCGATGGTCTCAGTTAAGATCCATGATAAAGTGTAATTCCATTACATACCAAACATGGATACTCATGAAATCAAATGTTACGATAACAAATATGAAGTACTATACATATGCAACAAAACACGATAGTGTATAACACATATGCCTCAATGATTGTAGATAAGTCACAATCGATGAAATTAAGAGGAAAATCCCAAATGTGATCACCTACCTCAACAATCACGATACTCTAATCAGGCGTGTAGATAATGTCACATCGTACACCCTGATGTACCTGTCACATCATAAGTCATGGGTCATGTGGTATTCTCACATCTCAAATAACAGGTCCAAATGATAACCTCCCTGATCTGGTAATTAATCCTAGATTAACGGCTCATATAATCTAATTAACGTTTCATTAGGGCAATCCTGAGGTAGATGTTGGTCTTTCTAACATCTGTCATCATATGTCATCATTAATTATTAATCCTACTCATTTTCATCACGATCTATTAAATTTCTATTTGTTTAGTGATTCACATGTATCTTTATGATTACATGCCGATTTGACGGTCAGATCGCTCTCTCATCAGCACATCCTAAGGCACCTATTCATATCAACTGTCAAGATCATTTTTCTTGGCAATTCCATGAGATCTGCCCTTCTAATCCCCAAGATCATTTCATGTTTGATGTATATAAACAAGTTCTAAGGCCTGATCATACATTGATCGGCTTGATTTAGGTCATATAATAGTATTTAGTGGTTTAACTATTTAAAAGGTGCTCCAAGCTAGGTTTTTTTATCTTACATCTAGGTCTAAGTTATTGAGACGATCACAACGCTTCTTTTGGATCGTGTTTTGGACCTCTGTAGCTCTTAGAACCGCCCTTTTTGTGAATGGATGGTTAGAAAAAACCCAAAAATCAAGAAAAAAGAAACCGCCGCACATGCCTCGTGTGCACTGCACTATGTGCCATCCCATGTGCGCTGCATGCATGCTGTCTACATGCGCGTGCATGTGAGCTCCACACGTGCCTCTACCGTGTCGCAGTGCATGTCGCACACATGGCCACCACGTGTCATGTGCGTTGAGCCTGGTCATGTTGGGTGTCACGCTTGATCGTGTTGCATGTCGTGTGGACATCGTGTGTGCTCGCCACCCGATGTGTTGGCTCCCGAGCATCATCGCTGGATGTCTTGTCGGGAACGACGATGGGCAGGCCACCATCGCCGGAGATGACGGCCAATTTTCGGTCCCTGCTGGCAAGCCTCAGGTGTCCAAATGGTACGATTTTTGCACTATTCTGCTCCATTTTTCGAATACATTTTATTTTAAAACTCCATTTCAACAAATTCCGTCATTATCTGTCATTTTTACACAATTTTTATTACGTTCTTAAAATTCTTCATCTTATTATTTTCTTAGTTTTTCGGCATCCCTAGCCATCCGATCACCATGAAAATTTATGGGTTTGTTCTTTGTGTTATCATGCACAAGATGAAGGGTTCTGATCATCATCTGATATCATTTCATCAACTTATTTCAAAAAGATCAATAATACCTAAAACTTACCGAAAAATGATAATTCCACGCTTTTTTCTAGCGTTAAAAGAAGACTAACTTCCAGAATGATGTTGGAAAAGAGGGGACAGTCCTACCTCGGTCCGATTAGTCGAAGAGGGGAGAGATCCGTGGCGTGCGGTCGTCGGTGATGACTATCACCGGTGGCTCACAAAATGGGAAACGAGAGGTGTATTTAGTGGTTTAACTATTTAAAAGGTGCTCCAAGCTAGGTTTTTTTATCTTACATCTAGGTCTAAGTTATTGAGACGATCACAACGCTTCTTTTGGATCGTGTTTTGGACCTCTGTAGCTCTTAGAACCGCCCTTTTTGTGAATGGATGGTTAGAAAAAACCCAAAAATCAAGAAAAAAGAAACCGCCGCACATGCCTCGTGTGCACTGCACTATGTGCCATCCCATGTGGGCTGCATGCATGCTGTCTACATGCGCGTGCATGTGAGCTCCACACGTGCCTCTACCGTGTCGCAGTGCATGTCGCACACATGGCCACCACATGTCATGTGCGTTGAGCCTGGTCATGTTGGGTGTCACGCTTGATCGTGTTGCGTGTCGTGCGGACATCGTGTGTGCTCGCCACCCGATGTGTTGGCTCCCGAGCATCATCGCTGGATGTCTTGTCGGGAACGACGATGGGCAGGCCACCATCGCCGGAGATGACGGCCAATTTTCGGTCCCTGCTGGCAAGCCTCAAGTGTCCATATGGTACGATTTTTGCACTATTCTGCTCCATTTTTCGAATACATTTTATTTTAAAACTCCATTTCAACAAATTCCGTCATTATCTGTCATTTTTACACAATTTTTATTACGTTCTTAAAATTCTTCATCTTATTATTTTCTTAGTTTTTCGGCATCCCTAGCCATCCGATCACCATGAAAATTTATGGGTTTGTTCTTTGTGTTATCATGCACAAGATGAAGGGTTCTGATCATCATCTGATACCATTTCATCAACTTATTTCAAAAAGATCAATAATACCTAAAACTTACCGAAAAATGATAATTCCACGCTTTTTTCTAGCGTTAAAAGAAGACTAACTTCCAGAATGATGTTGGAAAAGAGGGGACAGTCCTACCTTGGTCCGATTAGTCGAAGAGGGGAGAGATCCGTGGCGTGCGGTCGTCGGTGATGACTATCACCGGTGGCTCACAAAATGGGAAACGAGAGGTGTATTTAGTGGTTTAACTATTTAAAAGGTGCTCCAAGCTAGGTTTTTTTATCTTACATCTAGGTCTAAGTTATTGAGACGATCACAACGCTTCTTTTGGATCGTGTTTTGGACCTCTGTAGCTTTTAGAACCGCCCTTTTTGTGAATGGATGGTTAGAAAAAACCCAAAAATCAAGAAAAAAGAAACCGCCGCACATGCCTCGTGTGCACTGCACTATGTGCCATCCCATGTGCGCTACATGCATGCTGTCTACATGCGCGTGCATGTGAGCTCCACACGTGCCTCTACCGTGTCGCAGTGCATGTCGCACACATGGCCACCACATGTCATGTGCGTTGAGCCTGGTCATGTTGGGTGTCACGCTTGATCGTGTTGCATGTCGTGCGGACATCGTGTGTGCTCGCCACCCGATGTGTTGGCTCCCGAGCATCATCGCTGGATGTCTTGTCGGGAACGACGATGGGCAGGCCACCATCGCCGGAGATGACGGCCAATTTTCGGTCCCTGCTGGCAAGCCTCAGGTGTCCAAATGGTACGATTTTTGCACTATTCTGCTCCATTTTTCGAATACATTTTATTTTAAAACTCCATTTCAACAAATTCCGTCATTATCTGTCATTTTTACACAATTTTTATTACGTTCTTAAAATTCTTCATCTTATTATTTTCTTAGTTTTTCGGCATCCCTAGCCATCCGATCACCATGAAAATTTATGGGTTTGTTCTTTGTGTTATCATGCACAAGATGAAGGGTTCTGATCATCATCTGATACCATTTCATCAACTTATTTCAAAAAGATCAATAATACCTAAAACTTACCGAAAAATGATAATTCCACGCTTTTTTCTAGCGTTAAAAGAAGACTAACTTCCAGAATGATGTTGGAAAAGAGGGGACAGTCCTACCTCGGTCCGATTAGTCGAAGAGGGGAGAGATCCGTGGCGTGCGGTCGTCGGTGATGACTATCACCGGTGGCTCACAAAATGGGAAACGAGAGGGAGGTGCATTTAAGGTGGCCCCTGTCCCCCCCCCCCCCCCCCCCCCCCCAACAATATGTGGGTTTCTGTGATGGCTTTGTGGGCCCCACTTTGTAAAATGACTATTTTGCCACTCTAGATAATTTTAATTAAATACAAAAATTTAAATAATTAGCCATTTTTACTCCAATTTTAGTGTTTTTAGTGGTGTTGGATTTTATTTTTCAAGCACATCTCAAATATTAAGGTTTTAACTCGAGATTCTATCTCTAAATTTCTCAATTTCTTAATTTTTTATAATTCAAAAAATTAAATAATCTAGAATTTAAAATGGCGGATATTACATCTTACCTTCCTTAAAGAAAATTTTGTCCATGAAATTTAAAATATACATACCTCAAGAGAAGAGTTCTTGATGGGTATGCCTCATCTCGTCCTCCGATTCCCAAGTAGCCTATTGCGTCGAATGATGTTGTCAAAGGCCCTTGACTAGAGGAATAGTCTTAGTCCTCAATGCTTGGATCTTACTGTTTAAGATCCGTATAGGGCACTCCTCGAATGTCAAGTCAGGCTGTACCTCCCGTGGGATTTGCTCTAGTACGTGGGATGGGTTCGGTAGGTACTTCCTCAGTATGGAAATGTGAAAAACGTCATGTACTCCAGCTAGCTGCGGGGGTAAGGCTAACTGATATGCAACTAGTCTGACTCTGTGCAGGATCTCGAAAGGACCAATATATTTGGGACTGAGTTTCTCCCTTACACCATTTTGTTCAGTTTTTCACATACATTTCATTTTCAAACTCCATTTTAAAAAATTTCTTCATTATCTGCCATTTTTACACGATTTTTACCACGCTCCTAAAAACCCTCATCTTACTGTTTTCTTGGTTTTTCGGCGTCCCCACCTGTCTGATCACCATGAAAACTCATGAGTTTGTTCTTTACATCATCATGTACAAGATGAACGGTTCAGATCATCATCTGGCATTGTTTGATAGACTTATTTCAATGATATTAGTAATGCCTAAAACTTACTAGAAAATGGCAAGTTCATGCGTTTTCAGGGAAATAAGGTAACTAATCTTCAGAAAAGAGAGGGGAATAGAGGGGACGATCTTACCTTGGTTTAGATAGCCAGAGGGGGAGAGCTTCGTTGCATGACGTGGTATAGTTGTCAGTGATGGCTGTCACTGGAGATGGCCGTCGCCGGTGGCTTGTACAATCATAGTGTTGAGGGAAAACGAGAGGGGTAGGTGCATTTAAGGCACCCCCTTCTTAAATACATTGTGGATGCCTGTCCTGTCATGGACAACTATGATGACTCTGTGGACCTCGCTTGTGAATTGATGGTCCTGCCCCTCTAAATAATTTCATTTAAATACAAAAATTAAAATAATTTGTCATTTTTACTATGATATTTGATTTTAGCGTTTTTAGTGGCGTTGGACTCCATTTTTTGGGCACATCTCAAATATTGAGGTTTTAACTCAAGATTCCATCTCTAAAATTTTCCAATTCTAAAATTTTCAAAATTCATAAAATTAATTATTCTAAAATTTAAAATAACGAATGTTACTTTTTACCCACGTTATAGAAATTTTCATCTTCGAAATTTAAAATATACGTACCTCAAGAGAAGAGCTCTAGATGGGTATCCTCATCTCGTCCTCTAACTCCCAAGTAGCCTCCTGTGCCGAGTGATTGTGCCAAAGGACCTTGACCAAAGGAATGGTCTTAGTCCTCAACTCCTAGATCTTGCTATCCAAGATCCGTATGGGGCGCTCCTTGAATGTCAAGTCAGGTCGTACCTCTCCTGGAATTTTCTCTAGTACGTGAAATGGATCCGGCACATACTTCCTTAGCATGGAAATGTGGAAGACATCATGTACTCCAGCTAACTGTAGGAGCAAGGTTAACTGATAAGCAACAAGTCCAACTCTACCCAAAATCTTGAAAGGGCCAATATATCAAGGACTGAGTTTCTCCCTGACACCAAATCTCATCACGCCCTTCATAGGGGAAACTCTCAAAAATACATGCTCTCCAACCTTGAACTCCAAGTCCTTCCGTCTCCTGTCCGTGTAGCTCTTCTAGCTACTGTGAGCTGCAAGTAATTGTCTCCAAATGAGTCGGACTTTCTCCACACAATGCTCAATCAACTTTGACCTCACAACCTGTCTCTCTCCCACATCACTCTAGCATAAGGGAGATCGGTAGGGTCTACCATAAAGTGCCTCATAAGGCCCCATGCAGATATCATGTCATGCCCACTAGCAGTCCTCTCAGTTTGGCCGTCTGTCTGGGGTGGAACGCCGTACTAAACCTCAACCTTGAGCTAGAGCCTCATGTACACTCTACTAGTACTTCGAGGTGAACTATGTGTCTCAATCTGAGATAATCATCAATGGTACTCCATGTAGGCTCATGATCTCCCTAACATATAACTTCGCCAAGCTATCCATGGTCTGAGTTTGTCTAATAGGGAGGAAATGGGTGGACTTCGTCAATCTGTCGACTATGACCCATATCATGTCATGCTCACTGACAATCCTCGGCAGGCCCACTATAAAATCCATAGTGAGGTGGTCCCACTTCCACTCTAGAAGGTCTAATGTCTCCAATAACCCTGCTGGTCGCTGATGCTCCGCCTTGACCTGCTGACAGTTCAAACATCTTGTCATGCACTCACCAATATCTCTCTTCATCCCATTCCACCAAAAGTGGCATCTGAGGTCTTGGTACATCTTCATACCTCCGGGATGAATAGAATATGGGGACTGGTGCACCTCCTGGAGTAAGTCATGTCTCAACTGATCATCTGCAGGCACCACCAATCTGCCCATATACTTGACACACCCATCTGGCCCTCTGAAAAAATCAACCTTATCAGCCATGTCCTACATCTTAGTATCGCTCACCTGTGCTTGAAGGGTCCTATCAAGAAACCTAGATTGAGTTGAGAGGTGAGTAAGCATCACTCTTGACTTCCTACTCAAGGCATTAGCTATGACGTTATCCTTCCTCGGGTGACACAGTATGGTAAAGTCGAAGTCCTTGAGGTACTCCATCCATCTCCGCTGCCTCATGTTCAAATCGCTCTGCGTGAAGAAATACTTGAGGCTCTTGTGGTCAGTGTATACCTTAAATTTCTCACCATATAAATAGTGTCTCTAGGACTTCAGTGCAAACACTACTACCGCCAACTCTAAATCATGGGTCAGGTAATTCACCTCATGCATCTTCAGCTGTCTTGACGCATAGGCAATGATCCTCCCATGCTGCATCAGCACTGCACCTAGACCTCTACCTGATACATCACAAAACACAATGTAACCACCCAATCCTGAAGGTAGGGCCAGTACTTGCGTGGTAGTCAACCTCCTCTTGAGCTCCTGAAAGCTCTCCTCACAAGCATCAGTCTAAATGAACCTAGTGTCCTTCCGAGTCAAGGTGGTCATGGGCAAGGTAATCCTCGAGAACTCCTTAATGAATCGTAGATAGTAACCAACCAAACTGAGAAAACTACTAACCTCTGTCACCATCGTAGGCCTCTCCCAGTGTAAAACTGCCTCCACCTTGGCCAGGTCTACAGCCACACCATCCTTGGACACCACGTGTCCCAAAAACTGTACATATCCTAACTAGAAGTCGTACTTGCTAAGCTTCCCATACAAGCGATGACGGCGAAGCATGTCCAACACCATGTGAAGATGCTCCTTGTGGACCTCATGGCTATGAGAGTAGATTAAGATGTCACCCATGAAAACAATCACAAACTTGTTTAAATAAGCTCAGAATACCCTATTCATCAAATCCATGAACACTGCCGATGCATTCGTCAACCCAAAGGGCATTACCAAAAACTCATAGTGGCCATATCGACTCCTAAACGCAGTCTTAGGGATATCCTCCTCCCTAATCCTCAATTGTTGGTAGCCTGACCTCAGGTCAATCTTAGAGAATACATGTGCTAACTGCAACTAGTCAAACAAGTCATCAATACTAGACAAAGGGTACTGGTTCTTTACAGTAACACTATTTAGTAACCGGTAGTCTATGCACAGCCTCAATGATCCATCCTTCTTCTTAACAAAGAGGACTGGTGCTCCCCAAGGTGATCCACTCGGCCTGATGAAACCCTTCCAGAAGCTCATGCAAGTGTACCTGGAGCTCTCTCAACTCTTTAGGGGCCATCCTATAGGGCGCCTTAGATATATGCACTGTACCTGGCACCAAGTCTATGGTAAATTCGTTCTCCCTACGTGGGGGTAGTCTTGGTAGCTCATCTAGAAACACATGAGCAAAATCTCGCACCACATCTATATCCTCAATCTGTGGTTGCTCCCTGTCAGTCATCGTGACGCAAGCAAAAAACACTCGACAACCTCGAACGTAACATTGAGCTGCTCTCATGGCTAAGATACACATAAGGGCCACTAACAATCCTCCTGCCCTGGATTACAACCACTAGTTGACCCAGTACACTACACATAATTTGCTTCTTACAGTAGTCTATGGTAACCTAAAACGTCGCTAGCCAATCCATCCCCAAGATAACATCAAAATCCATCATATCTAATAGAATGAGATCAGCATCCATCCTAACACCAGATATCTCCACTGCTACCCTCTTAAGTACTTAGTAGCCTCCACAGTCTCTCCTAGTAGCATTGCTACATCTAATCCAAATGCTAGCTCACACGTATGCAAGTCAAGGCATGAAGCAAATGTATGTGCAATAAAAGAATGGGTAGACCCTGAATCGAAAAGGACTCTGGCATGTCTATCAGCCACCAAAAAAGTACCTTCCACTACTTGGTTCAAGGCCTGCGCTTTCTTTGAAGTAATGGCAAAGACATGTCCTTGACTATGTGGTGCTAGTTCTGTAGTGGCATTTGTCCTCACAAGCCTGTCTCTCTAATTGCTCGGGCAGTCTCTGATCACGTGTCCTACCTTGCCACAGCCATAACATCTGAATGGCTATCTTGATTGGAAAGGGTGATGTCCCTATTGCTGCTACTATGGGTCTTGATGCTGATGAATCTATCCTCAACAATGTCGTCCCACATGGCGGCCCTTACAATGAGGGCACACTCATCTATCCTAACCTCTCCTCTGTCTAGGAGGGCACTACTGGCCAGGCCCCCCCCCCCCCCCCCCCGAGGTTGTGTGGACATGAAGGGCCTCTTACCCCTAAATGATTGACTCATCTCGAGCACAGAAGCCATGTCTGCAGCTTGCCTCACCGTGGTCAGGTGTGCAATAAGTACTTCATGCCTCAACTGTGGCACCAACCCGTCAATAAATCTATATGTTGCTCTTGATCTGAGGCAAAAGGGGTAGCTGTGAACCTCTGTAGTCTAGTAAACCAGTTCAGATATTGCTGAACCATCATACTCCCCTGAGATAACGTGGCAAAATCCCTCTTCATAGCATGCAGGGCATGAAGAGGGAAGTACTACTCGTCGACGATCCTTCAGAAGTCCTCCCATGATAATGGTGCTAAGGATGAGGGGCGCGTCTGCTACTAAATCTTCCACCAAAACCCAACCTCTCCGACCAATAGGTATGTCGCTAACCTGACCTAATCCTCAGGTGGGATCTCCATCCCCTCAAAGGCCTTCTCCACCTCAAACAACCATCTCCTTCCCCATGGAAGGTGGGCACCATCCCCCGAAACCTCTCGAGCTACTCAGTTAGTGAAACACATGTGCTTGAGGATCCTCCCTCTATAGCTCCCTACAAAGGAGCTGCCGGTACTGGACAAGACCACTGTACTGCTGTGTCCCCCTAGTCTGCTACAGTTGTCGTCGGGTGGATAGAGTGCATAGCATGCATCTCTGCCCAAACCTGCTACATAATATGCTCGGTGAGACGTGGCATGAGGCTCTGAACTACATGAGCCACTGCGTCTACCTCATGCTCCCCTTGCCTTGATGTCTAGGCAGGGGTAGCAATTAGTGGAGCGGGGGTGGACCTAGTCCTCCGCCGAGGAGCCATCTATTAACAATCTAATAACACATTGTATAAGTATTTCTCCTCACTCTATCTAAGTCATAAACTTATGGGCTCTAACTCTAATTATGTAATGACCCTGAATTTTTGTAACTTATTAAGGCAAATTCATAAAGTTTGAATTTTTAGAAATTTTAGGCTGGAATATTAGGTTATTGAAAATTCTCTTTTTATGGAGATTATATCATGAATTAAAACATAGAAATTATGGATGTACTTGGAAAACTGGTTGAAACAACATTAAGTACGTTCAATTCTGAGTTAAAATGAAAATTTCTTAATTTTCTCCATTTGGGGGCAAAATGGTAATTTTACCAATATTCCATATCCAAGAAATAAGACCTCAATATTCATAAAGTACTTAGAAATACGATTCCAATGCCACTAAGTACGCTTGATTCCGAGTTCGGACAAATATTGCCTATTACTCTCCAATTTTGGAGTTCAAATGGCAAAAACGTCTTTTCACATAAAAGTGGGGCCCACAAAGTGGGCCAATGTTCTAGAAGCAATAATAATTGCTCAGTGCATTATTTCTGGTAGTGGAGAATGGATAATGCACTTGTAATAAAAAATTCTAAAGTAATAAAATATCTTATAAAAAAAATAATAAAAAATTCAAATTTGGTTATAAATATATCCCTAAAAATTTCCAAAAATTTTCATAACCTTAACCACGAAATTTACAAATCTTCCCTAGAGTTTCAGCTCCAAATTCTCATTCATCCCTCCCCAATCTCTATTTTTCTTATTTCTCTCTCCTTTTTCTAAGTGGAACAAGAGACCTAAAATCAATTAGGCACTCCATTCTAGGAAGAATCTGATAAATTTCACTATCCATAATATCCTATACTATAGTATATACAAAAACATCAAATCAATTTCAAGATCCAACGGTTCCAACAACAGAAAATCACAAAAACAGGGACAATCGGGCTATATTATCATTAATCGGTAATTCTCTCAAATTGGGCATCAAATATATGTTTTTTCTCCAATCAGGTAGGTGGAACTACTTCCTATACATATTTATTATGGTTTAGTGTAATTTTTATTTTTCTATAATTTAATTTGAATGAAAAATTGTAAAAATAAAGTAAATACTAGATCCTTCAATTCATGGTGATAGAGAGCTCAAATGGAAATCTGAGCTTCCAATAGATCCAGAAGGGTCAGAAACCCCTAGAATACACTTTTCAAGAAAATCCAACAAGGTTTGGAGCCTCAATTGAGAGAAATTAGTTCCGTTGGGCCCAGATCAAATTTGAACCCTAGGAACGGTTATAAACTTCAATTTAGGATTGTAGAGTCATATGAACTCGAAATTGAGATCAGAAAGAAGCTATGAAAAGCTTGTAATGTCTAGTTTCTAATGAAGTCATAATATGTCTAAAAATTATTCCTGAATTATTCTGTATCTTGGAAATAAGTGTCCAATTTCTAAGATCTTCAAGATCTGAGGTGATCATATCTTGGAAATTTATTTTAATGATGATATAATACTATAATAAAGTAATATCTATGGTTAATTTGGAAAGATCTAGGATAAATTAGGGGATCTACCCTTTATGGTAAGAAAACCCTAAAAAAACAAAGGGACCCACTTGATCAATGAGATCAAGTATGATCAGATCCTTGGGATGGATTAAATGGATGATATTATGATGGAATCCAGTTAGATCATGGATGAAATGTGACAAAATCAAGTGGATATGATTTTTAGATCTTAATGGATTAAAAGCCCTAAAGGTAATTAAAACCCTTGATCTAAAGGAAAACACCTAAGATCTAATGGTTGGATCATATTTAAAGGTTTATAATAATCTTAATATAATTAGTTTAATTGTCTTTTATTGGATATAGAAGTGTAAATGTGATTGTTCTAAGTTTTAATTGTCTTTTATTGGATATAAAAGTGTAAATGTGATTTATGTTCTAAGTTAGAAAGCATGATAGTGTAATCTTTAAATTTTAGTATGATATGCCCTAAATGAGTAATTTGTTAGTAGATTTGATTATCTTAGGATCATGTTAGTGTAAATTAAGATTTAAATATGATTTCATTATGATAGAAGATGTGTTTCATAACTTAGAATCATGTTAGTTTTATTTCACTAACTTAAGTTATATTCAGAGGAAGAATGTTCGTATATAGTTGTTAAACTTATATTTGATTTATACTTTTCAAGTTGATGATTTACTTATTGTCAAATTTTATTTAATTGTTAAGTAGTTGTTAAGATATAAGGAGCATAAATCACCAAAAATATAAACTAATGAAATATAGAGATTCATGGACAACTACGATGAATGAATGATTTTTACTTAATAAGGGCTATAGTTAGTAGGACAATATAAGGAATGATTTATCATTTCCTTGGCCCAAAGTAGGAAAATAATGAACATCTATGGATGACATTGTGCATATTCATGGAAATTAATTAAAATCAATTAGAGAAGGGACTTAAGGTAAAGAGTTCATAGGAACCTTGTCAAAGGTTGAGCTAGTACCACTCCAGTGGACTTTGAACATTGTGGTTATAGGGGGTATACAAGAGTCAAGTGCTTTTCCCTCACCTCCCATTGACGTAAGAGAGGTCTAAACACCTCCTTACATGAGGGTTGTATTAACTACTTTTTGAGCAGACTTTAACTGGTAAGTACTAGTCATCCTGAAATAAGGAGGAGTTGTCTAGTAATAGAAAGAAATAAATTATCTTCAACCAAGTAAGACACTAACTGGTTGAATAATAATAAGAACATAAAAAGATAACAAATTATCTAACCCTAATAAAAATAGTAAGTAAGATAAGAATGATCAAACAAGATGAGATCTTGTATGATCAAAAACAATAAGGAAAAAGAAATATCAATGTAAATTAGATTTTTATGTATGATATAGATGGTATTTGTATAGATGATATTAAACCCATGGATATATGATATTCAAGGAAGAAAGATTCAGATCATCTTACATAAGGATGATCAAAAGACCATGTAGTATGTACCCTTGATTAGAAAAATGACATTATACATATGATTTGACAGATATATGTTGATCGAGATTATGTCAAATTTCAAGGAGTAAGAATACCTTATTGAGGTAGGTGGATTATTAAGAATACCTTTACATGAAGATACATGTCTAATACATGATCTTATGTTTTGGAGTATTGACATGTATAATACCAATATATTAAGGTAAATACCTCAAATTGAAATATGATCCAACCAAATGATGAGGAAAATAAGTATTAAATGGTTAAGTTGAGAATTAAGAACAACCCTAAGTGAATAGGAAAGTAGAAAATATTCTAGCCCTAGATAAACAGACAGATAGTCTGATATGTATAAGTATTAATTTATATACAAGCTTGGAGGCTTGTGGTTTTGTTTTAAACAGGCATAGGCCTGGGGATGCTATGTTAGGATAGTTAAGAGGGTTTGGCCACCCACTCTTTGAAACTTGATGATATTGAATACCAAGCCTAAGAAAGGCTAAAAGTCGAGTGGGGCAATTATAGGAAGGCCACCATTGTGATAGCTATGGTCCTCCCATATAGACATGGATATTGTAATTTCCACTGAGAATGGTATAAGTGGATTGTTGAACAGTTATTCGGGCACGCTGTACGGATCAGACTGCAAGCATAGTAGTCCTTGATTATTTTGCATTATGATGCATTTGAAATTGGCATAGTGAAATGCCTTAATGGATGGCATGATGAAATGCCAAGTAATTGTAAATTACCAATATTTTTCCCAAGAAGGGAAAATCCCAGTATAGTAACGGGCTGAGATACAAATCTCCTATAATGAAAGGAGCTGATCAGTTTTGTATGGAAATGATTATTGATTATTTTTACAATTTTAACGGATTTGTTCTTATATAATATGAATGTATAAAGGTGAACACAAATGATAAGGAAATGAGATGTTCATATCAATAATAGTGGTCTATGAATGTATTTATGATAGAATGAATTATGGGATAGTTGAATATTGAGATTTTACTGTCAATAACTTACATTCTTATCCCATACCAAGCATAGCTTGCTGAGATATTGTAAACATTCGAATAGATATTGTAAATGTTTGAATGTTTACAATATCTCAGATACAGAGAAGGAGACTTAGGAGCTCAAGACTTGAAGAACTAGTGAAGAATAAGTAATAAGGTTATATCCCTTGAAACATTGTATAGAGAGCATGTATTGTATTTAGAATTTTGTAATTTGAATTGTGTATTTGGACAAGTATTGTAAGGATACAATGGGTTGTGTACTGTGAACCACTGGATGGATCCTGGAAGTTTAATAAAATCATATTCCTTCAATGGATTTTTTTTGTACACAAATTGTACTTATGTTACGTATGAAGTGGTGACTTGGGTTTTCAAAACAAGTTTTAAAATAAAAGAATTTTCGCTGCTTTGTTTTGCGAATTTTTTTACTAAGGGGACGCCCTTGCCTTTGAAAAATATATTATAAAATGTGTTTCAAAAACCTGGGTCATCACAAATTAGACCCTTTGAGTGGTAATGATGGAATAAACCTGGTCTCTGATACCAAACTGTGACACCCCTGGTTTTCTAAATCTTTTTCAATTACATATAGTAGTAGTGAAAAGGGTAATTTTATAAAATAGGCGGGCTCCTTTAAATAAAACTCAAAATTTTTTAATTTTTTTCTCAGTGTCAAGGAAAAATACTCAATAAAGAAAACCCTAGGGGTCAATTAAAGCCCAAAACTACAATGCTGAACAAAATCACTTTCAGACACTCTGAGCATGCTTAAGTGTAAAACCACGAGAAATTATGCAAGCTGTAAATAGACGATGACAATAAAAATCCCAAAGCTCCAAGGTCCATCCAAAATGACCACAACATCCATGTGTAAGTATTATGCATATTATACAGTGGTATGGGTCTAATCTATCAAAATATACAAACATCTAGGTAGAGTCCCAAAAGTCCAATGCAAGTTTAAAGACTTACACTAGTATGTCTCTGAACACGAAAAGTATATGGTCCTCAGGTCCTCGTCTAGGTCCACACTAGTCAACTCGCTTCCCTCTATGACTGTCACGCTCCAACCCTGAGGCATTGTAAAACAAGGCAATGCCTCAGCAAGCTATGCTTATGTAGGTGATTCACATTTAATAATAAATATAAATAAAATCAAAGGGCACTAAGTATCATAATCATGGAAAAATGCCATAAGACAAAAGTATACAAAGCATGTGAACCCCCAATATCCCTAATGAATAATTGGAGAAATCATGCGCTAAGCAAAATCATATCCATCTGAATATCACATGTAGTAATCATGGGAAGTTGTACACAATTAAGTCGTATGAGTGCCTCAACTGCACTCACGATAATGGCAATGAGTACTCATTCTAACCCTGGGTCCCTCACATGCAGCTCGCATCAGTCTATTTCCCGACGGAAGCCTGTCAACCCAAACTACTGACTCGCCCTCAAATTGGTACAAGACCTGGCTTACCCCACTTCACCTTATACAATTCGACCCTGGGCCCCTCACATTTAGCCTGCATTATTCTATTTCCCGACAAAAGCTTGTCAGCCCAAACTACTGGCCCGCCCTCAAATCGGTACAAGATCAGACTTACTTAGCTTCACCCGATGGTCTCAATCCAGGTCCATGATAGAGTGTAATCCATCACATATCAAAATCATGAATAATTATGTAATCAAATATCACAATAAAAAATATGGAGTATTAAACACATACAACAAAACACGATAGTACATAAGACATATGCCTCAAGAATTTTAGATAATTCACAATCGATGAAATCAAGAGTGAAATCCCAAATGTGATCACCTACCTCAACAATCGTGACACTCTAATCAGGGGCGTATATAACATCACGTACTGCACCCTGATGTACCTGTCACATCATAAGTCATAGGTCACATGGTGTTCTCACATCTCAATAGACATTTCCAAGTGATAACTTTCCGAATATAATGGTTAATCCTAAGTTAGCGGCTCAAATCACCTAATTAACCCTTCATTAGGGAAATCTTGAGCTAGATGTTGGTCTTTCTAACATCTATCATTATATGTCATCATAGATTGTCAATCCTACCCATTTTCATCACGATCCATTAAATTTCTATTTTGTTTAGTGATTCACATGTATCTTTATGACCGCGTGTCAATTTGACGGTTAGATCACTCTCTGATTCGCACCTCCAAGGACGCCTATTCAGATCAACCGTCAAGATCATTTTTCTTGGCAATCCAGTGAGATTTGCACTTCTAATCTCTTAGATCATCTCATGTTTGATGTATACAACTAAGGTCTAAGGCTGGATCACATATTCATCGGCTTGATCTAAGTCATCTAATGGTATTTAGTGGATTAACTATTCAAAAGGTGCTCCAAACTAGATTTTTATCTTGAATCTAGGTCCGCCTCGTTGAGGCGATGACAACGCCTCTTTTGGATCGTGATTTGGACCTTTATAGCTCCTAGAATCACTTTTTTTTATGAATGAACGGTCAGAAGAACTCAAAATCAAGAAAAAGGGCCCATTGCACATGCGGCACATGCGCGGGTGTACAGCACACGTACATGCCCGTGTGCCGTCTGCATGCATGCGTGTGTTTGTTGCACTCGTGTTGCTCGTGCGGCGCACTACACGTCATGCCTGGTCATGCCGCGTGTCAATGCATGGCACGTGGGTGTTGTGTGTGCGCTTACCACCCAACGTCGCTTGCCGGTTTGTCGCCAATCACCATTGTAGGGGACGCTGACCAGACTGGTTTGTCATTGCCGGAGATGACTACCAAAATCCTGCCGCCGGTGACCCCACACGCCCCATTTTTGGAGATTTTTATACCATTTTGTTCATTTTTTCACGTACATTTCATTTTCAGACTCCATTTTAACAAATTCCTTTCTTTATCTGCCATTTTTACACAATTTTTACCACGCTCCTAAAAACCCTCATCTTACTGTTTTCTTAGTTTTTTGGCTTCCCTAGCCGTCCTATCACCATGAAAACTCATGAGTTTGTTCTTTGCATCATCATATACAAGATGAACGGATCAGTTCATCATCTAACACCATTTCATCAACTTATTTCAATGATATCAGTAACGCCTAAAACTTACTGGGAAACGGCAAGTCCATGCCATTTTCTAGTGAAATAAGGTAACTAATCTTCAGAAAAGAGAGGGGATGATCCTACCTTGGTTTAGATAGCCAGAGAGGGAGAGCTTCGTCACGTGAGGTGGTACAGTTGCCGGAGATGGTCGTTGCCGGTGGCTCGTACAACTAGAGTGTTGCGGGAAAATGAGAGAGGTAGGTGCATTTAAGGCACCCCCCTCTTAAATGCATTGTGGATACCTGTCCTGTCATGGATGGCTATGATGACTCTGTGGGCCCCACTTGTGAATTGACGGTTCTGCCCCTCTAAATAATTTCATTTAAATACAAAAATTAAAATAATTTGTCATTTTTACTCCGATCTCTGATTTTAGCATTTTTAGTGGCGTTGGACTCCATTTTTCGAGCACATATCAAATATTGAGGTTTTAACTAGAGATTTTATCTCTAAATTTCAAATTTCATAAAATTAATTATTCTAAAATTTAAAATAGCGAATGTTACATTTAGTGATTCACATGTATCTTTATGATCACGTGTCGATCTGACGACCAGATCGCTCTCTTATCATCACATCCTAAGACACTTATTCAAATCAATTGTTAAGATCATTTTTCTTGGCAATTCAATGAGATCCCCCCTTCTAATCTCCCAGATCATTTCATGTTTGATGTATACAAACAAGGCCTAAGGCCTGATCATACATTGATCAGCTTAATCTAGGTCATCTAATAGTATTTAGTGGTTTAACTATTTAAAAGGTACTCCAAGCTAGGTTTTTATCTTAAATCTAGGTTTGTATTGTTGAGATTATCACAACGCCTCTTTCGGATCATGATTTGACCTTTGTAGCTCATAGAACCACCTTTTTTTGTGAATGGACAGTTAGAAAAAACCCAAAAATCAAGAAAAAAGAAACCGCTGCACGTGTGTCGTCCGCGTGTGCTACTCGCGCGTCGTCTGCATGCGTGTGAGTGCATGCATGTTCACTGCATGCATGCCGCTCACGTGTTGCTCCGCATGTTGCAGCACATGTCTCGCACGTGGGCCACCGCGTGTCATGCGCATTGCGTATGGTATGTCCAAGTGTCGCGAGGACATCACGCATGCACTCACCACTTGACGTGTTTGCCGCCTGAGCATCGTCGTTGGATGTCTCGCAACGAACGACGACGAGCAGGCCACCATCGCCAGAGATGACAGCTGATTTTAGATTGCTGCCAGCGAGCCTTAGGTGTCCAAATGGTGCAATTTCTACACTGTTCTTCTCCATTTTTTTTGCGTATATTCTATTTTCAAACTTCATTTCAACAAATTCCATCGTTATTTGCCATTTTGACACGATTTTTATCACGTTCTTAAAAATCTTCCTCTTATTGTTTTCTTAGTTTTTTTAGCATCCCTAATTGCACGATCACCATGAAAATTTATGGGTTTGTTCTTTGTGTCATCATGCACAAGATGAATGGTTCATATCATCATTTGGCATTATTTCATTGACTTATTTCAAAAAGATCAGTACTACCTAAAACTTATCGAAAAACGGCAATTCCATGCCGTTTTTAGGCGTTAAAAGAAGACTAACTTCCAAAACGATGCTGGAAAAGAGAGAGGAAAAGAGGGGATGGTCCTACCTCGGTTCGGTTAGTCTGAGGGGGCAGAGATCCGTCGCGTATGGTTGTTGCAGTTACTGGTGATGGCTGTCGCCAGTGCCACTCTAGATAAATTTAATTAAATACGAAAAATATAGGAGGTTGTTTGCACGTCTTGAACCCAAAACCTCAAGTTCACAAATAATTAGGCATTTTTTACTCCGATCTCTAATTTTAGTGTTTTTAGTGGCATTGGATTCTATTTTTCGAGCATATCTCAAATTTCTCAAATTCTTAATTTTTCATAATTCACAAAATTAAATATTCTAGAATTTAAAATGGTGGATATTATAGTTTATTTAATAACATATGTTTGACATTTTTGAGATATCATGGCATGTCTCAAAAATGAAGCTTATTTAACTATGATATCTTGCGCATATGGGAGATAACAGGTTTATTTAACTGCAATATGTTGGACATATTGATATATCAGATTTCTTTAACTTCAATATCTTCAGCATATGTGAGATATTAGGTTTATTTAACTATACTATATTCGGCATATATGAGATATTAGGTGTATTTAACTTTATCATGCTTGATATGTTTGGTGTTATTGGAAATATGTCAAATCTTGTTTACAGTGTAAAATATGCTCCTTTCTAGAAAGAGAAAAATCAAATTAAACTGATAGTTTTTTAGAGAGAGAAAGAGGGTGTCGTGTTCTTCATTCTCCCTTTCTCTCCCTTAAATATCTATCCACTTTCTCTCCCTCTCACTTCACCCACCTTCTTTCTCGACTTCTTCATCTCTATCTCTTTGGTACAAATCTTTCGCTTTTGATGTTTAATGCCTCCTACAATCCTAATTGTCTATACTGTCAATTTTCTAGCTTAATTTTTTGAAATTGGGTTTCTTTTTTGTTGCTCTTCTCGTTCAGTTGTGGAAGAAAACATGGGGAATGCATCTTCAATGGGTTTTTCTACTTAGTACAACATCAAAGAAGTTCAAGAACACAGCCACAATCTTTGTATTTTTTTCTCTTGTCATTTCTTTTCTTTATTTTAGCATTTTATTGGATTTGGGAAGTTCTGTATTGATCGAATGTTCCTTCTTATGATATTTTTGGATGATTCAGTCTCGTAGTAAGAAATTGTCGAATTGCAAAGAGATTTTGTTAGTTGGATAGAAATTCCAAAGGTGTCATATATGCAGATGAGTTCTTGTCTGTTCCAGAGTTTGTTGTAAATCCTCTTTTACAAGTATTTTAAAAATCATTCTATTGCTTCAAGATTCAATGCCAGAAAATTAACTTACAGTGTGTGAATGAATAGAGCATAAGAACTAAAATCGAGGGCATCGGTTTTCATTTGAGAAATATGACAAAAAAATATTGGGTAGATAATCTATCATGCTTTATTATTATTATTATTATATATAATGAAAGATGGGTTCATATTACTTGGGTGTTCTATAGAAATTTTATGGTTACTATTAGAAATTTTACTTTCATTCTCGTTATCTGATGATACTTTATGACACAGAGCAATGGTGATTTTGCTTGATATTTACTGTGTTTGATGATATTTCAGACTTCATGAAACAAATGACACAGAGCAATGGTAGCACTGTCCTTGGATTGCACTGTCCCTGGATAGTGAAAATGTGAATAAAACAAAATCAGGACATAGATGTAATTAAACTGGGGACTTAGTTGGAATTAAATCGAGGACATGGATGTAAATAGAATAGGGACCCAGATGGAATTAAATCAGGGACTCAGTTGGAATTAAACAGGGGACCCGTTGGGAATTTCTGAGGTCTGCCAGGGGCAGACTTGTAATTTCTAGGGTTCTGGTTTTTAATGAAAAAAACCAGGAAAACACATGGGGAAGAAGAGGAGAAAATCGTAGGAGGGAAGAAGGGAAGAGGAAGGAGGAAAAGCAGAGGAGAAGAAAAGAAAGGGGGAGAAGATGAGAGAAAACCCAATTCGGGACCGTCCGGTGAAGGAGATGGAGGAGAAGCTAGCCGGAGGAGAAGAGGAGAGGGAAAAAGAAGGAGATGGGAGAAAACCAGAAGAGAAGATGGAGAAGAATGGAAACGCGTGAAATCCCTGGGAATGGAAACGTGGGAGGAAACCCGACTTGGGTTTCCGTCCCTTGGCCGTTCAACTCGGAGAAGAAGGGAAGAAAGTTGCGGGAGATGGAACTAGAAGAGGAAGGGAAGAGAAGTGAAGTGAAGATGGCAAGGGAAAAAAATGATGCCTTTTTGGGCTTCGGATGACCACGGGGGAGAGGGAGACGACGTCCAGTCTTTTGGGCATCATCTGGTCGTCGCACAGTGGACATGGCTAGAGAGTGAAGATGAGAGTGGTCTGGTCTGCTTCCCACGAAGAA
Source organism: Warburgia ugandensis (assembly GCA_035236585.1). NCBI lineage: Eukaryota > Viridiplantae > Streptophyta > Magnoliopsida > Canellales > Canellaceae > Warburgia > Warburgia ugandensis. Next base: position 11,321,687 of record CP141127.1, on the reverse strand, counting down.
GAGAGATTGTAGAGAGAGAGAGAGAATGACAAGAAGAGAGTGGGAAATGGAGAAAGGACTGATCCAGCCATGCGTGAGAGAGAGAGAGAGAGAGAGAGAGAGAGAGAGAGAGAGAGAGAGAGAGAGAGAGAGAGAGAGAGAGAGAGAGAGAGAGAGAGAGAGAGAGAGAGAGAGAGAGAGAGAGAGAGAGAGAGAGAGAGAGAGAGAGAGAGAGAGAGAGAGAGAGAGAGAGCTGATGCTAGGCCTTTGAGGTGTGTCACTCACCTATGGCTGGCTTGGTAGTAGGTCTGATGGGAAGCAAAGGAGAGGGAAAGAGAGAAGAAAGGGGAGAAAGTTGGCCAGCCCAACCTCCCAAAAGAAAACCATCCTCTCAAGAGAGAGGGGAAGGGGACTTAAAAAGAGAGAGAGAGACATGTAGAGATGGAGAGATTGAAGAGAGATGGGAGAGATAAGATAGGAGAGATAAGAGAGGAGTGGGGTCCACTAGAAGTTTAGACTTGCTTGAACTCTGCAAGTCTTAAACTTTGTCCTGTCCTAGGACTCTTCAAATTCCTCTTTTTTTTTTCATGAAACTTCATATGATCTCCATCTAATATTCTTGATTCGATTTGGAGTATCCATGCCTGAGTTGACTGATCTGCAATGCACAGGACCCAATTAGCACAATCTAAACCATTCATTAGCTTTAACATCTAACCACTAAATTTTACAATTCAATGGTTGGATGGCCAATCAAAGCTAAAATAAAATATTTTATGTAAAATCTTAAAATTAATGGTCTATATGCTCTAATTAAATACTAAATAGGGGTATTTTTACCAAAATTGAACACTTAACACACCCCCCAACCAGCATTTTGCTAGTCCCTAGCAAAAGATGTTAAGAATCAACTCATAAAATTTCAAAAAATTTTGCTTTTCAGGTCATCTCCACTTTTTTCTCAGAGAATTATTTTCAATAAATCCATCAACTTTAGCAAACTAATAAAGATGACTAACGAATTCAAAACCTTACCCATATGCTAAAAATATTCCACTGGAGCTTACATCTCAGAGTGAGTGTGTGTATATACAGTCTACACATAGAATAATCTTTATCTCTAAGTAGACTTCCAACTTTTGAACTCCGTCTAAAATATGTTTTGACCTCAATCCTTACTAATGATATAGTCTCAGAAATAAAGTCTTTCAGATAGAGGGTTCAAATCATATCTCTCTTTTGAATATGTGAGAAGAGTCAATGAAAACAAATATATCTCACATATACTCATGAAGAAGGGGTGTTAATAAGGAATTTAATGATTTTGATCCCTTTGGAATGGATGTCATTACCTTTGAATATTTAGAGATACTATTCTTTTAATCCTATCCATTCATTTTCTCATCAAGACTATATTCCTCCTAGAATCAATAGGTCTTTAACTGGGACGAAACATAGGCTTAGGACAGGGTAACAAAGAAAGGGTATGAGGGTATTCAAAGTTTCTTCAAAATAATAAGTAGAGGTCTTCTACTAAAGTTGATAATTCTTCTTTTCTTTGCTTTTTTCTAAAGTGAATATTTTTGTTTCCATTTTTCTTTGTATTCTTCAAACTCTTTGTTTTTTTTTTTTTTTTTCACACTTCTGAATCACTTTGAAGAATATTTCTTTTCTTCATATCCACTTTTCTACTTTCTGTAATGACCCCAATTTTTGTAATATTAAAATCCCATGAAAAGTTCAGTTTTAAAGATAAGGGAATTTTGGTCATTTCACTAGTTGCCTTGACTAAACCCAGCAATTTGGTTCAAAAATGGTTCCATTAGATGCATCTCAGAAAAAGGAATCCAACGAGACCAAAATCACCCAAAACGGAGTTAAAATGAGCAAGTTATGGCCCTTTAAAGTTCAGGGGCAAAACTGTAATTTTTACAAAAACAGGTTTAGCGGCAAAACATAGGGGCCCGTTTTGATACTAGCACCTTTCATCTTCAACCTCCTAGAGGTTTTTGGAACGGCGGTGTTTCAAGGAGAAACCACCGCCATTCTGGAGGTTTCTCCACCGCCATTCAAAGGCGGTTAGAACCCCTCCAGAACCATCTTTAAAAGCCTTATAAATAGAGCTCTTAGGCGCCTCTAATGGTAGCCCAAAATGTGGGAGAAAACCTGCTGAGGAGCACCGACCTAGAGGAGAAAACCAGCCACGAAGCAGGTACGCACAAAAAATCCCCAAACCCATCTCACCCATAGTCCTAGGCTCGGTTTCCCTAGGTTTTTGCATAAAAATCCATGGGGAATAGGTCTCTAGGGAGTCACCAAGGACCCTGGGAAGTCCTCAGGGCCACACTGGTTCCTTAGGGATGAACCAGGGCATCCCAAGGATGCCCCGGTCCCCCAACAACCAAGACGCCTAGACAGACGAGACGCGTCGAACGCGTCTGAGAGGAACCAAACGGGCGCGTCCTCGGACGCGCCCGCTAAAGAGAAGGACGGGCGGAGAAGTACCGCGTGTCTGCAGACGCGCCCCGCACTAGCAAAGGCGTTGTTTTTGGTTTGTTAAGGAAGCCAAGGCGCACGACGCTGACGCGCAGCGCCTTAGCGTTCTGTCTTTTAATTCTTAAAGGTCTTATGTACGTGGGACACTAAAACACTTATAACTAGAGATCTAGAGCTCCGATTGAGGCGCCGCGAAAGGCATTGTGTCCGTGTCGATGACACAGACACATCCAAACTATAAAATATCCCTAATCAAGGCCCAATCAAAGGTGGGCATGACCCTTAAAATAGGATGGTGGCGCGTGGCCACTAGACCTTTGGAAAATTGATAATACTAAGGCCCAATTAGGACCTTAGGACACCCATAGGCATAGGGATGGACCCTTAATGCCTAAGTAATAAGATCAATTACTCTAAAACCTATAAAAGATAGGTCAAACTAACCTTGATTCCCCAAACCATGATCAGGAGAGTCCGAGGACAAAAGGGTTAGCGCGACCTAGCCAGGTAGGTGCTCTATCACTATTAGATTCTTTTAAAAGAACTATGATTGCTTTGGAAACATATGTTTTAAATATATCACTTGATTTGCATGACTTAATTCAGCATGCATGATAAATGCTATGTACATTGCCATGTTTTGAAATGATTGCATTTACATTATGCACATATATGTGTTGCAAACAAGTGCATACATTGCATGATTTAAGTACTTGCAAAGATTGCATGTCCTTGAGGGTTGCCAAGAGACACTGGAGTTCCGAGGGCTAGGCAGTTGTGAGGGACCCAAAGAGGACAAGTTTTAACAAGAGGTTTTGGCTTATTTAATCTTATGTGATTTGGGCAAGTAAGCTCGTGGGTGCTATGCCGAGGGGTCTGGGTTAGCCACCCGACCTCTACCACTAATAGGTGGATGGGTACCGCGCCCAAAAAGAGGCAAGTCTCTATGTCGACTACATGTGGTACAGGGGGCTACCACTGGTGTCACGGCATTGGGTCGACATGTCATAGGCCCCGTGGAGGCTATGACCGAGTGTCCTCAGGTACCTGGGGACCACACGGCGAGGAGGTCGTGGGCATAGTGGACCCTATGGTTTGATGTGCATTGCATATGGCATGATATGAGGTTGGTCGACCATACCATACTAGAGATCCATGAGTTGGATTCCATGAAACATTTTATGCATATCATAATGCTATGATATATGTATATATGTATATGATATTTTCGATTTTGGATTATATGATCCTTTAAGTCGTTAGTATTTCAGTTTGACAATGGATTTTTATATCGATATTGAACGTGATTGTTTTAAACATGCACATGTTTTAAAAGAGCATATGATTTTAAACATAGCATGCATTGCAAAACTAATAGTGATAGACTCCTACTGAGTATATTATATACTCACCCAATTCTTAACATTTTTCAGACATCAGTAAGCACTTAAGGATAGGATACGTTCGTATATATCATGGTTTAGGACAGCTCCACTCACGAAAAGAGGACATCTATGTTAGTGCTATGAGCAAGTGAATCCAAAAGGAAACAAATATACATATAAGTAAACTCTCAACCCTTTGGACATGTGTTTGTACTTAGTTACAGTTGGGCTGTGCTTTGTGACTGGAAAGACCTGGGGAAAAACAATTATGATTTCTGAAGTTTTTCAAAAGCTACCTTAGTTGTTGAGAAAGCAAATGACACTCGGGGTTTTCAAAATGAGTTTAAAAACAAAAGATTTTCCGCTGCATTGCATGGTTTTTAACAAATGGTTTTCAAATAGGGATGCATCCCGTCTTAGGAAATTAGATATTGCATTTAAAAATGCATGAAGAAAACCCAGGTCGTCACAGTTGGTATCAGAGCCCAGGTTTTATCCTTTCACACCCAGTCCAGCATGTCCAAGAGTCATAGACAATAAAGAAAATCAAGGATAAGTAGTATAAATAGGAGTAGTAGAGATGATTACTCCTATTTGAGGATTATAATATTAATGACTCAAGACATTTCACCATAAACACATACGTGAAACAGGAGATAGTCCTAGCCAATACTTAGATATTGGATTGCTTGAATCCTATCAAAATTATAGGAAATAAGAATTATTGTGCAGTAGTACAAAGATGAAATCTCATATAAGGATCATATTGTGGTGAGAATGAATGAATGAAGATAATTATCGGACTTGTTAGTAGATATTGTTGACCCACATTAAAAGTAATCTTATCAAAGGCGAGAAAAATCAAAAAACCTAGATGGCTATCTTACCATCATAAAGAATACCAGAATATGAGTACACTATCACAAGGATGCGATATATGAGATGTAAAAGACAGACTTTGAGAAAATTTTGATGATAATAGGGATAAGCATACAAGATGATACTAAGGGATAACTGTGACTTGTACTAGATGACAGAGGTATGAATCTTGAAAGACTTAGCTCAATTTTGATACCTTAATTAAAGTCTTATAAAGAGTGAAGAGCTATCGAATAATAACTACTTGAGTATTATGGAACAAATTCGGAGATGCATACAAGTGACATATTATGTGATAGGGAAATGAATTCAACCAAGTTATCAAAAGATTTTGATGATAATACTAAGGATAATAATAGATTGATCCTAACATGAACTTGTAAGAGAAGTGTAGCATGACCAAAATGTCAATGCCATTATTAAGACAGTTTAGAATTTCTGAGAAGCATTCAGTTTATCATATCTGTTATGTAAAGTAATAGATAAAGTATCGATCATATGCAACAAAAGCATATGGAGACATTTATCCAGGTAGACCAAATGAGGATTTTGAAGAAAAGAAAGAAAGAAATAGAGATGTAACTGTGAGTATGAAATATTGAATATTCAAAAAAGAAGATCATGACTTCATGAAGATACATAGAACCCCATAGAAAGGTAGATCAAACAAATGCAAAGGAATGACGATAGATGAGTTAGTGATCTTATTGCAAAAGAGTATAAAAGAGAGAAAGCATATGGGGATTTAGATTTTTAGTAGAGTATCGAATTTCAGGAGATTATGCGACAAGAAAGTTTCGAAAAGGAATGGTGACCAACTAGAAATTAAAATTCTACAAATAGTTTGATATCAATTATTACAATTAGATTCTTATCGGATCCATTAACTTATGGGGAACACAAATTGATGTAATAAAGAGGAAAATTTGGTAATATCTCACCTTGCCACTACATGAGTAAATAAGGAATTAGGCCAGGACAATAACTTGTCCATCTATCTATCTTCAGCAAGAAGGGTACCATCAAGGATCAAATGAAGGTCATGCTATCATCAATTGGAAGACCAAATATCTTAAGGCCATCATTGAGTGTTGTTAACTAAATAGAGGCATCCCACCCTAATTAATCAGGTATGTTAATATCTACAAGTTAGTAGTTGAAGTTATATACTCATAAGGATGTTATGAGTCTTTAGACTTGAGAACTTGATAGGCTAAGTCATTTGAGGGTATAAGGCCAGTTGATTAGGCCACATCATGAAGAACTACAAGTACAATAAATATAGTAACAACTGAGATAGGAGCAAAAACTAAGAAGTGATCTAAACCAATGTGAAAGGTTTTTCAAACCTTAGTGGCTACCATGACAAGGTGAAGAAGTTACTACTGACTTGGATTGAAAAGAAAGGTAGATAAGTACTGATCAATTTGAAGACCCTTGAGCATATGACAAAGAAATATCTAGAAAGGGATCAACAGGTAATCAAATAAAGTCTTTCTATGTCTAAGGGAATGTTTATGCTTATCTGAGTCTTGTTGAACTTGTTGAGTTAACAACTTTAGTGCAATTTGATATAATTGCTATTGGGGGAGAATTATGGCTATGAGATGGCACTTGAAAGATAAAATAAGGAGGCACTTGAAAGATAAAAGTTGAGGAATTGAGAAAATCACTACTTCTAATGATACCTCCCGACAATACAGACTGCATGGTTGACGATAAAGCCTTAATAAAAGATAGGGCAATATATTGACATAGGGAATGGAAAGAGAAAAGTTGAGGAGGCTAGCACACTATAAGGTGAAGATGTGATGTTACTTGCCTTTAGACAAAACGTTAGTTGTTATAAGCATATACCAAGTACGAAAAATTAATTGAAGGAATTTCCTAAGGACTAACCCTACTAGATTGAGTATAGAACTTTTGGATTGAAAAAGTTACTAAGAAAATCATCAAGCAAAGAAAGGGCAAAGAGGATGAATACAAAGGATTCAACCATGATCAAGTAAGGGTACTCGGTTATAAGAAACTTTTTACCTTGCATGAATGAGAACATTATTGAAAATCCTAAATGACAAATGGATGAGAAATTGTGAGATAGGCTTCTAGATGAAAACATACGACTCATGATGATGAATCGACCATTAACATTTGACATGAGTTTGGATAAGATCCTAACAGAGGAAAGCATTTAATGAATTCAATAATGAAACTGGATATGAAGTTAGGACATTTTACTTTCAGTATATGATAAGGCCCTCAATGGAAGATGCTACTAATTAGCTTTTATTTTCGAATGTAACCTTGGTCAAGAAAATCAAGTCACATATGAAAAACGATAGACAATTGAAATTCAAAGTTAAGTAAGAGATTGGCTGTAAAGCATATGATACCATATTAGTTATTGAAGTATCTTGGAGATAAGGGTAAAAAGCAAAGTTAGACACAATAGAAAGAAGGTAACTTTTTGGACTTGTGGATAATGAAAGAGATCACTAGATAAAAAGGATTACCCTATGATATTCAAAATAGGAGAAATAAGATAATATGATCTTAAAAGAAGTATATGCATGAGCAAAGAAGCATGATCTTACGAGGAGACTATCTTATACATGATAAGATAAGTATAGATGAAGTACCGCTAGGAAACGGTATTGTTAAATTGGCACGTACGAGAGTATGGCGCTGCATCAGAGTACGCAGCGAAAACAGGCCCTTATGGGAGAGGCCTTATAGGAGGAACAATGGAAATAATAAATTGAGGATGAGCCTAGAAATGATTCCTAAAGGAGAATGCATTCACCAAGAAATCATCTAAGAGACAAATACCTGGAAAATAACCAGTTATGAAATTTCGAGGATGAAATTCTTTTAAGGGGGTAATAATGTAATGACCCCAATTTTTGTAATATTAAAATCCTATGAAAAGTTCAGTTTTAAAGATAAGGGCATTTTGGTCATTTCACTAGTCGCCTTGACTAAACCCAGGAATTTGGTCCACAAATGGTTCCATTAGATGCATCTCAGAAAAAGGAATCCAACGAGACCAAAATCACCCAAAACGGAGTTAAAATGAGCAAGTTATGGCCCTTTGAAGTTCAGGGGCAAAATTGTAATTTTTACAAAAACGGGTTTAGTAGCAAAACACAAGGGCCCGTTTTGATACGGGCACCCTTCATCTTCAACCTCCTAGAGGTTTCTGGAACGGCGGTGTTTCAAGGAGAAACCACCGCCATTCTGGAGGTTTCTCCACCGCCATTCAAAGGCGGTTAGAACTCCTCCAGAACCCTCTTTAAAAACCCTATAAATAGAGCTCTTGGGCGCCTCTAATGGCGGCCCAAAATGTGGGATAAAACCCGTTGAGGAGCAGCTACCTAGAGGAGAAAACATAGAGAGAAAACCAGCCACGAAGCAGGTACGCACAAAAAATCCCCAAACCCATCTCACCCACCGTCCTAGGCTCGGTTTCCCTAAGTTTTTGCATAAAAATCCATGGGGAATAGGTCTCTAGGGAGTCATCAAGGACCCTGGGAAGTCCCCAGGGTCGCGCTAGTTCCTTAGGGATGAACCAGGGCATCCCAAGGATGCCCCGGTCCCCCAACGACCAAGACGCCCAGACAGACGAGACACATCGAACGCGTTGGAGAGGAACTAAAAGGGCGCGTTCGCGGACGCGCCCGCTAAAGAGAAGGACGGGCGGAGAAGTACGCGTGTCTGCAGATGCGCCCACTGAGGTGCACGCCGCAGACGCGTAGTGTACTAGCAAAGGCATCGTTTTTGGTTTGTTAAGGAAGCTAGGGCGCACGACATTGACGCGCAGCGCCCTAGCGTTCCGTCTTTTAATTCTTAAAGGTCTTATGTACGTGCGACACTAAAACACTTATAACTAGAGATCTAGTGCTCCGATTGAGGCGCCGCAAAAGGCGTTGTGTCCGTGTTGACGACGCAGACACATCCAAACTATAAAATCCTTAATCAAGGCCCAATGAAAGGTGGGCATGACCCTTAGAATAGGATGGTGGCGCGTGGCCACTAGACCTTTGGAAAATTGATAATACCAAGGCCCAATTAGGACCTTAGGACACCCATAGGCATAGGGATGGACCCTTAATGCCTAAGTAATAAGACCAATTACTCTAAAACGCATAAAAGATAGGTCAAACTAACCTTGATTCCCCAAACCATGATTAGGAGCGTCCGAGGACAAAAGGGTTAGCGCGACCTAGCCAGGTAGGTGCTCTATCACTATTAGATTCTTTTAAAAGAACTATTATTGCTTTGGAAACATATGTTTTAAATATATCACTTGATTTGCATGACTTAATTCAGCATGCATGATAAATGCTTTGTACATAGCCATGTTTTGAAATGATTGCATATACATTATGCACATATATGTGTTGCAAACAAGTGCATACATTGCATGATTTAAGGACAGGATACGTTCGTCTATATCATGGTTCAGGACAGCTCCACTCACGAAAAGAGGACATCTATGTTAGTGCTATGAGCAAGTGAATCCAAAAGGAAACAAATATACATGTAAGTAAACTCTCAACCCTTTGGACATGTGTTTGTACTTAGTTACAGTTGGGCTATGCGTTGTGACTGGAAAGACCTGGGGAAAAACAATTATGATTTCTGAAGTTTTTCAAAAAATACCTTGGTTGTTGTGAAAGCAAATGACACTCGGGGTTTTCAAAATGAGGTTAAAAACAAAAGATTTTCTGCTGCATTGCATGGTTTTTAACAAATGGTTTTCAAATAGGGATGCATCCCGCCTTAGGAAATTAGATATTGCATTTAAAAATGCATGAGGAAAACCAGGGTCGTCACACTTTCATTGCAATTAAAAGGTATTTTTTCATTCTTCTCTAACTTATTTTTCAAAGAAAATGGGTAATGGATAATTTATGCTGGTTTAATATGGGTAAAGGGTATTTTGGGTGACACAAGAAAAGGCTTATATTCAAGGCTCAACTTGGTTAACTAGTGGTAAAAATACTTTTGGGTAGGCTTTATGTCTCTAAGTTAACAATAAGGATGGCCTAAATCATTTTCTAGGTTTCCTTTAATTTATCAAATTCAATGAACTTCTAGAATTTTTAAGGTAGTATTCTAATTATTCAGGTAATTAGCCAAATTTAAGAGTTTGGGATCAATTTACTTGAAGCACACTGAAGAAAATTTGAAATATTTATAACCTCTTAAAAGGGATGAATGGCTCTAAAACTCACGTAGGTTATAGGTCTCCACTAAATTTCTAAGTTATAGTCACTTATCAATTTAGATTATCTATATGAAACTGTGTGTACATATGTGATCTGAGACTTTGCTTTCATGGAATACTTTAGAAAATGAATAAAATGATGAATTAATCATATTCAATTCCATTAATAAGCTAAAGTTATCAAGATTATACTTTAGAAAATCCAATTCTCATCATAGTATAGGAAATGACCTAAAAATTTTCATTTTTTCAATTTTTTTTTGAAAAACCAAGGAAAACACCTAAAAATCCTAAAAAAAAACTAGAATTTGCAAGAATTCTACACTGCCCAACCTGACAGAATCATTGTCCTCAATTTTTAAAAAGTATGATGATGATAATGCATTGGGAAAAGCAAAAAAAAATAAAAATTAAGAGATATAGAAAAAAATCTAAAAAAGAAAAATAAGAAAGTAAAAACTATGTTACATACTTTATTGTCAAATGAAAATTTTCAGAGGAAAAACATTACTGATTTTGAAACTTCCCTCGGTCCCATACGAAATAAGCTGGACAGGCCTCTGAAAAGGAATGATGAATAAATTTATCTTACAATTTAAAAGTTTTCATTTTATCACAAGGCAAGATAAATTTATCTTCAAGCTGCTTCACATAATTAGAGACAATTGTAGGAGTTCGATGCAGCCTTTTTGGAAATGGAGCAAGGATGTCATATTGCTCAGTGGGTGTGACATTTTCCTGATCAATAAATTCATCTCTTTTTCTTACCAGTTTAGATACTATTTCAGCCTTTTTAAGGCCAAATTGCTCAATTATATTACCATTATGAATAATGGTAGCTGCCTTTGTTTGTTCCATGTTTGTAAATAAAAAATTAATCTCATCTCCTACATCCATATCATCAAGATATCCATTTGGTGGAATAGGACATTCCTCTTTATTAATAGTATGTAGCATTTGAGACATCATGTCCTTTAATTCAGTTATGGAATTTGTATTCTCTTTTAATTGGGCTTTAATTTGAGCAATTTTCTTCGCTTAGTATTGCATGGCTAGATGAAAATTATCTTTCACTTTCCTCTTATGTGGAGGAAGGTAAGGTCCAGGAACAAGTGGTCCTTGTTTTTAGTAATAAGGTTGGTGTTGGGCCTTTTGTGAAGCACTGTATTCATTAGTGACAGCAGAAGGATTACTCCAGTTGGAACTATATGTCTCTAAAGAGGAAAAATGTTGCTCATAAGAATGTGTTGATTCATCATCAATGGGACATTCCTTAGAGACATTTCTCCATTTCCATGGCCTCAACTATTCTATCTTGGGATGCTATTTTTATATCATCTTTTTCAGTCATAGCATATATTTCTCCCCTAGAGGATGTGGTGGTGGTCTTAGGCTCACTTGAAAAACCTACTTTTTCTGAATCAACCCAAGTTTGTGCACTCTCTGCCAACTATTCCAAATACTCTTGTGCTTCTTCAGGTTGTTTATTTAAGAAATTACCATTGCACATCATTTCAACAAATTGACGCATATTAGATTTAAGTCCTTCATAAAAGAAGCTAATGATATGCCAAATTTTGTAATCATGATGTGGACAAGTCAACAATAATTCCTTAAATCTTTCTTAGCATTGATAGAAAGTTTCATTATTTGTGGGTAAAATTCGCTATATTTTGACGAAGAGCAATTGTCTTATGTCTAGGAAAGAACTTATTTAAGAACTTCCTAATCATATCTTCCCATGTTCGTATGGAACCTGGTGGCATCGAATGAAACCACATCTTAGCCTTTTCCTTTAAAGAAAAAGAAAATAGTTTGAGTCTTATTATATTTAAGTCGATGTTTTGTGTATGTTGAGTCATGCACACTTCATCGAATTCTTTTAAATGCATGTAAGGACTCTCACTATCCAACCCATAGAATTTGGGAAGTAATTGAATTACTCCCACCTTTAAGTCAATTATACCAGCATTTGGAGGTAAAAGTATACATGGAAGTGTGTTGGTATAGTTAGGCTGTAAATAGTCTCTTAGTGATTTCCCACAAGGATTTTGGTTATGCCAATTATTCTCATGTGTTTTATGTTGGTCCTTTCTCCTATTTCCATGTGATTGAGAATGATTCCTCCATTGACATATATCATCATTAAATAGAGGTAGAGGATCATCAGCATTAAAGAGAGGATTGCTCGTCCATGAGGAAACATCATAATTACCAAAGATGAAAGGTGGTTCATCATCATTAAAGAATGGATTGTTTCTCCATGGAGAAATATCTTCTTTATTAATGTTGTGGTCTAAATTACTCTTTTGATTAGTGTTTAAATTATTCATTAGGTGCAACTGATCATGTTTTCTCTTTTCTTCTCTCTCTCTCTCTCTCTCTCTCTCTCTCTCTCTCTCTCTCTCTCTCTCTCTCTCTCTCTCTCTCTCTCTCTTTGTTTTGTTTTTTAAAGACTATCATAAATGATGCAACTTAAATGCTTAGAATGATGCACAATCAAGCAATCCCCCAAGGCTAACAAGCATAAATATTTTGATTTTCTTAAATTTATGTGGGGACAACGCTTTTAATTAGCCTGATCTAATGCTCCTACTCTCTCTAGGAGTTGATTGCTGCTTACCAGTTAGGTTCTAACCAAAGCGGTTAATACAACCCTCGTGTAAGGAGGCGTTTAGACATCAACAAACGTCGACAGGAGGTGGGGGAAGAGCGAGGCTCCATTAGACAACCCCCAATAACCATAGTGATCAAAAGCATCCGGAGTGACAGTAATTCGTGTCCTATTAAGAGGGTCTTACGAGCATGTGCTAACCCTATAGGTCTCTTTTAATTGATTTTAATTTAAAGTAAATAGTGGGGTTGCGCTCTTGAGGTGATTATCTTAGGTGGGCCAAGGAGTGGTGATGAAATCTACCCTTGATCTTGTGGGGTAGGGTGCCCTTACTAATTAATTTTCACACACCATGGCAATTCGATTAACATATAATTCACCTTAAAGCATTAGACGTGTCCTAAAATGCAATTAAAAACAAAAAACTAATGCAAAATCCTATAATGCAACAATTATAACAGATGCTTTCTATATGCAATTAACTACCAAACAATGCAAATTATTCTAAATGCAAACCCTAATCTAGAAAATAAATGAGTGAGAAGACTTACAGTGAGGTTTCTGATGAAAATCAAGTATGGGCCACCTTGTCCCACACTTGCCCTGTATTATTACAACCCTTTAAAATTGAAATTGAAAATGCAAATTACAAGGGGCCTCACTACAAGATTCACTCAAAAATAAAAAATTACTATTCTAGGAAAGCAAGGAAAATCTATCTAATTGATGAAGCTCCACTCTAATTTTCTAAAAAAGAAAAATAATAATTAGTACCGAATTTAGGAAATAAAGTGGTTATGCACTAAAAATACCTAAAGATGCACCTAAGAATGCTTAAAATGCAATTCCTAAAATTTTTTATTTTTCTGGATTTTTTTGATTTTTTTGAATTTTTTTGGATTTTTACTTAAATTTTATAAAAACTCCACTGCAAGTCCCCAGCAACGACACCAAAAACTTGTTGATTATTTAACCACAAGTGCATGGGCTATTGTAGTGTAGCTTATGCAAGTACAAGTCGATCCCACGAGGACTTGATTTAAAATGATTGAGTTTTAAATAAAATTCAACTAAAAGAATAAAAACAAAGAATATACTAGAAATAAACTAAAATATAGATTTATTCAATTGTTCCAATGTTTACAATTATTTATTTCAAGAAAAATAGAAAATAAAACTAAAAGGCATCCTGGATAAGCTTGTCCTTGGATTGCACTGTCCCTGGATAGTCAAATTGTGAATAAAACAAAACTGGGACATAGATGTAATTAAATTGGGGACTCAGTTGGAATTAAATCTGGGACATGGATGTAAATAGAATAGGTACCTAGATGGAATTAAATTGGGGATTCAGTTGGAATTAAACAGGGGACCCGTTGGGAAATTTTGAGATCTGCTAGGGGCAGACTTGTAATTTCTGGGGTTCTGGTTTTTAACGAAAAAAACTAGGAAAACACATGGGGAAGAAGAGGAGAAAACTATAGGAGGCAAGAAGGAAGAAGGGAAGAGGAAGGAGGAAAAGGAGAGGAGAAGAAAAGAAAGGCGGAGAAGATGGGAGAAAACCCACCCAGGACCGTCCGGTGAAGGAGATGGAGGAGAAGAGGAGAGGGAAAAACAAGGAGAAGAAAAGGAGATGGGAGAAAACCAGAAGAGAAGATGGAGAAGAATGGATACACAGGAAATCCCAAGGAATGGAAACGCGGGAGGAAACCCGACTTGGGTTTCCGTCCCTTGGTCGTCCGACTTGGAGAAGAAGGGAAGAAAGTTGCCGGAGATGGAACTGGAGGAGGAAGGAGAAAGGAAGAGGAGAAAAAGGAAGGGAAGAGAAGTGAAGATGGTAAGAGAAAAAAAATGATGCCTTTTTGGGTGTCAGATGACCAGAGGCGAGAGGGAGACGACGTCTAGTCTTTTGGGCATCGTCTGGTCGTCGCACAGTGGAGATGGATAAAGAGGGAAGATGAGAGTGGTCTGGTCTGCCTCCCACGAAGAAGAGAGACTGTAGAGAGAGAGAATGACAAGAAGAGAGTGGGGAATTGAGAAAGGACTGATCCAGCCGTGCGTGAGAGAGAGAGAGCTGATGCCAGGCCTTCTAGGTGTGTCACTCACCTATGGCTGGCCTGGCAGTAGGTCTGATGGGAAGCAAAGGAAAGGGAAAGAGAGAAGAAAGGGGAGAAAGTTGGCCACCCAACCTCCCTAAAGAAAACCATCCTCTCAAGAGAGAGGGGAAGGGAACTTAAAAAGAGAGAGAGACGTGTATAGATGGAGAGATTGAATAGAGATGGGAGAGATAAGAGAGGAGTGGGGTCCACTAGAAGTTTAGACTTGCTTGAACTCTGCAAGTCTTAAACTTTGTCCTGTCCTAGGACTCTTCAAATTCCTCTTTTTTTTTCATGAAACTTCATATGATCTCCATCTAATATCCTTGATTCGATTTGGAGCATCCACGGTTGAGTTGACTGATGTGCAATGCACAGGACCCAATTAGTACAATCTAAACCGTTCATTAGCTTTAACATCTAACCACTAAATTTTACAATTCAACGGTTGGATGGCCAATCAAAGATAAAATGAAATATTTTATGTAAAATCTTAAAATTATTGGTCTAGATGCTCTAATTAAATACTAAATTAGGGGTATTTTTACCAAAATTGAACACTTAACACTTTTTCTATGCAGAGACTGCTTAGGATGGTTGATAGTTTGAACATTCAAGACTTTGTTGTCTTCACATTAGCCTTTAGCACTCATGCAAGTATTCAATAGAAAATTGAGTGTTAGGCCTACTTGACCTAATAGTAACCATGCACATCAATTATTTACGCTTGTTTTTCAAAATTGTTCTTTGTATGCTATATGCACTGACTAAATCTAATCAGTCTGGTATTGTTTGGCGTTATCCACATGAAAAACTAGTATTTATGCTTCAGGTAAGCTGAGTGATTTTAACTCTGCCAATGCCGGTCCCAAGCCCAGATGAAAAAGGAGGAGGGTCTTGCGTAAGGTGCCAGCCGACAAGGGAGAAGTTGAAGATAATTTTGTTATTTATTTCCTTCTTACAAGTGAATATACATTTGTATATTAGTTTGCAAGGAAAAAATGAAAATCATTTCCAGCTTCTTAAAATATGGCAACCCTTGCGTCAGGTGCCAGTAGGCAAGGGAGAAGCTGAAGATGATTTTGTTATTTCTTTCTTGCTTGTAAGGAAGAAATGAGAATCATCTCCAACTTCTTAAAACTATGGCAAACCTAATATGACATGAATCAAAAACTAACATTCCCTCAAGCTATGGCGTTCCCCATAAGTGACAAGCTATATCAAATCTCGAGTGCGGTGAAAAATGGGCAAGGGTTGTTAGGGCATTCCCCCAAAAGCGACGTGTTACATCGTGTAACACCCCAGATTTTTTAGACATTTTATATATAATAATAACATTTTTAATAAGAGCATTTGGGATCCCATGAGAAATGTTTTATTTATCATTTTACTAAAACATCTCTTAAAAACTCCGGGTGTTAGTTTTCCTTTCTCAAAATCACATATATATTTTAAAACATAAATAAATTTTTATGATAATAGATTTAAAACAATACGCGTATCAATCAACGTCACATAAATAGGCGCCTTTATTTTGAATCAAATAAATATCCAAAACACAATAATAATATGGCCCCAGGTCTATCCATCATGACATCCATATAAATGTCCAACATATGTCTAAACATCTCAATCAAATCCAAAATATAAAGTATGCAGTCCATAATTAAATTCAAATGATAATCCTGTTTATTGACTCACATCACTGTCTAAAATTCTAGGAAAAAGGATCTTTTGCAGCTCTCACGGTTTCTCAACAGCCTTGCCTTTCCTGTTATCAGGCTCGAGATCTAAGGTATTGCAAAACAAAGTAATGCCTCAGTAAGCTATCGCTCTTGTAGGTACATAGACAATCAATGTAATAAAATGAAATAAATGAATAACAGTACTGATAAAATAAAAAGTCTATCATTTATGAAGATAACAGTATCATAAGTCATGCCAACATAAATGTCAATTTATTCCATATGCTAAAACATGCATCTCATGGAGTTAAAACATGACATGAATCAATGTAAATGAGTATACAATAAGAATAAGGGCACCTTAAGGTAATGGGTCCCACAACATCGCACTAATATCACTGATCATGAGTACTCATAGCCAACCTCTGAGTGTCGTCACACCCAAGCATACCATCCATAACCATGCTCATCATACATGCACACATAATAAGAATATGGGCCCTCATGTAGCACTAGCAACCCTCCATGGGTCTCAACCACCGCCGCTCTCCGTCGGCATCATGACGGGAGACTTAGCGTCTATCCCCATGGAAAGGCCCAGACCGGTGGTGTGGACTATCCATGCTCACCCTCCTTCACATGAATAGTTACACACCCCGGCGACGGATTTCTCCACCTTGGAACAGCTAGGAAAGAGGTAGGATCACTCCACCCTCCTTGTAAACGCCGAAAAAAGGCATGAATACGTAGGTTTTTACAAAAATTCATTTTTATTGTTTTCACGAAAAAAATTAGATGAGATGGTGTCAGAGTTAAATCTAGACAATTCATATTGTGTATGATGAGGACAGGAAAGGACCCACAAAATTTCATGACGATCGGATGGCTAGGGATGCCGAAAAACACAAAAAATCGTAGTATGGGAGTTTATGAAAACGTGTTAAAAATCATGAAAAAATGATAGATTTAGGTGGGATTTGGGAAAAATAGAAGGTAGAAATGGAATGTACATGAAAAATCAGTCTTGGAGGTGCAAAAATCACAAAAAATGGAGCACCTGGGGTTGCCGACGACGGCGAACCAGTCCGATCGTGGTCTTCGGCAATGGCGACCGGAACAGGGGGGCAAACGCAGGGTCCATGGAGTGCCACGCGGCGTGACTAGCGCGTGACGCACGGCGCTCCGATTGCGCGTCATGTGTTGTTCAGTCCCCCACGCGCAGAGTGCGTCCACAGAAGCGCCCGCTACCTTGCAGGGGGTTCTGACGTGAGGCGCTTCCACAGAAATGCCCGGCACGCGTAGTGCGCGCACGTGCGGATGGCGCCAATTGCTGGATTTTGGTCTTTTTGACCCCTTAAACCTTGATTTTAGGAGTTATAGAGGTCCAAATCACGATCCGAAAGAGGTGTTGTGATCGTCTCAATAAGGTGGACCTAGATTTAAGATAAAAATCTAGTTTGGAGTAACTTTTTAATAGAAAAACTACTAAATGCTATTAGATGATTCAGATCGAGCTGATCAATAGATGATCAGGCTTTAGATTTTTGGTTATATGTGTTAACCATGACATGATATATGGCATGACAGGTACATCAGGGCATACCCCTTGATATTGGTTACGTGTTGTTTGAGGATATTGCGATACTGAGGTAGGTGATTTCATTCACAATTTTTCAATGATTCTCAAAATCTTGATTTAGTGATTTGAGTTTTTTTGAGGCATGTGATTTATGCCTTACCATATGCGTGAGATTGATTTCAGCATGTAGCTTCTCATGTGCGGGCTATCTTTCTGGTGGTCATTGCATGCATTGTTTTTTTATATCTTTCGTGATATTCACTTGATTTTGGGTATTTTTGACATGTGGGAGTCACTCTAACTTGATATTTGAGACTATTGATCTTATAGTAGGATGTGATTTTTCACCCCGTGAGTGCCCGTAAGGGTGAAAGCGGGTGTGCAACGCAACTTTTCGTGAGTGCCTGAGTGCTTGTAAGGGTGAAGGCGAAAGTGGTGCGCGTAGTTCCCGTGAGTGCCTGAGTGCCCGTGAGGGTGCAAGGGTGAAAGCGGATGGTACAAAGAGCTGACCCCACATTGCTGTGAGTGTATGTGAGACACTCACAGGGCTTGACTGTGTATGATGTTCATACATTTGACATGCATTCATGTGTTTTTAGATTTTCTCAGATTGTGCATGTCCTGATATCATGGTTGATGATATCTTATTTATTGCAAGGACTTGGTATGTCCTTCATCATGTGATTTATGGCTTATTATTATGTTTGATCATTTTATGATCTTTATGCCTTGTGCCATGTGATTTGTTTTATTGAGTTATTTTGAATGTATATCACCTGCATAAGCATGGCTTGCTGAGGCATTGCTTTGTTTTGCAATGCCTCAGACTCAGAGCGCGATAGTCAGAAAGGGAAGAAGGTGGACTAGCGTGGAGTTAGACGGGGCTTGAGGACAGAGACTGTCAGATATCGACAGAGTGGTGTACTTTTGTTAGACTGGTATTGGCTTTTTGGCATTCTCCTTAGTCGTTGTATATATTGATAGATTAGACCCATATCACTGTATAGTTGTTATATGTTTATTCATGGATGATGTGGTGATCTTGGACAGACCCTGGAGCTTTGGAACTTTCACTATTACATATCTTTACAGTTGTAAAAATGTCATCCTGGTTTTAATTTGTGAGCATGCTCAAAATGGTTACTTTTCGTTCTGTTTCTTCAGTGTGATTTTGAGGTGAAATGACCCTCGAGGTTTTCTTAAATGGTATTTGCTTGACGATGTGAAAAGTTTTAAAACAGGATTTTTAAGTTCTGGAATCCCATCTATTTACTATAAATAAATTATTATTATTTGAGTATAAATATGGGATAACAGGTTGATAAAAACCCGGGGTGTCACAGTTTGGTATCAGAGCTCAGGCGTAGTCCATCATCATCACTTTAAGGGTTTAATTAGCATGATAGCCAATTAGTTGTTGGCTTAGACTGAGAAAGGAGAAATGCTTATACCATGGGTTATGTGTTGTTACCAAATGGCTCCTCGATGAAGGACCAGGTCTACCCCGCTCCACCAATTGCCACCCCTATTACCCCTTCCACTACACCAAAGCAAGGGGGACAGGAGGCAGACATTGCGGCTCGTATAGCTGAGAGCCTCTTACCGCGCCTCACAGAGCATATTTCGAGGCAGGTTCGGGCGGAGGTGCAAGCCTTACACCCTGTCCACCTGGCGGCAACTGCAGCAGTCCCAGAGGACTCAGTATTACAGTCGTCCCATGTAGCACCGTTGGCGCCCACACAGGTAGTTATTGAGGGAGGATCCTCGAGTATGCGTGTTCCACCAGCGAAGCAACTCCAGAGGTTTCTGAGGATGGTTCCTAGCTTCCATGGGGAAGGGGAGCTAGCAGCAGCAGAGAGATGGTTGTTCGAGGTAGAGAAGGCCTTTACGGGGATGGAGATTGCACCTGAGGATCATGTTAGATTGGCTTCATATTTGTTGGTCGGAGAAGCCGGGTTTTGGTGGAAGACCCAGCAGTAGATACATCCCCCATCTTTAGCACCATTCTCTTGGCAGGATTTTCGGAGGATATTTGATGCATAGTATTTCCCTCCTCATGCTCTGCACACCATGAAGAGGGAGTTCTCCGCATTGACACAGGGGAACCTTACGGTTCAGCAGTACTTGAACTAATTTATTAGGCTGCGCAGATTTGTAGATACCCCTTTTGCCTCAAAGCAGGAGGCAGCAGATAGATTCATCGATGGGTTAGTGCCACAGTTGAGGCATGAAGTATTGATAGCATACCCGACTACAATGACACAGGCGGCAAATCGGGCTGCGATGCTTGAGAGGGATTCGAGACGGAGTAGAGGAGAGGTGAGTCAACCCTTCAAGGGCAAGAGGCCCTTCAAATCCGCACTATCTCAGGGGAGATATGATTCGTGGTACCCTCCTAAATAGAGGAGAGATTAAGGTTAGAGAGTGTGCCCTCGTTGTAAGGGCCGACATGTGGGGCAATTTTGCCCAGGGCAGGGCCGTCAGCATCAGGGCCCACAGCAGCCTTTTCGGCTGAGCGAGCCATTTAGGTGTTATGGCTGTGGCGAGATGGGACACATGATTAGACAGTGCCCGAGAGGTTTGGGAGACAGACCACCGAGGACTAATGCCACCGTAGAGGTAGCGCCACGCAGTTAGGGCCACGTCTTTGCCATCACTTCAGGGCAGGCACAGGCTTCAAACCATGTGGTGGAAGGTACTTTTCTGGTAGCTGATAGACATGTCAGAGTTCTTTTTGATTCGGGGTCTACCCACTCATTTATTGCATGTACATTTGCATTATGCCTTGACTTGCCTACAAGCAAGCTAGCATTCGGGTTAGATGTGTCGATGCCATTAGGAGAGATAGTGGAGGCTATTGAGTACCTTGAGAGGGTATCAGTGGAGATATCAGGTATGAGGATGGATGCCGACCTCATTTTATTAGACACGATGGATTTTGATGTCATCTTGGGGAAGGATTGGCTAGCAATGTTTTGTGTTACTATAGATTGCCGCAAGAAGCTAATTATGTGTAGTGTATCGGATCGACCAGTGGTTGTAGTCCAGGGCAGGAGGAGTGATAATGGCCCTTGTATGATTTTCACCATGAGAGCAGCTCGATGTTATGCTTGAGGTTGTCGAGTGTTTTTGGCTTGCATCATGACAACTGACAGGGAGCAGCCACGGATTGAGGAGATTGACGTAGTACGAGATTTTGCGAATGTATTTCCAGACGAGCTGTTAGGACTACCTCCACACAGGGAGATTGATTTTACAATAGACTTGGTGCCGGGTACACTGCCTATATCTAAGGCACCTTATAGGATGGCCCCTGCAGAGTTGAGAGAGCTCCAGGTGTAATTGCAGGAGCTTCTAGATAAGGGTTTTATCAGGCCGAGTAGGTCTCCTTGGGGAGCACCAGTCCTCTTCGTTAAGAAGAAGGATGGATCATTGAGGTTGTGCATAGACTACTGGTTACTGAACAGTGTTACTGTGAAGAATTGTTACCCTCTACCACGTATTGACGACTTATTTGATCAGTTGTAGTCAGCACAAGTATTCTCTAAGATCGATCTGCGCTCAGGTTATCACCAGTTGAGGATTAGGGAGGAGGATATCCCTAAGACTGCATTCAGGAGTTGGTAATGCCCTTTGGGTTAACGAATGCATCGGCACTGTTCATGGATTTGATGAACAGGGTTATCCGAGCTTATTTGGATAAGTTCATGATTGTCTTTGTGGATGATATCCTGATATATTCTCCTAACCATATGGCCCACATGGAGCATCTTCGCATTGTGTTGGATACACTTCGTCGTCATCACTTGTATGCGAAGCTCAGTAAGTGTGAATTTT
This sequence comes from Warburgia ugandensis, assembly GCA_035236585.1. Taxonomy (NCBI): domain Eukaryota; kingdom Viridiplantae; phylum Streptophyta; class Magnoliopsida; order Canellales; family Canellaceae; genus Warburgia; species Warburgia ugandensis. The sequence goes on along the minus strand of CP141127.1, from coordinate 11,299,907 downwards.
GGTTAGGACATGTGTAGTTCTTGGGGCACGTGGTTTCCAAGGATGGTGTGGCCGTAGATCCAGCTAAGGTGGAGGCAGTTTTGCATTGGGAGAGGCCTACAACGATGGTAGAGGTTCGTAGTTTCCTCGGTTTAGCTGTTTACTATCGGCGATTCATTGAGGGGTTCTCGAAGATTGCCTTGCCCATGACCACTTTGACTAGGAAGGACACCAGGTTTGTTTGGATTGATGTTTGTGAGGAGAGCTTCCAGGAGCTCAAGCAAAGGTTGACTACTGCCCCAGTACTTGCCCTACCTTCAGGATCAGGTGGTTACGTAGTGTTTTGTGATGCATCAGGTAGAGGTCTAGGAGCGGTGCTGATGCAGCATGGGAAGGTCATTGCTTATGCGTCGAGACAGTTGAAGACGCACGAGGTGAATTATTCGACACATGATCTTGAGTTGGCTGCAGTGGTGTTTGCGTTGAAGTCCTGGAGACACTATTTATATGGTGAGAATTTTGAGGTATACACTGACCACAAGAGCCTCAAGTATTTCTTCACTCAGAGCGATCTGAACATGAGGTAGAGGAGATGGATGGAGTACCTTAAGGACTTCGACTTTACAATACAGTACCACCCAGGGAAAGCTAATGTCGTAGCTGATGCCCTGAGTAGGAAGTCGAGAGGTGATGCTTGCTAAGCTCTCGAGTCGATCTAGGTTTCTTGACAGGATCCTTCAGGCACAGGTGAGCGATGCTGAGATGCAAAACATGGCCAATAAGGCCGATTTTTCTAGAGGGCTCAATGGAGGTGTTAGGTTTAGGGGCAGATTGGTAGTACCTGTAGATGATCAGTTGAGACATGACTTGCTACAGGAGGCGCACCGGTCCCCATATTCTATTCATCTTGGAGGTACGAAGATGTATCAGGACCTCAGACGACACTTTTGGTGGAATGGGATGAAGAGGGATATTGGTGAGTGCGTAGCACGATGCTTGACCTATCAGCAGGTCAAGGCAGAGCATCAGCGACCAGCTGGGTTATTGCAAACTTTAGATCTTCCAGAGTGGAAGTGGGACCACCTCACTATGGATTTTATAGTGGGTTTGTCGAGGACGACCAGTGGGCATGACATGATATGGGTTATAGTTGACAGATTGACAAAGTCAGCCCATTTCCTCCCTATTAGACAGACTCAGACCATGGACAGCTTGGTGAAGCTGTACGTCAGGGAGATCGTGAGCCTTCATGGAGTACCATTGATGATTATCTCAGACCGAGACACACGGTTTACCTCAAAGTATTGGCAGAGTGTATAAGAGGCTTTGAGGTCGAGATTGAGATTTAGTACAGCTTTCCAGCCCCAGACAGATGGCCAAACTGAGAGGACCATCCAGACCGTGGAGGATATGTTGAGGGCTTGTGTCTTGGATTGGAGAGGTAGTTGGGATGAGCATTTGCCACTCGTGGAGTTTGCGTATAATAATAGCTATCATACGAGCATTGGCATGGCACCTTATGAGGCACTGTATGGCAGACCATGTAGGTCTCCTTTGTGCTAGAGTGATGTAGGAGAGAGATGGATCGTGAAGTTAGAGTTGGTTGAGCAGTGTGCAGAAAAAGTCCGACTCATTCGGAAATGATTACTTGCAGCTCACAGCTGTTAGAAGAGCTATGCGGATAGGAGACGGAAGGACTTGGAGTTTGAGGTCGGACAGCATGTATTTTTGAGAGTTTCCCCTATGAAGGGCGTGATGAGATTTGATGTAAAGGGGAAACTCAGTCCCAGATACATTGGTCCTTTTGAGATCTTACATAGAGTTAGACCAGTCGCATACCAATTAGCCCTACCTCCACAGTTAGCAGGAGTACATGACGTCTTTCATATCTCTATGCTGAGGAAGTACAAACCGGACCCATGCCACGTGCTAGAGCAGATACCACAGGAGGTACGGCCTGACTTGACATTCGAGGAGCGCCCCATACAAATCTTGGATAGTAAGATTTAGGAGTTGAGGATTAAGACCATTCCCCTAGTCAAAGTCCTCTAGCAGCATCACTCGACATAGGAGGCTACTTGGGAGTTGGAGGATGAGATGAGGCGTACCCACCCAGAACTCTTCTTGTGAGGTATGCATATTTTAAATTTCGAGGACGAAATTTTCTATAAGGTGGGTAGGATGTAACATTTCTTATAAGAAAAAGAAAAGAAAAAATAAATAAATAACAAAAATAATATAAGATAATAAAATAAATACATATAAGGTAAGGAAGAGAGAGAGAGAGAGAGAGAGAGAGAGAGAGAGAGAGAGAGAGAGAGTGCTCAAAACGCACTCTCCTCCCTCTTCATGCTCACCCTCCTTCACATGAACAGTTATGCACCCTGGCGACGGATTTCTCCACCTTGGAATAGTCGGGAATGAGGTAGGATCACTCTACCCTCCTCTTTGTGTTAAATTTCAAAGTTTATTTACTTGTAAACGCCGAAAAAAGGCATGAACACGTAGGTTTTTGTAAAAATTTGTGTTTACTGTTTTCACGGAAACAATTAGATGAGACAGTGTCAGATTTAGATCTGGACCATTCATATTGTGTATGATGAGGAGAGGAAAGGACCCACAAAATTTCGTGATGATCGAACGGCTAGGGACGCCGAAAAACACAAAAAATCGTAGTATGGGAGTTTTTGAAAACGTGTTAAAAATCGTGAAAAAACGATAGATTTAGGTGGGATTTGGGAAAATGGAAGGTAGAAATGGAATGTACTTGAAAAATCAGACTCGGAGGTGTAAAAATCACAAAAAACGGAGCACATGCGGTCACCGGCGATGACGAACCAGTCTGGTTGTCGTCTCCGGCAACAGCGACCTGAACAGGGGGCAAACGCAAGGTCCATGGAGTGCCACGCGGCGTGACTAACGTGTGCCACGCGATGTGGCTAGAACGCGCCACGCGCACTATTCCATCCCCCAAGCACAGAGCGCGTCCACAGAAGCGCCCGCTACCCTGGAGCAGGTTTTGACGCGAGGCGCTTCCACAGAAGCGCCCGGCATGCGCAGTGCGAGTGCGTGCAGATGGCACGCGCCACGCGTGTGGCGGGCCCCAATTGTTGGATTTTGATCTTTTTTTATCCTTTAAACCTTGATTTTAGGAGCTACAGCGGTCCAAATCACGATCCGAAAGAGGCGTTGTGATCGTCTCAACAAGGTGGGCCTAGATTTAAGATAAAAATCTAGTTTGGAGTAACTTTTTAATAGCAAAACTACTAAATGCTATTAGATGATTCAGATTGAGCTAATCAATAGATGATCAGGCTTTAGATTTTGGTTATATGTGTTAATCATGACATGATTTATGGCATGACAGGTACATAAGAACATACCCCTTGATATTGGTTACGTGTTGTTTGGGGATATTGCGATACTGAGATAGGTGATTTCATTGACAATTTTTTCATGATTCTCAAATGTTGATTTGGTTATTTGAGTTTTTTTGAGGCATGTGATTTATGCCTTACCATATGCGTGAGATTAATTTCAGCATGTAGCTTCTTATGTGCGTGCTATCTTTCTGGTGGTCATTGCACGCACTGTTTTTTATATCTTTCGTGATATCCACTTGATTTTGGGTATTTTTGACATGTGGGAGTCACTCTGACTTGATATTTAAGACTATTGATCTTGTGGTAGGATGTGATTTTTCACCCCGTGAGTGCCTGAGTGTCTGAGTGCCTGTGAGGGTGAAAGGGTGAAAGCAAAAGTGGTGCGCGTAGTTCCCGTGAGTGCCTGAGTGCCCGTGAGGGTGCAAGGGTGAAAGCGGATGGTACAGAGAGCTGACCCCACATTGCCGTGAGTACATGTGAGACACTCACAGGGCTTGACTGTGTATGGTGTTCATACTTTTGACATGCATTCATGTGTTTTTAGATTTTCTCAGATTATGCATGTCCTGATATCATGGTTGATGATATCTTATTTATTGCAAGGACTTGGTATGTTCTTCATCATGTGATTTACGGCTTATTATTATGTTTGATCATTTTATGATCTTTATGCCTTGCGCCATGTGATTTGTTTTATTGAGTTATTTTGAATGTATATCACCTGCACAAGCATGGATTGCTGAGGCATTGCTTTGTTTTGCAATGCCTTAGAATCAGAGCGCGACAGTCAGAAAGGGAAGAAGGTGGATTAGCGTGGAGTTGGATGGGGGCTTGAGGACAGCAACTGTCAGATACCGACAGAGTGGTGTACTTTTGTTAGACTGGTATTGGGTTTTTGGCATTCTCTTTAGTCGTTGTATATATTGATAGATTAGATCCATATCACTGAATAGTGGTTATATGTTTATTCATGAATGATGTGGTGATCTTGGACAGACCCTAGAACTTTGGAACTTTCACTATTACGTATCTTTACAGTTGTAAAAATTTCATCGTAGTTTTAATTTGTGAGCATGCTCAAAATGGTTACTTTTCGTTCTGTTTCTTCAGTGTGATTTTGAGGTGAAATGACCCTTGGGGTTTTCTTAAATGGTATTTGCTTGACGCTGCAAAAAGTTTTAAAACATGAGTTTTAAGTTCTGGAATCCCATCTATTTTCTATAAATAAATTATTATTATTTGAGTATAAATATGGGATAACAGGTTGATAAAAACCCGGGGTGTCACATAAGATGAGCTTCGTAGAAATGAGGATATTGAGATGGATGAGTGGTAAGACAAGAAAGGATAAAATTAGGAATGAAAATATTAGAGGAAATCTTGGGGTAACAACAATAGGTAATAAGATGAGGGAGATTAGACTTAGATTGTTCAGACATGTCCAAAGGAGACTGAAAACGACACCGAATAGGAGTGAGGCAATGCAAGTAGAAGGTTTTAAAAGGGCAAGAGGAAGGCAAAAAAAAAAAACATGAATAGAAGTGGTGAGGAAAGATTTAAAAACTTTGAGACTAAATGAAGCTATAGTACTTAATAGAGAGGAATTGAGGAATAAGATTCATGTGGCTGACTCCTAATTGGGATAAGGTCTTGATGATGATGTAAGATGGGTGATTTTCAACAAGGGATTTGGTGTATTGTGTCTTTTGGATTGTCATAGTAACCCTTTATAACACTAAAGATATCCCCAAAGATATCACAAAACAAATGTCACATATCCTAGATATCATAGAACATGCGACATATATCTCAGATATTATAGAAGATATCATCAGAGATATCGCAGGAGATGTGCTAACAGAAACGCCAAATATACACCGTTAAATAAACCCCTCTAGCAATGCTGTGAGACTGACAGGGAATACGCACCTTGAAGATCCAACAAAGAAGCTGGTTGGACAATGCCTACATATATGATAAAAGCTTTAAATTTAGTTTGGAATTTTCATGATTATTGTTTCTTGTCCATTTCTTTTGATTGGAAAATGAACTTACAGTTCCTTGTAGATTTGCTTGTATATCTTAAGTGGTCAGCAAGACTTATGGCTCTTAGCACTAAATTTATAGTAATCTGTAAATGGTTTTCAGGATTGTATTTATAGTTATCTGCATATGGTTTTCAAGATTGAATTTATAGTTATCTCCATGTGGTTTCAAGACTGAATTTGTAGTTATTTACATATGGTTATGTTAAGCGGCCAACAGGAACTAATGGTTCTTGGGACTGAATTTATAGTTATCTGCAGATGGTTTTGCTAAGTGACCAATAGGAATTAGTGGTTCTTTGAACTAATTTATAGTTATCTGCATATGGTTAGGCTAAGTGCCCAACAACACATGATTCTTGGCCTATAGGATTTTAAGTTATTTGCATGTGGTTTCTTGGGGGACTAGTCTGCTTGTATATGCTAAGTGGCCAAAAAAGTTTAAGCAAGCATGCTTTGAAGTTTATGGATTTACAGATGGCTCTAACATACTTTAGATAACTCACAAATGCTTTTTCAGATAGAATAAGAGGAGAAATGAAAGAAAATGCATGATAGAAATACTGAGATCCTTAGTAGAGTTTTCTTACTGCTATTACTCATAGTTTTGACATCCTTTTTTTGGTTTGTTTTGATTTGCAAACCTTGGTGTATGTTTGAACAGTGGATAAAATTCTCACGACAAGCTCAATATGAGTTTGCTATGAAATTTAAATGAATTGTTGAAACGTCAACGTTGGGAAGATCATAGACTAGTTTGGAACGTTGTGAATATAATATACTTAACATATGACTTCTGCTTGCCATGAGAAGTTGTTAAATAAGCATTACGTAATGGATACCAAGCATGGTATACAAGATCCATATTTTTGTTTGTTATTTGGCAAATAATGCATCAAAATATCATTGAAGGGAAAATTGAAACGATCCCTTTTCCCAAATACAAGCCTTGATTGAAGGTTTAGATTTTCAGAGAAACAAAACTATTCAAAGGAGGATCTCTTCAAATCATCTTCACAGATCAATCTCCCAATATAGAAGAAAGGTTGGGAAGTTAGAATCTTGACTGTAGTTTGTAAAGATCTCTCATCTTCCACAGGAATAACCACCTGCCTGGCTGTGATTGCTGTTGGGGATGGAGGCAATTTGTTGTTCATCATCCTCTAGAACGGATACTTTCAGATGGAGGAAGAAGAACCCAGCAAGAGGAGGTCACGATTTGCTGTTCGACGTCCTCTGAAAATCATATTAGTTCTTGCTGGGCATCTTCTGGAATAGATATTTTCCTTTTACAAGTTGTCAAAAGGTAAAGTACTTGCTATCAGGTCAAACTTTCAATGTATAGATGGAATGTCAAAGAACAACTTAGCTGTCCAAGGTGGACTCCCATTAATAGTGTCAATATTGGGTGCAAGTTGGGTATGATTGAAATCGGTGCTAAGTCCATCGTAGAATTGCGATGATTTAAAGTTCAGGATATGTTTGAAAATTCTGAAACGGATGGTGCTTTCGTACAATTTTACCCTCTACTTAAGAGAGACATGGAATAAAATGGGTGATGAATTTTATCCTTTGGAAACTTACTTTTACTAGATTGGTTTTTCTCTAATTGAATCAAAATAGGAGGTCGGTTCTCCTTGAATTGAACCTAAATCCTAGGGTGATATTAGAAATGGACAAAATTGTGGGAGCTTCCTTATCTTCAAAACAGAGTCCTAGTAAGAGTCTGTGCTCAAAGGTGTGTAAAGAAGTTGATGCACCATTTTTTCATGAATGGTGATTTCTTTGAAAGATTTAATCCTTTCATTTTCTTTGGAATACTTTGATAGGCTGGAAACCAAATTTCAAGACCTTGAATGTTTGTAATCTATTTTATTATAATTGAAAATCATAATCGCTAACTTTTTGTAAATTTTTTTTTAGAGATTTAAGACAAGTGGGTAAGATCATCCAAATGCATTGATTTTTTTTTTATAGGTAGCCTATTTTAGATATTCCAAACCAGATTAATGGCTTATATCTTTCAAATAAAAATAACCATTCATGAGGAAATGGGGTGTTTCTTTGCACGCCCATGAGCGCCGACTCTTAGTGGGACTCCTTAGAAATAGTAAAGAACTTTGGGGATGTTGAGGCGAAGGTTTACAATCGTCGGACTGAAAAGTAGTACTGGAGGAATGTGAAGTTCTTCCAAGAGAAGCGAACTCGCTTATTGGTGACGGCAGTGAGATTAGTTTATGGAAAGATAAATGGGATGATTTGTGTCCACATTCCCACCGCTGGCAGTCAACCGCGAGGTGGGACTGAATTGTATGACAACAATGCTAACCTTTCAGTTGCTATAACTCCCTTTAGGTCCATCCACTGACAATTGGCGTCGGTCTTTTATTGACCAGTTCCCTGACGAGATTAAGGAGAGGTTGAGGTCCACGGGTTTCTTTCCAGGTCAACGGGCGGAACCTGGCGTGGGACTCTGCACTAGATGGATGGTCACTTTTCGGTAAAATCTTGTTGTAACTTTCTTTCTTTGAATAACTTTAGCTCTTTTTTTGTGAAACCTTTAATGTCTTCCATGGGTGAAATTTTTCCTTCGGCCCTCTTACACAAAAAACTTCCGACGGCAACAAGACTTGATCACCATACCCTCGCTCCATGTCCATTTTGCCGAGTGGGAATTGAGCATGAGTTACATATTATCGTCTACTGTCCGTAGGCCTTACCACTTTAAAAGAAATTAATGGACTCATTCAATTGAGTCAGTACCAATTCCAGGGATGGAAAAAGTGACTAACATTTGGTTGTGGAAGGGTAAAACCATTTCGAATGTCCGTTCTAGCAGCTAATGCTTTCCTTGCGTGACATGTTCGGAACGAAAGAAACAGAACTGTGCACGCTGGAAGATAGGCATGAAATCAGCCATGGGTCAATTGGTCGTTGAGAGTAATTTGAATCTTTTAACTCACCAAAGGATTTGTCATTCTTTCTTTCTCATGAATAACAAATTCTCAAGTATTGGCAACAAACCAACATGAAGTTAGCAGGGCAAGAGATTCAGGTTTCACGGGAACCTCCACCTGCAGAATTTGTGTAGTTATCCTTCGATGATTTAAAACTGACTAATCCAGGTGTTACAGGTGCCAATGGTGTGATAAGAAATTTCAAGGGGGAGTTATTCAATAATTGAATTCTTAACACAAAACCAAATAATGAACCAAAATAGACGGTTTGCATAAAGGATTTAAATTGGCTGCTGATCTCGGTGCTACTAGTCTGCAGCTCGTCGGGGACTCGTTATCGGCTGTGGAAGTGGTAAGGGCAAGAGCATCATCTACACCCATGACAAAGAAAATGGGATGAAGTGCTGCCAGTTATTAACTAGATTTCAAGTGTTTTGTTTAAACATGTTTACCGGGCGGCAAATGCTGTTGCGGATCTCCCTGCAGCTTGCGTCGTCAAGAAAGTCAAGTATGACTCTGCCTTCCTTCATGGTGTCCGCTAAGGCGTGTTAGTTTTGGGCATGCTTTGACCGTAGCTTGCTGTTTGCAGGTCGCTCAATGCTCAATGTCAGTAGAAGAAGGGCTTTGGTTTCTTCAGTAAGGCTTCTTGGACTACCATTCCAATCTGGCCCAGTAGTTAGCCCTTAAGAGCACTGGTTTCCAAAAACTGACTCTAATCAGCTTATCCTTAGATTCTAAGCTTGGTATGGTCTGTGGTTTGTTGGCCTTTGGTTTGTTTGTTAGTCCTGTTCGTATCAAAGTTGTAATTTCGTTATTTTCACTAATGAATTTTTAGTTTTATGTAAAAAATAACGGAGTAGTGACCAAAGAAATTGGGTGCGTCATCCACCAATCAGACCATTACATTGATCCCCATCATAATCACTGCGGCCCAAGTTCTACCCTAAGCCATCTGATTGGTGGACAGCTTATGTAAGACCTTTTGGCATATCGCAGCTTATCACCTCTACTACAGCTTTATGTGGTGTTCGAGTCCTTAGACCCGTACAGCAGACCTGAACACAACTTTCGGTTGGACTGCGTCCAAAAGATAAATGACTTGTGTCCACCACCAACAGAATATTAATATCTCTGCAGCATGCAGGCACAATGCTGCCTGTCCACAAGTAGTCGGCAGCGCAATTACCGTAGTTGCCAAACTCTACTTAACAATTCCATTGCTGGGCTATTCCATTTTGGGTCTCGAAATAAGAAAACCTCGGATCTCACCAATTTCAGAACAGAATTATTAATAGTCGCATCTGCAACAAAATTTTGATTTAGAAAGATAAACAAAAAGAAGGGCAGAAATAACCAAAGTTCTGTCCCAAAATGGCCACAACAGACCAGAATGGGCGAGATGAGCCTAGATTGGCCCAAATTTCACCGGTTACTTATACCGTCAATTCTGTTCTTACTTTCACTCTTGAAGGCCCATTCCAAAGACTCCGGCCGGAGCAGATGGAATTGATAACTACGGCAAGAGCTCAGCTGACGCCCACAAAAAATTACTCGCATTTTGTCTCATAATATGTAGCAGCAGCTTTACGTGCAGAAATTTACTATTGGCAAAACTAAACGAGTCCAAGAACCAAAGACCAGAAAATTTGGAGCTGCATCAAATCGGCCAAATTCCGTGGCAGGTCAACAAATTCTGATACCATGACACAAGTCTCTTCAAGCATAGTTTACGACAGGCAGCTAACTGGGCTAGAGGTCAATGAAATGATGTTCCAGCGTTTAAGCTAACCAAGTTCTTACTCAATAGAGATTGGCGAGGGCTGTATTTTTGAAAATCCTGTAACCAATAAATTTTGCTTAATTTGCCCATGAAGGAAAAACTGAACCGTAACTGATAAAATAACAACCAAGGCGCAAGAATGAAACACAATGTTTCAAGACCCTGCTTTCAAGCATCTTCAGACCACAAAGAAAAACAAAATCTGGCGCAATGAGTATAAAGTACTGTGTCGCTCGGGCGGAGTCCTGCACAAAAGTTGGAATCAGGATAAGATTTTCATTATCCCTTACCTAAAATGTTCTATCAAGAATGACAAAAATAGATAGCTTTTGAAAATGTCCTCCGTACCTTCTTCAATGAGCATTTTAGTTTCAGGCAAATTGTAAGATTGCCAAAAATTTGTTGAATCTATCTTTTCTTTTCTCGCTTTTCTTGTATCCACTCAAAATAGTTGTCCAAAATCAATGGCCAGGCAAGGTTTGGATCATAGTTGTCAAGGCTCGGGAAATTTATCTGTTACAGAAGTTGAAGAGCAGTTCACATTAGACCATATCTTCACGGGTCAATTACCATACTAAGGGTAAAGAGGCTAAAAATCAGTATAATAGAAATCATTCAGAAAGCAGTTCACATTAAACCATATCTTCAAGGGTCAATTACCATACTAAGGGTAAAGACGCTGAAAATCAGCATAATAGAAATCATTCAGAAAGCAGCAGTAGAAATGGCAAACTTCAGCCCTACCTCGTTGCAGAATCGAAGAAAGCCCATCCACTGGTCCATATTTATTACCTTGTAGTCATTCTGATACTGCAAAGATCCGGGTAGAGAATCTCAAATATAAATTTAAATGAGTAACCAATTCTATGATGATTCATGCACACCTTGTAGCTAACATGACTCATGCGTGCAAGAAGGTGGAGGAAGACAATTTCTCAATATTGACTCCAAGAACTATTTCCAATTTACCTTTAGATACTCAATAAGTGAATCAACCTGTGGTTGGTACTGGGACCCTAAAACCAGATCCAGCAGTTGACATATACTCTCAATGTCTATACTTTTTTGCTTCTCCTCTGGGAAAACAAATAGCAAAACATTCAACAGCTGAATACATGGAACAGAGGTAGCCTATCCCCTTAGCTTAGAACAAAGCAAATTAAGAAATTAGTATACCTGTTAAACAATAGCGAAATGCATATGCGTAGAAATCTGAGAAATTTTGCAGCCTCCTAACCTTTTCAAAATGCCAACAACAAGACATTAGCAAGGCTAAATTCTAATTTTCGTACCTTGACTATTGATTCAGCAATGAGCAAACAAGAATTGAAATCTTAAAAAGGCATGCTCCATAATTATTGAGGATAGGAATGCTGACAAGGCGAAGTAGTTTCAGATCATACTTCTTTCTCCAGTTCTGGCAGTGCCTTCTTTAATTTTGCAATGGTGTCAGCTCGTAGAGCTTTTAGGCCTCTTCGCCACTCTTCCTGTTGTCAATAGGGTGGGATGTTGTGAAAATCAATGTGAAATATCAAGAACTGTTCCATCTTAAAATTTTCATCTCAGCTACTGAAGACCAAGGAAACAGTTATTTTCCACAATAAAAAGATTAAATAAATCATTCCATTAATATTTAGAGTATGAAAGAAATATTTAAATACCAGAGTAAAATATCCCTGCTTTTCAGCTTTCATTTTCCTGCACAATACGATTTATCATTGATTTAGAAGAGTCTAAGCATGCCCACAAAACAGACCTAGTGAAACATAAAATACTGAAAACATGACATGTCCAAGTTTACCAGGCAAGCATAAGTATCCTGACATCAGTGTGATCCACTTCCATGTCTGAACACAATGCCTCAATTCCTTCTGGACTGTTAAAGAAAGAAAATGAATGTCACAGAATTTCATATCACAAGAAGGAGATAAAAGGCTCTTCAATTTTTCACAATACAAAAGGACTTTGCAAAGTACAAATGACTTCTGTGCTAAATCGCCACAATGATAAAGGAGCGCAAAAAACCACCACTCTATCCTCTACTCTTCTATCCTACCTCTCTCTCTATCTTTTTTCAATTTCTCAATCTCTTTGGGATCATTCCCAAACAGACAGCCACAGACACGGCTCTCCATCTTTTGTTTCCATTTTTCAATCCCCATGTGATGATTTAACGGAGACAAACAGAGACACAGACGCATGCATGTGTGCACATATTATATAAGCAAAATTGCACATAAAGAAAAAGGATCGCTCACTCCATGTTTGCTTGAAGAGTAAAACTAAATGGAAAAAATGACTCCTTTTCATTTCCAGAAAATTAGTCCATTTACTTTTACTTTGTTAAGGAATAATATAATTGAAGCAATACCTGATAAGCATCGGCAAGCTAACCATTTCTCTTAATCAAGGCAGCTATAAAGAATTTTGAAAAGTGCTGTCAAAATCTATTTCATGAACTAATATAATTTTCTGTGTTTCACTAAGGATTTTCAGGAGTATCGAAGACTGTTATGGCAGTCTTGTTTGGTTGGCATTATTATTTCTGGCGCATGCTAGATCACTTGCAATTGCCAAATCATGCCAATAACAACACTTTCCAAGTGTTTTAAGGACAGAAAATGATAGCCTCACCCTGAATGCAAGGATGCTGCCAAGGACTGCAAATAGCTGCCTGCACCAGTAAAGCCGGACCTGCCCTTTACAGTCATGGGGGGAATCTTTGAATTTGAGTTCGAACTAGCACGTCTCTAAAATAGTCGTAGAAACCACTTGAACCCACACTTCCACAAAAGGAAAAACATGATAATGTGTCCATAAATACCAAAATTCTAGCAATATTATCATGATAGGAACCAATTAGGAGTGCAGTTATCAATATCTTAATAATTGAATAATTGTTAGGTTAGAAGGTGTTTTTATTTTACATTATTAGAAATCTTTCTTTTTATGTTTACTTAAGCTAAGAGTAAAGTCTTGCTATTTACTTAGGAGCCTTTCTTATTTCTAAATCTTTTTATATTATTTATTGAGTTATGTTCAAACTGGACTAATTTCCTATTTGATAGTAGATTGTTTTGTGTTTAAGATTTGTCAAAGTATTTATATCAGAGTGTATACATCTTCAAGAGAAACTAATAAGAAAAGTATAATTTAGCTCAACTGTGAGTTAGGAGATCCGGGGTACTTTTGAATTGAACCTGAAAGGAGGTCTGACACCCTCGAAGTGATCATCATATTCCTCTATCTTCCTATTGTTTTTTCTTTTAGAAACAGCATGTAACATCCTTTTTATTAGTTTGCCATGTTAAAGAGAAAATCCCATAGATTCTGGTATTCTTCATAGCCATGTCAAAAATTTTATGCAATAGAAGAATCAAATAATGGACACTAACTATTTGCAGAAGGGTCACTGCAGTCCAATTCTTCCTTGTCCCCTCCTCTTGGTTTCACTTCAATGATTCTGAACCCCATGAAATGATTCTGATCAAGCGGGTGGGATGAAATCTACTCGTATGCAAAATATCATTAACGACGATGACAGGCTGGGCCCTGATTTATATACTTTTGATTTCTTACAGTTAGAAATATGAATCTCTTTTTTGTTTTTTGTTGATACTCAACCAACAACACTATCAAAAGGATTAAAGCGAAACACAGGAGGCAACTTTAATTAAGTCATCATCAAAGCCTTATTCTAGTTAGGGGTTGGCTACACAAATCTTGTTATTCCATTCCCCTCTATCAAGTCTCATGGCTTCATTTGGTCAGTAAGTTTTTAAATCTTCCTTTTGGGCCTTCCCCTTGCCCTTTTAAAGCCTTCAACTTGCATCAACTCACTCCTTCTAACTGATGCCATTTTTGGCCTTCATTGGACATGTCCAAACCACCTAAGTCTACCATTCCTCATACTGTTACCTATTGGTGTTCTCCTCTGTTTCCTCTAATATTTTCATTTCTAATTCTATCATTTCTTGTCTTTCCACTCATCCATCTCAACATCTGCATTTTGGCTGTACTCATCCTATATACATGTTGTTCCTTAACTGCCCAATACTCCGATCCATAGAGAATGGCGTCCTTACAGCCATCCTACAGAATTTTCTCTTCAGTTTGAGTGGCACCAGCCAACCACATTATAACTCAAGAGGTACATCTCCAGTAGTTCCAACCCACTTGTATTCTCTGGGTAACATCCCTCTCCATCTCCCCACCCTCACAAATTATCAATTTCAAGTATCAAAAGTGGTCTTTTTTAAGACTTATTGGTTATCAATCCTTACCGGTACTTCATTTCCACTCCTCACTAAAATTGCATTCCATATATACTTTATTTGGCTAATTTAAAAATTTTTAGATCTCTCTACAACTCTAGCTTTATGTTTTTGCACTCTCGTCTTGTTAATTAAAACTATGTCAATTGCAATATTATGTATCATGAAATATCCTCATACAACTATTTTGTTAACTCATCTATAACCAATGTGAAAAGGTACAGGCTTAATGCCAATCCTTAATACAATCTTATAATGATATGGAAATCATCAGTCTCTCCTCTAGTAATCTTAACATTTGTTATCGCTCCCTCATGCATATCCTTAACTATGTTTATATACACCCGTCAAACCGCTTTATAGCCCAACACCTACCATATTAACTCTCTAGGGACCCTATCATAAGCTTTTTCTAACACAATAAATATCATATAGAGGTCCTTCCTCCTCTCCCTACACTTCCCTATCAATTGATTAAGTAGGACAATAACTTCCATAATAGACTCCCAAGCACGAAACCAAGCTAGTTTTTTTATACACTTATCTCATGTCGTATCCTCTTCTCAATTACTCTTTCACAAAGGTTTTTGATATGGCTCATAAGTTTGCTTCCACAATAATTACTGCAACTCTCTATGTTTCCTTTATTCTTATAAATTGGTACGATAGAGCATTTTCTCTATCCACCTAGCATTTTCTTCAATTTTACAATCTTGTTAAACAATTTTGTCAACCAAACTACTCCAGTATCTCCCATATACTTCCAAACCTCTATTAGTACACCATCGTGCCCCAAGGCCTTTCCTGATTTCATATTTTTCAAGGCCTCTTTGACTTCAAGTATCCTAATCCTATAATCATATCTATACAATCTAGCATTATTTAGGCTTACGATTCTTTCAATATCTATATTGTTAGGACAATTGTTATTCGGTAATTTTTGAAAGTAACTTTCTCACTTCTGATTGATCTTATCGTCTTTGACTAGTACCCTTTGGCCATCACTTTTAATGTATTTAACGTGGTCTACGTCCTTACTCCTTTGTTCTCTTATTTTTGCAAGTTTACATCTATCTCACCTTCTCTTAATCTTAAACTATCATCATATAATTTCATATTTGGTTCACTTACTACTCTCTTAGCAACCATTTTTTATTATTCTTATATTGCTCAAAGTTTTTGTTATTCTAATTCTTTGCCATGCTTTAAAACACACCGGTTTCTCTTTAATAACTTTCTGCACTTTTTCACTTCACCATTAGGTTTCCTTCATTGGTTGATTTTTACCTTTGGATACTCCCTTGTCACTTTTTTAATGGACTCGGTTATATTTGTCCACATGGTATTTACTTATGTTTCATTGTTCTACTGTCTCTTTATCATCAACTTGTTTGTAAACTATCATCATATAAAGAGAAATTGAAGCAAAAGTATCATACCAAAATTGCATATATTTCTAACAAGGTTTTTATGTATTTCACAACTCCACATTCGTTAGAAGGTTATAACCAAGCAGAATATCGAGAGAGAGAGCAATGCACCATACAATGGAAAAAAATATTTGCAAAAAACTATCAACAATTGAGGGACAATGTAGAATGAAATAGCTGCGTAATAGCAAATAAAATCAAGAACTAGATGGACATCCATGAGAAATACTTAACCAATACTAAACCCAAGTGGAATACTTTCAAAACCAACACCACATTTATGACGTAACAAGTCTACTTAAACCTTTAACACACAGGCATAAAAATAGAATAGGAAATCAATGGTCCTTTGGTCAGACTCCTAGAACTTCCAAAGAAGCATTCTAAAAACCATTCACAATTTGTGAAGACACCAAATCAAATGCAATTATTCTTTGTATGAACAAACCCCAAAACAGATCTAACCTTACCACCCAACAATTTCTAATCATGGAGCCACATTGGATCTCCTTCGCCATGTTAAGTTATTTATTCCACACTTAAGCTCACAATCTAGGCATACAACACTACATAGTCATCCTCTTTCTCTAAGCCTTTTTAAATTGGTTTCAAATTACATCTAGAAGCATAAAATGAGGAACATGATAAACTACTTATTTCATACTTTACCTAAAAATCTAGGCATTACATGACCCCATAGTCATGCAATTTCTCTAAGCCTCTAAAACTAGTTAAGAATTCATCCTACAGCTTATAATATAGAACTTTGTACAACATACCACTGCCATACAATGTGCTCGCTCACCATAAATCATCACACAATAAACCATGTCATTCCTTGCTTCATACATAGTATAAGTACTTCAATCATAGTGGAAACTATTTCCAGGATTTTGTCATTAATATCTCCAATTCTCTTTGGGTTAATTTCTTCTTTTCTTTAGACCTTTCTTGAGCAAAAATCCACAAATGTACCATTGAAGCCCTTAACAACCAGGCGATACTCCTACAACACAGGAAGGATCTCCATCTACCGACCCATAATAGAAAAGGGCAGCCCAGTGCATGAAGCTCTCGCATATGCGAGGTTTAGGGAAGGGGCGGACTAGAAAAGGTCTATAGTAATTACTTAACGAAAAGTAGAATAAAGAATTACATAATAATGCATTGAAGGGAATAGAGTAACTACCACCATGATTCCTGCAATGAAAAGCAACACTTTAAGGGGGTTATGTTATCCCAAACAAATCAGATAAAAAAGAATTAGAGTGTAACCAGCCCCAACCTATAAAAAGTAGTAAGGTGTCCTATTAAAAGGACAATCACATGCACTCTTGCTCATTTTCCAGAAGCATGAATGCTTGCCAACCTCCAAAGGTCCCTAAATCATCAATTGACACGAGCTATAAAAATTTTCAGATTGCTTTCCACCCGAAGTGATTCGCCTTTTTTGTGTGTATGTGGGTGTGGTTAAAGGTTTATAGAAAGGGTAGGATAATTCTTTTTCCCCTAAATGCAAACTGGCTAAGATGCAGTCACTTCTGCTACGTTTGACATTCGATTGTCACTAGTTCCAAGCAAAGAACAAAAGAGGAAGTTTTGGAATATGTTCATGGTTTCAGACAAAGACGAAAAATATTATTAGCAGGTAAATATGTTGCATGTAAATTATGTGCTTCTTATAGTCTGAGTCTAAGACATGTTAAAGGAGTGAAGGGAAATTCAGCCTTAAAATCATGCGGGCGGTTGGAAGTTGAGGGAGAAGGGGGAAACAAATTATTCAATGTAACTGAGGTTCTAAAGGTTACATTGTTTGGTGTGGATAGCAAGGCAGGACATGATTGTAGAACTTCTAACAATCCCTTGCAGAAGTCCTTCATCCATAGAAGCAATACTCAATGGAAATGGTCAGGCAAAGGGGTCCACATGATATCTAACCAAACCAAATGGATGACTACCACCAGTTATACTTTACAACCAACATTCCATAGCTTATATCCTACCAAGAATCATATTAAAAAATTAGAACCGCTTTAAAGGGAACAAAGCAAGTATCTGGAGCTGATATGTGCTGCTATATGTAGAAATAGGAGAGTCTAGATTCATTGCAGGATGCAGATGAGTCCCTGCCAGAATCAAGGTCTCTACTTGTTTCAACTGCTCCTTGAAAAGAAGAATAAGAGAACCCAAATGTTTTCAGGCTTCAGCATAATGCAATGACTCTTGCTTGTGATCTTTCAGCAGCATGGCCACCCCATGTAATTGGAAGTAGTTCCTTGATCAATTTAAGACATAGAATAGAATATGCAAGTTACCAATGATAGAAGAATATATAACAAGATAGTATGATAAACTAGTAATAATTAGTTACTCACTACTTATGAATTCCTTCAAATGGATCAGAAGTATGACTTCCTTCAAAAGGATCAGAAGTATGACTTCCTTCAAAAGGATCAGAAGTACTTTAAACTTAAATAAGTCTGAAAGTCATAACGAGCTTTTTGAATTCAATCATACAGATTTACATTATATAGAGAAGGCCATGTATGCAGAAAGATTCATTCACTCACTCAATCATGCCTGAGGATTTATCTGCATATGTATAGAAAACATGGTCAATCCGTTCCAGTTCCTTGATAATAGCTTTACTCGAGGCTGAACAAGGTGAAGACAATAAGCACAGAAAGTTCAGTTAATAAAAGAAATATATTATGGCAAGGTACAGTTGAATAGAAATGAATAAAATTGGAGAACTAGAAGATGCGCGACTGCAGAATCGCCAAATAGCAAGACATTAGAGAGGATAATTGTTCTGATACATAGATGCTCTGTTAAGTCATAAATATTAATAGCAAGACATAGATGTACTCGAGGCTGAACAAGATGAAGACAATACGCACAGAAAGTTCAGTTAATATAAGAAAAATATTATAGCAAGGTACAGTGGAATAGAAATGAATAAAATTGGATAAATTAGCAGACGCACAACTGCAGAATCGCCAAGTAGCAAGACATTAGAAAGGACAATTGATCTGACACATAGATGTTCTGTTAAGTCATAAACTTATTTTGCTTGAAAAACTAATCCTGAAATATTGATGGAAAATACTGAGTTTCAAATCCTGACTCAAAAATATATATTTTAAGAAAAGTAAAAGAAATTCAGCCCATGGAACGTACAAAAGCTGTATGAAAAAGATCATAAGACGAATGTTCCTTCAAAAAACAAACTTAGATATATGAAATGTGATATATTATTTAGTGATTGATCACAATGGAGAAAGCCTACACATGAAAAGGAGGAGAGACAGAATAGATGTCGATTTCTAGGGCAAGTCATTGTTGGGACTGAAGTCGCTGAACAGCAGTCATATAAGCTTCCAAGTGAAGATGGTTTAAGTGGCTTGCCAGAAGTAAGCCCCATCATAAATCACCACGAACTTTGCAGTCCAGACACCACGATACAACACCAACTTCCTTCTTACCACATTTTGTCCCCTTCAATATATCTGATATAAAGGAAGAAGGGCAAACACTATATGGAGGCCCAAGACAATATAGCTGAAGGTTGCTGATATTCTCAAACAAGAGATTGAAATTTTGTAGTAGGCATCGTAAAACAGAAAATCTACCCTGCTTACTGACAGAAAAATTACCCAATACCAGCACCCAGGGATTTTCCTAGTCCAAGAACCTACGTTCTACTCAACAATTCTAGAACACTAAAGTTAAATCTCCCTACAATTGAACTTCTGCCCAGCAATATGTGAAGGCATATACACAATGATTTTCTATTAAGGCATCACTAAACATGCCCTTATACATCACCAAACTTCTTTGAAGAGTCCCAAAGACAACAAAATATGCTCACAGAAGTGTTAGAATGTGTGAATAACTGATGCATTTGAACAGTACAATTAGAGGAATGGATGCACTTTCTAGAATGAGAAAACATTACTCAAGCATACTTTCACTCAAGACTCAACATTACTCAAGCATACTCAAGGTTGCCAGAGTTCTTAGCCAATAACTTAAAATAGGAGCCAAGACCAGACGACAAAAAAGAAGGGCCCTACATCACAGACCAACAACACATATGCAACTCAATGGTTATACACACTATCCATACCAAAGATTAAGCACTAAAGCACAGGTACCCCGTAAACCACCAGTGCAGCATATTAGACAAAAAAAGCACATGTCAAATCAATGTTCGATTTAGTTATCTAAGCTCTAGAAAAGACAAGTTTATTGAACTTAAAACTGGATACTCTCCATGAGATATAACCTTTGGTTTCACGTTGTCGCATAAAAGTTACAGATATGGTTAAGATTTACATCAGAACAGAACAAAGACACAAAAACAAGTACATGCATGTACAAGTAACCTATTTAAACCATCTCTTTAAAGATTACTACTCTTACAAACATCTCTCAGCCAAATATGGTAATGCACAATTCACTTGCAAAGCAAACAAATTTAACATTGAGTTCTCGCAACTAGCCTTTCTATTCCATCGTTCAGCTAATTAAGTAACATACACCATCAAGAACCCATTTTCAAACTTGCATAAAAATCCTTCAAAGGAATTCTTTCTTTGCTTCAATCCATTCCAATCGCATAAACAAGCACAAATCACAGCAATTACAGTTCACCACACCGAACAGGAACGCAATTGAGATTCCACAATCACAAAAAACTTTTCCCTAAACTTGGCCGCGCGGAACTTGCATTTTTTCCAAGTAAAAAATGTATCATTCAAAAGATAATTCTGAGGCTGAAATCGAACACGAAAACCGAGAGAAAAGAAAAGACAAGTGTCGGAGATGATTACCAGAGCGGAAGATATCGACGGCGGGGGAATTGGCAGAAGGTGTAGGGTTTGCAGGCCCGGTTCTTCTGGTGGATGAACGACGCATCTTGAAGAAACCAGACGAGGAAGGAACAAGAGAGAAATGAGAAAACCCTGGCTGGCCAAATCAAGGGGTATCACTCGCTTTCCCTTCCCTTCTCTTCTTGTAAATAAAACCAAACATACAATACTTTTCTCGGGCTCTTATTTATTAAAATTATTAGAGAGAGAGAGAGACGTAAGTTGGGGCGGCTTCCTCTTCTTCTCTCCTGCGTGACCGTTTTCCCATTGAACTCCGCGTCCCAAACAGTAAATGGGCAATACTTCAAGAGTAAGAAAGTGGACTTTCTGAGCCCACTTTGGTGACGTGGATGCCATCGCATTCGTTGTTTAATAGGAGATCATTAGTCCCGGTCCCCTTGCCGCTGAGGTCAGCAAAATTGGATGATCTAGTCCCTTGATCAACTAAATCTGCCAATGGTTCTTGTTGGATTTTCGGGGACTTATTCTTGTGACAGAATGTTTAGTGAGCAAGGTCCAGTTCAGGAGAATGCCATTATAGTGGGATGAGTCACTTTAATAGTCCATTTGGTTACTTAAAATTGGCCTTAAACTAGTTCAAACTGAATTTCGATGGTTCCTTGAAGACATTTCTGATCATAAGCATCGTGATGTGTATGAGCATATATAAGTTGAAGAGTTTCGCTGTTTTTGTTGTGAGATGGGCCTTTGTTTTCCATGGGACTTCTCGTACCATGCTTTTGTAATTGCCTTTGGGCTTGCTTTTGTATGAAGATCTCCCTAAGAGTCCACGTTATCTTCTTTTTTTTCATGTATTTTTAAACGATCAATAGAAGGGGAACCTTGGCACAACGGTAGTATTGTCGTCATCTGACCTTAAGGTCATGGGTTCAAGGCATAGAAACAATCTCTTGTAAAATGCAAGATAAGGCTACATACTATTGACTCTTATAGTCCGCCCCTTTCCTCAGCTTTGTATATGCGAGAGCTTCATGCACCATGGCTCAAAAGCTCTGTAGGATGTCTATGTTGATACCATCCACTGCTGTCGAGACAAAGTGGAATGGGCTAACCTTGTGATGGGTGACAAGTTTTACATCGACGTGTGTGTTGGGGTTAATAGGCACCATTGGCTCAGTAGATTGAAGTCCCAAACCTTAAGGGTCTTTGGGGAAAGAAAAGTGTGTAATCACATATCGTTTCTTCGTTGTTCTTCTTTTTGTTGGTGGAACTTGTATTTTCGTTTTTCTTAAGCACTTGCTTGGCTTTCCGGTTTTTGACAGTCTAACTACATACGCTTATTATATGATCAGTGAGTATGCACTCCGTTACCTGATCAAAACTAATCCTTGACTTGCTGGAGTCAATTTGGGTTTCATTTGCACCGAGTTCTTGTCAGAACTCCCAAGTTTTGTTTTCCCTATCGAATCAGTAGTTACAATAACTAAACAGCCTATTATTGTTGTTGTTCAACACTGAACGATTCGATGGGACAGCCAAAATTCAAATGAACTTTGATCCAGACATCAGAGGTTGTAGCTGAAGAATTCTGTAATTAAGATCCATCCAATCATAATACAAGTTGATTATAGCTATGATATAGGAGGATCAATCTGTATCCAGCCCATTAGTACTCTTCACAGTCACTGGCTCATCCAATGGGCTCCTTGAGGCGGCACGCACCAAACGGACGGTTTTGTCAAATACTTGTGGCACATGTACTAGATAAGGGCCTGGTTGGGAAACTTGTGTGTGTGTGTGTGTGTGTTTTTCTCTTCAATTTTTTCTATTTCACAACAAAAACCATTAATTTTTAGTAAGTTTTTTTAGACGTTTAAAACACTAATTAAGTTTATCCAAATATATCAATTTTTCGCAGGTCAACAAGATGAGTTGTGGTTTAGATCTTTTAAAAGAAATCATTATCTGTGAAAAGTTGAGGCATTGACTTCTTTGGTCACCCTAAGCCAACTCTTGCTGGGACTCTTATGTTTGATATTGGTGTTAGCGGTCTGGTTACCATCTTCCCCGGAAGACACAGACACGAATGAGAAATAAATAAAATAAAATTTACATAAAACTTATATCGTTTACTGCTTGGGATTTGATAACTTCACTTTCTGGTAAACAAATATTCTATTGAAACTTTTGCTTTCACTATTCTTAGATAGGGATATCAATAAGTAATTGAATTTTATTAGGGAAGAAGACAACTGGAAATGCTGATAGTGAGGACAGCGAAGGAGATCTGTCGGAAAAAAGAAGAAAGAGGAGGAAGCAAAAACCGCAAACCCCAAAATGGAAGAATGGCGAGGACCAAAATTGAAAAGCATCTCATGTATATCATGGATCTCTCATCAAGGATGGCAGGATCAAGAAGCCCAATCAAAGCGAAGAGGAATGGGAAACAAAGTGAATGCTCTTTTCTGCAGGTCTGATAAGGTTGGGATAAAAAAAGGACAGCCTCAGTGCATGAATCTTCCGCCTATGGTGAGTCTAGAAAAGGGCAGACTACAAGGGTTTGTAGTACACAGCCTTACCTTACATCTTTGCAAGAGGCTGTTTCTACGCCTTGAACCCTTGACCTCAAGATCAAATAATGACTCCCTTCGTGAGAAGCTAAAAAGACCACCAATCACAAGGATCTCCGGTACTCATTAATCACAAAGTGTAAAGCAATGCTTTCCACCAGGTAGCTTTATATTCCGAAACAGCAGGATGGAGTCCTAAATTTGCTCCAGACCTTAGACCTTTTGAATGCAAAGCGAAGGCCAAAGAATGCACCAGAAAATGGCCATGCACTAAAGTAAAGTAAGGCGGCAGTAAGGAAGATTTTGTGAAGTAAAAATCCTTTAAAGAGGCTCTGATAAGGTCTACAGAGTCTTGAGTCAATGGAAACAATCCAACTATTGAAGTCCTAGACCCTACAGCCGATATTAATATTAACATCCTTGATTGTACCATTATGGCTAGTGAAGTTAACCGACGTTCGTCTATGAGATGAGTCATTTTAGAATCCAAAGTAAAGGGCAGCCTCAAGTGTAAGAAGCTCCCGCACATTTTGTAAGAGGGTATTTTGCAGGAAACAACCCCTTGGGTTCTCAACTAAAAGTCTCTCGTCTCCCATTCCATGAATGGATCAAAGATTGGGGAGTATTTTGCTGAATTTGTCTCACTGGAGTCAGCAAGTTTTTTAGTGAAGATAAGTCGTTTGGGCATCCTCCATCATCGTCCAATCAAGAAGTTCAGATAAAAAAATAAAGAGAGAGAGAGAGAGAGAGAGAGAGAGAGAGAGAGAGAGAGAGAGAGAGTTCCGGATCTCCTCCTCGTGGGATGGATTGGAGATGATCCTAACGCGACTTGCAGCCCAATGATTTATCAGGCCGGAGTCTAACCGGAGAGATCAAACAATTGGCCTAAGGACAAGGTCAAAGGTAAGTCCAACAGTCACTCTTCTTCAGGTGCTGAGCAATTTCAAAATTGGAAAGAATGCTCGCTTTTAAGGGCCTATTGAAGCAGCTCTTAACAGGCATAAAACTCCGACATTGGTAAATTCGGGTAGAATGGACGACTTCATAAAAAAAGAGATGTGAAAATAGGGGTGCCAGGAGAGTTCGTAGGCAGGGATGATGGAAATTTTGCTACAAAGGTCAGCGCTCCGACGTAGCCCCCTATTAGCCCTTATTAATATAGTACTATTTGTTGGGGAATTTAGTCTCCGCCCAAGATCATACACACAAAAAAACGCACCGATATTAACGTGTTTCGGCCAATAAGCCTACGTCCATGGGAGAGGAATGATTTCACTATAAAAACAAGGGTTTTATACACAGGAATACACAGGGATTTACAGAGGAATGGGCTATGTCCTTGCCCTCTTCGTATCCCTATTTATAGGGATTTTTGGGAGCTTCTTTTCAACACTTTTACAGAGGTCAATAGCCGATAACCGACGGCGGCGCCCGCCACTGTTGAAGTCGACAACTACTGCAGCGCCCACCACAGTTGAAGTCAGCAGTCGGTGGCCGACTGCTGTGCTCACCACCATTGAAGATGGTGTCGGTGGTGGCTGAAGAATGGGGCTGGACCAACAAATCTCCCCCTCCAGGCCTATTAATTGAAGGAGGTTTCTTCACGTATGGACTTTTAGCAGAAGCCCATCCCAGCCAATTCTATGCAAATCTCGAACTTGCTCCGAGGTAATGCTTTTATCATTATATCCGAACTACTATTGTCAGTATGAATCTTCTCAAGCTCTAACAACTTCGAGTCTAAAATATCACATATTTAATGATACCAAACACCAATGTGCTTTGACCTTCCATGAAAAGTAGAATTCTTGCTAAGGTGTATAGCACTTTGACTGTCGCAAAATAACAAAAACCTCTTCTGCATAAAGCCAAGTTCGTTTACGAACTTCTTCATCCATAATAACTCTTTGCATGCTTCTGTCACAGCAATAAACTCAGCCTCTGTCGTAGATAAGGCAACACACTTCTATAACTTTGATTGTCATGACACAGCTCCCCCTGCAAAAGTAATCAAGTAGCCTGAAGTAGACTTCCTCATGTCAATATCACCAACCATATCTGAATCAACGTAGCCCTTAAGTACGGGCTTGCTAGTGCCAAATCCCAAACACAACTTCGAAGTACCACGTGGATATCTCAATATCCACTTCACTACATTCCAATGTTCTTTTCCTGGATTTGATAAAAAACGGCTCACTGTACCAACTGCGTATGCAATGTTTGGTCTGGTGCATACCATGGCATATATAAGACTGCCAACAGCTAAAGCATAAGGAACATCTTGCATGTATTCCTTCTCAGCATCACTCATTGGAACTTGATTCTTACTAAACTTAAAATGAGTAGTAAAAGGTGTACTAACCACTTTAGCTTTATCCATGTGAAATCGTTAAAGTACCTTTTCTATGTACTTCTCCTAAGATAGCCATAACTGCTTATTCCTCCTGTCACGAATGATAGAAATCTCGAGAATCTGTCTTGCCAGTCCCAAGTCTTTCATAGCAAAGACTTTGTTCAGCTCCTTTAACTGACTGATCCTTGAAGAGCTTCTGCCAACAATAAGCATATCGTTGACATAGAGTAACCAGATGACGAAATCATCTTCTGAGAATCTCTGCACAAACACACAGTGATCTGAAGTAATCTTTCTATAACCCTGTTGGGTCATGAATTGCTCGAACTTCTTGTACCACTGTCTGGGAGCCTATTTCAAGCCATACAAACTCTTCTTCAGCTTGCAGACATACTTCTCTTTGCCTTTAACAACAAACCCTTCTGGCTGCTCCATATATATCTCCTCCTCTAAGTCACCATTGAGGAATGTTGTCTTCACATCCATCTGCTCAACCTCCAGATCAAGGTTTGCGGCCAAGCCCAATACAACTCGGATTGAAGACATTTTTACAATAGGAGAAAATATCTCCTCGAAATCGACACCTTTTCTTTGACCAAAGCCTTTCACCACAAATCTAGCTTTGTATCGTAGTTGTGAAGTGTCACCCTCGTACTTCACCCTGTAAATCCATCGATTCTTCAAAGCTTGTCCGCCTTTAGGTAATCTTACCAGCTCAAAAGTGTGGTTGTCTTATAAGGATTTCATCTCATCCTTCATAGCTGTAATCCACTTTGCATTCTTTTCGCTTTCAGCTGCCTCTGTATAGCTCTCAGGCTCTCCCCCGTCAGTGAGGAGCACGTACTCATCTGATGAATATTGAGTGGAGGGTTGACGATCTCTCGAACTTCGTCTCAATGAAACTGCTGGTTCCTCAGTAGGAACCTCCTGCTGAATATCATCAGCCACTGACGAAACATCCATGTCTTCAGCAGCTTCATATTCTCCCTCAGCCTGATTATCTTGAACATCAACTGGAGCACCACCATGGTCATTGATGTCATCTACACTTGGCGTATGTGAAACATGAACTAGATCTAAATCTGTTAGAGTATCAGAACTTTGAGTTTATGATACTTTGGCTTTGTCGATGTGTTCAATGGTTTGGTCTTCCATAAAGACCACATCACGGCTTCTAACCAACTTCTTTGCAACAGGATCATATGGCCTGTAACCAAACTCATCCTGCCCATAGCCAATGAAAATGCATTGTCAGGTCTTGACGTCTAACTTGGACCTCTCATCCTTGGGTATATGTACAAACGCCTTACACCCAAATACCCGCAAATGATCATAAGAGACATCTTTTCCATACTATAGCTTGTCAGGAACATCTGCATTCAAGGCAACAATTGGAGATAGGTTAATAACATAAGCTGCTATGTATAGCGCCTCACCCCAAAAGGAACCGAGCAGCTTTGCTTCAGAAAGCAAGCATCTGACCCTCTCCATCAATGTCCTGTTCATCCTCTCTGCTAAACCATTTAGCTGAGGAGTCTTCGGAGGAGTTCTTTGATGTCTGATCCCTTACTTCTTACAATAAGCATCTAAAGGTCCACAGTACTCGCCACCATTGTCTGTGCAAATACATTTCAGCTTCTTCCTTGTTTGCCGCTCAACAAAAGCTTGAAATTCTTTAAACTTGTCAAGCACCTGATCCTTAGTTTTCAAAACATAGACCCAGAGTTTTCTGGAATAATTATCAATAAATGTGACAAAATATAATGCACCACCAAATGTGCGTACCTTCATAGGATCGCATACATCTGAATGTATCAATTCAAGCACGCCTGACTTTCTGGAAGAAGGATGACTTTTAAAGGAAAATCGTTGTTGCTTTCTGGTAAAAAATGAGCACATTTGCTCAACTTTATAGCTTTAAGCCCTAAAAGCAAATTCTTCTTAACTAGGCAACCTAGTCCTTTTTCACTCATGTGACTGAGCCGCTTGTGTCACAACTCTGAAGAACCATCAACATCAATTGTGTTCACAGAGTTAATAGGAATCGAAGCTTGCATCACATACAAGCTAGATGATTTCTTCCCTCTAGCAACCACAAGCGCTCCCTTAGAGAGCTTCCACTGTCCATCGCAAAAGGTACTACAATACCCATCATCATCAAGCTTTCCGGCTAATATTAAGTTCAACCGGATATGAGGTACATGTCGAACGTCCTTGAGAATCAACCTCGTTCTGTTGTTGGTGTCCAAACAGACGGATCCGATACCAACAACCTTTGACAGCCCATCGTTACCCATCTTCAACACTCCAAAGTCACCAAGAGTGTACGAGGTGAAAAACTCCCTCCTCGAGGTAACGTGAAAAGAAGCACCACTGTTAACAACCCATCTAATCTCATTGGAGGCTAGGTTGATTTCATTTTCATCACAGACCATAATAAGGCCTGAAGTAGTGGCAGCTACACGATCATTCCCCTCATCATTTCTTCTCTCCTGCTTGGTATTCTCTGTTTTGTTCTCGGCTTTTCACTTGTAATACTGCATTTTAATGTGACCCTTCTTGCCACAATAATGCATTCCAAATTCTTATATTTGGACTTAGATTTACTCCTGCTTCTGTTATTCTTCTCCTATCCTTTGATCTTGCTTCTCTCTCGATTTTCTGATATCAAATTCTCAGACTGTGATGTGGTGACAACTTGAGCTCGTCACTTCATTTCTTCATTTAGAACTGCGCTTCTCATAGATTCCCATGTCACAGCACCACCTGGAGCAGAATTAGCTAGAGAAACATGAAAATTTTGCCATGAGTCAGGCAAAGTATTTAAAAGCCATAAACCCATGATATCATCGTCAAACCTAACGCCAACATCGAATAGTTGCTAAAAGCATCCGATCAACTCGTTCAAGTGGTCAGAAATAGAACTCCCTTCCTTGTATCTCAAGTGCATCGCTTGATTAAGTAGGAATAACTTATTATTCCCAGTTCTCAATGCATACAAGGTTTCTAATTTGATCCATAGAGTTGTAGCATGTATTTCATTTTGAATATGATTCAAAACGTTATCTTCTACCCATTGTCAAATAAAACCACATACCTGTTCGTGTTCAAAAGCCCACTCATCTTTGGACTTATCCTCTGGTTTTTGAGTAGCAAAGACAGGTAGATGTAATTTTTTCACAAAAAGAAGATCTTTCATTTTTCTCTTCCACTTGTGATAGTTAGTACCATTTAAGCAAATCATTTTGCTTATGTTTGCCTCCATAAGTAAAGAAAGAGTACTTACAACAATTTCAGGAGAAAATCTTACAAATTTGAGAACACCACTGCGTTTGCCAAGAATTGGTCTATCCCCCTCGAAAACCTGCCAAAAAATAGGTCTGCTTCAATCGGATTACTATTGCAACTCAGCTATGGTTGCACTCGAACTGTTGCAACGCACTACTGTTTCAACCCGGTACTGTTACAAATGCACTAATATTTGCACTTGTACTGTTACAACTCTGTATTGTTGTAACTCGAACCTGTTGAAACTCACTGTTGGAACCCGCCTCTGGGATACTGTGCCAACTCAGTACTGTAGTAGTATTTGTAGCTATCACTGTAGCCGACAGTAATGATGATGCTTTTACTGTAGCAACATAATAACATATTTTTCACTGTAGCATCAATGATGATTACTGTAGCAACTGTAGCAGGAACAGTTTTCTTCTTCCTCTCGACCACCGGTGCTATAACTCAGTTTTTGCTTCTGTTTCACGGCAAACCTCGCTCTGATACCACTTGTAGGGGATTTTAGTCCCCACCCAAGACTATTAGAGTCAGGAGTGCGAAGAGGCTTTGCCCCTTTTTAAGTAGGGGATCAAAAGGTTATACCTTAGGGTGTTCTCCTTGACTCTCTTAGCAAAGACACCATAGTTCTAACTCAGATCTCACTGAAAAGTTGATTGAATCAAGGGTTTGTTCTCCATCCAATTTACCATGATATTTTTGAGCTAAAAGATTAGGGGTACGGGCGTACCTCGAAAGCGGGTCCACATTGTACCTGCACTAGACATTAGCATCCTGCCTTGTGCCCGCTAGCCAGCCAACACCTTTCCTGTTTATGTTCATTTTTTAGAGAAAAGGCATCAAGTAGCAAAAGGCATGGATTATTTCATTGCAAGAACTAAAAATACAATGTCGGACTAAATTTGAATCGAACAAATTGGAATTGCTAAGACCTTCGAATGCATCCACTCAAATTCAATTGGAGCATCAGGCAGGGTTTCATTGGCATGGAATTTATCCTTCTTGGGAACGATTGACTCCCATATCGCCATTCACCGTATATTAGTCAGGCTTAAGATCTTATCGAATGGTCAAGCCCTTACAATTTTAGCTGTCTATGGGCAGACCGATGATGGTGAGAAAGTGATACTAGGGGCAAAACTTAGTTCAATGGGCTGTGCCCTGGTCTCTTGGAGTCAATTTCAATGTTATTCCGTTCATGACTTGTAACTTCTCATTGCTTTAAATGGCTTTATCGACAATCATTCTCTGCTGGATCTACCTTTGACGGGCGAAAAGTTCACTTGGAGTAACAGACAAGGAAGCTTACTTTTCAACTAGACTTGGCTTTCTCTTTTTCCTAATTCATGTTGTTTTATGTATCGTAAATCCTTTGTTCTCAAATCCTCTTTGCCTTCCCGGGGCCCAATTCCATTTCAATTTGAGATCGAATTGCTAGAAGACCAGGAGCATATCAAATTAATGGAAATTTGGTGGCATGTGAATGATTTTGCAGGTTCAGCAGGTTTGATTCTTGCTTCAAAGCTTAAGTTCCTAAGATAAGCTTAAGGCTTGGTCAAGAACAAGAGCAGCTGATCGCTTTCGTGTCCTCAAAGCCCTATAAGATCTGATTGGTGAATTCAATAAGAAAGAAGTTTCTTCACTATCTGATTGGCAGGGGAAAATTGATGATCCAAATCTTGTTTGCAGCTCTATCATTTCATTCTCCAAGGTGCTTTATACTTCAAATTGTTCTATGCTTTCATTCATGGATGAGCTTGCATTCAACTGGATTAGCGAGGAATCAAGCTATTGAAGAGATTGAGGTGGTATTCAAGTTGTGATGGATCAAGGGCACCTGGACCAGACGGGTATTGTATGAAATTCTTCAAAAGTCTGTCGCCTTTCATCAAAACTGAAGTTGTTAATTTCATCACGGGCTTCTTCAACGTGGATCTGATACATAATCACATAGGAGCCTCTTTTGTGGCATTAGTCCCTAAGAAATCTGGAGTGGAATGGCCATAAAGTCTTATTTCTAAAAGGGACAGTCCCATGAAGCTCTTGCATATGTAAGGTTCAGAGAAGGGACGGACCACAAGCGTCAATAGTAACCAGCCTTACCTTGCATTTTGAAAGAGGCTGTTTCCACACCCATGACCTCAAGGTTACATAATGACAACTCTACTGTTGGGCCAACTCTACTGTAAAGTCTTATTTCTAGTAGCTACAGAATCCACTCCAAAGTCTATACCACCCACTTCAAACTAGCCCTTCAACATTCCATTTCAAGTTCTCAATCGGCCTTCATTTCAAGCAGAAATATAATTGACTTTTCTTTAGTGGCTAATGAATGTGTGGATGTCATGCATTAATCCGAGGATGGTGGAATTCTTTGTAAACTTGATATGGAGAAAGCCACGGACTGATTTGAGTGGAAAGTCATGATATTGTGCTTGACAAGATGAACTTCAGTCCTAGATGGAAAAGTTGGATTAGAAAATGCCAAGCATCAGCTTGAGTCTTTATTCGCATCAACGGATCGCCTAATGGGTTCTTCAAAAGTTTGAGAGGTATGCCGAAGTGACTCCCTTTCTACATACTTATTCCTTCTAATTGGAGAGGTTTTTAACAGAATAATGGAGAAATATATTGAGAAAAACCTAAATATTGGTCTCAAAATTTCAAATTCCAATCTTTCTATTTCTCATCTCAAATTTGTCGACGATACCCTTCTTATAAGTGCCAATGACTGGGGCAGGGCTATTCTTAGAGCCTACGAAGTCATCTCGGGGCAAAGAGTGAACTTAACCAAATTAGAAACTTATGGAGTAAGCGTCTAAAGAATGTATTCATTTTATAGCCTTAATCGGTGAAAAAAAGGAATCTCTCCCCTGTACATTATTTGGGGCTCCCTCTTATGGTTGGCAAGCCAAAAGCTCAACAATGGCAGCCGGTTGTTGAAAGGCTTCAAAATAAGCTAGCATCATGAAAGAGATCATGTCTATCCCACGTTAGAAGAATCACACTTACTAGACGCATCATTGTCTAAGCTTCCCATCTATTAGATGTATTTGTTTCACTTTCCGGCTAGTGTTATTAATCAAATGGAGAAAATTCAAAGAAGATTTCTTTGGAAAGATGGAGAGAGCACAAATGAATATACTTCTATTTCTTGGGAAGCTAGACGTAAAGCTAAAAAGGCTGGGGGACTTTGTGTTAGAAGGCTTAAAGAAAAAAAAACGCTCGTCTTTCTAGTGAAATGACATTGTAGGTTCGCTTTCCCTCAACAAGGATTACGGCAATCTCTCCTTAAAAAAGATACAAAGCCTTGTCATAAGTGATGATGGTTCGATGACAATGCCTGTTGGAACGGTTCCTCTATTTGGAAGGGCATTGTGTATCTCCACGCTTCAAGTCTAATGTGAGCTTGTATGTTCGTACTGGCCTTTCTATCAACTTTCTGTCAGATGTACGGCTTCAAAGTGAGAAGGTTTTAGATTTATTTCCTGACTTTCACTATTATACAGGGGCTTTTAAAGTTAGCTAAAAATACTAATAAATTTATAAGGCAATTGTGGATAAAAATTGAACTCGTGGCAGATTACTACACCCTTCCAAACAGCTCAATTTCTTGGTCTTTCGTTTAGGAGAACCTTAAGGGGTCTTGAAAGTTACTCAGCCAGACGATCTGGTATCTACTCTCACCTCCGTCTATATTCAGCCAGCAAAGAACGTCTCTAGCTTATCTGGCGTCTTGAACCATCAGGCCGTTTTTCAGTCACATCAGCTTACTCCTTGTTGATTATCGCCGAAGCGCGACGGGATTGTGCCACGCTTCTGCGTCGAAAAGTTTTGTTCTTCGCATGGAGAATAGCCCACAACCAAAATGTGGTCAATGGGGACAGTCTCAGTACTATTTTCTCAAAACACACTTTCGAATCATGTGATTATTGGTTGGCTGTATTTACTTCAATGCAGAGTAAGGTTGTATATTATAAACTCCTGTGGTACACTCTTTTTCTTGAACCACGTATTAAGTGGAAGTTTGGGCTGCCTTTGCATTTCTTCCGATCTGTTGTCAAAAGTTCAGAATTAGTTGGGTCATGCCTAATTCCTTTCCCAATCTTATCATTCAATGGGAGGCGGTTCGTGTCAAATCAAGGGGCAAAACAGTGAGGATGTGTTGCTTTATGGCATTAATTTGGGAAGTGTGGCTTGAACGTAATAGTACATGTTTTAGAGGGATTATCGGCCCATGAATATAATCAAGGATAAAATTATGTTTTCAGAGGCAAATTGGGCTTCATCAGCAAAAGACTTTGTAGCTTCTCTATAAATGACATTATGAGAAATTGGTGCCATATAGCCGTTTTTTCTGTCCACAAGGAGAAGATCAAACCATCATGGATATCGTCACCCTCATCATCATTATCAAGACCTTATTTCAATTACGGGTCGGCCACATGAATATTATTTCTCCATTCTCTTCTATTAAGTACTAGGGTTTCATTTAGTCTCAAAGTTTTTAAATCTTTTCTCACCATTTATATTCACATTATATTAGGCCTCTTCCTTGCCCTTTTAAAACCTTCTTTTATCGTCTCACTCCTAACAGGTGCCATTTTAGGTATCCCTCTTTTTTTCAAATTGAACTTTGATGGATCCTGTTATGGTAAGGATTGTCGGGAGACAGTGGAATTCTTCACAATTCAAATGGAAAACTATGTTCGACTATGCTTGGCCCCTGGTTGGAGTGATCCTAAGGAGGAGTTGAACTCCATTATAATCGGCCTTAACGTCTGGAAAGAGAACAAAGTCTCAACTTTGTTTGTTCAAGGAGACTCGAAGGGTCAATTCGGACAAATATCCCCACGGCGATTTTGGAGCCTTCTTGAGAGGATCAGAGATTCTATAGCTACTGAAAATATATCCTTCCATCACGTTCACGCACGTTCAGCAAATTAATAACGCGACAGACTAGCGTATGGGATACGCGTTTAACATGGACTTATTTTTTTCTTTTTCAATGTGATTTGGTTTAATTAAAGGGTAAGAAGCAGTTACGTACGCAAAGATATAATCGGTGAAATGAGAAGTCCAATCAAACACTAAAGAAGAGAGGCCATTACACGATTGAGGTGAAGACGTAACCTCAAGCTTTCACATGGCCTCTACTGACTTCTCAATCTTGGTCATACGAAATCATGAGCAGCCTTGAACCATGGTCATCCAAAAGAGAGGTTTTTCTCACCCCACTGTGCTAGAGGGTCTTTGCTTCTGTGACTTCTATTGATTGCCTAGAGTTCGATGACATGGATCTAACTCTGAGATTTTCCTATGCGACGGTTCGGAAGTTGAACTTCTTCCTAGACCGTGACAATGGCTTTTTTCATGGTCGATTTTCATTAAGAATTAAAAGTGTTTAATTTGATATTTATCACTTAATCTGATTGGAGGTTGTGGCTGGATCAGGTTAATCTGTGGCAAAATATCTCTGAGCGAATAATGGCATATAGTTTAGGGTCTTAATAATTGTGTTTGAGACTGGACTGACAACTGCAAATAAACAAACCTTTGTTGATTCACAAAAAATTATTCTTGCTGCTTACTAGTGAAGGCCATGCCCATTGTAGAAGATTAGTAATCATCTTTTCACTTTAATCCTTTTTCTCTACAGCTCCACTAAGCAAAAAGGAAAGGATCTGCATATCATGAAGAGGATTTGATGTTGAATTCGTGTTACTGTTCGTCAACTTCTGCTTCCGAGACCTTATTTTCTTGTTCCCTCAACCAACTGCATGGCCATAAGCAACCGGATCTGCATATCATGAAGAGGATTTCATGTTGAATTCATTAAAGAAGTTGGACCGATCTAAACATGAAATGGAATGCCACTTTTTTGTTGTCATAGACAGCACTTTGTCGGGCGTGGGATGGAGCCACTTGACCATTGGCTGGAGACAGTGATGGGACTGGTTTTCAGTACTCTCCTGCGGTGTTGTCAGCGCAGTAAAATTTAACCACCAACCTTAATGATGGATTAATGTGGTTTCTCTACGCCTAGAATACCAGATGCCGCACCATGCATGGAAGACGAAAGGCATGAGAGAAGCGTATTGCTAGCGATGGAAGGTTTCAAATCCAGTGGAACAGCCCCTTACTACTTTGATGGGTCCTATCAATCGGCCCAATTTATTGGAAAGGTGGCAAAAATTGATGGCCCTACAGAGAATCAAGAGAGTCCATATTCAAGGCTCAATTAAGTCTTATTTATCATATGAATGTCATTTTCAAGCAGCATATATGTGTTGAAGGGAACATACAATACTTGAACAAACACAGTTTCTTGTAATAAGTTAACAAGTGGATGCATTAGAGTTCTAAAGGCGAATCTTAGAAAACCGGACTTCTTGTAATTTGTAAGTTCGGTCACATTGGTGCTGGAGGTTGGTCATTAAGAATTTGGTGGAGGGTCCAATTTCTCTTATGACTTCCAGTCAAATATCTATGGAAGACACATTTTATTTGTGCGTTTCCCAAAACTAGCCTCATTAGTCTAGTTAAGGACAAGGGGGTTGAAAATCAAGTAAGCCTTTGGAAAAACATTTTTTACAATGCAATAAGATTATAAAGCTAAATTTTGTTGGGAGAACCGACGTTTCCAGCCCCATATTTTGATCCCCATTTCACTAAAGAGAGTGAGGGAAAGAAGAAAAAGGAGAGAGGACTTGTTTTGTTTTCTTAAGGGTGATATGCATGAGTGAGAGTAGGGGAAGAAGAAAAAGTGAGTTTTTCTTGCTTCCAAATTAGGATTTCTCTTGGGTTTTCTCTTAATCTTTAGGTAAGAAGAAGATTGGAGAAAAAGAATTGCATGCTTTTGAAGAATTCCTTGGTGGGTTCTTGGATTTTACCTTGTATTAGTGAGACTTTCTTGTTGTATTGTTTATCTTCCAATTGGTATTGCGAAGAAGAAACTTTGTACTCTATAATTTTTGTAGTGAAAGTTTCATTAAAGTTGGCTTGTGATTTTTTCCTCTAGCTTGGATGTGGTTGTACATTGTACATTCTATGCATTTTGATGTTTTGTCTACACTAGAAAAGTGTACTGTTTCCCTTCATTTCTTAAGAAATTTCTCATCATGGTTTTCCCAACACATATCCACTTGCGAATTAATGGGCTAGGGAAGAAAATTCAAATGTTGCCTCATAATTTTGAGGGCGTCCATCCTAAGAAAGCTTGCCCTTAGACAGATGAGAGAGAGTCAGGAGGAATTATATGATACAATGGTCTCATTGGGTTGCATCAAACGACTCTTAAAAAGAGGCTGGTGGACCCTCCTTTTGTGATTTTATGGTGATCGAAGTGGTCCATTGGACTCATCCTCACCTCAGACATCTTAGGTACCGAAGATCTCATTTAAAAGATATCTCTAGGATCTTCATTATTGGACCTTTCGAAGCCAAATAATAAATGGTGAAACTTTGGTCTTCAAAACGCCAAAAATGAAGTCTTAGTGATGTCTAATGGATGAGATTATTAGAGCATAAGACACTTGAGGTGAGGCGAATCTGATGGGAAAAAAAGTGTGATCAGTAGCCTCTTTTTAGGATATCTATGATGCAATCTCAATGAGGCTGGTTGTATCATATAATTGAGAGAGAAAGAAAGAGAGCATGTGATTGTGGGGTATATAACTGGGTGAAGAAAAATGAAATCGTTAGATGTCAGTTCTAACGATTACTTGCTCTTAATAAGTCTAAAGAGCCTCACCAGGAGTTGAACACTTTTAAGCGTCCAATTTCTTTGGACTCTCACTTGCTTGATGCACGGTGAAATGAGCTTTTAGATCTAGACCGTTCATCATGTTTGGCACACCAGAAACAAATAATCTTCGAGACAATACATTTGGATCATTTAATTGCTTGTGTTGATGTTTGAATTTTATTTTTTTTTAAATGAATGGTGGTGATTTTAATAAAAAAGATAAGTTAAAAAGCTTGGCATGGGAATGCAACTTGATCTCTACCCTTTCTAACATACGCTTGACATGTTGACTGGCATATATCTGCAAATCATTTTCTGCCGACTTCTTCTGAAGCTTAAAAATGTCGAGTCTGCCGGGACCCGTTAAAAGCATCTTCCACTTCCCAACTATCCATCATGAAAGCATACAAGAAAATGATG
Organism: Warburgia ugandensis; assembly: GCA_035236585.1. Lineage (NCBI taxonomy): Eukaryota > Viridiplantae > Streptophyta > Magnoliopsida > Canellales > Canellaceae > Warburgia > Warburgia ugandensis. Next base: position 11,262,843 of record CP141127.1, on the reverse strand, counting down.
TGAGAGAGAGTGGCCGGGCTTCTGTTGTTAGATTTCACATCAAAGCTCAGGTTCTGCATGACAGGCCCAACCCCAATATCTACAACCAAATCATACAAAAAACAAAGCAGACCGCGTGAGGCGTGGAACTTAATGATTTGAAATTGATGAAAAGATGGAGGCATTATTGGGGCCAACATTTCTGCAAGAGATTCTTTGGCGATCATTGGTTTTGACTGCCTTTTTAAGGAAGATCTTACCTCAACACTTGGTGCCATTTACTTCATTGATTTCAGATAACATTTCTCTTTCATAACGCTCTCCATGGTCCCATGAAGAACTTTAATTTCATTCTCTTAGCCTTGAGACGTGACCTGAAAGCAAGTTACCCGAGATATACCTTTGGTTAATCCAGTTCGTTCATCTAAAAAGGCAGTCCTGTGCACGAAGCTCCTCATGTACGCGGAGTTTGAAAAAGGAGTAGACCACAACGGTCAATAGTTTGTTATTATATCTTACATTTTGCAAGAGGGTATTTTCAAGTTTTGAATCCGTGCCCTCAAGGTCACATGATGATAACTCTACCGTTACGCTAAATCCGATTCGTTCATCTAATTTTTCTAAGTCCTATATGTGGGAGTTTAAAAATCATGCTGATTGGATGATAATACATCTAAACAAAAGTATCGTGCTGATTGGATGCTATTAACATCTGAAAAATAGTAATGCATGGATGTTTAGAAGTTTTTTAGAAATAATGGCTCACATTCAACTACCCAAAACTGGGATGCTAGTATGATCTGGGATATTAGTTCAAAGTCGAAAAATGAGAACGGGCCTGATCTTGAAAAGGTGGGCCTGCTATGTAACAGTTGTATAGGCTTTCAATCGAATTGGGTTATCGGCTATTCGAGCTGATCCAATCCGACAAAATTCTATTCGTCCACTGGATTTGGATTTAACTTTAAAGTCCACTTTCATTTGGAGTGGATACCGATTGAGGCACCAAATTCACAGATGATTAGATCCTTTAAGCAGTTTTTAGTGAGATTATAATGTTCCAGTAAATTTTATGTAACTTTGTTCCTCCTTAGGGCAGAATTATCATTTTACTCATCAAAGAAAAAAATAAAAATAAAAAAATCTCGACTTTCGCTCTCTGAGGTACATTTTTTCTGTTTCCATGGGGTCACCGGGATATGGAGGCATAGTGCTATGCAATCACACGCAGTGAGTAGAAAGATGTCCTCAGATAAGGGATTTTCGATGTTAGGGTTGTCGTATGCGTATTTTAGTCCAAATAGGTGTTAGAATAGGGTATGCGAGATTCCATGCATGAAATAGTGTGCAGGCTGGGTTGATTGACATCCTTATGCGGCAGATTTTGGTTACCTTTTTTGTGAGGCTAGCTTGAATATTTAGTTGCTTAATGATAAAGATTTGGGTACAGAGAGACGTTCATTGATAGGCATTTGGGACGTCAAGAGTTGTCACATGTGTCTTTTAGTTCAAATATAAGTGTTTGAATAGGGCATGCAAGATTCCGTGATGAAACAGTGTGTTTTGGGTGGGTTCATGAACTTGTATGAAGTAACGGTGATTTGTCGTCGTATTACCTTGGTATCACGGGTTTATGACATAGAAACAGCCTTTTTGTAAAATGCAAGATAAGACTGCGTACTATTGACTCTTGTAGTCCACTCCCTTCCTCGAATCCTGCATATGCAGAAGCGTTGTGCACTGGGGCTGTCCTTTTGATTAACTTGTATGGCAGATTTTGGCTATTCCCCGAAGACCTTTTTATTGTAGCTAGCTTGAACTTTTAGTTGCTTAATGAGGCTGATTCCTCCACAATGTCATTGTTGTTAAAGTGTATGCCCTCCAAAGCCAATTACATGACATTGTCATGAAATTATTTGAATAAATGCAGTCTTCTTCTGTTATCTTGACATGCCTATTAGATAATTAAATATAATCTTTGATGAAATTTATTTTAACTTAATAATGTATTTAAGAATCTTGAGATGATTTTAGGAACATTGGGCAAAATAGTAGAAGTTTATAAAATGTTAGTTGAGAATGAAATTTCAGTTCTAGGCAAACTTAAATTTGTCCTCAAGCAAAAATGAGCATAAGAAACATAATTCTAGAATACTTGTAAATGGGATATTTTCATAAGATGGAGATGATTAATTTTTGAGTTATCCAAGATATTTAGCTTAAACATGTATAGAATGTATGAAAGTCTTTTACACCTAGGAAATAACCTCACCTATATAGAGCTTCAAGTGATAAGTATTTAATTTTACATAAAAACCACCCAATTAGTTACCTATGTGTTACAACTTATAGGAATAAATTAGGATTTTTAGACCAAAATTTATAACACATGCAATTTTTTACCTAATAACCCAAAAGTTTGATATTTTGTAGGTCTAGAGGCTAATCCAAGGTAAGTATATGATTAACCATATTTTTTTAAGATTTAATTAGGATTCTTTACTCTTTGTAGAAAGTAACATAGTGATCCAACGACCAAGATCAATTGATATGAAATTGAAGATCAAGATCAAAAGATCGAGTCAAAACCTTAAAATCATCACTTCAACATAAACCAAAGGTCAAGATCATCTTGTGGACCAATAATAGATGCAATTAAAGGAGCTAAAGATGACTAAAATGGGCCTATGAAGTAAGCCATGCATTCTCAACACCTTTGCATAAAAGCCACCTTAGCCATGTAAGCTAAGGAATTCAAACTCAACCATATAAGCCACTCAAGCTAAGGGATGAAGCCAAGCAGCTAAGCCAAGAAAGCTTCCTAAGCTAGTCATGAAGCTTAGTCAATGAAGCTTTCAAAGTGAGTCATCTAAGTCATCAAGCTAAGCTAAATGGAAGGCTAAGATTGGAGGAGATTCAATAAAGTTATCCATGAGATATTTTGAAGATGAGTAAGGAAAATCTATTAGAATAAGATGACATGTAGACCAATGGGATAAGAGCATTCAATTTTTAGTGTTTTTCTCACTTTTTTCTCACTTTTTCCTTAATTTTCACCTCACCCTTAAGATGCACAACGAATTTCTAAAACTCTATCTCATTCCACCTCTTAGGAAACTTCCTAACCAACCAAATCTTTCCACTTAACACCCTCCACCTCTTTCCCAACCAATCCCTAGCCACTTTCCTATTTCCTAAAGGTTTAAATGATTTTGGAATGGGGGAGACGCCCCTTCCTAAAAGGGTGACATCTCCCACCTACTCCCCTTCTTAAGGCAGCCATCTCCTTCCTCACACCTTCCTATTTGATATCTTACCCTTTTCCCCATCCTAGCCACTCAAATTGACACATTTTAATCCTCACCACACCTTCGCATTAGGGCATCCTAGGAAAAATAGGAGAAAAAGCATAAAAAACTAGCAAAATCCAAGCAAAAGGACTTTTTCCCACTTAGGAAAAAGATGCCTCCTCCATTAGGGAGGAGGATGCCCTCTTCCTATAACCCATTTATCCTCTTTTGCTTATGTTTTGTGGATTCCTTTGGGTGCTGCTATTCCCTTCCAAGTTGTGTTGTTGCTTCCTCAAGTATTAAACCTATGCCTTGGATGTTTGATTTTTCCTTGAAGGTTAGTTAGTCACTGTGCTTCTCTTTTGTTTTATTTTACTCTCTTTGTTGCTCATTGTTACTTTTTAATTCTCTTACTTTTCCTTACCTAAAGATTAAGGTCTAAGGTTGGTTTTCCCTTGAGGTGACAGTCAAGGGAAGTCACCTTTGATCTAATCTTATCCTTGCTTTTCATTGCCATTTAGTTCCCTTTTGGTTCTCTTCAATTCCAACCTTGTTTTCATTAGTTTCCCTTGTTGTTTAACTTGTTGAATTGCCTTCAATTTCTAAGTTTTCCCTTGATTATTCCTAAAAAAAAAACAAGTTAATTCTTCCCTGGTAGTGATAGTTAAGAAAAGAAGTGGCTTGAGTTTTTTATTTCCCTCTTTGCATTCCATTCTTTCCTCTTAGAGATAGACATATTTTTAGGTGTTCCTTTCCTTAAGTTTCTTCATTAGTCCAACTATTGTTTCTTTTGTTTTTCTCTTGGAAACCACTTGCATATCAGAGGAGATTAGTTTGAGCATTTTGGAAGGTGTTTTAGAATTGATTTGAATCAAGTTTCATCCCTTGAATTGAACACAATTTCCCACATTATGTATATGTTTTATACATTCAACTTTTTGGATGTAATTGGTACTGTTTCAATGAAATCACTTAAAGTTCAAGTTTCCACTTGTTTCTAGTAGTGAAGAACTATTGAATTGAATGTTTTAATGCATATAAAGTTATGCCTTTATGTGTTGATGTGACACCCCGGGTTTTATCAATCTGTTTCCCATATTTATACTCAAAATAATAATAATTTATTTATAGAAAATAGATGGGATTCCAGAACTTAAAACTCATAATTTAAAATTTGTCGCAGCGTCAAACAAATACCATTTAAGAAAAGCCTTTGGGTCACTTCTCCTCAAAAACCATACTGAAAAATAGAACGAAAAGTAACCATTTTGAGCATGCTCACAAATTTAAAACCACGATGAAATTTTGTAATTGCAACTGTAAAGACACGTAATAGTAAAGTTCCAAAGCTCCAGGGTCTGTCCAAGATCACCACATCATCCATGAATAAACATATAACCACTATACAGTGATATGGTCTAATCTATCCATATATACAATGACTAAGGAGAATGCCAAAAAGCCAATACCAGTCCAACCAAAAGTACACCACTCTGTCAGTATCTGACAGTCTCTGTCCTCAAGCCCCCCGTCCAACTCCACGCTAGACCACCTTCTTTCCTTTCTGACTATCGCGCTCTGATTCTGAGGCATTGCAAAACAAAGCAATGCCTCAGCAAGCTATGCTTGTGCAGGTGATATACATTCAAAATAACTCAAGAAAACAAAGCATATAGCGCAAGGCACAAAGATCGAAAGATGATCAATAATATAGAAAGTCTGAAATCACACGATGAAGAACATACCATGTCCATGCAATAAATAAGATATCATCAACTATGATATCATGACATGCACAATTCAAGAAAATCTAGAAACATATGAATGCATGTCAAAAGAATCAAACCTCATACACGGTCAAGCCCTATGAGTATCTCACATACACTCACGGCAATGTGGGGTCAGCTCTCTGTACCATCCGCTTTCACCCTTGCACCCTCACGGGTACTCAGGCACTCACGGGAACTACGCGTACCACTTTCGCTTTCACCCTTTCAACCTCACAGGCACTCACGAAAAGTCGCGTTGCACACCCGCTTTCACCCTTTCACCCTCACGGGCACTCAGGCACTCATGGGGTGAAAATCGTATCCTACCACAAAATCAATAGTCTCAAATATCAAGCCAGAGCGACTCCCACATGTCAAGAAGACCAAAAATCCAAGTGGATATCACGAAAGATATCAAACACAGTGCATGCAATAACCACTATAAAGATAGCACGCACATGCAAAGCTACATGCTGAAGTCAATCTCACACATATGGCAAAGCATAAATCATATGCCTCAAAGACTCAAATCATCAAATCACTATTTGAGAATCAGAGAAAAAGTATGAATGAAATCACCTACCTCAGTATCAAAATATCGCTAAAAATCACGTATCCAATATCAAGGTGTATGCCCTAATGTACCTGTCAGGACATAAATCATGTCATGGTTAACAAATATAACTAAAATCTAAAGCTTGATCATCTATTGATCAGCTCAATCTAAATCATCTAATAGCATTTCGTAGTTTCGCTACTAAAAAGTTACTCCAAACTAGATTTTTATCCTAAATCTAGGTCTACCTTGTCAAGACGATCACAACGCCTCTTTCGGATCGTGATTTGGACTTCTGTAACTCCAAAAATCAAGGTTTAAAGGCAAAAAGGGTCAAAAAAGACCAAAATCCCGCAATTGGGGCCCGCCGCACGAGCAGCGCGTGCCGGGCGCTTCTGTGGAAGCCCCCCGCATCAGAACCCGCCCCAGGGGAGCAAGCGCTTCTGTGGACACAACGGACGCTTCTGTGGAAGCTCCTCGCATCAGAACCCGCCCCTGGGGAGAGGGCGCTTCTGTGGACACAACGAGCACTTCTGTGGAAGCGCTATGCATCAAAACCCAATATGGGCAGCAGGCGCTTCTGTGGAAGCGCTCTGCATGTGGGGGACGGAATAGCGCGCATGGTGCATTCCAGCCCCTCCACATGGCGCGCACGAGGCGCACCACGTGCCCAGCGCGTGGCGCACCCTCATCGCGCCACGTAGCGCTCCCTCAGCCATGCAATTTCTTGTTCCGGTCGCCGTCGTCGGAGACGACGACTGGACTGGTTCGCCGTCGCCGGTGACCCTAGGAGCTCCATTTTTTGTGATTTTTACACTCCTGTGTCCGGTTTTTCACGTACATTCCATTTCCACCATCCATTTTCCCAAATCCTTCCTAAATCTAGCATTTTTTCACGCTTTTTGTTTCATTTTCAAAAACTCCCGTATTACTGTTTTTCGGCATCCCTAGCCGTCAGATCGTCACTATATTTTGTGGGTTCTTTCCTCTCTTCATCATACACAATATGAACGGCCCAGATCTAAATCCGACATCGTCTGATCCAAATTTTTTAGGAAAATCAGTACGCACGAATTTTTGCAAAAACGTACGTTTTCATGCCATTTTTCGGCATTTACAGGTAATGAAACGTTGAAATTAACACAAAAGGGAAGGGTGGAGTGATCCTACCTCGTTCCCGGCTATTCAATGGTGGCGAAATCTGCCTCCCCAGTGCGTGATGGTTCACGTGAACAGAGAGACTTGAGAGAGAGGAGAGTGCGTTTTGAGCACTCTCTCTCGCTTCCTTTCCTTATATCATGTTTTTTTTTTTAATCAAAATGTTACAGCCTACCCACCTTATAAAAAATTTCGTCCTCGAAATTTAAAATATGCATACCTCATGAGAAGAGCTCTGGGTGGGTACGCCTCATCTCATCCTCCAGCTCCCAAGTAGCCTCCTGTGTCGAGTGATGCTGCCAGAGGACTTTGATCAGAGGAATGGTCTTAGTCCTCAACTCCTGGATCTTACTATCCAAGATCTGTATGGGGCGCTCCTCAAATGTCAAGTCAGGCTGTACCTCTGATGGTATCTGCTCTAGCACGTGGCATGGGTCTGGTATGTACTTCCTCAGCATAGAGATATGAAAAACATCATGTACTCCAGCTAGCTGTGGGGGTAGGGCTAACTGGTATGCGACTGGTCCAACTCTGCGTAAGATCTCAAAAAGACCAATGTATCTGGGACTAAGTTTTCCCTTTACACCGAATCTCATCACGCCCTTCATAGGGGAAACTCTAAAAAATACATGCTGTTCGACTTCAAACTCTAAGTCCTTCCGTCTCCTATCCGCATAGCTCTTCTGACGGCTGTGAGCTGCAAGTAATCATTTCCAAATGAGTCGGACTTTTTCTGCACACTGCTCAATCAACTCTGACTTCACAATCCGTCTCTCTCCTACCTCACTCCAGCACAAAGGAGACCTGCATGGTCTGCCATACAGTGCCTCATAAGGCTCCATGCCAATGCTCGCATGATAGCTATTATTATACGCAAACTCCACGAGTGGCAATTGCTCATCCCAACTACCTCTCCAATCCAAGACACAAGCCCTCAACATATCCTCCACGGTCTGGATAGTCCTCTCAGTCTGGCCATCTGTCTGGGGGTGGAACGCTATACTGAATCTCAATCTCGACCCCAAAGCCTCCTGTACACTCTGCCAGTACTTTGAGGTAAACCGTGTGTCTCGGTCTGAGATAATTGTCAATGGTACTCCATGAAGGCTCACTATCTCCCTGACGTGCAGCTTCACCAAGCTGTCCACGGTCTGAGTCTGTTTAATAGGAAGGAAATGGGCTGACTTTGTCAATCTGTCAACTATAACCCATATCATGTCGTAACCACTGGCCGTCCTTGGCAAACCTACTATAAAATCCATAGTGAGGTGATCCCACTTCCACTCTGGAAGATCTAAAGTCTGCAATAACCCAGCTGGTCGTTGATGCTCCGCCTTGACCTATTGACAGGTTAAGCATCGTGCTATACACTCACCAATATCCCTCTTCATCCCATTCCACCAAAAGTGTCGTCTAAGGTCTTGGCACATCTTCGTACCTTCGGGATGAATAGAATACGATGATTGGTGTGCCTCCTGTAGCAAGTCATGTCTCAACTGCCCATCTGCAGGTACTACCAATCTGCCCCTATACTTGACACCTCCATTGAGCCCTCTAGAAAAGTTAGCCTTATCGGCCATGTTCTGCGTCTCAGCATCGCTCACCTGTGCTTGAAGGATCCTATCAAGAAACCTGGATCGAGTCGAGAGGTTAGCAAGCATCACTCTCGACTTCCTACTCAGGGCCTCAGCTACAACGTTAGCTTTCCCCGGGTGGTACTATATCGTAAAGTCGAAGTCCTTGAGGTACTCTATCCATCTCCTCTGCCTCATGTTCAGATCGCTCTGAGTGAAGAAATACTTTAGGCTCTTGTGGTCAGTGTATACCTCAAAATTCTCGCCATATAAATAGTGTCTCCAGGACTTCAACGCAAACACAACTGCGGCTAACTCAAGATCATGTGTCGGATAATTCACCTCATGCGTCTTCAACTGTCTCAACGCATAAGCAATGACCTTCCCATGCTGCATTAGCACTACTCCGAGACCTCTGCCTGATGCATCACAAAACACCACGTAACCACCTGATCCTGAAGGTAGGGCAAGGACTGGTGCAAAAGTCAACCTCCGCTTGAGCTCCTGGAAGCTCTCCTCACAAGCATCAGTCCAAACAAATCTGGTGTCCTTCCTAGTCAAAGTGGTCATGGGCAAGGCAATCTTCGAGAACCCCTCAATGAATTGCCGATAGTAACCAGCTAAACCAAGGAAACTACGAACCTCTGTCACCGTCGTAGGCCTCTCCCAACTCAAAACTGCCTCCACCTTAGTTGGATTTACGGCCACACCATCCTTGGACACCACGTGCCCCAAAACCTGCACATGTCCTAACCAAAATTCACACTTACTGAGCTTCGCATACAAGCGATGATGATGAAGTGTGTCCAACACAATGCGAAGATGCTCCATGTGGGCTCTATGGTTAGGAGACTAAATCAGGATATCATCCACAAAGACAATCACGAACTTATCCAAATAAGCTCGGAATACTCTGTTCATCAAATCCATGAACACTGCCGGTGCATTCGTTAACCCAAACGGCATTACCAAAAACTCGTAATGGCCATACCGACTCCTGAATGCAGTCTTAGGGATATCCTCCTCTCTAATCCTCAACTGGTGATAGCCTGAACGCAGGTCGATCTTAGAGAACACCTGTGCCAACTGCAACTGATCAAACAAGTCGTCAATACGTGGTAGAGGATACCGATTCTTCACAGTAACACTGTTCAGTAACCGGTAGTCCATACACAACCTCAATGATCCATCCTTCTTCTTAACGAAGAGGACTAGTGCTCCCCAAGGAGACCCACTCGGCCTGATAAACCCCTTATCTAGAAGTTCCTGCAACTGCACCTGGAGCTCTCTCAACTCTGCAGGGGCCATCCTATAAGGCGCCTTAGAGATAGGCAATGTACCCGGTACCAAGTCTATGGTAAAATCAATCTCTCTACGTGGAGGTAGTCCTAGCAGCTCGTCTGGGAATACATCAGAAAAATCTCGTACTACGTCAATCTCCTCAATCTGTGGCTGCTCCCTATCAGTCGTCGTGACGCAAGCCAAAAACACTCGACACCCTCGAGTATAACATCGAGCTGCTCTCATGGCGGAAATCGTACAAGGGCCACTATCACTCCTCCTGCCCTGGACTACAACCACTGGTTGACCTAGTACACTACACATAATATGCTTCTTGAGGCAGTCTATAGTAACCCAAAACATCGCTAGCCAATCCATCCCCAAGATGACATCAAAATCCATCATGTCTAATAAAATGAGGTCGGCATCCATCCTCATACCTGATATCTCCACTGAGACCCTCTCAAGGTACTCAGTAGCCTCCACTGTCTCTCCTGATGGCGTCGACACATCTAACCCAAATGCAAGCTTGCTCGTAGGCAAGTCAAGGTAAGATGCAAATGTACATGCAATAAATGAGTGGGTAGACCCTGAATCAGAAAGAACCCTGGCATGTCTATCAGCTACCAGAAAAGTACCTTCCACCACCTAGTTTGAGGCCTGTGCTTGCCCTGAAGTGATGGCGAAGACTTGGCCCTGACTGCGTGGCGCTGCCTCCGCGGTGGCATCTGTCCTCGGTGGTCTGTCTCCCAAACCTCTCGGGCACTGTCTAATCATGTGTCCCATCTTGCTACAGCCATAGCACCTAAATTGCTTGATCTGGGGCTGCTGCTGCTGATACTGATGGGGCTGTTGTGGGCCTTGATGCTGACGGCCCTGTACTAGGCAAAATTGCCCCACGTGTCGGCCCTTACAACGAGGGCACACTCTCCGACCTTGATCTCTCCTCTATCTAGGAGAGTACCGCGAATCATATCCCCCCTGAGATGGTGTGGATGCGAAGGGCCTCTTGCCCTTGGAGGGTAGACTCACCTCTCCTCTACTCCATCTCGATTCCCTCTCTAGCATCGCAGCCCTATCTATCGCCTGTGTCATCGTAGTCGGGTATGCTATCAATACTTCGTGCCTCAACTGTGGCACTAACCCATTGATGAATCTGTCTGCTGCCTCCTGCTCTGAAGCAAAAGGGGTATCTACAAATCTACGCAGCCTAGTAAATTGGTTCAAGTACTGTTGAACCGTAAGGCTTTCCTATGTCAACGTGGAGAACTCCCTCTTCATGGTGTGCCGAGCATGAGGAGGGAAATACTGTGCATCAAATATCTTCCAAAAATCCTGCTAGGAGAATGGCGCTAAAGATGGGGGACGTATCTGCTGTTGGGTCTTCCACCAAAACCCGGCTTCTCCGACCAACAAGTACGAAGCCAATCTAACCTGATCCTCAGGTGCAATCTCCATCCCCGTAAAAGCCTTCTCTACCTCAAACAGCCATCTCTCTGCTGCTGCTGGCTCCCCTTCCCCATGGAAGCTAGGAACCATCCTCCGAAACCTCTCGAGTTGCTTTGCTGGTGGAACACGCATGCTTGAGGATCCTCCCTCAGCAACTACCTGTGTGGGCGCCAACGGTGCTACATGGGACGACTGTGCTGCTGATTCCTCTAGGACTGCTGCAGTCGCCGCTGGGTGGACAGGGTGTAAGGCCTGCACCTCCGCCCGAACCTGCCTCGAAATATGCTCTGTGAGGCGTGGTAAGAGGCTCTCGAATACTCGAGCCGCAATGTCTGCCTCCTACCCCCCTTGCTCTGGTGTAGCAGCAGCGGTAACAGGGGTGGCAACTGGTGGATCGGGGGTAGACCTGGTCCTTCGTCAAGGAGCCATTTGTTAACAACACATAACCCATGGTCTAAGCATTTCTCCTTTCTCAGTCTAAGCCAATAACAAATGAGCTATCATGCTAATTAGACCCTTAAAGTGTTGATGATGGACTACGCCTGAGCTCTGATACCAAACTGTGACACCCCGGGTTTTATCAATCTGTTTCCCATATTTATACTCAAAATAATAATAATTTATTTATAGAAAATAGATGGGATTCCAGAACTTAAAACTCATAATTTAAAATTTGTCGCAGCGTTAAACAAATACCATTTAAGAAAAGCCCGAGGGTCACTTCTCCTCAAAAACCATACTGAAAAACAGAACGAAAAGTAACCATTTTGAGCATGCTCACAAATTTAAAACCACGATGAAATTTTGTAACTGCAACTGCAAAGACACGTAATAGTAAAGTTCCAAAGCTCCAGGGTCTGTCCAAGATCACCACATCATCCATGAATAAACATATAACCACTATACAATGATATGGGTCTAATCTATCCATATATACAATGACTAAGGAGAATGCCAAAAAGCCAATACCAGTCCAACCAAAAGTACACCACTCTGTCAGTATTTGACAGTCTCTGTCCTCAAGCCCCCCGTCCAACTCCACGCTAGTCCACCTTTTTTCCTTTCTGACTGTCGCGCTCTGATTCTGAGGCATTGCAAAACAAAGCAATGCCTCAGCAAGCTATGCTTGTGCAGGTGATATACATTCAAAATAACTCAAGAAAACAAAGCATATAGCGCAAGGCACAAAGATCGAAAGATGATAAATAATATAAAAAGTTTGAAATCACACGATGAAGAACATACCATGTCCATGCAATAAATAAGATATCATCAACTATGATATCATGACATGCACAATTCAAGAAAATCTAGAAACATATGAATGCATGTCAAAAGAATCAAACCTCATACACGGTCAAGCCCTATGAGTATCTCACATACACTCACGGCAATGTGGGGTCAGCTCTCTGTACCATCCGCTTTCACCCTTGCACCCTCACGGGTACTCAGGCACTCACGGGAACTACGCGTACCACTTTCGCTTTCACCCTTTCAACCTCACAGGCACTCACGAAAAGTCGCGTTGCACACCCGCTTTCACCCTTTCACCCTCACGAGCACTCAGGCACTCATGGGGTGAAAATCGTATCCTACCACAAGATCAATAGTCTCAAATATCAAGCCAGAGCGACTCCCACATGTCAAGAAGACCAAAAATCCAAGTGGATATCATGAAAGATATCAAACACAGTGCATGCAATAACCACTATAAAGATAGCACGCACAAGCAAAGCTACATGCTGAAGTCAATCTCACACATATGGTAAAGCATAAATCATATGCCTAAAAGACTCGAATCATCAAATCACTATTTGAGAATCATAGAAAAAGTATGAATGGAATCACCTACCTCAGTATCGCAATATCGCTAAAAATCACGTATCCAATATCAAGGTGTATGCCCTGATGTACCTATCAGGACATAAATCATATCATGGTTAACAAATATAACTAAAATCTAAAGCCTGATCATCTATTGATCAGCTCGATCTAAATCATCTAATAGCATTTCGTAGTTTCTCTACTAAAAAGTTACTCCAAACTAGATTTTTATCCTAAATCTAGGTCTGCCTTGTCAAGATGATCACAACACCTCCTTTGGATCGTGATTTGGACCTCTGTAGCTCCAAAAATCAAGGTTTAAAGGCAAAAAGGGTAAAAAAAGACCAAAATCCCGCAATTGGGGCCCGCCGCACGTGCAGCGCGTGCCGGGCGCTTCTGTGGAAGCCCCTCGCATCAGAACCCACCCCAGGGGAGCGAGCGCTTCTGTGGACGCAACAGGCGCTTCTGTGGAAGTGCTTTGCATTAGAACCCGATCTGGGCAGCAGGCGCTTCTGTGGAAGCGCTCTGCGTGTGGGGGACGGAACAGTGCGCGTGGCGCGTTCCAGCCCCTCCATGTGGCGCGCACGGGGCGCACCACGTGCCCAGAGCATGGCGCACCCCCATCACGCCACGTGGTGCTCCCTCAGCCATGCAATTTCCTGTTCCGGTCGCTGTCGCCAGAGACGACGATCGGACTGGTTCGCCGTCGCCGGCGACCCTAGGAGCTCCGTTTTTTGTGAGTTTTACACCGCTGTGTCCAGTTTTTCACGTACATTCCATTTCCACCATCCATTTTCCCAAATCCTTCCTAAATCTAGCATTTTTTCACGCTTTTTGTTTCATTTTCAAAAACTCCCGTATTACTGTTTTTCGGCGTCGCTAGCAGTTAGATCATCACGAAATTTTGTGGGTTCTTTCCTCTCCTCATCATACACAATATGAACGGCCCAGATCTAAATCCGACACCGTCTCATCCAAATTTTTTAGGAAAATCAGTACGCACGGATTTTTGCAAAAATGTACGTTTCCATGCCGTTTTTCGGCGTTTACAGGTAATTAAACGTTGAAATTAACACAAAAGGGAAGGGTGGAGTGATCCTACCTCGTTCCCGGCTGTTCAATGGTGGCGAAATCCGCCTCCCCAGTGTTTGATGGTTCACGTGAACAGAGAGACTTGAGAGAGAGGAGAGTGCGTTTTGAGCACTCTCTCTCTTCTCCTTTCCTTATATCATGTTTTTTTTTTTTTATCAAAATGTTACAGTTGATTACTTGGAAATTGGAAACATCATGGTGTTGGAATTTCTAGCAACATAGAACTACCACCTTGTTTATGCTTAATTCTTCACATTATTTACTACTGGCCTAAGTTATTCTTTAGAAAATTAATTAATCTTTTAAGTTGTGTGCTTAGTTCTTAGAGTAGATTGTGTGATAGTTAGCTAGAGGTTCATTGATTTTAGTCTTTGTTTACCCCATAAATCATGCGCATAAACCCATGGTCCATGCACATGATTTCAAGGTATTTTTCCTTAGGAAAAATGCTTAGTTTAGATTAGATTCTCATGCTCAAATTCTAATTCCTTTCATGCATTCCATGTTAGATTAGTTATGCATCATAGTTCATGCATATAGTCATGTTCATCCATGCATCTTAATTACTTTGTTTCGTGCATTCTTTCTAGCTTAATTCCATGCATACCACTTGTTTACTTGTTTTCATAAGTAGTACATGTTTTGATTTTTTAGTTAGATCATTGTTTTAGGTTTATTTTGTATGTTAAGTTAGTTAAGAAAGGTTCCATGTTTAGGTTTAGAAAGTTCTAACTTTAGAAAGTTTCTAATTTCATACATTTTTTATTTTCACCATTAATCTATATTAAAATCTCATTATCTTGGGTAGGTTAGTTAATTTAAAGTACGGACCACTAGCATCACACTAGTTCAACTCATTGTGTGATTGACCTCACTAGCGTACTATATTGCAAATGATTCATGTGCTTGCAAGTTTTATTTAAAACAACAATAAGTTTTTGGCACCGTTATTAGGGAGTTGCAACAAATTGTGTAATGTTCTATACTTTAGGTTATTTTCCTTTATACTAGGTTTAGGGTACATTAGATTAGGGTTTTTGCATACTTTTTGCATTTGTTGTTATTTTCCTCATATTGACCATATTTCTTTGAGTTTTGTGCGAGAAAAATCAACAAAGGAGCGACGACAATCGTATGATCCATGACTTCGTCATCTTAGATTATGTTTTATTGCTTTTCTAGATTAGGTTTTGAGTAAAACTTGTAGTGAAGCCCATTATAAAATGTAATTTATGTATTATTTAATTTTAAATGGGTTATAATAATACAAGGCAAGTGTGGGTTATAGTGGCCCACACTTTATCATCATCGGACCCCTCACTATGAGTATCTCTCACTCAAATTTTAATTTTTTGGATAATTTGCATTTGGATGTTAGCATAATTCATATAGATTAGGACCATTCATTGACAATTGTTTCATCTTTACTCAGGATCACTGCATTAGAGCACCTATCTAACCTTAGTTGGATAGCATATAGGTTGCATTAGTTTGCTTTTGTATTCAATGCATATTTCTAGCTTTATAGTGGAATGAAATTAATGTTAGTAAGGGCCCTATAGGAACCCTTATAAGATTAGAACTAGATTTCATCACCAGCTCCTTGGCCTACCTAGGAATCAATCAATATCCTTTTATGCCATGATCACAACCCTTGAATTTAAATTTAAAATCAAGTAGAAAGAGACTTAGGATATCGAGCTCATAAGACCCTTTTAGAAGGATGCGATCTATTATTACTCTAATGGCTTCTTAACGTTGTGGTTATAGTGGGTGTCTTAAAATCCAAGTAATTTTTTCATGCCTTAACTGGTAAGCAACAGTCAAATATGGATAAAAGGAAGAGCTACCTAGATCTAGGTCCAAGAAGCTACCACCTATGCACTAAGAAAATATAATCAAGATATTGCTCCATTAGTGAATACTAGGATTTGATTGTACATCATTTAACTTAGAACTAGCATTTAAGTTGCATCATATAGTTAGGTTTTTTTTTTTTTTTAATGTAAAAAAACTCTTTCATTGTATATAATAATTTGTTTCGTTGTATATAAAGTTGAGAACAAAGGCCTATTAAGAAGGGGATAGATTTCATAGATTAGATACATCGATGGATAGGCTAGATATTAAGGAAATTCATTTTCTTAGGATAATAGCTTCTAGACAAGCTACACCAAAACCTCAATATCATAATAATTATACATATTCTCAGCATTCCCATCCATCTCCTTCATGGCCCACAAGTCCACATACAATGATTGTTATCAAGAGCTAGTGGATGTACTTAATGCATTCACATATCTTAATAATGATTACTATTCTAGACAAATTATAATGGATGGGCTAGGCATCATGAACAACCATGGTCTTAAGATTTCCAATATTTAGAAGAAATATAATGATCCCACCCTAATCAACAATACCATGATTATTCAGATTATTAGGGTCAACCATCATGGGTTCAAGCTACTTAGCCCTTTTTCAATACCCAAATGTCACAACAATGCCAGCCTTATGAGTCATTTCCTCTATAGTATGAAGAACAACCATTAAAAGAGGTTATGCAACAATTTTTTGAGAGAATAGAACAAACCATGGATGCTAGAGAAAAGATGCATGAGGAAATGAAACAAAAGCAAGAGGAATGGTTGAGAAAATGAAACCAATATGGAAAAATACTGATAGAAATATTGTTGAATGTATAAAAGGGATTGAGAAAATAAAACAAATTAGGGATACTAAAGAGTCATTTGTTACTAACAATAAGATGGAAATCTCTTATGATCATTCTGAGCCACAAAGTCCACAACCATCCATAGAACCCTCCAACTCATGTCTACTCGAGCCATGTCCTGCTCCTTACGATTATAATGAAGAGACTTTCGTTGATGAAGAAAATGAAACTATAGAAACATCCTACCCAAATCCTCTAAATTTGTGTCTCGTTTATTTTTATGACTTTAATGAAGACACATCCATTGAGGAGGTGAACGAGCTGTTAGATATTGTACCTTTAATGAACACTTCTCAATGGCAAGCTAGAGTAGATCCTCCTATAGAGCTTAAAATTCAACTTGAGCCTTGCAATGTAGAAAATGTACTTGATTATGACCTACCACTTTTATTTAAAAAATTACAAGATAGTCATGTAAGCCTATTTGACACCTTACCTGTGCCCACAAAACAGGAAAAAGAAGAATCAGTTGATGTACATCAACTTACTCTAAGGTACACATTAGAAGATAATCAAGGTTTAATACTAGTCAGCCAACTTGAGCTTTCAATATAAGCCTTTTCTTTTGTCACCCAAATTATCCTTTACCCATATTAACCCAATATAAATTATCCATTACCTATTTTCTTTGAAAAATAAGTTAGAGATGAATGAAAGAATACCCTTTAGTTGCAATGAAAGTAGAAAGTGGATATTAAGAAAAGAAATATTCTTCAAAGTGATTCAAATGTGTGAAAAGAAAGAAAAGTGATAAAGAAGAAAAGTTTAAAGAATGCAAAGAAAAATAGAAAAAGAAATATTCACGTTAGAACAAAGCAAAGAAAAGAAGAATTGTCAAATTTAGTAGAAGATCTCTACTTATTTTTTGAAGAAACTTTGAATACCCTTACACAGTTTCTTTGGTACCTTGTCCTAAGCCTATGTTTCATCCTAGTTAAAGACCTATTGATTCTAGGAGAAATATAGCCTTGATGAGGAAATGAATGGATAGGATTTGCAAGAGTGGTATTTCTAAATATTCAAAGGTAATGGCATCCATTCCAAGGGGATCAAAACAATTAAATTCCTTAGTAACTCCTGTTCCTTATGAGTATATGTGAGATAAATTTATTTTTATTGACTCTTCTCACATATTTAAAAGAGATATATGATTTGAACCCTCTATCTGAGAGATTTTATTTCTGAGCATACGTCATTAGTAAGGATTGAGGTCAAAACATATTTTAGATGGAGTTCAAAGGTTAGAAGTCTACTTAGAGATAAAGATTATTCTATGTGTAGACTGTATACTCATACACTCACTCTGAGATCTGAGCTCAAATGGAATGTTTTTAGCATATGGGTAGGGTTTTGAATTCTTTAGTCATCTTTATTAGTTTGCTAAAGTTAATAGATTTATTGAAGATAATTCTCTGAGGAAAAAAAGTGGAGATGACTTGAAAAATAAAATTTTTGAAATTCTGTGATTTGATTTTTTGCATCTTTTGTTAGGAACAAGCAAAATGCTGGTTGGAGGGTATGTTAGGTATTCAATTTTGGTCAAAATACCCTAAATTTAGTATTCAATTAGAGCATCTAGTCCATCAATTTCAAAATTTTACATAAAATATTTTATTTTAACTTTAATTGGCCATCCAACTGTTGAATTGCTAAATTTAATGGTCAAATGATCATATGAGCTACTCAGAAGAGTAATGAATGGTTTAGATGGTTCTAATTGGGTCCTTTGCATTGCAGATCAATCAACTCAAACTTGGATGATTTAGATCAAATCAAGGAGATTAGATGAGGATGATGAAGCTTCCTGGAAAGAGAGGACTTTGAAGACTCCTAGGACAAAAGAAATATGAAGTGCTAGTGCACCCCATTCTTCCATCTCTCTCTCTCTCTCTCTCTCTCTCTCTCTCTCTCTCTCTCTCTCTCTCTCTCTCTCTCTCTCTCTCTCTCTCTCTCTCTCTCTCTCTCTCTCTCTCTCTCTCTCTCTCTCTCTCTCTCTCTCTCTCTCATGCCACCATCTCCCATTCTCCACTACTGTTTCACCTCTTCTCCTCTCTTTCACGCAACCCCTCCAGCTCCTCCTTCTCCTTCTCCCACTTCTACTTCTATTTTCATGCATCATCCCAGCACGCTCTCTCGCTCCTCTACCTTGCCTTAGTCATCCGAGCTCCCCTTCACCCCTCTTTCTCTTACTCTATCTACTTCTCTCTCTCTCTTCCTCTCATTCTCCCTTTGGATCTCTTCTTCTTCCTCCATGCTGGAACGTTAGAGGGCAGATCCACCTCCAATCTTCTCTCTCCATTCTCTATCCCATCTTTTCCCACCACCCTCCTCTTGCTCTCTTTCTTCTCTCCCATGTTCTCTCCTTCCCGTCTCTCTTCTCCTCTTTCCTCTTCACCCTAGTTCATCTCGCACACCGGCCTCTTTCCCCAGTATTGCCCAACAATTCCCAGTAGACTCTCAGGAGCCTACGGCATCTTCACTTTCTCCCAATCATCATTGTCGCCTGCCTGAAGCTGACAAGCCAATCAATATCACCCAACTAGTCAGACCTCTTCAACCAAGGTGATCCACCAAGCTCAGGCAATCCGATTGCACTGCTCTAATCCTCTGGTGCCTCCATCTTCCTTGCCCAGATTAACCCCCTTCACTGCTTCATCGACGGCGGACAGTCTGCTACCTCCTATGTTTTTAGTTTCTCCTGCACCAGCAGCATCTCTCTATCATCCCAGAACCACTGCACATCACTGCTCAGACAGCCCAGATCGCGCCCGCCGTAGAGAATTTTCACTACATCTGGCAGCACCACCAGCACCCGCATTCTTCATTGGTCTTTCCCCATCGCCCCCCCTGGGGCATCATCTACTTCTACCCAAAAATTCCAAAAGTCCAACGTCACCTACCCCTCCCCAGTCTCTCACCGGCATCTTCCCACCTCCCTTTAGGCCTCTAGCCAACTAAGAGGAAGGAAACCCAAGTCAGGTTTCCACTCCATTTTTTCCTTCCCCCTCCTCTTTCCTCTTCTCCTCCTTCTTCTTCTTCCTTTCCCCGCTTCTCCTTCGTCGAATTCCTCTAGTTTTTTTTTTTTTTCATTTAAAATTTTTTTATTGATAAATTTCAATTTTGCCCTTAGGTTTTTTATTGATAAATTTTTTTCATTTATGTCCTTTTGCTTTAATTATATCTGTGTCCCATCTATTCCATTTTTACTTTATCTACATTTTTTTATCTAGGAACTGCTCAATTCAAATCAGATCAATTAAGGCCTAACCCAATCAACGGGTTAGCTTTAATCAACCAAGAATTGCTTATTTCTCATCTGTTTCTCATCTGATTTTAAATTAATTTTATAATTTCATTCTTAGGACATCCCTTAGCTTATCCATTGTTTCTAATCTTTGATATGAGATCCAAAAATCAATCTGATCTGTCCAAATCACAAAATCACAAATTATTCCAGATCTTAACCATTTTGAGGAATTTGACACATTCGACTGGCAAATCTCTAATCAAGGATGTTTTGAAGATAGAGATGAAGGCTGATCAACTTTCAAAAGACCAGATTTGAAGATATTAATAGTGATTAAGCTAGGGAAGTAGTTTTTTCATGTTATTTGATTTATTTGTTTTATTTAGGAACTAAAAATTCTATAATAGTTAGAAATTAAACTGATCTGAACTCTGATTTTAATTTCAATAATTTTAGTAATTTCCTATTTTTTTTTTCAATTTTAGATAATTAAATTTTATTTAAAACTTCATCTTTTATAGCGAGTCCCTATGGGATTGACCCGTATTTTCATAGCTATCTTACAATAATGTGACAACCTGAGTTTTCACATGCATTTTTAAATGCAATATCTAATTCCTAGGGCGGGATCGATCCTTATTTGAAAACATTTTTAAAAAAAAATGCAATGCAGCAGTAAATCTTTCATTTTAAATTCATTTTGAAAACCCCGAGTGCCATTTGCTTTTGAGATGAGTAAAGTAGTTTTGAAAATTTTGAAAATCATAAATGTATTCCCAGGTCTATCCAGTCACACCTCATAGCCCAACTATAAATAAGTACAGATACATGTCCAAAAGGTAGAGTGTTTACTTACATTTATGCTTATCTTCTCTTCATTTACTTGATCACAGCACTTACATGTTTTGATACTTCTTCTAATTCTATGTTGAGCCAATCTGTAAAAATAATATATTAGGGTGAGTATTTCTCATACTCAGTAGCCGATCTTATACTACTATCTTGAAAATATGACATGCAACATATATAAATTCAAGGAGCTTTTCACATAAAACATCAGTAATTCCTTTTGGAGTAACCATGCATATTTTGTGCATAAAACGTAGGCTCATTAATGCAATTTCAACCATGAAACCCGAACACAAGTCTATTCTTCTGAATATAACTAAAACCATAAAATAGAAATCCATAGATCCAAGTAATAATATCTCGACAATACATCAAACCAACGAGTAAAATATAATAATCATGAAGCTCTTAAAATAGTCATCATTCAAGCAGATGTTAGTATCATGCACATGAGTCTCTCCGCGTACACGTCACTCCAACTGGTCACAAGTACTCGTATACGACCATCTAAATGCTATATGCATATCAATCACACTGAAATCATAAGGTTACTATGCTCGTGCTTAGCATATAGCTGGAATCCACCATAGCCTCTACGACAATTATGGATGTCCCCGAAAGGGTGCCGTGAGCACCTCCAGTGGTCGTCCTTGTTTACCACAGTAGTCAGGGAAGGGATAATGCCTTTTTGGCAGTGATACCATCCACCCTTTGGTGGTAGAGGCCGGGAGGCCAACTTCGTAAAACCTCTCAGCATAGTGCCCACTAAGCTCATCTACCCAAAAAATATAAAAATAATGTCCTCTTTGGGTCCCTCACACTGCCTGGCCCTCACAACTGCCTAACTAGTGTCTTTTGGGCACTCCAACATCTTTTGGTAACCCTCAAGGTTATGCATCATGTGCTGGTATTATGAGATGATTTATATGACATGGCAATCCTCAATCTCACTTATTGAAATCATGCAATTTATGCATCTCTTTTCAACCATGCGAGCAATGTATAAAATTAGTTCATGCTAATAAAACATGAATACAATTTTGCATGTTGGTATAAAAACATTATATCTTGAAAACATACTAAGTACGGTGGTAGATTCAAGTGCTTCAAGGCCATAAAATCATGAAGACAAGGCTGCATACTTTTATAAGAACATCAAATCTCAAAAACATGCTAAACATGGTAATAAAGGCAAGTCTGAGTTTAAGATGCGTTTAAAAACTGAGTAGTATCAGACTACCTACCTCGATGTCTCTAGGGTCGCGTCCCTCACTAGTCAACCATGGATCACTTTTGTGAAACCCTGGATATTAATGGATAACAAGGATTCAAATATCATTTTCTATCCATTTATAGATCACTATTTAGATTTCTAAATTAACGAATAGATTTGCCTTTTAGTTCATTACTTAGGGCATCTCCAGGCTACATCTTATGTATAGTACCAACATCTAATGATTAGATTGCCTTTAATCTCTTTCATATCATCAAGATCGTGTAATTGAACGGTCAGATCTCCTAGTCAGATCTCCCAGGTCGCCTATCCTGATGCCTAAAATAGGTTGGTACTTAATTTGGATAGTCAGATCCATAAGTTCAAGGTGGATGTGTCTAACTTAGACTAGATCTAGGCACATTGGTCTCTTAGTAGACCTAACAAATCAATCTATGAAGTTTAATCATCTTTGCTCTTGGAGATCTATGCGATCTCTATATTTTTTAGGCTATAGTCATACTAATGTACCTAACTTTATAGTTTCATTAGGTTTGCATTGTCAATACGGATGCAACAGTTCTTTCGGATCGTCAATTAGCGTCCTACAGCCCACGTAATTGCATTTTTAGTGTCGCAACATCACAGACGAACCAAATTTGTCCATGTGGGCCCCACACATCATGGTTCTTAGGACCCCCGTGCGTTCCGGTCGAGCCGGGACTCTGCCTACACGCAACGCACTCATGGGGACTGCCCCAGGCAGAGTATTTCGGGCGCGCATCATGCTTGGCATCCCGGAACCAGCCAGGTTCAATGGGTTGGGAGATCCATCGCGCCTAAGGGTTTCCTCGGGGCTTTTGGCGTGGATCTGGCCGGGGAAAAGAGGAAAAACTAGAGAGGGGAATGGGTCCTTACCTGGGTAGCCTGAGATGGCTCCCTCCTTTCGCCGGCGTGAGATTGCTCCATGTCTGGAACCCTAGCTTGCAGTTAGAAGAGAAGAGAAGGAGAAGGGATAAAGGATGATCGGGGAATAGGGCTTTATAGCCTTGCAAAGGCGGTGCTGCCCAATGGCGGTGTTGCCATTTCTTCCTACTCCGCCTTGTAGAGGCAGTGTTGGAAGTTGGTGGGAGGTGGGGGACAACCAGGGGTGTTGTTATCAAAACAACCCCCTGTGTTTTGGGTCATTTTTCGTTTTACAGACAAGTTATAGATATGCCCTCCATCTTTCAATGCTTATATGAACTCCGTTTCCATTGTTCTTCAAGGCGTTGGATTCCATTTTGAGTATAGAATTTAATGACATAAAGATTTCTCACAAATTCCTTTATTTCCTATTTTAAATAAAATAGAACATTTAGTATAGTTAATTCTATATATTAATTTCCAAATTTAGTAAAAGGAGCATAAAATGTTTGGATCATTATAAATAGATCGTGCACTTGTCGCTAAACATCAACAAGTTTTTGGTGCCATTGCCAGAGACCCGCAATGGAGTTTTCATAAAATTTAATTAAAAATCCAAAAAAATTAAGAATTGCATTTTTTAAAGCATTTTAGGCATTTTTAGGTGCATCTTTAATTTTTTTTTTAGTGCATAACCACTTTATTTCCTGAATTTGGTACTAATTGTTATCTTTCTTTTTCAAGAAATTAACAAGTGGAGCATCATCAATTAAATAAAATTTTCTTGCTTTCTTAGATTAGGATTTTTTTTTAGTGAATCTTGTAGTGAGGTCCCTTTGTAATTTGGACTTTCAATTTTAATTTTTAAAGGGTTGTATAATACAGGGCAAGTGTGGGATAAGGTGGCACATATTTGATCTTTATTAGAAACCCCATTGTAAGTTTTCTCACTCATTTATTTTCTAGATTAGGGTTTGCATTTAGAGTAATTTTGCATTGGTTAGTAGTTTAATTGCATATAAAAAGTATACTCTATATTTGTTACATTTTAGGGTTTGCATTAGTTTATTGCTTTTAATTACGTCTTAGGACATGTCTAATGCTTTAAGGTGATTTATATGCTAATCAAATTACCATGGTGTGTGAAAATTAATTAGTAAGGGCACCTGACCCCACAAGATCAAGGGTGGATTTCATCACCACTCCTTGGCCCACATAGGATAATCACCTTAAGCGCACAACCTCACCATTCAAATTAAGTTAACATCAATTAGAAGAGGCCTATAAGGTTATCACATGCTCGTATGACCCTCTTAATAGGACAAAATTTACTGTCACTCCAGTGGCTTTTGATCACTGTAGTTATTGGGGGTTATCTAATAGAGACTCGCTATTCCCCCACGTCCTGTTGACATTTGTTGAGATCTAAACGCCTACTTACATGAGGGTTGTATTAACCACTTTGAGCAGAACCTAATTGGTAAGCTGTAGTCAACTCCTAAAGAGAGGAGGACCGTTAGATTAGGCTAATTAAAAGCATTGTCCCCACAAAAAATCAAGAAAATCAAAATATTTGTGCTTGTTAGCCTTAAGGGATTTCTTGATTGTGCATCATTCTAGGCATTTAGGTTGCACTATTTAGGATAGTCCTCTTTAAGAAAAAAATAAAAAACAAAAAGATCTTTCATGATGTGCCCTTTTGGATATGCGACAAAACCGATAGGTTAGTCAAGTACGACAAAAAAGATAGACCACTAATGACTGATCAACGATCAAGGGGTAACTCACCCAATGGTAGTATCAGAGGTGATCAAGGCCCTCCACTCATCATGAATGAGGACCCACCACCTTTAATTGATGATGAATATCAACCTTCATCAAGGAGGAATAATCATCAATAAAGAAATTGGAGAATGAATGTAAATAGGGAATGGGACCAACAGAGTGACCATGGAGACAATGATGTTTATCAGAATCTTCATGGAAGTACCTTAAGAGACTACCTTCAACCTATATGCACCAGTATACCATCTTATGTCATTCTTCCTCAAAATGCTGGTGCGTTAGAATTAAAAATGGGAGTAATCTAATTACTTCCAAAATTCCATGGTTTAGATAGTGAGAGTCCTTATTTGCACCTTAAAAAATTTGATGAGGTATGTAGTACCCAAAGAACACAAAATGTAGGTCTAGATACTGTTAAGCTTAGGCTATTTCCTTTCTCTTTAAAGCAAATGGCAAAAATGTGGTTTAATGCACTGCCATCAGGTTTTATAAGGACTTGGAATGAAATGACTAGGGAATTTTTGAAAAAGTTTTTCCCTATGCATAAAACAAATACACTTCACCGTAAGATAATGAACTTTACCCAGAAAGATAAAAAATCATTCTGCCAATGTTAGGAAAGGTTCAAAGATCTAGTACTTACTTGCCCACATCATGGCTATGAACCATGACACATTATCAGCTTCTTTTATGAATGACTTAATTCTAGCATGCGCCAGTTTGTAGAGATGATGTGCAATGGTAACTTTTTGAATAAACAATCAGATGAGGCGGAAGAGTATTTGGAATGGCTAGCTGAAAGTGCACAGACCTGGGCTAACTCAAAAAGAGTAGAATATCCAGATAGGCCTAAGCCCACTACCACATCTACTAGAAATGGGAAAGAAATACTCAAATAACAATGAACAAGTGTGTAGCATTTGTAAAAGTACTGCTCATCTTACTCAAGAATGTCCTACCATCCCTGCATTTCAATATGTACATCATGATCAAGCTAATGCATTTAATAATTATAAATGACCTTTCTCTCCCATATTCAGAGACATATAATCCCAACTAGAGAAACCATCCAAATTTCAGTTGGAGAAATGGACCAACTACTAATGTCTCATAACCAGGCCCACACTAGAATCATCAACAACTAAACCAAGGACTACTTGCTCCACCCTTGTACCAAACTCATCAACCACATTCTTCTAGACCTTACTTTCCCCCCCCTTAAAGGTGCGTAGAAGACAATCAACTTGCTCAAAACCAGGAGAAGAAAATTTCTCAATTAGAAGTCCAATTGAAGCAAACCAACTATCTCAACCACAAGCAAACCTTAAAGGGATGCATGCGGTTAGCGAAACTACACCTAATGCATAATCAAGCTCTACCATAGAAGAGACTAGAGTTGCTATTGTTCTCAGGAGTGGTAAAATAATTGAGAAAGATGAGCCTCAAAAGACTGAAAAGCTAGAAAAACCTAAAGAAAAATCTAAAGAAAAGGATCCCACTCCACTTGTTGAGCCATGTCCATTCCCTACTCCATTCCCTCAAAGGTTGCATCAAGTCATAAAGAGTACCACTAATGATGAGATTATGGAGATATTCAAGCAAGTTAAGATCAACTACTGATCTTAGATGCAATCAAACAAATCCCATCATATGCCAAAATTTTAAAGGATTTATGCACAATCAAAAGGAAATTGAATGTGCAAAAGAAGGCATTTGTGACTGAACAAGTAAGTTTAAATCTTTAGCACCATTCACCCCAAAAATACAAGGATTCAGGTTGGCCCACTCTCACTTGCATCATTGGCAACCATAAGATTAACCAGGCCTTATTAGATCTTGAATCCAGTGTTAATCTGTTACCATATACTGTCTATGTTCAGCTAGGACTAAGAGACCTCAAGCCAACATCCACTACACTCCAACTAGCCAATAGATCAATAGTAATACCTAGGGGCATAATAGAGAATGTGTTAGTCCAAATAGAGTAGTTCTTTTTCTCAGTCAATTTTTTTGTTTTGGACACACAACCAATGCTGAATGAGTAGTGAGAAATTCCTGTCATCCTTGGACGTCCATTCTTGGCTATGTCTAATGCCTTAATAAATAATAGAAATGGTATCATGAAGCTTTCATTTGGTAACATAACACTAGAATTGAACATCTTTGATATCTGTAAGCAACCTGGAGAACCCACAGATGACTTGCGCTGTGTTAATATGATAAATTTAATGGCGCAAGATCATTTTCAATCATCTTCCTTGTCGGACCCACTTGGGGCCTATTTGGCCCATTTTAACAAGTTTAATGATGACATATTAATAGAGGAAGTTAATGCCCTCGTTGATTTTGTGCCCCCTATAGATACAGAAAAATGAAAACCTTAGTTCGAGGAACTTCCATCGAGAGAGTCCATTCCAATTCCATCCTAGGTGGAACCTCCTAAATTAGATTTGAAACCTCTACTTTCCAAACTCAAATATGCCTATTTAGGAGATGAAGAAACTTTTCCTGTTATAATTTCCTCTCAATTGGAAAAATATCAAGAGGAACAATTGATTAAAATTCTCAAAGAACATAAAAGTGCAATAGGATGGACCCTAGTGGACATTAAAGGTATTAGCCCTTTAATATGCACCCATCAAATTTACTTAGAGGATAATGCTAAACCATATCGTCAAATGCAAAGACAGTTAAACCCTAATATGAAAGATGTGGTTAGAGCATAAGTCCTTAAATTGCTTGACGTGGGAATCATCTACCCCATAAGTGACAGCAAATGGGTGAGTCCTACTCAGGTTGTTTCAAAAAAGTTTGGAGTGACAGTGACCACTAATGCCAATAATGAACTAATTCCAACTAGAGGTACCATTGGTTGGCGTATGTGCATTGATTATAGAAAATTGAATGTTGTCACTAAGAAGGACCATTTTCCTTTGCCTTTTGTTGACCAAATGTTAGAAAGTGTTGCAGGATACCAGTACTATTGTTTTCTAGATGGTTATTAAGGATATAACCAAATAGAAATTGCACCCCGAGGATTAGGAAAAGACCACATTCACATGTCCTTTTAGCACTTTTGCTTATAAAAGAATGCCATTTGGATTATGTAATGCTCCTGCCACATTTCAACGTTGTATGTTAAGCATTTTCAGTGATATGGTAGAGAGAATTTTAGAGGTTTTTATGGATGACTTTTCTGTTTTTGGTGAATCGTTTAACACATGCCTTCAAAATTTAAGAAAAGTGTTAAATTGTTGTGAAGAAAAGAACTTAGTGCTCAATTGGGAGAAATGTCATCTCATGGTTCCGAATGGAATTGTCCTTGGCCACATCATGTCATCCAAAGGTATAGAGGTAGACAGAGCCAAAGTTGACCTAATTACCAATCTACCCATCCCCAAATCTATTAGGGACATTCACTCATTCCTATGTCATGCAGGATTCTATAGGAGCTTCATTAAAGATTTTAGTGCTATATCCAGACTGTTGTGTCAGCTCCTTACAAAGGAAACCTCTTTCAAGTAGACTGAAGATTGTCAAAAAGCTTTTATAAAGTTGAAGGACAAGTTAACCACTGCACCCATTATGCAGCCACCTGATTGGAGCTTACCCTTTGAAATCATGTGTGATGCTAGTGACTATGCAGTAGGAGCTGTACTAGGACAAAGAAAAGAGAAAAATCCATATGTCATCTACTATGCCAGTAGGACCCTAAATAGCACACAAATGAACTATTCCACTACTAAGAAAGATTTGTTAGTAGTTGTCTTTGCATTGGATAAATTCAGGTCTTACTTGGTTGGATCTAAATTAGTCATCTTTACTGATCATTCAGCCCTTCAGTATCTTCTCTCTAAGAAAGATGCTAAGCCTAGACTACTTAGGTGGATTTTTTTACTCCAACAGTTTGACATTGAGATAAAAGATAAAAAAAAGAGTAGAGAATGTTGTAACTGACCACTTGTCTGGCCTAGTCCTAATAAAACCTTTAGATGAGTTGCCAATCAATGATACTTTTCTCGATGAACAACTTTTTCATGTCTCCCATCCTCCTTGGTTTGCTAATATTACAAATTATTTAGTCATGGGGAAGATTCCTAATCAATTGAATAAATTAGAAAAACAAAAATTCTTTTCTAATATTAAGCACTACTTCTGGGATGACCCATATTTGTTTAAGTATTGTCTAGATCAAATTATTAAGAGATGTGTCCCTGACTTAGAGCAATGTAGGGTCATCTCCTTTTGCCATTTAGAAGCATGTGGTGGACATTTTTCTGTACAGAAAATAGCTACAAAGATTTTGCAGTGTGGTTTCTATTGGGCGTTGTTGTTCAAAGACACACATGTGAGAGATGTCAAAAGTTAGGAGGAATAGCCCGTAGGAATATGATGCCTCTAAACCCTATCCTTGTTATTAAAGTTTTTGACTACTGGGGTATTGATTTCATGGGCCCATTCTCATCTTCTTTTAGCTACATCTATATCTTATTGGTCGTAGACTATGTTTCAAAATGGATTGAGGCTATCCCATGTAGGCATAATGATCATAAAATAGTTGTGAAATTCTTAAAAGAAAACATTTTTTTTTTATAGATTTAGGACACCTTGAACTATTATAAGTGATAATGGTACACACTTTTGGAACAAACCATTTGAAGTACTCATGAAAAAATATAATATCACCCATAAAGTTGCAACACCTTATCACCCACAAACAAGTCGACAAGTAGAAGTATTTAATTGGGCTATTAAACAAATTCTTCAAAAGACTGTAAATCTGGATTGTAAGGATTGGTCTCTTAGACTAATCGATGCACTTTGGGCTTACAGGACTGCACATAGAATCCCAATTGGTATGTGTCCTTATCGTATTGTATATGGTAAGACGTGTCACTTGCCTGTGGAATTAGAACATAGAGCCTACTAGGAAATAAAGACATTTAATTTCAATATGGAGAAAGCAGGCTCACATAGGAAACTCTAGCTTAATGAGTTGGAAGAGATCAGATAAGAAGCTTATGAGAGTAATAGGATATATAAAGAAAAGATGAAAGTTGTTCATGATGAAAATATAATGAGAAAATCCTTTACTCCAAACCAGAAGGTTTTGCTTGATAATTCTAAGCTCCACCTATTGCCAAGTAAGCTTAAATCTCGATAGACTGGTCCATATATAGTTAAAGAAGTTTTTCCATATGGAACCGTCGAGATTGAGGATACTAGGATTGGTCATACTTTTAAAGTGAATGGTCAACGTTTAAAGCCTTTCTTGGAATATGAGAATCCAGAAGTTGAGTCCACAACTCTAGAGGATCCCGTTTATCAGGATTGAGTGGATATGATCCATCTGTACCATATTTTGTATTTTTTCTCTGCATCACCCATATTCATTTTAGGTCTTAATTTTTAAACATTGAGGACAATGTTCCTATCAGGTTGGGGGTGTAGAATTCTAGCAAATTCTAGTTCTTTTTTAGATTTTTAGGTGATTTCCTTGATTTTTCAAAAAAAAATTGAAATAAATGAAAAATTTTAGGTCATTTCCTATACTATGATGAGAATTGGATTTTATGAAGCATAATCTAGATAACTTTGGCTTATTAATGAAATTGAATATGATTAATTCATTATTGTACTCATTTTCTAAAGTATTCTATAAAAACAAAGTCTCAGATCACATATGTACATGCAGTTGCATATAGATAGTCAAAATTGATAAGTAACTATAACTTAGAAATTTTGAAGAAATTCAGTAGAGACCTATAACCTAAGTGAGTTTTAGAGCCACTCATTCGTTTGGAGAGTTATAAATGTTCCTAATTTTCTTCAGCGTGCTTTAAGAAAATTGATCCAAAACTCTTAAATTTGGTTAATTATCTGAATAATTAGAATAGTACCTTTAAAATTCTAGAAGTTCATTGAATTTGATAGATTATAGGGAACCTAGAAATTGATTTAGGTCATCCTTGTTGTAAACCTAGAGACATAAAGCCTACCCAGAAGTATTTTTAACACTAGTCAACCAACTTGAGCTTTCAATATAAGCCTTTTCTTTTGTCACCAAAATTACCCTTTACCCATATTAACCCAATATAAATTATCCATCATTCATTTTCTTTGAAAAATAAGTTAGAGATGAATGAAAGAATACCTTTTAGTTGCAATGAAAGTAGAAAGTAGATATCAAGAAAAGAAATATTCTTCAAAGTGATTCAAATGTGTGAAAAGAAAGAAAAGTGTTAAAGAAGAAAAAGTTTAAAGAATGCAAAGAAAAATAAAAAAAGAAATATTCACTTTAGAACAAAGCAAAGAAAAGAAGAATTGTCAAATTTAGTAGAAGACCTCTACTTATTTTTTGAAGAAACTTTGAATACCCTTTCTTTAGTATGTTGTCCTAAGACTATGTTTCATCCTAGTTAAAGACCTATTGATTCTAGGAGAAATAGAGTCTTGATGAGGAAATAAATGGATAGGATTTGCAAGAGTGGTATTTCTAAATATTCAAAAGTAATGGCATCCATTCCAAAGGGATCAAAACAATTAAATTCCTTAGTAACTCCTGTTCTTCATGAGTATATGTGAGATAAATTTATTTTTATTGACTCTTCTCATATATTTAAAAAAGAGATATGATTTGAACCCTCTATCTAAGAGATTTTATTTCTGAGTGTATGTCATTAGTAAGGATTGAGGGCAAAACATATTTCAGATGAAGTTCAAAGGTCAGAAGTCTACTTAGAGATAAAGATTATTCTGTGTAAACTGTATACTCACACACACTTTGAGATCTGAGCTTAAATGGAATGTTTTTAGCATAGGGTTAGGGTTTTGAATTATTTAGTCATCTTTATTAGTTTGCTAAAGTTGATATATTTATTAATGATAATTCTCTGAGAAAAAAGTGGAGATGACCTGAAAAATAAAAATTTTGAAATTCTGTGATTTGATTTTTCGCATCTTTTGCTAGGGTCTAGCAAAATGCTAGATGGGGGTTTTGATAAGCGTTTAATTTTAGTCAAAATACCTCCAATTTAGTATTCAATTAGAGCATCTAGGCCACTAATTTCAAATTTTTATATAAAATATTTTATTTTAGCTTTAATTGGCCATACAACTGTTGAATTGCAAAATTTAACGGTTAGATGATCATATGAGCTACTTAGAAGAGTAATAAATGGTTTAGATGATTCTAATTGGATCCTGTGCATTGCAGATCAATCAACTCAAGCCTGGATGATCCAGATCAAATCAAAGAGATTAGATGAGGATGATGAAGCTTCCTGGAAAGAGAGGACTTTGAAGACTCCTAGGACGGAAGAAATTTGAAGAAAAGATGAGTATTGCAGAGTTTGGCAAGACTAGAGTGCTGGTGGACCCCACTCCTTCTCCATCTCTCACGTCTCTCTCTCTCTCTCTCTCTCTCTCTCTCTCTCTCTCTCTCTCTCTCTCTCTCTCTCTCTCTCTCTCTCTCTCTCTCTCTCTCTCACACACACACACACACACACACACACACACACACACACACACACACACACACTCTCCCTCCCTTCATCTTTCTCACGCCACCATCTCCCACTACCGCTATCACTCTCACTCCACCATCTCCCATTCTCCACTACTCCTTCGCCTCTTCTCCTCTCTTTCACGCAACCCCTCTGGATCCTCCTTCTCCCTCTTCTACTTCTGTTTCCATGCATCATCCCAACACACTCTCTAGCTCCTCCACCTTGCCTTAGTGTAACATTTACTAATTAATAGATTAGGAAATTTTGATTTTTTGAAATAAAGAAAAAATAAAACAAAAAATGAAGCATATAAGGTAAGGAAGAGAGAGAGAGAGAGAGAGAGAGAGAGAGAGAGAGAGAGTGCTCAAAACGCACTCTCCTCCCTCTCAAATTCTCTCTGCTTCACATGGACAGTCACGCACCGTGGCAAAGGATTTCTCTACCCTTGAACAGCTAGGAACGAGGTAGGATCACTCCACCCTTCTCTTTGCGTTAACTTTTAAGGCTTATTCACTTGTAAATGGCGAAAAATGGCGTGAACATGTAGTTGTTGTAAAAATTCATGCTTTGCTGTTTTTCACTAAAAAAATTTAATGAGACGGGGTTAGATTAAGATCTGGACCATTCATATTGAGTATGATGAGGAGAGGAAAGGACCCATGAAATTTCATGACGATCGGACGGCTAGGGACGCTAAAAAACCCAAAAAAATTGTATTATGGGAGTTTTTGAAAACGAGACAAAAATCATGAAAAAACGATAGATTTAGGTCAGATTTGTGAAAATGGAGGGTGGAAATGGAATGTATGTGAAAAATTAGACTAAGAGGTGTAAAAATCTCAAAAAACAGAGCACTTGGGGTCGTTGGTGACGATGAACCAGTCCGATCGTCGTCTCCAGCAACGGCGACCGAAATGGGAAGAAATTGCACGAATGAGGGAGTGCCACACAGTGCAACGAGCACGCTCCATGCGGTGCGGCTAGAACGTGACGCGTAGCGCTCTAAATGCGCGCCACGCTTTGTTTCTGTCCCCCACGCGCAGAACGCGTCCCCAGACGCGCGAACTAATGCACTCCAGTTCCAAATGTGCTCGCGCATCCACAGATGCATGCCACACATGCAGACGGCACGCGCCGCACGTGCGCAGGCCCATTTTTTGGATGTTTAGTATTTTTGACCCTTTATTCCTTTAAAACATGACTTTAGGAGCTACAGAGGTCCAAATCACGATCCGAAAGAGGCGTTATGATCGTCTCAACAAGGCGGACCTAGATTTAAGACAAAAATCTAATTTGGGATAAATTTTTAATAGAAAAATAACTAAATGCTATTAGATGATTCAGATCAAGCTGATCAATAGATGATCAGGCTATAGATTTTGGTTATATGCATTAACCATGACATGATTTATGGCATGACAGGTACATCAGGACATACACCTTGATATCGTTTACACATTTGTTGGGATAGTGCGATACTGAGGTAGGTGATTTCATTCACAAGTTTTCCATGATTCTCAAATGATGATTTGATTTTTTGAGGCATGAGATTTATGCCTTACCATATGCATGAGATTGATTTCAGCATGTAGTTCTTCATGTGCGTGCTATCTTTCGAGTGGTTATTGCATGCACTGTTTTTGATATCTTTCGTGATATTCACTTGATTGTCGATCTTCTTGACATGTGGGAGTCGCTCTAACTTGATATTTGAGACTATTGATCCTGTGGCAGGATGCGATTCTTCACCCTATGAGTGCCTGAGTGCTTAAGCGCCCGTGAGGGTGAAAGGGTGAAAGCGGACGTGCAACGCGACTTTTCGTGAGTGCCTGAGTGCCATGAGAGTGAAAGCGTGAAAGAGAAAGTGGTACGCATCGTTTCCGTGAGTGCCTAAGTGCCCGTGAGGGTACAAGGGTGAAAGCGACTAGTACAAAGAGCAGACCCCACATTGCTGTGAGTGTACTTGAGACACTCATAGGCCTTGACTGTGTATGATGTTTGATACTTTTGACATGCATTCATGTGTTTCTAGATTTTCTCGGATTGTGCATGTCCTGATATCATGGTCGATGATATCTTCTTTATTTCATGGACTTGGTATGTCCTTCATCGTGTGATTTAAGGATTTATATTATGTTTGATCATTTTATGATGTTTATGCCTTGCGCCTTGCACCATGTGCTTTGTTTTTATTGATTTATTTTGAATGTATATCACCTGCACAAGCATGGCTTGCTGAGGCATTGCTTTGTTTTGCAAATGCCTTAGAATCAGAGCGCGAAAGTCAAAAAGGGAAGAAGGTGGACTAGAGTGGAGCTGGACGGGGGCTTGAGGACATATACTGTTAGATACAGTGACAGAGTGGTGTACTTTGTTAGACTAGTATTGGCTTTTTGGCATTCTCTTTAGTCGTTGTATATATTAATAGATTAGACCCATATCACTGTATAGTGGTTATATGTTTATACATGGATGACGTGGTGATCTTTGACAGACCCTGGAGCTTTAAAACTTTCACTATTATGTATCTTTGCAGTTGCAAAAATTTCACCATGGTTTTAATTTGTGAGCATGCTCAAAAGGTTTATTTTTGGTTCTGTTCTTCAGTGTGGTTTTGAGGTGAAATGACTCTTGAGGTTTTCTTAAATGGTATTTTTCTTGACGCTGCGAAAAGTTTTAAATTATGAGTTTTAAGTTCTGGGATCCCATCTATTTTCTATCAATAAATTATATTACTATTTTCATATAAATATGGGAAACAGTTTGTTAAAAAAACTTGGGGGGTCACACTTAGTCATCCAAGCTCCCCTTCGCACCTCTCTCTTAATCTATCTACTTCTCTCTTTCACTCTTCCTCTCATTCTCCCTCTGGAGCTCTTCTTCTTCCTCCATGCTGGAACGTTAGAGGGCAGATCCACCTCCAATCGTCTCTCTCCATTCTCTATCCCATCTTTTCCCACCACACTCCTCTTGCTCTCTCTCTCTCTACTCTCCCACGTTCTCTCCTTCCCGTCTCTCTTCTCCTCTTTCCCCTTCACCCCAGTTCATCTCCCACACCAGCCTCTTTCCCCAACACTTCCCAATAATTCCCAGTAGACTCCTAGGTGTTCATGGCATCTTCACTTTCTCCCAATCATCATCGTCGTCTGCCTAAAGCAGACAGGCCAATCGATATCACCCAACTGGTCAGACCTCTTCAACCAGGCTAACCCACTAAGCCCTGACAGCTAGATCGCACTGCTCCAATCCTCCAGTACCTCCATCTTCCTTGCCCAGATCAACCCCCTTCATTGCTCCATCAAAGCCGGATGGTCTACTACCTCCTTTGTTTTTAGTTTTTCCTGCACCAGCAGCATCTCTCCATCATTGCGGAGCCACCGCACATCACTACTCAAACAGTCTAGATCGCACCCGATGCAGAGAATTTTCACTACTTCTGGCTGCACCACCAACACCCATGTTCGTCAATAGTCTCCCAAACCCCCCCACCCCCCTGCTTCTACCTAGAAATTCCAAAAATCTAGTGTCACCTGCCCTTACCCAGTTCGTCACTAACATCTTCCTAGCTCCCTCTACGCCTCCTGTCAGCTAAGAGGAAGGAAACCCAAGTCAGGTTTCCACTCCTTTTTTCCTTCCCCTCCCCTCTCCTCTTCTCCTCCTTCTTCCTTTTCCCCCTTCTCCTTCTCTAGCTTCTCCTTCATCGAATTCCTCTACTTTTTTTTTTCGTTTTAAAAATCTTTATTGATAAATTTTAGTTTTGCCCTTAGGTTTTTAATTAAAATCTTATTTTTGTCCTTTTTCTTTAATTACATATGTATCTCATCTATTCCAGTTTTACTTTATCTGTATTTTTCTTATCCAGGAAGTACTGGATTATCCAGGAACTACTCAATCCAGATCAGATCAATTAAGTTCTAACCCAATCAATGGGTTAGCCTTAGTCAACAAAGAATTGCTTGTTTCTCATTCATTTCTTATCTGATTTTAAATTAACTTAACAATTTCATTCTTAGGACATCCCTTAGCTTATCCATTATTTCTAATCTTTGATCTGAAATCAAAAATCAATTTGATCCATCCAAATCACAAATTATTTCAGATATTGACCATTTTGAGGAATCTGACAAATCTGATTGACAGATCTCTAATCAAGGATGTTTTGAAGATAGTGATGAAGGCTGGTTAAATTTTAGAAGACCAAGTTTGAAGATATTGATAGTGATTAAGATAGGGAAGTAGTTTTTTCATATTATTTGATTTATTTGTTTTATTTAGGAACTGAAAATTCTGTTATAGTTAGAAATTGAACTGATCTGAACTCTGATTCTAATTCTAATAATTTGCTATTATTTTTTTTAATTTTAGATAGTTAAATTTTATTTAAAAATCCATCTTTTAAAGCCAGTCCTTGTGAGATTGACCCGTATTTGCATAGTTATACTACAATAGCCCGTGCACTTGCGGTTAAACATCAACACTGACACATCTTAGTACCACGAGGATGAATGTCATGCTTTGATGTATGTGCTTCCTTCAACAACTCATGTTTCAGACATTCTGTAGGCGGTACCACCAATCTACCTTAAAATTTGATAGTTCCATCAGCCTCCTTATTGAAACCTCTACTCCCCATCAAGGCCTGTATATCCTAACAATTCTTCTATATTTGGAGAACACAATCTATAAACAATGATCTCATCAAAATGTTCATCAACATCCCATGAGCTCTTCGACTAAGAGCACCATGGCCACATTTGCCTTCCTAAGGTGATATAGAATCTAAAAGTCATGGTCCTTCAAGTATTCTAGCCACTGGTGTTGTCTCATGTTAAGATAACTCTGTGAGAATATATACCTTAGACTTTTGTGATATTCATATACCTTAAATTTCTCTCTGCACCGATAGTGTCGCCAAATCTTTAGTGCAAACACTATTGCTGCAAGCTCTAAATCGTATGCCGAGTAGTTTACTTTGTAAGTCTTTAATTGCCTAGATGCATATGCTATGATTATCATGTGTTGCTTGAGTATAAACCCTAAGCCTTTCCCCAAAGAATAGCTATATAGTACAAAACCACATGTTCCTAATGGTATGTCAAAATAGGAGTTGATGTGAGAGTCTTTTTCAACTCCTAAAGGCTCTACTTACACTAATTAGTCCACTCAAATTTAGTGTCTTTCCTAGTTAACTTGGTCATTGGTTGAGCTATTCTGGAAAACCGTTCAATAAAACGTCGAGATAATACCTAGCCGATTCCAAGAAACTTATGATGTCCACAACAGTCTTTGATCTCTCCCACTTTATGATGGCTTCGATCTTTGTGGGATCAACCAAAACTCCTTCCTTCAAAATAACATGACCGAGGAATTGTACTTTGTCCAACTAGATTTCACACTTATTGAACTTTGCATAAAAATGATGCTCCTATAGTGTGCTAGGTACAATCCTAAGATGTTCTTGATGCTCCTTCTCACTCCACGAGTAAATAAGTACGTTGTTAGTGAACAATATCACAAATTGGTCTAAGTATTTATGGAATATGTGGTTCATCAAATCCATGAATGCTGTTGGGCCATTAGTTAGTTTGAATGGCATCACTAAAAATTTGTAATGTCCATGTCGGGTCCTAAATGTTGTCTTAGGGATATCTTCATCCCATATCCTAAGTGATGGTAGCTCGACCTCAAATCAATCTTTGAGAATACTCTCACGGGCTATAACTGATCAAAGAGGTAATCAATAAGTGGTAAGGGGTAGTCTCTCTTAACTATAACTATGTTCAACATTTGGTAGTCAATGCATAACTTCATAGATCCATCCTTCTTCTTTACGAATGACATTGGAGCTCCCAATAATGATACACTTAATCGGATAAAAGCCCACATCTAATGATCCCTACAACTATTCCTTAAGTTATTTCAAAGTCATAGATGCCATATGGTAGGGTGCCTTCGAGATTGGAGATGTACCTAGTACTAGCTCTATTGTAAAGTCCATCTCTCTCTTAGGCAGCAACCCTAGCAACTCATTCAGAAACACTCCTCTAAAGTTCTGTACAACCTTTATGTCCTCCATCTTCTATTTGGACTCCTGCTAAGTCATTGTTCTCAACAAGTATGTTGTATGGACATTGGCAATGAGCCTTGTGGATTTCATTGCCGATGTAACTGGTATTCTTGATGTGTCTAGCCTACCATGGAATATATATGCATTGCCCTCATGTTCTCAAACTGTACTCTTTATTTCAGCAATCTATCGTAGCTCCATACCCTAACAACCAATCCATACCCAATATGACATTGAAATCCATCATATAGAATAGGATTAGTTAGCTAGAAACTCCCTATCTCTATCTCTATCTCCCATCCAAATCCCAATATCACAAATATACTTATCCAAAATAACTACTTCTCTATGTGCTATATTGATTTCTAAGGTAAACCCCAAAGGTAATATAGTACAATCCAAATTTGACACAAAGTGTTGTTATACGAAAAAATGTGTACTACTCAAGTCTATTAGTGTTCTAGCAAACTGACTAAGAATGGATAAAGTACCTTTCATGACTGCATTTGAAGCTTAGGCCTACTCAATAGGCAAGGCAAAAACCTGTCCCTGACCATGTAATACAATCTTCTATTTTTGTGGCTAATTTTATTTCTTTCTCTTTGGCCAGTTACATAAAATGACTCTTCTCTTTGCACCCAAACACCTCTCTCTTAGACATAATGTGACTTCCTAGGATGTTTATTTGCACAGTATTTGCAAAGGTTTTAGTCTACTTACCTCCTTTTGAACTCTAGCCTCCATGGTGGTATAGAATGAAGTGGAACTGTTGCTCTCGGTGGTGGTCTAGGAATGATTGGTTGCTTTCCCCACCAGTTCAACCTATTTTCACCTGTTGGAATTTTTTTGCTTTTATCTCCTATAACTCTCTCTCACCTAGAGAGACTACCTCGACAACCTTTGCAAAAGTAGTAGGTTGTCACATAAAAATAGGACTTCAAATAGTCTTGCACAATCTGCAGATGAACTTCTGAGCATCTTTGAGCTTAGTGGGGCAAACCACTTGCTCAAATCTCCTCAATTAAGTGGAGTCTCATACTCCACTATTGTAGAACCTTGAATCAGGTTTGTAAACTCTCTCTCCTTTGCCTCCACAACATGAGGTGGATAATATTTCTGCTTAAAAATATCTAGAACTCATCCCATCGAGTGACTCCAACATCTGAGAAATACATCCATTCCATAGTTGGCCACCAATCTGCAGCCTCTCCCCTTAATGCAAAAGTAGCAATACTGACTTGTTGATCTTTCGGCACCATCATCACCTTGAATAGCCTTTCAACCTCATAGAGCTAGGTCTTAACTGCCTCGATTCCCTCAACTCTAGAAAACTTCAAAGTAATCTTCTTGAATCGCTCTAGCAGAGTGTCTTTCTTGTTCCCTATGGCATAATCCTCTTTTGATGATGCCTACAACTTCTATTTCATTTTTTGAAACATTAATTGCATCACCTCATTGGCCAAATCTACCAGTGTACAAGCTTTCAACTATGCCTATATTGATGGTTCCAGTGCGTCCTGGTGAACCTCAATGGGTGTCGATGTAGGAATAGGTACAGGTGCCTAATTCCAACATTACCAAACTCTTCTATCGATACTGATGTATTCATTCTACTATGACGAGACAACATCTATATTTCAACATAAAAAACTTATGAGAATTTTCTTAAGTTATCTAAACTAAGATATAACTATGACTTATTCTCTTGACATCTTAATATGTTTGGCTGCGAGTAGTATGAGCCTTAGGCTCTGATACAAATTGTAACGACCCAAATTTTTCTAAAGATTTTTTAAATTTTAAAATAAAGTAGAATTATGATTAATTTTTTTATTTTATTTTTATAAAATTAATAATTACCATAACTTAAAATCTCCAATTCCCAATTGTGACATTACACTATAAAATTTCATATACAAAACATGAGTGCAGAACCTAAATCAACAGTAGGACCACTAGTCATAGCCTCAAACACACTCATCTGTCATGACATCAACTTTAATTAAATTAAAGTTATCAAGTGTATCAACAACAACAAGTTTAAATATAAAAAAACTAATTACTATCTTACATTCATTTATCAAATAAATAGTCTTCTTCGACAAACTTTAACTCTTCACTTTTTCTTTTCCTCACCTAGAGCTTTCATTTAAAAATATTGGTTGTAAGGGTGAGTATGGCCACTCACTATGAGAATTAGAAGGTTGAACAAACCTATATCAAAATAAAACTATATTTGTATGCAATATAAACCATCAATCAACATTTCTATTCCAATTGGACTCTGTCTAATGCCAAATCATCAATATCCACAAACATTTTATCACATATATCAAAATTGTTGATGATAAAGTTCAATCATAGGTCGATGGCATTGATATTAATAAAACTCAATAATATGTAAAACAACAATAACGTCTATAAAATATTAAATTATCAAATAAATTGCAGAAGCAATTAGTAGGGTCATTAACCTTCGAGGATAACCGACATGAAATACATGTCTCACACCTAAAATATATCTATACAAAATTATTGCCCATCGGGTTTGCTATGCGTCAATAACATGACCCAATATCTTAGACACCGCCACTTCCATGGGAATAAATGGATCAATGTTGAATGGAGTATTGCCCATGTTCCTCCACCCAAGTATGGCTATCTGGTTGGTATCTTAAATCAATAAGAAACCAAGGGCCAAGCTAGTCCTATCATACATACTTAGCATGAAGTGTCTAACTGACTATTCACCTAGTGTAAAACATACCTTGGAAGTCTAAATTACTACTTGAGTCATATATGACACCTAATGTGGATGTCTAACTAGCATGTCAATAAAATCTTGATAAAACAATCGATCAACAATCACTATATATAATTCTTTCCACAAATTGTCATAATTGTCAAGAAATACTCTTTTCAAAATCAATCGAGAAACTATGGATTCTTGTAGATAGACATCTTTATAAAGACAATTAGGAATGATGTATGATTGTTATCATCAACAAAGACATGACTTTCTAATTCGTTTACCATGAAAGACTTAATAAAAGCTTCCTTTGTTCGTATGAGTAGAAAGCTTGGTTGTCTTAGTCAATATATATATATATATATAGATAATAATTTTACCAAGTACCACATGGACATCACGGGTTGAATCTATCAAAGTTGATGTCTCCTAGGACACATGAAGAGATAGATAGGATGAGGAAAACACCATATGCATCAGTTGTGGGAAGCCTCATGTATGACATGTTATGTGCAAGACCTAATATTTTTAAGGTAGTGGGAATGGTCACAGTATTTTAGTCTAACCTAGGACCTAAGCACTAAATAGTAGTTGAGCACATTTTTGAGTATATAAGGAGAATGAAACACTTGTATTTGGGATATGGAGGTAATTAGATTACCATTTTAGTGTGTGTGTCTATATATATATATATATATATATATATATTTCAATTTGCAATGGGATGTGGATGATAGTAAATCGATAAGTGGGCACATTTCCATCATGAATGGAAGACCTCTATGCTAGAGAAGATATAGACATAATACAAGTACAAATTCAACTAGCAAAGCTAAGTATTTTTGTGGCAAATGAAGTTGTTTG
Source organism: Warburgia ugandensis (assembly GCA_035236585.1). Lineage (NCBI taxonomy): Eukaryota > Viridiplantae > Streptophyta > Magnoliopsida > Canellales > Canellaceae > Warburgia > Warburgia ugandensis. The sequence continues at coordinate 11,220,949 of CP141127.1, read as the reverse complement.
TCTATGGAAGTTCATTATTGAACTCGAAGTAGATCCATTTGCTAGAAATCCTATTATGTTGTTTTGTGCTAGCAACGAAGCCATTATACAGGCAAAAGAACTTTGTTGTCACAAGAGATTGAAACACACTATGAGAAAGTATTATGTTATCCATGAGATAATAGAAGCAAGCAAAGTTGTGATGGCAAGAGTTTTGGATTAACACAAAATTTGGTAGGCCCACTTATGAATCCATTAGCCCATAAATGTTTTAATAGATTCTTAGAGTGGCAAGGGGTGAAATATGTTCAAGATTGATTTAGGTGCAAGTAGGAGTTTGTTGGGAATATTTACCCTCAAAAGCTAAGATTATTTTATCAAATGTTTGCATAATGAGTTGGATTCATTTATGCTAATCCTATTTTATAGGCGCTAATTCATAGTTGTAATTAATAAATCTTACACATATTGGTTAGTCATGTGATGATAATTGAAACCTTAAGAAACATTGTAGAAATTCTATAGCAAGGTGATGGAGATCATAAGACATAGAGAAATGAAATTTTGGATCCTTGTAAACCTAAAATTGTGAGAATTCACTAATTGATTGCAATTAACTTGATTATTGTATTTTAGCAAAAACTCTTAAGTCCATGCATATCAGTAAAGTAGAAATAGCTAGACCAATGGTAATTTGAGACTATAAAGCAAAGTATTATGAATAATGAAGAAAATAGACTTGCTTCAGTTTGAGGGAATGAAGAAAACACCTAAAGCCTTGATTCATCTAAAAAAAACCAAGAAAACTCCTAAAACTCACATTTTTTTTATAAATTTCTCTATGACTTTCTCGTTTGTTATTCAATCAATATATATATATATATATATAATTCTTTGATGTGAACATTAGAAACTAATGAAAAATAAAAAACTATCATGTTGTCTAATAGAAAGCTTTTCCAAACAAGGAAACTGTCATGTAGTCTAATAGAAAGACTTTCAAAGTAAGTAGATAGCTAATGTCCTAATTTACTAAAATATATATTCATCAAAATAGAAAGATTCTTTATTGAACAACTCTACTTATCTAAGAGTGTTTAAGGAATGCTTGTAGGTACTATTCAATCTTGCCTAAAAAAGAACCTTGTTCCCAAAGTCTTGACTTAGAACTTACCAGTAAAACTTCTAACCATTTTTAAAAGTCACTTTTATGTCATCTTGCACTTTAAGTAGAAAAATTTGTTGTTGCTTGTAATGATGTCTTTGTGTAAACTTATCATCACAATTGTAGCATAGGCCTTTTTCTCTACATGCTTGCATCTAGACGTAAGTAAGACACTTGAAGGATATATTTTCTTGAGTCTTGGTTTTAGGTTTAGGATACATAGGAGACACTTGAGAAAAAGAAATATCCATGCTCATCCTTAACAAATTCTCCTCTTGCATTCTTGCAATATGAATGACTTGTACAAGAGTTAAGAGGCAAAATATTTTCACTTGTAGCAATTTCATCCTTGAGTTCCTAACATGACATCCAACAAGAGTCCTTTTTCCACCATCCATCTACAAGATTAGCAAGTCATTCAAACTTCTTTTGGTAATCTCTTATGAAACTTGTTTGATGGATTTTAGAGAACGCGACATCAAAGTCCTCGTAGTTTGTGGGTCCAAAATGAAGTACAAAGGCTTTAACAATATCCTCGAATTGATCCCACTAGTGTGCATTCATAACATTGGATCCACTGGTTTGCTGCTCCTTCAAGGTGAAAATAGGCAACAAGTACCCGTTGTGTTCTTTGGTAGCGAAAAAATTACTTCTCCATATGAATCTAATCAGTTAGATTGTCTCCTCCAGACTTTGGAAAAATCTAATCGAGCATATCGGCTTTGGGTTGAAGATCCTGAGGTGTAAAATCCTTTTCTAATCTTGTTTCATGCCTTGGCATCTCAACCATTGATGGGGTTCCCTGATTTCATTACAAGGATGATTTTTGTAAGCCTTGGCCTCAACTAAGGGCATCTTAAGGGTGGGATTCATGGCTCTCATGGTATAATTCGTCGCCTTTTGATCTTCCATAATTGTTCATATTTCTACCCAGAGTAGTTGAATATCTTCAATGGTTTTCTTTAATTCAGCTTCAAGCTTGTCGATCCTGTCAGTGTTTCTTGTAGTCATGAATGTTTTCTAGGATGTTAAAAGAATGTAGAATGTGTCAAGATTTTCAGTGATAAAAGATCTTTTGAATCCGACTTTGGATGAATGACATATGGCCATTTGAAGATGAAGGTATAACACTACCATAAAAACGTTGGTAAAGCAGAATAAGCGCTGAACAAAAAGAGTCTACCAAAATATGCACTAAATAACCTTGAAAATATGCTTATGTACCAAAATCGGTATGAACATTAATGAAGTAATAGCATTGGTTTAATTCATTTGAACCAAGAAAACTCTTAGAAACTCACCCTTTCTTGTAAATTGCTCACTGCCTTTCTTCTTAGCTATTCAACCAATATATATATATATATATATATATAGTTGTTTTACATAGAATTAAAAACTAAAGAAAATAAGAAACTCCCATTAGCTAATAAAAAGCCTTGCAAAGCAAGCAAACTATCCTCTAGTCTAATGGAAATACTTTTAAAGTAAATAACTAATACCCTAATTTACTAAAATATAAAATTTTATAATTGAAAATCTCAACTAATCTAGGATTCTAAGAGGAATGCTTGTAGGTTGCATGCGTGGACCAATAATAATGTGGGCCACTTTAAAAGGCCAACCACTCGGCTTCATTGTTCTTTAAAACCAAGGTAGTGACGAATGCCTGCCGCAAACTCGCGCGTCCAATTCTGTGTTTATCTAATCGTGGTGATCTTTTTCTCCCCACTCATGCAGGCGAGTACTCCATAAAATTGAATTTTCTGTCGCCATGCTATGCACATGCATAATTACCCATATATAAGGAAAATACAATATTGTTAAATATGGGTGGAGGGAGTTATCATATTTTCGTATTGACTGAGGATCATTACGGTGCAAAGTTACGGTTTCTGTTTAAATAATCTTCCGAAACTAGTGTTGCTTATCTTTATATAAAGTACTCAAGAGAAGACTCACACTATTTAAAAAAAGGGAGCCCCGGCGCACGAAGCTTCCGTTTGTGCGGGTTCGGGGAACGGGTAGACCACAAGGGCTTATAGTATGCAGCCTTACTTTGTATTTTTACAAGACGCTTTGAACCCATGACCTCAAAGTCACGTGACGACAACTTTTACCGTTGTGCTGAGGCTCCCCTTTTTTTTTTAATTCTTTGGAAATTGCATAAGCCCATGAAATATAAGAGAAGGTGCATGTACTAAACAAGAAGTAAATATCATCTTTCTTTTAGCCATCCCCCAGCAACATTTCTGTAACTCAAAGCTTAGCTAGCAGATATTTCCTGGTGCCATGTGATTGTTAGTTAACCTGAAATTTGAGCTCTCGATCGATTGACCAAATTCAAACAACTCATCATGCATAAACTAATGAAACCCTAATCAATGCCATTTGATCAGGAAAAGAGAAAAAGAAAAGAAATCAAATGATAACCTATATGGTTTGGCATGTTTGTGGGAGACAAAATCAATTTCCTAACTGAGTGACAATCATGAAGATAGAGATTCACAGGAAGAGCCCCAAGAGAAAGGAAATATATGTAATATAAAGAGTTACCATCACCAAAAGGTAAAAGGAACATGTTGGTGGGACACTTTTACATTCACTTTGATGAGCATAACCATCTACATTGGAGGTTATAACATGGATATTTATACATTTAAAAAGGAGACGGAGCTAGAAAAAAGAAAAAGACAAATTGGAGAGTCAGGATTGTTCACCTTAAATATTTTGGTCTATCTTTCATCTATTTAAACAAAGGGAGCCTTGTCACAACGGTCGAGTTGTTGTCGTGTGACTTGAGATTACATGTTTAAGGCATGGAAATAGTCTATTGCAAAATGCAAGTAAGGCTACATACAATTGATTCTTGTGGTCCACCCCTTCTCTAGACCCTACATACACAGGAACATCATACACCGTATTTCATCCATTTAAGTCCAAGAGATTTTTTGCAAACAGGACTACATATATAAAAATTATTTAGCCCAATTAATCGCTTTCCCTGTTTATATTATTTACAAACCAATATTTTTGTCCCTGGAAAGGTATGCTTCATTACCATAAAAGTAGTCCTCTCCTAGCCCCTTAGGGTCTGTCTGGTACACAGGAACGCCAACTGTTTACAAACAATCCGTAGCAGCAATCTTGTTCCTTGATATTGGAGACTTAAACAATTCCTTGTATTTGAAAATCTAACAATGTAGAATTATTTGAACGCAGATAAAATAGCCCTTGATTCCGCTTGCTGCTAGATATTTTCTCTTAGTTCAAGGGCTGGAATTGCAGGGTTGGATCACGGGCAACTTGTGCTCTCTATTCGTCGTTATATTTTACATGGCACAGTGATTACGTGATCGGCAAAGACAGAAGTTCATCCTGTCGGTTCATTTCCATAACAGTACGTTGTGCCTGTGTGGTCCTAGTTCTCCGATCGATATCCATTAAAAAGAAACATAAAAGCTCAATACCAAGATGTAGACATGCAGATTTTCAAATACAAAAGGTAAAAAAGAGGAGCACGTCATGGTCACAAATTTAGCTCAGATTCAGGCACTTCCGAATTTGAAGTTTAATATTCGATACCAACTTGAAGAAGAGGAGCTTACCACAATGATAAAGTTGTGACCTCGAAGTTACAGATTCAAGGCGTGAAACAGTCTCTTGCAAGAATATCTTTGCAAGGTAAAGCTGCATATTATAAACCCTTGTAATTCACTTTTTTGGTCTACATGAATAATTCATCATAACAAATGTGGGTCACATGTGCATGATAGGGCTAGGAAGCATGGTGATACGGTCACTTACAAACACTAAGCAGAATCTTTCAGAATGGCCATCATTATCCTTAACAAAATGGTATTTTACAGCATGGACCCATGGCCATATATGAGACTCTGATAGATCTTGTCGTTCCTGCAAGTCCAACCTATAGGTCCCAGCTTCACATAGGATCCTAATTCCTTTATCAAGAATTAGAATGAAACTGCTAGATGCAATGTTAAATGGACGGATATATTGACAGTGCAACCAAGATCAAGACATGCACCTGCAACCGAGACCATTGATCTTGTAAACCATCATGAAACCACCTAAATGAATCAAATCCCACGCCTAGAATGGCAACTGTTTAGCATTTTATGACAGAATGAAGGGCGAGGTTTGAAAGATCATCAAATCAAGGTAGGATTAGCGACCATCAAACCACCAGCTCTTGGTGCTCAGATTACCGAACCTGATCGGGTCCTCATGGCATCCATGCGCCCTAAAGTGGTTGGATAGAATCTACTACCCATTGCATTTTAAAGCAATTTTCAGTGTGAAAACATTAGTTGGTCTTTTATCTGAAAGTAACTTCTTGTTTTAATAACAGAGGTGATGAGATTACTTAAGCAACTTAAGATTCTCAGGGAATGATAAGATCACCTCAGTTTCCTTTCATTAAGATAAATAATTTTATATCCATAACTTTAATTATTATATAATATATTAGCTTTAATAAGGTTTGTAAAGATCAAAATAACAACTTTGATGCTCTAATATAATTTTAATAAAAACAAAAAGTATCGAACTTGGTGCCTCTGTCATGGTAGATCTGGATCGTTCATATGGTAGCTTGGAAGCGTCTGCTGATCTTTCAGTAATTGAAAGGCCAGACTTTTGTTTTCCAAGTTGATATGAGGACTCAAAAGTCCACCTCAACATAGACGCGTGAAGAATTTCATGTCTACAATCCAAGTAAGAATCCATAGGTGATTGGGATGTCTGATTCGATTGAGACCGACTTAGCATATGGTACCGTTGGAGCTGGCCTAACTATTAACTTCTCAGGCTCGAACAGAGCATGTATGTGTCATCAGGACAGTTGATGTCGTTGATCATCCTCAGCTACCTGCCCGCACTGTTCTGATCTCAATTGAATGACCACACCATCCATTAAACAATAACAGGGCAGCTCATGTATGAAACTCTTGTATATGCAGGGTCTGAGGAAGGGGCAGATCACAAGGGTCAATATTATGCAGTTTTACCTTGTATTTTGTAAGAGACTGTTTTCACGCCTAACACGGTAGCCCCGGTGCACGAAACTCCCACGTATACGGAGTCCGAGAAAGAGGCAGATTACGAGGGTTAATATTATGCAACAAGAGGTTATTTCCAAACCTTGGACTCATGACCTCAAGGTCACACCCTAAGACTTCCCTTCTCCATCCATTAAACAATGACCAACAAACATCAATTGTTAAGCGTTTCTAGACAAGACTCTTGACGAGGCTAAACGGATTAAAATGTTTGGATTATTCGATCAAGATGAAGTCAATATCAACGAGACAGACCTCTGAGTTGTGATTGTGTCTTAGAGGTCTGGACCAAATCCATCGGCATTATTCATGTAGTACCCTCAAAGTGCTGTTAGGAACAAGGTAATACTACCATTTATTCTTGTAGCAATTCCATCGGTTTGGCAGCTCATGTGGACGTCATTGATGTAGCGACTACATTTTGTCATTTTTGAAGAGTTGGTAGGTCAAAGAACAGCTTTTGAAGAGTCAAAGGCCCTAACATGGAGCAAAAGGCAGGGAAGCTTCAGTTAAAAGCAGAGGAGAAGGGGAGAAAGGGAGGGGTGAGGACGTGTCCCCTCATATTCATCATCATCGTCACTTTCAAGTATGCCAAATACTGCGCATATTGTAAGACATGTGAAGTCACATGCATTCCAATCCCCGCAAACTATTCAAAATCACTTCTCAATATAATTAAAAAACCCCCCTCTCAATTACTCCCTGTCCTTTCATCAACAGCATTTCCATCCACAGAGACAAAACAGAGCATATTCTCAAAGCCCCAGCAGCAAAACAAACCCTTTTACATATCCATGCCTTTGTCGTTGAAACTCCCCAAAAGACCAATTTGAAAGCTAATGGGAATTGAACCTTCCAATCCCAACTTTTCCACCACTTTAATCCCAAATTCCCAAACTTTTCGATTGGGTATTCTACGTTGTCTACTTTTGCTACTATTATACAGCCAGCGTGACTAGATATCCATCACAACTTTGGACATAAGTGCCAAGAAAAGCCTAGTAAATATATTGCAATTTCTCTTTGTACATATCACATGATCTCATTGGGTCACTTACTAAAACATGCATTTAGACATGATCTAGATAGCTAAATTCCTGAAAATAGAAATTGGACAGTTGTAAAAAAAATGAGTTACATTAGCATGTGAGCATTAACTTGAGAGTAGGTGGTAGAAGCTCCGCTCAACCCCAATCTAGCAGCTCCACGATCATCTGCTGAATGTGATCATCCTCTCTACAGAGTAGGTGGTTGAAGTTCCACTGAACCACAATCTAGCAGCTCCTCAATCATCTGCTGGATGTGATCGTCCTCTAGAGAACTTAATTGTTGCTGATAGTGGTTATGGTTGTTCTCCTGCTGAACTTTCATGACCCAATTGGTCTCCGGCAGCTGCCCAGACTGAATTTTCGGCATTCCGACGATTTCATTGGATTTTGGAACACTTCGGTTGGTGTCAGTGGTTGAAGCCTTCTGAGCTTCTTCTTTACCAATGGGTCTGCTAACTTGGAGGGATGCTAAGTGGCATCTATGTAGTTTTGCTGTGAGCGTTGCTGATAAGAACCTGGAAGAGGAAGAACTGTTGGGATTGTAAGGGAAGTTTGTCCTTGCCCGTGGACCGCACATCAGTCGAGCTGCTTCATCGTACGCTCTTGCTGCATCCTCAGCCGTCTCAAATGTACCCAACCAGATCCTTGTTTTCCTGGAAAATCCAGAGACACATAAATTCCATGTACGTATTGGTAGCTCAGTTCGTACACTACTTTTTATCAGTCGTGGCAGCATTGGGAATTCAAGACAGGAAAACAGACTGCCCAAGGCAAATTGCACTGAACTAGTAGAAAGAATGCAAAGAGCCACATTCAAGAGGCAAAAACAGCAGTTAACGAACTGAAACTTTACGAGTTGGTGAAGATCTAAAGAAACCAAGATGATTGGAAACTGGACTTAGTCTATTTACAACTATTTTGAGCAACAAATGCTACAATTTGGCTTGAACTTACAATAAGGGATGGCGGATTTCGGACACCCAAGAGCCCCAATGCCTCTGTCTAACGCCTCGATATCGTTGTTGTGGTCTCGCCATGGTGACTAATTCGGGTGTCAAGACTATTTGATATTTGGTTTTGAAGAAGAATGGGGAAAGAGAGGGAGAGTTGCAATGTTCTGTGATGAAGAGGAAGAGGGGGAAAGTTTGAGAGGCGAAAGGTGCTTTATGTAGATGGTTTCTTCCTTGGGGTTGGATGTTTCTTTCTTGCCTTCTGGCACCCAATTTAGATTTGGGTCCCACAAGGCTTTAGTCATCTTTTCTTTTCTTTTACTTTTCTTTCCCATTTCCTTAATGACTGCACCACTTTTAAATAACCCAGGGTGGAGAATGAGTTGGGATAAATGGAGTGTTGAATTTGGATTAATTTTTAATCAAAAAGAGGGAAAGAGTAGTTAATGCTACAATAGCTACTGATCTAACTCTTAACGTCTAAGGCGGTTTCTGACAAATTGGCTACGGTTACTAGTACATTAAAGGAGTGTTCTTGTTTGAAACGATTACCCACATACCTCTGAGATGATCTAGGAAAGTAGGGTTTTCTTAAGAGACCATACAACAGAATCCCTTTGAATTAATAATATTGGGGGTAGAGGATTTTTATTGATTTTGCGGGGTTTTTATTCTATCAGATAAACCCTTAAATTAGTACACAAAAAATGACTATTATTTCCATTAATTTAGTAGAGTTTTATGTGTTTTATACTTTCTTTAAGCATTTTTTCCCCTTGTGTTCTAAAAATGGGAAAGCAATTTTCTTTTCAAAACTACCAAGTTTCCCTCTTTATTACGTAAATGCTCTCTTCCCTTTTACCCCTATGTTTCCCTCTCTCCTTGTTTCCCCTTCTCTTGCTTTTATCCCTGTGTTTCCCCTCTCTCTTGCTCTCTCCACCTTTATCCCTGTTTTGCTTTCTTCCTCTCCTGCGTGAATGCACTCTTCCAATCTGTTGCCGTTTGTATTTTTCCTTCACCATCTAGATGAAATAACAACTTTGAGCTCCTTTCTCGTAAAAATGTCCTCAAAATTTGAGAATATTAATTTGTATAATCAGAAGGGTCTTAAAAATTATCACAATTTATTATCTTATTAGTTACTCATATTGGCGCAAGTTGGAATTAGACAGTCAACATTAACTTAGCTAGATAATTGATTTATCAAAAAACAAATTTAAAAGGTTGCACATAAGCCAGGATAGTCTAGTGGTTAGGTTGAGGGGCCTCTCCTATAAGGAAGTCATAGGTTCAAAGTAGTGCATGGCATCCCTTTAGAGCATGCAGGGAGTTTTTACACGAAGGAAAATGTCCAAGGATACCTTTGACAAGGGTATACATTGAGGGGAGTCTATTTTAAGGATAGAAAGTATATCTATAAAGACCTACTTAGTACGTGAGTTACCAATAAAAAAAGGTTAAGAGGCTTTTGCTCTACATGAAAATTTTATAAAAGGCCCCTACGACTAAGTTGGGACTATGATGGGCAAGGTTTATAATCTGTTCATAAAATTATGTTGGACTATACTATCTAGATTTACATAGTATAATCTAACATAATCCAATAAACCAAATTAGTGTTTTGAAACATTTTTATGAATTTTTCTATTTCACAGCAGAAGAAATAGAAAATTCTCAATAAAAAGAAATAAAACCAGTTTCCCAAACAGACATTAAGCCATGCCAATCAGCCCCTGAGTGAATAGTAACTTCTCCGCTGATTAGTCTTTTCCTACAGAATACGAGGCACCAATCTAACACCACAGTTCCCTTCACATTAGTTGTCTATTTGCTTGCGATTGATCACATGACATGTAGGTCATAAATAATCCACAAAATCCAACCGCACATGTAACCAGTACAAGGGTGCCGCAACATAACGTCATGTCATTCTCCCGTTACAACATTCATTTGCAAGGCGCAGGGATAAGAAGTTGGCTCCGGTTACTATTATTACAATTGTAGGACCGACGAGATGGGCGCTCCCTGTCAAATGGCTTGCTTGACACATTCATTACACATAACAGTGAACAAAATTTTAAACCTACATATGCATGAGCCCCGTACTCGTAACTTTTGATGGGAAATATTTTCTGATTGGATCACTGATTGATCAGCGTATTGCTCAGGATTGCTGATTAATCAACCGATGAATGTCGATAGTGTGTGCTATGTGCGGATTCACACGCACAACTATAACTCGAAGGTCGGATGCAATGGTGAACAAAACTGTTGAACCAACTGGACTATCTTAGATAGGTCATGCTTCAAAGTTCTCGCACATCTGACAAGTCATCAGCGCCCTCAATCTGTTAGGATTTGGAGAAATGGTAGACGAAGGCCCGTAGATGCGCCACATACTGTACACAAATGAGGCCCATCTTTGGGGATCGAACTGTTCATGCGATTGTTTCGGCTTTGGAGATTACAAAAGGGGGTCATGATGATTGGTTCTAGCATCCCAAAAACATTGCTTTTTAGAGTTAGATTTATATGCTGTTTATGTAAAGTTTTCGAAGGGAGCCTTTTGTCACAGACATGCGCTGAAAGGTCCGTGACCAAGGCTTGAAGGCTTTAAGAAATGCTTACTTGGAGCATGGGCCTAAGGGATTTAAGCCTACCGTTGAAGGTATGATTTTAGAAGGCCTAGTTTTTATAAGTCTCCTTGTAAATATCTAAAAAGAGGAAAGATTAGATATTTATGTAGACAATTCTAGAGAAAGTTCTAAAATAGTCTTTAACCGTTAGATGGTTGACACTTGTAATAATCTAAACCATCTATCGAAGAGGTGGATAGGGAGAGCAAGTATAAATAGGCATAAGATCTTCATTTGTAATCAGCTCAGAATATTTCAGTTTTTATTAAACTCAATATAGTGGGAGAGTTTTCTTTTTGAGTTCCTATCATTGTTTTTGTGGGTAAGTGAGTGTAGCCCAAGCAAGTGAGAGTTGGGAGTTGAAGGCTGACTTGTGCCTAGTAAAAGAAGTTGCGCACAAGTACCGCATGAGTATAACAAAAGTGAAATTACAACCCCATGATGCTTTGCTCAACATGAGAATTGTTGTTGTGTCACCTTGAGATTAGAGGTTTGAGGCATAAAAATAACATCTTCCAAAAAATTCAAGATAAGATTAAATAATATAGACCCTTATAGTTCGCATATATATATAGATACCGATGAGGAAGTTATTCAATCCACACACTTTCGAACTGATAGTCATCCAAAACTAGTGAAATCAGATAAAACAGTTCCGGTCAACCTAAGGCGGGTGTCCTTCAGACAAAATGTGGGATTGCTTCTATGGAGGCGCCTTCTTCGGCCTTGGGGAAGATTTTCTCTTTTAACCTATCACCACAGTGAACATCGAACAGTGGATGAGACTACTTGGGGCATGGCTTAAAGATAAAACCTATAAGATGAATGGTCTAGATCGTCGAATTGCCGGGATCCACAGTACATTCAGCTTCTCATTAATAAAAATAAAATACGGTAAACAGCTGAGAACAAAAAATGGCTCTGATCCTACAATTGAGGACAAAAGACATTTAGGCTCTCCAAATTTACCATACATGCACCACACATAGCGGGTGATTTTGGTCTGGCCTGTAGCCATTTTGTTTCGCTATCGCTTTGGTGGCCTGTAGAGGGTCACATCAGTGAGTCTAAACGGGGAAACCTAAGTGTAGGAGAGCTTGTCACCGGAGGACAAAACTGCGGACCATCCTTTGTTTTGGAACCTTGCAGCTTTCTTTGCACTGCTCATCCACGTGACTATCCCGCATCCCAAGCTTTTTAATGCACCAAAATCCCCCTGATTTCCGCTATCTTATTCATGCATCATTTTCGTCGGTTTTCTGAACATTCATTGGCCTAAACAGTGGACCTCCATCCTCGTACAGTGTCTATTTCCAACTCAACATAGATGGGTCGCATTGTTTAGGCCAGTCAGAAAGCTTGGGTACCAACTCATACGCCCATGTCGTCTGTTGCTTGGCCTTTCTGTCGTAGATGTGAACGAAAAAGGAAATCAAACTAGAAAATTAAATGAAAATGACACAAGAGACGCGTACTTTGATCAAACCCCCCACAACTAATCCCCATTCTTGATTTGATAGGCAAGAAAAGAGACTCCAAGAGGTAAAGCCCCTTGTTTTCCACTGTTCTTTCGTATCAAACTTCCTATTTGCTGTCTGCGCATGAATGGAGGGTACTACGCTCTTAATGTAATCCAGTCGTCTTGTAGTCCCATGCACCAAAATTCTTGTGATGATCCTAACCACAGTTATTTTGAGGCCAGATTTTTTTATGATCCTACCCACAAAGAGGTAAATGGACTCTAGATCATCCACTTGAGATGATTTTTGGCCATCATCTAGCATGAACGGCATTCTAGAGAAGAACGGTTTGGATGTTCAACCACTGGTTCCCCAATGTAATCCACTGTATTATTTTTCCTGATTCTAACTCTAGTAGTTCATCTGATGAAGAGACTAGTTTCCAAACGCACTATCCAATCACAGACGAACATTTTTCGGGGACCACTTATCTAGAGGCTGCATAGTTCATATTATTTCTGTTTTCTCTTTCTTTCTTCCGTTCACGTATAGGGATAGAATAGTAGTTTCAAAAGGCACCATCCAGTTGAAAAAGACTCTTGGCCCATCGCCTATCGAGAACCTTCCTAGAATCTGAATGGTTTGGATCACTAACCACATGGATCAAGGTCCTCCTTTTTACTTACTCTTACAGTTCTTTCAATGTGCAGGAGAGCAATTTTGAAGCTCTTCAATGACAAGAAAAAGCTAGCCAGAGTCCCCATTTTCTTCCATCAGCAGCTGTTCTCTGCGCAGAGACTTCCAAATCCACCCAGAACATTACCAACCATGCACGCCACGAGAAGCCAAAAGGGTGAGATGTCTTCCTAACATCACTATTTTTGTTGCGTAGCGTGCGAGTTATATTGAGGAAAGGTTCTTCATTTATTATCGCTAGATAATTCTTCATTTATTATCACTAGATAATCTATGAACACCATGTATCTTTTGCTCTCTTCTGGTTTACAGCTAAGATTAGAAAAGGGAGTACGAAATTTTTGTCAAAGGATGATGAGGTTATATGAGGGAGAGCAGGGGCCCAGAGAGCGCGTGATAAGAGACAAATGTAACGTGGGTGATCATCGCTGTCTCCCTTATGCTGGACTGGTTGGTGCCGTTCATTCCGCCCCTCCCCAGCCAGTCTGAAAATGATGTTTTAGTGACTCGCATAGCTACGATACTGTTTGATGCTCAACAAATAGAACAAAAACTTCTCTCCATTTTTATATGACCACTCTACAGATAAATAAGTATAAATGCTAAGAACAGATCTATGAGTTCTGATATGGCATTCAATGCGTTTAAAGTATAAACAAATGTCGAGCACAGTTGTTTGTTGGTTGGAGTTGTCGCTTTCTTCTTAGACTGGGAATTAGATGTAGGAGTGTGTGAGTGATTTGTTTTGTAATTCTTTACTATAGAAAAGAAGAAAATAAAAAAAATAAGTATGGACTGGGTGAAAGTTTCATAATCCTAATCTGTGATCTTAAAGCCGGATCTTAGCACCAGATAAATTCTTCATCTAATGATCTTAACCACTGTTACTATTTACCATTGAATGGAAAGGAAAAAGGAAAAAATAGTAGAAAACCCTTAATTCATTCCAGGGTCAGAATTGTTGATGGAGAAGATTCTTGTGGTGTGTTGAGTATCTAAATTGTGGCTCTCAAGATGAACTGTTTGGACCAGTAATCTCTGTTGAACATGTGCATTTTTAGTGCATAACAAGTGGGATATTTTCCTTGAAGTGTATATGGATGGTCGGGCAGCATAACAAGTGAGAACTACATGTTTAGCAATCTATCCGTTGCTTGATTTCTTGTACCGTGGATTAGCCATCCACCAAAATTCAAGCCCATCTTACGATTGCGAGACTCTAATATCTTGCTTTTAAATGGAAGGTCAGAAAAATATAAGCAGTAGCTTAGATCCATCAACAAACCCTCCACATATCATGATACTGCCCAACCAAATAGCAAAACCTTGTTTTATATGAAGAAATTATCTGAGAGAGTTCGACTGCGAAACATGGCACCTTCCCTATATATATAGGGGTGTTAATTTCACCTGTTTTAGAAACTTTTTTCCAGCCAATCATATGTTTTCTTTACTTCACACCTGCAATGCCTTGCTGAAATTACCGCTCCTTGTATGAGTGTGTGTAGTGTGTCTGTGTGAATAGTTTAAGAAAAATATATTTAATTGTTTTTTTCTTACTTTTAGCGGCAGTAAAACTTTCCGGTAAAGTTTATTAGAACAATATATGCAAGAGTCATTTTTCACTTTTAGTGGTAGTAAATTTGCTGGTAAACCACTTTTATATGCATTTTATTATTTCCCAAGCACCGTTCCGCCTATTCTCACTGTGCCCTCCGCTTATCCGTGTGTACTCCATTTCTTCTATGAAAATATATGATACAGAAATATATCATATTTTACACTATTATATTCTTATATCTGTAAATTGGTCATTTGGTCCTGTTGCTTTCGGTATTTTCATTATATATAATATAAATGATTAGTATCGGTATACCTGCCTAAAACATAGTAGCGCAAAAGCACATGCACGGCTAGCTATTTATTGATCTAATTCGATTCATCTCCTCGATTGCCCGTAATGGCCTAATCAGTCTACATCAGTGTTCTATCCTCTGATCTGTGGAGAATTTTCCGATGAAAGTGAATGTTGCTTTACACTTAATCCATTTAATTAAGGGGCACTAGTTATATCCTCTTCCGGTTTATATCGATCTACGCCATCTGGATGATCTAGTGGAGTAATGCTTCATAGTTTTACCATGGAGTATTCCAGCTCCTCGAATACGCTGATGCAATCCATATGATCTGATTATTAAACCTTTATTGGGTACTTAATTTGTTTTTGAACTGTTATGATCGCTTGATAGTATGATTATTTGCCGTGAGAGATCCATGGGTGACAGACTACACCGAATGGGTGGTTTACAGCTTATTTTGATAGAGCATAGAAGTTAGTCTCCATTGTAACGACCACTTTCTGGACCAACTAGCTACTGTCGTGTAGGTGTCATCAGCTCCATTAGTCTCACATGTGATCCCAAGTCTATGGTTGATTTTACCTTATTTTGATTGGATATCCACTTGATCCATCGAGAGATCCCGAGGGTACTGGTGCTATCTGCACGTGCAGTTGGTCTTAGGCACAAACGGAAAAACATACATGTTAACTAGGGCTGATATGCTGATCCTTTATAATCCATATTGGATACGTGATTAGTTGTTGATAACTCTTAACAACCTCTATAAATGATAGGATAAGAGACTTATGGTAGGATGTGCTGAGCTGAGCTTGATACTTTTGAATTCAACCAATTCGTCCATTAGAACCAAGGAGCAGGACCCTACTCATTTATCTTAAACTTTCTTAATTAGCTACTCAAGCTGTTAAATTCATGAAAAGCCATTAACAACTAAAAGGGCAGTCCCAGTGCCTTAGCTTACATTTGCACGATATTGTTTTCACACCTTGAACCCATGACATAAAGGTCACATAACGACAATTTTACCGTTCGCCAAGGCTTCCCTTCAAAAAAAGGCATTAACAAGTAATGCGTGTAAAAAGAAGTCTTTATGTCAATATCTGATAAGAAGTTAAAGTCGTTCAATCGTGTCGTTAGAATCCGCGTGCCTTAGCTGTGTAGCTGCGTCTACAGGAGAGATCTTCCGCAACTATCACTCTCTACTTGTCATTTAGGGTTAACACGCTTTGGTTAGCGACTAGGGACAAAGAAAAAGGTATGATCATGGGATATACGTGGGAGATTGGAACCATATATAGATCCGCACTCCGTAGGATGTGCTGAGCTTGATACTTTTGAATTGGAAGAAGATGACGGCTTGTTGATTAGGATGGGGATGGAATGAAAGTGATGTTCGTCATACACTTTTTCTTGAATAAATAGTGCTACATAGTTGTCACAATACCTTTCGTCACAAGTTTCCTGGATTCTTCTTCGTGCATTCATGATCTCTTAGCCAGAGGAAAAGACCCTGGGCGCGTCCTTTTGACTGCATGGATTATTAGCCATTTGTTATTTGCACGTACACAAACACACAAGGAGAGAGAGTCAGAGGGAAATCGACCTAAGCTGGACTATTTCTTTCGCAAGTTATAACTCATAGTGAGTCCACCAAACCATTCATAATATAGAACATGGCACGGATGTCCTATAACCCTAAAATCTAAAATCTCTTAGATGACCTAAGACACTGTTTTGTTCAGTTGTAAAACAGTGAAATCGTCGAGCTTCGAACTCATGGGTACCATATGATAGGGTTATTCAATGAATAAGAAGGAGATCCTTGTCGCAATTGTAAAATTGTGAGTGCAAGATAAGACTACGTACTATAGATTCTTGTGGTATATTTCTTTTCTGGACTCTGCATATGCTGGTTTTTTGTGCACCAGGATGCTCTTTTTTAGGTTTCTTTATGTCATTGCCGGTATCAGAAATGGTTTACATTTTCGAAACTAGGAGGACCACTTTTTTGTTTTCTGAAGTCGAAAACAATTTTGTTAATGGCTATGAAGAGATTGCACAAATATAAACTCAAATTGATGGGTAAAAAGTAAAAAGAACTTAGGATCAGAAACATGTCCAATGGATGTAACCGATCTCTAGAGTGCTCCAAATACTAGAAAACACCAATCAATTAAAGGAGAAAAGAGGCAAAAATTACATAAAAAGTCTCATTTTATCCTATAATAATAACAACAGTTTCAAAAACTAGTGTCGTTCTCAATCCATTGATGACCCAAAACAGAGAAGGTAATACTCTAAGCACTTGCTGCAGCCCCTTGTTTCGCAAAGGCACCTGCCGCCCCTTTTGCTGATCCAGGAATATGTCAAATTGCTTTGCTTGAATGTCATCCGTAACATTTGCATATCTTTAACCACTATTCTCTGGGTTAGCTAGCCACTATGTTCATAAAAGAGAATCTCCTTCAGTGATAATAGGAGCATTCTTAAATCTTTCTGTTGAAAGGATCAATGTTTGGACAACTATCATTTCTGTCTCAACTGCCTCTGCATCACCAATTGGTCCTGAGAATTGAAGTAAAGCATTACCTTGTGCTTCCTCGATCAAACAACCAGTACCTGCCCTTTCGTGTTCCTTCAAACATGATCCATCAAAATTTAATTTCAGTCAGCTCTCTTGTCGTTTTTCCCATGCCTTATTAACAATGTCTTTCTTTTTATTCATCAAGCTAAGAGCAACAACTCATTTGCTTTGAATTTAAAGTACAGAATATTATTTGATTTCACAGTCTGTTTTTGCTCAATGCTCCACCAAAAGGATAATCCTTTCGACTAGAAGATCAACGGATGAAGATTTGCCTTCAAAGATTCATAGATTCCTTTCTTTCCAAAGCATCCAAAATTGTAGCTATAAAAGTCCATCCTTGTAACTTGCTCTATTTAATTGATTTCGACGTTCTTCTCCAACCAAACATGAGTTGACCAACACTGTAAGGCATCATCATTTGAGATTGAACAGAAATAAAATAATAATCCACACACAACTCAACTAGTAGTGAAGGAACATGTGGTTGATTGTGTCAACTTTGTTAGAACAAAGAACGCAATGGTTTATGAGTTGTTGTCCTCTTGCAGTAAGATTATTGACTGTGGATAACTTAGAGCACTTTTCCAACTGGAGCATTGAACCTTTGGAGGTACAACTACTTCCAAACACTACCAGCGGCATGGTTAATCATACGTGCCATTAAACAGTAAAACCAGACAAAACTATACACGTACCTGATGAATCACGAATCCGGCACCTTCAATCATTTCCAGAACCTTTAACAAAAATTTAAATGATGAGTTGCAGAAATTCTTGTTCTTCGAGCTCCTCATGTGAAACCCTTCTGGGCCCAATAGTAATGACCATGAGATACCATTAGGGTCTTGGATTAATTAGTAAGAGATGAATGCATCAACATGACAATAGCTGCCAGGCCTAGCTTATAAAAGAGCTACTGTAAGGTTTGATCTCCCACCCATCAGTCTTTCCAAAACCATATTCTAGCTTTTGAAATTCCCTCCAAATACTAGTTGTCCCTCTAACAAAATGATCTCCTACTGTCCACCTACCCTTTGATGAACTAATAGATTCAATTCATTGCCTCCAAAACTGCGTAGGTTCTTCCCCAAATCTCTATGAACATTTTATTAACAAAGCTACGCTGAACTCCTTAATGGGTCTAATACCAAGGCCACCACGCTTTTGGCTTACATATACTGTCCTCGTTAACAGATGCAGTTTTATAGCATCTTTATCGTCATTCCACAGAAATCTACATTCTAGAAATTCAATTCTCTTTGCAACAAAAACTTGACATCTAAAGAGAGAGGGAATGAAAGTATGTAGGTACATTATCGAGAGAGCTTTTTCAACAGAGTCACATTACCACGCATCAATAAGCATTTCTTTTCCAGCATGAAAGTTTGCTGTAAATTATTTCGACAAGTTTAGCCCAATAATTATTTCTTATGTATTATAACCATAAGTGGGATGCCGAGATGACTCTATAGTAGTGGTTCAAGCTTACAACCAACCGCGTTAGCCAAAGTTCTGCTTCTTGATTTTGAATATTGAAGACCAACATTGCAAATTTAGATAGACCCACCTTCTATCTAGAGGCAATTTCAAAATCTCTCATGAAGCATGATGGCTTTGATGTTATTTGCATGCGATGGATATTTTTCTGCAAAAACAACAAGGTCATCAGCAGACATGAGATGATTAATATTAATTTGTTGATGACTGAATTTTATGCCTGAAATCCATTCCAAATCAACTACTCTTGAGATCTTCTAGAAAGGTTTTCTCCAATAATTTAGTCAATAAAAAAGGAAGAAAGAGCATCCTTGTTTAAGACCTTGAGAATCTTCAAAGAACCCTTTCATATTGGCATTTATCAAAACTAAAGTCCAATAGTTCTGAATGCAATTTATGACCCAACCAAAATACCTTAAACAAAATTAAAACTAGGCCCACTTGCAGTTATATTGTGATTTGTTTTTAAGGGAAAAGGGAGAATAGTCCTACGTTGGGTTTTAAAAGTGAAGGAGAAAAGAGTCATCCCTATATGAGCCTTGCCTCTCCTTGTTTTTCAAGAAACAAAAAGAAGGGTTTCTATTGAAGAGTCACTCTATTTATGCATGCCATTGTGGGCCTACTTGTGTTGGTCTGCCTAGCAATGCACACGCAAGTCATTTGAGTGGTGCCCATCATTACACTTGGCTGATCTTACATATGTGGATCCATTTACTTTGTAGGATTTTTGGGTTCTTAATGATGCTATACTAGGGTTTCTAGATTTAGGCTCTTTGAGACCTTGGTTGTTTTTTAATTCCTTAGGTGCTTTTGAGACCTAATACTTA
The DNA here is from genome assembly GCA_035236585.1 of Warburgia ugandensis. Lineage (NCBI taxonomy): Eukaryota > Viridiplantae > Streptophyta > Magnoliopsida > Canellales > Canellaceae > Warburgia > Warburgia ugandensis. The sequence goes on along the minus strand of CP141127.1, from coordinate 11,201,163 downwards.
CCAAATTCCCTATGCTCTTTGAGACCTAAAGCTTGTGGTAGCCATATTATCATACTAGTTGAGACTTGAAATCCATGATGCTAATTTATATATGAGATTGCTGCACCACTTAGGCAAACAAATAATTGAGAAATTTCCTTCAACTACGAATTTATTTATTTGTTTTTTGGGTTTTGACTCATTTCATTTCTCCACTTGTGAGGTGCAGTGTTGCGCAATCTCTTATGAAATTGAGATGTCAGTTTGTCCTTGAAACTTTGAATTGTGAATTGTTGATAACATATCCAGAGGATTGAGAACTAAGTTTGATTACTTTCTATAAATTTGATACAATGAGATAGACAAATTTGATGATTTTTAAGAATAAGATTTTGGGAGATTCTGAATTATTACTTTAAAACATTCATTATTGGAGACAAATGTTTGACCTAAACTTGAGAGTGTGAATCACTTTAGGGACATATTGGCTCTAGCTTGGTTGAATATCTAGAGATAAGACTTGCCATCAATCTCTTGCACTAGGAGGCTTCAACTATCTTCAAGATGCTGCTTTTAGTGTGCTCCTCAGCTAAGGTTCAAGGAATTCATTATAGTACAAATATTTGTAGACACCCAATTTTAAATCCCACCTATCTCAGGCCTAAGCTTCTTCCCTAATGATGGAAAGGTTTTCAATAAAAAGGATTTCATTTAGATGGGAAAGCTAATAAATGGGAGAAAGCCAGGGATATGACCCTTTAAAGATGAATGCAACTACATAAAATTAGTGAAAGTCATCAAAATTGGGGCATGTTCCCGTACTCATACACCTCACGCCTAAAAGTGGCAAGTACTTCCCACTAGGTCACCTATGTATGGTTATAGAGTATGCCATCAGAAAATTGAAGTATAAGCCCCAAAGTTGCTTCAATCGCAAGAAATTTTATCAATAAACACATACCAAAACTTAGAAGAATATATAGAAAGAAAGTTGCAGAATTAAATTGAAGTGCATGCTCTAATACCATGAGAAATGAGGTGTGCACTCAACATAGGCAGTTTTGCACCTATCCTTGTCCAAAAACTTCCTAGGAGGAATCTTTCAAATATTCATGCTTAACAATCAAAATTTCAAGAGCATTGTCAAAGATTTATGCTTATGAATAGAATATCATGAGAAGCAACTCAATGACCATAATACCTTTGTTTTCACCCTATTGCCTATGTGTAACTTATATAAAGGGGATGGATCCTTGAGAGAGCATGGAGTAGTAATCCTTATTACAAAAAGCAGGCTATCCTCATGTCACGACCTGGGTTTTTATATGATGCAATTTTGATAAAAAGGCGAGATCTCTTGTTTTATAAGTATGAAATGCATGAAAATGTTTTTCTTTTGGAAAACAATCTTTCATAAAAACCCCAAGTGTCAAAACACATTCTCAATTTAGTTAGCCATGGCAAAGTTTAAATCAATATCATTCCCAAGAAAGTGTTAGTCACAGCCCCAGCTATTAGAGAGTAACTACAATCAAGTAACATTGAAAGATAAGATAGGGGTTTACTTACTTGTACTTAGTTTGTGTCTCCTAGTACAAACGTTCCTTGCCCTTAAGTATTTACTTTGTATCTGAAAAATGTTGAGGATTGGGGTGAGTATATACTATACTCAGTAGGAGCCCATCACTACTAGTTTTATAATGCATGAGATGTTTTGAAATCATATGCTCATTCAAAACATGTGCATGTCTAAATACTCAAGCTCAATATCAGTATAAGAATCTGTTATCAAACTGAAATACTAATGACTTAAAGATCACATAATCCAAAATTAAAAGTATCATATATATATGATAACATCATGATATGCAATAGATACTTCATGAAGTCCAACTCATGGATTTCTAGTATGGTATGGTCGACCAACCTCATATCATGCCATATGCAATACACATAAATCATCAAACCATAGGGTCCACTATGCCCACGACCTCCTTGCCGTGTGGTCCCCGGGTACCTGAGGACACTCGGTCATAGCCTTCACGGGGCCTATGACACGTCGACCCAGTGCCGTGACACCAGTGGTAGCCTCCTGTATCACATGCAGTCGACGTAAGGACTTGCCTCTTTTTAGGCGTGGTACCCATCCACCTATTAGTGGTAGAGGCCGGGTGGCCAACCCAGACCCCTCGGCATAGCACCCACGGGCTTACTTGCCCAAATCACATAAGATTAAATAAGCCAAAACCTCTTGTTAAAACTTGTCCTCTTTGGGTCCCTCACAACTGCCTGGCCCTCGGCACTCCAGCGTCTTTTGGCCACCCTCAAGGACATGCAATCTTTGCAAGTACTTAAATCATGCAATGTATGCACTTGTTTGCAACACATATATGTGCATAATGTATATACAATCATTTCAAAACGTGGCTATGTACAAAGCATTTATCATGCATGCTGAATTAAGTCATGCAAATCAAGTCATATATTTAAAACATATGTTCTCAAAACAATAATAGTTCTTTTAAAAGAATCTAATAGTGATAGAGCACCTACCTAGCTAGGTCGCGCTAACCCTTTTTGTCCTCGGACGCTCCTGATCATGGTTTGGGGAAATCAAGGTTAGTTTGGCCTATCTTTTATAGGTTTTAGAGTAATTGGTCTTATTACTTAGGCATTAGGGTCCATCCCTATGCCTATGGGTGTCTTAAGGTCCTCATTGGGCCTTGGTATCCTTAGTTTTTCCAAAGTTCTAGTGGTCACGCACCACCATCCTAGTCTAAGGGCCATACCCACCTTTGATTGGGCCTTGATCATGGATTTTATAGTTTGGATGTGTCCACATTGTCGACACGGACACAACGCCTTTTACGGCGCCTCAATCGGAGCTCTAGATCTCAAGTTATAAGCGTTTTAGTGGCGTATGTACATAGAGTCTTAAGAACAAAAAAAAATGGGATGCTAGGGCGCTGCGCGACTGCGTCGTGCGCCCTGGCTCCCTTAAGGAATGAAAAGAAACCCGCAGCGCTAGCGCACTGCACATCTGCAGCGTCCGCCTCAGCGGGTGCGTCTGCAGACGCGCCGGGTTTTTCCCGCCGCTCCTCTCTTTTGCGGGCGAGTCCCTGGACGTGCCCGTTTGGTTTTTCAAACAGGGGTCGACGCAGGTCGACGTGGGACATTCCTATTGGATTGTCTCGCTCGTTAGGGACCCGGGTCATCCTCAGGTCACCCTGGTTCAACCCTGTCGAACCAGTGCGGCCCTAGGGACGTCCCAGGGTCCTTGGTGACTCCCTAGAGGCCTATTCCCCATGGATTTTCATGCAAAAACCTAGGGAAACTGAGCCTAGGACTATGGGTGAGATGGGTTTGGGGAGTTTTTGGGCGTACCTGGTTTTCTCTCCATGTTTTCTCTTCTAGGTTACTGCTCCACGATGGGTTTTCTCCAAAGTTTTGGGCTGCCATTAGAGGCACCCAAGAGCTCTATTTATAGAGCTAAGGGAGGGTTCTGGAGGGGGCTCTCACCGCCTTTGAATGGCGGTGGAGAAACCTCCAGAATGGTGGTGATTTCTCCTCCAATCACCGCCGTTTTAGAACCCTCTAGAGATTGAAGATGAAGCGGTGCCCGTATCAAAACGGGCCCCTGTGTTTTGCAAGTTAAACCATTTTTGTAAAATTTACAATTTTGCCCCTGAACTTCAAAGGGCCATATCTTGCTCATTTTAACTCCGTTTTGGGTGATTTTGGTCTCGTTAGATTCCTTTTTCCAAGACACATCTAATGGCATCATTTTTAGGGCCAAATTTCTGGGTTTAGTCTAGGTGAATAGTGAAATGACTAAAATGCCCTTTTCTTTAAAAACTGAACTTTTCATTGCTAAACTTGGAATTTCAATATTACAAAATTGGAGTCATTACACCTCATGAAGAGGCTTCACCTTAGAAAATATCTCCCATAGAGAGTAAAAAGGTAATTTCTTCCTAAGAAGAAAGTGTTGGGATTTCAACACCAAGCTCCTCATTTTAGAGAAGAATCTTATTGGAGTAGTTGTTTTTTTGGTATTACATACTATTTTACCCTTGCCTTCTCAGATATAATCTGTTTTGTTTTCTCTTTTAATTTCTTTCCTATTTTTTTAGAGTATTTGTTTTTTAGAGTAGCTACATATAAATTAGTTTTCTATTTCAGATTTAATTTCTTGCTTCTCTAAGCTCATTTCCTTTCCAAATTAGGTAAGCCTAGAAGAGAGGGAAAGGAGAAGATGCAATACTATCTCCTTCCCTAAGGACCCTCACTTTTAATCTAGGTGTGCCCCTCCCCTTCTCACTACATTTTGGAGACTCCCAATATTGTAAAGCTAGGTGGGCCCTCATTAATTTTTTTTAAATGTTGCATCAAATAGCACGAATCCTTCAAACTTAAGTACGCATTCTAAGATCTTATGAATAAATCATTATAAAGCTTTAATTTAACCCTCAATTATCTCATGTAGCATAGACTAGTCTTGTGTTGGGTGAGATTGGTGGAAATTCTTCAATCCAATTATAGAGGATGACCCCAACCTCACAAAGAATTACCATGTACACACGAAGGTGGGTAATTAACTTAATTAAGGTTCAAAAATCCCCACTAGAGCTCTTGCAGGCTACTTTACTAGGAACATTGCTTAGCTTGAATGTTGAGGCAATCGATGATTATTGGCTAACTAAAAAAAAAAAAAAATTAATGTACAAAGACTTCCTCCACTCTCATTTTTCATCATTTTGATCCCCCATATCAGAAACTACCTTTTTACTAATATAATTATAATGAATCATTAAATGGACCTTCCATCATATTTTCATCTAAAATACTGAAAAAAATTGGATGTGGGGTCCCACATAAACTTTTTGTAATCCATTCTATTTCTTACTAGTTTCATTGAAATAAAGAAAATAACCAAAATGCAAAATTTAAATTATCATATTTTCTTTTTCTTTTTTTAAATCCAAAAAATAGGCCAATAGAATGGATTAGAGAGGGTTTTGTAAGCCTTAAGATCCGATTCCATTAGTGATTTGGATGAAAATGTGATGAAAGGTGCCGATTTGATGAATTTTTGGTAGTTATGGATTCAGTGGTGGAGGCCAAAGTGATGAAAATTGAAAGTGGGGGGGGGGGGGGTCTTTGTACATTAGCTCAAAAAATTATGTTGATTATTCATATGCACATTGACGTAGTTGCACATGTCAAAAATTATTATAGCATATTCTAGGTCACACAAAATAAAGCCACACACTTCCATGATGTACCAAACAAAAAACAAAGTGATGTACTTTTGACCTAAAATCAAGGAAATTGCCATCAACTTATTATACATAAGTGAAACAAAGATTACTAATTAAAGTGTGGTCAATCCTTATTTCACACATTGCACGCACACACACTTTTTCATTTGTGTCATGAACATCATATTATATAACCTAAATCTCCTATGTGTCAATAGACTAATGGATCATCACAGATGATCATTGGGAGGTCATGATCTAATATGTGGAAGTAATATAGTGTAAAAAAAAAACTCAACCCTCAATTTGACATCCTTGAAATGCATTACATAGAGCACGCCATGTACTATTACCTAAAGGCTTCTAAACAACCCTCAACGTGCCTCCATGTATAAAGTTTGCATTGCACTAGGGGAGGCATTAGCCTTAATTATTTCATAGCCTAGCATGAGCATCATGTGTATGTACATTTAATAATAAATAGCTTGATTAGGTACCTATTGTACACATATGATAGATCTAAGTTAGGATTTGTTGGACACAGATTTTAGAAGTGGGACAATGTTTGAGGTGACTACAGAGACCATGTGTTTAGTCATGATTAAGTCATAATAGATCTAGGATTCACTACTGGTTGAGTGTCTCCTAAAAGATTCTCACGCTCTTGTGAGGAAGAGAAACATGAGGAGAAAAAGAAGTCAAGAAGGCAACTAGTTTATTAGTGAATTCATTCCATCCCCTTATCTTCTAGTTTTCCTATCCAATCACCCTTGGACCTCACACCTTCAAATCCAAAAGCCTTCCCCTATCCCTTTCATGGTTGAATGATTATCATGATGTGTGATGAAATGATTACTATAAGTTTGGCAATGAACACCATATTAGAGGAAGATGTGACTCTAGAGATCTATTGGAAAAGGGTTAGGGATCCAATGTACCATAGTTTGACCTTGAGAATATTGATGAGAAACCTTTAGACAGCCCATCCATCCATAACCAAAAGGGGTCAAGGCTAATGAATTTAAACAAATGAAGAATGACTTTTTAGGTAGTTTATGGCCTTAGGGAGCCATAAGGTGAATGTTTAATTATTGAAACTATTCTCCCATGATGAAGTGCAAAGGACTTTAAGATGCTTAAGAGAGACAAATATAATGGAAAAGGGTGCCCCAAAATTCACTTGAGTGTCTATCAAAACAACTATGGCTCTTATGAGCCCACTATTGACTAGTTGGTCCACCTATTCTACAAATCCCTCATAGGTGAGTACATGCCCTAGCTCATTAACATAGATAAATCTACTATTAGGACATGAGAGGATATATTAGATGCATTTGTTTACCAGTTCAAGTATAACATCTAAGATGAGGTTACCATAAAAGATTTAGATCTAGTTACATAAGAACCAAATGAGACATTCTCTACATTTCTTACTCAATTCCATGAAAAAGTTGATAAAATCAGTGTGAAGCCTCTAGAACAAGAACAAGTATAGAACTGAAGAGAAATTTGAATGCCAACTATCATCCACCATTGTGTGTGTAAGCCTTTGCTAATATATGAGCCTTAAAAATGACCAACGTAGGATTGAGTGTAGATACCAAATAGGTAGCACATTAAGCTATCAATCTCTCAAGTCTAGGAGTACAAATAGTTATTTTATATTTGAAACATTCCTTAATTTATGTTCATCGAATGTTTTGAAGACTCAATATTATGTCATATGTATAAATACACTGTATTTCTTGAGTCTCTACCTAGATAATTGACAATGATTATCTCCATTCTTACTGACAACATTATGTTTAGCAAGTGCTCCCGAATATGGATTCCCAATCTCATTCTCACTCAAGGACAATTTAGGCATACAAGGATCCAAGATTTCATTACTTCTTGTGAATCTCTATCACATTAACATGAAATTCCTACAGTGTTTCCTAAGGGTTTGGTTGTCATCTCATGACTAATTAATAAGTGTAACAATTAATAAATACAACTATAAAGTAGTACTCATAACATAGATTTGCATAAAAATGAATCTTATTTATTGCTTTAATTAACTATTAGCTTATGAGGGCAAACATTCTTGATAAACACCCACTTTCTCTCAAAGCCAATCTTGAATGTCATATTTTCTTTGTTAGTGTGACACCATATTTTTCTTTTGATGCAATTCTTGCCCTCACAGTTTGTAACTCTTACTATTATCAATTTTCATTTGTTTATAACTTAGTAGATTATGTTTCCTCTTAATGTGTTTCAATCTCTTGTGAGACTAAAGTTCTTTGACGTGTGCAAATATTTTGTTTTATTGCTTCTATAAATAATTGCTCCTTTGTTAATAGTGAAGATGTACTCACTTATTGATTTTCTATCATGGACATTCAATTAGAAATTGAAATATGTCTATCTTGCTATGATAATCTCAGTACCTCCATAGACTAAATAGTAGTGTTTCTTTCTCCTGAGATACTTCAAAATGTGCTTAACTATTGTCTAGCACATATCTCCCATGTCAAACTAAAATCTAATACCCACTCCAACTATTTACCTAATACTATATCTTGTATACAACATGGCATACATAAGGCTTTCTATTGCCAAATCATATGATGTGTTCCTTATCCTATCTATTTCTTCTTGTGTCTTAGGAGACATTTGCCTTCATAGATTTGACTCTTACTTGAAAGGAACAATTCCCTCCTTAGAGGTCTCCATGTGATACTTGGTAAAAATATTATCCAAATAAATGGACTAAAACATGCCTAGCTTTCTATTCTTATGGACTTTAAACAAGTGTAAGATATAAGAGGCAGCTCCAACATATTTCACAAAAAAAAAAAACAAAAACAAAAACAAAAACAAAACAAAACAAAAAACAAATTGACTAGCCTCAGTTGATGACAATGTCCCTACATCATTCCTAGTGAGCAGGATATCATCAACACATACGACTAGGATAGCAATAATCCCACTACTTTTCTTGTACACACAAACCTCTTTTGGATTTTTCAAGAAGCCAAACTCTTTGACTGCTTGATCAAGCTAAATAATCCAACTTCTTGATTCTTGTTTTAATCCATAGATTTATTTTTACAACTTACATACTTTGCAAGAATCTCTTGTAGCTTTAAAACCTCAAGGTTGGAGCATGTAAATATCCTCCTCTAGATGCCCATTTATGAAGGCCATTTTGACATGATCTATCATATATTATATTTATAATGTGCTGCAATAGTCAATAGAATCCTTATCAACCTTAACATTTGCAATCAATTCCTCATGAATAATTCCATCCTTTTGACTATATCTCTTCGCCACCAACCTTACCTTGCAAGTCTACTTTTCCTTACGATATTTTTCTCCTGTAGATCTAATTTCAACTAGTAGGCTTAACATCCATTAATGAGTCTACTAGAATATATACTTAATTTATATACATTGAATATGTTCATGCTTTTATAACCGTTAGCCACTTCTACTAATTAATGTCTAACATTACTTTCTCTAAAGTGCTAGGATGATTATCAAACTCCTCTAACACTATGAGTTTAAACAAATGTTGCACACCACTCTATATTGGCATGGCACATCACTTCTATCATGATAACATTATTGGGCTCATCTAATGGCTCCTACTATCCATTAGTACAAAAGTGATTAGCTTATTATATTCTCCTTTACAGATTTAATCATCTTCTAGAAATATGACATTTAGCTAAGAAAACGTCTTTGTTCACTTAATTATCTATCCTAGACTCTTAACTTTTCAATTTGGAATCTTTTCACATGTGCTAGATGGTACAACTAAGTGGGAGACTAATAAGGTGGTTTATTAAACCAGCCTAGGAATGTATGATAATGTAAGGGTCATGTGTTAGCTAGGCTAGGAAGGATTGAAATGGAAGGGTGAGCATGTATTAGAAGGCCACCTAAGTAGTTAATGGATGTTAAATAAAACACTTAGATGGATGATACATGTATATTACCATATAAGAAGTAATGGTGGAGAGAGAGTGTATGCATGCCCTTTAGGATTAATGTATGCTAAGTTGATCCCTAAGTGAATGGATATAGTATATATTACCTTGTGGATGATGGTTGTATAAGGTAGGAGCTAAACATATAACCTTGTATCAACTTGAGTGTGTGATGGGGAGTGGTAGATTAATAGGGTACTATGGTGTATGTAATGCTAAGTAGAACAAGGTGTATATGCATAATGGGTTACATTCACTAAGACATCATGTAAAAATTTGTAATGATGGGATATAGGAAGAGTGTGGGTAGTTTCCAATACTCCCACAAATGATTTACAAGAGGTGGCAGCTAGCTAGGTACTTGGATAGCCATATGTCCCCTTGTATGATGCTTATAGTGTTGGATGATACTTAGAGTGCATGAAGGGAAGAGTGATGGAATAAAACACAGGAGGGAAATCATTTCATCCCTAAACCCCTAGACACGTAGAGAGTGAGAGATCTAATTTAGAACTCAAACAAAACTAGATAAAAATATAGGAACTTGATGGAGATTTGGAGAAGAAGGAAGAGAGGAAGAGGAATACAAGAAGCGTGAAGCAAATAAGGCTAGGAGGAAAAATGCCCAACTCAAGGATTGCATATTGTTGTTGTTGGAGTGAAGCTCCAGTAGAGAAAATTTTAAGAAATTTGAGGGCTTTGACCAAGTAGGAGGAAGCTAGAAACTCCTTAACTTGATCAAACTATAGCCTTTATAAAAACTCAATAGAAAATGTTTTGGTTTGAATGGATTCAAGGGTCATGCATGTGAATCTTAATGGCATATGTGAATTCTTGTTGATCTATTGCAATGCTATGTTTGTTCACCCATTTGAAGCATGATTTTGGCATGAATAGCTTAGTCTCACTTAGCATGATGATTAATAAGTAAATGATGACTTGAAATGGAGAAGCTAGCTGCAAAAATCCAAAAAAAAACTAGCATGAAAGTGATGCCATTTTTAGGTGTGAAAATGACACCATTTTTAATCCAAAGATTGGGTGAAATGCTTACTATTTTAAAGTATGATTTATCTATGTTTTTTGGAATTTTTTTAGCATGTATTCTTGAGACATGAGTTATGCTTAAATTCATGGAGAATTAGGCTAAAAAATCCAATGGAAAAAGGTACGAAAAAGATGCCATTTTGAGAGGAGAAATGATGCCACTTTCAATTAAATTTACATAAGATGCAATTACTATGATGCTAAGAATGTAAATGGAGAATGATGATAAATTACAAAGGATTAAATAATGATAGTAATTTGTAATTTTTTTCCAAGGAGATGAGGGGATTCAGGTACCCAGACATGACATAAGAGTGTAATACCAATCACCTAGTAGGGGATTGGTGTACTACATTGCCTTAGTATGTTTTGGGGAATGGATTTCCACTTAAATGATGACATATGATAATGCTAATACCTAATAGCAAGGTGGTTTTGACATGCTCACAAAACATATAATTCACTCCATTTGAGTATACTTGGACTTAGAACTTTAGGCCCACTCTAGGGTGAGGTTTGGGCCTAGTCACTTTGTTGACTAAATGACTTGATGAATAATCTTCACTGAGGTAAAACTATTTAGTTTATGACCTATGGTAAGGTAAAAAATAACGAGAACATGACCATGACCTAAGGCCCCAAAGATAGTGCGCCAAATTCACTAAGTGGCACTCATAGTCTAAGGACTAGTCACCTTCGAACATTTGATGATAAACAAATAACTAATGAATGATATGATATGTGAATGCTATGAAATTCCATAGAGAATGACATGTATATGATATGGAAATGCTATATGAAATGATTGTGAATACTATGAAATGCCATAGAGAATGACACGTTTATGCTATGGAAATGTTATATGAAATGATATATGAATGCTATGAAATGCCACAGAAATTGACACGTTTATGATATGGAAATGTTATATGAAATGATACGTGAAGGCTATGAAATGCCATAGAAAATAACATGTATACGCTATGAAAATGTTATGTGAATGCTATGAAATGCCATAGAGAATGATATGTATATGCTATGAAAATGTTTCATAAAATGATATGTGAATGCTATGGAATACTATAGAGAATGACATGTATATACTATGAAAATGTTTCATGAATTGATATGTGAATGCAATAGAATGAAAATGACATATATAGACTATGGAAATGCTACATGCAATATGCTATGGAATTCCATAGTAAATGATATACAAATGCTATGGGATGTCATAGGAAATTACATGCAAATTCCATGAAAATGCTATAGGAAATTACTTGTAAGGGCTACAGAAATGCTATGAAAGAAAAATGCAATGACAATGCCATGGAAAAGTTATGTGAATACTCATGCTATGCACTAGTAACCTTTGAACTTAATAAGAGCCATCATGATAAATGATTATAGAATATTGAATTATAGCTATCATGGCTGATTGGGCAATTATCATCTCAGTTGATCTTGAACTCATATGGAAGCATGATCATGAATGCCTAGCACATTGGCTAGTGATTAATAGATTCATCATTTGAGAACTTATTGAAGCCATGTTTTCATGATAGTTATGGCTACATTATTAGGAAGCCTCCATGTCTTGAAATGTAATGCATTGAAAAGATTGAAAAGAAATGCAGAGAAAAACCTTGAAATAAAATGCTTTGAAAGTCTTGAAATGAAATGCATCGAAAGGAATTCGAAAAGAAATGTATAGAAATGTCATTAAAAAGGGACGCATCTAGGATGCTCCATTTATAGATAGATGAAATGTGAAAGGCAATATGACATGTATTGTTGTCACTGGCATGGATAGTTGAACACTTTCATCTTAAAGCTGAAACGGATGTGAAATAGATCTCATATGATTTGAAAGGCATGAATATGATTAGTCACATCTTTTGTTTTGTTTTGTTTTATCTTATTCAATAATAGTTGATTGGGCATTTTTAAGTTCCTAGGTCATAGGACAATTGTAAGTCCCAAGGCACTATGCTAGGATGTACAAACTAGCCCCTGACCTTTGACTTAATACTAGCCTCTTAGAAGGGCATGATATGAAGGGAGTAGGTTTCATAGAGCTGCTCCTAGGATAAACTGATAACCTTGTGAGGGTTGACTTGAAAGCAAACAATGTGGTATCCACAGCCATGGTGGTAGTAGCAAAAGTTGCCCAAGATAGTAGTAGCTTAACTATGTTCCATAGATATGCAGATAAATATGATAAGATATAATATGAAGGATGTGGGTTGACATGTTGGTCTTTCTTGAGAGTTAGATTGAAGCCTATGACAAGATGGCTATGCCACTCAATAGGAATATGTACTTGTTTTTTATTGTTGATTGGTATACATAGATATGATAGAAAACAGAAAGCTTAGAAGAATGTCTCCTAATCCATTACCTCAATTTGATATGATATATATGACGACGATTTATCAAATGACAACATTTTCAATTGATATGGTTTAACCAAGTTGGTTTATTGAGTATTTGCATTCATACTCATTCATAAGCTTTGCTTACTATTAAACATAAAAGAACTTGATAATATGCCTACAAGTCAATGTTATAGATCCTCATGATGTTAACTTGTTAAGGAGATTCCATTGAAAATGCAATTGCTAATCTTTGTATATATATGTGCTTGCTTATCGTGCTTTGCATTTATACATTTTAGGGTTCTTCCAACATAACAGTTGTGCTCACCCCCCACCAACATTTCAGGTGAGAGTTCAAGCAGGCTTAGCACTAAGGAGAAAGGAAAGGAAAGGAAAATGATAGCACTAAGGAGAAAGGAAAAGAAAGGAAAATGAGACATCCACTTGATTTAGATGTAGGTTTAAGTGGATAGGGTTATTAGCTAGTTTGATGTTTAACAGACTTTATGGATGACTTTAGTTGTGATTTAAGTTGATACTTGACTATGATGTTTGTACATGGACTATTAAGATGGTTGTTATGATAGTAGATTAGTTGTGACCTGTATATCCTCAGGCATGTTCTTATTTTCAAGGTATACTTATACTCAATATTTACTTGATTATCTAAGTAGGTTTGATGAGTGGCCCTGGGTATGAAGTGTGGACTTGTGAAAAGTACCTACATATGTTATGGTTTCCAACATTTCATTTGCATACATTTTTACAAGAACTCTGCCACATTACTCATTATTTTTTAATTTTTTTTTTGGAAAATCAATATGCCACACTACTACATAGGAAGCTTTTAAAGTTAGTATAAAAAAGTTGGTTTTTAGCCTATTGACTTTGTAAATATTTTTCCAAATAAGTTTGGAAAAAAATGACTTTAAAAATCATACTTAAGAAGTCGTTTTATAGAAAAATGCTTCTTTAGTTTGGAGCAAAGAGCTTCTTTTTTTTTCTTCTTCTTTTCATAAGAAAGGACTTTTAGAGTCATTTTTCAAAATCAACTTTAAAAGTCCCCTCTTTTGAAGTCATTTTTCTAAAAACAACTTGAAAATACGGGCCTTTTAAAGTCATTTTAAAAAAAAAAAATTTAAAGTATAGACTTATAAAGTCATTTTTACGAAATGACTTTAAAAGTGACCAACTTTTAACCTTTTTTTTTTTTTTTATACTTGAAATGACTTTAATAGTGTTACTATATTATAAGAGTTATTTTTCGATTGTCTTCATCTATACACTAACTGAAGCTCATATAGGTTGATTTTTATTGTGACTATCTTCAACCAAATCATAACTATGAATTGGAATTACATTTATATATTCTTAGTCAATATTGAGTTGAGTATTGGTTAGTATCTCCTTGCTTGTCTTACACACACACACACACACACACACACACACACACACACACACACACACACACACACACATGCATGTTTGATATATTTTTGCATGCATGGTTATGGTTAGAAACTTTCCTTTTTAAAGTTAAATTTCCTTTTTAATGTACTTATCATGTTGTGCTTATTTCTTTATTGTTAATTGAAAATTTTCACATGTGGGTATGCATGTAATTTAGATTTTTCAAACACGTATAATTCTTATATACACAGTGTTTGGTAAAATTCCTTGCCAAGTTCACTTTAATCTTTTTATGTCTAACATGTCTTTAGACACATATTAGCTTCAATTTGTTGAAAAAATGGATGTATATGCTTGGATGACTCCAATAAGAACATCAAAAGAATATGTAGAGGGTACAAAAAAGTTCATAAAGTTTGTACTTAAGGTAGGTGGTGATCATAATCACAAGCATTGTCCATGCTCAAAATGTGAAAACGTTAAAAGGCTAAATGTAGGGGTGTTGAGAGAACACTAGTGCTTCAATGGAATCAATGAAACTATCGCCCATGGATTTCACATGAAGAAGAACTTTGGCATGGGCTAGTACCAAGGTCGGGAAGATATAATGTAAACAATAGAGTCACATTGATGTTTCGAGATGCATACGATGACTTCAAAAATGACCATAAACAATTTCATATTATACTAGAGGAAGTTGAAGAGCCATTGTAACCTAAGTGTAAAGATTGTACCAAGTTTTTTGTAGTGGTAGAATTTTATAATGTAAAATTAAGATTTGATTTTTCAGATTTAGGTTTTACAGAAGTCTTAAAAGTAGTGGATAAGATGCTATAAAAGGATAATAAATTGGCAAAGTCTACATGGGAGGCAAAGAAAACCCTGATTGCACTATGGTTGAAGTGTGAGAAGATACATATATGTCACAATGATTACATCTAGTATAGGAAGGAGCATAGAGATAAATCTACATGCCCAACTTGTGGACAATCAAGATTGAAGTTAAAGTAGAATTCAACTGAGACGGTTACAAACATTCCTTCAAAGGCCTTGTGGTATTTTCCCCCTATTTCAAGGTTCAAAAGAATGTTTTGTATTACAAAAATAGTGAAGAAATTAGTATGGCATGTTGAGGACAAAGTAGTTGGTAGATCTTCATGCCATCCAGTAGATAGCCCAACATGAAAGTTTGTAGATTTCATGCAACCTAATTTTTGTAATGAATGTAAAAAACTAAGACTTGCATTATCTACAGATGAGATTAATCCCCATGGCTCTATGAGCAGTAGGTATAGCTGTTGGCTTGTTATATTAGTTTGTTACAACCTTCAACTGTTTCTATGCATGAATAGGAAGTTCATGATGTTAACTATGTTGATATGAGGTTCAAAGCAACTAGGGAATGACATTAGCATATACTTGGCTCCCATGATTGATGATCTTGAGATATTATGGGTTGCAGGTGTTGAAGCTTACGACACATACATGAAACAGTTGTTCCCCTTAAAGGCTATATTGTTGTAGACAATAAGCAACTTCCCTACATACGGTAATTTGTCTAGATAAATTATAAAGGCATACAATGCTTGTCCTATCCATACCATTCTAAGAAGGGAGAATTTAATGGTAGTGTAGAGATAAGGACATCTCCAAAGATGTTGACATGATGACAAGTATTGGAATAGGTTGAAGACATTAGTATCTTGTGGGGAAAGAAGAAATTAAGTAAATGTTTAGGTGAAAGCAACTCTAGAAGTTGTTGGAAGAAGAAGTTAATATTCTTCTAGGTTGTATACTAGAAATCATTACATCTATGCCATATGCTTGATATCATGCACGTTGAGAAGAATGTGTATGAAAGCTTGACCGATACTTTGCTTGACATCCTAGGAAAAACAAAGGATGGACTTGTAGCTCAAATGGATCTTATGAAGATAGGTTTGAAGAGAATATTGCATCCATAAGATAGGGGCAGTCAAGGAACATACATGTCTAAAGCAAATTATCTGCTCGATAGAGAGGAGAGAAGAATAGTTTGTACAACCCTGTTTGAGCTTAAAGTCCTAGATGACTACTCTTTAAACTTTAAAAACATTATCTCCATGGAAGAGCTGAAACTGTTAGGGATGAAGTCCTATGATTGCTCTGCATTGGTGCAACTACTCCTGCTTGTAGTAATATATTCGATGTTACTAGATAAATTTAGAAGATATATTATAAAATTTTGTTACTTCTCCAA
Organism: Warburgia ugandensis; assembly: GCA_035236585.1. NCBI lineage: Eukaryota > Viridiplantae > Streptophyta > Magnoliopsida > Canellales > Canellaceae > Warburgia > Warburgia ugandensis. The sequence continues at coordinate 11,184,869 of CP141127.1, read as the reverse complement.
TGCTTTGTGCAAGGTGGCAGATGTTTCAAAATTACAAGAAATCATAGAACATCTAGTGACAAACTTATGTGAGCTTAAGACAATCTTCCCACCATCCTTCTTTGACATCATGGTACAATTAATAGTGCACCATATTAATGAGGTTGAACTCTATGTACCTGTTTGAGAGGTACATGAAAATTTTAAGAGGGAATGTATGAAATCACAATAGACTAGTGGGGTGTATAGCTAAGTGTTATATTGCAAAGGAACTAGTGGAGTTTTGCACATAGTACTTATCGGAGTGGATGTGATTGAATCCCAAGAAAGAAAGAATTAGTTGCATTTAATTATCCCAAGGTTGGGAGACCTCTATCGAGTGGTTGTGTATTGGTTGTTGATTATAAAGAATAGGACTAAGCACACCTTTACATGTTGTGAAATGTTGATGAACTTTAGTTATACATTGAGTAAGTTGATTGTGCACTCTAAAATTTAATTATTAATGGTTATATTTTCTTTGATCTCTTCATAAATTTGTATGTGTAGTGAGCACATGGTTATCATTAAAGCAAAGAATCAAAGTTAAGCAAAGAAACAAAAGTAGCTAAAATTTGAGCACTGTCACACTTTCACTACTTAGCTGTGTCAAAAGGTAAAATGAATGACTTCACATTTAATAAATTGTAGTATCTTTCTATATATAAAATCTTACTTGCAACATTATATCCTACTTAATATGTGTATACATAGGTTCAAGGTCAATAAGAAGTTCCTAGCAAGAGTATATCCAAATCCTTGGGCTAGATGGCAATGGGACCATGGCCAGAAGTAATAAAATATTTTGGATATGCCATTAACGATTATCACTTTTATATAAAAGACCTTGATAACTCAAGAGTGAAATAGAATAATGGGTCATCTTAGTTGTCAATACTACATTCTTTCCATTTCAAAGGATAACATACCAATAGTGGTGAATGATACTTATTATGGGATTATAAGGGAAATATAGACCTTTGATTATGCTTGCACAATTGTGGTTATGTTTAAGTGTGATTGGGTGGAACATAATAAAGGCAATATCGAAACTGATGCCCTTAGATTGACATTGGTTGACCAACATCAGTTATAAAAATGATCAATTTATTTTGGCATCTCAAACAAAGTAGCTATTTTACATGCAAGACGTACATGATAAGAGATAGTCAACTATTTTATCATCCTGTTTGAGTGATTTTTATGATGAAGACAACCTAGGTGATACTACAATGGATTACCCTTACCAAAACAATCTCATCAATCAAAGTACTAGGTAAGAATGAGGATTATGTGTTGGATAATGGTGAGGAGGGTGCTTGGGTTGAAAATAATATACGGGTGGGCTACATGGATTGTATTAGTAAGATGAAATAATTTTAGATTAGCTCTTTTATCATGTGCTATATGAATTGTATTAGTGAGATAAATACTATGTGACATTTGATATATATATATATATATATTTACATTCGTAATTGAGGAGTTATTTGAATAATAACTAATTTTGCATATTCTTATGTTTACTATGTATATAATGTGTGATTTAACACTGATTTGTATGAAACATTATTTGGTATTGAGTTAATTAGTGAATTTAAAATCAAGAAAAAAAATGATTTTAAGGCCTTTTGAAGTAATTTACTAAAAACAACTTTAAAAGTTTATACTTTGAAGTCATTTCCAAAAAAACAAATTTAAAAGTTTGGACTTTTGAAGTTGTTTTTAGAAAACAACTTCAAAGTCAATTTTCCTCTATAAAAGAGCCCAAGTTGTCTCAAATTTTCTTGTATCCCATGTTCATATTCTTCATCTTACAGGTGGCATGACGACTTCCTCTTCTATCTCTCTCTGTCCTGTTTCCCTTCTTGCTTTCCCATTTCGATAGTTTGATTGTTGGTGGCATGAAAAATACATTACGCATCGCAAAAGTTCTTGTTATCATGCATGACTTTCTTGTTACTAACTCCCTATTTGCATTTTCTAGATAAAGTGGGTTTTGTCACTATAGATGATGGTGGTTAAGAAGTGTGTTTAAATCATCAGGACTTTGGCAAAAATCTCCATAATTTCATTGCAAACAACAATTGCTTCTATCTAACCCTCACTATTGGACATAGGGAGAAGCTTATACTTTGTGTTTCACATCTAAATTAGAGTTTGATGAAGAGAAATGGTTCCATCAAGTTGGCTAAGGAAGTTGTAGCTTGAAGCTTTAATATCTCGCTCCTTGTTAGAGAGTAGTGTGACCTAAATACTAAAAAGCTAGATCTTGATGAAATAGTTCCATATTAGAACTTTGATCATGATCTTGTATTAATATGATCTAATCATATAACATTTGATATATGTAAAAAAGGATGATAAATGAGGAGTTATTCAAAAAAATTCTTTAATTTCCTTGTTCTTGTTCTTGTGTGTGTGTGTGTGTGTGTGTGTGTGTGTGTGTGTGTGTGTGTGTGTGTGTGCATAGAATATGTGAATCAAAGCTGAATTTTTATGAGAAATCAATGTCATTGTAAGTAAGAGATTTTAAAATAAAAAATATAAATATAAATAATTTAAAGTAAAAGAGACTTTCAAAATAGTTTTTATAGTCATTTTGTCAAATAACTTGAAAAACTATTTTTAAAGTCATTTTTAAGAAAATGACTTTAAAAATTGTATTTTTGAAGTCATTTTGAAAAAAAAAAAAAGAGACTTTAAAAAATAGTAATGAGAGCATCAAATTTGATGCCGTTAGATTGACATTGTTGGTTGACCTTAATAAGATCGGCTATAAAATTGATTAGTTTATTTTGACATCTATAGTGATGTAGTTGGTGAGAATGAGGATTATATTTGTGATAAAGGTGAGGAGGGTGCTTAGGTTGTCAATAGTATATGACATGTCTAGTATTTTCATTTATTAATATATATTATATATATAATTCCATATTAGCTCATTCACCCATAGCTTGTTTAAGTGAGATGGATTATTATGTTTAAATTTTAATTCATATATATCATTATAAAGAAAGGATGATGTTTGAGGAGTTTTTTGAAAGTCACTTGATTTGCATGTTCTTTATATACGCTGGTTGTGTGCAAGGTTATATATGTACATAATGAGTATTTGATAGTTGAAGTGGGTTTTGTCACTACAGATGATGGGCTTAATATCTAAGTTAGATTATCGTGATTTTGGTTAAAATTGTATGATTTTCTTGCAAACAACAACTGTTTCTTAATCTAACCCTCAATATTGGAGAAAGAGAGAACCTCATCTATCTCCGTTTGAGCAAGTGGTGTGAGATGAATGCTATGACCCCAGATCTTGATGGAATAGTTCCAAATTAGCTCTATCATATTATGCTATCTTGTATTAATGAGATGTTATAATATGTGACATTTGATATATGTAACAAAAGATGATAAATGAGAAGTTATTCAAAAAATACTTGGATATTCTTGTTCTTTTGTTTTTCTATGTGAATCAATGCTGATTATCATAAAAATTCAGTTTCTTTGTATTTAAGTAAGAGATTGTTAAGTGAAATAAAATATATATGAAGCAAAAAATATATAATAGTTTTTAAAGTCATGAGGAAAACAATGACTTTAAAATTAGTGATTTTTAAAGTTGTTTGGAAAAAAAGACTTTAGAAACATTACTTTTTAAAGTTTTTTTTAAAAAAAAAACTTTAAAAATAGTGTTTTTTAAACAACTACAAAAGTTCAAAGCATATAAAAAGGGTGGCCTTGGTCCTAGTAAGGGGCGGACCACAAGGGCCTACAGTATGCAACCTTACCATGTATTTTTACAAGAGGCTGTTTCCACACCTTGAACCTGTGACCTCAAGGTCACATGACAACAACTTTTACCATTGCACCAAGGCTCCCCTTCAAAATTTCAAAGTATATATGGGTTCAAATTTTGTTCATCACACCATTTACATCTCAATATCTATCATCTATTGTTGTGCCCTTTGTAGTCTCTCTGTCAATTGACCTATTGAGCCCTATTAGAAAACTTCACGCTAGTGTAAGGTACATCATGTAAGCATTGATAGACTCCCCTCCAGCCCCAACCCTCCTCCCTACGATGACCACCTAAGCCCCCCCACCTCCTCCTTGCATTGACGACAGAACACTACACCCCCTCCTCTTCCCTTTGCCCCCCAACCCTCCACCATGTAGCGACCACCAAAGCCTCCCACCTCCATACACCAACGACCAACCCCCCCACACACACACACCTCCTTCTTGTGCCAACGACTAGTCCTCCCATTGCTCATTGTGTCAATGATCGAAACCTACCCCCACCACCTCGACTACTCTCCCCAACCCCTATGGCAATGACCAAAACCCTCCCACTCCCTTGCTGAACCCCTACTACGACATTCAAATTACATTTGAATGTTTCTCTTTATGTTCATAGTGTCACTCTCTTATTACTATTTCTCTACTATTAGTATAAGTTTTTATTTTAAATTTTGAGAGTGATGTTTGTCTGAATTATTTTTATGTACCTTAAGAAGAGGGATGAACACTTAATAACCTTTAAAAGTGGACTTCATAAAAGCCAAATAGACTTTTTTTCTACTTAGGAATACTAAACGATTAATGTGTAAGGGTTGAAAGGTGATACCCGATAAGAGTTTAACCTCACAACATTGGTTAATGATTATGGATATCCATATCAAAAGATGGAAGAAAGGAAATGAACTTAAGAGGTATTTAAAAACTAAGTGGTGGAACTTAAAAGGAGAGAAAATAACCTCATTTACAAATAAGTTGATGGTAGAAGGAAAGTAGAACTATGAAACAGAAGCACCATGTGGATTAATATTGTTGAGTCCATTAAGAAAGTGGCAAAAGATGTCTTAGGAGTATCTAAAGGTAAAAGACAATTAGTAAAGGAAACATAATGGTAGAGTGAAATAGTCCAAAATTTTATTAAAGAAAAACGAATGTGTTTTAAAGTATGGCAGAAGACTAAAAATAATGAAAACTATGAACAATATAAGAATGCTAAAAATGTTGCTAAGAGAATAGTAAGTGAGGCTAAACTTATGGCATATGATGAGCTCTATAATATATTAGGCGCAAGACAAGGTGAGAAAGATGTGTTTAAACTTGCAAAAGTAAGAGAATAGAAGGGTAAGGACTTAGATCATGTTAAGTGCATTAAAAGTGATGATCAAAGGGTATTAGTCAAAGATGATGAGATAAAACAAAGGTGGGAAACATACTATGAAAAATTGTTAAATGACAATGGCTCTGAGAATATATGGATTTAAAGTGTTATAAATCTAAATAACATTGGATATTATAGATATGAACATGGAATTAGAATACCTAAAGTGAAAGAGGCCTTGAGAAAGATGAAATCAGGAAAGGCCATGGGACCCGATCATATACCAATAGAGGTTTGGAAACATATGAGAGATATTGGGGTAGTTTGGTTGACCAAGTTGTTTAACAAGATTATAAAATCAAAGAAAATGTCTGATGAGTGGAGGAAAAGATTTATTGTACCAATTTATAAGAATAAAGGAGACATACAGAGCTGCACTAATTATCGATGGATCAAACTTATGAGCCACACTATGTAACTTTTTGAAAGAGTGATTGAGAAGCGACTACGACATGAGGCAAGTGTATCGGAGAATTAGTTTGGTTTCATGCCTAGAAGGTCTACCATAGAAGCTATTTTCTTACTAAAACAATTGGTAGAGAAACATAGGGAGAGGAGGAAAGACTCAACATGGTCTTTATCGACTTAGAGAAAGCTTATGGTGGAGTCTCTAAAGAGTTAATATGGAGAATGTTAGGCGAGAAATGGGTTTCGCGGGTGATATAGACATAATTAAAGATATGTATGAGGGAGTAGTAACAAATGTTAAGACCACTAATGGCGAGACCAGTGATTTTCTTATCACTGTAGGATTGCACCAAGGATCGGCATTGAGCCCATACCTTTTCATATTGGTTATGGATGAGTTAACAAAACATCTAGATGAGGAGATTCGATGATACATGTCATTTGTAGTTGATATAGTCTTACTTGATGAGACAAGGGAGGGTGTAAACACAACACTAGAGTTATGGAGAGAAGTATTAAAATCTAAAGGATTTCAAGTCAGTCGAACTAAGACAAAATATATGGAATGCAATTTTAGCAAGGATAGGAGCATGAATGGAACACCAATCAAGATTGATAACCAAGAAGTCCTCGTAAAAGACTACTTTTGGTACTTAGCATCAATGATTCATGAGAGTGGAGAGATTGAGAGGGAGGTTACCCAAAGAATATAAGTGGGTTGGAACAAATGGAGATGTGCATCTAGAGTTTTGTATGATCGGAGGGTGCCACTCAAACTAAAAGAAAAATTTTATAGAATGGTCATAAGGCCAGCCATGCTCCATGGATCACAGTGTTGGGCAGCTAAGGAACATCATGCTCATATGATGAGCATCACAGAAATGAGGCTGTTGAGATGGATGAGTGGTAAGACAAGAAAGGATAGAATTAGAAATGAAAATATTCAAGGAAATTTAGGGGTAGCATTAATAGGTAACACAATGAGGGAGATTAGACTTAGATGGTTTGGACATGTCCAAAGGAGACCGAAAATGGCATTGGTTAGAAGGAGTTAGGCAATGCAAGTAGAAGGTTCTAAAAGGGCAAGGGGAAGGCCCAAAAAAATATTGATAGAAGTGGTGAGGAAAGATTTAAAAACTTTGGGACTAAATGAAGCCATGATACTTAATAGAGAGGAATGTAAGAATAAGATTCATGTGGCTGACCCCTAATTGGGATAAGGTATTGATGATGATGATGATGATGATGTACTTTTGTTATGTTGTAACAAGTGGGAGTTTGTTACAAATGTACGCCTGAAAAATAATAAGTTGACATTTATCATATAATGATGGTTTGAGAAATAATGGTCAGCATTATATGAACTGATAATGTTCCAATTTTGCTAAAATTTATTAAAAACTCAATGTGAGGATAACATTAAGTAATTCAAAGCTAGTTTGGCTTTGAAAGAGTGGAAGTAGGTGCCATGTTTGATTGGTTAAATCTCTATAAACCACCCCTTATATTCATTGTTGTATATGCACCATTAGTTGTTTCCCAAAAACAGAGTATCATTAAAAATTCCAATAGGAATACATCTTGCTATTATAAACAAAATGCAAGGAGTTTAGGATTGCTTGTCTAAAATTCCAACAACACATGGTTTTTGTGCCAATCATATATACATATAGAATTCTAGACTAATTTGTCCAAAATTCCAGAAATGATATATTCCAAGTTCAATAATGATTAGACATGATGCCATGGAATTCATGCATAAAATTTTCAAAAATAAAACAAGTTTCCAATTTTAAAGACAAAACATGAGATTATAGAATTTATGTGTAAACATAAGATTATGAACATAAATTCACTTCTAAAATCCCAACTTCAAAAGTATGAATCATAGCATTCAAACATGAAATCTAAATAGCAAATCATTCTAAACATTCAAAATAAATTAGATAAAAAATAAACTTTTATTGGAATTGATATTTGAATCAGTACAATAACATGAGAATAATAAATGAAAGCTAAAAAAAAATCCCTCTTCAAACAGAAGCCTTTCAATTTGAGATTAGAAAATCAAAGTGAATAGTCGATGTCTATATCATCTAATGCCACCTATGTACTCAAAAAAGAAATATTCTTATGTTTTAATCTCCTTTTGTTTTCTTTAAATGCATTACATGACCCTTTTTCATTTCATTATTCTGATTTCATTATGTTCTTGTTTACAGTAAATATAGAGCATGAATAACATCAAAATGAAGAATATGAACAAAATCAAAAGCATGAACAAGAGGCCAACATGAGTAGCTCTAAAAAAAGAAAGGGTGGAGGTGAACAAAAAAGAAAAAGGATATTAAGAGAAAGTTGAACGGAATTAAACTATCCAATGCAATAGTAGGGGATAAGAGATAGGTGAGAGTGCAATCTCTTATAGCAAATTTCTTTGCTACATAGTAAGAAGCATACTTCCTATCACATTTGATGATTGGAGACATGTATCACAATCATTAAAAGATTTAATATGGGAAATGGAGAGTGTAAGTAAAAATAGTATGTATTATATTATTTATAACGTACCTTCTCATTTTTACAAATAATAACGTGCTTTGTACTTTGCAAACTGCCTTTGAGGTACGTGAGCACAAAAGAATGCATGCTTTGCAAGGAGTTATCAAGCAATAAAGAAAATAGAAGAACTACCTTATTCACTATTATATCACTCCACATGTCAATGATTTGTCAAGGATGTACACAGTGCCTACCATTTATTCCATGTCATTGACCAGGGCATGTAGAATGTATTTGTACAGGACTACACGTCCTCTGAATTTGAGGTATGTATTAAAATGTTATTTATTTAATTACTTACATGTAACATCTAATTATTGCACTTGATTATATATGTACAAATGTATAGCCAAAGAGTGTGAGAGGAATAAGGTGCATGAAACTAATATGTAGAACTACCTCTCTAGGTTAGGCTATGCTTATTTGGAAGAGTGTGAAGTAAATATCTCTAACAATGTATTCCTTTCAAATGATACTATAGTTATATACATTCTATTATCTAACTATAGTGTCCATGCTTAATAGAAAAAGAAAGCTAAGGCTATGAAACTCATTGACCTCGATATCCTCTGGAAGAAGAGAAGAATCTAGAGCCATTGATTCTCAAGTAGCATAGAGGCTGTGATTTTAGTCTTCACAATGTACACTTTTCATTGATCTAAATATAAAAATGTACTAATTCACATGATCCATGATTGATCATAAACTAGTTTCTAAAATTCTCTTTTGAAATTGGTAAAAGTTCTCAATATTCTATAAGTATGGAAATGTAGCAATCCTAAAGCCATTCCAAAAAATAAAAAAATGGCCCCTTTGTTCTCTCTCTCTAGTTCTTCATGTTATGAAGAAAAGCTTTATAGTTTCATCACTTTCTCTTTAAGTTGAAGCCACCTCTATACTAAGAAGATGATCAAGATTTTAGGAAAAGCTTATGATCATAACAATAATGGATTGACAAGGACCACCACAGCTTTGAAAGGTATGAACTTGATCTAATAATCTCTAAGGTTTTGCATGAGAAATGATAATCATCATCCAATAAAATTAAAATTGACCATAGATCTTTTATAAGGTCTAGATATTCAGCTAGGCCCAACAATGGTATCAATACCCCAACTCATGTAACATGGTTTCTAATTTTGATAAGTAAGATTAACTAGGTTTGATTTATGGTATCTAAATCGAAAATCTTGATATTCAATGGTTGTTGTTTTTCCAGGGTTCAAAATTGTAAAATTTAAATCTTAGTCATCTTAAAAAGTTTCTAGATGATATTTTGTGAGAGAATTTTATTTTATACCACATGTTTAGAAAAAATAATTTTACAATTTTCTATATACTTATTTATGGAAAATAATTTATTTACTAATAAAATTATTTCAAATTATTTGACATGATTTCTTGGAGATAAAGTCACACATATTTTATCATAGGAGTCCATAAACAAATTTTCAAGAAGAAAATTCTAGTTCAATGTTTTCTAGAATTTTTGTGAAGGATTGCAAATATATATAGGACTATTTTATGTGTACATAGAAATAGAATTTCAATATCCTTTAGTATGGTTCTCAACTAACATTTTATGGAATTCATATTATGTTGCTTAAGATTCCTAAGATCATCTATTTATTCTTTAATTATCTTATTATGTTATGATAAATCTTCTATAATATTACCTTTAATTGTAGACTAGGTATACCATGATAACAAAATATTTTATTTGTTGTAATAATCTCATAAGCATCAAACAATCAGCTTTGTATGCATACATTTCTAACATACTCCCAATTGCACTCAAAGCCAACCATAAACAATCTTAATCCCTGTAGACTCTAAGTGCCTATCAAAAACTTTCTTGCAGCAATATCTAGTTAATGTATCCAACATGACACAACTCTTGCTATTGTTACATCTCCTCCATTTGCTATCATTTCAAGAATTACATTGTATTTTCTCTTGATGTGTTTTTATCTTTTATGTGACCATAGTTCATTGGCTTGTGTTATAGCCCCATTATTATTACAAGATAGTGTAATGGGAGCATTGATAGTATTCAAGACCCATTGTCCCTTAATGAATTGTCTTATCCAAACTGCTTGGTAAGTTACTTCATTTACTGCTATATATTTTGCTTTAGTAGTCAAATCATGTATCTTGTTTATTGCTTCTTCAGGCATGCACCCATGGTGAACACATCTTGAGATAGAGTTACAATCATCAATATCTAAGTGAAAACTCTAAATGCATATTTCCTTTGATAATGATGTCATCACTACTATAAACTAAATAATAATAATTGGTTCTTTTAACATACTTGAAGATATGTTTAGGAGTTGTCTAATGTTTAGGTTGTGGATTAGATTCGAATATAATAACTGCTCCCACAAGATGACATATAATGGCATCATACACAACATTGTGCATACATGAGACTTCTTACTTTCAAAGCTTAAGGAACTTTCTTCATCTTTTCTATTTCATCTAATATCTTAGGAGATATGGATTTGAATAGATTAAGTCCAGATCTAAAAGGATTTATTTTAGTTTTAGAATCTCTTGGTCTATAAATACTTTAAGACCTAGTTGCAAAGTTTTGAAGAGGAAGAAACTTCAATCAAAGAAACTCAATACAATTACAAAGAATAGAGAGAGAAGGTTTTCAATGCAAAGGATTAAAAAGATTGAATTAGGAAGTGTATAGTTGTTCTAATGAGATGAAAGCTTAAATGCATGTGCTTGATCTTAAATTTGAATTCCAAAAACTTATCAAATGATCTTAGAGCCTCCAATTTAAAGAAATCTTACAAATAGATCCATTTGAGTCAAAATTCTTACCATTGGACAACAATACGCTTGCTGGGAGATAGAAATCAGAACTTGGAAATGATAGTTGAGACCTTGACCCCCCATCTGGTCAACTCTCCTTCTTGAACTAGTGGACTAGAATTCCAAAATTGTAAACCACTTTGAACTAGTTGAACTGCCAAGAGTTTCTCATCTCTTGCTAGTTGATTTGATTTCAAAAAAAGCATTGAGACCCACTTTTAAAATGTAGCTAATTGACTTAATTTCCATTCTAGCATCTTAAATAGTTTGATGCTACTAGTATTTGAACTTTTAGGTAACTTGTTGATTCTGTTTGACTCTTTTTGTTCATCCAACTAACTCATTGCCAAGAAAATTCAAAGTAGCCTTTAGGTGACTTTCCATCTTATTCTATTTGACTCAAATAGCAAGTAACTATCCTTCACACAAGTTCATTAAAAAAAGAGTTTGTTCTCATTTCTTCAGTCAGCTGGATGAATAGCAAGATTTTCCTTATCTAGTCAACTCGCTAAAATTAAGTTGTCAACACTTTGCAAGGAAACTATTCAACTTGAGACTACAAGTTACAATTATGATATTCTGGGTAGCTTGTTTAAGTTAGTAGACACATCTAGACAAAACTTTTGTAGAAGCCTCAAAACAGTTGACTCAATTCCGAGTCACTTAGTTGAATCACATGACTATGCAAGCTATATTCTGAATTTTTGTTGAAACCAATATGTGACGTTAACATGTATTGTCTAATAAAAAGTCCATTTGCATAATTATGCAATTTCAGTCAACTCAAATTCATTAACTTTGATTCTTTGAGTACTAAAACTTGCTCAAATTGATATGAAATTGTTTACAACTTTTTGAATCATCTTGCACATGCAATAGACACGTTACAAACACATGATATCACTAAAATTAAGGAGGCTTAGGTCAACACTTGGGGCCTTAGCAAATCCTATTTTGAAAAAATCAATAATGGAGGACAAAAGGCATCTTTTTTAGTTTTCAAAAGAAAAAAGAGATATCTCATATTTTCAAAAATAATATTTCAAAGTATATATATTTAAAATTGCAAGGTTATCAAATTATCCTAGTTGAAATATCTTTAACACATAGCTAATTTCTAGGTTCCACTCAAAGCATCATTTATGTTTATTTCATCTAAAATTTGCTCGTTTCTACCATTCTCATGCTTCTTCAAAAACCATCCCAATCATAAATTACTCAGTCTTGATGTCCATACTTTTCAAGTAAGGTTCTCAATGGCATAAATTTCATGCAAGGTTTTCCTCAAGTACATAGATAATCATGTAGAGCATCTAACATGATCATGATCTCAAAGGCATCTAACATGATCATGATCTCAAAGGAAAGGCATTAATAATCACAATTTTTTAAGAAAATGAAAGCTTAGAGAATTTTACTTACTTCATTGACACATGACTAGTTGGACACATACTTTTCGTGAGCAATCTTAAGGTGGGTGCCCTGGTACCACTCTACTTTGATGTGGGCTCACTTTTGGCTCCCTCTTGCCTTCCCCTTCCACTTGACTCATCTCCTCCACCTAGCCACATCCATCGGTTATGCCCTAGCCTCATGAGGAGTGGTGAACCCACTTACATGTACCATCACTCTATTTGAAAACAAATAAAAATACAATTTTTAGTGCAATAAGACTTCAAGAGTAAGCTTTTTTCTTGTTCATTCTCTCTATTCAAAAATTAAGAAACACACAAGATGAATGATCAAAGCTCTACAAAAAGCACTCCATGACTTGAATGATCTCAATGTACTTTTGAAGATAACACCTTTTTTCAATTTAAAAATAGTGACAATTTGACGGGCCTATCAAGCTCATTTTATAACCATTGATACAAATTTTATACATCTCGATAATCTAAACTTCAATTTCATCAAAGTTCATCGATCCAGAGCTAAATTCACTGGATCTTTTTAATTTAAATATTGATTTTAATGGATCTCATTAAGCCAATCATTGATTGAAACTATTTATATGAATCTCATAGATATGGATATCATTTCAAAAGATTATATTGATCTAGACATCATTTTCACCAAAACTCGCTAATTTGGACATATTTTCATCGAATATCATCACTCGCTAATTTGGACATATTTGGACATAATTAGTTCCAATCAATTTCAATTGATCATGTTGATTTAGCAATCAAATACAATCATTTTAATGGATCATGTTGATCTACCCATCAACCCCCCACGTTCCATTGATCCAAAAGAAAACAACTACTGCTAAACAAAAACCATTTTCCAATTCTCATTATTTCAATCATCAAAGAATCTTGTCAATCCTTAGATCTTACGAAATCCTATCTCTATAGACCCCGTCAGTCAAATCAATATTCAAATCATAAGATCTCATCAATTCAACATGTACATTCAATATGTTCAATGGACCTCATCAATCATTGAACCCATTGGTCTAACCTGATCAAAGGATCCCATCGATCTTTGTTTGTTGTGGTCTAACCCAATCAATCTCTTGATAAGAGGATCCCACCGATCCAACCCTAATCAATCTCTTGATTAGAGGATCATGTTGATCCTTGGACCTTGTCAGTCCAACCCTAATCAATTAGAGGATCTCATTAATCCTTATTTTCGTCTGACCACATTAATTTTAAAGCATCTTGCTAGTCCGACATTCAATTATTCTAATAGATCTTGACCATTCAAAATCAAATTTTGGTTACTTTAGTGGTTTTCAATTTCAGACTCATCAATACATTAGGGCATGCATTGCATAATTATCTTATTCTTAAGGGCACTTGTCACTTGATTCACCTAATTAGACTTGAGATGTTTCTATTCTTGGGCCTTTGGCTTAGATCTTTGCGCATTGCCTGTTCTCACCTAAATAGGGGCATTTGTGGCCCCTCAAAAGTCATTACAACCCAAAAAATTAGGCTATATATAGTCCTTGTATTTCAACCTCTGTGATTTTTGACTCAAAGAAGGAAAATTGTAGATGTCAAATTTCATATTGGATGATGACTTTTGAGGGCCCACACTTTGAAATGGAGAAATGAAAATATGAATAGCATACACATAAAATGCAAAATTTAAAAGCTTTTCAAAAAGACCAAAAACACCCTAGCTTTTACTTTTAATAAAATAAAGTTTCAACAATCAAGATTTTGATCCTTAGGGTACAAAGATCATAGTTTTTGGGAGCAAAACTTACAAGGTTATGTGCATCATTTTCAAAGATGATTCAACCATCCATTTTCTACAAAATCTAGCTCTTTTGGTTTTATTCGAAGTCTTTTCTAGAAGACATTTTCCTAGTTTTTTTTCTATAATCTTTGCCAATGATAGACATTTGATCATACATTTTAGACTCAAAAACTATACAATAGTGTGAAAACATGGAATGCGTGATGACCACATAATATCTTCTGAACAAGTGTTTATTTATGGGTTTAAAAAGTATACTATCATATAGATTTTGCTTGTAACCCAAAAAATTACAATCTTTCAACCTACCATTGGATGCTTATATGTAATGACTCGAACATTTGACACTAATTTTGCATCACTTTTACTAGACTGAGAGAGAAATTGATTAATTTGGAAATTTATATAGAATTAACTATATTAAATGTTCTATTTTTATTAAAATATAAAATGAAGGAATTTGTGAGAAAAATTAGCACCATTAGATTATACGCTAAAAATGGAATCCAACGCCTCAAAGACCGCCAAAAATGGAGTTCGTATGACTAAGTTATGACCTTTTAAAGATGAGGGGCATTTTCATAAAATGAATTTAAAACAAAACAAGCTGAAAACGCAGGGGGTCGTTTTGATAACGACACCCCAGGTCGTCTTCCTCCTCCAGCCATCGACTTCCAGCACTGCCTCTGCAAGGCGGTGCTAGAAGAAAAGGTGGCACCGCCATAGGGTAGCACTGCCATCATGAGCTATAAAAAGCCATCTTCCCCTTTTCCCTTATCATCCCATTTTCCCTCTTTTCTCTGGCTACTTCTTTCTAGGGTTTTAGCAGATTTGGAGAGCACAAAATCTCTGGCGATGGGCATCGCTCCAGACCACCCAGGTAAGCCCCCATCCTTTCTCTAGTTTCCCCTTTTCCCAGACCAGATCCATGTCGAATATGGGCTTTCCCAGCAGGGGAAAACGCTGGAGAAAACCAAGAAAAGACGAGTTTCCTCTGAAACCTGTCGAAACAGGTTGGCATGAGGAAGCACCGCATGACACACACGTGGGACATGCTCCTTGGGGCAGTCCCCGCACGTGTGTCGCATGCGAGCAAAGTCCCGGTTCGACCGAGACTCACAGGCTTCCCAAGAACCGTGACGTTCAAGGCCCACATGGACAAATGTGGTTCGTCTGTGACGTTGCGACACTAAAATTGCAATTACAGGGGTTGTAGGACTCCGATTGACGATCCGAAAGAACCGTTGTATCCGTATTGACGATGCAAACCTAATGAGACTATAAAAGTTAGGGTTACATGCATATTTAGTATGAATATAGCCTAAACACTATAGAGATTACATAGATCTACAAGATCAAAGATGATCAAACTTCATAGATTGATTTGTTGGGTCTATATCCACTTTAAGGTACATACATCCACCTTGAACTTATAGATATGACTGTCCAAATTAAGTACAGACTTGTTCTAGGCATCAGGACAGGTGACTTAGGAGATCTGACCAGGAGATTTGACCGATCTTGATGACATGAAAGAGATTAAAGGCAATCTAATCATTAGATGTGAGTACTATACATGAGATCTTGCCTGGAGATGCACTAAACAATGACCTAAAAGGCATATCTAGCCATTAAGCTATAATTCTAATTAGTGGATAGAAAATGATATTTGAATCCTTATTATCCATTAATATCTAGGGTTTCACAAAAGTGATCAAGGTCGAGTAATGAGGGACGCGACTCTAAAGACATCGAGGTAGGTAGTCTGATACTACTAAGTTTTTAAATGCATCTTAAACTCTGACTCGCCTTTATTATCGTTTTTAGCATTCTTTTGAGATATGATGTTCTTATACAAGTATGGGGAGCACTTGAAATTATCACCATATTTAGCATGCTCTTTGAGATGTGATGTCCTTATACAAGCCTGCGAAATTATCTTCATGTATTATGTCTTTGAATGCGATATCAGCATGAACTAATTTTATGCATTGCTCATGAGCATAGTGAGCAGGTCTCTAGATACCGGAGACACACAATTCAGAGGTGTTTTGGTCATGAGCATAGTTGGCCCTATGATTTCGGTTGTATTGATATGCATATAGCATTGAGGTGGTCATATACGAGTACTCGTGACCAGTTGGTTTGATATGTTTACCGACCCTTCGTCTTGAGTTCCAAGTGGGCAGATCGCCAAATGAGGTAGCCTGCAATGGGAACAAAACCGAAAGACCATCTGCATGATACTGATGCTAGCATTTGCTTTGAATGATGACTATTTTAAGAGTTTCATGATTATTTTATTTTACTCGTTGGCTGGATGTATTGCCAAGATCTTATTACCTGGATCTATTGATTTCTACTCTATGCTTTGAGTCATATCGATATCGTTGCATACTAGATTTCGGTAAAGAATTTTATGGCTGAACTTGCATCAATGAGCTTACGTTTTATGCATGAATATGCATGTTTACACAAAATGGAATCACTGATGTTTTACATGAAAAAGCCCTTTGAATTGTGCATGTTGTTTGCCGTGTTTTCAAAATAGTAGTATCATATCACCTACTGAGTATAAGAAATACTCACCCTAATATATTATTTTTCCAAATTAGCTCCACACATAATTAGAAGAAGCATCAGAACATGTTAGTGCCATGATCAAGTGAATGAAGAAAAGACAAGCATGAATATAAGTAAACACTCTACCTTTTGGATATGTATATGTATTTATTTACAGTTGGGCTATGAGCTATGATTGGATAGACTTGGGAAGACATTTATGATTTCTGAAAATTTCAAAACTACTTTACTCATCTCGAAAGCAGATGACACTCGAGGTTTTCAAAATGAATTAAAATAAAATATTTTCCACTGCATTGCATCATTTTCTAAAAATGTTTTCAAATAGGGATGCATCCCGCCTTAGGAATTAGATATTGCATATAAAAATGTATGGAAAAATCCGGGTCGTCACAATTGGTATCAGAGCTCAGTTTTATCCTTTCACAGGCAGCCCAGCATGTCCAAGGACATAGACAACTAGGATAATTAAGAAGAAGCAATCTAAATAGTAGTAGAGGTGATTAGCGTGATAAATGATATTAATTCACAAAGCATTTCACCATAAATAAACAGGTGAAAAAGGAGATGGATCTAGCAAATACTTAGGTATTGGATGGCTTAAATCCTATCAAAACCATAGGAAATAAGGATTGTTGTGCAGTGGTGCAAATAGGGAAACTCACATATGATGAGAATGATGAATGAAGATGTTAGTAAACTTATTAGAAGATAACTCTGACCTATAATCGATCAATTAAAGGCGATAAATCGAAGAACCTAAATGGCTATCTTACCATCATAAAGAATATTAGAATATGAGTACATTATCAAAAGGGATACAACATGAGTATGATAGGGTGTAGAGGTCATTTTGGGTTTGAAAAATGCTGCTGACTTGGATTGAAAAGAAAGGCAGATAAGCACTGATAGCTGTAGAGACCTTTGAGCTTATAACGTATATATCTGGAAAGAGATCAACAGTTAATCGAATAAATTCTCTTACTATGTCTAAGAAAATGTTCCATACTTACCTGAGTGTTTTTCAAACTTGTTGATTTAATAGCTTCAGCACAATTGCTATGATAGCTATTGTGGCGACCTAGGTTTTTATAACACATTTTATAATACATTTTGTAAAGATAGGGCCCTTAGAGTAAAAATTTTTCGCAAACCAAAGCAGCGGAAATTCTTTTCTTTCGAATTTGTTTTGTAAAACCTAAGTCACCACTTCATACATAACATAAGTAGAATTTTGTATAAGATAAAATTCCATTGAAGGAATATACTTTTATTAAACTTCAGGATCCATCCAGTGGTTCACAAAGACACATGCCCATTGTATCCTTACAATACTTGTCCAAATATACAATCCAAATTACAAAGTTCAAAATTCAATACATGTTCTAATACAATGTTTCGAGGGATATACCCTGATTACTTATTCTTCAATTGTTCTTCAAGTCTTGAGCTCCTAAGTCTCCTTCTCTGTATCTGAGATATTGTAAACATTCGAACATTTACAATATCTCAAGAAGCTATGTCTTGGTAGGGGATAAGAATGTAAGTGATTGAGCAAGATAATCTCAATATTCAAGTATCCCATAATTCGTTCTATCATAAACACATTCATTAATAACTATTAATTATAAGGACATCTCATTTCCTTGTCATTTGTGTTCACCTTTATACATACATATTGTATAAGGACAAATCCATTAAAAATGTAAAAATAATCAAGCATCATTTCTATACAAAGCCGATCAACTCTTTTCATTATAAGAGATTTGTATTTCAGCTAATTACTATACAGGAATTTCTCTTCTTGGGAAAAAAATATTGGTAATATACAATTACCCGACATTTCATCATGTCATCCCTTAAGGCATTTCACTATGCCAATTTCATATGCATCATAGTGCAAAATAATCAAGGACTACTATGCTTGCTCAGTCCGATCTGTGCTTGGGATAACCTGCTCAATAATCCACTTATACCATTCTCGGTGGAAATTACAATATCCATGTCCATATGGGAGGACCATGGCTACAATGGTGGCCTTCCCATAATTGCCCCACCCGACTTTTAGCCTTTCTTGGCTCGTATTCAATATCATCAAGTTTTGAGAGAGTGGGTGGCCAAACCCTCTTAACTCTCCTAGCATAGCATCCTGTGCTTATGCCCGTTTAAAACAAAACCCCAAGCCTCCAAGCTTGTATGTAAAATAATACTTATACATATCGGACTATTTGTCTGTTTATCTAGTTTGGAATATTTTCTACTTTCCTATTCACTTAGTGGTTGTTCTCAATTCTCAACTTGACCATTTAATACTTATTTTCCTCATCATTTGGTTCGATCATATTTTAATTTGAGGTATTTACCTTAATATATTGGTACCATACATGTCAATACTTCAAAACATAAGATCATGTATTAGACATGTATCTTCATGTAAAGGCATTCTTAATAATCCACCTACCTCACTATGGTATTCTTACTCCTTGAAATCACGCCATAGTCTCGATCAACATATATCCGTCAAATCATATATATAATGTCAATTTTCTAATCAAGGGTACATACTACATATCTTTTGATCATCCTTATGTAGGATGATCTGAATCTTTCTTCCTTGAATATCCTATATCCATGGGTTTAATATCATCTATACAAATACTATCTATATCATACATAACAATCTAATTTACATAGATGTTTCTTTTTCCTTATTGTTTTTGATCATACAAGATCTCATCTTGTTTGATCATCCTTATCTCACTTACTATTTTTATTAGGGTTAGATAATTTGCTATCTTTTTATGTTCTTATTATTATTCAACCAGTTAGTGTCTTACTTGGTTGAAGATAATTTATTTCTTCCTATCACTAGACAACTCCTCCTTATTTCAGGATGACCAAGCCACTTCAGGTTAAAGTCCTTTCAAAAAGTGGTTAATACAACCCTCATGTAAGGAGGCGTTTAGACCTTTCTTACGTCAATGGGAGGTGAGGGAAAAGCACTTGGCTCTTGTATACCCCCTATAACCACAATGTTCGTAGTCCACTGAGTGGTACTAGCTCAACCTTTGACAAGGTTCCTATGAGCTCTTTACCTTAAGTCCCTTCTCTAATTGATTTTAATTAATTTCCATGGATATGCACAATGTCATCCATGGATGTTCATTATTTTCCTATTTTGGGCCAAGGAAATGATAAATCATTCCTTATATTGTCCTACTAACTATAGCCCTTACTAAGTCAAAATCATTCATTCATCTTAGTTGTCCATGAATTTCTATATTTCATTAGTTTACATTTTTGGTGATTTATGCTCCTTATATCTTAACAATTACTTAACAATTGAATTAAATATGACAATAAGTAAATCATCAACTTGAAAGCATAAATCAAATATAAATTTAACAACTAAGTACTAACATTCTTCCTACGAATATAACTTAAGCTAGTGAAATAAAACTAACATGATCCTAAGTTATGAAACACATCTTCTATCATAATGAAATCATGTTTAAATCCTAATTTACACTAACATGATCCTAAGATAATCAAATCTACTAAAAAATTACTCATTTAGGGCATATCATACTAAAATTTAAAGATTACATTATCATGCTTTCTAACTTAGAACATAAATCACATTTACACTTCTATATCCAATAAAAGACAATTAAAACTTAAAACATAAATCACATTTAAACTTATATATTCAATAAAAGACAATTAAACTAATTTTATTAAGATTATTATAAACCTTTAAATATGATCCAACCATTAGATCTTAGGTGTTTTCCTTTAGATTAAGGGTTTTAATTAACTTTAGGGCTTTTAATCCATTAAGATCCAAAAATCATATCCACATGATTTTGTCACATTTCATCCATGATCTAACTGGATTCCATCATCATATCACCCCTTTAATCCATCCCAAGGATTCGATCATACTTGATCTCATTGATCAAGTGGGTCCCTTTGTATATTTTTATTTTTATTTTAGGGTTTTTCTACCATAAAGGGTAGATCCCTTATTTTATCCAAGATCTGTCGAAATTAACCCTAGATATTACTTTATTATATTATTATATCATCACTAAAATAAATTTCCAAGATCTGATCACCTCGATCTTGAAGATCTTAGAAATTGGACACTTATTTAGAAAAATACAGAAAAATACAGAAATAAATTTTAGAAATATTATGACTTCATTAGAAACTAGACATTACAAGCTTTCCATAGCTTCTTTCTGATCTCAATTTGGAGTTCATATGACTCCACAATCTTAAATTGAAGTTTTCAGCCATTCCTAGGGTCTAGATTTGATCTGGGCCCACCAGAATTAATCTCTCTCAATTGAGGGTCCAAACCTTGTTAGATTTTCTTGAAAATTGTATCCTAGGGGTTTTTGACCCTCCTGGATTGATTGGAAAGCTCGAATTTCAATCCGACTTTCTATCACCATAATTTGAAGGGGCTGGTATTTACTTTATTTTTACCATTTTTCATTCAAATTAAATTACAGAAAAATAAAAATTATACTCAAACATAATAAATATGAATGGGAAGTAATTCCACCTACCTGATTGGAGAAAAACAATATAATTGATGCCCAATTTGAGAGAATTACCTTGATGATAATATAGCCCGATTATCCACCTTTTTGTGATTTTCTGTTGTTGGAACCGTTGGATCTTGAAATTGATTTGGGGATTTTGTATATACTGTAGTATAGGATGTTATGGACGGTGGAATTGATGAGATTCTTCCTGGAACGGAGTGCCCTAATTGAATTTAGGTCTCTTGTTCCAATTAGAAAGAGGAGAGAGAAATAAGGAAAAGAGAGTTTGGGGAGGGATGAAGGGAATTTGGGGCTGAAATTCCAGGAAGGTTTGGAAATTTCGTGGTTAAGGTTGTGAAAAATTTTTGGAAATTTTTGGGACATATTTATAGCCAAATTTGAATTTTTTATCATTTCTTTTGATAAGATATTTTATTACTTTAGAATTTTTAATTACTAATGCATTCTCCACTCCCACTACAATCTCCACTACTATCTCCACTACCAGCAATAATGCATTGAGAAATTATTGGTGCTTCTAGAAACTTAGTCCACTTTGTGGGCCCCACTTTTATGTGAAAAGACCTTTTTGCCCTTTTTAACTCTAAAATTGGAGAATAATAGGCAATATTTGTCCGAACTCAGAATCGAGCGTACTTAGTGGCGTTGGAATCGTATTTCTAAGTACT
The DNA here is from genome assembly GCA_035236585.1 of Warburgia ugandensis. Taxonomy (NCBI): domain Eukaryota; kingdom Viridiplantae; phylum Streptophyta; class Magnoliopsida; order Canellales; family Canellaceae; genus Warburgia; species Warburgia ugandensis. Next base: position 11,162,835 of record CP141127.1, on the reverse strand, counting down.
TCATGAATATTGAGGTCTTATTTCTTGGATATGGGATATGGGTAAAATTACCATTTTACCCCCAAATGGAAAAATTAAGGAATTTTCATTTTAACTCAGAATTGAACGTACTTAATGTTGTTACGATCAGTTTTCCAAGTACATCCATAATTTCTATTTTTTAATTTATAATATAATCTCTATAAAAAGAGAATTTTCAATAACCTAATATTCTGAAGAATTTCTAAAAATTCAAACTTTATTAATTTTCCTTAATAATTTACAAAAATTCGGGGTCATTACAGCTATTGAATGAGAATTATTGTTATAAGCTAAGTATGAGGAGGCACTAGAAAGATAAAATTTGAATTGAGGGAATCACTACTTATGATGAATGGTTGACGATAAAGCCTTGATAAGAGATTGCACAATATCTTGATATAGGAAATGAAAAGTTGAGGTAGCCAGCACATTATAAGGTAATATCTGATGTTAAATTGCCTTTAAACAAAAAGTTAGTTGTTATATGCATGTACCAAGTACGAAAAAATCAATTGAAGGAATTTCCTGAAAGGTTGACTTTAGTGGATCAAGTATAGAACTTTGGTTTGGAAGGTCTTGAAGAAAATCATCAAGCAAGGGAAAGGTAGAGAGGATGATGGTAAGGGATTCAACCATGACCCAGTAAGTGGACTCTGTTATAGAGAAGAGACTTTTGACATGAATATGAATTTTGTTAGAAATCCTAATGAAAATTTTATGTGAATGGTAAGATAAGCCTCTGGACGAGAACATGTGATCTATGATGATGAATCGACCATTAACATTTGATAAGATTTTGAACAAATTCTTCAAGGAGAAAATCAGTTGATGGATTCAACATCTATGCAACATGATATGCAATTCAGCAATTCTAATTGTAGTATGTGATAGTATCACTGATGGAAGACGCTACTTGAATTGTTTCATGGTTATATTTCGAATATAACATTGGTTGAGGAGCCAAGTTACCGATGAAAAGTGATAGACCATTGGAATTCAAAGTTAGTAAAGGGTTTGGCTTTTATATCAGCTATAGAAGTATCTTGGGGAAAACATGAAGTAAAGAAGATAAGAAGCAAAGTTAGATGTAATAGAAAGAATGTGACTTTTTGGGACTCTTACTAATAACATACAACCAACCTTTAGAAGGACACGTTGACGATGAATAGATCATTAGATGGAAAATAAGAGGAAAAAGAGACTATCCCATGCTATATAAAATGGAATATGAGAAATAAGATGATATGATCTCAAGTATGGAGTAATTTATACATGAGTAGGGGAGTATGGTCATCTGAGGAGACTATCCTTACACAGCGAAAGCGACCCTGATATACTTAAAGTAAATAGATAAAATATACTGACGTCTATATGTAAGGCCTTTTAGAAGGAATTATAAAGATGATAAATTGACAATGTGCCTAGGATTGATTGCAAGATAGTATGAACATAATTTTAAGGACAACATTACTCTAATTATTAACCCAATAGGAGAGTATTGGATGACGAAATAATGGACTACTAGACAAAATAAGTATGGAGTGAAGCAAAGGAAATTTTCTTAGTTCAAGTTCTAAGGGAGTCCTTAGGAAGAATATGTCCATCAAGAAGACAGTTGATTTGAAGATAATAATTTGTGAAATTTCGAGGACAAAATTTTTTGAAGGGGGTAATGATGTAATGACTCAAACATTTGACACTATTTTTGCTTCACTTTTACTAGATTGAGAGAGAAATTGATTAATAAAAATATGAAACAAAGGAATTTGTGAGAAAAAATAGCACCATTAGATTCTACGCTAAAAATGGAATCCAACGCCTCAAAGGACTTCGAAAAGGGAGTTCGTATGACTAAGTTATGACCTTTTAAAGATGAGGGGCATTTTTGTAAAATAAATTTAAAACAAAACAAGCTAACAACGTAAGGGGTCGTTTTGATAACGCCACTGCAGGTCGTCTTCCTCCTCCAGCCACCGACTTTTAGCACTACCTCTGCAAGGCGGCGCCAGAAGAAATGGCAACATCGCCATCACGGGCTATAAAAAGCCCTCTTCCCCTTTTTCCCGATCATCCCATTTTCCCTCTTTTCTCCGGCTGCTTCTTTCTAGGATTCTGGCAGATCTAGAGAGCACAAAATCTCTAGCGATGGGCATCGCTCCAAACCACCCAGGTAAGCCCCTATCCTTTCTCTAATTTCCCCTTTTCCCGGTCAAGATCCACGCCAAATCTGGGCTTTCCTGGCTGGGGAAAACGTTGAGAAAACTAAGAAAAGAGGGGTTTCCTCCGAAACCCATCGAAACAAGTTGGTGCGGGGAAGCACTGCGTGACACACACACGAGACACGCTCCCTGGGATGGTCCTCGCTAGTGCTTTGCATATGGGCTAAGTCTCGGCTCGACCGGGATGCACAGGCGTCCCGGGAACTGTGACATGCGGGGTTTGCGTGGACGAATCTTGTTCATTCGTGATGTTGCGACACTAAAATTGCAATTACAGGGGCTATAGAACTCCAATTGATGATCTGAAAGAACTGTTGTGTCTGTATTGACGATGCGAACCTAATGAGACTATAAAAGTTAGGGTTATAGGCATATTTAGTATGACTATAGCCTAAACACTATAGAGATCGTATAGATCTACAAGATCAAAGATGATCAAACTTCATAAATTGATTTGTTAGGTCTATATCCACTCTAAGGTACATACATCCACCTTGAACTTATAGATCTGACTGTCCAAATTAAGTACAGACCTGTTCTAGGCATCAGGACAAGCGATCTAGGAGATCTGACCGATCTTGATGACATAAAAGAGATTAAAGGCAATCTAATCATTAGATGTGAGTACTATACATAAGATCTTACCTGGAGACACACTAAGCAATGACCTAAAAGGCAGATCTAGCCATTAAGCTATAATTCTAATTAGTGGATAGAAAATGATATTTGAATCCTTGTTATCCATTAATATCCAGAATTTCACAAAAGTGATCCAGGGTCGAGTAGTGAGGGACGTGACTCTAGAGACATCGAGGTAGGTAATCTGATACTACTAAGTTTTTAAATGCATCTCAAACTCTGACTCGCCTTTATTACCATTTTTAGCATGCTTTTGAGATATGATGTTCTTATACGAGTATGCGGAGCACTTGAAATTATCACCATATTTAGCATGCTCTTTGAGATGTGATGTCCATATACAAGCTTGTGGAATTGTCTTCATGTTTTATGGCTTTTAATGCAATATCAACATGAACTGCTTTTATGCATTGCTCGCATGGTTGAAAAGAAATGCATAAATTGCATGATTTCGATGATTGAGATTTGGCTTTATCTGTATATGCTTTTTGGGTTATTGAGCCTAGTGGACACTATGCTGAGAGGTTGTGATGTACAGGTTGGCCTCCCGGCCTCTACCACCAAAAAGGGTGGATGGTATCGCTACAAAAAACAGCATTGTCCCTTCCCTAACTACTGTGGTAAATAGGGACGACCACTGAAGGTGTCACGGTACCCTTTCGGGGACATATCCATAGTCACCATGGAGGTTATGGTGGACAGGTCTTTAGACACCGATGACACACGACTCAAAGGTGTTCTGGTCATGAGCATAGTTGGCCCTATGATTTCGGTTGTATTGATATGCATATAGCATTAAGATTGTCATATACGAGTGCTCGTGACCTGTCAGTTTGATATGTTTACCGACCCATCGTCTTGAGTTCTAAGTGGGCAAATAGCCGAATGAGGCAGCCTACTGTGGGAACAAAACCAAAAGACCATCTACATGATAGTGATGCTAGCATTTGTTTTGAATGATGACTATTTTAAGAGTTTCATGATTATTATATTTTACTCGTTGGCTTGATAAATTGCCGAGATCTTATTACCTAGATATATTGATTTCTACTATATGCTTTGAGTCATATCGATATTGTTGCATACTAGATTTCGGTAAAGAATTTCATGGTTGAACTTGCATCAATGAGCTTACGATTTATGCATGAATATGCATGTTTACACAAAATGGAAACACTAATGTTTTACATGAAAAAGCCCTTTGAATTATGCATGTTGCCTGCTGTGTTTTCAAAATAGTAGTATCAGATCACTTACTGAGTATGAGAAATACTCACCCTAATATATTATTTTTCTATATTAGCTCCACAGAGAATTAGAAGAAGCATCAGAACATATTAGTACTACGATCAAGTGAATGAAGAGAAGACAAGCATGAATATAAGTAAACACTCTACCATTTGAACATGTATCTGTATTTATTTACAGTTGGGCTGTGAGCTGTGATTGGATAGACCTGGGAAGACATTTATGATTTCTGAAATTTTCAAAACTACTTTACTCATCTCAAAAGCAAATGACACTCGGGATTTTCAAAATGAATTAAAATAAAATATTTTCCACAGCATTGCATCGTTTTCTAAAAATGTTTTCAAATAGGGATGCATCCTGCCTTAGGAATTAGATATTACATATAAAAATGCATGGGAAAACCTAGCCCGTCACATTATAGAACTGTGGCCTACGTATAGAAGAACCTCCTTAGCCCAACCATTAGGCTATATTGGCCTTTGTGCAAAATAGAGGATTCCATTTGGTTGGAGCTTCTAATAGAATCTGTAGAGGTTATCTCCAATATATCTCTCTAAATTAGTCTTTATACTGGACAAATAAGATTCTTTTCACTCTTTGGAGAATTTAGTGGAATTTCTAGGGAAACATTAACTTTCCTAGTTTTTCTATACTAAGTTCTTCTTTTTTATCTCTTTGTTTTCTAATCTTCTTGCTCTAGAAAGTTGTTTGGCTCAAGGAAGGTTGTTTCTTAGTATCCCTAATAGCAAAAGAAAGTCCCCTAAAATCATTTGTGGTTCTGTTTTAGAGGGTTGAAATCTAAGGATAGGGACCATCAATCATTTGTAGAGAGGACCTGAAGGATTTGTAGTAACTCTCCTTTATATAATCTTTTAACACTTTCTCAGAAAACTCCAAAAAAAAATAAAAAAAACCAATTCTCTTGTTTTATTCCTTGAAGGGCATTCTTTGAAAGAAATAGTTTCCAAAGAGGGATTTTAGAATGGCGTATGTTGTGGAAACCTCCATAACTAAACATCTTATTTTTACTTTGAAATGTTTTACTCTGAGTTCAAGAATGGAGGAATTCTCTCCCATCAAGATTAATATGAGAATTTTCTTTGAGGACTATGAAGATCTAAGGATGAGGGACTTTTTCCCTATAAGGAATGTATTCCCCCCTTCTTGTCTTTCTTCAACATCTTATTACATCCCTATATAATATAATATGACATTACTCCATTTCATTTCATGTATTCAATCCATACATTGTTATTTTACTTTTGTGCATATTTAATTATGATTATTATATTTCTATGCCTTTAATGTGTCCAATTCATATGCTCTTTTATGTTATGTTGTGTTTTGTAAGTCTTTTATGTTTCTTGTTGATTCTATTCCTTTCATTTATCCAATTCATTCTATGTCATTCATGTTTCAAATTTATGTGTACCAAACACATTGATTTTGTGTTATGGATTTATGTTTCCATCTGATACTATCACATGCCTAATCCATGTATGTTTCTATTTTAATTTGCGATATGTTTCTTCTGATGTTAATATCTATTTCATGTTTGTGTTATCTTCTAATCAAATGTTTGATAAATGCATATATCACCATCAATGATGTCACATCCTTATGCATGATTTGTCTTATCCATTCTTATTATTTTTCTTAATCCATAGTCCTATTTTAGTCAAAGACAAACTTAAATTGCTAGCGTCTTGGACCTGGCAAGACAAGGGGACTTAAATTTTTTGCATTTTAGGTCACTTTAGTCTTTAGGTTAATAGAATTTAGAATTTTTGGTTAGTAGACTCTTTGAGTTAGTAGGGATAGAGTGCGCTCCTTATCTTAGGCGGTAACTCCTTTTCAATGATCAACATAGAGTTATTTTGATCTCAAGTTAGAAATTTAACAAATCCATTAGAAAAGATCAAGTAATCACATAACTAGTCCAACTTAAAAGGCATACACATTACGTAAAACACCTAACAACCACTTGAAGTAATTAAACACAATAATTTCCATCCTTAGGTAGGTGGAAACCCTTTCGAGCAGCATGACACATAAAAATTGCTGCATTTGGGGGCTACAAGATTTTTGAAGATTACCCTTGTCGTGTGGGCAAAGAGATGAATGGTTGCAGTCAACTCCCAAACCCTTGATGAGTACTATTGAATAATATCAAAACTGGCACCACGTATAGTGTGACCAGTAATATAAAATGTTTGATATCTCTCACACATTTTAGATGGGTAGTTGGATCAATAATTGTATATTCAAAGTTGGCACCACAAGTCCTGTATGGTGATATCGGCACAAACAATATTTTGAGGAGTGACCTTGTCTAAGAGTATTTATAAACAATAAAAAGGCTTTATGATGGAAAAGAACAACAAGAGAGAAATGAGAGAGTTCTCCACTAAGAAAAACGTGTCATTGTTTTTGTTTCTAAAAGAGTCAAATTTTACTTTGAAAAACTTGTTTTACTAGAAATTTTATTTTTACACTAGATCCTCTCTAACATCTATAAGTAATGTTTTGGTGGTTTTTTCAGCCTTATAACCATTAAGATGAAAGTCAAAGTTGTAAAAAATTAAGAAAATCAAAAGTTGGAGCCAATATCATACAATTTTGACCAAATTTTGCAATATCAACAATCACTATGTGGTTTTCATCCAAATTCCATAAATACTTTGAAAATCAGGAAAATCTACAACCACTATACTATACCCCTTTAAGTTATGGACCATATGGAGTTCACAAGTAAAGAAGAGTAAGAAAAATATAACACTTTAATAAGAAGCAGAGTGCTAACCAAAGTTCTTGTAAGTGCTTGGAGCCAAAGTGCTCCAAGATTTTGTATGGAGGGGTCTATCTTTTAGACGATCTACTTAATTCATCCTATTTTTTTTTGGATTTGAATGTCTCTTAGTCCAAAAATTATGCAGGTCAGATGACTCTAATTTAAAAAAAAAAAAAAAAAAGGTTATTCTTTTGATAGATGGTTGGAAACTCTGTAAGCAAAGGTTTATATTCAATGACCAATTAAAAACATGATTTCTTTAGTTCTCAATATATCTCATTTTCTTATTTTCAATAAATATAAAATAGAGCCAACTGGATAAATGATTCAAATCAACCAAATGTGAGTCCATTCACAAAATAAGTTAGAGCACTGTGTCCAAGCACTTATAAGTTCTTTGGTTTTAGCATTCCTCTTATAAGAAAAAGAAAAATATTTTGATGACACCACAAAGGAAAAAGAACTTACACTTTTTCTTATGAATTAAAGCGATTACTTCACGACTTTTTTATGAATTAAAGCAACTTCATCGTTGAGTCATAATGCTGAGTCCACGTTTTAACGTTTGATTCCCGCAATGCCCCCTGGTGTATCACTAACACTGAGACGTTCCCTCGAAAATCTGAAGAAGCAAGAATGTCTCCAATTATCCCCAATTCTGGAGACTCATTCCATATCGTCAATCCTGACGTGGGTATTGTTTCTTTCCCTTGTCCATTGCCCACTATGAAAAGAATGTAATTATCCCTTATAGATTTAATTATGCTAATAGTTGCCTCCCCATTTTCTAGAGTCTCCTCCCGATACGTAGCTTGTTTAATGGTTTCGACCCAAACCTTGAATTCCTTGAGCATCGCAATGTCTAGCCTCCACTGTTTGTCCTCAAATTCTTGATCATCTTTTGGTACAATGAAGTGCACCAAGGTAAGACCAACCCTTGGGCTCTCAGCGATTCGCATAGCGTATGCCATTGCTTCTCGGTCGGCTGGTCCACCAAAAAAGAGCATTGCGATATTGTGTGTCATTTTGCTCCTCGATCTACTTAAAAGTCCCCTTCGAAGACCTCTGTCAACAAGGACCCCAACTGAGCAAGGGGCAAATTTGAGCACATTCTTGTTTACAACTTGGATCATTCTATTTGATGAATCTATGGTGCCATCAACTTGCTGCTGCCTGTGAGATGGGAGAATAATAAGCGATATACCTTTCCTGAATGCAAGAGTGCAAATGTCATCGTGCATGCTTACTTGGGGAGAAATTGAGGTAAATAGATGCACTGATACCAATCCTTTGTTTGCTTCTTCGTAGTACTTGAAGGCTTTGATATTCTGCTGCATTGGCGATGCTATTGTTGTTTTTGTGGGCAATAAATAAGGCTATTGTTCGGCCTACGAGGTCTAAGAGGTGGATAACACATACATACAAGGGCCTTTGTTTGTTGACTTTGGAGGTTTCTACAAGGCTGATTATGGAAGGTACGTGGTCGTCATAGTATATACATGCGAGGACTCTAAACTCGAAATCTTTCTTACACTGTTGGATCGTTCGCATCTTGTACCTGATATATTGGTTAGATTGCCTGTAGAGGACCATGATGAGGGGACTGGTTATCCCTGTGACCAACACAAAGCAGAGAATCGCGACTGAGCAACTTTGGTTATCTAAGATCTGCACATACATTATCACAGCCCAATTCTCAAGTTAGATTAGAGCTTTTGTATATTTTAGTATTGACATTGTTAGTTAAATACTTGTACCCGCACACACACACCCTCGAGAAGCCTCGAACTTGAGACCTCCAAGATTTGAGGCTTGCTCTTACACCACACTCACACAATCAAGTTAGATTAGACTATTGCTAATACATGGATTGAGAACTCATTTTAGCTAAGCTCCACCTAAGACTTGAAAGGCTCTTGACAAGTCAAAATGTTATGTTTAGCTCCAAACTACACTTTATTGCTTTAACCATCTCGTGTAGTGATAATATTTGCATGTAAGTGCAAAATTTTTACATATGACTAAATGTAAATAAAATATTATTAAAAATCTTACTAAGTTTTTCACTTGCAAGTCACTTCGAAGTAATTGACATGTTTGACTTTTGAGTCAACTCAAGTTTTTGACTTTTTAAACTATGTCTCTGATAGGGTGTGACATCATGATAAGCAAATAAGAGACAAATCACTTAATATAATTGGTTGACTTCTCTAACACTGAGCATCTAGTAGCACAAAAACATTTTCTTGTTTCTTTTTCCCTAAAATGTAACACACTCTAATGAGCATCTCTAAGTCTAACCTATGACCTATCATGGGCAAGAACCTATTGTGCCACTATGCTAGAAAGCCAAATAACCCGTTCAGATAATTTTAGCATTTGAAAAAAAATGTGTTTTTGGCTGTTGAATTTGGACCCTTACGTATATAAAGATTCTAAACATTCTCCCATAATGAAAAAGATTTTCAAATGCAAGATTCATCCAAACAATGTGATTTTGGGCTGCTCAAATGTCCAGTATAGAAACAATCATATGAGTAGTCTATATCATCCACATCTAGAGCCTCTTATGTAAAACTAGGTTGCATCAGATTTAGGGTGTCAAGTGGTTAGGATGACCTAAAATCTAACATGATTGGATTGTTGTATGGATCTTAAATTTGATCCATGTATAGTTCCTTGTTGAATCCAATCTCATGATCTTTTTTTCTTTCTTTTTTTATCAAATGGTAAACATAGAAATCCATGCAAAGTGTAGAACCTAGTAACCCAAGTGACATACTCTTCCACCATTGTATCTACTAAGCTTTGATGCATCGATGATCCTAATTTAATTTGAATCAAATACAAATTCTTCATAATTTGCTCCTTCCTCAGGTGATTACCACCTATTGGTAGTCCTACTTGTAGTAAGTTATTGTGACATCATGTTTGACTGCAAAATTGTTTTTGATTTTGAATGGTAAGCACAGATAGTTTGGATTATTGAGAAAAAGTGTGCCTTACATCTATTTTCCTACTAATATATTCTAAATGAAAATGTGTTCATCTACCTTCAATAGTACCTCAGAGCATTCATAGAACCTTTTGGATCAAGATGTACCATTGCACATAAGTGTGGTCTATAACAAGAATTCTTAGAAGCTCTAGCTCCAAATTACTTGGATGTCAAATTGATTGTGTGAGTTACATCTTTTAAAATAGTCCCAAAGTTCTAAAACCAATGGTTTTTGGGATGATCTAAGTACTACATATAATGATTTTCAAAGTATCAACTTCTTCATATGTTGTTCTGCAATGTGCAACATGCACAATAGATGGGTGGTCGGGCAACAACCATAGCAAAGCATAGAGAGAGAGAGAGAGAGAGAGAGAGAGAGAGAGAGAGAGAGAGAGAGAGAGAGAGAGAGAGAGAGAGAGAGAGAGAGAGAGAGAGATTACTACATATATAGGGGGTTTATTTAACTGCGTTTCTGAGATATCATGGCATATCTCAATTGTGCAACTTATTTAACAACGATATCTTGTGCATATGTGAGACATCAAGTTTATTTAACTACGATATCTTGGCTATATATAAGATATCGGGTTTATTTAACTGCGATATCTTGGAGATATGTAAGATATCAGGTTTATTTAACTGCAATATGTTGGGCATATGTGAGATATCAGGTTTATTTAGAATTATAATAGATGATGTGTTTGGTGATATTAGAGATATGCCAAGCACTCTTTACAGTGTAAAATGTAGTTATTTCTAGAGAGAGAAAAATCAACTTCAACACATGTTATTTTAGAGAGAGAAGAAATGGATGTCTCCTCTCTCTTTCAACAATAAAGGTGTAGATAGGATCCAAGTTTCAGGTCATCTCAATAGTTCATCTTCTAGGTCCTCTCTCTCATATCTCACCATGTGATATGGATTGTTGATGGATAAGTAGCGCCCACACTCTAATGGTGGAAACATGAAGGTTTTTTTAATCAAAGATGAGCAAGTAGATATTTGATAAAAATATCTTTAAATAAGGAGAAAGATATAATAACCTCACCTAATAAATAAAAAAAATAAATTATTTTAAAAGATTAAAACATGACAAATAATGAATCTAGAAAAAAAGGGTTAAACAAGTGGGTGAGCCCTCTTATCACCATGTACAACACTAAGGTTGGTAAATAAAGGAATACCCTTTCAACAACAGAGAAAAAGGTATGCCATACTAGATAACAACAAGGACTATGATATGGTGAGGCTTGGATGATGAATGGTTCATCGCTCAAAATCTTTTGCCCACTTGTATCTTTAAGTGCCATAAGAGTAATTGATCCATTTTAGCTATCTCCATGTGGCAATGAATTGATTCCCACTACTATTCACTTGTAGACAAATTGCAAACTTTTTTACAATGGGCCTCACGATCTAGATCAACTTGTCAAAGGTGAAAAATCATTAGACCCACCAGAAATGAGTCTTCTCATAACTAACTGCTGGGTTGGTAGTTCAACTCATTCCTAGTAATAATCAATGTGTCTAGACATAGCAAAAGAGAAACACAAAGAATAAACAAAGAAAATAATAATGACTCACATTAGAATTTCAAGTTATAAGTAAGGCCAAGACTTACCAATAATCGAACTATCTATCACTAAATTCAATTCTGCCTGTTTATTTTAAGACTGTTTCATGGCCTAGCTCCAAAGGACAAACAGAGAAGCAAAAGGCAGCAATATATGTTCATATATCATAAGATATCATGTCAAATAGTATCATCATTATTGCATTTTGGTTAGCTGATGCATTATTTTTTATTAAAAAATGTCAAAATTTCTCTTAGAACTTATCTAAGATATCACCAAAAATATCATAGAACATATCATAAAACGTATGACACATATCTCAGATATCACAGAAGATAACATAGGAAAGAGCACAAAAGATATGCTAATAGAAACACCCAAGATACACTATTAAATAAACCCCCTTAATTTGATTGAAACTAGGAGCAAGAAAAAAGACATTGGTGAATGATAAAATCATAATATTAAAAAATAGCAAACTTTAATGAAAGCTAATTGATGAAAGTCAATTTTGAGAGTATTCTAGCAATGATTTATTGATACCTTAAAATCTATGATATTTTGAAATTCTTAATGAGTAATTATTGCACAATATATAGATGAGTGATTTTTATCAAAAATTTCCATAAAATTTTGAAATCAAGTTTTGCCATTAGGTTTTTGCTTTTAAATCTTTTGCAGTGGTAAGAGCAAGTCGCACATTCTACACCACAAATAATTGAGAGAAGCTCATTAGAAACTAGAGCTAAAAATGCTTCATTTCGTTTTTGATCCCATTCTTGATTTCCTTCTTCCCAAATCTAGGGAAGAGTTATTATATTTAGAATCTTTCTATGGTGTGTTGTTACTTTCTTTATGATCCAAAGCATCAGTTGGCATGAGAAAGAAAGTCAAACACTTCATCCATTCTATGCTTTTCCTAGCTACTTATTATTTGCTCTTTCTTTTTTTCATTACAAGTGAAGAATTACAAAGCAAATCACTCACATATTTCTAAATCAAATCTCCAGACAGAGAGAAAAGCGGTGATTCAAACCTATGATCAAGCATATTTTAGGAGAGATGCCTCGGTGTTTGCAACCAATCACACTAGACTTTGTTGGCTTTTTCTAATTACTTTCTTTACTTCCTAATAGAAATTTATTATACCAAAAGGTGGAAAAGATAAAGAAAGGAAAATGATATATTCAGCTTTATTTTCTTGTCATTATTCCTCTACTAAATGGTAAAGACGGCTATAGCTCCTGCTGGGCCCATATTTCTGAAGTTCTCAATGTGCCTTTAATTTAGAAGAGGCAATCTATCTCCAAAAGTCTCATCCATTGGTTGATCATAGTAAGTGATGCTTTTAGTTGTAAATTAGACAGCTAGTCTCTGGGGTATGTTGTGCACTTTGTATTCATTACCTTAATATCAAGTAATACATGAAATTAGATTTTCAAGTTTGTGGACTTAAATTTCCTGAAAAGTAAACCAACTTGGTCGATTGATTACATGGCGTTCATGGAAAATCTAATGTTATGTATTTCTTTCATCGAGTAGGTAAAGTATGCAAAGTGCACAACCGCCTCCTTTTATTCTAAAACTCAAGAAAACAGTGGCAAGGGTTAAGATTGCGAATGATTCAGAATTTCAGAAATCTGAGCTCAATTAGAATTGTAGCCGTCCATACGATTTAGTAGGTGAGTTAATCTTGTCCCTAAACAAAAAGGGCAAGAATTTAGTGAAATTAACAAAGGGGAGAAAGGTATAATGCGATACAGTACCAGATCTTCCCTGTCACGAATGGCATACGTTAGCTCACTTATGCCTTGGGAGCTCATGATTAAGCCAACAGCAAAAGCATCCCGAACTGGCATCTTGCAGTAGAGGGTAGCTGGCAGTAGAGCTCCTGTAAGCTTTCCCAAAGTACCGGAGAGGACCAGGAGCAATATGAAGGCAACGATCATCCAATCCTTTATTGCAGATACATCAGTCTTCAAACCTATGAAGGCGAAGGTAAGCGGAAACAGAACTCCTGCAATGATCGACTCATACCTCTCAACTATGACAGATCCCAGTGGCGGTCCGTCTGGTACAACCAATCCAAAGATGAACGGCCCAAACATCATCCGACGACCGATAAGTTCACTCATGAATCCCGATAACATAGCCCCAGCTACGATAAATAATATGAAAATATCCTTCACCCGTTCTTGTGTCTTGGATATACTCCATAATAATGCTGGCTGAATAGCGAAGATTGCAAGAAGGCACACTGTAAAAAATACTCCGAAATCATACAAATTTTTTGCTGCTGGTGCCTTTGAGCTTATTGACCTATAGACTATTGAGATAATCCAATTGCACATCTTGCTTAGGATCGATGCAGATAATCCTAGACGACCAAGATCAGAATTGAGGTTCTGGAGATCAGCCACGAGGATCGCAATAACAGGGTAGCAAGTCATTGCGAGCAGGCCTTCAATGGTGGGTAGTCCATACGTGCCCTGGAGTCCTGAACGAATATAGTGCTGGAAGACTACTGTGGTTATTCGAAGCAGGGCGATGGGCAGAAGAGCTGTTGAAAGAGATACTAAGATTGCCCTTTTGCCTGGTTTCTTAAACAGGTTTACATCTGTCTTTACTCCAATTAAGAACTTATACAGACCGCAGCTGACATATGCAGCGGTACCAAGTAGCAGGTTGCTTTCTGGGGGAAATAACTTCGACATAATTTTGTGACTGCGCCCTAGAAATGAGGGACCGAGTACCATACCACCCTGGATAAAATTGAACCAACACAAAAACAAAGGTTAGGAACGTCAAATGTGTAGGTTGGCAATAAATATTAAGACCGATGGCATATTAACTGCCACTGTCCAATTATCATCGCTAGCTGGTCCACTCTGAAGATCCAATACTCTAAAGTTACCATCAACGTATGTATTTACCGTGCCTCTTATAAATTGAAAATAAAAGTTAAAGAGCCCCGGTCGAGTAGATGCTCTAGGCATCCTAAAGAAGTAGATGCTCCCTTTTTCAGTCAAGATGATTGAGTTATTTATGTCATTCATCATGTTTGGAATAACTTGGATAGGTTAGAATCAAGTTTCATGTCCATGATGCTCTTAACCTTTAGGTCAGAAATTAAGATAATTTATTTCTATTTAATTCAAAGACCTAAAACAAGTGACTTGGATTGTCAAAATGAGACGATATCTACTGACTTGACTAATTTTTGTATGTTGCACGTGATAATGGCTTAAATCTTCCAAAAAATTTCTCTAGGGGGGAGCATCTAATCCTTAGTATACTTAAGTACATCTATTCCTACCAAGACTCAAAATATAGATCCCACTAGGAATCTAAGCTCAAGAGTGTGTGAAGAAGTCCATACCTTTCATATATAGACTCTTTTTTCAGATCCAAACTACACATCATTTTCATGTTTGGAATTGCTTAGATAGGCTAGAGATGAAATCTATGCATATTGGATGCTTTTACCTATGTTTCTTTGGGTCACAAAATATGATCATCCATTTTTATTAATATTTTTTAAAGACACAAACCAAAACAAGTGGATAGATCATCCAAGTGCATTGATTTCTTATAGATTACCTACTTTTTTGGTATGCAAACATGTAAATAACTTAGATCTACAAGAAAATAAAAATAATCATGAATAGAGAAGGGGCGTGGACCTCTTGAGATGCATGATGAACTAAGGGGATGATTGTCTTCACATCCTCTTGAGCATGAACTCCTATTTGGACTCGAAAATTTAAAGCGTGACTGTCCTACTGTCAAAATGGAGAGAGAGAGAGAGAGAGAGAGAGAGAGAGAGAGAGAGAGAGAGAGAGAGAGAGAGAGAGAGAGAGAGAGAGAGAGAGAGAGAGAGAGAGAGTTTCATGTTTTCTGAGCAATACAAGACATTTGTTTGCTTTGCCCCATCTTAGATGGCTTAAGTACCAAATAGGTCATCCAATTTTGGAACTTTTTTAAGTTAAAAAAAAGGAAAAAGAAAAAAAAGATGGTATTTGTGTTTTGGAGCTTTGCTATGTTACACTATTTATTTTTTTGGCTTTAAAAGTTCCAAAAATGGTGGACCTAAGGACATCCAATTGAAATGAAATATGGACCTATGTCATCTGAGATGGGCAAATAAAAAAGTGAGCCACTTTTCAATTTTAGAAACTATTATGATACAATTGTGATACAACCAATGTAGAAGCGGTTGTATCTTTATATATATAAAGTGTGTGTGTGTGTGTGTGTGTGTGTGTGTGTGTGTGTGTGTGTGTGTGAGAGAGAGAGAGAGAGAGAGAGAGAGAGAGAGAGAGAGAGAGAGAGAGAGAGAGAGAGAGAGAGAGAGAGAGAGAGATGTGCCTATTTTTTGGATTTTTTCATAATCCAAGTCATTCACTAGATTCACCCTCCCTCAAGGTGGGAGGGTACAAAAATGTCATCCAAGAGGCAACTTTATAATGGCAGCCTAATAATATAAAATATAGATGGTGTTTACTATAAATCCTAAAACACTATCCAAATTTTAGCTTGTGTTTACCCTCCCATCATGAGGTAGGAAAATTTGATTAATGGCTTGGGTCATAGAAAAATTATAAAAAAAATGGCATGCTTTTGATTTTTGGTCTCTCTCCTAGTACACCCAAATTGTGCACACAAATTACACCCATTTGTCTCATAGGCTTGCTAAAATTGAAAAGTGGCCCACTCTTTCATTTTTTTAAGTAGTTCATAGCATTCATTTGGTTAACCCTATGTCAGATGGCCTAAGTACCAAGTTTCATGTTAGTTGAATGTCTCTAGGTCCTCCATTTTTGGAGTTTTAAAGCCAAAAAAATAGATGGTATTCTATGTGTTTAAAGGTTTACTATGTCACATTGTCTATTTTTTTGCTTCAAAAATTCTAAAATTTGGAGGATCTAGTGACATCCAACTAATATGAGTAAATCCCTTTGTGATGAGGTGAAAGGGATGAATGTACTAGATTGTTGAAAAGACATATGATACAACCATGATACGACTAGTTGTATCATATAAATAAGAGAGAAAGAGACCACATAATATGCAACCAATCAATCTCATTATGTTACATTGTATAAAAAAGGAAAAAGCATGCCAGGCCCATTTTTTTCACTAATCCATTTTTTTCATCTTATTTGGTATATCTCATATGGCTTATGTACTTAACACTAAGATCCATTTATATACCTTTAAATTCCTTCTATCTTTTAAAGTACAAAAATACATGGTGTTATGTGTTTTCTTTTTCTTTTTTCTTTTTTTTATTAAATCGCCCATTTTGGACTTTAAAAAGAAAAAACAAGAAGAAGAAATTTATAGTTATCCAACTAAATATAATATTTGGTACTCTAGCTTTCAAGAAAGGCCAATAAAGATGAACATAATAGACAGAAAAAAGAAGAAGAAAAAAATGGCCTACTATCTATATTTTAGGACGACCATAATGCAACTATAGTGAGGCAAGTTGCATTATATAAGAGAGACGTATAAATGTTAATAGGGCTACATCAATAGAGATTTGGCAGGTATATAGAGTTCATATACATACAAAAATGAATTGACTAATATAAAGGGTGCATAAACCAAATCCTTTGGTCGATCCACTCATTCAAGTCGTGAAATATTTTGGAGGGGTTAGTTTTGTTAAACCAAATCAAGCCCTCCTACTTTTATATTTAAGTTATGAGGATTAAATTAGAGGCATTTGTCTATGCATATATGAAAAAATGCCCTTTTAATTTTAGAAGGCTTCTCTAAAATGGAAAATCTAAGTTCAATGTGTCTCAAAATAACAAAACTTAGTTTTCTTAATGTTGTAGCATTCTTTCCCCTAAACTCTCTCTCTCTCTCTCTCTCTCTCTCTCTCTCTCTCTCTCTCTCTCTCTCTCTCTCTCTCTCTCTCTCTCTCTCTCTCTCTCTCTCTCTCTCTCTCTCTCTCTCTCTCTCTCTCTCTCTCTCAATAGATAAGAAATGCAATTCATTATAAAAGTTAAATATAAGTGAAAATAAACAAGCACATTGATAGCCTGCTTAAATTTCAAGTTCAATAAATATTTTTAAAAGAAGAATGCTTAACTACTGCACCACCACATCTGAGGTGCAATCAAACAACCACATTTTATAGAGCCACCTTTATAAGGTTTGACTCATTCATCTCGCTACTCTAGCTTTGAATTTCTAGCAGATAAAAAAGCATGTGATTTGGTTGATTCTAGCATCTTAAAAGCTCTTATTCATCTTTTTGATGTTTCTAATCTATCTAGAATAAGATGAGTGACTTGAATCTTGCAAAACTAATGTGGCCTGTGTTTGCACCTCATATTGTGGTTAGTTTAGCTTTTTCCTCATAAAATATTAAGGACTTTTGCTAGTAAGTTTGTAACTCAACAATTGTGCTTAATTAGTCATTAAAAATTCCTTAATTGTTCAGACATTAGGTATGTTAATGATGCTATCCAATACAACTGGCGAGGAACTTGTAATATAGTACCCCACTTTGATATGGTAAGCCCCATCGTCAGTTGATTAGACTTGTTGATTTTATTACCCTAACCCTGGCTGACTAGTATTCATGAAATAGTGAAAAATAATTTGAAATATGAAAATATGTATTTTTGATCATTGAAACATATGGTTACTTAAAAAGACAATGAGAAAAGGACATGAACAATCAAAAATAATACTTAAATAACACTCCACAGAGTAAAAACATCTTTGGGACATTAGAATCATCCAATTATGGTGAAGTATCGATACAAGATATTGTGAGTCAAGGAAATTACATGAGCAATTCAATGAACCAAAGGTTTGGCCCGCCATGAAAAAGTAGAGCAGTGTGCTGGATTGCAATATTCCTCTTCTTTATGAGTCCTTTTTCTTTTCTTTTTTTTTAAAGATTAAAGCAAAGACCTTTTTGTGCAGAATTTTGCTTTCAAATGAAAATTTTAGCAAGATTTGGATCCAAAATTCATTAATTAGGTTAGTTTTCATCACTTGATTAGGATTTCCTCTTTATAGCTAGAACTTCTTATCAAAATTTCAACTTCTTTGCTTCATCAAGGAGCCAACTTTTGGGTTGATTAAAACCTTGGATCGAGCCTATTATAGACTAGGAATATCTCAATCTTGACTATTACTTCAATTAAAAAACAGAAGATTGTGACTAAGCAAACAATTTGGGAGAGAGAAATTTTGTAAGGACAAAGTAAAAGCATGATTTAGAATTAATTACATTGTTTTGTACCTCAATTTTTTTTATCTAATGCTGGAGACACCCATGAGCAGCCTCAAACCATAGCTTCTCAGGTGAAAGGCTACTTACTAGGAGATTGTACTAGAAGGGTTAAAACTGTGATTCCGAGAAATCTACCCAATGGCACAAGAATGGTGGTTGTTCTTAAAATTTCACATTAATAATTTTTAAATTTTCTTCTTCTTCTTCTTCTTCTTCTTCTTCTTCTTCTTCTTCTTCTTCTTCTTCTTCTTCTTTTCTTTTTTTTCTTTTAGAATTAGGCCCTCTTTATTGCTTTTGAATCGGTAGTCATCCAAAATAAGAGAATTTAGGTGGACTGGTAGCATCAACCCTTGGTGCGACCCATCATTCATAAGTTGGGTGCACTACAGTAGCATTTTGCTATCATTCCTCAAGTTCTCATTTATTAGTACTTGAGGGATAATTAATGGTTGATTATGCATATTATCCAAAATAGAGAATTATTGGGAACCAAAGATCTCCTAAATTTATCATAAATGGCAAGAGATGGAGCTCACCAGTGTATCTGCAACAATTGTAGGTTGATCAAGAGGCTTGAGAAGGCAACGAAAGGTCCATGTACTAATGAAGACTGCTGTCATCTGAACCATGAGGAGGGGAAATGAATAATCAAGAGGGTCATGCCTAAGCCAGTCACCACCAAATGACATGATTCTAGTGGTTGAAAGGACTTTGGAGGTGCATACCAGTGCTCTAGTTGATTTCCCAACTTGAGTCATGTTTGCCATTCTTGTAAGAGTTGTTCTTTTCAAATGACAGCTAACTTTTGGCTGGAAATATAAGAAGAAGGATTTGTTACGCGATCCATCGTGTTCAAATCTACTTAACAACTTTTTGTCTAATAAAAAGTTGAAAAACCTAAAAGATTTTATGATTCCTTCTTTACAATATTTCAATTCCTAGAAATAACTTAAGAAAAGGAAAGAAGAAGAAGAAGAAGAAAATAATTGCTAAAACAAGTAGTGCTCTTTTTGAATAATTTAGTATTTTCATTTGCCATATTATAGTTGATGGTATGGACCATTGTACCATAGTTTAAAAATTGAAAATTTGTCTCAACTCGAAAGTGAGACCAATGAAGTTAATTTGGAGTGACTACTTAATGCCTCTCTCTCTCTCTCTCTCTCTCTCTCTCTCTCTCTCTCTCTCTCTCTCTCTCTCTCTCTCTCTCTCTCTCTCTCTCTCTCTCTCTCTCACACACACACACACACACACACACACACACACGCACCAAGTCACTCACTAAGTTAATTTAGAAGGTCTAAGGATCAAATATGAGCCACTTTATATTTTGTTCCATACACACTCAACTAGTCAACCCAATTTGCTACTGAGTTGAGTAACTAAGACCAGCTTTTCAGGTTGCTAGTTTCAAAATGGTAGACTGCGCACAAGAAGTTCAAGGATGTAAATGGCCATACATGTATCATATACACATATTACAGTCACAATCCATTGAGATCCTAATTGGACCACATTCTAATTGGATAATTCTTGGGCACTTCTACTTGCAGCTTATATGGATGGAAGTGCAAGAACTTATTATGGATTATGATGGTTTCCTTGGGTTTGGGTTGGGTGTGGAGAAACCCAAAAGGAGAATCTGCATCATTGCATAGTATTTATCTTCCAAAGTATGCGACTATGTGACTCAAACTGAGTAGTGACCATGCATCTCAAAGTTTTGCATGATTGAATGGATTTTAAAGTAAAAAATATATGATCAAGTGTCTACCCTTAGCAAATTTTTTAGAAAAATCTTGAGAAAGTGACACACAATTTAGATTTTGTCAAAAATGGCAAGTTAAAATTATTTTTGAAGTTAAAGAAAAACACTACATAATCATATTTGTTTTCCTTCAAATGTATACAGTTGTATATGCTAGAGTTTGAAATTTTGATTTTGATGATAAATGGTTTTTTTAAGCTAAATTAAGAAAACTTTATTAATATAAAAACAAAGTACAATTTCACCTTTGATTGTGATAGCTAGACAAGGAGAAATTATAATCAAAAGAGGCACATCAAAGACTTTGAAGATAAATAGGTAATTTGGAAAGAACACTCCACAACTATAGCCTGAAAGGCACATTGTTGTGTATGTTTTTTATGCATTATTTTGGATTTCTGAAATTTGAGTTATTTTGTGTAAAGATTGAAGTATTGTTCCTAAATTTTTAGGTGATTTTGGAAATTATAGTGTTTGAATGATCCAAGACTCCTTAAGTGAGCCCATTTTTCCAAAGGATAGGTACTTGAAAGTCATCTCTTAGTACAAAGTGTGGTGTCTACAGGCTTCAACTTATTTAGAAAAATAATTAATTGCTGGAAGAATTCATGAGTCTCTTTTAGAGGAAGATGGATTTATTAGTTCAATAACATCTAAATCCTAAGTCCAAGATGACTATGGCATTAAGGTTGGATATAATAGTTGTAATAGTTGATGTATAAAGTTTGCATGTATCTAGCATATATTGCACCTTCTAACAAAGTTCATGGGATCACAACCACCATGGGTCAGTAATACTCTAAGCTTTTCAACATTAGGTGAAGCTTAGGCCCAAACTAATGGGCCCCACACATACTGGCATGTACTTCTTGTAGGGCTATATTTGGCTCTTCATGAGACAACTGCCCCATCATAGGACCAACTATATGGAGTGTTGTTCAATATAGTGAAGCGAGGAGCTCTATGTCGAATCTCAACCCGCTTTTGTTGATTGACAGGCATTTCACGCTCTATGATATAGTCTACAAAGGGTTGCCTCCGCCTTATGGAATCTATCTCAATAACTAATATTGTATCATGATGTTCAATAAAGGTTGCCTTTTGTATTAAAATTTCATGAGTTCTTGATCATTATGTGAAGTATCAAATGTCAACTTGAACAAAGGCTTTGACTATCTTTGTTTATAGCTATTTTGATGCCTTAGAACTTGTGATAACTAAACATATTGGATGTTACTCTTCATAATATGGTTGTATTTCATCCCTATGAACCTTGTATTGCATCGTGACTTAGCAGATGATGAGCTAGGAATCATTGAATATCTATAGTTGATTGGCTTTAAGTTTAGTTGCCATTTTTAGGCCCAATATTAAGGCCCCAGTGCCTTTAAATTGGAAACTTTGTCAAAGAGTAGTTCCTAGAATGTATCATCCATACTGATCATAACATTTTCATTAGAGAAATAGTCAATGAGCGAAAATCAATAGGGACATGGTGGGTAGTTAGAAAGTTAGAAAAAACTTGTCCTTAACTGCCTTTTAAAGCACTTATATGATCTTGAACTCTAATTGCAATAACAACCATTTAACGAGTTGTATTGAAAAGGTAAGCTTAGTTAATAACTATTTCAAATAATCATCTTTTCATATTACCCATTCTAGGTGGGAGATCAGATAATGTCACAATTTCTAGATAGCAAATATTATGGCAAGATAGATCTTTTCCATGGGGGAATAGTGTACCTCAAAGTTGACCATGGTATGGCATAAGTAGCATAAGGCATATTCTTTGAGTTGCCATTAACTTGAGCAAGCACAGCTTCGATGGAGTTATCCATAGCTACAATGTAAAGAATGAATGGTATGTCATCCTTAGGAGTTGCTAATACTAGTGGGTTTAACAAATACTATGTGATGATATCAAAAGCATTTTTGCAAGCTTTATCTTATTTAGATGGAGCTTTCCTTTTTTATCACCTAAACAAATGGTGGGCATCTCCTAGACTAGTTAGCAATGAATCATCCAATGTAGACAAGTCTTCCTTGAAGACTTTTAAATTCAAGTGAATTATTAATGGTGCATGGATTGTATTGATTGGATCTCAATTGGATCAATATTGATTCCTTAATGTTGAACAATGACTACAAATGTGTTGAACAACTTAGATTTATAAGAAAATAAGAACAATAATGAATAGAAAAGGAGTGTGGACCTCTTGAGATGCATAATGAATTGCTCAAACCTAAAAAACAATTATGAATTAAAAAGGTGGATGAACATCCTCACATCCTCTCAAGCATAGAATCCTATTGGACTCTAAAATGTAAAGTGTCAACATCCTAATATCAAATTAGAGAGAGAGAGAGAGAGAGAGAGAGAGAGAGAGAGAGAGAGAGAGAGAGAGAGAGAGAGAGAGAGAGAGAGAGAGAGAGAGAGAGAATGTTTATACAACCAGTTGTATCATAAGTGTTTTTAAAATGTGAACCACTTTTTCATGTTTTCTCAGCAATACAAGACATTCATTTGAGTTGCCCCATATTGGATGGCTTAAGTACCAAATATGTCATCCAATTTTGAAGCTTTAAGTAAAAAAAAAAAAAAGACAACAGTATGTGTTTTGGAGCTTTGTTGTGTTACACTTTATTTTTTTTGGTTTCACAAAAAAATGGTGGACCTAAGGACATTCAGCTAAAATTAAATTTGGTACCTTGTTCATTTGAGATGGGACAAATTAAATCAACATCTTGGGTCATTAAAAAAATATGAAAAAAGTGAGTTCACTTTTCAATTCTAGGAATAGCTATGATACAACCAATGAAGAAACTGGCTATTTCTTAATATATATATATAGGGTATAGTCCATGGTTTGAGGGTACCAAAAAATAAAAAATGTGCCTATTTTTTTGGGTGGTTTTTTCATGATCCAAGCCATCAACTAGATTCACCCTCCCTCAAGTTGGAAGGATACCAAAATGTCATCCAATAGGCATCTTTACAATGAGCCTCCAATAGGAGAATATAGACGATGTTTACCCTATATCCTAAAACATCATCCAAAGTTTACCTATTGGGGCCCACTATAGAGATCCCCATTTGATGACATTTTTGTTACCCTCCCATCTTGAGAGAGAGAGAGAGAGAGAGAGAGAGAGAGAGAGAGAGAGAGAGAGAGAGAGAAATAATTATATGATACACCCAATTGTTTCATAGGCTTAGTAAAATTTAAAAGTGGCCCACTCTTTCATTTTTTAGTAGTTCAAGGCATTCATTTGGTCCATCCCATGTCCAATGGCTAGTTAATAAGTCTCATGTCAATTTAATGTCGACAGGTCCTCCATTTTTTGAGCTTTGAAGCAAGAAAATAGACAGTATTCTATGTTTTTGGAGGTTTGATTTGTTATACCATGTATTTTTTGGCCTCAGAAGTTATAAAAATCAGAGGATCTAGTGACATCCAACTGACATGAGTAAAGCCATTTGAGATTGGGTGAATGAGATGAATGTCCTAGATCAGGGAGAAAATATAAGAAGTGGGCCTACTTTTCAAATTTAGGAAGGCCTATGATACAACCATGATATGACCAATTGTATCATATAATTAAGAGAGAAAAAGATCATATAATACAACCAATTTCATTATGTTGCATTCTATAAAAAGGGAAAAAGGACTGCAAGCCCTTTTTTCACTATTCATTTTGTTCATCTTATAAGATCTCTGTCATATTGCTTCTAAAACTAAGATCCATTTTGATAACTTTAAGTCCCTTATTTTTTTTATCTCTTAAAGTTGAAATATAGATGGTGTTATGTGTTTTTTACTTCTTCTCTTATTTTTTTAATTGCACAACCCATTTTAGACTTTAAAAGGAAAAAAAGAAGAAATTTACACTTATCCAACCAGATATAGTTTTTGTTACTTAGGCCTTCAAGAAAGGCCAAATAAGATGAATGTAATGGACCAATGAAAACAATGGGCCCCTATCTAATTTTTAGGATGACTAAAATGCAAAACAATGAGCCAAGTTGCATTATACAAGAGAGATTCAATGTTTATGTGTAGAGTTATAGAGTTTGTAGATGTATAAATGTCATTAGGGCTACATCGATAGAGATTTAGCAGGTATATAGAATTCATAGACATACAAAAATGAATTGACTAATACAAAGGGTGTGTACACCAAATCCTTTGGTAGGTCCACTTGTTCAAGTAGTGGAGTAGCTTGGAGGGTTTAGTTTTGTTAAACCAAATGAAGCCCTCCTACTTTTATATGTAAGTTAAGAGTCATTACATTGGAGGGTTTTTTGCTATACATATCTGAAAACATGTCCTTGTAATTTTAGAAAGCTTCTCTAAAAAAAATCCAAGTTCTATGGATCTCAAAATAAAAAAAAACTTAGCTTTGTTAATGTCTCTCTTTCTCTCTCTCATATGTAAGTTCCATTAGTACTAATAGATAAGAAAAGAAAATTAATGTAAAGGTTAAATATAATAAGCACAAGATAGCCTCCTTTATATTTCAAGCTCAATTCTTATTTTTAAAAGAACTAAACTACTACATCACTGCATATAACTTTCAGTCAAACAATCACATTTTATGGAGCCACCTTTGCAAGGTCTAACTCATTCATGTCATTGTTTCAGCTTTAAATATCTATTAAATGAAAAAACATGTGATTTGGATGATTCTAACATCTTAAAAGCTCTTGTTTGTTTTTTGTGATGTTTTTAGTCTGTCTATTTTTACGCATACATTTTAGAAGATAGAATCATCTAAAGTACATAATATTTATTTATGAGACATCCTAATTTGGAGCAATGAGACAAATGACTTGGATCTTGCAAAATTGAGCTCAATAAGATGTGATCTTTTTCTACACTTCATATTGTGTTCAATTTGGCATTCCTTCTTATAAAAATGTAAGGAACTTTTGCAGATAGGTTTGTAACTCAACAGTTATGTGTAATTAGTCATTAAAAATTCCTTAATTATATAAACATTAAGATTTTTGAAGATGCTATCTGGTACAACCAAAGGGGAGTTGTTGTATAGTACCCCACTTTGACATGGTAAGCCCAATCTTCAATTGATCGAATTTGTTGTACCCTAACTCTAACTAACTAGTATTCATAAAAAATAGTGGAATATAGTTTGAAATCTAAAAATGTGTACTTTTTATCACAGAAACATGGACAATTACATCCAAAAAGAAAATGAGAAAAAGACACAAATAGTTTGAAATAGTACTTAAACAACACTCCATAGAGTAATCTTTAGGATGTTAGAATCAATCAATTATGGTGAAGTACAAATACAAGATATCATGACTCAAGGAAATGACATGAACAATTCCATGAACCAAAGGTTTGGCCCAACGTGAAAAGGTAAGGTAGTGTGCCAAATTGTAACATTCCTCTTCCCTATGAAAGCAAAGACATTTTCATGTAGAATTTTGCCTTCAAATGCCAAATTTAGCCAAATTTGCATCACAAAATTCATTAATTAGGTTAGTTTTTATCACTTGATTAGGATTTCCTCCTTATAATCAAAACTTCCTACGAAACCATCAACTTCTCTACTTCATCAAGGAGCCAAAATTTGGGTTGATTAAAACCTTGGATCAAGCCTATTATAGACTAGAACATTTCAATCTCGACTATGAGTTCAATAAAATAGAAAAAAAAAAAACTAAAATAAAGATATTTAAAAATCATCAACACGTAAATTCCAAATTTCTAATTCTTCAACTACCCATCAAGGCAATTTTTGTTAGAATTCTTCTCCTTTTTCATATTCATGTCTTTAAACCAAGTTAGTAAATAGTTCTACCATCTATGCATGGTTTGAAAAACTTTGACTAACCTAACATGAGTTAAAATGACAACAAAAGTGTTGTCCAAATTGATAAATTAGGTGAAAAGGGAAAGAGAAAGGAGAATGAGGTGTTTAGGTCTTGTTACAAATTTCCACTGGATGAAAAGCTCTACATATTGAAATCTAGAATTTAGATTACTTTGTTTCTCTTAAATTTAATTTCTTCTGTTATTTTGAAAGATATAATTTATTTATTTTTTTCCTTCTTCATTCTTCTCAATGATTTTTTCATAGGGATAATTTCCATTACTAAGAATCATCAGTATAAAAGATAACCTCTTCCTAAGCTGCTAGAGGAGGGATTAGAAAATAGAAGATTGTGGCTAAGCAAACTATTCAAGAGAGACAAAATTTCTAAGAAAAGATAAGAAGCATGATTTAGAATTAATTACATTGTTTAATACCTCAATTTTTTATGTAATGCTACACACACACACACACACACACACACACACACACTCATGAGCAGCCTCTAAAAATGGTTACCCAAGTGAAAGGCTACTTATTGAGGGACTATACTAGAAGGGTTTAAATTGTGATTTTGAGAAATCTACAAAATAGCATAAGATGGTGGCTGTTCTAAGAATTTCACAATAGTAATTTTTAAAATTTTTATGGGGAATGATAGCATAGTGAGCGCACTACAAATGGTTGCTATAGTGCCTCCCACTTTTAAATGATGGGCCCCACCAAAGGTTGACACAACCCATCCATCTGAATTCTCTGGCTCCAAATATGAGTATGCCAAACATCAAGGTCATAGGATGACTATAACATCTAGAAAGTTATGCCTCATACTTCTTGAATATGGACCATTCTTTAAATAGTGTTTTCTGCCATCCATGTTCTGTAACCAAAAGTACTTATTTTTCTAATTTTAGATTCAATCACTCTTTGCTATTTCTGGATTAGTAGTTATTCAAAATGAGAGAATTCAGATGGATTGATTAGATCAACCCTTTGGAACCCACCATTGGTAAGTTGGGTGCACTACACATGCATTATGTAATTGTTCCTTGAGTTCTAATTTATAAGTACTTGAGGGATTGTTAATGGCTGATTATGCATAATTATCCAAAATAAGGATTATTGGAAGCAAAAGATCTCCTGAATTTACCATAAATTGACAAGAAATGGAACTCACCAATGTATTTGCTACAATTGTAGGTTAACGAAGAGGCTTGAGAAGGCACCAAAAGGTCTGTATGCTTATGTAGATTGTTGTCATCTAAACCATGAGGAGCGGAAGGGCATAATCAAGAGAATCATAACTGAGCCAAATGACATCATTCCAATAGTTGAAAGCTCTTTGGGGGCTGCATGCCAATGCTCTAGTTGATTATTGGACTTGTGTTGTATTTGTCATTCTCGGTAGAATTGTTCTTTTGAATGGACCGCTGATTTTTGGCGGGAATGAAAGGTTTCTCGTGTAGATATCTTTTTGTTTTTTTTTACAAACTTTCCATGTAGGCAACACCTTATTTGGATGTTAAGTACCCATCATAGACATGGGATGGCTAAAGGAATTGTGTTTATATTGGTATAGAGGAATAGGGAAGCCAATGAAGTCAAATAGTTTGTTTTGATGTTCCAAGGCTTGATTGTATTGGGCCAAGACAAACCCCTAAAATTTTTAGACATTCAAAGTCTGAATGATTTTTGAAGGTTACAAAGTTACCAATTGTAGTGCCTAAATTTAGCACTTTGGGGTAATTAATTTGGTCAAAGTAAACAAATTATTTCCCACAAAACAACTTTCTTGTTTAATAAAAGTTGAAATTTTTAATAGTTTACAGTTCCTTCTTTACAAGATTGCAACT
The DNA here is from genome assembly GCA_035236585.1 of Warburgia ugandensis. Classification (NCBI taxonomy): domain Eukaryota; kingdom Viridiplantae; phylum Streptophyta; class Magnoliopsida; order Canellales; family Canellaceae; genus Warburgia; species Warburgia ugandensis. Next base: position 11,134,616 of record CP141127.1, on the reverse strand, counting down.
CCTACGAATAACTTAGGAAAAAGGAAAAAAAGAAAATAGTGGCTAAAACAAGTAGTACTCACTTTTTGAATAATCTAGTACTTCCATTTTCCAAATTATAGTTGATAGTATGGATTGTTGTACTTTAGTTTAAAAACTAAACTTTGTCTCAACTCAAAAGTGAGACCAACTGAGTTAATTCAGAGTGACTACTTAATGACTCTCTTTATCTCTCATATGTAGCAAGTCACTCATTGAGTTAATTTGGAAGGTCTAGGGATCAAATCTAAGCCACTTTATACTATTTTGTTCTATAACACACTCAATGAATCAACCCAATTTGCTATAAAGTTGAATAAATAGGATGAGTTTTTTAGGTTTCAAGTTTCATGACTGCAGGTTGTCCACTAGAAGTTCAAGGATGTAAATGGTTGGACACATATCTGATACACTTATGTTACAGTCACAATTCACTAGGATTCTGATTGGACCACATTCTAATTGGATAATTTGTGGGAACCACTACTTATAGCCTATAGGGCTAGAAGAAGTTCTAGAGCCTTATATGCATTGTGAAGGTTTCCTTGGGGTTGGGGGATTGGGGAGGGGGAGAGGGAGAGGGAGAGGGAGAGGGAGAGGGAGGAAGGGGAAAAGGAGATGCAAAGAGATGGGGGAAAATGCAAGCTAAATTAAAACTATCTCAAATTTCTCCAAGAAACTTGCCTAGAGATTTCTAAAAACTAGTAAACCTTCCATAAACTTGTCTAAAAAAATGAAAAATGAAGCTCTTATTTATGGGGCTCAAGGATGGAAGTTAATATGTTGAAAATCCAAGGGTATGTGTGAGGATAGTGATTTATAGGATTATAGGAAAATGTGCATCATTATATCCCAAAGTATGTGATCGTTTGACTAAAATTGAGTAGTGACCAATCATCTCAAAATTTTGCATGATTGAATGGATTTTGAAGTAAAAACTATACCATTGAGTGCCTACAATTAGCAAATTTTTTAGAAAAATCTTGAGAAAGTGACATGCTGTCTAGATTTTGTTAAAAATGGGTGGTTGAAATGATTTTTTAGAACCAAAGTAAGAAAATTTTAGTGTCTAGAGTACAATTGCACCTTCTCATTGAGATAACTAGAGCAAGGAGGAATTAGAACCAAAAGAGGCCCATTGAAGATTTTGAAGATAAATGGGTAACTTTGAGAGAACAATACACATGTGTGTTCTAGCCTCAAAAGCATATTATCGTTTATGGTTTTGGTGCATATTTTTGGACTTTTGAAATTTCGGCTATTTGTGTAAAAATTGAAGTATTCTTCATAGGTTTTTAGATGATTTTAGAAATTACAGTGTTTGAAGATCCAAGACTCTTTATGTGAGCGCATTTTTCATTTCAAAGGGTGGGCCCTCAAAAGTCGTCTCTTAGTACAAAGTTTGGCATATATAGGCTTCAACTCATTTAGAAAAATAATCAGCTGATGCAAGAATTCATGAGTTTCTTTCATAAAAAGATGGATTAATTGGTTCAATAACATCTAAATCCTAAGTACAAGATGACTATGTCATTAAAGTTTGATGTAATTTTGGTAGATGTATAAAGTTTGTGTGTATCTAGCATGCATTGCACCTTTTGAAAAAGTTCATGGACTCAACAACCATGGTGGGTCAATAATACTCTAAGCTTTTCAATAGTTGGTGAAGCATAGGACCAAACTAATGGGGCCCACATTGCCAACATGTACATGTAGAAGGGGTTGATTTGCCTCTTCATGAGACCATTGCCCCATCATAGGATTGATGGTATGGAGTGTTGTTCAATAGAGTGAAGCAAGGAGCCCTATGTCAAATCTAAACTCTCATGCATTGATCAACAAGCATTTCACCCCCTACAATATAGTCTACAAAGGGTTGCCTCTAGCTAATGGAATCTATCTTAATAGTTAAGGTTGTCTCATTATGTTCGGTAGAGGTTGCCTTTTGTACTAAAAATTCATGAGTTCTCAATCGTTTTGTGAGGTATCAAACATCAAACTTGACAATGACTTTGACTTTATCTTTATTGTAGGTTTCAGGCATTGACATAAGCTTGGCTAAATCTTCCAATTAGCTAATTTGATGACTTAGAATTTGTCATAACTCAATGTATTGAATGTTCTTCATAAGTTGTTGAACATTTTAATAATATGGTTGTATTTTGTCCTTACAAACCTTGTATTATGCCGTAACTTTGTAGATGATGAGTTAAGAATCATCAAATATCAATAGTTGATTAGCTTTAAGTTTAGTTGCCATTTTTAGTCCCAATAGTAAGGTCCCCATGCCTTTAAAATGGGAAGCTCTATCAAAAAATAGTTCCTAGAATGTATAATCCATATCGACTATAATAATTTTATTGGAGAAATAGTCATTGAGTGAAAATTAGTAGGGACATGGTGGGTAGCTAGAAAGTCAGCTAAAATTTATCCCTTAACTACCTTTTAAGGTACATATATGATCTTGAACTTAGATGGGAATAACGACCATTTAGCAAGTTGTGCTAACAAGGTAAGATTAGTTAGTAAATATTTCAAAAAATCATCTTTTCATATTACTCATACTAGGTGTGAAATTAGATAGTGTCACAATTTCTAGATTAGAAATATTGGGGCAAGATAGATCTAAAGGCATAACTTTGTTGCAAAACATGTATTTTATTAAACAAGATGTATTTCATTCCTTATCTTGACGATCCTTTCTAATTTGAATGTATTTAGATGATACATCCATAAAGTTAAGCCTCTAGTAGCCAATGGTAGCAGTTATAAGGATTTCAATAATACGCAACGAGAAGAATCCATTCAATACGTAGTATTTAAGTTGTAAAAATCTATATATATATATATATATATATATATATATGCAAGTTTGTCTATTCTTCTTTTGGAATGGGACAAAATCAGCAATGCACTTGGATAAGTTTCCTAATAAACCCAACTTGTATAAGCTTTTCAAGTTCAACCTGTATTTATTTTTGTAATTTGGGCTTGAACTACATTGTGTTAGTTTTATGAGATGTTTTGAGGGTCATTTTACAAGAAGTTTCAAGGAATCAATGGCTAATTTGTAAATAGCTACTTAAGGATCTAACCTAGAAACCTTGTGATATGTCCAAGAAAATACATCTTTGTTGGCGTTCAAAAAATATTTGTAATAGTGGTTCTATCATTTAGACAAGGAAGCACTAACAAAAGTAGGCTTGTAATCTTCCCAAGTGCCTAAATTAACTTCTAGCAAGTCCTCTATAGTGGCTTGGCCACCATCTTCTAGTGCCTTAAGGACAAAGATGGTAACATCCACTTAATCCTTTAGTGTAAAAAATTTCTTCCTTTGCATGTGACATTGAAGGGGAAGCATCATCAACCTCTGAAATAGTGATGGTATGGGAGATTGCTAGAGTAACGAAAAGTAATGAAAAGCTTGGACTTAGGATAGCCAACTCCATTTGTGGATGGCTTTAGTCTTGTCATATAAAGCAATCTTCTGGCTCTATGTGAGCATGGCGACATGTGGAGGTGGGACTTCTGTGTAATCCTAACCCAAACATATTTGTTACATCATACTTTAAGATTGTTTGCTATAGTGAGATTAAGATGAATTTCTCAAGTACTATTTCTGTGGTCCTTTGATTTCTTCTAGAGGATTGTTAATCTTTGAACCATTGAGATGAGGAAGCTTCTTAATGATATGACTGATCCATCCTACACCTAGTGGATCAAGTTTTCACTACCAAAATATGAAAGTGTTTGAGAAGTAAAATCTAGCATTAGTTAATGAGAATCTACTCAATTGAAAGGACAACTCGGTCAAGTTTCTTCAGACATCAACTTTAATATATTTACATTGTGCTTGAAAGGAACAATTACCTTCTTCAAAGTGTCCATATGACACTTGGTATGAATTTTATCCAAGTTGACTAAGATATCCCTAGCTTCCTATTCTTATGGACTTTAAACAAGTTAATGCCTAAGATATAGGAAGCTTCTCTTGAGCCTTTCATAACAAACTGGCTAGAGTTGTGTCTTAGTCAATGAAAACATTCCTACGTCATTCCTAATGAGTAAGATAACATCCACATACAAGACTAGGAAAATAACAGCACTTCTATTACTTTTCCTGTAGACATAGTCCTCTTTCAAATTTTTCAACAAATTCTTTGACTACGTGATCAAACCATTGATTCCAACTCAATCCCTATTTCAATGCATACATTGATCTCTATAAATTTTATAAGAATTCTTTGCAAATTAAACCTTGAGGCAAGAGCATGTAAATGTCCTCCTTTATATGTATGTTTAATAAGGTTGTTTTGACATCTATCTGCAACAAGTCTTGGTCATACTGTGCTGACATAGCCAATAAAATTCTTATATACTTTAGTATTACAATTAGTGAGATGGTCTCCATATTAAATTTGTCACTTCTCTTGCTTTTTAAGAGATGAAGAGTTAGTGGTCTCTTCCATATCATAGATTTTATGATTAGAAGTTTTAAATTATGAAGATTGTTAGCAAGCAATCCTATAGCAAATACTTTACCACCAAATTAATTAGTTATTTTATTGTCAAAATTAAAAGGTATCCATCATCAATAAACTTTCATACAAAGGTTGAATTTCTACATGTCTTAGGAACAAATATACAATCTTGTGAAACTAAAATTCTTCCATCATCTAAAAGTAAATTTAACATCTCGTATGTGCACATTTGTAGCATGGGACCTCCAACATTTAGATTTTTTCCTTCATTGAACCCTCACAATGAATTACATATATATAAGAGGTTGCATGTGTGAATCAATGCACATGGATAAAAAAAGAATTGACCACTCACGTTGGCTTAACCACAAAAGGTTGCAACTTACCTTCAACATGTTTATTCTTATTGACAAAGTGTAGATGATGTTCTTAATTTTTCATTCACTAGAGTGTGAATCATATGTTGAGTGTAGTTAAATATATATCCCTACTAATGTACTCTATGAGAAAAGATTTTTCTGATTTCATCTACGGTTGGCCTTCCGTAATGGAACTAATTTCCATCTTTCCATTCCATCTTGACACTCGAGAATGTAACTTTGGTCTGTTGCTTCTTTGAGGTACTCTTCCTCCAAAGGTATTTGTTCTCTCCTAGCCCTTTTAGCATATGAGAGTTTCGTCCTAAATTATTGCTTTGCCTTTTTCATTTTTGATCAAACGTTCTGCTTGAATGAGCATCTCATGCAATTCAAGTATGTGTAATCTAATTTGTTTGTGATAAAATTCATGATGAAATTGGAAAATTAGTTGGGCAAGGAGGAGAAGATCACATCTATTTGTTACACCATACTAAAACATTTCAATAATGTGGCCAACGAGCTTGACCACACGTTCTCTAAGACATGCATCTTTCTTCATTCTAGTAGACACAAAGTTTCTCATCATATTTACTCAAGCAATACGATGATTTTCACCAAACATTTGTTTTTACATGATTCATAATCTCTTGAGCATCATCTAAATCACTATTCTCATTCCACTTTAAATACCTTGCATGCTATTCTTCCTTACCTTCATCTCCTTAAAGGACATAGTATACGTTCTGCAAAATCATAACCAACTTGGGGTTGTGTAATCATTCCTCATGGTTGAGGCTAGTCAACTTATTTTCTTCAAGGAGTTTAAGGAGAGGTTTGAATGTATTGTCATCTACATTCAAATAAAAGCAATGATAAATAACCATGTACATTAACACACATCTTATGCCAATTCTATACATCCATCAAGTTGGGTTTTCTAAACATAATGTTATTGTTCAATTTTTCAATGCCTTATCCAAACATGAATAAACAGTCGATCTCCTAAACCTTGTTGCTATAAATAGCTTCTGTTGTGACAAGTGACTATTGGTGGTGTTAATAAGGCAAATAACTCCTTATTTATAATTGGTATAATATACCTGACCCTTGCCTAATCTATGAGCAAAGACTACAACTCGTATAAGATGATTATAACCTCTCATGGTTAATTTGGATCCACTGAGAATTGCAATTACATTTGATATTATGACAGTGATATATCCTATGGGTACCCTATCTGAACCATTCCTATCAATTGCACTTATAATTTTGGCAGAAGGCCTCAAACTTAATGTTTCCAAGGGTAATAGCCATCCATACCATTGATACATGCCTACGCAGCTATCTAGAGCAACATTCATCTCGAGAATTAAAACATAGCATGGAAAACAAAAACATACCCACAAATGATATGATGACCATTGACCTTGTTTATGAAACAAACCATATAATATGCTATATAATTTGTCATGAAGAATGATGATTCCTTGCAAATCCATGTAATCATGAAATAAATAATGTCCCACTATTTAGTAGGATCCTCTCCCTCAATCATTCCTCTGACTTCTTCTTCATGTTGTAACTTCATACAAACATCATCTACTTTAGTAAATAAATATCCTAATATAAATAATATTACATCCTATAAGGTTAAGAGAAGCTTGAGAAACCAATTACAAAAGTAATTGCTCAAGTTGAGTACATACAATTAGATAGAGAGCGAAGAATTAAATAAATCACCATTCACAACTCATTCCTTGAATGACATTCACATATAACAATACATCCCACAAATGTAAAATCTGGTAATCTAGGGATGGCATCAGGGCAGGTTAAGTCCGTAACCCACCTCATACTTGCTTGGTGCAAGTCGGACAGTAACTCAATGACCTGATACCATAATGGAACAAAACTTTGTGACCTGAGGTGGGTTCAAGTTAGGGCATGTTGGTGAGCAAATTCCATGGGTTGACCCTCACTGTTCACATATAATCATGTTCCAAAAGTGCCCATAATTCATTATTATGCCTTATTTACAAATGCCAACATCTTTTGTAAAATTACATATAGACTTCTTTGAGCACACCCACCCATCGATAAGCAGCCTCATGCGCTTAACTCAATCGAGGGGAGGGGCTGGAAGTCCTTTGCACCTAAGGAATTATACATGATAAACTAGCAATCTCTATAAAGTCATATTTGACAAAAACTAATTTGTAAATATTGCAGATGAGGAATGGTTTATATATATTCGAGTAGGGAGCTCATTTAATTTAAATAAGGGGTTTTTACAAAAATGTCATTATATTTTGGCATTTTTACAAAAAAAAGTCCAATATTTTATGAGTTTTACAAATTTGCCATCAATTTTTTTATGAGCTTTGCAAAATTTTCATTCTATTAGTTTTTTTAATTTCAATATTACCTTTCTCTATTTTCTTTGGTACTAAATTCTAAAAGACCTGCCACCTCAAAGATGCAAACGACGGATTTCTTGGCTCTATAACGCCTTTGTGTTCAATGTAACACCATCTCCGACTCCTCCAAAATCTATTATCGACACAGTGTGAGCTCTGCATCTCGTTGAAGGATATGTCTTTGGTCTATTCAGAATCCGAACTTTCTTGCACTCGGCGGTGCCTATGCTCCAGAAGGCCAATAGTAGGTGTAGATAAAAGCCAAGAATCTGCAGATAATATGAGAGCGAGGTAAGTAGAAAAATTTAGAGAGAACCCACCAAATGAAGAGACAGAAAAACAGGGCCGCCTAAAGGATACTGTATCAACAAAAACAGGGTCCGTGTTAGCCAGAAGAACCCGCCCTGATTTGGGAAGGGTAAGACAAAGGCTATGGATGTTTGGAATTGGAGAAGAAAATTTGCGTTTTTACCCCTTGTTTAATTAAAGAAAACGTAAGAAAAGCGAAACCACCATTTAGATAAAAGACCATTTATGGAGCATAACTAGGATTTTTAAATAAAAATCCCATGTATTTATCAAGCATTAATGAAACAAAAACAAAACCACGGCAACGAAAAGACAAGAAAATCTAGTTTATGTTGTACGAAACCCAGAAATCCACACTAGAAAACAAACCTAGTTGCAGCCTTTCTCCTCAGATCTCACAGACAAAACACAAAGCAGAAGCACGTAAACAATGAAAAACTAAGTACAGTTGCAGGAAAGAGAGCGAGAGAGCGTTCTACTGGCAGTACTTGAGAACTTCTTTAGATGAGCTCCATTGTCTTGGTTCTCTGCGTGAATCGCCAATGAGAAGGAGCATGCCCATAATGCCCTCTTATATTTTCTGAGCTGACGAATCTCTCTCTGAAATAGACATCTTCCTAATTCTGAAAGTACAGAAGTACCCGAAGGCAAAGGAAGCGAGTCCAGGAACTTTGGGTGAGGCCATCATCCATCGTAGCCATTGCCGTCCATTGTTTGTTGCATGTGTCTATGAGGTAGCAGGTCCGTTGCAACATATTAACAGAGAGAAGCAAAGAAAGGTAATATCAAAATCTTAAAAAATCAAACAGGGAAAGAAGATGGAAAACCAGCAGAATGGAAATTTTGCAAAGCTCAAGAAAACTTAATTACAAATTTGCAAAACTCAAAAAATAGTGGACTTTTTAGCAAAAACCATTCTTTATTTTTCAATAAAATGTTGAAGTGGATAGCATATGACGCCTTTGGAGGAAAAAAAGATTATGTCAATATCGAAGTGGTCACCTAATGATTTTACAATGCATACCAGAGTGTTGATGATTTTCCATAGAAATACATAGCTAGGATTTATGTGATTCTTAAACTATTTTCATATACTAACCAAGGCCTGTAAATAAAAGCTTTAAAAGGTAGAAGGCACCAAACTAAAGGAACGTAATATCAATGTCTAAGAAATTAGAAATTTATCACATGGAATGATAATTCTTATTAATTCTTTTCTTAATGAGAACGGTAATATCAAGTTGTTGAAACTCTAAAAGAACTCAAAGTAGTTGAGGCATATCATTACTTGAATCTAGAGAAACAAGGTAATTTATTTACAACGATTTTATATATTCAGAGGCTTTCCACAATGGATATGCAAGGTAAGGCTGCATACTAATGATCCCTGTGGTCTGCCTTCCCTAGACCTCACATATGCAGGAACTTTGTACACAGGACTGCCCCCTTAGAGGCTTTCCACAATGGATATGCTACATGAAGTAGTTATAGTGCAGCTCACTTTTCCATTATAGGCCCCACCTTTGGTTGATCAGACTATCTATATGATTTCTATATCTTTGTATATATCCCAAGCATCATGGGTATTGAATGGAAGAGAACTATGCTTCTTTATCTTTAACTATGGAGTGGTCTTCATTCAATGTTTACAAATGTCCATATGTTACGATCACACGTAAGTTCTTATAGATTCCACACTCATCTAATCCTCATAGTCTTTGGAGCAGTGGTCATTTAAAGTTGGACAAATCAAATGGATGGATCTGATCATCCTAGGACCATCTGAGCAGCCTGCAACTTATTTAACTATTTACGCATTATATTATCATTTCTGTAAACAGTAAATAATAAAATCATCAATCCTTGCAAAGATGTCAATCCAAAGTAATTGTAGATCTATGCGCATCTTTACTCAACATTGTAGGTTAATTTTGACTGAATTGTTGCTTTGTAACCAACTATAGAGACAACATTTTTAAATTGAATAATTAGGAGAATAGAGATAGGAGCTCAACAATCTCACTAACGCTTGAGAGGCTAATGGGACATCATTAAATCATCCACAAAGTGGCACATATTCAGAATTTCATTTCTCATCCATCTTTTGAAAAACTTATGTCTTCAGGAAAATGAAGGGAACTTCACACCTTTCATAAAATTTAAACATCAAGAATCCAATAGCAAGCACTAGAGAGATAAATTGTGTAGGCGGATAGAAATAAGAGGGAGGAAAGCAAATAAAAACGAAATGTTTGAGAGATGCAAGGAAAAGTTTTTAATGGGATGATTTACAGAGGTTAGGATAGTGTGAGGGATATAGAAAATAAGAAACAGGTCAAAGCCGAAAGATGTGATCTAGTGATAGAAAATTGTCAAAAATTCAATTTTTAGAAAAAATAAAAATAAAGAGATATGTGGTTGAATTTGTGGCATCTTGGATTTTTCTAACACTTTAAACCATGAAATACTTAAATATAATTATTGTATCTTAATAATTATATATATATATATATATATATATAATACCATCCAAACCTCCTTGAGGTCTTGCAAGTATGGAAACACTCATAATCTGGCCACATGCCTTTGGTCATGAGTGCTCGTTATATACCTGAAAAACCAAGGTGTCATGCAGCTATGCTATCACATTATAAATGCACACCTCAAAATAATATACCCTCTATGCAACGAACAAGAACCAATCAAGTCTTTGGCTACCACATCGATACTAATACAGATAGACTCCCTGTATCGTGCACATGAGAAACATAGTATGCAAGCCATGACCTGCCCAAGATGCCATCCACTTGCATTCGGCCTTTTTCAGCTAGGTATCTAATACATACATATATAATTTCAAAAGGAGGATGATCAGTCAACCTTCCTAGCAAAACATCCACTAGCCCTAATATGTCTCTCATAACATAATAATACTAGGCATCATCACATGCTGATATAGTTGATAAAATATAGAAATCCATGCATTAATGAAATCATGAAAATTCAAACCTCATGATACAATGTAGCCATGTAAAAGCAACCCTCACAAGGGTTGAATTTAAGGATTCTACACTCATCATTTCATAATTCATGAAGTTCATGTAGTTTCAAATATGTTTTTATGTATAAGCTTTCAATTTGATAGTAAAACAACATGGCATTCCAAACCAGTAAGTTGTATGAAATACAAATATGCCAACTGTATAAATCAAACATATCAAAATCCTAAATATTAAGCATTTTCAAACATGACAACATAATCATCAATAATCTCCAAGTTTCACAAAAGTATATCGATGTTAAAACTTCCTACCTCCTTCGTCCTAGTTTACAATTTAGTCATATCCCTCCAATCATTTTATCGATCAACATGTCAATATTCCAGATTACTTATCAATGTCAAGTTATACTAACAATTACAAAAGGAATCTATTCTAGCTAATCTAAATCATTTGTTAATCATGGAGCCATTAAGTTTTAGTGATTCATTATTAATTAACTACCAAAATCACGCAACCTCAACCATTTAGGGGTTTGATATGCATTTCCATCTATGGTTCACTAATCTGACTTCTGTCACAAATTACTAAATTTGAGTATCTTTACTAATTTGAGATCAAGGAATACAATGGTGGCATCTGATCACAGATCAGGCATCTCTAGGTCCTTATTCCTTTATTATCTAAATGGACAGAGATTATTTGATCAATTTTCATCTAAATCTTTCAATTTCAATCATATACTAGTTAATTCAGTGTTCTAAAACTCATCTATGGTGTCTGATCATCGATCAGGCATCACGAAGTCACTATTTAAATAGTGACAAATTGGATACCTGAGATTGTTTGCTCAATTTCTAGGCTAGATCGACAATCTCAATTAGATCCAAGCTATATCAGGTATGTAATTACTTATTTCTAAGCTTGGACTAAGGAATGGACAATTGGATCATCTCAAAAATCTACATCTAGAATAAACCATGTGGATTTATCCTAAAAATTCAAATCAAGAGTTGGGTTTTATGGATCATACCTTCAAAGCATGTCTCTGTGCTTCCTCCACCCATAGATGGCTAGATTGACTTTGTTTTCCTGTGAAACTCCCATGACCTTGTCACACGCTACCCTGCTCTTTGATCAATGGGCAATAATGATGCAAATCATCCATTTTTCTTGGGGTTTTGGTTCTTGCTCATGCGCTGAAGAGATTGATCCACTTCGATCGACAATCCGAGGCGTCGTCTTCTCCGACAAACCACTGCAACTTCATCAAATCTAGAATCTCTTCTTTTTCCTTCTCGCTATCACAAAGGGATTCTCTAGAGTATAACGTTTCTCTTTTCCCCTTTGCTTTTGTCTCCCTTCTCCTTCTCCTTCTCTCTCTCCTTCTTCTTCCCCTTTTCTGCTTCCTCCTCTTCATCAAGTTTTCTTCTATCTGTCGAGCTCGACGAGATAGATCATGCGGTCTGTTTCATTTTGCTCTAAGTGGGAGCGGGTACTGATATCAATTTGGCCCCCCTCCTTTAATAATATATATTTTTAAAATGCCCTCATATTATAAATCATCATATCTCCTCCATCTGAACTCCGATTTCAGTGTTCTTTATGTCGTTGGAATCGTATCAATGTGTACTTTCCATTTTTTGTAGTTAGTTTCCAAAGGGGTCACTTTCATAGAACTCAATTTTAATGAATTAAATTTTTAATTTTCATTTCATTTACAATATAATATATTATACGAAAAAGAACTTGAAATTGAGGGTTGTTACATTCTCCCCCTTATAGGAATTTTATCCTCAAAATTCTTTCCACATTATCTTTAGATGATTTTAAAACATTCTCATCTCACAAAATATGATATTCCAATAATTCCAAAGTTAGCATCATTAAGTAGGCAATTTTTTCATATCATCCCATCAAATATCAACTCATCTTATAGACAAATACACGTCAAATCATCTTGAATCAACAATTCATAATATACTTAGAACACATCATAATTACATGTAATACAATTAGCATAACTGAATTCCCACTCAAGATTTAGCTTATCTAGGTATAACATTAGCATAGGTGAAATCACCATATCAATAAAAATCAAAGCATCTCTGCTCACCAGTAAGCAAATCTATGCCAAATCTACTATAGAGTGCATCATCTCACCAATAGACAATATATGCCAATCAAAACCAGAGCATATCAGCTCACTAACAGGCAATCATATGTCAATTAAAACTAGAGCAAATCAGCTCACCAACATATAATCATATGCTAATCAAAAACTCAGTTCACCAATAGGCAATCATATGCCAATCAAAACTAATCGACAGCATGATCATACTGTAAGCACCTAGAAGCTCGCTACTTAGAAGCCTACCAGTGCCTCTCACACCCGCCCTCTTTGGCTACTAACAAGTATAGATAGTAAAAAAAAATTTGATTTTATTAGAAAATATCCTCATACAAAACACATATTACTATCATAGCTCTCATCTAGTGAGAAATTAAGTTCACTTGTGTATTATAAAAGTAGTAATTACCATAGATCTATAATACTGCTATCCTGGAGAACTCAATAAACCAGGGATTGCAATTTACAAGACTGAGAAAACTATGAATCTTAGTCACCAATTTGGCTAGTCCCATCCCATCATAGTTTTAATAAATTGCCTCTCTATCAATCGAAGTATCATGGTCAAAGAAATTCACTTGCTTCAAACATTACTCACACTAATAGATATTTGCAAACAAGTGATGAGTCAGTATGATACTCAAAACAATGCACACAAAATTCTGGTGCTCCCCCTACTCAAGGTTATATAAGAACATCATCCACTAATACAATCATGACTCATATAAGTAACATTTAAAAACTGGATCCATCATATCCGTGAATATTGTCAATGCATTGGTCCCACCCAGAACTTGTAGCAATCATAACGAGTCCTAAAAATTGTCTCAAAGATATCTTACCCCACAATCCTCAATTGGTAATAACCAGATATTATATTGATCTTGTAAACCACCTGCAATATTCATGGCTGATCAAATAGACCATCAACACATAATAGGAGATATTGATTCTTCACCATGGTGCTATCTAACTAAAGATAATATATGCATAGTGGTAATAATATGTCCTTCTTCCTCAAGAAGAGTAGAGAACTCTATGAAGACCCACTAGGTCTACTAAAATCTCATCGAATAACTCTTGCAGCTGAAACTCTTCCCGCTCAATTGGGGCCATCCTGTATGGCACATTGGGAAATAATGCTATACATAATGCCAAATCAATATCAAAATCAATCTCTTGTAGTGGAAATCCTAAAAGCTCCTCGACAGAGACGTCTTTGAACTCTCGCATATCATCATGTGCTCAATCTATGGCCGCTCACTGTCATCCACTCTCCCACAAACAAGGAAGACTTGACACCCTTTGAAAAAGTACCTCACTACCTTCAAGGTAGAAATAACACAGACCTCAATGGTGCCCCTTCCTATATAGGAACAAGGTCACTAGTTGTATAGGTATACTAAAAGTAACCTTCTTCTTATTGCAATCAACTATCTCCTAATAAGTAGCCAGCCAATTAATCCCTAAGATGACATCATAATTGACCATATTAAGTAGGATGAGATCCATATTCATCCTCTCTCTCTCTTGATATGTTCACAGATACCTCATGAAAGTACTCACTAGCCTCAAATAATTCTCCCACTAGAGTCATAATATCTAACTGAAAGAATAACACATATACATGCATGTCCAAGTAAGATGCAAAAACATATGAATGAAAGAATTAATGGATCCTGGATTAAAGAGGATCATAACATGCCTACCAACAATCAGGAAAATACTTTCCATCACCTAGTTCGAGGCATGTACCTGCCTCTAAGTAATGGCAGAAACACATCACTGCCCATGTAAGGCCATCTCTACGCTGCTCCCAACGTCAATCTATATGATTTGCTATCCTTTATCACCAATGTAGAACCCACTAAAATTACCTAATTCCTCAATTTAGGTGCAAACTCATCAACAAATCTATCTACCACCTCCTAATCTATGGTAACAATGATAAGAGTAAAACTTGTCAGCATGTAAACCGATTCAATTACTGTTGAACTGTTTAATCTCTATACTCTAAAGTAGCTAACTCTCTTTGTATCACCAATTGCTCACAAGGTAAAAACCATGCTTCATGTATCACTAGTTGCTCACAAGGTAAAGACACTAATCATCACAGGTCTTTCTAAGGGCCTTCTAGATAAAAGTCTCAGTAATGGAGGAATGCACCCTCTTATAAAGACTCATAATTATATATCATGTTCTATGGATTCTGAACTCACCAAATAATTCTTTACTTTAAGAAATCATTCATAATCATGTCTAAATTTTATGATCAAATTATCATCATAAATCAAATATTCTCATATATATTAGTATTAGAACCTTCTACTATCTATGCCTTCATTAGGTTCTCATTAAGGTTACCAACATGTTCATACTGATGTCAAAATTCTCTTATCTGTATAATAATTCATTCACTATGTTCATGTCCAGATCCTTTTACCTAACACACATGTATAATAGGTAGTTTTTTATCCAAAGGCAATCAAACAACATATGTTAGATACTCCCATATAGTATAATGTCTAAATAAACCCCTTTTTTCCATTCCTTTTAATAACATAAGAAATCACTTGAACTCATGCACTAAGTTTTCTATATTCATGCTTCAATTCTCTATGAATCTGCTGATCTTTCTTATCATTTAGTAATCATTCTTATAAAATAGTTGTTGCATCCTCTAAGCATTATGCACCTCCAAGTCATAACTAGAACTCTCAAGAATCATTAAATTGGTATTTACTTCTCAATGATAACTAATTGTTAGTATTTTTGTATATATAAGGAATAAAACATTTTCACCCCTTTGATTGATAATTCATTTACATAAGTAGATCAAATTGCCACTGATTTTTATAATACCGAAATTTTATCCATCGAATATATCCACCACATGTACAGATTAATGTTGTAATTCTCTTAATTTTCTCTAGTTCTCTTCCATTGTCACTATTTTTTGCTCTCCTTTTCATTATAATCATAATATTATTGTGAATAGTTATCATAATCTTCGAAGGTTTATACACATCATCAAAATTAAAACTTGAATCCTCAAAAGGTCACCCATGTGAATAGATCTATCAATTAACAAAGTTTTCATTTAGATGTACTTATTTTATATTCTTATACCATAGTTCCTTACTCGAAGAACTATACTAATTTTGTAAGAGTACTCCTCTTACTCATACCAAGACTAAAAATCTATTATTTTCTCAGAACTTACCAACCCTTGTGGGTTACATCTGTTTTTACATTTATCAACATTGCTCATACGAATTATTCATATAACGCATATCTGGACAACTCATTCTCATTTGATTGACTATATATGACTTTTGGACATATTGGACTGGCTATAAAAGGAGTGACTGGGCTCTGAGAGAGTTCCTTAGAACTCTTATAACCAGTGTAACTCCCACTCCCTGGGCAATGTGTGTCTAACTCTCGGGGTCACCTAGATAGACACCCCCATGAGAGCTCACCTTAGACCAGTGAGGCTTAAGGATGCAAGGTCCCCTCTTCCCCCCTTAGGAAACCTACATCCCCGTTGACAATGAGCAGCTAGCCCATACCATGAGGAGAAATGGCTCTGATACCAACTGTGATATCTCAGGTTTTTTTAATACTTTTTCATAAAATCTTTTACAATTGTGAGTCCTCGAGTTTGAAAAACTTATCTAGAAATGAAATAGTAGAAAACATGTTTCATGAGAAGACCTTAAAAAAGCCTGAGTGTCATTTTTCCTTTCAAAAATAAGGATTTTCAAAAAAAATGAGAACTACATTTCTATTGAATATCTTTCAGAGTCTCCCCTATATTTTGAACCTAGTGCATTTCACACATGTGATGCCACAAACTAATAAATATTGTATATATGAAATAATAAGGAAGACTCCATCTCCCTTCAAAATACATCCACACACACATGTCTATTCATATTTAAATGAGAAGAAACATTTGTAGTGCCAAAAGGCTAGAAATTGAACCAACATCCCCAAGACCACTCCAATCACAACCACATTAGCATAACTTCAATTTACATGTCCACATGTCCATAAAACAAGGTCATATTAAGTTAAGCATTACATCAATTCACAAGGTTATCAACTACATTGCCAGCCTATTTGATATACCTATCATACCCTTCACTTGAGATCTCTATCACAATCTTCTACTCCTGTGACTCATTTCTTCTAACCTGAGACGCTGAAAACAATTTATAATGTCTCAGCAAGCTTGCTATTATGTAGGTAGTTCCATTATCAAAATATGAAGTTCGTGCAACTTCAAATCCAAAAAGGATACATAATCACATGTTATGCAATTTGGTAAAATATGAAGCATAATGAGTTGCATAATATAACTCAGAAATCTCAATAATGTTTTACAAATCAATGTCATGCCAAACCAATTCAAATTATCAGTTTCAATAGCTATGCATATTGTTTTAAAAATAATAGTAACCTTTGAGAGGTATTTTACAGATATGAAAGATTGCCACAACTAATGTCGTGCATTATCTCATAAATATACACATCCAAACTAAATAATGAATCATCGTAAAAAAAACTATATATAAAAAGCATTTAAACCATGAAATACTTAAATACAATTAATTTATCTTAATAAATATATATATATCTAATACTTAAAAAGAAATTTTCAAACTAGGTGCTCCACATTTCAAAAAGGATTATAAAAAATTGTTTAAAAGTTTGAATTGTCAAAGTTAGTACTAAAGCCAAGAGTACTCCTCTCACAGCTAGTCCTACATGTCGAAGGCCGTATACAATCAACAAGTGAGAGTTGGTTGTCTAGATATGAGTTACAAAGATGACTCTTATTGGGATTGTTGTTCAATTTGACACTTATGAGAGTGACTTCGAGATATGCCAACTTCTCCACTAAGAACTCTATGCAGAGGACTTAGATGGTAGAATTCACAGCGTAGATGATGTAAGCTCATAATCAATTCGTGCAAGCACCGATTGCTAATTAGGGCAGCTTATGAGGGAACTCCAAGTGGATAGACAAACTATTGGAATGATTCCAAAGGATGATCTCAACATTTACTAGAGATGATAAGCCAAAGGCAACAGAGAGGCAGATCTTCATAGTTAAGAAACCTTCAAGGCCATGGAGGTGCCATAGGAGAATAAGGTGAAGATTGCGGCCTTGATCTTGACATGAGAGGTTGCATTCTAGCATAGACGACACAGATGAATTTCTTTTTAAACAATAGCATCATTCCATGGGCTGATTTAAGAGGAGTCTTTTTTGAAAAGCACTTCCCTCCTCAATTTCAAAGTATGAAGGAGAGAATTTTTTAGTCTCCTATAAGGGGATCTCATGGTAATTCCATATGAGAATAAGTTTGTATGGTTCTATAGATTTACACTTGATGCCTACAACACTGGTAAGAAGGCAGGAGATAGATTTGTTGATGGCTTGAGCCTAGGATTAAGGAGTAGAGTTCTAGGGACATGGCTTACCACCATGACAGAAGCAGTAGAGATGGCCTCTATTTTTTTGGAGAGATTTTATCCAAAATTAGGTGGAGCAACAAGAGAGGAGAAGAGAAGTGATATTGTAGGACACTCAAGCAAGAGCACAAGGCCCATTACTTAGATCTCAGAGACCCCAAGGATAATAACCTATCAAACAAGGCATAGAGTTGGATATGAGACAATATCCTGCAGAGGTTACCATGATGGTTGGACTTTCTTTATGCCCATACAACAAATACTTCCTTGATATGTTATGGATCTTGTGAGCAAGACATGTTGTAAGAGAGTGCCCCATGGGAAAATTTGATAATAGGCTGAGTAGCACAAGCTAGAGGAGCTGAAGGTAATTAGGAAATTATAGGATGTCTTTCCTAAGAAACTTGTTGGGCTACCCTGTGTGTGTGTGTGTGTGTGTGTGTGTGTGTGAGAGAGAGAGAGAGAGAGAGAGAGAGAGAGAGAGAGAGAGAGAGAGAGAGAGAGAGAGAGAGAGAGAGAGAGAGAGAGAGAGAGTAACTTCACCATTGAGCATGTAGTGGGCACAGCTCCTATATCTAAAGCACCATATCAGATAGCTCCAACTAAGTTGAGAGAATTGAAGAGGCAACTGTAAGAATTGCTAAACAAGGGGTTCATCAGACCTAGTGGTTCTTCCTAGGGAGCATCAGTCCTCTTCGTCAAGAACAAGGATGTATTAATGATGTTGTACATTGACTACCAGATGGTGAACAATATCACAGCGAAGAACAAGTATCTCTTACCCTAGATTGATGACCTCTCTAATCAACTTCAGTCACTAATAGTCATCTCTAAGCTTGACTTAAGGTCAGGATACAACTTATTGAGGATTTAGGAGGAAGATGTCTTCCAGATGATATTCAGAACTTATTATGATCATTACAAGTTCTAGATGATGCCAATCTAGGTTGATGAATGCACCAGTAGTCTTCATAGATCTCATGAACCAAGTTTGGCAAATTTATTTGGATAAGTTCATTATCATATTCATGGATGACATTTTGGTCTACTCCATGAGCAGAGTGGAGCATTGAGAGCACCTGTGCATTGTTTTAAGTACACTCACTCGTTATTTCTTCTTCAAGTTCAAAAATTGCGAGTTCTAGTTCGAGCAAAGTTAAATTTATAGGCCACATCATCTCTAAGGACGAAGTTACAATGAACCTAGCAAAGGTGGAAGCAATAATGGGTTGGGAAAGACCTAAGTCAGTGATAAAGATCTGTAGTTTCCTTGGTCTCACAGGATATTATCTTAAATTGATCGAAAGGTTTTCTCATAGTGTCATACTATTGACTGCACTAACTAAGAAAGAGAAAGCTTGTTTAGAGTAATGCGTGCGAGGCAAGATTCTAAGAGCTAAAAACAAGACTCACTTCTATGTCAATTTTGACACTTCAGGAAGTGGAGGATTTATAATCTATTGTTATGCATCAAGCTAAGGGCTCGTATGTGTGCTGATGCAACATGGGAGGGTGATCACCTATGCTTCAGTTGAAGACACATGAGGTGAATTAACCCATAAGCAACTTGGAACTAGTAGTAGTTGTGTTCACTCTAAAGACTTGGCGACACTACCTGTATGGTGAGAAGTTTGAGGTTTTCACAAATCATGAGAGCTTCAAAGACATCTTCTCATAGACCAAACTAAACACGACACAATGGAGGTGGATGGAGTACCTCAACGATTGCAACTTTACCATCCAATACCACCTGGGAAAGCCAATGTGATGACTAATGCATTGAGCAGGAAGTCAAGGGCACTGGCTACAAATGTGTTAGTCGGGTCAAAATCTATGGATTAAGATTTGAAGGCTAATGTGCTTTAATTATTATCACAAGTGAATGAATCTATTAGAGGGTAGAAGGTGGAAGTATAGGTCAATCTTAAGAAGACTCTTAAAATGGAGTTTAGTTAAAACCTAAATAATTACACTTTAACCTAGCCAAGAAGAAAAAATAAACAAGGAATTTAAACACCACTACTTTCTTTTAATGCTAAGGAAATCAAGGAACATTTATAAGCTTAAGCAAAGAAATAAAAAAGAGGATTTTCATTAATTTTCTAATATGTTACAATGGAATTACAAAGAGAATACATAAAAGAAAAGAAACATTAATAGAAACTTCTTCTACTAAGCCTCAATTATATTATAGGGCTCCCTTGTTGTATCACTCAATAAGAGCTTGTACACCTCGCTTGAACTTAAAATACACTAAATACTACTACCAAGATTTTCTCATATGTGACCCAACATGCCACTTCACTAATGTTATGCTCAATTCCAATCCAAAGATCCGTAGGACTGAAGTAGTAGGGCAGCCAAGGAAAGAGGTGCCTACTTAACTTTCCTAAAAGATCACCATCCTTAATAGAAGAAAAGAAAAGAGATGGAGAAGATAAGATAAGAAATGTATGCTTCTACTTAGCTAGAAACTTTATTTATGAAATAAGGTAGCTTTGTAGGAGAGAGTAAGAGAGTGAATTCTATGATGGCAAAGACTCTAAATAAAGGATGACTTTAAGGAGTTAAATAGAAGAAGAGAAGTAAGACCAAAGTGAGGTGTATCCATCAAAGTTGGACGCCCCACTTTGGGATGTGAAAGAGATAAAATAAAAAAATAAAAGAGACCTAAGGTAGGAAAAAGAATGTAACATGAAGGCTAGAGTGAAATGCATCCATTGGATTGGATGTTCAACTCTAGTTGTATAATAAAGGAAAAGAAAAAGAGGGTTAAGGTGGGGGCATTCAATGGAAATGGACGTCTCACATTAGTTTATGTTGAAAAGGAGATGGAAGCATTTTAGAGTAGAGTACACCCATTAACCTTAAGCACCCCACTCTAGCAAGGTAAATAGAAAAGATAAAGGAAAGAGAGCTGGAATGGAATGCACCCATTGGCCTTGGATGTTCCATTCTAGTATTAGAAATAGAGCAAGAAAAAGATGAAAAAGGAAATGAAGGTGAGGATGCACCCATTGGCTTTGGATGTCCCATGTTAGTTTAGAAGATAAGGAGAAAAATAAAACAAATATAGAGCCAGTGGTCCTTTGCTTAAGACTCACCAAATTTAAGCATAAAGGAGATGACAAAGGAACTAGTCACTTACCTGGATTAAAGTATTCCTACTTTTCAATGCGATACTATAAACTATGAATTAGAATGGCTTATGGATGGATTAGAATGCTCTTACCTCTACTCCTAAGGATTTGGACGTGTAAAGCTTGTGGGAGAGATGGCAAAGAGTAATCTCCCTCCCTCTACTCTAAGGAAAGTTGAGAGATAGTTCTCCTCTTCACCTCACCTCTATTTATAGGTTTTTAGAGAAGGAACCATAAGAGGTGAAGGGTTGAGATCATAGGAGAAGGGATAGAAGGGATGGTTGAGATGAAAAGGAAGTATGGAAGAAAGATAGAAGAATGAAAATGGGGGCATGTAACTCATGGAAGGAAGGTAGTTGCCTTGGATTAGAAGGAGATTTGGACTTGTAATGCAAATAAAGATAGAGTGGGAAGATGGGATAGCAAGAAGGATAAAGATAGGAAAGAGAAAGCATGCAAGGATAAGAGAGGAAGAAAAGAGACAAGATGGAGTCCTTAGCCTGCATAAATGAAGGGTTGGATGAGAGCCTTTCTTCCTTGAATGGTAGAGATAATAAGGTGTATATCTTGTACTGGCATGCCTTAGAAAGTTTCCTCCAAACTTTCTTCAGAAGTCACATGTATTTCTATCATAAAAGGATGCCTCCCACTTGCTTTCCTTGCAAATGCTTTTAAATCTTTGCATGGGAAAATGTGTGGTGGCTAGAGTCACATAGCTCCTTATCTTCTTCATTTCTGACTTTTAGATCATCTCTCAACCTAGCTTAAGTGGTTGAGATTGCTTGAAATTTTCCTTATCTTAAAGGATCCAATTTGTAACTGCTTTCTTCTCATCTATGGGATCATCATGCCTTAGAGTGGATGGCATGGATTTCGTAAACATTTTCTTAATCACTATAAGTTTCCTCCTTATTTCTCTCCAAACCTTCCATTTTTATCTATGGCCAATGGAATTTAAGTGAAAAACATCTCTTCGGCCTAGGGACAACACATTTTGGCTCTTTGAAAAGTGCTAGACTGCCCACTGAAAAAATCTCCAGTGATGGTGTGTTGTTGGGGTTTTCCTTGTAGTCTTGTTTCTCATTGGTCTATCCTTGATTGAGTAAGCTCTCATTAATTGATTTAGCATAGCCATATGTAAGGGTAGATCTTGGACATTCTTCCTTATAAACTCTAGATACTGTTGGCCATAAATTTCCTGTAAACTCTACCTCTCTTCTACATTTTTTTCTCCTTCTTTTTCTCATACACACTATGTATAAAAATATGTAACATATCACCTTGCACAATACAAACATGTAGCTCATTGGGTGGTTCCCTCTCTAAAGTTAAGTGGATGGTCCAATCACACTACTCCTTCAAGTGGGCCCTACTATCTAGTAGTTCCCTTTAGAGTATCAACTGCACTTGCACTTTAGTGTATGTGATATGAGCTTTACCTAGAAGCTTCCCAAGGTGGTGGATAGGTTGCATATATGCATGGGATATCTACCGTCCTCTCTCTTTTGATAAATACATCCCTCCTAAAGTAGATAATGTTCAAGGTGGCGTATGGGGTTTCTAATAGTACTAAAGAAAATAACAACACCCTGTTTTCACTTTGACCTCCTAGACTCCATATTTGGCATGTGGGCTTATGACATTGCTTAGACAGTAATCTTTCTCTTTTTAGGGTTTTTATTATAAAAAATACTCATTTTTTTCAATTGTGCCCAATCCTACAAAAATGTTAAATGAACCTTAATTAGTGATATTTATGGTAAGTCTAGGGTTAGAAACTACTAAATATAGGGATATTACATGTTATTCTAAGTATATCATAATCACAGGTTGACAATGCAAAGATGTAGGGTATGTGTGCAAAGGTCAATGTCACTAATGGGGCAGATGGAAGTGTGATGCTTCTAGGGGAGATAAGTAGTTTCGATAGTCACAAAGTTAAGAAAAGAACTATTATAAGAGGCACATTAGTATGGTATACCATCCATTTGGGAGGAATGAAAATATACCTAGACTTGAAGAGAAATTTCTAAAGGGATGGGATGAAGGAAGACATCAGTGATCGTGTGGCACAATGTATGACCTATCAACAGGTGAAGGCCAAACATCATAGGTCATTACGAACATTGTAGATGCTTGAGTTGAAGTGGGATCACATCACCATGGACTTCGACAGAGGACTACCTAGGATATAGAGTGGTCATGACATGATATGGGTGATTGTGAATGAACTAACAAAGTTAACTGATTTTTTTTCAATCAAATAGATGCATTTAGTCAATAGCTTGTCTAATTTGCAAAATAAAGGAGATCATGAGTCTTCATGAACACAATTAACCATCATCCCCAATAGGGGCAACAAATTCACTTTAAGATGTTGGCAAAGTTTATAAGAGGCTTTGGTTTCATCTCTGAGATTTAGCACCACTTTTCATCCACACACAGATAGCTGGTTAGACAGGTCCACTCATACCTTGGAAGACATGCTAAGGGCATGTGCACTTAACTAGAAAGGAAATTAAGATGAACATTGTCTACTCATCAAGTTCACGTAAAATAATAGTTTCCATGTGAACATTGGCATACATAGCACTATATGGGCAAGCGTTTCAATCACCAACTTTTTGGACTGATGTAGGAGAGAGATAATTGTAAAGGTCTTAGTTGGTAGACCCGTGTGCATACAAGGTTATGCTCATCAGGAAGCAGCTTTTGATAGCTTACATTCGCTTAAAGAGCTACACTAACTGAAGGCATAGGGATTTAGAGTTTGAAATTAGGGATCATGTGACTCTTTAAGGTCTCCCCAACTAATCACATCATGAGATTCAAAATAAAGAGGAACCTGAGCCCCCTATTCATTGGCATTTTCAAGATCATAGAGAGGATTGGGTTAGTGGCTTACAAGTTGGCATTACCATTGTAGCTATCTAAAGTTTACAATGTTTTTCATCTATCAATGCCTAGACATTAGTTCTAGGCAAGTGGGTCCATGGCTTTGTTTGAATAGTGGAATAACCTTCTTTTAGGCTTTTGAGTTGCAAAAAATTAACATTTTTCTTAGTTGTTCCCTAATCATGCAAATTGTGAAATAAACCCTTATTAGTAATATTTAGATTAAATTTAGGGTTAAAGCCAATACATAGAGATATTATATATAATATTTATGAGTATATCAATCTTATAAGCAAATTACCTATTTTGATTCGTGCACATCCAAGTTGTTTTGCCTTGAACCTCACTATTAATCACATGATGAACTATGAGTATTACAAGACCTATTTCATATGGAAATTCATATGTTTATTGATAATAGATCATGTGAATGCCACACACTCCATTATGTTTCATGTGCATAGCACCCATCTCACTATATCTCATGCATACAGTATCCACTCCATCATACTTCATGCACAAATCACGCTTTTCCATTGTACCCCATAGGCACGTCACCCACTCTTTCTATGGACCTAATTTCATCTCATTCATTGATTTTCATCCAAAGTAGGTGCACTATTGTACGTGACATTCTTGGGTATTTAATCATCATCTTATAGCAAAGATTAAGGGCACCTTTCTCCTGTTAAAACCTACTTAAGACTAGATCTTAGGTTAAATGTGTACGCATCTTTCCCATTTTCTAGATTTGTCAAGGGCATTGTTAATTTTCAAACCCCATAGACAATGCACATGTAGTCATGGATTTTATGATTTTCACATGATAGTATTTAATCCTCCTTACATCTTTGGTTCTACTAGTCATTCATGTCTATAGCTGCATGCGTATGAGATATAATCATGTCCCATGTTTCAGGAATTTATGCAACCCATATGATCATCCCCAAGTCTTAAACATGAACAACTCTTAGGTGCATGTCACATGCAACCTATGTTGAAATATCCAAGACTTAAAATCATGCGCAACTTTTTCTTTTACATGCATCCCTAGATTGGTTGTCTAAGATACCAAGTACCCCTTTTTATTATCAACTTTAGATCAAGTACATGTGTGCCATGATTGACCCATTATATGCATGTGCTTCCTTTTTAACTTTATCCAATGGTTAGCTTATAGAATATAGTAATTAAAATCAAGGTCATATGCATCATAAAGTTTTGATGTTTTGCACCTTTAACCTTGGCTTTAGATGCACATGCTTCATTGATCTAATTTTTCAAATCATGAGCATCAATGATTTCATGTTATCACTTATGCTTCATTTTCATATCCATTCTAAATTGCACCATTGTTTTCATCTGATCACTTGTGCACCATCTTTGTACTCTTTGAAATTGCATCCATAATCTCATCTTGCTTATATGCGCCCTCACCTAAGAGTTGCTTTAAAATTTTCAATGTGGATTTGGTTTTGATAGATGCTTGCCCTTGAAATTGACTATGTTGAAGTTCATAGCCAATTTCATATTTATAGATGTGCATTCATGCTTGATTTTATCCGAATTCGATCATTAACTTCCTTTTTGTAAACACGTACACATGTTGAGATGTTTCCTAAGATATAAATAAATTTATGATAACTGCATATATGTGTTGAATATGAGAAATGGTGAACTCCTAAAACATTACTTGGAAAGTTGGTTTATAAGCACATTTGTGATACACACACACACATTATGTTGATTTGCAAATAAAGTCATGTTGAAAGCGGCTGTTTTTCCCTCCAAGGAGTGTTATGCGACTATACCATAATTATGTGATCATAATTGTGAGAAGAATTTTAGGAGTTGTGTGTGAGGGGTGATTAATGAGACTCTAGCAGTTTGCTATGCTATGTGTAGTTAGCTACAGACACTCTAAAAAGGCATTTGATATCTGCTTCAAGTAAAGGCTTTTGTGCATTTGGAATGGTTATGAAACCTTCCATTCAAGGTGATCTCTTCTCCCTCATGAAGACTAGTCTAGGTCGTAGGGTATCCACAATCAAAAGTAGGTAAGATATGTTGGTTCTCTCTATGAGCTTTGCAAACGAGATATGATTTAGTCATAAATGTGGATGTTGATCAACCTTGAGGAATTTAGACCAATTGCCTTTATTGCTCTAACAGGACACCACGACTTGATCAATTTAATACTATGTGATATGACACACCCCACCCACCGTGGGGTCCACAGTAACAATATTGTCCGCTTTGGGCCAGGGCCCCGCACGGCTTTGTTCTCCCCCCAGCTTTCTAGGGAAAAACGCTTTGTTCGTGTTATCAGAGATACGCAGCGGACAATATTGTCCCCTCTGGGTCCCTCAGAGTATCTTAGGTCCCCTCACAAGGCCAACCCTCAACCCATCTTGGCAACCCTCAGGGTTTTGTTCCTGATTCCCCAGGACGCGTTGTTCGTGTTATCAGAGATACGCAGCGGACAATATTGTCCCCTCTGGGTCCCTTAGTGTATCTTGGGTCCCCAGGACGCGTTGTTACTGTGAGAGACCGAAGTCTCGGGCACTCCTGGCCCATCACCTTCCCCCTAGCAGTACCTCCCGTGTTCCTCATCAGATTATCTTAGGACCCCTCACAAGGCCATCCCTCAAACCATCTTGGCATGGTTCGCCGTGTCGGGTTCCAACTCTGATACCATTTGACACACCCCACCCACTGTGGGGTCCACAGTAACAATATTGTCCGCTTTGGGCCTGGGCCCGCACGGCTTTGTTCTCCCCCCAGCTTCCTAGGGGAAAATGCGTTGTTCGTGTTATCAGAGATACGCAGCGGACAATATTGTTACTGTGGACCCCACGGTGGGTGGGGTGTGTCATGATATGTTTCAAATATTGGGCATAACTTCGAATATCATATATTTATTTTGATTGGGAGTCATAACACTCTGTGTGATTCATCGTGAATGTTGAGGTTTAATTGTTACAGAGGTTTAATACCGATCGTGATAAATGGATTGCATCATGCTATCTTTGCGCATTCATTGTTTTCCTATATGTTTTGTTTAGCTTAGATTTTCCCACTGAGTAGTCATACTCACCCCCACCAACAATTTCAAGTCAGTCTTATAGGTAGGAATAAAGAGTTAAGGCGGTGCAGGAACCTTAAGACAAGAGAACTAAAGTCCAACAACAAATTAGTTACTTATTTTGTTTAGAAAAATATCTTGAACATTTAGAGTTGTGATGTAACGAGATGATAAACTTTGTTGTGAATGTGAGAATTTTGATTATTTAAGTTATGGTTTCCATATGGTTGATTAGGTTGTAACCAATAGGTCCTAGTAGTGCTTATTGTTGATGTGTTTTACCACAAGTACACAGCCTATTATAGTATAGCTAATACAAGCACGAGTCGATCCCATGGGGCCTCAACTTAAAAAGTGGGAGTTTAAATAAAATTTAATTAAAATTTTAAAAAAATAAGAAAATTTATTGAAATTAGAATCAGAGTTCATATCAAATCAACTACTAAAAGTTACAGAATTTATAGTTCCAGAATAAAGAAAATTAATCTAAATAACAAGAAAAATGTACTTTCCTAGCTTAATCACTATCAATTTCTTCAAATCTTGTCATCTTGGAGTTGATCAGCCTTTGTCAATATCTTCAACATGTCCTTTATTAGAGATCCAAGGGTTCCATTTGTCAGATTCCTCAAAATTGTAAAGATTTGGAGTAAATAGTGATTTTAGGATTTGGACGATCTAGATCACTTTTTGAATTTTGGATTAAAGATTAGAGAATTAATTAAGTTCAATGATATCCTAAGAATGAAATCTAAAATTTAATTAAAAATTAGAGAAGAAACAGGGGAGAAATTGAGAGTTTTTTATTATTTAAGGCTAACCTGTTGATTAGGTTAAACCTTAATTGATCTAGTATGGATTGGAGAGTTCCTGAATAAGCAAAACACAGACAAAATAAAATTGGAATAGATAGGGACACATAAGGAATTAAATTGGGAATTCAGATGTAACTAAAATTAAAGGGTAAAGGGCAAAATTGGAATTTAAGCAAAATTTAGAATTAAAAGGGAATAAAAACCATTATCGATGGATAAGAAGCGAAGGAGGAGATGGGGGAAAGGGAAGAGGGAAGAGGGAGAAAAAGAGGGAAAGAGGAAACACCTAATCTTAGGTTTACTCCTCTTAGCCAACTGGTGACAACATCGATGAAGGAGATGGAGGAGTTGCTGGGGCAGTGCATGGGAGACAGAGGTGAGGTCAGGTGCTGGTCTATGGGCAAACTAGGCAGAGGAGCTAGTGCTGTGGTGACTGTCTATCTAGGCATCATTTGGTTTCTAGACATTGTCTGGCAAATGCATGGGGGTGGTGGAGAATGAGCAGAATGGTGGAGACAGAAAAAACAAATAGGGAGAAGGGAATCAGATGCCTAAGACAAGGAAGAGAGATTGGGTGAGGGGTTTTGCAAACAAGAGCCGACGACAGATGTTGTATGCAGGTGGCCTAACGTTAAATATTGTGCTGCCAGGGAAGGGAGTAAAGGAAGTAGAAGGCAGAGGATGTGATTATGGAGAGAGAGAGAGAGAGAGAGAGAGAGAGAGAGAGAGAGAGAGAGAGAGAGAGAGAGAGAGAGAGAGAGAGAGAGAGAGAGAGAGAGAGAGAGGAGGGGGTTAGGTTGCCTCTTGGAGAGGAGAAGAGAAGAGAGAGAAGGGGGGATATAGAGAAAGAGGGAGGTGAGGAGGGAAGAAGAAGAGTAGGGGGTGTGAGCCTCCTATGTGATCTAGCCAAAAGGGGGTTGAGAGAGAGGTAGGGGAAGAGAAGATGAGGAGAGAGGAAAAGAGGGGTGTGGTTTCCTCTTAATATCCAACACCTTCTAAATTTGGCTCCTCCCTCCACTTGCCTTCTTTTCTCTATAATTTAGCAATCTCTACCTTTGAAAACTCACCAAACTTTGCATGTTTCCATTCCTCTTCAACATTCACTTCCTTAATCAATTGCCCATGTGCCTTTTGTTCCTTGATGATGATCTAGTCCACTAATTTGATCCAAGCCATTCAATGTTCAATTAGTTGATTTGCACCATACAAACTGCAATTAGATTTATCTCAATCATACTTTAATCCATAGATTATCTTTTAATGATCATTTAACCATTAATTTTGATAAATTAATAATTTGACAATCAATTAGAGCTAAATTCAAAATCAAGCTAAATTTTACAAATTTAAACGGTTAGTTGATATAATTGAATGCTAAATTAGGGGTATTTTGACAAAAATTTAATAGTTAACACTTATTCTTATGCACTTATTTTGATTATCTATGGAGTTTTGAAAAGACACCCAGGTTGGAGAGGAGATTTTTGAAATTATTATATACTTATGTTTTTCAATATGTTTTATTTTAAAAAAAATTACTCAGCATTGATCATTTCAAAAAATTCATAAAAAAATATTTTCTAAAAAACTTGGGGTATCACACAAATAATACAACATAAGAAACAAAATAAAATTTAAAAATACATGTCATACTTGTAACTATTAGCATAAATAAGTTATAACGTCATGAATTCAAAATAGACAAGCAACTATGCTTGAGAAAATTCAAATCGAGTCAACATGAAAAACATTTAAAAGACTAACCTATTTGCTTAAGGGATTTCAATTTTTAAACTGGAAAAATATAACTAAGTGCTCAAAGCCTTGATCATTGAAAATCGAGGTTCTTTATCACAACAAATCTATTTGAGAACAACTAAGGTTTTGCATACAAGAATACATCTCATACAAATAAGGCCATTTTTTTTATAAATATAATATAGAAACTCTTCACCAGTGTGATTTTTGGCTTCTTGATATCAAAGATAAAGAAATTGAATGTAACAAATTAATGATTAAGATCAAGGTCTTCTGTACCTTTAATTTATGTTTGTCTTTATTCCTTTGCAATAATGACATTGGAAAGAGAAAGAAGTTAGGACGCTTAAAGATAATTTTGAAAAGGTGGCTTCAAATCCATTAATTCAATGATATGTACCATTCACTTATGCATCAACTTGATTGCTACCTAAGGATTTAATGATATCATCTTCAATTAAGGAGGATTTTGGGTTCTTGAGCTAGGATTCGACTTCTTATTTGAGAGAGAGAGAGAGAGAGGGAGGGAGGCAATTTATGTGAAAAAAAGAGGAACGATGAAAGAGGGAGGCTTTACGTTTATCTAGACTCTTTGGGGACAAGAGAAACATATTTTGTTTTTCTCTATTACCATATCTACTATTGCTATTTACATGCTAATATTTACAGATGAATTACAATGGGCCATTCACAAATAAGCCCACTATTAGATGCTGATCTTAACTTGAAATAAAGTAAACATAAAATAAACATAAAAATATATTTAATTAATAATTAAATTTACAAATTTAGACTACTGCTTTACCCTTATATACACAAGTTTAGAATAACTTTATATGGTATTTCAATTTGATAATTAATATTTTTATTCTCATTTTGGTCTAGGTACCTGGGTGCAAGATTGATTCCTTGCCAAAATGATAATATACCAATAAGATGTTTCTTTAATGAAATCCAATATCATACTATTAGTTCCCATAGAATACCCAAATCCTTTGGTCCAATTTGTGTAGGTTTTGCAATTCCAAGTATACCATT
Source organism: Warburgia ugandensis (assembly GCA_035236585.1). Classification (NCBI taxonomy): domain Eukaryota; kingdom Viridiplantae; phylum Streptophyta; class Magnoliopsida; order Canellales; family Canellaceae; genus Warburgia; species Warburgia ugandensis. Next base: position 11,103,687 of record CP141127.1, on the reverse strand, counting down.
TACACCCATAGTCATGAACATGTGATCTACATGTACATTATTGAGTTTGTGCCTCCCTAGAGCATTTTTTAACCCATTTATCATGTTCAGTATACCAAAAAGAAAAATGAAAAAAAAGGTAACCCACTAGAGAACAATTCTTATTGTTGCTTGCTTGCCCCTGTTTTGCAATAAATTGTTAGTTATAGAGCTTTGAATACTTGATGTTTGCAGAGCTTTGCTTGGTTACTTGTTTTTCCATACTTCATGGGATGTGTCTTGATGATTGTCATGTATTAATCAAATAAAACATTGCCCCTAATTTTTTTTATCTTTGGTTGTACAAACATGGGGAAGGCTATTCTCCCTATCAATAAATTATACAAATCTTCAAAAGGAAATTACTTCTTCTAGGTCCTTGAACTTGAAAGAAAAAAAATAAAAATAAAAAAATCAAAGAACATATGCTAAAAGACTTCAATATTGGTAGGCATGAAATTTGTTATGGAGATTATTTGAACTATTTTGAACATGATGGATGGCATAGCTCTAGAAAAGCCTATCACTATGCATGAAAAAGGACACATGTATTCTTCCACATGCCTTTATGAATTACTCCTATTAGGTCTTATGTTATTAAGATCGATGAGCCAAGTAGTAACTTTCTCCTTTACATTGTAAATTTGTTTGTGATCATCTTATTAGTTATTAGTTTATATAGGTGAAATTTCTTTAATCGAAAGGGGAGAAAAGCCCTCCCTATGGCCTTATAGTAAGATTGGGTGATCATTGTTTGAACATACTAAATACTAAAAATACAAAAACTAATTTATCCTAGTCTTAGAATTCTAAACGAAAATAGATAGCTCCTTCCTTTGCAAGGTTATTAGCTAAATCATTAGCAAATCAAAATACATGAGAGAATTGCAAATCCTTTTTGCCAATGATAAATCTAATTATACGAAGTATTTGCCACAAACCACCATGGAGAAGTGCAGCTATTATTCAACTATGCTATGACATTTGACAAGTATCCTTCAACAATCAAGGGGAAGATTTATGAGAGCTCCATGCTTCAATGCTAATAATTTTTGCTCTAATTTTTGCACCATTAGAGTCACTTTTCCAATTGAACTCGCAAAAGCAAAGATTACCTCTCTATTAGAGTTTCCTAAGGCTCCACCAATGCTTGCTTGTCCTAAGTTTTTGAAGTTGGCTTCATTAAATTTTAGTTTGTTTATGAATTAAACCTCACTTCTCTCTCATGTTTCTTCATCTCTTTTGTATGTTATCTAATAGCAAAACTTATTTACTTTTGAGCAAACAAACTTACCCTAAGCATATTCCATTCACAAAGTAGTTGACTTTTCTCTTGCTTAAAAGAATCTCTCACTTGCATGGTTGTAAGTTGATATACTATACATCTATACAATATGTTAAGAGAAGAGAATTACCTTGCCTAATTTTGAGGGATCATTACATAGAAAAACCTCAAAAGTTTGATAGGTACAACGTAACTAGATGTATGATGGTCCATCCTCAATGGGTGAATTAAAAACAGTTTTTGAATCTACATTCCACAGCAGTTTTTGAATCTACATTCCACTCACAGCATGTTTCTATTTTCTCTCATTAGCTACTCAAAAGTTTAATGTATATAAAATTTTCTAGTAACAAGCATAAGCTGTGAGATAACATTCAAAAAAGAGAAAAACAAAAAATGACAAGCTAGGTGATGGGAGTTCACATTACACGAATGGACTAAGGGAACCAATAATAAAGCCCCAACGTAAAGGCTGGAGAAATTGCCTTGGGATTGAGACCTCACATTTAATGTGCCCTAAGCATCAATGGTACAACAATATGTAATTAATACCCTAAAAATTGACTTTTAAGGTGACTTACTTCCCTTCTATCATAGTTCCTTGAGTCCATTAACATTCATACTCAAGTGGGTGTCAAGAAGTCCATGACTTTTTTTTATGGTAACTATGATTATAATAATAATAATTATTATTATTATTATTATTATTATTATTATTAGCCAACTCCTAATTGAGATAAGGGTTTGATGATGATGATGATTATTATTATTATTATTATTATTATTATTATTATTATTATTATTTGCCTTAGCCATTCATCATGTTTCTCATTAAAAAAAAAAAAAATTAGGTAGACTAGCAAAAATTAGTGCATTTGAATGGTCAACACCATTTGTTTCAAATTTAGAAAAATTAATAAAATAATGACCACTATTTTTTACTCAAAGAAACATAGGTTAAAAGCATCCAGTAGACATGAAATTTGATTTGTAGTCTATCTAAGTCATTCCAAACATAATAAATAAAGTCTTGCCATGTATGAATAAAGAGGTTGGACTTCTTCACGCACTCTTAAGTGTGTATGCTAAGAGGACTTTAGTCCCTTCCACCAAAAACTCAAACTCATTCTCACCTAAAAAAAAAAAAAAAAAAACTCAAACTTGTTCAAATTGCTTTATAAAAGTGAGGAATACTTTTGTAGAGTGCAACCCCATGACAAGTTGCGAATTAAATTTTTGAAAGCAATCCTAAAACTAGATTCTTTAGTCATTAGATGCAGATATGTCTTTATACAAAGTTTCTAAAATGTCTATTTAATGTGATGAAAATTACAAATTTATATATTCTAGAATCATCCAATCCATATGCTTTTTGAGAAATAGACATCCAAAGCTAGAGCAATCAGAAATCTGCACTTGGGCAAGACTAGTAAAGTCCAATAAATTAGTAAGCCTTGGACCAAAGATTTTCTATTAACTATGAGAGATTATATATATATTACTTTTTGTTTGTGTTACTTTGTAGAAGCATCTCAATCTTTTCCTTTGCTCTTTCAAATACCAAATCTAAAACGCAATTTCTTTCTTTCTTGGTCTATGTATTTAGCCTTAGCCCCTATTTTCTATATATTAATTTAGCCCAACTTGAGACCAGAGACATTATATTATCTTACTGCGATTATTAATTCATCACCCATTAATTTATTGGACTTTTATGGTAAGAAGATAAGTGTTCGCCCAAAACTTTCTCGTTTCACACCCTAGTTTTGCTTTCACTACTTTCTTGCCAAAACTTCGAGCAATCAGATCAAGAACTTAAATCATCCAAAGGTTGGCTCTTTCACGCAAATGTGGGCGTTATTCGGCAACTTGAGATGTCCTTTCTACCATATTGACATGTCCTTTCTACCATACTATTATTCCAAATCCAACAGCATCGTATTAATATTTAATGTCCTAAATTTCCTCAATCACCAGAGCTTTCCAAGTTTATAAATCTCTCAGTTACCCGTCGTGAGCCACACCTAAGACCCATTAAATATCCATGGTGGGTAAATTGTGGATTTCACCTACAGGTTCATTGAAGAGTACATTCACGAAAGGTCGGCAAAAAATGAAATCCACCCGTTGAATTCAATTCCATCTCTACTTACGGCCATCTATCCAATGTCTTGATGGATTCCACGTGCTATCATTGCCTAAAACTAAGCATCCCACAGGCCAATGACACTTCTCTGGCCAAAATAGAGCTTCCGGCTGCTTTAAGCGCGTGGCGTTAAATACGCTCCCCCTCCATGCAAAATGCATGTTACTACTCTCTTGCCTCTCACCCAAATGATATTCATTTCTTCTCCTTCTTGCTCTGACCGTCTCCATGCCATGCTTTCGAACTATACCCTTTCATCTTTCTCTTCTTTAAACTACCCATCTAACATAAACGGAGGTCTCTCTATATATTCCATGCTTCTTCATATCGTTCTTGGTCTCTCTGTTACTTTTCGTTCTTGTTTCAAATTTTATTTACCTTTTTTGCAGATTATGGGTTGAAGGAGAAGAAGATCATCTACACTAAAAAAAAAGGTATGCGAAATATTCAACATTTCTAGTTTGATTTCCACTTCCCATTTACTTCTTTTTTGGGGCTTGAAATGGGGGCGACTAAACCGAAGCTTTAGATTTTCTTGATAAAGATAAGACCCAGAAATGACTCAGATTCTATCAATGATTCAAAATGCTTGCGCACTTTGGTTGTGGCATTCGAGACCACTGATTATGGTAGCCTGAAGTTGGATCTACAGTGAAGACATGATCTATACCCTTGATCGAAATGAGGCCTTTAATGATGATCGTCTGCTTTGTATTATAGGATGTGTGATTCCGATCATTTCTTTGTAGTGGGTTGCAAAAGCACTGTAAGATCTAACGCTGGCCAACCAGATAAAAGCAACTGTTGTCAGTGATCACCATGATATAAAGAAGAAGATTTTACTGAGGATGCTACTTAGATCTTAAAAGATTGAACAATCCAGATTCTCTTTCTATTTAAGAGGAAACCTGATGGGCATATTTTCATTTGGAAAATACAAGCAGTCGAAAGAAAAGTCGGGTCCAGTCTGTTGATAATCTAAGCATCAACTGGTAGGCCATGTTGCATGGATGAGTCGTGCAGAAAAAATTTGAACCGACCTGGCAGTTACTGAAGGATGGTTTGGAAAGAAAAAACAACAGTCTGACCATCTGAACGTCTAAAGGCTTAGAATGCCCAGCAGTGAAGAATTTCATCCACATCTCTGGCAAGCTCTACCGGATTGACGGTTTTGATCATCCAAGATAGTGAGACACGCTTGCAGTTTTGACGCTCATATTTTCCGTGTGAAAGTATGCGCTTTCATCCTATAACTACTTCTCACATGGAGAACAGCAACGACCAAAGTAATAATGGGCCAGTGTTTTAATGATCCAAGAGCTCCCTATAGATGAGCTACAAGTAAAATTCACTGTTGGATGATTCTGCTGCATAGCTTATGTATAGCATAATCTACTTGTATCGGTCCGTATCATTTGAAGGAGTGGGCACTCCTCAACACAGGCTAAAAGGGATTCACTTTCATGTTATATTTAAGAGTATCAAAAACATTAGAAATGCTACCATAGAGCTCGACAACACTGCAGAATGCATATGTGGGGGTCCACTATGACATGATGGACCCCCTTTTGTTGTTCCCATACTTTAATCTGATTTTGCTGAATTTAGATGTCTTGTAGCCCGAAAGCAATGATGATTGGATGATTCTAGCTAGCATCTGGCAAATCTACTTTTGATCACTGGAAACCAACGATTGGAAACTTCGTATAAAGATGGTGGAGAAGCTTTACGGAAGTTAGATCATCATTTGGGCCACAATATATCTAAATTCAGAGAAATCAGATGAACGTGTTGGATCAACAAAAGGTGGGGCCCATCATGTCAAAGTGGGGAACCACAGGAGCGGTATATGTTGTTTTTTTTGGCTTCTAGGATTGTGTTTGTCTTAAAAATATGAGTGGATCATAAACAGTTTATTTCTCTTTTGGTCTAAATCTTAATGTAGGTGCCATCATATCACTTCATGCACCAGTTCACCAGTTGTATAATAGTCTCAACAGATGCAACGCCAGGCAGCACTTAAGATGTCAATCCCAAAGATTCTTGGCTTTAGCCAATTGTCCAGGGAACAATGCGAATTCCACTTCCAATCAGAGTTTAACTAAGAAATACTGCAGCCCTGCCACATTAGAGCATGTACAACCTGAGGCTGATCATTCCAACAACTTTCATTTTCTGGCCGGCATTTCAAAGAGATTAAGTGCATTCTATCGGTTTTCTCGGCCTCACACAGTAATTGGCACGGTGAGTCTAATTATTTCATCTTGGTCATGTGAATTATCTGCGAAATTCCAACTGGGCTCTCAATAACCAGGAAACTAAGTTGGCTATTGAATTATCAGGTTCTAGGAATAATATCCATTTCTCTTCTTCCTGTGCAAGGAATAGCTGATCTTTCCCCAAAGTTTGTGATAGGACTGCTTAAGGTAATCTGCATCAAGAAAGTTAATGCAGCTTTGGCATCAACTTGAATTGTTACTTATTTGCATATCAATTGTCAAACTTTTCTCCAGGCATTGGTACCATCAATACTTATGAACATCTATATTGTGGGACTGAATCAGCTTTTTGACATTGAAATTGACAAGGTAACATGTGACAAATTAAGATGCACTCTGTACTCCTAGTTGGGCCAAACATTCTATCTTCATTTTGATGAATAGTTTTAGTCTGTCTATGTTATGAATATGTGAGCACTTCTGATTGTATTATGTTCTTTCAGGTTAATAAGCCAGACCTTCCACTTGCTTCTGGTGAATTTTCTATGGGAACTGGAGTTGCATTAGTAGCGGCATCTGCATTCATGGTATTTTATCCTAGAGACGTAACAACTGCCACATATAATAGACAAATCCGTATTATAATTGAGAAAAAGAACCATTTAGAAATGAATTAGCTTTTACAATTCCTAGAGTTCCAGTTTAATGAAAATAATATTGCAAATGAAGATTTTCTGAACTTTGACTTTACTCATTTCTTCTACAGAGCTTTGCTCTGGGATGGATATTTCAGTCCCCGCCTCTGTTTCTTGCCCTTCTCAGCGGCTTTTTGTTTGGAAGTGCATATTCTATCAATGTAAGTCTATATATACCTATTTCTTTTTCTTTTTCTTTTTTATGAATGTTAATCTATATATCTATTTCTTTAGTTGATTGTTTTCCTTGGAAGCATGTATTCTATCAATGTAAGTCTATATATATATATACCAATTTCTTTCTTTTTTTATGAATGTTAATCTATTTCTTTAGTTGATTCTTTCCTTGATACAGTTAAAGACAACAAGTTAATAGAATTGTAAAATAAAATTTATCATCAGATTCAACCTTCAGAGTTTTTATTTTGAGGGATGGTGAGTAGATTTGAACCCAACCTATTGGTTGTGAGATGGGGCACTTACAACTCAGTTAAGTGCTCGAGCTCAAAGTTCAAACTTCACAGTTTCTACTATGTAATTGCAGCAGAAGAGTGGAATGACTTTAATCCACGGATTCTTGGCTATAAAACCCTTTAGTATCAAAAGATAAATAACTGATAGGGGCATACCTTAAGATGAATAACTGGGAAATATATGCCACTAGACTCAGACCTTCCGAACACCTTGGGTTTGCCCCCATGCTTATAGGTAGAGTCAGCATAGTCGGAAGTTGAACATGGCTTGTAATGATCCTACTTTTCTTATATTTCCAAATTAGACTTCTGGCTACCTTGCACTCCGGATTGTAACAAAGTTATACACCATTGAAGATTTCCAAGCACCAAGCACTGTCTTGCTGCTGCTAGGATATGGATGCCTTGGATATGGAACAAAAAGCATAATGATACAGCTTAATACAAGTCAAGCATTGATTGATTTGTGGGAGAGTATGTGATTCCAGTACCTAAGCCCCAGTCCATATGGATAGTTAGCTGCACCTTTTGATATCTTTCAACTTGAATATTTAGGGGGCTAAATACAACTTGCATGGAAAAGACCCATGGTCATCATCCCTTACCATCTCTGATAACTATACATGTCGGAGACTAACATAAAAGCTTGAACCATTATTCTAAACAGATCTGTGACAAAAAGAAAAGCCTAGAAAACATTTCAATTTGCTTCAGTCTATGTTTCATCTTTTTTCCTTGCATGAGTGTACTTGCACTTTCGTAGTTCACTGCTTAATTCTTAGTTCCTTTTACATTCAGCTTCCCTTTCTTAGATGGAAACGATATGCAGTTCTTGCAGCAATGAGCATCCTGTCTGTGAGAGCTGTAGTTATCCAGTTTGCCTTTTTTCTACATATGCAGGTATTACAAGTTTACTCCTTTCCACATAACACTATATCACAAGCTCACACACACACACACACATAGAGAGAGAGAGAGAGAGAGAGAGAGAGAGAGAGAGAGAGAGAGAGAGAGAGAGAGAGAGAGAGAGAGAGAGAGAGAATTCTAATTGTTTCTACATTATTACTTTGATAATTTTCACTTTCTTTCCTGATCTTCTAATAAGTAACAATCTTGGTCAACATTTCAACAGAAATACGTATTAGGGAAGCCAACGGTCTTTACAAGATCATTGACATTTGCCACAGCTTTTATGTGTTTCTTCTCAGCTGTTATAGCACTGTTCAAGGTAAGAAGTGCAATATTATTGAACAGTAGCATGTTTGTCATATTTGCTAAATGGAATGAATTTAAACGTTGAACATCAAGAAAATGATTTCATTGTTTATATATGCTTTCCTGTCAAATATCCAAATCATTTCTTCCAACAGATGTGAATCACGTCTTCTTTTTCTGTTTGGTTTTTGTGTGTTCGTGCACACATGCTGATGGGACGAATTTTACTTGCTCCCTTCTGTACTAATGATGTCCACTTTTGCCTACTCCCTTCTGTATTAATGATATCCTTTCTTATTTACTAATAGCACACCTGCGTTCAACAATTATCTAGTTAATTGTTGAAGACTGACACATTTCCGTGGAAGTATCCATCTTAACACTGGAAAGTGAAGACTTCCATTAGAAAAAGAGTGAATCTATCATTTTTGTTCATTCATATGCTACTACACATACTTTTGTCTTAGTCGTTTGCAATCTATTTTCCCTATGGGTTCCTCAAGGATTCTTTAGGAATTTATGTTTCCTGGTCGGGCTGCATCAGCAATCGGCAAGTCTTTTATACATCCTTTAGAATTGGTATTCTATTCTTTTAGACCCTCTAGAAGGGTGCCACTGTCTTATTGTTATTTGTGAGTTCTGTCTGTGTACTTATTTTCTCAATTAAGGAATATAATATGGAGCAACTGAACAAACAGTCATTCAGTGTTTCCATAATATTGAGGGTTTACTGTTTTTGCATGGTAAAGAACTACGCAATGAAAATGATCTCACTTATGGAGAGGAGGCATATATTTCCAGCCATTGGCAGCCCTGAAACATAAAATGATTTCAATAGAAAGATGCCACAGTTTCTGGGTTCTATCTATGTTAAGCCTCCCAATAGCAGAGATCCTGTATGGATAATCTTGTCGATGGTTTCGGACCCATACAAAACAACTTTGCCAAAGTTCTTTTCATTAAAGCTGCTTAGAGAAAGTTAAGGCTCCATTGAGGCTTAGAACATTGGCCTTGACATTCTTGATACTGATATGAGTAGCTAGAAAAAGATTGTTGATCTCTTCTTGTGTGTTCTTTTGATTTGTATGGCACTGAGCAGGATATACCTGACGTAGATGGGGATAAAACCTTTGGCATTCAGTCCTTCAGTGTTTCCTTGGGCCAAGAAAGAGTGAGTGAGATCTTTAGTCTCCCTTGCTTTATTCTCACAGAACTTTGATATATTAACAGTCTCATGATTGATGTGAATGGAACAGGTGTTTTGGTTGTGCATTAGCTTGTTATTGATGGCATATGTCATAGCCATGGTCGTGGGAGCTCTGTCAACATCCCTATTCAGCAAGTTCGTCACTGTATGTAATGCATTTCCTGGAAAGCCCTAATACGATGAATGAACTTTGAGCAAACACATTCACACGTATTCTAATTTTGAGACTAGGAAGTCATGGAGTTGCTCGGCTCACTTCGTTCGCTCAAAGAAATAGTCCCTGACATGATTAATGAACTTAGATTTTAAGATTAGGTAGTGATGGAGTTCCCCAAAACATATTTCATTTGCTCAAAGAGATAAGACACATAAATTTGCTTATGAAGTTCATGGACAACTATTAAGTGCTCTACTGCCGCAAACTTGAATTTGCTTTCAGCAATGTCTATGCTCTAAGAATAGTTTTTCAATGCAGGTATTTGGTCATGGTGCACTTGCCTACCTTATTTGGCATCGTGCTCAATCTCTTGATTTGAAGCAGAAAGCATCTATAGTGTCATTTTACATGTTTATTTGGAAGGTACTCAAAAATACTCCACTACATTTACACTGAAGGAAATTACAGACATGTTTAATGTTGTCAGCTAGAAAGCCTATACTTAAAGCAGTTAGGATCACTAACCGTTTGTTGCCTAGATGTGCTTTCAGTGCATGTATGATTAGGACACTCACACTATGGACCTCATTAGCAAGGCCCATATAATCTGCCGGATTATTCAAATATGAGTTTGAGGAATAATCCGGCACAATCACACCAACCAGATCATATAAACCAAGACAATCGGCCTCTTACTATCTTTGATAATACGCATGCAAATATCTTGTATTATAGTCGGGTGTTTGTGACTTTTGAGATGTCATCTTGCAGCTATTCTATGCCGAGTACCTCTTGATTCCCTTTGTGCGTTGAGGATACTGGTCAAGGTTTAGATATAAGAGAAATTCCTCTCTTCATCGTGTACTATAAAGCAATAGAATTCAGTCTCCTCCAGATGAACAAGCGGAGCATTTCACATCACTAGAGCAGAAGACATCCACTCCTTGTCCCTGATTGGCCTCCAAATCCAAGTTTTAGCTCCCAAATTTGTTGTATATTCTGAAGAAGAAGCAGAAAAAGACTGATTATACCTGCAGTACAAGTGGGAGATGGTATTAATGGTCTTATTTTTTCTTTTCCTTTCTTTCCTTTTTTTCGTTTGAATTGATAAGACACAACCTTATCTATGATACACGGCCTCAACAGTATCATTGCTCTAGATACACAGCCTCATCTGTGTACTGCTCATCTTTTTTTCTCTTTTAAATTTGTAACACACGCACCCCCGTCTATGGTAGCAAAGTTCTAGATACACAGCCTCATCCATGGTATTACACTTGCCTCTTTTGTTTTTTTTGTTAGATTTGATAAGGTACACAGCCTCAACATTTATCATTGAGACTCTTTCATCTATGGTACATAGCCTCAACAATATAATTGGAATACTCCCACACTCAACATGGGAAACACCATTTTCCAGCATCCCACTAAAGGATGTGACGCGCGGCTTTGAACTCGCAACCCACCAACGGGATAGGCACCTCAGCCTAACTACTTCGCTGCATCAACTTTGGTGCTGCTATTACTCATCTTTGAGGAATCTCGCTTCAAGATGTTGCAAAATGTTTGGAAAACTTGTTTTCATTGCTTTTTTTTTTTTTAATTTTTTCTCTTTCACAAAGGAAAACCTTAAAGGTTTAGAGAAGGATATGGTATGCTCTCTTTGAAATAAACATATGAAAAGGCCTGCTTGTGAAGCTTCTTTTTTGTTTTCCTTTTTTTATTTTTTTATGTTTCTGTTGTGAAACAGAAAATTTTCAAGAAAAACAAGTTTTCCAAACGGGCAACACTGTAAGACCCTAATGGTTCCATGGGCAGCGCATTGCATAAATTGGACAGTATTCCCATCTTGGAGTCTAGCCTGGTTAACAATGGCCCAAAAGTGCCTGCGGGTGCACCAATCCAATTCACATGACCAAGAGTCGACAAATGTATAATCAGTGAAAGCACACAGTAGTTAGACGGCTATAGTGGTTCGGTGATTGGAGACGAAATTTGTGCTTTCATAGCAGAGTTTGGGAGAAGATCACGTTAGTGGTTCAAGAACCGGGTAAAAGTATGCTAAACGTTCATTCTTAAGCACATTAGCAATTGATTGTCTTGATTATCGATTGTTTTTATGGGAAAAACCGTCAGTAGATTCATCTCATGAATCTATATGCTCTATGTAATAGCAGAATACTTGCCCATCCACATGTCGAAATGTTAGGAATTTTAACCAATCACGTTTCATGTAGAATTTTCATAATTTTTTCTTACATTTTATGGTGCTAATATTTGCAACTTTTGATCATTAACATTCCTAGCTGGTTAGGATTCTCTCTCTCTCTCTCTCTCTCTCTCTCTCTCTCTCTCTCTCTCTCTCTCTCTCTCTCTCTCTCTCTCTCTCTACATACATACACACACACACATATATATATATAGCTTCTTTCTTTTTCTTTCTTGCTGTTCTTAATCATTAGGACTTTCTAGTTGTCTAGGCGTGAAGCCCTTGGCGCCAGTTGAGCTAACGGTAAGCTTGTCGAGGGATGCAAGGTTATTGCTACTACTAAAATTGAGGTTTTATAAGACGGAAAAAAGAAGAAGAAGACATAACCGTCTTATTAAAAATAAAAAAAAGACGGTTTCTAAAACCATCTTATAAAATGTAACAATATAATATGGTTTTAATAAAACCATCTTATAAAAAATGCTTTATGACGATTCTTCAAAAATGTTTTATATTCTTTGCAACATGATGAGATGGTTGTCAAAAAACCATATTATATTCTATATGACATTATATGACAGTTTTCAGAAGCCGTCTTATAAGCATTTTTAATAAAACGGTTTTCAAAAACCATCTTATATTCTTTTTGACATTATAAGACAATTTATATTATTCAAATAAAATTAAAGTGGAGAGATTGAGCGGGAAAGATTTATAAACAATATAGGATGTTTTTCAATAAACTAGCCTATATTCAATTACTACATATAAAACATCCCTCAAGAAAAAAAAAAAAAAAACTTCCCTCACTACATCAAAACCCAAGAAGAGAGAGAGAGAGAGAGAGAGAGAGAGAGAGAGAGAGAGAGAGAGAGAGAGAGAGAGAGAGAGAGAGAGAAGCACTATTGCGAAGAGTGGTTTAAAGACGGTTAAAAAACCACCTTATAAAATGAAAACAAATATAAGACAGTTCTTAAACCATCTTATATTAAAAAACTTATAAGACTTTTAATTTATATAAGACGGTTCCTGAAAAATTGTCTTATCAATATATGAAATATGGGATGATTTTTCAAAATTGTCTTATATATATGAGTAATATATAAGATGGTTTTTAGAAAACTATCTTACAAAGCATTAGAAGCAATGTAATATAACATGATTTTTGAAAAATCATCTTATAAAACTGTATAATATAAGATGATTTTTGAAAAATTGTCTTATAAAGCATTAGAAGCTATGCAATATAAGATGATTTTTCAAAAATTGTCTTATAAATGATAAATATTACAAGATGACTTTTGAAAAATCATCTTATTAATTTGTGTAATATAGGATGGATTTTCAAAAACCATCCTATACTAATATTATAGGATGATTTTTGAAAAATCATATTATAGAGGTATGTAATATAGGATGGTTTTTCAAAAACAGTCTTATAAATCATGGATATTATGGGATAATTTTTGAAAAACTGTCTTATAAATATATGTAATATAGGATATATTTTTTAAATCGTATTGTTTTTTTAAAGTTTTATAAGATGATTTTTTAGTAACCATCCTATATTGCATATACTTCCTGCACATTTTGTATATTCCTTTGTATTTTTCCTTTTATAGATTATTCCTATAGTTTTTTTAGTTTAATAGACATTCAATATTTCATTTCTAGAGGCTACAATTATTCTACAAAATACATTCATATACATTCAATACTCCCAATATTCCACATTGAACTTATCCATGCATACTTCTCAATGAAATAAAGAAAGCATGCACATATTTAAATAAAAAAGGAATACATCCATAGTAGTGAAGTTGTATTTGTGTTTCAGTGATAAAAATGTTTTAAATTCAGTAACATTAATGATTTACAAATTAAAAGTCAAAAGATATTCAGTCTAACATATTCTGATGTCATCTAGATCTAATTGGGAGTAATTCTTGCTATCCAAATCAAGCTGCAAGATAACACTTATTAAATCAATTGAGACATTGTTGGAGTTATTTAAGAGATGTAAAAAATTGTAAGAATGATGATCAGGCAATTAATTGAACCTTTTTCAGTTGGGAGAACGTAAATCCTTCGCAAATGAGAGTTCTCATATATTTGAGAACATAATACTCACACTCCAATCAAATTGTTGTCTAGGGCACTGCACAATAAAGTCAGCAAAGAAGGTTCAAATATCATGTGTGGTTATAAGTTTAGATTATAGGGTTATATTAAAGAACTAGTAAACCTTACCTTAACCTTTTTCCAAGTCAGTTTTGCTGGATGGTTAATATTTTCCATCTCAATCCATTTATATTTTGCACTACACATATATGAGTAAAAGCATTAGATATGAATAAAGATTATAGTTATCAGTTATCTAACAATTATGATGAATTAAAAAAAAAAAAAAGGCATACTTACTTATTGATCATTTCCATTAATAGGCCTCCAATGTGTGCTTTACAAGAGCAAAAAAACATTGCATGCCCAATATGCACATCCCAAGATAGCAACATCCAATGAGACCTATATACATTGTCAATCAATTGAAATTTGAAGAAACTTAACTTATATACATATTTATGTATATGGAATGATATAATTTACCAAAACATGCAATAACTTACCCACTATTGTTTGATAAAATAATATCTTCACATTTAGAGAGAGAGAGAGAGAGAGAGAGAGAGAGAGAGAGAGAGAGAGAGAGAGAGAGAGAGAGAGAGAGAGAGAGAGAGAGAGTGTGTGTGTGTGTGTGTGTGTGTGTGTGTGTGTGTGTGTGTGTGTGTGTGTGTGTGTGTGTGTGTGTGTGTGTGTGTGTGTGTGTGTGTGTGTGTGTGTGTGTGTGTTTGGTTATTTAGAGAAGCTAGAAGGCAAAGAAAAGCATACATTGACCCAGGAAAGAAAGGTGGATAATTTTTATCGTTTGTAGAGAAGAAACAAAAGAAGGGAGAGAGAAAGAAAGATTGAGATTTTTTATAAAATAATATAAATAACAAGGGTCCTACATATATTAACTTATTGATATTTTCTAATAAAATAAAATCCCACTAAAGCGACAGAAAATTTACTATAATAAGCAAGCACATAAGCATTTTATCCTCTAAAATTTAAGAAATAAATTATTAATAATAATAAATTATGATAATTTGATACATACACACACCATGCACAATTGAAACTTAAGTCATCCAAGAGAGAGACTCCTTGTGCTAATGTGCTAGAAGATTTTGACATAGTTTTAGTTAATGGAACTAATGCCTCATAAGTGCCTTCAACATATGTAAAGGGAAGAAGCATGCATTTTGAAATTTTAACCTGCCTAATTCCAACAAAGTTGACATGAACTACATATGTTTGGGTTCAAAAAATGCAATAGTCTACTATATAATAAAGCAATTTTTTTTTTACCCAACTTTCTATTATTTTTTCATATGAAATTTTTGTTAATTATCTTCATCCTCCTTTTTTGAGTTTTTAAAGATTTTTCTCTCTAACTAATAATTGAATACATCATGTACCAGCAATCCCTAAGAGTACACACACACACACTCACATGTAATTATTCTTATATTGTAGATAGCAAGGAAATAACTTTTATCACTAGAATTTCCAACTTTACTCATTTTATTTTTGTACTAGAAGAGCCCAATTGATTAGTGACTATTTTTCAATGAAGCATGATTCACTTAAATTATTTGTTTATATCATCATTTGAAAAAAGCCACAGCTTCCATTGATCTTTATCCTCCTTTTTTTGAGTTTCTAAATATTTTCTCTTTAATTTATAATTGAATACATTATATACCAATAATCCCTTAAATACATACTTGCATACATATATACATAATACGTATGTGTGTGTTTGACAATAGTTAGAGTGGTTAAAGTTTGTATGATAAGTTCTACTCTTGAATAAGTATGTCCAACAATAAATAGGAAGCGAGAGAGAAACAAGAGAGAGAATTTAATTACTCTTAAAGAGACTTATTCAACCAATAATATAAGATTATAATACACACACACATATACATACACAAAAGCACATGATAGTTGATCTTAGAAGGCGAATATTGTAACCATAATCCTCTATCTTGATACAGGGAAATGAAAAAGTGCCAAAACTCTCTTCATATTTCACATAAAAAGTTACATAAGCCCATTGCTCTCCATGTGACTCATCACCATTATCATAACCATTGATGGGCCAGAAGCCATTCATTTTAGCACCCAAAGTATCTTTCATTCATATGACATCAAAGCCCATAGATGTAAAAAGAAAAATAAGGCACCATATCTTTTCCCACTTTAGAAAGAAATAGCAAAAGGGAGACTAGTAATGGGTACATCTTTGCGGCTGAATTAGGTATGCTTTCTCCCTCTATAAAAAGATGTAGATTTTGGAATTCAAAGAACAAGATTTAGGGTTGGGATCTAATGAATTAGAGATGTAGAGGTCTTTTCTTGATCTTATTCACACTCAGAAAGTGAGAGGTAAATGTTTTCGTCTTGAGCTTGTTCATAGTTACAGGTGATGCATCAAGGAAGCCCTTTTAATCTTTTTTTATGGGATGATCCTTAGTGTATATCTCATGTTAAAATATCTACATATTCTTCATTTAGTTTCCTTGCATATCATAGCCTGGCAACTCATGTGCAAATGGGCCTCTACATCACTACAAGAGCTATCTCTATCATACTAAAATCCACATTTCTATGTGTAAACAAGATACTTAAAGATCATTTTAACAATAATAAGATGTGATTCTTTATGAGTAGATTGAAATCTAGCTCATGTACACACAGTAAATTTAATATCAAGTGTATTAGTAGTCAAGTAGAACAATGAGTAAATCATGCTTCTATATTTCTTAATATTTACCCTCTTAACATTTTCATTCTTATCAAGTTTCAAGGATGTGCTCATTAAATACTAATTGGCCTCACCTTATCAATTCAAAATCTTTTTAATAGTTCTTTAACATATTTGGATTGATTAATAAAGATACTTTTTTTCTGTTTGATTCACTTGGAGTCCAAGAAAGAAGTTGGGCTCACCCGTTATACTTAGTTCAAATTTTGTATGAATATACTTGGAAAACTCCTTGCATATGCTTTCATCAGTAGCTATAAACACAATGTCATCAAGATAAATTTGACTTACAATAATATTTTTTACTTTGAATTGGTAAACAAAGTTGTTACTTTTTCTCTTGAAATATCATTGTCCATGAGAAACTTGCTTAACCTTTCATACCAAACCCTTAAAGCTTGTTTTGGGACAATTTATATATGAATTTCTTGTATGATGAAAGAACTTTGCATTCGTTTGATAGAATATGGTGGGGAAGAAGTTCAAATTAATTAGGAAAGAATAAAAAGGGGAAATTTAAGATTAGGAAGCTTAAGTTTTTTTGAATTTTTGTTTTCAAGTTTTCACTTTTAAACAAATATTTTTCATTATTCGCTAATAAAAATCCATGTGGATCATAGATTTAATGGTTTGAATGGTTTCTATTTGTTTATTAAACAGATTTCATTTTTTTGATCCAAATATGGGGATCTTAACCTATTTTGCCGGTGCTTATTGTAGCACATGGTTGTTGAACAAAGATAGCTACCTCCTAATATCCTAGTCATTTATGCGTCCAAAGGCCTTAAAACTTAAAATTCGTCAAAGGTGTGAAAAATCTTGATGCATCAGTCATCCATAGCATGGTGTCATGGGGTCACCATTTCACCTATGCTAAACCCGTGTGACATTTGTGCACAACTCCTTTTGTAAAGCACAAGTTGACCTTTCACTCCTACTCTCACTTGCTAGGGTTATACTCACTCACCCACTAGAGTAATAAGAGAACTAAAGAAGAGACCAACTCAAAGAGAACCTATTATTCCTTAGTTGAGTAATCTACAATGAGTTATCTAAGTTACAAATAAGGAGCTAACCCCTATTTATACATGCTCACCCCCATCCACCTCTTCAATGGATGGCTAGGATTATTTCATGTATCTGTACATCAATAGTCCATATTATCTTATGGAACCCTCCTACTCTTTCTAGACTACTCTACTATTCTCTTAGAGTATTCTAGATTACTATAGAAGATCTAAGATATTTATAAGGAATTCTCTAGAAATCAAGCTTTCTATAATTAGGTTTTGTTCCATAGATATGGGAACAGAGCTTAAGTCTCTCAAGCCACGGGGCCACATATGCATGAGGATACATAAGTATTATGGAATTGACAACATTGACAGAAAGGGGAAGAAAGGTCCATAAGTTAAATGGGCCTTCCTTAGAACCTATAAACATTGGTCATGGGCCTTGTAATGCAAGTCCATGACATTCTCCCCACCTGATAATGTTGACACCCTCATTGAACACATCTTAGCTAGTGTCACAAGCTTTGCCCTTAAGCATGTCCTATGCTGCCTTATGATCCTCATGAGATGCCTTACCTCGTTCCTCTCCTTGCACATTGGCATCCAGCCACTCTTATGTTCTGTGTGAACCTTCTTTATTCTCTTTAACGTATAGGCATCCTTGTCTCCATGAGCACCCTTGCACAATTATGAGTTATCATGCCTCTTTATGCCCTTGTGCTATTGCCCTTCATTGTTATGCCTCATGCACATCAGTGTGGTAGGTAGCAGTCATTAAGCTCCTTGTATATCTTTGCTTAGTCTTATTCCTCTTACAGCTCCCCCGTTGTGGCACACCCTTGTCAACCACTGATTTTTCCTTAGACCCTTCAGACTATAGCATTCCTATGGCACCTAGACATGTAACCTTATATGTGCCTACTCCACACTTGCTATGAATCCCCTTATTAACTACATTGTAGATAGCATCTTCCCTTACCTCTTGCCATCCTTCAACATTGGGACTGCGCAAGGGTCTTTTCATCGAAGAAGCTCAATATTCCAAGGTATGGTATTGATTGTTTAACTGCAAGTGCACGGGCTATTGTAGTGTAGCGTATGCAAGTATGGGTCGATCCCACGAGGACTTAATTTAAAATGATAGAGTTTTCAGTAAAATTCAATTAATAAAAGAATCAAAACAAAGAATATAGCAAAATTCAATTAACAATAAAATAAAATCCATATTTATTCAATTGTTACAATGTACACAATTATTTATTCCAAAAACACAGAAAATGCAACAAAATAAGGAGTCATGGATAAGCATATCCCTAGAGTTGGTATTAAATCAGGGACTCAGATGGAATTAATCTAGGAACACAAATGGAATTTAACGGAAAGGACAGAGGTAGAATTTCTGAGATCTGCCAAGGCAGACTTGTAATTTTCTGGGGTTTCTAGTTTTTAACGAAAAACCAGGTGAAAACGTGGGGAAGAAGAGGAGAAAAGAAAGGGGAAGAAGGAAGAGAGAAGTAGGAACGCGGGAAGGAGAAGGAGGAGGAAAAGAATGAAAAGGGAGAGGAGAAGATGGGGAGAAAAGGAGAAAGTGGGGAAAGAGGAGAAGAGAAAAGGAAGGAGAAGGAGGAACGTGGGGGTGGAAACCCAGTTCTGGGTTTTCTTCCCCAGAGCGTCCGGTACTAGTCTCTGAAACAACGACGCCTTTCTGGGCGTAGTCTAATTCAGGGGCGATGAAGATGACGCTTGGACCGGTGATGCATAGGGTAGAGGCAGATGACGCCTGGAGGAGAAGGAGAAGGGAACGTCATGGAGTTGTTTAGTGGAGAGAGAGAGAGAGAGAGAGAGAGAGAGAGAGAGAGAGAGAGAGAGAGAGAGAGAGAGAGAGAGAGAGAGAGAGAGAGAGAGAGAGAGAGAGAGAGAGAGAAGAAGATGATACCAGGCCTTCTATGTGTGTCACCCACCTATGGCCGGCCAAGAGAAGAGATAGCAGAGAGATTGAGAAAGAGAGGGAGTATGGGAGAGAATGGAGAAAGGGAAAGAATAAAAGATAGAGAGGGAATGAGAATGTGCGTTAGAGAGAGAGAGAGAGAGGGAGATGGAAATAATGAGAGAACAAGAAAGAGAAAAACTAGCCCAGGCTCCCCAAGAGAAGGGGAAAAAACTGCCCTTTGAGAGAGAGGGGAATGGGAATAAAAAGGAAGAGAGACGTGTAGAGAGAGAGAGAGAGAGAGAGAGAGAGAGAGAGAGAGAGAGAGAGAGAGAGAGAGAGAGAGAGAGAGAGAGAGAGAGAGAGAGAGAGAGAGAGAGAAAAGAGAGGAGAAAGATAAGAAAGAGGAGATAAGTGGGGTCCCCTAGCTTTCCTGGTATTGCTAGAACTCTGAAAGTCTTCAAATTTGTTCTATCTTAGGACTCTTCAAAATCCTCTTCTTTTTTTTCATGAAACTTCATCATCCTCATCTGCTATCCTTGATTCGATCCGGAGCATCTACGCTTGAGTCTATTAATTTGCAATGCACAGGACCCAATTAGAATCATCTGAACTGTTCAGTATTCATCTAATTAGCGTTAATGATCATCTGACCACTAAATCTTTCAATTCAATGGTTGATAGCCGATTAAAGATAAAATGAAATATTTTATGTAAAATCTTGAAATTAATGGCCTAGATGCTCTAATTGAACACTAAATTAGGGGTATTTTGAACAAAATTGAACACTTAACACACACCCCAACCAGCATTTTGCTAGTCCCTAGCAAAAGATGTGAAAAAAATCAACTCAAAATTTTTTATTTTTTAGGTCATCTCCATGTTTTTTCTCAGAGATTTATCTTTAATAAATCTATCTACTTTAGCAAACTAATAAAGATGACTGAATAAGTCAAAACCCTACCAATATGCTAAAAATATTCCATTTAGGCTCAGATCTCAGAGTGAGTGTGTGCGTATACAGTCTACACATAGAATAATCTTTATCTCTAAGTAGACTTCCAACTTTTAAACTCCATCTAAAATATGTTTTGACCTCAATCCTTACTAATGGTATAGGCTCAGAAAGAAAATCTCTTAGATAGAAGGTTCAAATCATATCTCTCTTTTAATTATGTGAGAAGAGTCAATAAAAGCAAATATATCTCACATATACTCATGAAGAATAGGAGTTACTAAGGAATTTACTTGTGTTGATCCCTTTGGAATGGATGTCATTACCTTTGAATATTTAGAGATACTATTCTTTTAATCCTATTCATTCATTTCCTCATCAAGACTATATTCATCCTAGAATCAATAGGTCTTTAATTGGGACGAAACATAGGCTTAGGACAGGGTACAAAAGAAAGGGTATAAGGATATTCAAAGTTTCTTCAAAAAATAGGTAGAGGTCTTCTATTGTTGACAATTCTTCTTTCCTTTTGCTAAAGTGAATATTTCTTTTTCCATTTTTGTTTCTTTTTCTTTTCACTTTTCTTTCTTTTCACACTTTCAAATCACTTTGAAGAATTTTTCTTGATATTCACTTTCTACTTTCATTGCAACTAAAAAAGTATTCTTTCATTCATCTCTAACTTGTTTTTCAAAGAAAATGGGTAATGGATTATTTATACTGGGTTAATATGGGTACATGTTAATTTGAGTGACAAAAGAAAAGGCTTAATATAAAAGGCTCAAGTTGGCTAACTAGTGGTAAAAATACTTCTGGGTAGACTTTATGTCTCTAGGTTAACAATAAGGATGGCCTAAATCATTTTCTAGGTTTCCTATAATCTATCAATTCAATGAACTTCTAGAATTTTAAAGGTAGTATTCTAGTTATTCAGGTAATTAGCCAATTTTAAGAGTTTGGGATCAATTTTCTTTAAAAACTCTGAAGAAAATTAGGAATATTTATAACCTCTCAAAAAGGATGAATGACTCTAAAACTCACTTGGGTTATAGGTCTCCACTGAATTTCTTCAGGATATCTAAGTTATAGCCACAGTAATTTAGACTATCCATATGCAACTGCATGTACAGATGTGATCTGAGACTTTGCTTTCATGGAATACTTTAGAAAATAAGTAAAAAGATGAATTAATCATATTCAATTCCATTAATAAGTTAAAGTTATCTAGATTATACTTCAGAAAATCCAATTCTCATCATAGTATAGGAAATGACCTAAAAAAAAAAAAATACTTTTTTTTTTTAAAACCAAGAAAATCACCTAAAAATCAGAAGAAGAAAAAAACTAAAATTTGCTAGAATTCTACACCCCCAACCTGACAGAAACATTGTCCTCAATGTTTTAAAAAGTAGGACCTAAAATGAATATGGGTGATGCAGAAAACAACAAAAAATGAAAAACTCTGGGTTGCCTCCCAGTGAGCGCTAAGTTTAATGTCTTCAGCTAGACATATCCTCATTTATCTTTGAGTTGTCCTGATTTCAATAATGAAATGGCAAGATTTCGTACGCCACTTCAAAATCTCATGATAGTCTATATATTTCATCCACCCTGAAATTTTTGGTGAAGGTAGCAGTATAACACAGTAAACTACCATGAATGAGTCGAATCACTCTAATGATCTCCTATCTTCAAAATTTCACAATAATCAATATAATGTCTCCACCTTGAAATTTTGGGTGGTGGATTCTTTATAACAATGTAAATTGCCGTGAATTCATTTAGATCATATGGATGTGGATTGTCCTCCTTTTCCCTTACATTTTCCTGAAATTGAGGTATAAGCTGACTATGCCCTCTCTTAAAAGATTGTTCTGGTATTAATAGAGGAGGGGGCATATTTTTGGTTAAATCCTGATTATCTTCTAATGTGTACCTTAAAGTCGGTTGAGGTATGGACAGTGTATCAATTGACTCTTTTTCCTCATGTTCAATTGGCACATGTAATACTTTAGGTAGGCCTAATTTCTTATCTAATGGTTGTGCAAATAAGGTCTGTAGGTCCCAATCAGATACATCTTCAACATTACAAGGCTCAATTTGAATTTTAAGCTCTGTAAGGGGTTTTACTTTATCTTGCCATTGAGGAGTTTTCATTAGTGGCACAATCTCCAACAATTCCTTTACCTCTTCAAAGGATGTTCCTTCATCAATTTTATAAAAATGGACAGGAAATTGAGTGGTTCTGTGTTGGAGGTTTCTATGAATTCATCATCTTCCTCAATGGATGTCTCTTCATCAGAATCATAACAATGACTCAGATCTACCTCAAGTATATCTGTTTTGGAGATTTCTGTGGATGGTAGTTCAAAATGATCACATGAATTCTCTATCCTATCATCATTAATAGATGGTTCATCCATATTCTCATTTGGTACAAATCCTCCAAATCTTTCCATAAATTGACCCATCACTTCACAAAGTTGTTTAGTCGATTCTGCTAATACCCTAAGGCTCTCATCGAATGTGTCTTCCTCCTGTGATGAAGGCATCGACTCAATAGGCATATACTGTTGTGTCATTGGAGTATTGGGAAATGAGTGATCAGGTTGGACCCATAATTGTTGCCCCTAATTTTCGTGATAATCCTGGTAGGGTTGATTAGGGTACGATCATGCTGGTTCTTCCTGAGATGGTTGATAATCCTGAGACCATGATTGTTCCTGATACCTAGCCCATCCACTATAATCTTGGTAATTTGTCTTGGGATAGTAATTATTACTAGGTTCAGTGAATGCATGGGGTGCATTCATTGGTTCCTGATAATAATCAATGTATGTAGAGTCATATGGCCAAGTAGAATTGGGATATTGTGGTTCGGGATAAGCATAGTAATTGTTGTACTGAGGTTGTGAACATGACTCAATATCTTTCCTTGAGGCAAATAACCTATCTCTTGTACGAGTCATCATTTATCTATCCCGTCATTCATTCTTTCTTTCTTTCTTTTTTAAAAAGACTATCCTAAATGATGCAACCTAAATGCCTAGAATGATGCACAAAACAGGAAACAATCAAGCAATCCCCTAAACAAAATAGAAATTTAATTGATCATAATGAAAATGAGTAAATTTGAAATCGAGAATGACATATGACAGTCTAGATGTGAGAAAGACTAACATATAGTTCAAGATTGCCCTAATGGAGCATTAATTAGATGATCTGGGCCGTTAGTCTAAGATTAACTATTAGATCATAGAGGTTATGGATGAATAGTCTAGATGTGAGAACATCAAGTAGTCAATGACTTAAAATGTGACAAGTACGTCAGGGCACACGACTTGATATAGCTTACGCGCTTGATTGGAGTATCACATTTATTGAAGTAGGTGATTTCATTCAAATTTCTCTGTGATTTCAGTAGCCATGACATGTTCTCTAAAGTTTTTGAGGCATGTGGTTTTATGTCTTCTCTTGTTCACATAAATAGGTTCCTACTTCTTGTTGGTAGCATGACATTTCATTTTTGCAAATAACCATGTTTTACATGTGATGTGCTGTTTTTATCATGAGCTTTGATCATACTTATTGAGATTATTTTATGAAGTTTTTACACGATTTACATCTTATTGATGATTTATGACGGGTGCTTCCACCCGGTGGGTACTATGCTAGGAGAGTTGTAGGGTTGGCCACCCACCCTCTGACTTTGTGATGATGATGATTAGACACCGGCCTTAAGTAGTACAAGGCCAAATACATAGGTGGTGGTATCATGGGTAATCCCCCTATAAGTCTATTCCTCCCCATGGAGGCGAAGAAAGTCTCCCGTTTGGGCGTCGACAAGGAGCAGCAATGGATCAGACCTTGGTGGGGTTGCCACTGCAGCATAGTAGCCCATACGGTTATTATGTATGCTCATGTGAATTTATATATGAGGTGAACCGGGGCAAGGGGGCCTAGTTTGTGAGTGACTCTGGAGGCTAATGCGGGCTACACATGAGGGACCCAGGGTTGGTATGAGTACTCATCACCAGTGATTAATCATTGTGGGACACTCTTGGGATTGTTTTTGATACAATGTCTTATTTATCAATACTTGTATGCACATTATTTTGTGGACATGGACTCGTATTATTTTGATGGACGCACATCTGTATTTTGATCACGCCTTGCATGCCATCATGATTTGACCTAATATCTATTTGTGTTGATTTATGATTTTCATATGTTACTCCATTATGAGTGTCCGATTATTTGACGTGCCTTATATATGTTTGTTTCATGAGATTCACCATGTGATTTTATTAAACTTTAATTGAGTGTAATCACCTACAAGCATAGCTTGCTAAGGCATTGCTTTGTTTTGCAATGCCTCTAATTTGGAATATGATAACCGAAAAGGAAAGCGAGTGGAATAGCACTGATTTGGGCGAAGACCTGAAGACTATCCACTTTCTGTATTCGGAGACAGATTAATGTACATCTCTTAGACTTGTATTAGACCTTTGGGACTTTACTTAGATATTTACATATTTGGATAGATTAGACCCATACTATGGTGTAGTGAATGTTTAATTTCAAATGTAATTATTGTGGTGATCATTGATGGAACTTGGTGGCTTTTCTACTTGATTTATTATTGTCTTTAATCAGCTTGTGTATTTATCATGGTTTTAAATTGAGCATGTTCAGAGTATTTGGATTTTTATTTTATATATGGTTGCAATTTTGGAATGTGGTTGACCCTCGAGGTTTTTGTTTCCAGTTAATTCTTTTAAAACTATACAAAAATTTATAGATTTTGAGTTTTCATTTTTAAGGATCCCGTCTATTTTTCTTAAAACATATTATTATTATTAGTTTGGGAAAGAAGGTTATAAAAACTTGGGGTGTCACATGAAGTTGTGAGTGACTCTTATGTCTACCATGGCTCATGTGCCTTTGTTTACATGCATCAAGCTCTTCCTTATAAGGGCAATAGGCTTGGTCCCTGATGCTTGCCCCATCATGGCATTGAGGAGTCTAAGTGCCCCCACTTAGGCTCTTTCCCTTCATCCTCATCCCTTACCTTGTGGTTCTCTCTTTCAACCACCAAGGCATTGAGGAACTTCTTCTTTGAACAATTTATTGCCAATGAACCCATCACATATGAAACAACTAGAGTGACGAGAGATGAACTTACCTTTGCCCTTTGAGTTATGTCAGCCCTCCCTAGTGACCCTTAGATTTGTCCTTCCCATCATTGCCTTCATTAGCCTCGCTCTTCTTCTCCTCATTAGTGCCTCTAGCCCTCCTGTTGAACTCCACCAATTTCTTCACAGTTGAGAATATACTGGCCAGGTTTTCCACTCCCCTCCTTTGCAACTCTTGTTCTACCCAAGGTTGCAACTCATCCATGAAGAACAACTTGTCCTTCTCAGTTATATCCAAGATATTCAAGAACAAAGCCATGAATTGGTGAACATATTCACGGATAGATCATGTATGCTTTAATCACTTTAGATTGTTCTGGATCAAATACTCTATATTCTCTTGGAAGAATTGAGCTTTGATCTCTTTTTTAAAGTCTTCCCAAGTGGCATGGTGCAACGACCATTAGCTACATCACCATACTTTTGTCTCCACCATAGCATCACGTCATTGATAAGATACATTGTTGCCACATCCACCTTCATGGCCTCCTCATAAATCTTGACAACTTTAAAATATTGCTCCATTTTTCATAGAAAATTGTCCAAGTCGTTGGCGTCACAGGTTCCCTTATGACTTGTAGGTTTAGGCATCTTAACTTTAGAAGCAAACTCCTTTAGTCCAGATCTCCCCCCACTATTTATAGCCTTCCCCAACAGCGCCAAACCAATTTTCACGTCTTCTACACTGCTACCTTCATGTAGCTCGACTATCTCACCTTCCACTGTATCAAGGTGATCATACATGCACCTACCTCTTAGTGGCCTTGCCATCTATATACTTAAATATCTCAATCGTGCTTTGCATGTGGGCCTTAAGACTGAAGGTGTCCGTGAAGGCACTAGACTTCTCCAAACATTCAAACAAGGTTTGTTCTAACTTACCAAACCTTTCATCCAACACAATGAGGCAAGCATCTAAAGCCAACTCCCTTGATGAATATCTAGACTTCTCCCTCCTAATCTTTTATTGAACCTCAATAGGCATATTGCTCACTCTTAACTCACTAGCCATGACACTATTACGAGGTTCACACAAGCAGCTCTCGACTTGAACCGCTCTCCCAACTTAGCCCAATTTTGGCTATGATACCTACTCTTGGTGCCAACTTTGATCTAATACTAACTATCACAGGGTCGCAGCTTCACTTGTGCTAAACTTGTGTAGTACTTGTTTGCAACTCTTTTTGGAAAATACAAGTCAACATTTCACTCCCATTCTCACTTATAAGGTTACACTCACTTACTCATTAGAGTAACGAGAAAACTCAAGAAGAGACCAATTTAAAGAAAACCTATTATTCCTTAGTTGAGTAATCTACAATGAGCTATCTGAGTTACAAATGAGGAGCTAACCCCTATTTATACATGCTCACCCTCATTCGCCTCTTCAATAGATGATCATCATTATTCTATGTGTCTGTACATCGACGGCTTAGATCAAATTCTAAAATCTTCTTATTCTTTTTAAATTGTTCTACTATTTTTTTAGAGTATTCTAGATTATTATAGAAGATCTAAGATATTTACAAGAAATTTTCTAGAATCAAGCTTTGTTCTACAAATTTAGAGATGTGAGCCTAAATCTCTAAAACCACGTCTGCTGAGTTAAACAAGCCTTCCTCTTGGTGAGGGCACTTGCACTGCAAATTAAGAGTCTTTCCTCTCTTTCGCTCTGCCCTATTTTTCCGAGGCAAAAATATTTGCACCCATCACGTGATCGCCCACCACGATATAAGATGCCTCTAACGAAGCTAGGGTTTCTCACGCCGAATCTTGCGCGAAAATGGTAACGCCCTCTCTCTCTCTCTCTCTCTCTCTGGCCCTGCGTCTGAACTTGGTTTCGATTCTTGTGACTTGCAGCCGTCGCACAAAACCTTCCGCATCAAGAAGAAGCTGGCGAAGAAGATGAGGCAGAACAGGCCCATCCCTCACTGGATCCGAATGAGGACGGACAACACCATCAGGTATTTTAATTTCTTCTTCTTCTTCTTCTTCTTCTTCTTCTTCTTCTTCTTCTTATTTTGGGCTTTCTGTATCAATTTGCTATCTATGTTTTCAGGTACAATGCGAAGCGCAGGCACTGGCGCAGAACTAAGCTAGGGTTTTGAGAATGTCGTAGGCATCTTTTCTCTTACTGTGGGAATAGGGGAGCGAGAATTTCTATTCTTTCCTCTTCCCTTTCCCCTTGTATTTGCTGGAAAATTGAGAAAGGTGAGAAATTTTTAGCAGACGTTTCATACGACGATGTTTCTTAGTTTCGGTATACATGATACAGTCAACTCGACATGATTTTTATTTGGTAATGTAATTCAGAAGAGAGGTTCTTCTGATTATATTCTTCTGCCTCGGCTGATTTTATTGTGGTTTCTTGGAGTATTAATACTCATTTCTTGCTATATTGATGGATTTCATATGTTATGAATCTTGTGAACAAATAAGGACGTCTTGGCTTCCATGGATTGAGTAATCCATGGACATTGAAAAAACTTTCCTGATATTTGCAACCTGGGAACATGAACAGACAAAACAGTAGAATCACGAATATGTTTAGTTGGTTTATGGAGTATTATTTGGTCCTTTAACTGGGTGAGTTTCATCCCTCTGCTTCAGTTATGGCATGAATATCTTGTCTTAACCTCGATCTCCCTCGGTGAGTGTGGTCTTTGAGTTTCTCTTTGAAGAACAGTATCGAGTCCAATTTTCATGCTCCAGAGTCTGTTAGCCCGGAGTACTAGGGAAATTGTTTCCATGTTTTTGCTTGTTACATTATCTATAACAGGGTTTGAAATAAAGATTTATTTATTTATTTATTTATTTTGCAAAAATGTCATCACATTTGGCTTTTTTGCAAGAAGTCTAATATTTTTTCAATTTTGCAAATTCGCCATTAAGTGTTTTTTTTTTTTTTTTTAACTTTTCAAATTTGTCATTTTCCATTCTCGTTCCCTGTTGTTAGTTTTTACGAAATATCGATATTACCTTTTGCTAACAAACCAGCTCACTCACAAGCAGAAGTGTGCACGCTAGGGGAAGGTGTCAGAAACAGGGACTGGGAGGGAGGTTTCGGAAACAGGGACTGTTGGGGTGTGGGTGGATAAGCCGGCAAGAGGGGTGGGTGGAAGCGGGCTGGCTGCCGACCGGGCGGGGGCTGCACTAGAAACAGGGGCCGGTGAGGGTTGACAAGTCAGAAACTAGGAGGATGCACAAGGAAAACATGATGGAAAACTAACAGAGTGACAATTTTACAAAGCTCATAAAAATTTAACGGCAAGCTTGCAAAATTGAAAAAATGTTGGACTTTTTTACAAAAATGTCAAAACGTAATGTCATTTTTTGAAAGAAAAAAAAAACAAAAAACAAAAAAACCCTAAAACAAAGTTGTGAATAAGTTCTTTGATTTGGTTATTCCCAGAATGAGCTAATTCAGTGGGAAGCTTATCCCTGGATTGGTATTCTTGTTCCAAACAGTCCCCTTAAGATCCTCTTCTATACTCGTTTCTTTCTTTGTCAGTAGTCCTAAATCCTTCTTTTTTTTATTTTTCATATATGTTACTTCTGTAATTTTTGTATTCTTCTCAGCGTCAGTTCAGTTCATTTCATCCTCTTCGCAGTGGCAGTTTCAGTTTTCAGATTATCTTTGGCTATTATAATCTGGTTTATGCGAGTCTACTCTAACGATATCATGTTTACGCGTTGCATTTGTCTTAATGCCCCTTGTATGTACTTAAAGCTCATATCCGATATATTCAGTTCGCCTCCATGTCTGCAATTTTTTTTTCTCTTTCCATTCACTGGCCAGTGTTCTCCTAAGCTTCCTCATTATCTTCGCTGACTAGTTGAAATCAAGTTGTCCTTGTTGTTTTCCTTAGGTTTGTCCTCCTTCTGTGTGTATATCTTGCTCTCTTTTCTGTCGTTACAGGTCATTCCCAGTTTATTTGAATTTCGAATTGTCTTGGTACAGTCTGTTTATGATAATCTTTATTCTACCTGTATTATGGCCATCAAAGTCCCTTTATTGCGTGATCGGGTTATCCTCTTGCCTTCCATGGAGGCAGGCATGCCTCAGTTTATCATTTCTCGTGGAGCACTCAGCCCTGGAGCACTTGGTGTTGGCTTTTTCTACTCCTGGGATTTCTCCCATCATTTTTTGGACTGTCCAAAGATGGCGGATTTTGTTTTTCGGTTGCCAAAATCCAAGATGTTTTACAACTTCGTTAGTCGTAGGGATTTTCGATCTAGGCTAGTTCATTTGTTAAAAACCAGTGGATGAGTTTAAATATTTTCTTATACTTTTCCTGCCGTCCATTTTTAAGGGTAGAAAATGGTGGTCTTAAAATTGTCAAATAGTTTTTGCTTGGGTAATCCACTCCATGATCTCGAAGATGAATAATTTTGATCATCGAGGAAAAGAAAATTCCTACTTGAACTCTTGCATGCCTGTATTTTCAAATTTTAATTATTCTGATAGAGACAAGTCAAAGCCATAAAATTATTGGATGACTTCTTGTTTCCTTTAACATGGCTTAGCTTATACGATGATCGGTTGGGATCATTGAAAATGCATTGGCTCCCTTTGCAATGTTGGTCTTTTATGGCAAATTCATTTTAGAGAGAGAGAGAGAGATGCTTACGGCAGTTGGTAGCGTGCAACTCAGGCACCTCCCTTGAAATACTCTTGGTCGCAGGATTCATTGTGCAGTCTTCTTAGATCTGGGAGATACAGTCTCTGACCATGTGTCACTTAGGTGAGGGACCCTTGTGCCACTGTGTCTTTGGTACTTTAGCCCGGGAATAGAGATAGCAGTGTGTCTGAGTGAATGTATAAGTGATTTCCTTTGTAATTTTTTACTTTAGGCTTAGAGATAAAGACCCACGTGACTGAGAGTTGTTGTGCATGGTGGTAGAGGCGGGGACTGAAGGAGAGGAACCAGCGCTATTTGTCTTTCTTCTGTAGAATAGAGATATGATGTTCTCGTGAATCAATTCCACACCCCAACGGAGACTAAAATTTCCTCTGATGAAGTGTAGAAGGTTGTTTACTAGAGGTTGGGTACCATAACTAACCAGAAAGCATTGGCGAATACGGTGATTATCCAACCAACAATTTTGACGATGAGACGATAGGAATTAAAATTCAAGTCCTGGTAGGAGTCACAAGTGTTAAGTATCTAAAGAAGTAATCGACCCTCATCTACATGCATGGTAAAATATTTTGAAAGACCAAAATTGTTCATCATGTTGGACCTTATAAAAAATAAATAGCCCATGACAAATCAACATGATGTTAACCACTTTTTTAGGTTTTTGAAAAATTAATAAAATTGAATGGTATAGATTTTCAACTAGACACCTTTGCACTATCTGTCTTACTCATGTCATTGCTCTAATTATCAAGTACAAATTTTTAAATTCTAAAATCATCTAGTCCACGTGCTTTTGAAATATCCTTTAACTGGTTTAACAGTGTACCTTACGGAGTTCTCTAGGGCTTATAAAGGAATAACTCCTATCTTTCAATCTTTATAGGAGAATTGTTAAAAGAGTCACTACTATAATAGATTATGAGTGCCTGCCGCTCTAGCTGTCAGCTCTAACCCCGCACTCGTGTAGCTGCCTTCGCCACTGTTTCGCTGCCCTAAACCCGTCACACCCACTAACACACACACACACACGCGCTCTCCTCTCCTCGAGGACCGAAAAGCTCACTTTGTTAGATAGCCAAAGTTAGATCATTGGCATGAATTAGTTATATTATGCAAAGGTTAGCTCCATCAATAGTTGTAAGGGATGCTTTAATAAAGAGCGTTCACTTACATTCCTCTAGAAATAAACATCTTTTCTCCACTTTATACAAGCAATGGTACTTGTAAATGCACGTGGATGCATGTGACTTGGAGAAAGCAGGTAAGATAGAGATTAACAGAACACATTTTCATCTACAAATTAATAACTTTTAACGGCAAAATATGCAGATAAAGTCATTTCTCAACCACCATAAAACCTGAATTTCCTCCGCCCAAACTTTTTTTCTTCATGTACCCTTCTGCTTTTCCATATTTATGGATCTGCCATCCCACTTTTCAAGTTTCTACTTATTTTCATATACACTTCAATTCAGTATATATAAGAGAGGAATGCTAAATCAAAGTGCTGGTAAGCGCTTGGAGTCAAATCATTCAAAGTTTTGCATGAAAGGTTCCACCTATAAATGGCATCTCCATTTGGATCTCTTGACATGATCAAAATTTGAATATTATCAGCCACGTGTAATTGTCTATCAATTGCCTCCAAGTGAGGAGGATCTTTGATTCTAGACATCCACCTAATTGTATTTTTTGAGTCTCCTTTAATATTGATGTCGTGGAAACCCAATTATGAGCTAGCAACTATATCATGAGACAACTTTCAACTCACCAAGGTGAGCATCACCAAACTAGGAAGGGTCTACGATACCTGTGCATATTAGGTCCTTTAATTAGTATAAAAAGGATTATTTGCATATATGTAAATAGGAGCCATTACCAACTTGAAAACTTCTCATGTGGGCATCCTTTAGATATACTTTGTGTTAACCCCTTCATTCTTACCAAAAAGAATAAATCCTTTGCCATTGATATTCGAAATTGATACTATTAAACTCATTGGTTATTCCAAAGGTCTCCATGAAGTTGAATAAGAACTCTTTTTTTGGCATATTCTGCAACTTGAGCATGAGTGTAGAGAACTTCTTTACATAGTTGCGGATAGGGGTATCATCTCACATAATTCTTAGAGAGAATAGGATAGGAACATTAATTTGAAGGTGGCATGTCTTGGGCTCAGGGAGTTCTAGGGTTGCAGCTTCTTAATCTTCTAGATGATTATTTTTTCCTTCTAAATGAACATTTATGGTATTTCTTGTGCTAAAGGACCATCATGTGTTCATCCTCCTTTTAGTGCAAAAGACATAACCGTCTTGAGCTTATGGATTTTTGGAAGGGAGACTCCACGTTGAAGGAAGACCTCCATCTTTAGAGCCTGATTCCAGTTGGAAAGCACTGCCTATGGAGCCTTTCGTCTATCCCAATTGAATTGATTTTCACTATTGTGGTGAAGGAAGCATGTTAAAGGCAAAAGGAAGGAAAGAGTATATGAACCTCTATTAAACTACCACTTCTAAACACTTTGACCCCTAAACTATCATCTTAGTAGTTTAGTCCTTCAACTACTACAATATTTTTCAACATTTAGTTCCTTCGTCAGTTGTCCATGGATTGAAGTAATTATGAGGCTAACTTGCAATATTTTATATATTTTTTGTTTTTCTAATTATTCTTTTATTTTACAAGAAATAATTTTTACCTTTAAAATATATAATTTGTTTTCCCTTTTTAATTGTTCCCTCAAAAACCCTTCTTCTTTCTAAGCCTTTCCTTCTCAAGCCTCAAAACCCTTTCCTAAGCACTAGAGCAAGCAATGTCCATGGATTTCAGCCATTCAATGCATTGAGAATATTCAATATTGAGTTTAGTTTGAAAGTTGCGAGAGCTTGAATGTCAACTAGAATTTCAAGGAAAATTGGCATTAGAGAGAGAGACTAAAATTCTGTGAGATTAGAGAGAAGATCTCATCCTTCTTGTAGTTTAATTTTTTTTATTTTAGAGTCAATGGAGAGAGGACTTTCTATCGTAAGAATGAAAAAGAGCATAGAGAAGTCCATATACCAGTTCCACTCATTTCTGAGAACATCTTTGAAAATGGCTTTTGGGAATTTGGGGTTGCCATGTTTTACCTTGCTAGGTTGGGTTTAACTACATGTGAAAATTACAATGAAAAATGGTGAACCTATGAGTATAGTTTCCTTTACAACTACAACATCTATTTTCTCAACTCTTCTTCTTTCACATTCCCTTTTGTAGTATGACAAAGCAAATCATGTCATCTCCCTTTTGGCATCTCACTTTTGCAAGAAAAGTCCCACTTTTGGATGATCCAACTCTTTATGATTCTTCACTTTGGATTTCCTATAGTCCAAACATCATGTGGGATAGATGAGCTTAGAATCTGATAAAAGAAAATAGATGGCCTGAAAAAATCAGATGAACAAGCTGGATCAACCAAGCGTGGGTTTATAATAACATTGCTCCTTAATAGTTAGGGCCTACATAATTGGTGATCCTTAAGCCTTCTTCATATATAGTCTCTTCTTTGCTCTTTGCCAATACTTGGAGAGAAAAGGTTTTCTCAAGGAGCTTAGCAACAACCAATGATGGGTGAAAGATTTGGAAGGAAGAAGGATTTTGAGACATCAGTTGAAGGGAGAAAATTGATTTGTATTATAAAATAAAATTATTTCTTTTAAAACGAAAGGAAACTAAAACAAATTAAGCTATACGAGTGGGCCCAAAAATTGCTATAGCCAAGAGAACGAGTAACAAAAGAAATAACACTTGAAAAATATTTCAAAATGTAGCATCCCAAAATTTTATGTCATTTTTATGATCAATAAAAATTCATAGTTTATTTAGAATTCAAAAAATTAAAATTTTAGAAACTAAATAATTTGATAATGAGACCTATACTAATGGATAGGGCTCGTATAGAGCTATCCAATGATAGTAAGATAGTTAAAATCCAACAGTGAAGATCAAAGTTATGAGTAATATAGACTTTTAAGTTAATACCCCCCTTCTAGATTTATATCCAAAAATGTCAAAATAGTGGGCCTTGAGGTCACTGGTTCAAGGCGTATTATAGATCCTTGTGGTCCTTCCTTTCCCTGGACCCCACATAGGCAAAAGCTTTGTGCACCAGGGCTATTCCTCTCCCCCTTTAGTTGGGAAAAAGGTGGTCTGAGATGGTGAGCACGTGCAAGAAGAAATAAGTAAAAAGCTCAAGAGGAAGCACAACAAATCTATCAACGAGTTAGGTAGATATGAATTGTAAAGTATTCAAGGTTTTAAAAACCTGATTTCACGCTTTAGCTTTATGTTTTGAAAAACATAAATGCATATGAATTCTAGCATCTAATAATCTTTATAGAGTTTATGGATTGAGATGGTTAAAGTGCCTCAATTTCATGCCTAATATCAACGTTTCCAAATCCTATGTTGGGCTATAAACTATCTTGGCCTTAGTTGATTTTGGTTTTTCTATATTGTTCCTCATCTATAGGCACTATCATCATGTTAGAACACTGGTTTCCAACTTCAATCTTGATTATATATATAGACACACACACATGAAATCAAAATATGCATATGATCTATGCCCTTTTAGACATGTTGGAAAGATTTGTTAGTATATGTAATCTATGTGAATGGACTGTACGCATGACCTATTAAGAACGGTTAACAGGTGAGAGTCCCTCTAGGGTACTAGAGGCACACAATTCAGTGCGTTGGTCATAAGCATAGTTTGTATCAAGAGATTTCTATTTTGAGCTCTTGTGGAGTTGGATTTAGAGTTCTAAGATAAAGCTTGAGACAGTTGCTAGATGAATACTCATAATTAATTGGCAGCATACATGCCAAGGTGCCAAAGGGCAAGAGATATTTTATCGGCTAAAGTGTTCATGTAGTGGTTTTACTGAGGGATTACTTTAAGATTTTGTTAATCTTAATTTACTTGACTTATTAAATGTGATTATATATTTATATGAATTGATGATATAGAAATGCATATGAATGCATGTATATATACAACATGGAATGTCTAAGGTAAGATAATCATGTGATTTTATTTCATTAAAAAACATGATTTCCAAGCACGTGTAGTATCCGCTATTTTTTAAATTCTAGAAATATCGTGGAATTATGGAAAATTGGAAAAAATTAAGAAATTAGAAAATTTGGAAATTTGGAGATAGAATCTTGAATTGAAACCTCAATTATTATAATGTACTCGAGAAATGGAATTCAACGTCACTAAGAACGTTAAAATTGGAGACCGAAGAAAAAATTGCTAATTATTTTAATTTATGTATTTAATTAAAATTAACATGAGGGGCAGAACAATCATTTCATTAGTGGGGCCCACGAAATCAGCATAGAATCTATGACGTTGACAGACATTAAATCAGTATGGGGGGGTAATCATTTCAACCATAAATAAAAAGCATTTTTTATTTAATTTAAAAATAAAATTTAAAAACATAATAATGGGGGGCTTTAAATATGCCTCCCTCGCATAAATGCCACCCTGAAACCCGAACCACCATAAATCCTCCCCGTTCTGCATGTCATTGGCGACTGCTTTTCATTGACGAAGACGTTGTTTTTTTTTCCCCTCTTATGCATGCACGCGTGATGAAAACTGCTCCAGATTGTCGGCTTGACTGAGATAGGTCTTTCCCCTCCACATTCCGGTTGGTTTCCATTGATTGTCATTGTTTTGACGCCGAAAACGGCGTGGATTGCAGTTTTTGGCAATGTTTTACGTGTTATTGTTCTCTTTGAAATAAACCGATGAAATGGTATCATATTGATGATCTGAACTGTTCATCTTGTGCATGATAAATCAAAGAACAAACCCATGAATTTTTATGGCGATCTAACGGCTAAGGATGCCTAAAAACTCAAAGTACAATACTATTGAGATTTTCTTGAATGTGGTAAAAATTGAGTAAAAACATGAGAAAAACAAAAACAAAAAACAAAAAAGTTGATAAGAAGGTAAGAAATGGAATGTACAAGAAAAAATGAACAAAATGGTACAAAAATCATGAAAAATGGACATATGAGGGTCACTAGAGGCAACTGAAGTCCTGTCATCCTAGTGACAGAGGTTACAGAGGTTCATTCACTAAAAATGTGATTTTAGGGGCTATAGAGGTTCAAATTATGATCCCAAAGTTCCATTGCGATAATTTCAACAACTTGGACCTAGATTTGAGCACCTTTTAAATAATCAAATCATTAAATACCATTAGATAACCTAGATTAGGCCTATCAATGAACGATCAGGACTTAGAACTTGATTGTATGTAGCAAACATAGGATGATCTAGGGGATTAGCAAAGTAGATTGCATGTAATTGCCAGAAAAAGTGATCTTAACCACTTATCTGATCAGGTACCTTGGGATTGGTTGATCAGAGGGCGATCTTACTACCATGTCGAGGTATAATCATAGAAACATGCATAAACCACTAGATAAACATTGAAATTAGAGGGATCATAATGAGAATGATTAGAATTCATGATCAGATGTTAATTAAAAATGGTATGGAGAGATCCAATGGTTGGATCGTCTCCAAACTTCACGAAATGTTTGGGACTGACCCTTCATTGATTAAAGAACATAAATTAAGTAGATCATTTCATAGATTGATGATCAGAAATCACAAATGTTTGTTTAGATATTAGAAAAATCCTACATCTAGTACATGATTGACCCAAGAGATGGTTAATCAAATGGTCTGGGCCATTGATCTAGGATTAACTGCTAGATCAAGGGAATTGTCACTTGGAAACGTTTATTGTGAGATGTGAGAACACCAAGTGATAGATGACTTATGATGTGATAGGTACGTCAGAGCGCACAATGTAACGTTGCTTACGCGCCTGACTGGAGTATTGCGTTTATCCAAGTAGGTGATTTCATTTGAGATTTCTTCTTGATTTCATCTAACATGACTTGCTATCTAAAATTCTTGAGGCATGTGTTTTATGCACTATCATGATTTATTGAAATGTGTTAGGTATTTCATGTTGATAGCATGACATTTGATTATGTGATTATTCATGTTTTGATGTGTGATGGATTCTACCTTATCATTAATCTTGATTAAGACTTTTGGGTGAAGCAGGATAAGCCGTGTCCTTGTACTGATCTAAGGGCTAGCTAGAGGTTTTGGTTGTTAGGCTTTCACCAGAAACGGATTAATGCAGGCTACATGTGAGGGACCCAGGGTTGGAGTGTGTTGGGTGAAGCGGGGTAAGCCAAGTCCTTATATCGATTTAAGCATGGGCCAGGGGTTCTGGCTGACAGGGTTCCGCCGAGAACAGATTGATGTGGGCTACACCTGAGGAACCTAAGGTTGGAGTGTGTTGGATGAAACGAGGTAAGCCAGGTCCTTGTACCAATTTGAGGGCAGGCCAGGGTATGGCTAACAGGCTTTCGTTGGGAATGGATTGATGCAGGCTGCACTTGAAGGACCCAGGGTTGGAATGAGTGCTCATTATCATCTCCGTGACTGTAGTCGAGACACTCATAGGGCTTGATTGTGCACGGCATTCCATGATCATAACATGCATTATATTTTCTGTGGACGTGGACTTTTGTTATTATGATGGATGTGTATCCACACATTTCACGCCTTGCATGCTATGATACTTAGATTTGACAATGATTTGTTAGCTCATGATTTCTTGATTTATCTATTATGGATGTTTGATATTTCACATGCCTTGTATACATTTATCTTATAAGATTTCACCATGATTATGACACTTCATGTCATGTGATTTTATTGTATTTATTATCAAATGTGAATCACATACACAAGCATAGCTTGTTGAGGCATTGCTTTATTTTGTAATGCCTCAAATTTGGAGCACGATAGTTCAAAGAGGAAGCAGGTAGAGTAGCGCTGATTAGGATGAGGATTTGAGGACCATCTGCTCTTTTTTGTTACAAAGACTGATTAGTGTACGTCCTTTGTACTTATGTTAGACCTTTTTGGGGTTGTACTTGGATAGTTGTACTTTGGATAGATTGGACCCATACTATTGTATAGTGTTCATTTACTTGCATATGTGTAATGATGTGGTGATCGTGGATAGAACCCTGAGGCTTTTGGATTTGTATTATCATAGGCTTCTCATTGCTTCTATAAATTTATCATGGTTTTAAATGGAGCATGCTTAGAGTATTGAGATTTGATTTTGTTTATTGTTGCAGTTTTTGGGATGTGGATGACCCTCAGGGTTTTCTTTTTAGTATTGCTTTTAACATTGCAAAAAATTTATTAATCTCGACTTTTTATTTTCAGGGATCCCACCTATTTTATAAAGAAAATTATTTTCATTATTGTGTATTGGAAAAAGGTTTAAAAAACCCAGGGTGTCATAGCATGTGTATACTGGATGCTTTGGAGTATGTAGTCTAAGTTTATTTACTAATTATGGTGTATACTCAACCTACAATAAACATGTAGATCATCTTGGGAAGCATAGGAGCAAAGTGTAGAAGACCTCATCTACACGCCTGTTAGCATGATCTCTAACACTTAGTTCTCTTTCACTCTCCATCACCTTTGTAAGTTTAAGGCTTTCAAATATTCTTGAAGGTAAACCGTTGCTTATGTGGAGTTTATAATTGTCAATGTCTAGCAAGCTGAAATTCATGGATGCTGCATGTAGGGCTGCCAAACAGAAAAGATTATCCACAATTTGAACTAGTTAATTCCAGTTGCTATGATATGAAATGAAAATTTCTATCCACAAACAGTACAAAAATTTAATATTAATTTTATTTTAGATGGATACAAAATGAGCCATCCTATGCTTGAAATATAATTTTTATAAGACTAAAATACTCGTATAATTTTGATTAAACTATAGTATTATTAAGCGTAAATAGCTCTTTTATATATCAAATGTAAACAATGAGTTGCAACTTCACTTAACATTATGATTTATGATAGTTAGTCATCTATGAGCATATAATTTTTTCCTTGGACTTTAGAATGTTTTATTTAAATTGGTTATTAGATTTCTCTACTGAAACAATGAATTTATATTGTCATCCAAAAGGTAATAAATAAGCTAGAACCCTTTCAACTATGTCTATGAAAGATTTGGCATGAAAGGATTATAGGAAGCTCCTCGTGTTAGTATTTAAGATTCAAATATACATAGTTGTTTGTGACTAGATGTTGTATATAATGTGTAGCACAGGTTAAAAGCACTCAAAATATATATCATGCCAAAAGGGCAAATTAATCATAGGACTCATTCTGAGCCCAATCTTGAATAGGCTTGCCGCCAAAAGAGAAGAAATGTTAACTTATATGAGGCCTAGAATTCATATCTTATCGTATAAGTTGAATATCAGAATCAAATGGAATAGATAATCTACTATTCGAATTAAACCAAGTGGAAGGCATATATTAACAGAGTATGAAAATCTGAACTACTATTCAAATCCATATCTGAACCAATAAAATTTATTGCAATAGACGGGGAACGATGATATTCGAACTGAATCTAATCCGTTGGCAGCCCTAACTATAGGTGTCCTTTTGGAATGACTTCCTGACCAATGTATATTCAAAACATAGGAGATTCAAATGAATGTAATGGATTAATGTTATGTGCTGGTCCACTATACAAAAGTGGAGGAGTTGCATGGATATTAGGGTGTTGTCGCACTCTGCATTAATAAGTTTCCCGTCTGCTAATCTTGCGACTCCTTCATTGATCAAGAGCATTGAATATGCATTATCAATATGAGCAAATGATTGGGAATCTAACCAGGCAATATGATAAATAAGACTGACTATGCCAACTTCAGGGCCCTCACGTGAATTTCTATGCTTGAATCCATACCATTAATACTAGTAAACCATCAGGGCGCCAAGACGGAATTTACATCTATACTATTACTAAAAGATCAGTAGGGTAGCAAAAGGACGAGAGATTAAAGTGAGAGATTGTTGGGTGATATACTTGAACACTGAGGTGGTTACTATTGTCCTTTTTTTTTTTTTTACACATAAGAGAAGAAGGAAATTACTCTCACATACTCTCTCTCTTCTTTTTTTGTGTGTGTGTGTGGTGGGGGTGGGGGGGTGTGGGGGGTGGGTGTTGTGGAGAATTACTTATTTATTTACAAGGTTGTTCGGCTATCTTACTAGTACCTTTGATTGATCCAAACAACTCCCTCTATTGGCATTTGTATTTTTTTAAGCTGTGGAGGAATCAGAATCTAAAAAAGAAGGATTCTAGTTGTATGATATCTAATGAAACAGTAGCTAGAATGGAGATCTCATTCGAAAAAAAAAAGATATCAAATATCAAGAGTTTCTTTTCATATCTTACATGGATGATTCGATCCACAAAGACCATGATTAGGAATTCTTTGATTGTTTTTTTTGGAGGAAGAAGCAAAATATAATCAACTTGAATTCAGGACACTTATTCGAAATCTTAGTGAAGGGCGTAAACCCTGCCGTCAAAAACTATCACTTAGGCAATGGTTCACATCAATGACAACACCGATACGCGTTATCCCCATGGGAGGGGTTTTGATTCAGGTAGATTATGGCGGTCCTTCTTTCTCATAATTGAAAGCTTTGTGAGGTGGTTGGCCAAGTAGGGCCAGCTTTTGATCCAATCCATTCATGGGCCAATATCCCCGAAAGTCGCTTGTCCATTAACATTAAGAAAATCTTTGAAACAAACGGTTAGGATTATTTGATGCATGATCTTTTCTGATGGTCAATCTTGAGTAATCGATTAACGTTAAGATAATTAGGTGAACTAGCAAGAGATTATTGGGTTTTCAACCATGAGAGACATAATCGTATAGGATAAGATGTAACTGTTGATCATAACAATCTCTTAAATGCATGCAAGATTAAATATAGAAATTGATGGACAAGATTGAGGAGGGCTTTGTTGATGGTAGGATGATGAGCCATTCGAGTAGGGATTCAACCTCATCATCTGCTGCCAAATCCAAATCTACTACATCAGTGGCCTAGCCAACTTGGAAGAGTCTTCTTTGTTTCAGGAAACTGAGACGAAACTGCCCAAAGATAGCAGGTGGCGATATAATCATATTACATTAAATGGTCTTGCAAATCTGTTAATTGTAGGAATTATCTGAAAAACTTCAGAGGATCCAAAAGAGATGAGAGTATGATAATGTTGGCAAACGTTCCTAATTGACAAACAAAAAATCTTCTCCGTTGAATTAATCTGATCTTATTTTCAACAAAAAATAAATAATCTTGATCCTCAGATCTTTGCAACTGAGCAATCAAGGGCAAGGCTAATGCACAGAACTTTCCATGTGAGTTTGAAGAAGGCGTAAATTATATAGTATGCAAATTTACCTTAAATTTTTACAAGAGACTGCAAATCAAAATAAGACTGACAAAGCTGAACGGTCCAATAAAATTAAAGGCTTCGCTCAGACAGCAAAAGATAGTTAAGGGCCCACCAGAAGGGCATATATCAAATATAGTTGTGGGCCCCACTAAAAGATTGTGGGTCCCAGTGAAGGGCAAAGCTGGAAAGAAGAAGAAGACAGCGAAGAAGAGCGTCGCGGTGCAAATTTGCCACCTTGCATCTCCAAAGGGGTGAGGTTGCTGTAAGAGAGTTTCAGTTGGGGGCAAGGACCGGCTCCGTAGCCACAAGCATGTAACAAACCCTTTTGTTCCGCGCCATGCAAATGACAAATGGCGTTGAAGGAGAAAGTCCCTGAGAGAGCTTCCCGGCCTGTCCAATGCTGAACGTGAAGGTCTCAGAATCGT
This sequence comes from Warburgia ugandensis, assembly GCA_035236585.1. NCBI lineage: Eukaryota > Viridiplantae > Streptophyta > Magnoliopsida > Canellales > Canellaceae > Warburgia > Warburgia ugandensis. The sequence goes on along the minus strand of CP141127.1, from coordinate 11,061,639 downwards.
TCCCGTTATATAAGATGGCAGAAGAAGGATCCGCTGCTTTTGTCTTCTGCAGAGACTGTCTTTATGTCTTCGAAGGCCTGAAACAGAGGGAAAGAGACGCACCCACTTCCACTTTGAGAGGGTTGGTCAGTAAGGTAATTATAATGGGCTTCTTATAGAGGAAGAAGGAAAAGCAGCTCCTCTCCATCCTCCACCTGCAACTGCTGCTCGACTTTTACTTTCTCTTTATACAAGCATATCTGTTTCCGTCTCCTTCTGGAGACAATCATGGCGACCAACAGAGCCATCAGCCTGGAAGAGATCAAGAACGAGAATGTCGACCTCGTAAGTCCCCAATTCCTTTCTTAACTTTCTTCTCTTCAATTCAATTCAGTTTTCTGCTACAGCTCGTTAGTTTTCCCGCTTTTTGGGCAGTATCTCTTGATTTATAGTCGCTGGCAGAAACAGAGGATCATTGTGCTGTTCTCCGTGCTGAATTGTTTGTGCCCTGTTTTCCTCTGCTTTAAATCTTTTAGTTTTCCCTCCTTTCCTGCAATAGGATCCATTTTCTTTTTAGTTTTCTGTAATCTTTTCCTGTTCTTGTATCAAGCTAGCAGAGGAAGAAGATTGCTTCTTCGATCTTTATTTTATAAGATTTTGAATCTGTTTCTAGCAGCTTTTATCTGTGCTTCTCGTCTAGCTGTTTCGATATGTTCACACACGCACACACACACACTCTTTCTCTCTCCATACTTTCGAGAATGTCAAGTTTCTAGCTTAGTGTATGACTCTTCGAGCTGAGAAGGGTGGATAGATCTGATCGTGGTTGTTTCACATCTGCTAAATCGTGGGGCTTGATGTTAATCTGTACAGGAGCGGATCCCCGTCGAGGAAGTATTCGAACAGTTGAAATGTACAAAGGGCGGTCTCACTTTCGAAGAAGGAGAGCAACGGCTCCAAATCTTTGGTCCAAACAAGCTAGAGGAGAAAAAGGTAAAAAGATAAGTTAGTTAGAGGGGCGTCATGCCTAATTTCTACGGGTGGCAAAAAGGACTTTTATTTCTTTTCTTACAGAATGAATTTACTATGGAAACAGGAGAGCAAGCTCCTCAAGTTCTTGGGTTTCATGTGGAATCCCTTATCATGGGTCATGGAAATCGCTGCTATAATGGCTATTGCCTTGGCCAACGGAGGGGTAATCAATAATTCATCACCCTTTATCTCTTAACTTATTATTTTCTTTATTTGATTATTAGTCATTAACTGGGAGGAAATGAATTTATGATGAAGGGCAAACCTCCGGATTGGCAAGACTTCGTCGGTATCATGGTCTTGCTGATCATCAACTCAACCATCAGCTTTATTGAAGAGAACAACGCTGGAAACGCAGCAGCAGCTCTTATGGCCGGTCTTGCTCCTCAGACCAAGGTAACTAGCTAACTAATTAACTATACTTTTTCAGAGAAAGTGAAAAATCAGCTCCTCTCGTCACAAGGTTTCTCCAGTCTGCTTCAATGTCCAATCTCTTGATGGGACTCCACCAGATCATCGTGGAGATTTTCTTACTGTTCAGCTGCTGTTATTACTATTTCCTGATTATGTGTTTTGCATGGTGCAACCACTTGACTGTAGGTCCTTAGAGACGGAAGATGGAGCGAGAAAGACGCTGCAATCCTGGTACCAGGAGATGTAATTAGCATCAAGCTAGGTGACATTGTCCCAGCTGATGCTCGTCTTCTCGAGGGCGATCCTCTGAAGATCGACCAGTCTGCTCTCACTGGTGAATCCCTCCCTGTAACCAAGAATCCAGGCGATGAAGTCTTCTCCGGCTCCACTTGCAAGCAAGGGGAAATCGAGGCGGTTGTAATTGCCACTGGCGTCCACACCTTCTTTGGAAAAGCAGCTCACCTTGTTGACAGCACCAACCAAGTTGGACATTTCCAGAAGGTCCTTACCGCCATTGGTAACTTCTGTATCTGTTCGATCGCTATTGGCATGCTTGTGGAGATCATCGTCATGTACCCAATCCAGCACCGGCGATACAGAGATGGAATTGATAACTTGCTAGTTTTACTCATCGGAGGGATTCCCATTGCCATGCCCACTGTTCTGTCGGTTACCATGGCTATTGGTTCTCATCGCTTGTCAGAACAAGGAGCCATCACGAAAAGAATGACTGCCATTGAGGAGATGGCTGGCATGGATGTTCTGTGCAGTGACAAGACTGGGACTCTCACTCTTAACAAGCTGACAGTCGATAAGAACATGATTGAGGTGAGATTCTTTGATTTTGGAGGAACTGTGGATGGTTGAGAGTAATTTGTATGGATCGATGATGACAGGATTGAGACTGTCTTTCTTGTAGGTGTTCGTAAAGGACATGGACAAGGATACCGTGGTTTTGATTTCCGCCAGAGCCTCGCGAGTGGAGAACCAGGACGCCATCGATGCTTCAATTGTTGGAATGTTGGCCGATCCTAAGGAGGTATGATTACAACTAGATTGATTCCCCCTCTAGCTAGTTTCTTAAAATTTTCAGGGTATATAGTTTATCGGGTGGGGAAGACACCCATAACGGATTCCAGAATAAGCGGATCTTCTCATTGCAATTAGCGGGCGGTGGGCGCCATTTTTGTAAATTAAGGTGGTCATTGTTTCGGTTGGCATTTCGGCCTAAACAATACGATATCAACAACCATGATTCCATTGGGATGCATCCAATTAGAGGTCTACCATCAAGTAGGACCCACTTTACTAGGTTGAAGCTATTCCCAAGCTGGTTGCATGCCACGTTAGAGGTGATAGCATTCAATCAATTTGGCTATGTGATATTTTCTTCACACCCTATCATATTTCTTTATCATTGTTAGTCTACAAGGTGGACAAGAGTGGTTCAGTTCATTAATATTTCTTCTCTTTAACCATCGTATTTCGTTTGCGACAAAGTTAATAAAAATAGAAATACAAAATCCATTTTGTTTAGGCACGAGCGGGAATCCAAGAGATGCACTTCCTTCCCTTCAACCCTGTCGATAAACGAACAGCTATCACCTACATCGACACCTCTGATGGTTCATGGCATCGCGCGAGCAAGGGAGCACCAGAACAGGTGAGCCTCCTCTACTTTGTCTTTGGAAGCCCAGGAGTGTTCTTCCCATATTGGTACTAACCATCCATTACTCTTTTCTATGATGCAGATCATTGAGCTGTGCAACCTCAAGGGAGATGCTGCGAACAAAGTCCATGCCATTATCGACAAGTTCGCCGATCGGGGCCTTCGTTCATTGGGGGTTGCTAGACAGGTTGGTTTTCAAGGAATATATGCATATTGGAAGTGAGTTTCCGATCACATTGAAACAACCCAAACAACTGACCTCTGTGACGTTGCCTTCTTAGACAATTCCCGAAAAAACCAAGGAGAGTGCTGGAGAACCATGGCAGTTTGTGGGTCTTTTGCCTCTGTTCGACCCTCCAAGGCATGATAGTGCTGAGACAATTCGCCGAGCTCTCAACCTCGGTGTCAATGTCAAGATGATAACTGGTGATCAGCTTGCCATTGGTAAGGAGACCGGCCGCAGGTTGGGCATGGGCACCAACATGTACCCGTCTTCTACCCTTCTCGGCCAAAACAAGGATGAGTCAATCGCCTCCATTCCAGTTGAAGAGCTCATTGAGAAAGCCGACGGCTTTGCTGGAGTCTTCCCCGAGCACAAGTATGAGATTGTCAAGAAGCTACAAGAGAGGAATCACATCTGTGGTATGACTGGAGATGGTGTCAACGATGCACCGGCACTTAAGAAGGCAGATATAGGTAAGAAAATATTCTTCTTCTTTCTAATTACATAAACCATGTCCGTTACCTGGTGGTATTCCACAAGTTCAATGGCCTTGATCACATACACGTGCCAAGTGGAATGTTGGGTCTCATGCTAGATGCCCGACCTGACTGCTGGTTGGCTGTCTAAAACCTTAACATATGTGTTCATGATATGACCTTATATGACTGGAACAAAGTGTTAAATTCAAATATTTGTCTCCTTATTACATATGTCAATGACCGACCTCCCTACTAGGTAGCTTTTTAAAAATCTTAAGTAGTAGATGGGTTCATTATATGAGATTATCTGATTGGAAGAAAGTGTTGATTTCAAGCTACTATCTTCCTATTATCTATGTTAATCTATGATCCTCCTCTTATTATAGGTATCGCTGTAGCGGATGCCACTGATGCAGCTCGGAGTGCTTCTGATATCGTCTTGACTGAACCCGGCCTGAGCGTCATCGTTAGTGCAGTTCTAACCAGTAGAGCCATCTTCCAGAGGATGAAGAACTACACCATTTATGCAGTTTCCATCACCATCAGAATTGTGTTGGGTTTCATGCTTATCGCTCTTATCTGGAAGTTTGACTTCTCTCCCTTCATGGTGTTGATCATTGCCGTCCTTAATGATGGAACTATAATGACAATCTCTAAGGATAGAGTGAAGCCTTCGCCTTTGCCTGACTCGTGGAAGCTGAAGGAGATATTTGCCACTGGCATTGTCCTTGGAACTTACCTTGCCATTATGACCGTCATCTTCTTCTGGGCTATTCACGACTCTGATTTCTTCCCTGTAAGCTGTGTTCATTTGTCTCCCTATTAACTACCAAAACTGTCAATATTTCCTAATACTAGTTCAATGAATGCAGGATAAATTTGGGGTGAGATCAATCAAGGATAACCTTGATGAGATGACCGCAGCTCTCTATCTCCAAGTGAGTATTGTGAGCCAGGCACTCATCTTTGTTACTCGTTCAAGGGGATGGTCATTCATTGAACGCCCAGGCATATTGCTCGTTGTTGCCTTTGCCATTGCCCAATTGGTGAGTGCATGGTATCACACGCATAATGCAATACAGTATTCGTATATGTAACCAAATAAAGCAAGTCTTCGAGTAACTGGAAATATTTTGAAAAGATCTCAAACTTTTCATGTCCCTGCTTTAGCTGTACAGGGTCTTACATTCTTCAAACTAAATGCAAAATTACCAAATTAATTCCCATTTAACCAACAAAACTAAAAGAATCCACTGAATATCCATGCTCCTCTCTAATTGTTTCCAGACTCTTGGTCTCTCTTAAAATTTTTAACATTTCTCACGCTAATTTGCTCTCGAATTCGAACTTTTTAACTGTTATATTAACTCGAAACTTACTGACGGGGGATTATTTGCTATATTATCTAGCTTGCCACACTTATTGCTGTTTATGCTAGCTGGGGCTTTGCAAGGATCCAAGGCATCGGATGGGGATGGGCTGGTGTCATCTGGCTTTACAGTATCATTTTCTACATACCCCTTGATATCCTCAAATTCTTGTGCCGCTATGCCTTGAGTGGCAAGGCCTGGGACAATATGATCGAGAAGAGGGTAAACTAGCTCTTGTAGTTATGGTTTCTTTGGTCATTCATGGTAAAAACGTTCATGCCCCGCTCACAAACTTTCACATTCCAGACGGCCTTCACCACAAAGAAGGATTACGGCAAGGGAGAGAGGGAGGCTCAGTGGGCCCTCGCTCAACGCACTCTCCATGGCCTCCAGCCCCCACAGGAGCAGGTTAATCTCTTCCAGGACAAGAACAACTACAGGGAATTATCTGAAATAGCTGAGCAGGCTAAGAGACGAGCTGAAGTGGCAAGGTACATTAGTTGAAATTGAGTCAATCGTAAAATGCCATCAATGTCATCCATTGATCAGAGAGAATCCCTTGATCTTAATCTTTTGACCAATGGCTTCTACATGGACAGTTGACAAACCTTTTAAACAGTTCTCGTTGGAGGTGAATACTTCTTGATCAATGGTTATGTTCTGTTGGGCCATCCGAATTGCCCGCATAACCTAGTCGGGGACCCCATTATACAAGAAAGAGAATAGACTTGTGCTTCATTTGAAGTACCAAGCTATTGCTTGCAGACGTGCTTTAGGTGCATGCTATCTCTCTGGGGATAAGAAGATGTGAAAAAATCAGCCATGGATAATGCTCTTAACCCCGCTATTAACATTCTAAAGCATGGACAAAACTACACACAGCTAACGTTTTAGTCTACTTGATCTATGCTTACTAATAATCTCACCACATTTACTACTGCCAACTATTTTTCATTTCCATGTCAAAGAGGCTGATGTTGGTTTTAACTTGTGGGTGGTCGTAGGCTAAGGGAACTTCACACCCTTAAGGGGCATGTGGAATCAGTGGTGAAGCTGAAGGGATTGGATATCGAGACCATTCAACAGCACTACACTGTTTGAGTGCAATGAGAATAGATTGAAAGGTAGAGAATGTTTGGCTGGGGAAAATAGCGAGGATGTTATTTTGTTTTTCCGGTTCTTCTTTTTCTTAGGGGACGTAAGTTGGAAATAATCACAAAGTAATCGACTTAGATCACCGATGGATGGAGAGAGAGAGCAAAAAAGGCATCGGCGCTGATCCAGCAAAAAAAAAATTCATTTCAAACCGGTGGGGCTGATGATATTTGTTGAAGTTATCATTAATCTTTTTCAATATATACCTCTATCTTTTCCCCTATTTTCCAGTATCACCGTCTGTTCTTCTCTCTTTGAGTATTTCTGTTGCAAGGATATTTCTCCATCCAACATTACTTCAGCAATAAAGACTCTTTTCCATCACTTTTTTCTTTTTCTTTTTTTGTGAAGCAGAACTTCTATGACGAATGCAGACTTTTTGCCTAAATATGGTGTGGATTGGTTGAATTAATGGAGGCATTTTTTGTTTAATCAGCTTTTTGGGTTCTTGATGATTACTTTGGTAACTTCAGTTGTTATCACTGAAAGAAAAAGGAGAAACACACATACGAAAATAAAAAACTTGCCTTTCTATTGGACCTCGAGATAGGAAAGCATATCCGAGTTCCAGTTAGTCTTTGTTATATGCATTAACAATTTGATGATCTTATCCATTCAACTTCTCTGTGACATCATGCTTCAAATCTTCACACTTTGGGTTAGGCTTGTAATGGATGTCTAGAGATTTAGAAGGCAAACCAAATTTTACTGACATTTCCTCTAAAGAAAGCTTGGTACAGTCAGCAGGTAACAACCTTCACTGGGTCAAAGGTTTGAGGTGGCACTTACCCTTATTAAAGAGATTTCAAGTACATTTCAAGAATTAAAATAATATGTTGGTAGATAATTTGCTTTGAAATTCTTTGATGTACCAAAAGAAACACATAGAGTTAAGGCACTTTACCCCTTAAAGAGGTTAGCTTTAGAATTGTTGGTTGTATCAAAAGAAAAAATAGGGTTAGGATTGTATACGGTATAAGATATCAGGGGCATGGACAATCTATGAAAGAGGCTTAGAAGATGGGTGATCACTGAAAATAGATGAGCACGTATGCTAAGGCTTACTTGTTCAATGGTTAGATCCATTTCTTTGTTACGCATCTTTTAGATAAACAATAGATTAAACTTTCTCTTTGACTTGTGGAGGCATTGTCAATAAGCATAGACCATTGCCTTTGACTTTTGAACTATGCCTTTCAACAGTTAAAAATTGGACATGCAAGAATTATTAGACATGGTTAAATTTGTGCATACTACAATGAGGTCCTAGATAAATGATTTGAGATAGTGGGTGTTGATTATTTTTCACAAGTGCACGGGCTTTTGTAGAACAACTTATGCAAGCACAAGTCGATCCCATTGAAACTTGACTTAAAAATTTAGAGTCTAAATAAAATTTAATTGACCAAAAATTAAGATCACCCATAACATTCTCTGATGTCTCATGCATCAATCCTATTCACGAATTTTCTTAATTTTTTCAAATTAAAATACCAAAGCAACACCTCTTAATGTGTCAGCAAGTGAGAGAGGGTTACTAGAAAAGAAGAAGGCAACTAAGATAGTCATATGTGGCCACAAGCGTGTGACACTAGCTAAGCAGTTATCTTATCACTGTTCACAATTCAAGACTAATCCACTCTATATTTACAATCCAGGAACATTCAAAATCCGCAGAGATTTCATTAACTTTGGCTATTGATTTCTTCTACTTTCTGATAGAATTTTTCAATGAAACTTGGTACCTAGAATAATTTGATGTCAACAAATTCAATTGTATGGCTAGGTTTCAAATCAAGATGGTAGAAATTAAGATATTTAATCATAAACAAAGGTTATTCACCAATTGTATAATAGTACCTTTCAAGATTATTTAATAAATATAAACAAATTCGACCACTAAATCTCAAAATAATTTATATGAAACTCTTTCTAACTCAAATAAAAATATAAGCAAAGGATTAGATTCATTCAAAAACTCATCAAATAAACTAAACTAAAGGTGCAAAACTTTAAGTCACTGTTACTGTTCATGCAAATAGTAGCAAGTAGCTAACTTTAATCAAATCAAGTTACAAAATTTGTAATGAAAATTGAAAATCAAATACCTAAGTCTTCTTTCCCTTGATGCCTTTTATCAAATGAACCAAATTTCACAGATTTTTGTCAAGTATCGAAGCAGGAACCGACGTGCAAAGTACCCCAATTCACCAGCCCACGTGTGCACTGTTCATCTTCTTTAACCTCCGTTTTTCTCTGAATTTTCAAGCTTTTTTTTTTTCACTCCATCTTCAATTTGGTATTTATAGATGATGAGAAATTGGTTTGAATTCAACCTTTTGTAATTTCCTCCTCCATTCTCTTTCTTTTTCTTCAAAGAATTCTAAATCAACTAAATTTCCTAATTTTACCTTAGTTCTTTATAAGGGAACTATTTCCTCTTCATCCTTTTCACTTTCCATCATTAAACATAAAATCCCGTAGCATTCTTTACTCTCTTGTACTCATGCTTTAATTTGATGCTTGAGGATTGGTCCTTGATTTTGATCTAGTAATCTAGATTGATCTTAGTCGTCCATTTTAATCTAAGCTTGATCAGAGATCTAGGATGTTGATTGATTTGATCTAACTGCATGGATATCTACCACTTAAAAAACAAAGAAAATAACCTAATTAATATTATACAATATTCGACTTTACACATACTTACCTCGTATCATCATCTAACCTTAAAATTTTACCAAATTAAGGTTAGATTATAAAATTGTCAAATGACATATTTTTCATATAAATTTCTAAATAATATCTTAAAAATATATCAAAAGTCATGCTAAATGAGGGTAATTTATGCAATAATGGACTTTTAACACCCCTCCAAACCAGCATTTTGCTAGTCTAGAGTAAAATATGCAAAAATCAAATAACAAAATTAATACAAATTGCCACTTTCATAAGTACTTACGATTGCATTTAGCATATACAACAAGTTCTTAAACTCTTAGGTTACCTCTAGTGAATGAGTTAAGCCTCATGTGGGTTTGCAATGAATATACCCACAAAATTTTAAAAATTATTTTCAAGTCAATTTTCACTTTTTTTCAGAGAATTATCTTCAATAAATCTATCAACTTTAGCAAACTAATAAAAATGAATTCAAAACCCTACCCATATGCTAAATACATTCTAATTAAGCTCATGGCTTATAATGTATGTGTGCATAGTCCACATATTGAATAATCTTTATCTCTAAAAGACTATAACTTTTGAACTCCATCTAAAATATGTTTTGACCTTAATCTCACTAATGGCATACACTCAGAAATAAAACTCTCAAATAAGTGATTCAAATCATATCTTTCTTTTAAATATATGAGTAGAGTCAATAAAAGTAAATTTATCTCATATATACTTATGAAGGAACTAAAGTTATTAAGGAATTTAATTTTGATCTCTTTAGAAATAATAAGATGTCATTATCTTTGAACTTTTAGACATGTTATTCTTCAAATCTTATCTTTTCATATCCTCATCAATATTATATCCATCCTAAAATCAATAGGTCTTCAATTATGACGAAACGTAGGCTTATGACAAGGTTATAAAAAGAAAGGGCATAAATGATATTCAAAATTTCTTCAAAAATAAGCACAGGTCTTCTACTAAAATTGATAAATCTTTGCTTTACTTGTACTGAAGTGAATATATATTTTTTCACTTTTTTGCATTCTTCAAAGTCTTTTTTTTTATCAACATTTTTTCTTTCTTTTCAACACTTTTGAATCTCTTTGAAAAACATTTCTTTTCTTGATATTCACTTTTCTACTTTCATTGCAACTAAAAAGTATATATTCACTCATCTCTAACTTATCTTTTGAAGAAAATAGGTAATGGATAATTTATATTATGTTAATATAGGTAAAGGTAATTTGGGTGAGGAAAGAAAAGGCTTATATAAAAGGCTCAAATTGGCTAACCAGTGGTAAAAATACTCTTTTGAGTAGGCTTTATGTCTCTAAGTTAACAACAAAGATAGCCTAAATCTTTTTCTAGGTTTCGTATAATGTATCAGATTCAATGGTAATACTCTAATAATTTAGGTAATTAACCAAATTTAAAAATTATTGGGATCAAATTTTAGTTTAAGCACGCTAAAGAAAATTAGAAACATTTATAACCTTTAAAAAAGAATGAATGACTCTAAAATTCACTTAGGTTATAGGTCTCCACTTAATTTCTTCAGGATCTCTAAGTTATAACTACTTATCAATCTAGACTATGTATATGCAATTGTGTACAGATGTGATCTAAAACTTTGCTTTCATAGAATAATTTAGAAAAATGAGTAAAATAATGAATTAATCATATACAATTTCATTAATGTTAAGTGTTAAATTTTGGTCAAAATAACCCTAATTTAGTATTCAATTAGATCATCTAAGCTATCAATTTTGAGATTTCACATAAAATATTTTATTTTAGCTCTAATTGGCCATCCAACCATTGAATTGCAAAATTTAACTGTTGGATGATGATCAGAGCTAATCAGAAGAGTAATGAATGGTTTAGATGATTTTAATTTGGTCATGTGCATTGCATATCAATCAGATCAGATTGGATGATCCAGATCAAGTCAGATGGATTAGATCAAGATGAGGAAGCATTCTAAAATGAGAAGAGGAATTCAAACTCCTTTGGAAGATCTATAAATATGGGAGAATCTTGAAGAAAAGGAGTTTTGGCAAGGTTGGGCTAGTGGTGGACCCCGCTCCCTCTTCATCTCTCACTTCTCCACCTCTCACGTATCTCTCTACCCTCTCTCCTACGACTCTCTCTCTCTATCCCTCATCTCTTCCATGTTCTTCCCCCTTCTACCACTTCTCTCTTTTTCTCTCATCTCCATGCCCTCTTCCATTAGGCTAGATCACGTAGGAGGCAGGCAAGACTGCACCTGCCTCTCACCTCCTTTATGTCGCCCTTCTCTCACTCACTCCTCTCTTCTCACGATCCCGCACTGACCTTGTGATGACCCAAGTTTTTAAAATACATTTTCATAAATATTTACAAAGGTAGGGCCCTGAATTTGAAACTATTTTAAAAATACAAATAAGTAAAACATATTTTCTTTGAAATTAATTTGTCAAAAACCTAAGTGTCACCTCAAATTACTTATCATACATATATTTTTTTGTATAAAATAAAATTTCTATCAATTATCAATAGAAGTACTTTTATTAAAATCAAGATCGATCCAGTGGTTCACTTACATAGCCCCGTTAGTCATTACATACCTTGTCCAAATATTATAATCCAAATTACAAATAAATCAATACAATCTTTCTCAGAGTAAATACCCTAAGTTGTAGTTCGGTGATTATTATCCACAAGTCTTGAGCTTTCAATCTTCCTTAATTGTATCTAAGATATTATAAATATTCAAACATTTACAATATCTTAATAAGCTATGCTTGATATGGGATTTAAGAAATATGTTCAATATATCTCAAAATCAACAGTTCATTATATCCATGATATAAATCAATTTATACAATTGGATAACCATTTTATCCTTCACTCATCATATGAATTATATGTATATATTACATATAAATAAAACCACTGAAAATCATGAATATAGTCAATATCATCAATAATATCTCATTTCCAAACTGATTTCAATATTAACATTAGGTATAATCATACCGTATTGGGAATCATCCTCTAATACAACATCGGTAATAACTTTTACCAGGAATCTCCATCTTATCATGCCACAATATAAGGCATCTCATCATGCCATAATATAAGGCATCCCATCATGCCATAATATAGGCATCCCATCATGCCATAATCAATTGTATCATAATGCAAAATATCAAAGAACTATCATGCTCGCAATCTCAATCCGTGCAGTGCACCCAGATAACTACAGAATACTCCACTGTTACTGCAGTGGAAAATACAAATCCATGTTCGTATAGGGAGAACCATGGCTATCACAATGGCGGCCTTCTCATAATTGCCCCACCCAACGTTTTGCCTCTCTTTGAGCATGTTATCATCATCATAATCAGTTTTGAAGAGCGGTGGCCAAACCCTCATAACTCTCTTAGCATTGATATCCCCAAGCATAAGCTTGTCTTAAAACAAAACCACAAGCTTCCATACTTGTATGAAAATTATTATTTCATACTTATAGACTGTGTGTCTGGTTATAATAGGACATTCCTATAACTTATTTCCTTATGATTTGGGGGTCCAACTTATATAGTTCAAATCATCTCGTTCTACCCATTAAGTAATTTCATAATTACTTAATCAATCCCTTTGTATTCATTTCAACATCATTTATTGTCTTAAGTATTTTCATAATTACTTAATCAATCCCTTTGTATTCACTTCAACATCATTTGTTGATTCATAACAATTCCAAGGCAATTATAATCAAAACTCATTTATTAGGATAAGATCATTTGTAAAATACATGTGTCTTATATAATGAATATATTCTTAAGGTCCACTTACCTTTACTTTCAACCATCCATCTTCTCATTGATCTTGATCATCATATCCTTCATGTATCTGTCAAATCATATATATATATATATATATATATGTAGTCATTCCTCAACTCATTTATATTTCCTAATTATTCTTTTGATCATCCTTACATAGGATGATTTAGATCTTGTTCCTTGGATCATATTGATCAAGGGTCTAATCTATTGATCTACATAAATACCAATTCAAAAACACACATACTAATACAATTTATGTCTCTTATTATTCTTTATCATTCAAGATCTCCCTCTGAATCTTGTTTAATCTTTTATTACCTTAATTATCATTTTTTATTAGGATTAAATAGTTTACTATCCTTTTATAATCTTATTATTATTCAATCAGTTAATGTCTTATTGGTTGAAGATCGTTTATTTCTTTCCTAACACAAGAAAGCTCCTCCTTATTTCAAAATTGACTAAGGCTTACCAATTAAAAGCTACTCACATAGTGGTTAATTCAATCCTCATGTAAGAAAGCATTTAGACCTCACAAACATCGTCAGAAGGTGGGGGAAGAGCAAGGCTCTATTAGAGAACCCCCTTAACCATCATGTTCAAGTGACCTTAACTCAACCTTCATAAAGTTCCTATGAGCATTAAATCCTAAGTACTCTTGCTATTTGATTTTAATTAAATCCATAAACATTTCAAATCTCATTCATGGGATTTATTATTCTCCTAATTTTGGCCAAGGAAATGATATTCCTTATATTGTCCCACTAACTATAGCCCTTACTATCATTAAGTCCATGTCTATATTCATTGTAAATGTTCATCAATATCTATTTTCATTTAATTACATTTTTCTTGTAATTTGCATAACATGAACAATTAAAGCGTAAATAAATAAATCTAACAATTAAATCTACTAAGCACATAAAAGAATATTTACAATAGAACTTAATAATTCACATGCTCATTTGAATACATCATATTTATTCATTTTGATCAAATGATCATATTCTGATTTCTATTCATTTTTCATCCCATTAATGGTTTAGATCTTGATCTTTCATTTTTATTCAGATCTATCACATTTTCTTAATGTGATATCATCACGAGATCATTTATGCATCTCATCATATGATTTGATCTTTCTTGATCTAACCGATTAAGAAGATCTTAAGTTCATTTATCCAAATCAAAGGCATAGATTTTAATCTATCCCAAATGAGCCACACCAGGTCATTCATTTCTCATGATCTTATCACTAGATTATCATCCATACTATTTTATAGTTTTTTATCATGTTAGATTAGTCAGATCAAGTAAATCCATGATTATTTTTAAGATTTCTCTTCCATTACGGTTAAATTTCTTAATTCATCCCATATCAGTCACATCTAACTCTTGATTCCAAATTCCCTCATCACTAGATCACTGATGGATCAGAAATCCGAGGTCTGATCATGTTAGATTTGACTGATCTTGAGAATTAGTACCTCTTTTTGTAATTTATAGATTTTTACAATGAATAACATATAAATTTTATGTCTTCATTAGATTCTACTCTTTACCAAGAATCTAGAGCTTCTTTTTTATCTTGATTTGGAGTTAAAATGAGCTCTGAATTGCATTTTTAAGATTTCAAATCAAAACAAGGGGCTCAGATTCAATTTGGTTTTCCCAGATTGACGGGTTGATCAGCGGCCTGTATCCGCCTCGTTCCACCGGTGATAGCCGATGTACGGGGTGGGTGACTTGGAATAGCCGAGACGGTCCAATCTAGACCATCAAATAAGCTTTTCCCTATATCTGAACAATCCAACATCTTAGATTTTATCCCCTAGGATTTTGAGATCCTCTAAATCCATCCAACGGCTCAAAATCTTTAAAAATTTAGGTTTTATAGGTGTTTTCCACCTTGTTCACTGGTATTGGATTCACTGGAAAATTCTACCTAGAAAATCCATTCTGGTGATCCTCAGGCCTGAAAAACTACTAAAATGTTTACAAGGAGAAGAGTGGAACCTACCTGAAGTGTCCAGTGATGAGAAGAACGCCGAAATAATAAAAAACTTCACCAAAAAAAGAACTCTGCCAAAGTTAATGTTTTTCTAGGACGGGCCAGACAGATCTGGGAGAATATTCCCCTCGGGTGCGTCTGCAGATGCGCTTTGTGGTTGTAAAGGGAAAAGAGAGAAAAAAAAAAAAAAAAAGGAAAGAAGAGAGAAAATGAAGGAAAGAGGGGAGAGTCCAGAGAGTTCGCTCAATTTCGTGCAGCCTATAGGAGGGGTATTTATAGGGTTGTTTTTGCATTATTTTAATTAAAATTTTAATTATTTTCATTTTAAATGATTTTTTACTTTTCTTATAAAATTAAATGCCTATTTCTCATCATGTTTATTCTTCATCATTGATATTCCCTGAGCTGACTATCCACCAGCTTACCTAACTTTTGTGGACCCCACACAAAAGTGAAATGACCATTTAACCTTTATGGGTAAATGTAAATTTACAAAAATTATGAAAAATAGAAATTTTTCACCCAAGCTCAGATTTCGGCATGCTTACAGTCATTGTGACTAATTTTTCTTGAATGATTCCACATATCTATGTTTCAAAACCTAATTCTTTTTCTAAAAATTAATATTATATTAAATATAATATTCCACCTCGATTCTTTGAAGTTCATTTTAAAAATATCATATATCTCTTTTACTCCCATACTATACATAAGTATATAGTTTGATCATAAAATACATATTTATTTCAAGAAAACAGGACTTATCCAATGGTTCACTTATACAGCCCCTATAAACATTATATTAAATGTCCAATATCACAAATCAAATGACTAACTACACAATACAAAAACTTTATTAAAGTGTATACCTGAGCGTAGAAGTATGGATTGTTGTATTCCTCTTATTGTGTACATCTTCTCCTGTCTATTTGTATCTGAGATATTGTAAACATAAAACATTTACAATATCTCAGCAAGTTATGCTTAATATGGAAGTTTAAGAAGCATGTTAAATTTAAATATGAATTAAATAATTTGCATTATTCATAATATTCATTCTCATAATATTTATATTGACTTGAATTTACAATATGTTTCATAATTCATTTATCCATTATTAAGCCAAGTATCAACATGTTTTATAGTCTAATAATCAATTATTAGCATGTTTCATAAATATCAATAATCCATTAATAAATCAAGTATTTACAATTATCATTTATCATTTAAATAAGATAATCCAATTCCACAAACCATACTCTGCATATCAGTTGTACCCATACATCTACCCTTATGAAAACTTATATGAAACTACGCCCTCAATCATATACATATAGCATTTATCCACTTCTATGGAAATTGTTAAAAGACATACAAAATTTTAATATACTCAATAAATATCAAAATCAACATTCCCATACTATATTGGGTTTCAGAATCATACCCCTCATCATGTGGGGTTCATAATCATCCAGCCTCTCCTGGTATATCAATATAATCCTCATGCCACTCACTATACGGGGTCCACAATCCTCCAGCCACCACTTGGATAACCATACAAGGCATTCATGCCACATGATATAAGGCATCTCATAATGCCATCATATAAGCACCATATTGCATCAAAATATATGGACTACTATGCATCGCAGCCCAAATCCATAACAGCATGCTTAGATGTCGCATAGGTACTCCATTAATACCAAGGTAGAAAAATACAATATCCATGTCCGTATGGGGGACCATGGCTGTTAGTGGCTGGCCTTCCCATAATTGCCCCACCCGTCATTTAGCCTCACAAAGGGCATGGTATCCATCATATCATCAATTTTGGAGAGCGGGTGTCCAAACCCTCATAACTCCCCTAGCATAGTATCCCCAAGCACATGCCTGTCTAAAACAAACCTCTCAGACTTCCACGCCTGGATATAAAATAACAATAATAACATACGATTTGCTTATTTATAAGTATATGTAAAAAGTTTCATAAAAGAATAACATCCTCACTTATTATGTAATAATCCAGCAAGGATGTATGCTATAAACCTATACTCATACACTACAAATACTGACATGGTACTCATGTACTATAAACATAATTTCACAATTCACATACATGATATACAAGTCATAAGCATCAATTATAACATGCAATTCTTTTAATTAACATTATTTTCATCATTTCTCTTTAAAGCATGTCGAATACCAATCATACCATTTTAGTTTCATAACATCCATAATCAGAAATAAGATCATGTTTAGAACATGCACCTTATTATTTAGACGTGCTGTCTTAAATTTCCACCTACCTCGTATGACGCATTTATCCAATTCCACTAGCTTTAATTGCCCTCTTCTCCATGATCATCCCCGCGTGCTTCCATCTATACAATGCATACCATTCTTTTATCAATATGTTTGCATACACATAGATATTTTGGTTTAATTCTGATTTAATGATCTGATCCTACATCCTCTGTATTTGATTGTAAACTTAGAGTCGTGATCACATAGTTGAGGTCCTTGTTTCTCATTCTATTTAGTTCATTTCAAGTCTAAATAACCAATTCTCAACCCTAGACCAAGACGTTCCTATAATTTTTCCCTGATTAGTACTGTCAACTCTAATCAAAGATCCAACAGTTGATCAGGGTTCTAATCAATCTTGGGTAGTCACAATTTTTTGGAAATTATAAGCGTTTTGATCATAATTTTAAGAATTTGATGCAATCTAAAGCACGGATCATAAATATTGGATCTTTACATGAGATTAAAACTCATGCGAGTTGATCAAGGTTTTTGTCGATCTCTGTCCTTAGATTAGGGTTGAGATCGACAATTGGATTTATGTGAACCTCTCAGTTTAGTGTTTTTCATCAGATTATAGTGTCAAATCATCTCTTTATAAATGATCCACCTATTAAGATTGGCTAAAGATGGTTGGATCTACTTTCCATAGTGATTCGACTACTAAGATCTATTGTAATCGGTCAGATCTAGCTGATTTAAGAGCGCACAGTGATTGGATGGACCACTCACCACCTCAAATTGATGATCAGAGCATTAACAGAGTGGTTAGAGCTCTAATCCGTTACTAATCCTTACAATATGTGGGGAAATCAATATAGGTATGATGTTTCAACACAAATCAGGGCTTGGATCATCCTATTACAGATGATCTGACTATCACAATCCATTCAAAACATCGCATCTATCTTCTACAGATGATCCGACAACTAGGGTTATTCGAATTGTTGTATATTGCATTGGATTTGATGATCAAAACTCAGGTAAGGATTCTCAGAGTTCTGATCGATCTCCATAACCCTTGAGATCAACATGAAATCTCTATTTTCTCTCCAAAACCTTAGATTTACATGATTATCCTAAAAAGAAGTAAACAATCAAGACAAATCAAGGTCAAAATGAAAATGGGTTTACAGAAAACCTACTGCGTTGTGATAAACATTCCCAATCACTGCTGGAGAACATGCATCTCCCTAAAACTTTTCGGTAACCTTTCGCAAGTGTATTATTCCGCTCAAAATCCGGGGTTGTTTCTTGTCTGATCACAATGAGACCAAAGTGGTTTCATCATTTCTTTATGCTGGACAAAGTGATCGGCTCGGATCAATGATCGGAGCCTGCATCATCTCCGGCAACTCCTGCGCCTCAAGTGATACTAAAACCCTCTGTTTCTTCTACTCACTGGTGCGACTGATTGCCCCGGCGAGCTTCCTCTCTCCTTCATCTTTCTTCTCTCTACTCTTCCCTCTCTTCTTCTCCCTTTCCTTCCTCTTCCTTCTTCTCCTTCTTCCCCCTCGTCTTTTCTCTTTCTTTCTCTCCCCATTGTGTTTCCATCAGGTTTTGGGAATAGTTTAACGTCTGTTCTCTCTTTTCGTTTAAGTGGGGGGTTGGGCGGGCAGTGCCATTATCAAAATGTCCCCCTTTTACTTATTTTAATAATTTCCTTTTAATTATTTAGAAGGGAAATTATGATGTTTTCTCATTATTCAACACGTTATGACTTTAATCAAATAGCCCTGACTCCAAAGTCCCATAACTTCCTCATTCGGACTCCATTTTCAGCGTTCTCTGGATCGTTGGATTCCATTTTCTAAGTAGAATCTAACTATTTATGTTTCAATTCTTAATTATAATTCCATAAAAGGTTATTCTCTTAGAAAACTCATACCTTGATCATGCAATAGTACAATTTTGGGGTTGTTACACTCTTTCTCCATTCTCTCCCTCGTCTCTTGTCACTACCCCAATTCCCTTGCTCCTCTCTTCTTTACGGGTTCCCTAACTCCTGTAACCTTTCACCAACTAGATCAAGATCACAGCATCGGACCAGTCATCCCCCCACTTCCATTGTTTCTCCCTCACTCCCATCTTTACCAGTTCTCATTCACAAACCTATTGCCCATCTTCCATTCTTCATTCTCTCCATTCCCTCTCTCACCACTACCCAACACCCTTTGTTTCACCAACCAGACCCCTCTTCTTCCCTCTCTCTCTCTCTCTCTCTCTCTCTCTCTCTCTCTCTCTCTCTCTCTCTCTCTCTCTCTCTCTCTCTCTCTCTCTCTCTCTCTCTCTCTCTCTCTCTCTCTCTCTCTCTCTCTCTCTCTCTCTCTCTCTCTCTCTCTCTCTCTCTCTCTCTCTCTCTCTCCTAACCAACTAGTATCTCCACCAAACACAACACTAGTTGTTTTCCATAGAGTGTGAAAATTAATTAGTAAGAGCACCTTACCCTACCAGATCAAGTGTAGATTTCATCACCACTTCTTGGCCCACCTAGGATAATCACCTCAAGCACGCCACCTAACCATTCATATTAATTAAAAATCAATTAGAAGAGACCCATAAGGTCATCACATGCTCTTAGGACCCTCTTAATAGATCATGATCTTTTGTCACTCTAGTGGCTTCTAATCATTGTGGTTATAGTAGGTGTCTTAAAATCCAAGTGATCTTTCCTTCTGTTGACGTCCGTTGAGATCTAAATGCCTCTTGACTCTAGGACTGTATTAACCACTCTATAGCAGAACATAACTGGTAAGCAATAGTCCACTCTGAAAGAGAGGAGAAGCGTTAGATTAGGCTAATTAAAGCTTCGTCCCCACATAAAATCAAGAAAATCAATATATTTGTGCTTGTTAGCCTTAAGGGATTGCTTAATTGTGTCCTTGACTGTGCATCATTCTAGGCATTTAGGTTGCATCATTTAGGATAGTCCTCTTCTAAAAAACAAAAATCAAAATCAAAACACAAAAATAAAAATAAAAAAACAAAAACAAAAAGATATTTCATTGTATGCCCTTTTGGATACACGACAAAACCAGTAGGTTAGTCAAGTATGACCAAAAAGACATACCACCAATGGCTAATCAACGATCAAGGGGTAACTCACACCATGGTAGTTTCAGAGGTAATCAAGGCCCTCCACTCATCATGAATGAGGACCCACCACCTCTAATTGATAATGAATATCAACCTCCACCAAGGAGAAATAATCATCAACAAAGAAATTGGAGAAGGAATGGAAACAAGGAATGGGACCAACAAAGTGACCATGGAGACAATGATGTTTATCAGAATCTTCATGGACAAACTTTAAGAGACTACCTGCAGCCTACACGCACTAGTACACCTTCTTATGTCATTCTCTCTCAAAATGGTGGTGCATTAGAACTAAAAACAGGACTAATCAAATTACTTCCCAAAATTTAGATAGTGAGAGTCCTTATTTGCACCTTATAGATTTTGATGAGGTATGTAGTACCCAAAAAACACAAAATGTAGGTCTAGATATTGTTAGGATGAAAAATTTTCCTTTCTCTTTAAAGGAAAAAGCAAAAATGTAGTTTAATACACTGCCAATAGGTTCCATAATGACCTAGAATGAAAAGACTAGGGAATTCTTGAAAATGTTTTTTCCTACGTATAAAACAAATACACTTCACCATAAAATAATGAACTTTACTTAGAAAGATAAATAATCATTCTACCAATGCTGGGAAAGGTTCAAAGATCTATTACTCACTAGCCCACATCATAGCTATGAACCATGGCACATCATCAACTTCTTTTATTAAGGATCTTAATTCTGACATGCGCTAGTTTGTAGAGATGATGTGCAATGGTAACTTTCTAAATAAATAACCAAATGAGGCGGAGGAGTATTTGGAATGGCTAGCTGAAAGTGCACAAATTTGGGCTAACTCAGAAAGAGTAGAACATCCAAATAGACCTAAGCCCATTACCACCTCTACTAGGGGAGGTATGTATGCCATGTTTGAAAAAGATGAAATCAATGTCAGAGTAGCAACCCTAGCTAGAAAAGTAGAAGCCACAGAAATGAAAAAGAAAAACTCAAATAACGATGAACACGTATGTAGCATTTGTGAAAGTACTGCACATCTTATTAGGAATGTCCCTCCATTCTAGCATTTCAAGATGTACTTCATGATCAGGCTAATGCACTTAACAATTATAAAAGACCTTTCTCCCCATAGTCAAAGACATATAATTCCAACTGGAGAAACCATCCAAATTTTAGTTGGAGAAATGGACCAACTACTAATGTCTCACAACTAGGCCCATACCACCATCAACAACCAAACCAAGGACTACTTGCTCCACCCTCATACCAATCTCATCAACCTCCTTCTTCTGGACCTTACTTGCCCCCACCTAAAGGGCCTGTAGAGGATAATCAACTCATTCAAAATCAGGAAAGAAAAATTTCTCAATTAGAAGTACAATTGAAACAAACTAACCAGTCTATTAAAGAAATAAAGAACATGATGAGTTAATGGATGCAAAGTATGGAAAAAGGAATGTTCCCAGCTCAACCACAAGCAAACCCTAAAGGTGTGCATGTGGTTAGCTAAACTACACCTAATGCATCATCAAGCTCTATCATGGAAGAGACTAAAGCTGTTACCATTCTTAAGAGTGGTAAAATAATTGAGAAAGATGAGCCCCAAAAAACTAAAAAGGTAGAAAAACATGCTAAAAATAAAGAAAAATCTAAAGAAAGGGATCCCACTCCACCTGTTAAGCCATGCCCATTCCTTGATTCATTTCCTCAAAAGTTGCGTCAAGTCACAAAGAGTACTACTAATGATGAGATTATGGAGATATTCGAGCAAGTCAAGATCAACATGCCGATCTTAGACACAATAAAAACAAATCCCATCATATGCCAAATTTTTAAAAGATTTATGCACAATCAAAAGGAAATTGAATGTACAAAAGAAGGCATTTGTAACTGAACAAGTAAGTTCAATTCTTCAACACCATACACCTCAGAAATACAAGGATCCACGTTGCCTCACTCTCACTTGCATCATTGGCATCCATAAGATTGACTAGGCTTTATTAGATCTTGGATCCAATGTAATTTGTTACCATATACAATCTATGTTCAGCTAGGACTAGGAGACCTCAAGTTAATATCCACTACACTTCAACTAGCTGATAGATCAATGGTAATACATAGGGGCATAAGAGAGGATGCGTTAGTCCTAATAGAGGAATTCTTTTTTCCAGTTGATTTCTTAGTTTTGGACACACAACCGGTGCTGAATGAGCAACGCAAAATTCCTGTCATCCTTGGACGTCCAATGCCCTCATAAACTATAAAAATTATGTCATGAAGCTTTCATTTGGTAAGATGACATTAGAATTGAACATCTTCAATATCTATAAGCAACCTGAAGAACCCACAGATGACATGTACTATGTCAATATGATAAATTCAATCATGTAAGATCATTTTTAGTCATCTTCCTTGTTGGACCCACTTGAGGCCTGTTTGGCCCATTTCAATGAGTTTAATGAGAATGCATTAATAGAGGAAGTTAATGCCCTCCTTGATTATGTACACCTTATGGATGCAAAAAAATAAAAACTGCATTTCGAGGAATTTTCATCGAGGGAGTCCACTCTCCTTCCATCATCAATGGAATGCCTTACAGAGCCTGAAATTCTAATTGAGCCTTGCAATGTAGAAGATGTACCTGAATGGGACCAACAGACCTTAACTAAACAACCATTAGATAAGAATTTCAGCCCACCTGCAATTTTTTCTGTGCCAATAACACAAAAAGAGAAAGAGTCCATTGATGTACTATCCTTACATCAACCAACTCTAAGGTACACACTAGAAGATAGTCATGGTTTAAGCAAAACCATGTTTCCTCCTCTATTAATAAAAGAACAACCTTTTTAGGAAGGGCAGAGTCGCTTATACCCCAATTTCAGGACAATGTAAGGGAAATGAAAAAAAATACATGGAATATGATGGTCATTATTATCCTTAAATTTGATTAGAAAAAGGACCATCTACTTCCATACAGTTCAATAGAATGCAAATTCATGGTAGTTCACTTCCTAATAGAGATTCCGCCACCTAAATTTTCAAGATGGAGGAATTATATTGATTACCGTAAAATTTTGACGATAGGAGATCAACAGAGTGGTCTCACTCAATTTACATTCATGGTAGTCTATTGTATTCTAATGCTACCATCACCAAGAATTTCATGGTGAAGGAAAAATATTGACTATCGCGAAATTCTGAAGTGGTGTGAGAAAGCCTGCCATTTCATTATTAGGATTAGGAAAACTCAGTACCAGTTAGGTCTAGATTAGGGTACATTAGGATAAGTCTAGCTGAAGATGTTAGACTTAGTACTCATTGGGAGGCAACCTAGAGTTTTTTTTCCTTTTTAATTTTTTTCTACATCACCCATATTCATTTTAAGTCCAATTTTTTAAACATCGAGGACAATTTTTCTTTCAAGTTGGGGGTGTAGAATTCTATCAAATTCTAGTTTTTTTAGTTTTTTAGGTGATTTCCTTGATTTTTCAAAAAAAATTGAAAAAATAAAAAAATTTAGGTCAATTCCTACACTATGATGAGATTTGGATTTTTTGAAGTATAATCTAGATAACTTTAGCTTATTAATGGAATTAAATATGATTAATTTATCATTTTACTCATTTTCTAAAGTATCATAGAAAAGCAAAGTCTTAGACTACATCTGTACATGCAGTTGCATATAGATAAATTAAAGATCCTGAAGAAATTCTGTGGAGACCTATAACCTAAGTGAGTTTTAAAGTCATTCATTCTTTCTGAGAGGTTATAAATTTCTAATTTTTTTCAAGGCACTTAAAGAAACTTGATCCCATCAATCCTTAAATTTGGATAATTACCTAAATAATTAGAATATTACCTTTAAAATTCTAAAAGTTCATTGAATCTGATGAATCATATGAAACCTAGACAATGATTTAGGCCATCCTTGTCGTTGTTAACCTAGAGATATAAAGCCTCCCTAAAAGTATTTTTACCACTAGTTAGCCAAGTTAAGCCTTCATATAAGCCTTCTCTTTTGTCACCCAATTTAGCCCTTACCCAAATTAACCCAGTATAAATTATCCACTAGCCATTTTCTTTGAAAAATAAGTTAGAGATGAATGAGGATATACCTTCTAGTTTCAATGAAAGAAGAAAAGTGAATATCAAGAAAAGAAAATTTATTCAAAGAGATTCAAAAGTGCAAAATAAAAGAAAAAAAGTTTGAAGAATGCAAAGAAAAGTGGAAAAAGAGATATTCATTTAAGCAAAGTAAAGAAGAATTATCAACTTTAGAAGACCTCTATTTATTTTTGAAGAAACTTTGAATATCCTTATACCCTTTCTTTGGTGCACCCATCCTAAGCTTATGTTTCATTCCAATTAACAACATATTGATTCTATAATGAATATAGTCTTGATGAAAAAATGAATGGATAGGATCTAAAAGAGTGGTATTTCTAAATATTCAAAGGTGGCATCCATTCTAAAGGGATCAAAATCAAATTCCTTAGTAACTCATGTTCTTCATGAATATATGTGAGATAAATTTGATTTTGTTCACTCTACTAGCATATTTAAAAGAGAGATATGATTTGAACCCTCTATCTAAGAGATTTTATTTCTGAGTGTATATCATTTGTGAGGATTGAGGTCAAAACATATTTCAAATAAAGTTCAAAAGTTAGAAGTCTACTTAAATATAAAGATTATACTATATGTAGA
This sequence comes from Warburgia ugandensis, assembly GCA_035236585.1. NCBI lineage: Eukaryota > Viridiplantae > Streptophyta > Magnoliopsida > Canellales > Canellaceae > Warburgia > Warburgia ugandensis. The sequence continues at coordinate 11,036,696 of CP141127.1, read as the reverse complement.
CTGCATACGCACACACTCACTTTGAGAGTTGAGCTTAAGTGGAATATTTTTAGCATATGGGTAGGGTCTTGAATTCTTCTTTTACTTTTATTAATTTGCTAAAGTTGATAGGTTTATTGAAGATAATTCTCTGAGAAAAAAGTATAGTTGACATGAAAATAAAATTTTAGAATTCCATGATTTGATTTTTCTCATCTTTTGTTAGGGACTAGCAAAATGCTAGTTGGGGGATGTGTTAAGTATTCAATTTTGGTCAAAATACTCCTAATTTAGTATTCAATTAGATTATCTAAGTTATCAATTTTGAGATTTTACATAAAATATTTCATTTTAGATCTAATTGGTCATCCAATCGTTGAATTGCAAAATTAAATGGTTAGATGATCATCAGAGCTAATCAGAAGACTAATAAATGGTTTAGATGATTCTAATTTGGTCCTATACATTGCAAATCAATTAGATCAGATTGGATGATCCAGATCAAGTCAGATGGATTAGATCAAGATGAGGAAGCTTTCTAGAAAGAGAGGAATTTAAATATCACTGGGAAATCTAGATGGATTAGGAAGAAGAGGCTTAAACTCCTCTGGAAGATCTATAAACATGGAAGAATCTTGAAGAAAAGGAGTTTTGGCAAGGTTGGGCTGCTGGTGGACCCCCCTCCCTCTTCATCTCTCACTTCTTCACCTCTCACGTATCTCTCTACCCTCTCTTGTCCGTTATCCCCTATCTTTCACCTCTCACCTTCTTCTGCACTAGCATCACACCTGCCCATCATCCCTCACTGGCCAGCACTAATGCGTGACCCACCCTCACCAACCAGCTCTCTCTCTCTCTCTCTCTCTCTCTCTCTCTCTCTCTCTCTCTCTCTCTCTCTCTCTCTCTCTCTCTCTCTCTCTCTCTCTCAAGTATTCTTCTCATCTCTCTCACTCTCTCACGTTCCATCTCTCTCCCTTCTGTTTAAGAACCCAACACCTACTCATGCTCTGCTCAATGCTCAGATCACCTTTCACCCACACTAGAACAGAACCCATTGTATGACCCATTCACCAATGAGCATAGCTACCCACCAGGCCACCCACCACCTATCTCACTACCCTGCTCCTTTTCCATCTCTTTCGCCATTCTCTCCTTTGTCTCGTCACCACCCCAATTACCTTGCTTCTCTCTTCTTTACGGGTTACCTAACTCTTGTATCCTTTCACCGGCCGAATCAACATCACAGCATCGGACCGGTCATACGCCCACTTCCATCGTTTCTCCCTCACCCCCATCTTTACCAGTTCTCATTCACAACCCGGCTGCCCCATCTTTCCTTCTTCATTCTCTCCATTCCCTCTCTCACCACTACCCAACACCCTTTGTTTCACCAACCAGACCCCTTTTCTCTCCCCTCCTCTCTCTCGTCTTCTCTCACTCCCAACCTCTCTCTCGGCTTCCTCTGCCTCTATCTCACTCTGCCTCACTTGACCGACCAGTATCTCCACCAGACACAGCACCAGCCGTTTGCCCTGGTTCTCTGTTCTTCTCCGCTCACCCACTTGTTTTCCTTCCTTCACTACCCACCGCTCCACCCGATTTCCACCTGCCCATCACCATCACCGCTACCTTCACCAGACAATTTAGAGGAGTAAGCCCGAAAAGGGTTTCCTCCATTTTCCTCCTTCTCCCCCTCTCTTCTCCTTTCTCCTCCTCCTTTTCTTCTCCTCATGTCCCCCTGCATCATCTTCCTCCATCGTCAGGTTTTTGGTTTTTTCCTTTAAAACCAAAAATCTGGAAAAATTCCATATTTCCCATAGTAAAAAATTCAAAATTCCACTCACATCCCTATTTTGTCTTTTCCTCTAATCCCGTTTTTTTTTCTTATCCATGTTTTGTCTTATTCTCATAGTAATCCAGGAACATAGTTATCCAGACCTGTTTATTCCAGTTTAACCAAATCAACAGTCCAGCTTGAATAAATAAGAATTCTTCAATTCTTGACCTTTTTCACATCAAAATTCAGATCCCTCTTTACGTCTTATTCTTAGGACATTTCCTAGCTTATTAAATGTTCCTGATCTTAAATCTGAACTTTAAAAATCAGATATAAGCCGTCCAAATTCAAAATTGCTCTTATGCCCAGTTCTGCTAAAATTTTGAGAATCTGCTCAATCCAGCTAACAGATCTTCAATCAGTCGCACCACAAAGAGATTGATGAAGATCGATTGAAGTTTCTAAGATCATATTTGAAGAATTTGATAAAATTAAGCTAGGGAAGTAGATTTTTTGTTTCTTTTAATTAATTTGCTCTCTTTTTTACATTGGATTTTTGTAATTTTTAGTATTTAAATAGATTTAGTTCATAATTTTTGGTTAGTTATTTTCTATCATTTCTTTGAATTTTTTAGATAATTAAATTTTATTAAAACTCCATCTTTTAAGTTGAGTCACTATGGGATCAACTCATACTTATATTAGCTATATTACAATAGCCCGTGCACTTGTCGTTAAACAAATTAATAATTAATAAGCTAAAGTTAGCTAGACTATACTTTAGGAAATTTCAATTCTTATCAGTGCAGGAATTGACTTAAAAACTCCAAAAAAATTTTAAAAATTTTCAAAAATAGAGAAAAACTATAAAAAGACTAGAATCCACTAGAATTCTACGCCCCCAACCTGAGTGAAATATTATCCTCAATGTTTAAAAAGTATCCTAATGATAATGTATGGGGAAATGACGAAATTGGAGATATAGAAAAGAAAGGTTCTAAAAAAACTATGGTACATTATTATTAAAGATGGAAAATTTTTAGAGAAAAAAAATTTAAAGTTGGAAACTTCCCTAGGTCCCATACAAAATGAGCTGGACATACTTCTAAAAAGGAAAAGTGAGTGAATTTATCTTGTAATTTTAAATTTTAAATTTTATCATAGGGCAAGGTATCAAATATGTCTCTAAGTTGCTTCTCATAATTTGAGACAATTGAGGGAGCTTGATGTAGCCTTTGTGAAAATGGAGCAAGGATGTCATATGGCTTAGTGGGTGAGACATTTTTCTTATCAACAAATTTATCTCTTTTTCTAATAGGTTTTGGTACTATCTACTTATGCATTATGAAAATGGCCTTATATTGCTTTGCAGCATAGTTCCAAGGAGTAGGGCTTATGCATTGATATCTATGATGAAGTTGGCATTAGGGGTAGTGCATCTAGAGTTACTAATGGACTCCTTTATCCTTACTCCCCTAAAAGTGTTTTTCATTTCTACTTCCCTATTTAATGTATGGCAGAGTGGAACTTCTTTTGATAAACGCATCAAATAACTTAAATTTTCTTTTCTTTTCACTTTTAAGAGAAAATAATTCTTCTCTTACTAGCTTCTCTGAGATTTATTAGAGTTTGATGAAAAAATAATATCTTTTGCTAATTTCATTACTACACACAGGTAGCCAAACTTCTTGGAAGGGAGGCAAGTGATGGCAAGTGTCTCAAGCTATTAAGTGTCATAAAATAGCTCACAAAGAAAGAACCTTAGATAGAGAGGTCAAGATTTGGAACATGATTCTAATGAAGTATTCATTTGGAGAAGATTTGCTATCTACTCTATGTGACACTTGTTATCCCTAACCTTTTTCATGTGGTCGTGATGCCATCTTTATGTTAGATCATTCATTCAATACCAACAATTTTCTAAAAACAGTCACATGAGCATATATAGTTGGGTAGATGTGATAGAAAGCAATTTAGGTGTGTCAAAAACTTGTTGCCAATGATCCTCTTCAAACCATAGTCATTCTAACACTTATAATGTTTGAAACTCTAACAAAAAATTTATTTCTAACAAGGTGGAAAACATACTGAGTATGGATTAAGAAATTGAACTATTCACCATAAGGACTACTCTTTCATTTTACAATGTAATGCTTACTACTTAGTAAGGAAACATATTTCTTTGTATCAACTGTAGTTGAATGGAATTTCTCCATTAAAATAAGTCGCAAAATTTTTTGAAGGAATGTATTCATGTTCCACATTGTCCCCAAGTATACCATTCCATCTACAACCAAACCTGATGTTAGCTCCTTCTAAGGAATATATTCAAGTTTCATGTGGTCCTTAATTAACATTACATATTAGATCATTTTATTGTCCTTAATTAACATTACATACTAGATCATTTTATTTCTTTCTTCTCAAGCATGTATAAACTAAAAAATGACTTCACGTATTATACATCATTTCTAGCACTATGTGTGTATGTGAGAGGGAGGGGGGAGAATTCCACACTAGCTAACCTAAAGTTATCTTAAAATCCCATAGAAAGGTCTAGAGTTCAAAACTCCCCATAGAAGGGTCCAATATTACATTGTAGTTCTATGAAAGTCCATTCCATTACATACCATTAAAATCACTAACGAAAATAGGTCACTTGATGGTCATGTGCATTTTTTACTAAACTTTTGGGGTTAGAATGGATATTTCTACCCATTTTTTACTTCTTTCCCAATGATTGAATGTGGACCTTTTAAGTTGTCTTCCTCCTTCGAATTAGGGCCAATTTGGAGCACTAACCATTGAGAAGAGACTACAACTCCTTAAACTAAACTCAATTAGAGGTCAAAGAGATTCAATTAGTCATTACATTTTAGTCTTTAGCATTAATGAGTAAGGATTGTGATTTACGAGAGGAGATTGATTTCCCAAACTGCCACTACTATGTGAAGGCAACCATAGTCACTACATAAACTATTGCAAATCTTGGAAGGAGATTTTTTTAGTAGTGAAATTATGTAGGATGGTTTTGTTTTATTAAACAGCACATGTTTTTTCTTTAGAGAAGCTTGTGAAATCTTAGGACTCATGTTGCCTCTATTCTTTCTTTTGCAAAGAAATAATTGCAACTTCTTCATATCGCTAAACTCCCCAATGTGTTATTGATCAAAGTCCATCATCCTTGGGCTAATCAAGAGAGTGGAGCACATGGATAAGGAACTGGGTTAGTAAATAAGGCTCTAGTTGGCCCTCAATTGTAACCTGCTTTTGCTTTTGTTACTTTGTGTACTATGAAGAAAACGAATGAAGAGAAAAGGCTACTAAATTTTGAGTAGAATAGGACTTTTGTTGTACGAGCTTGTGTGGAGATGTATGTTAGAGGTTGATTAGAAAAAAGGCCACTAAAGTTACTAAAAAGTTGTAAGAGCTCATATAGAAGCAGTTGTGTCAGTCACGCCATTTATATGTAGATATCATTTTATGAATGAAGTTGGCACTATTAAGTCAAAGAGTTATATCAAGAAGTTGAAAGCACTTGGAACCAAAAGTTTTATTTCCATTGATTAGTTGTATTAGTTGATCACTTATATTGATACATGTCTTATTTGGTCTACAAGGTTTATTTCCACTCGTATTAGTAGGTGGAAGATGGTATTCTTCTCATATTTCAGGTACCTATTAGTAGTGTTCAGTTATATAACTTGCCATTGTTTTAGTACCCCATCAAATGAAGCATGCATTCAAAAGCATAGAAACCTAAGATTGAAGAAGCAACAAAGCAAGTTCAAATTGATCTTTTAAATTGTCATGATTAATTTCTACAAATTTTAGGAGAAAACAAAATAAGCAGTTAGCGTGATACTGATAAGGCAAGGAACTCTTTTCTTGTGAGAAGAGAAGTCTTGACTACCTTGTAGGCATAAACAACTTAAAAGAAGACACACACTTTTCCTGTGTGGAGCAATGACCTTTTTCATACTCTTAACTTCATACTAAAGTGTAAGAAGACATGCTTAAGGAAGGGAAGAAAGATCCTTCTACATTGCAATGATAGAAACAAAATCTTAAAGAAGAGAAGAAATTGAGAAAGAGAAGTTCCATTAATATGAAAGAGCTTTCTATATAATTTTGAAGATAACAAAATAATAAGTTCTATTGACACTTAAGAACTTTGAAGCTAATAATACTTTGAAACATTCCAAAATAACAAAAAGCACCCAACCAATCCATAACAAGGGCCATCGAGGAAACAGTGCCATTTTCAAATACAAAAGGCTTTTAAATATACTTCATGGCTAGAAGGCCCTCATTTACACTTCATGCAAATCTTCTTTTGCTTCTCCTAAGTTCTAGGCTAAAGCTCTAGGTCATATGTTCTTTAGACTAAGGTGTATGTTGCATTTGGAGTTGTTTAGGACCTGGCCTCTATAGTGTAGCTCTATTGTTTCCTCAGCTTCCCCTTAGCTTTGTTGTTTCCTCATTTTGTCTAGGTTGTTCTTAGATTGAGCTATATACTTGAGTTGTAGCCCTTCTTTTGCTTCCATGTGTCCTTATGTAGCCTACTTTTATGTTCTTGGATAGAGATATGTGCCTGCAAGACCATAGAATCATCAATGACCACATTGTTGGAGAAGTAATGTCCATTCTTTTGGAGTGTAAAACAAAATTGTTTACATCAACACCATACATGTTTAGGGCCTATGGCATTGTTATTGGTGAATCTTTGGACCTATTTGGGTAGTCTCTCTTGTTGTGTCCAAACTTTCACAAATACTACACCTTACACTCCTTTGCCTTCTCTTTAACTTTTGCGGGTTCTACTCTCCTTTCTTCTTCTTTATGCTCTTTTTATGCCTACTAAGTTATTTTTTGTTCAAATTTGGCAAGACTGGTGCAATCCACTATCTAACCATGTGTTCTCACTTGACATGAGACCAATAATTGATGCATAGATCTTGAGGTATGTTTCTTTCTTATAGCACTCACATAATTCTCAGGTTCCTTCCTTTTAAACCATATATGTGCTATGACATGTGGAAATGGAATTCTTGTTAGTTCCCACCTCCTACAAGAGCATGTTTGTTGGGATAAATTAACAATGTATTGGTCCCATCATGTAAAAGTCACTTGAAACATTCCAGACCCTGAATAGGTAGGAATGCAAGCTCTACTAGCTCTTGTGTTCTTCTCTATAATGGCCACAATCCTTGGGCAAATCATATCATCCCATTTCTCTTATTCTGATCCCTTTTAGCAAAAAATTGTTTCATTTTAATGTCTCTGATGCATTCAAGTAACCCAATATATATTTATTCCTTTCATCCTTTATGACATTATTAAAACTCTAACATAGATTGTTGCACAATATGTCACATTTGGGATGGGTACTACAGTGACTCCTAGACCATTATTATGGTGGCTCATCAATTAGCTATTCCAAGGCTATGTCATTATGTTTCTACATTAGTGGCTGTAGATGCATTCCACAAAATGTTCTTTAATTTCTTTCCAGGGATGCATGGAGGTGCGTAACATAAGCCCCATGGTTAGAATTTAGCACTACCCCTCAAGGCTATTCATCAACCCCCTTTGTGTGTTAGATAAAAAGTCTAGTCATATTCTTTGTCCAGAACCCAATATCAACTTATAAATTACATAGAAAGCACATCCATTTATCCTAGACTCATTCTCCACTACAGCCCATGCAATGGGAAAATGCCCATTGTTAGCATCAATCCTAGCTGCAACTAGAACCTAGCCTGTAGTGTGACCCTTTAGATGACAATCATCCAATCCCAATACCTTTCTATGTCATTTCATTCTCTCCATTGCATTTAGATAAACATACACTCTTTGGAACATTGGCTTACCCTCTAAATGATATTTTCATCAATTGTAACACAAATATGATGCCCAAATTGACTCTTTAACTCCATTAGATAGTCATTTAACATTATATATTATGCAATGATACTTCCTTGTAAAATACTAGTTATTCTAGTGTTTGTTCTATATGTTGCACTTCTAGAGACATTTAATGTGTAATTCCTCATCAATATGTCTAGCACGGCCTTAACATTAGTCTTGGAATTCAATCTATAGTGATCAACATACTTAGTAGACAACCAGGTGGAAGTAGATATTTATTTGTGTACTTTCTACTGCATTTATGCTTACTCACATAAGTCTTCACTTGTAGATTATAATCATGCTACATCTTATTATCATATATCAACTAATTGCACCCTTTGTTTATGCACTTTGGCCTTCCTCCTAGCATTCTTGGTAAACACCACTGGTTTCACCACCTTGAGAGAATGAATCTTTACTCTCTCTCTCTCTCTGAATGACATTACTCTAGAATATCATTTGGAACTCAAGGAGAGGCACACCCTTACCCTCAAGAGTTATATACTCAGTGAAACTCATAGTATTTTTCTTTTTGTCATGGTTAGAGTCAAATGAGGTAAACTTCTCTTAAAATTCCCCATCTCAATTGGTTTCTAGTGTCTCTTTTCCTTTACTACCAATGGGCACTTCTTCCCCCATTCTGCTAGTCATCCCTTGGCCTTTATACTCAATTTGTGAACATTTTCTTCTTACAATTTGTCATAAACCTCATAGTTCTAACTTTGAAACTTGAGTATTCTAAAGAATTTGAGTCTCTCATTGTTCTTCTTCACCAATCTCCTCATCAACATCGCCAATATGATCTTCTTCTTCATATTCCTCTTCCTCAAACTCTTCTTCTTCTTCTTCATACTCTTCTTCTCCAGACTCTTCTACTTCCTTTGTCCTATACTCTTCCACTTCAGCATCTTCTTACTCATGCTCTTCTTCTCCAAACTCTTAAACTCTTCTTTCCCAAATCCTTCCACTTGAACATATGCTTCCTCAAACTCTTCTTCTACAAACTCTCCCAACTCAAATTCCTTTGCCTCCTTTGTTGCCTTATGCAATTCAATACTTCTTTAAACCTGAGAAGCTTCTATATCTTTCCATAATTCATTTAGTACTGCATCCACTTGCCTATTGTCATCATCATCTAACACCTCCACTTCTATTTCATACCCACTAGACTTATGCTAACTCTCAAGGTCATCAAGTACACAAGGCATTTTATTGGCAAAAATGTCACCTAGGATAGTTTCCACATACACTTGTATTATATTAGGTTCTTCCGGTATATATAAGCACATATTGATAGCATCCCTATCACCTCATAATTGAACTAATCCATTATCAAGTGTCTTCTCTGGTATCTTGTAATAGAAGATGGAACACCCTTTGTGTCCAACCTCCTTGGCCATATGAGAAAGCTCCGCCATTGATATATATCCTCTTTGGATCATCCCATCAATATAAGACACTTTACATGGTACAAATCTTTTCTGTAGAAAATTTGCAAACTAGCACCCATAAAATAGTTTAATGGTGAATAACTAAGATTCTCATCTAAAAAAACAAATATCTTGAGATTTTATATAGATAAGACAACCATACACAATCACACTTGAGTCAAACACACCTAAACAATCACATTTCAATGGATGTTCTCTCTTCCTCTCTCTTTCTCTACAAGTTATATGATAGTCTAGCAGCTACCTGGACTACATGTAGGAAGAAAAAAGTAAGGCACAAGCCCACTATTATGTGCTTTTCCAAGCATCTTAACCATTCATCTTGGTCGGCCTAGGTCAAGTGGCCTAGCTATTAAATTTCATATGTAATGCATACTTATAAGGCCTTTATTCTTGGTCCATTTATGTCTTGGACGGAATTTTAAGGTGAGAAAACTTTTATGTATTATACCATCCATTTTACAACAAATTGTGCAAGAAATAAAAGCCCGACATGTATATATGATTTTTAGTAGCTAGGCCATCTAATCCAAGCCAACCAAGATAAACTGTTCGAATGCTTGAAAAAGTAGGCGCCTCACTTTTTTTCCTTCTTACATTTAGTTCAGCGGTGGTCTCTGGACTATCATATAAACCTTCTCCTCTTTGTCTCAGTCTCTTTCTAATTGGAACACGAGAGCTATTACATTTGGAAATAGCAAAGACTCCAGACATTTTGGTTCCCTTTTTCATCTAACCTCAATATATAGCTAAAGGTTTCCACTAGTTGGACCAGATTTGACATAGCCGCATAGTCGCCGCCTAATGGAATGCAGAGCAAACATTGGTCTAATTGCGCTTTTCATTTTTCATTGATGGTTTAAAACTTGATGTTACTTAAAATTATCGCAAGTGCATGAGTCTATTGTAATACAGATGAGCAAGTATGGGTCAATCCTATGATGACTCAATTTTGAGAATTAGAATATAGCTTAAATTATCCAAACTTAGCCAAGCAATATTAATTAAATTAGAAGATAAAATTAACTACTAACTATGCTAAAATGGATAAATTTACCAAATTAAGAGTCTAGCATCTTGAAATCTACCACATTAGAATTATAACCACTAATAAACAAGTACTATTTAGTATAATATCAATGAAATAAAAACATAGAACATATGAGCGTTAAAAGCCGTAATTCTTATATTTTATCAACTCTCATGATTTGTTTATCTTAACCTATATGTTTCCAAAGCATAGCTTATATTTTTTACAATCACAAACTATCTGAGAGTTTATACATATCAAGCTTATTAATATTTTATAACTTGTCCATAAACTATGAAAATTACCTAATAATTCTCATAAAAAGAGCACTAGTTATGTACATATATATTTATATATATATATTAATGTAGATAACTTATTAAAAGAATTAATACATTAAATTCCTAAATCTAATAGTAACTTCCATTTGAATGAAGTTCCTAAATTTTTGTGTGGTTTCATTCTTGCCTTAAAAAATAAAATTAGCTATGCATAATTAACTTGAAAACTACAATCAAATCCAGCCTAAAAGCACAACTTAGATGTAATGACCCAACATTTTGGAGACATTTTGTATAAAGAACAAACATAATGGGATGTACTAATGATCTTGTAACTTGACTATTTTGGAATAAATATATGTTTATTACATGTTTAAGGGTCTTATTAGGTGGTTAAATGTTTGATCAAAATTCACATAAGGAACTTAGGAATTTGTGAATAAAATTAGTACCACTAGATACTACACGCAAAATGGAATCCAAAGCCTCAAAGAACGACAAAAACGGAGCTCGTATGACGAAGTTATAGGCGTTAGAAATTGAGGGCATTTTGGTAAAATATACCTAAAAACGAAAAAATCAAAAACAGCAGGGGGCCGTTTTGATAACGGCACCCCCTGTCTTCTTCCTCCTCTAGCGAATTCTCCAGAAACCTTCGGTTTCCAGAGATTTCTACCACCGCCATTGGCAGCACCGCCTTCTTCCCTCTATAAATACCCTCCTCCACCCCTTCTTCCCAAATCGCGCTTCTCCTTTCCAATTTCTCCCAAAACCAGATCTTGCAATAGGGGTTTGGAGGCGAGTTCAAGGCCTTGCTGCGTCGCGTGGAGGGCTCCCCAGGTACGTCTCTCTTCCCCACGTCATTCTCCTCTCTTTCCCCTCCATTGTCCCTCACAAATCCGGCCGGATCTGGTGTCTCCCGGCCGGAGAACCCATTAGGGAAGATGGGTTCCTTACAAAACCTAGGGTCAGACAGCCAGGCTACCGTTCTAGGCTGCCCGGCCCGACTGACCCTCCTTTCCGCCTCATTCCCAACCTAGATCCTCGCCGGATCTGGGAATATGAGAGAGAGAGAGAGAGAGAGAGAGAGAGAGAGAGAGAGAGAGCGCGCTCCCAGGGGCGCACAGCGCGGTCCATGGGGCGCCTGGCTTGACACACAGCCATGCCAAGCTCCCTGGGGGCTGTCATTACGCACACGTCGCGTGCGAATAGTCTTCTTGGCTCGACTAGGACTCATGGGATGTCTTAGGAGCCAAAGCACGCCGCAGCTACGCTTAAGATGCGTTCGTGCAACGCTATCCTGAGTGCACACCCCGGCACACCATTCGGATGTGCGCACATGACCCAACCTGGTTGCGGTATGACTAGGGCGCATGCATATACTAGAAAACGTAGAGCGCGCATTCTAGAACTATGGCGCGCAAGACCCTAGGTGCTACATTTGGGTCGTCCGTTAAGGCGCAACCTTTTAAAAATCCAAATTTGGAGCCTATACAATAAAATAGCATAGATTAACGCCTAGATCTTATATATTGAACATCACTCAGGACCTTACCAAGTTATTCTTGGACTCGAGGTGAAGGCAGGCACGAGCGACGTAACAACGCACGAGATAGGTAATCTGATCCTACTCTGTTTTCAAAATACATCCTAAACTTTTATTAAGTTACTTGTTTTAATACTGTATTAAGCATATGGTTTAAACTATGCTGTTCTTATACAAGTATGCGGGACCTGCTTGCATGATTTATGTATTTGAAAAATCTTGCATGAACTAAAGAATGCTATTGAGAAATAGTGTTTTTATACACGTTACGGATTCATGGCATTTTACACAATGCTTGCATACTTTGAAAACAAAGCCATAAATTGCATGGTTTTATGTTGATTTGAGGTTTGGACTATGTATGGTTTTGGGCTATTAAGCCTAGTGGGCACTATGCTAAGGGGTACGGGTTTGGCCTCCCAGCCTCTACCACCAAAAAGGTGGATGGTATCGCTGCCAAAAACGACATTGTCCCTTCCCTGATTGTTGTGGTCAATAGGGACGACCACTGAAGGTGTTCACGGCACCCTTTCGGGGACATATCCATAGTCACCGTGGAGGCTTTGGTGGACTGGTCTCTAGATACCGGAGACATGCGATCCAGAATGGTTCTGGTCACAAGCATAGTGACCCTATGATTTCAGTAGTATGGATATGCTTATAGCATTTAAATTGGTCGTAAACGAGTACTCGTGACCAGATGACTTGAGACCGGTGCATGTTACTTTGTGATGCTATTATAGACTACTTTAAGTATTTTCTTATCATTATATACTACGCATGGCTTTGACATAGGGTGTAGATCTCATAACCAGGATATGGTGAATCTATTGATTTTGACTTTCTAAACTCAGACATACTGTTAGTATTGCATACTAACTCGTGATTGATAAAGAATTTCAATAGATGACATTCCTTACATTTTATGCATACATTTGTGCACCTATTACAAATTTAGTATGCCTTTCATGCAACCACTTTGAACACCGTATGATGCATTGCTATGTTTTCAAAAAGGGTAGTGTCAGGTTACCTACTGAGTATGATAAATACTCAACCCAATCCATTATTTTTCAGATCAAATAAAAGACAAATAGAAGAAACATCAGGAGGCGTTAGAACCAAAGTCAAGTAGGCAGAGGTACGATTTAATTAGTAATTTCCTTTGGTAACTACTATAATCTTGATTGTAAGTATTTGTTGTAGCTGTGGCTGTAACTAACAATCCTGGGAGTGATTACTTGTTTTGATTTGATTTATAAATTGCCATGGCACTATGCATTGAGCGTTCATTTTGACACTCGGGCTCTTTATACAATGTTCTTTGAAAAAGAAGAAAATTTTCTTGCATTCTTCTGCATAAATTGTTTTAAAACTAGAGATCGATCTCGCTGGATTTTTACCAAAAATGATATTGAAAAACCCGGGTCGTCACATTAGATAACAAAATAAAAATTCCTAAAAATTAATCTAACTTTAACCTAACAAGACTACTAATCTAAACTGTAACATAAGTACCAAATAAGCAAAAAGATTGTCCAAACTAGTATAAAAAAAAACCCTAAAAATCAATAAAATTTTGCACACAAAACAAGTAGTAAAGAAGTTCTTAATCTTAGGATAAAAACTAACTATAAATCTAAGCTAAAACAAAATACATATAATAAGGTAAAGAAATAAAATTTAATCTTAAACTAAACTAGAAAAAGACAACAAAACTAATGCTAGCGCATGAAAGTGAAACATAGTTAAAGATAATAAAAAAAAAAGAAACATATATAATCATAACATCTAACACTAATACAAATCAAGCATTAAAATATGAACTAAAAGGATAAACAAGAGATAAATTAATTTCATTAAATCAAATCTCATATCCTTATAATAGCATGATAAAAATAAAAATAAAAAGTCCCGTAGATGGATTGAATTTGAATGCTGCAACATCTCCTTGAAGGGTCAGGCAACAAGAAGCCGCTAAGGTCCATTCTCTCTCTCTCTCTCTCTCTCTCTCTCTCTCTCTCTCTTCCAATTTCTGCTTTATAAAATAGTATTTCTTTCATTTCCTTGATGAGAGAGAGAGAGAGAGAGAGAGAGAGAGAGAGAGAGAGAGAGAGAGAGAGAGAGAGAGAGAGAGATGGGTGTGTGGTAGTTGAGAATAGACAAGAAAAGAAACACAAGGAAGAGAGTTCACATCTCACTAATGTGTCATTCGCCATGGACAACAAAAAACCTCATTACAAAAAGAAGCAAATGTAAACTATACAAAAGAATCCCCCAAACTCCTCTCCAATTTCCTTCAAAAACCCCCTAAGAAGAAAACATTGCTGCCCAAGAGAGAGCTCCTCCTATGGATGTCCAAACTCTTTCTTTCCACTTCCCCAAAAGGTAAAACACGTTAAATCCTTCGACCTTCCATTCTCCCCATGAGTAAAAAAGGCTGCAAAGAGTGAGAAAATGGAATGTCCTCTCTCCATGTATAAAAAAAATGTAATTTTCTCTCTTTTCTTGTGTCTCTCTTTCCTCTTGCTTATTTAGATTATTTTTACATCTGCCATGCTCCTGTTGGTCTACCTCAAAAGATTTTCTTTGAATCCCTAAGGATCTCTTAAAACTATCTATATTCATCCCACCTTTCTCTCTTTCCCACCTCAATATTTCTTCCTCTAAACCTTTATTCTTAGTAAATCATCTTAAATGTACAAAATATTTAGATCTATTAGCTTAGGATAGCCCTAATATACATCAAATCTTAGCCATTGAATCAGCACAAAACTCATCAGTTAATGGCTGCAGATTTATTTTTTTCTTAAATGTACAAAATATTTAGATCTATTAGCTTAGGATAGCCCTAATATACATCAAATCTTAGCCATTGAATCAGCACAAAACTCATCAGTTAATGGCTGCAGATTTATTTTATTTTATTTTATTTTTTTGCATTTATTAAGGTAGACGTTTTTGCTCCTTTGTTTTCTCCATGAAATATTTTTTTCTTTTTTTCTCTCATGGAAAACACGTCTCCTAAATAGTTGAAACACATATCCCACTATAGAAAACACATTTTCTTCCTGCGGGTCTCCTTGTGCAAGTGAGTGAGAACAAGAGAAAGAGTAGCTACATGTGGGCCCTATCTACATAGCTTTATGAACTCAGAAAAAGTGTAAAAACATGTGACTCATCCTTAGGATAGCATGAGATGTCTCTTCTTATTGTGATTTATGCATGACTTCACTTGTAAGCTTTGTAGCACGGTGAGATGGTGACTGCTTGCACGAAAACTTGCCACCTTTAATGTATACTAGCACCTCAAAAGGTGGTAACATGCATGGAGTTTTTGACTATTGTAAGAATGATATTGGCAGCTCCTCCACACTTGTAATATTTTAGAGTATAGGTCACTGCTTCTTTACTTGATTCAGGTTCTCCAAAATCCATCTTGGCTTGATCTAAATCATTCATTTTTAAATGAGCTTGATTGTTGATCTATAATTTTGAATGGTTTGATCTAACCATTTATTGTTTAACAACTTCAGATCTACAACCTACAAAATACATAAAAGGCTCTAATTAGTATTAGTTTAGTTTACATATTTTAATACATACTTACCTCTAACTGTCTATCATACCATAAAAATATACCAAATTAAGATCTAACTCAAGATTACCAGAGCTGGGTTGAGATGACCAAATTTTGGCATGAGATTAAGTGAGATGGCTAAAAATTCAACTTAACAGTGATCTAAGATGAGATGATTCTCATCTCAAATTATCTCAAGCACCACCAGTAGTGAGATAAGTAGATATCACTTCAACTCATCTCTTCTCATCTCAATCGCGGCTAATAATGACATAGCCCATCTCATCTCATCTCAATTCAACTCACTCCTTCTCAAGCACTAGTTGCACCTGTTAGATACTCTTCCGCTGACAAATAAAATGATTTTGTGATTTCAATAATCTACTAGCTCCCTTCCTAGATTTACGTATTACAAATGGCCCGTAGTAGAAGTAGAGTCCAACTCTCATGTTATGTATAAAAGAAAATGTCCGCTTGAAAAACTTCGTAGTTTGTTTTTCTTCATTTGTTTTTCATTCTTGGGATTTGGGACGAAAGAAGGATAAGTTTATCATATCATGGCTGGCATTGTTGACTATAAAAATTAAGGTATTTCTTAGAATTACTTTACAGGAATAGCATAAACATGAGCTTCATCGGAGAGAGAGAGAGAGAGAGAGAGAGAGAGAGAGAGAGAGAGAGAGAGAGAGAGAGAGAGAGAGAGAGAGAGAGAGAGTTTTCCTTCCCATAAAGGCAAAAAAAAAAATTTGAGCTCATAATAGAGTGAGCATGTGTGGATTTGTCTAATCTGCTTCCCCATAATGGTCTTTTGTCCTTTCCTTTTGTCATATGTTTCACTTTGATGGTATTACTATGCTTAGTATTGTTTAGGTCCTGTTACTAGTGTTGGAAATTACGGAAAATACAAGTAGAGCTTGATATAATATTAGAAGGAAATAAAGGGAATGCATGCAGGATTTAGCTTTTTACAGCCACATAGCTTTTATTAGAGAAGCGCCATAAATGATCATGCTGTTACATCAATCAGTGTTGAGAGAGAGCAAGAGGGAGGATGTATTTGTCAACAAGTAGATTAAGAAGGAAGAAAGGCATGAGATTAGTTTTACTAACCATATTTCTAACTAAAAATATTGGGTGACGCCCCAAAGAAAACCCCTGCCGGAACTACAGATAGTACACCCTGGTTTAGTGGTGCTCCTCTAGCGACTAATTGAAACCCACCTAGATTAGGACCTGCCCTTTGGAGTCCTTGGATCAGCATTCTTCCTCTGGCTAGCACACCTTGTTTCTGTTAACTAACTCAAGTGGTATCTGACAAAGTCACTCCCTTTTCATTGACGGCTAACCTATAATAAACATGTGATTCCCGCAAATAAAATTTAGCCGTACTTGAAGATGCAAATGACATCTGACAATATTTAAAAGGTGCTTTTCTGTCAAACTATGAATATTTTAAATTGGCAAGGAACAAATCTCTATTTAAGGCACCTAAAGGGAACATCCTGAGAGTTGCTGGTTGCTGGTTGCTATAACGTTTCATCAATTGGGAAAAGATCCATTTGTATTTGTGTCAATCCTCATAACAACATTTGTTTCCTAAAGATATATACAAATGTCTTCCACGAGATCAACTAATGACAAGATCTTATTTTAGATAGTATTGATCGTGCAAAGAATAGTGATCTTAATCTCTCATGTGCTCTAACTGCTAGCATAATCCTTACACCTGTTAATTAATTGTAAATAAGAGCAAAAGCTTTGAGCAAAATTATAGTGCTATTGGTTGCCTAAGAGCTAGCTAGAAACCTTTAGTAAAGGGCTTTTAGGAAGAAATGGTCAGGATTTTAAAAATAAATAAGGATTCATATATTGACTTAGAACAAGCTTATGATAAGATTCCTAGAGAGTTATTATGGTGGATGATGTTAGGCAAGAAAGAGATTTCATTGAAATATATAGACATAATTAAGGATATCTTTGAGGGAGCGATAACAAATGTTAGGACCACTAGTGGAGAAACCGATGATTTTCTTATCACTATGGGATTGCACTAGGGATCAACATTAAGCCCATACCTTTTCATATTAGTCATGAACGAGTTAATAAAACATTTGCATGAGGAGATTCCGTGATGCATGATATTTGTTGATAACATAGCTTTGATTGATAAAACAATGAAGGGCATAAACACAAAGCTACAATTGTCGAGAGATGTTATAAAGTGCAAAGGATTTAAAATTAACCGAACTAAGAATATATGGAATGCAATTTTAGCAAGAAGGGAGTGGAAGTGAATCATTAGCGAAGATTGATAACCAAGAAGTCCCCCAAAAAGACTACTTTAATGCTTGGGATCGGTAATTCATGAGAGCGGAGAGATTGAGAGGGATGTTGCCCAGAGAATCCAAGTAGGTTGGAACAAATGGAGATGTGCCTCTGGAGTTTTGTGTGATCTGTGGGTGACACTTAAACTAAAAGAAAAATTCTCTAAGATAGCCGTAAGGCTAACCATGCTGTATAGATCACAGTATTAGGTAATTAAAAAACAATATGTACATAGGATGAGCGTAGCCAAAATTAGGATGTTGAGATATAAGAGTGGCAAAACAATAAAGGATAGAATTAGAAATGCAAACATTAAAGGAAACCTAGCAATGGCACTAGTAGGTAACAAGATGAGGGAGGGTAGACTTAGATGGTTCAAGCATGTCCAACAGAAACCAACAACAACAACATTTAGAACAATTGAGTCTATCCAAGTCAAAGACTTTAGAAGAGCAAGGGGAAGACAAGTGGGGATAAAGGATTCAAAAACTTTTGGTTTAAATGAGGCCATGACCCTTGATAGATGAGAATGGAGGAACAAGATAGGTGTAGTCAACCCCTATATGGGATAAGGCTTTAATGATGATGATGATATCAAAAGACAAGACATGAGTTGTTAATCCTGACCAGCATCAAGGCCTATATGAAGGTAGGAAAGACAGGATGTACAAAATTCATTGCTTGCCCTATAGTAACCTTGATTGGAAGTAACAAAGAACGGATGTGTCATCTGCAGAAATTAAATCATCACTGTTTATGAACTTGTGCCCTTTGAAGAAATGTAAGATTACAACATCAACTGTTTCCTCTTACCAATCAAGTGTCAGGTCTGTCTATTAAGAGAACATTTGGTTTCAGAGAAACTGCAAGGTGGAAGTGTGGTGCTCCTATGATCTCATCTTTACTTCTGTATAAAATGGTTCTAGTAGTTTTTAGGATTTGCACCTCAGGAGGAGAGAGAATCTCATTTGCCAATAGCTAACGCTCCAATAAACTTTGGCTGCAATGGAGTTTCTATCTGCCACCTCATTGTCGTTGGTTACTTTGTAGCCTCCACAACCATTATAGTATCAAGCATACATCTAATCAACAGCTAAGCTCTGCAATGTAATTCTTCTACAGAGGTCTTCTAGGTTGTTTGGGGCATGGCATCCATTGAAGCCAATCTCTGGTATCATCTTGGAATAATATACTTGGCCATTAGGTCTTAACTGATCTGATGTGAAACAGTTAAATGGCTTTATACAGCATGTAACCATGCTCACAAAGTTCCAATTGGTAACTTATTGGAACTTGCAATCAATCAAACTCTCAAGGTTTAGCATCTCTTCTTCTTTTTTTATAATGAATATAATTAATAGACCGAGAAGATCTACAATGCATCAAAAAAGTTAAACAAAACAGCCAGTCAAGGCACCCCGCAAGCAAGTCTTACAACAGCCAATAAGTTGGACAACAAATGAAACATCTCAACCTACATCAGTTCTCTTGTGGATATCTGGCAGAGCAACACGTTCACGTGAACAAATCTGCATTCTCATTGGCAGACCGCCTAACGTGGATGAACTCCAGTTCCTCATCTTTAATAAGATCTCTGATGTCAACAGTTCAATCTGACAACACCATGGAGGAGTCTTTTGTCCTTAAACCAGCTGATTAAATTAGCTCAATCTCCCTCTATCATGAGATTTGATTTCGAATCGACAACCAAAATGGCATCTGCACCAAGGAGTCCTACATCTGCATTGGGAGTCTCCAAGTCCAGCATAGTCAGCAAAGTAGAAAATAGTATTACTAGCAGACACCAACTCTGGGATCACCTGGGTTTTCCAAGACAAGCATCACTAAGATTCAACTTATGACAGACACACAGAGGAGCAAACCATCTAGGGTGAATGTTATTTTTCTTAATTTTGCAAGAAAGCATAGATTTGATCTTCCTATCACATCTGCTGCATAGTACTGTTTAAAGTTTAAAATGCTTGGATGTGGCATCCCATTTACAACTTCATCTCCAGATGGTTACCAGCTTCGTTGATTGGTCACTTCCTACAGTAAAAGCATTTATTCTCTTTCCTTCCATATCCCCAAATGGAGATGAAAAAACATAAACTTCACTGCATTTTGACTCTTCCCTTCTCCTTAGGGCCTTGTCATTGCTCACCAACCTCTTTCAAAGACTTAGGCAAACTCCAAATGACCCCAAAGTTATTAGCAATTGAGGTCCAGATTCTGCATGAGATACTACAGCCAGTGAACACGTGATCACTATCTTTAGCAGCATCTTGACAGAGTTAATAACTGGAAGGACCATTCCATAATCTTGCTGCTAACTTGTCTTCACTAAGGGGCTTGTTGAGAATAGCTATCCAGCCAAAAAAGGATATTCTTGGAGTAGCAGAATTTCAAACAACCTTAGGAAATTCAGTACTTGGATTAAATGTAATTGTTAAATATAATCCCATTTAACAGAAGGATCAATTTATCTTCTTGGTTAGTACAGATTTACTTCCTTGCAGCAAGTTATTAAGGTTCTCCAATTCTGTTTCCTCAAACTCATGTAGACTACTTCCAGGCATAACACTCCATTGAACGGATCCATTCACAAGAATGACAAAGTCAAAGGATTAGTAGAAGCTCTGTATAGTCTCCAGAACTCATCCTTCAATGGTCTTCAACCACACCGGATGTCCTTCCAACACATCACTGTCTCCCCTTCTAACACAGTATCTCACCAATTTCTTATATCTAGGCAATTCTTTCAAGGTTCCTCTCCAAACAGTAGACCCATGCACATACTCTTCTTGTTCCCCCACCACCTACTTTGTGATTTATATCTTTCTTGAATAAGCATACGCCTCAAACTCCCACTGGCGGTGTACCTCCTTAACCATTTTGAAAGAAGAGCAAAAGTTGAAAAGAAATGAAAAAACCAAGTTTTTTTTCTTTTATTCAAGGTAAATATGGTTCATAAAGTCAAAGCACGGAATGGTAAGGACATTTGCAGGCGTTCTCCATTGAGATGTTTATTGAAGTAAATTTGAACATCTCAAAACGACATTACATTGATGAATTATTTTTATAAATTCAGTTTAATTTAGAAAGATACATTAGAAACTTGCATAATTTATTATCTTTAGCTTGTTAAAGTAAATCAAACTTTTGCAATAATTTTCAAGTGTTGATAGAATTTTCAAACATCCTTGTCACATGGACAGCTAGATAGACTAACCTGTGATTAACAGTCATTTTTTGGAGATGCAGACCAACAATGAAGGTTGTTTGATGACGACAGATGAGGGCGCATCAAAAATATGTCATCGATGGAGTCAATTCAGGTCTGTACTTTCTCAATTTGAAATGTGACAGTTCTTTAAATTTCATTTTCCCTTTAAGTCATATGGTATTTACTTGCATCTTGTTTCCAGTAATAAGCTTTAGCATATATTTGACTGTCCATGTAATAGTTGTATTTAACATATTCACAAAGTTTAATGGCATCTGTTACAGGAAGGACATTGTAGATAGATGGCCTGAGATAGAAGAGGAGAATACAGTTGAGGAGAACAAGAGGCTTCCTACCATATCGGAGGAGGGTACAGTGGAGGAGGCAGAAACTCAAATGCTTAGAAAGCTTCAATGCATTGAAGACTATGGAGGAAGCATCAGAATTGACAAGATTCATCAAAGCAAGGCCACGGGCCTGTTGAGTAAGGGGATCTATAAGGGTGAGTCTGTGCCACCTTGGCCTGCGCTGTTGCCGTTTCGAGCTATTTTATTTAGCTTTGTCATGTGGCCGCTTGTCAGTGTGATAATCATAAATAGAATTTTACCAACAGCCAATGTCACCGCTGGTGCAGTGGGGGGTTTCTTCACTATGATAGGAGTGAAGTTGGTGGAGAAAACATCATTGAGAAAAGCGCTACAAATACAAGAAAATGTGGTGATCCAAGTCTGTCTTACCTCCTATGCAGGAGTGGCAACCTATGGTATGATTAAAATTAATTTACTAGCTTATGTTTAATAGTTTAATTACTAATTACCTGTATAACAGACTTATATTGTTTAGAATTCTCAATATACAAGTTTTAATACTGAGTTGTTTTCCATGAGCCAACGATTGCTAAGTTAGACAGGGCAACAATCTTAGAAACATAAAAAATCCAACCTTTGGGTGGATGGCTCCATTCCTGACTCTTACTAGCCGCAAAGGCCCATTTGTAGCAACGATTTTCTGGAAGGTATGGCTTTAACTTTTTTCACTTCATTTTAAGAAGATAGAAGCAGTCTTTTATTGCACCAAAGCAAACATGCACATGGAAATGCTATGAGTAAATGGAAAGAAAGTTTTCCTATTTTCATATAACACTTTCTAAACCTTTTCTTGCTTTTGAACATTTTTGTCTCTGAATTGATCTGGCATATGAACTTCTTATGTCATCAGAAATTTATACATGTCAATGACTTGTAGCCTTTAATTTTAATAACCAAGAACCACATTATGGTTTGCAAAGTACAAAACCTATCCTATTAATTTCATGATTTTCATTTTCTTTATTTTGTCAATGTCAAGCAGAAAAAACTATTGTCAGTAAAGCACCAGAAGTATCTGAAAAGACTAAAATTTTGCTATTGCAGAAGTTGGTTATGGATTATCAATTACCTTATACAAGAGTAACTTCCATAGAAAAAGAATTGAACAACAGTTTGCACACTCCTGGGACCTCCAATATGTCAAAGTAACAATATTTTACTTTAAAATTTTGCTACTGCAGAAGTTGGTTATGGACTACCAGTTCCCTTATCCAATTGCAACTGCCACAGCAGACTGGTAGACAAGTTTGTTAGTGCACTGAACTTCTATACTTCTATATTTATTATCCTGTTTCTTCTCTGTTATGTTGTGATATGCAGGAAAAGATCCAAATATGATACAAAGTCCTTCGTTGGGAGCTTGATATCTGCCTTTGTCATGTGGGCTGTGAGTGGTGGCAAGGGCTTTGGCTTTGCAGCGGTCCCTGTGTTAGGTTTTAAAGCCCATGAAAACAAGTAAAAATGAACACAGTTATAGCCCTTTTCCACCATAGCTGAATATGCATTAGCGAGATGATCTATACTACTCATCTTGTTGGCTCTAAAAATAAACACACCATAAATAGAATATATCATTGATATTGAATCTTGTCACTCTATATCTGTTAATAGTTTTAAGTCATTCTGTTGACTTCTTAAGCGTCAACTTTCTATCTGTTTGCATTTGATGCCTAAGTGTTGTACATGAAGTCATTTTCTATCTTTATTAACTTGTAATTTCTGCAGGTGGTTTGGGGGTTCTTACCTCTATTATGACAAATGCTTCTGTTGCTCTTGGGGTTGTACTGTGTGGGGTTGGCTTTGGCAATTGATTCAGAGTAAGCATGGTTGATACAGTGCAAAACTTGACCGCAACAGTATGCATGTTGTGCTAGCATTCAAGGTATAGTTACACTTAGTTTTCCTTTGATTCAAACCCAATTGATTATGGTTTACCATGTACCTCATAGAGAGGCTTATTGTTCTTTTTCTTCTTGCTATAATAGCCATTCATTACAGTGGCTCCCATACTAGGTCATTGCACCTTTATACTTAGTGAAATCCTCTTGAAGTCATGCATACTGCCTAGCATTAAGAAATTCTATGGATGGGTGAAACTTCTTCAAATGCACCTCCTAGTTACCCTTCATCCAGCACCCAGCCCTCTAACTCTCTTGTTAATGTCTCATTCAGCTTTTACCAGAACTCAGTTTTTCAAAATGGGTGCTTATTGCTGGTTATGTTGGGTTTTCTTGATACTGTCTATCCCCGTGCGGATAAACTTGCCAACAAAAGGAGATGATCAAATAAGGATAAACATAATTAGAGTCGTCTAAATCTGATAAGCTTAATCAAATAAAGTTTGGGTTACACTAGAACTCTCTATGTATTCCTATAAATAGGAACTAAAACCAATGACGAAAATCATCCCATGTAATTGCCTCCCTATAGTGGAAAGATCTTGTTCCCCCTCTTACCATGGACATAGGCCAAACTTGGGCGAACCACATAAATTATTGTATTCACTGTGTGTGTGGATATTGTGCTGCTTATAATCAATTTAGAACGCATAACAAGTGGTATCAGAGCCTGGTAAATACAGGAGTGCAGGAGTAGAACGCAAGTCCACGTTCAGACCCAGGCCAAGTGTGGGCCAAATCCAAATTCCGATCCAAATAGGAGATAGCCCAATCGGAGGAACATCCTAGATCACCTTATCAGAGAACACCCATATCTGAGATCACCTAGGTTGGAAACCATGTTTCTGGTAAGATTTTTGGCCAGAAAACCAGAAACAACAAAAAAAAAGATGGGGAAGGGGGTTAGGGCTTCGGTCGGCCGATGAAAACCGACCAAAACCCTCTGTTTTTCTTGTACCGGTGCAACTGATTAGTTAGGGTTTTTCAGCTAGCCAGTGAAAAACCGACCAAAACCAACCAATCTGGAACAAATACAATAAATAAAAAAGAGTTTTGTACCCCTAAAAATTGATACGAGTACCGCTTCTCATAAAAAAAATTATATAGCCTGATTTTGACAAGGACACCTCATGAATAGAATTAGCATCCCATGAGATTGACAATGACACTCCTGTTCAAGAAACCCATAATAGCAAATTGTCTCGATGATAGCTAGTGAGTGATCTGGTAACAAGTAGGAGTTGACTGGGTAAACTAGTGCAGAAAGTGGACACAGTGACTATTGTGAGTGGACTCGGCATCCACGAGTGAGGCTGACTCAAGAACAATAGCGAGATGACTCAGAAGCAATAGTAGGACGACTAAGTGAATAGTGGTGAGATGACTCGGAGAAAGAGGCTTGCGATTCGAGTGGGCTTGATGACCATTCTGAGCAGACCCGATGACTATTCCGAGTGATATTTATGAGTATCTAATGAAGGCGGCCGACAAGGGCAAGTGCTGGGCACTGGCAAGCTTCTATGCCACAAGCTTCTAGATACTTATAGTACACTCGATGACTTACTAGCACTTAAACTCAGCAAAGAGTGCTAAGTAGAGGGAGCAGCAACCCTTTCAGGAGAAGTCGCAGATATGCGCAGATTGTTGATGAAGCTGCTAGAGAGCTGGCTAAAATACATAATTGTCATTTGGGAGAGCTGAATCAAAATTGAAAGTATTAGTGCATCCTCCTCCCATGGGCATGGAGAGGGAGATTGTTGAGGTGAACCCACATGTGATCCATACCCATGTGAGGAAACCTAGCCATGATAAGAAACTGTCAAGATAAGTATCAATTAGGATAGGTTTCAAATATAACACGGATCAAATAGGATAAAGATTAATCAAGATAAGGATCATCAAGATAAGAATCAATCAGATAAGAGTCCATCCATATCCATGTTTGGAAAATTTTATATATGTGATGTTAGGATTTTGTGTGTAAGGGTGTGAGAGAGTGTGCTTAGAGAAAAAGAGGAAGGCTAGAGGAGACTCTGAGCATCCTCCTCCGCATCCATGTAATCTGATCAGATCATAATAAAATCCTCCTCTCCTGTGGACGTAGGCGAAAATTGGCTGAACCACATAAATCTACTTGTTTCCTCTCTCTCTCTGTGTAATTGATTCGATCCTAATCGCCAGATCTGTAAAATCTGGCACATCACTTCTACTATGGTTGTCCCTCTTTCCTAAACTAAAATGGTATTACGTACTAGTCATCCATGTTGTTGGGCCCCTTTTAATATTTGGAAATGCATACCTATCTAGGGTTTAGGACACATCTATGGATTCTACATTTGGAAAGATAGCCATCATACTGGTTGGCTGTAGGTATAACACATTTGGAGGGATAGTCATGGAGTATGGAGGTGTCCTGGCTAGCCTTGCAGCTGGTTGTATTGTTGCTATCATACATTTGGAAGGATAGCCGTGGAACTAGAATAGAATGTCTAATGAAATAAGTAGTTCAGCCAAGATAAAAGTAATGTAAAATTGTCACAAATTGTCCCAGATTTTCAGTTCCTTTACTCCAAAATATAAAAGATTGCTTCTCCCTCCTGAAACACCATACAAAGCCACATACCAGCACTTAATATATTAAAAAAAAAAATCCACATAAAGGAGCTGCATTGTGCAGTTAAAGAATGATAAGAAGATGAATAAAATACATAACATTACCAATCCATTCGAACACATTGGCAAAAGGCACAACAAAGTAGAGTCCGTCTCCAGCTTCATTACCAAAAACCGAAGTGCTGCCCTTACCTAACATGCATTCAAATTGCAAAACAAAAAGCTAAATCAAGATTATGACAAACGAAATGAAAACTTAAAAGCATCCATGAATTAAAATTTCAATTACCTTCTCCCGCAACCAGTGTTGGGTACAAACTAAAGCTTATACAGTCTCTAGCTTCACTGAACTATGATATTGATCAATGACTCTACCACCTGTACTAAATGCAGCCTCTGAAGCAACTGTAGACACTTGGACCGCGAAGACATCACGAGCCATCAAAGCTACTATAGGAAATCTAGAAGCATTAATTCGGTTTAACAGTTTAAAAGGATGGTAGAATCCAATGTTCTAACTCTCCATACAACCATGTTTCCTCTATTTTCCATCTAACACTTGCACATATCTGAGTCTATTATCAAACCGAGATTTATCAGATGATCAAAGCTCCCAAGAAGTTCAAAGTTTGGTCTAGAAGGAAGAAGAAGAGAAGAAAGAATGATCCCCCTCAATCATCCACAATTATCCATTGCCGATCTTGTTGTCACACAACACAACCAACTGCTCCTCCTTTACCTTCATTGCTCGATTTCGGGCAACAGCGGGAGACGTCTCCATCAATTTCAGTTCCACATTTCGATCCTTCGCAAACCCAGGTTTCGTCATCAGAAATTGTTTAGCAGACTACGCCTTTGTGTGCTCCTCCAGCACCTCACCTCTTTACTACTACTTATCAGCAGTATTTGGCTCCGGACCCTGTTTATGGTGCGCCAATTGTGCCTGTCAGTAGAAAGGAGAAGTCTGTTGGGTTAATAAGATGTCCTACTGCTGTGGCAGCAGTCTGATCCGTTGTTTCTGCCCGTTTTGGATTTCGGAGTCTAGATTGAAGTCCTCGTTTTTTTGTTCTTGAACTGGTCTGAATTCTATGTCTCTGGAACTTGGGATGCTATGAACATGTTTTCCCCGAAAGAGGAGATGCTGAAATTATCGAATGCTATTGTTATTGGCTTTGTGTAGTCTCGCGAAAGATTGAATTAGGTAAAAAATTTCCTCATGTGACCTTAAGGTCACGGGTTTAAAGCTTGAAAACAACTTTTTGCAAAAACATAAGACAAGGCTGCCTAGTCGGCCCCTTCTCCAAACCCCATATAGGTGAGAGCTTGGGCACCGGGACTGCCCCTATCTAGATGTCAAAGGCTATTATAATTTCTCCAATTCCCCAACAGGGTGATCATAAATGACAACAAACTCCAACCCTGATCGGTCTTGTAAGTAATGAATTGGCCTTGTTTTTTTCTTTTGAATGGTCAAAGTATTAATATCAAGGAGCGAGAAGATCTTAAAGGATGACTGAGGCAGTCAAAGGACAACAGCAACAATTCAATGGATGAAGTAAGAGACGCAAATATTTGATAAAACATTTGAGCATTAGATTTGTCAAACCGACATGTGCTCCCCAACTAGAAGGTACTGATGGCAGACTCCTTGTTTTGCAAACATATCGGCCTTCTTGGTTGTTGATCGATTAATGAGTGAGAATTCCAAGTGACAATCCTTAGGCCATCTTCTAAGAAGTACAATGTCATTGTGTACTCTCCATGAGGCATAGCGGCCTACCCTAGATTCCTCCTTCCATATCCACGAGTCGTCTTCGTTGTTATCGGTAAAAACTTTGTCAAGTGCCCCATACATAGCCTTCCATAAAGGCAGTTCAGACGACCGTATAGTTCGGTTGAGGTAGATATACCACCTTGGGGTGCAGTCTGGGCCCTTGGAAGCATTGCGAAATCGGGCTATTTTTCCTTTCTCAAGCATTATAGAGCCTAAGGAATAGAGAGGATAATGCTCCATTCATGATGCCAAATAAAATACAATCACCTTTGTTTGGGAGGAACTAATGAAAGATTCGTATTTCTGTTTTTCTTGGGAGATGTATTCCAAATGAAAGAGCCTCAAGAACTTTTTATTTCATCGGTGAACCTCATTCAAAGATTATTTTCCTAAATTCCGAATCTCCAAAGCACTTTTGAAGAAGAGATTTGTTGAACAACTTAAAATTCCAAATGTCAAATCCACCTCTCTCCTTAGGCAAGCAAACATTGTCCCACCGGATTAGATGATAAAAAAAATTGTCCTTTTTTTTTTCCTTTTCAAAGAAAATCTCTTTGTTTTTTCTCCAAAATTAGAATGACAGTTGCAGAAAATTTGGAAAGAGAAAGTAAAGTGAAAAACTATAGGTCGAGCGCTGATAATTACCTCGTCCCAAACATGAATAGGCGGCCTTTCATAGACTTCTTTGGTACTTAGTCCAAAAGGTGAGTTCTGTTCTTTCTTTTTACTCCTCCCCCTTGATAGCAACGTGTAACAATATAAATTGGTTTCGGGACGGGTCGGGAACGAGAAATTCGAGAAACAAGCGAAAAAGGTGAATCTCGTCCGAAACTTTCGTTGAGTTGATTGGTAGTCATTTTAGAAATTGATTCACACTTACGATGGTCAGAATTGTTGACAATAGAGGTTTGGTAACAAACGGGAGATATTGGAGTATTTTTGTTGACTAAGTTATTTAATAAGATTATAAAATCAAAGAAAATGTCTAATGAGTTGAGAAAAAACTCTATTGTACTAACTTATAAGAATAAAGAGATACAGAGCTACACTAATTATCAATAGATCAAACTTATGAGCCACACTGAAACTTTTTGAAAGAGTAATTGAGAAGAGGCTACGACATGAAACAAGCGTATCGGATAATCAATTTGGTTTCATGCCTATGAAGTCTACCATATAACTATTTTCTTACTAAGACAATTAGTAGAGAAATATAAGGAGATGAGTAAAAACTTCCACATTGTCTTTATCGACTTAGAGAAAGCTTAGAATAGAATTCCTAGAAAGTTAATATGGATGATGTTGGGCAATAAAAGGGTTTCCTCTAGGTATATAGACATAATTAAATATATGTATGAGAGAGCGGTAACAAATGTTAAAACCATAAGTAGCAAGACTGGTAATTTTTCTGTCATTGTAAGATTACACCAATGATAGGCATTGAGCCCATACCTTTTGACATTAATTATGGATGAGTTAACAAAACATCTGTATGAGAAAATTTCCAAGTGCATGCCATTTACAGATGATATAGTCTTACTTGATGAGATAAGAGAAGGTGTAAACATAAAGCTAAAGTTATGGAGAAAAGCATTAGAATCTAAAAGATTTAAAATTAGCCGAACTAAGACAGAATATATAGAATGCAATTTTAGCAAGGAGAGGAGTAGGAGTGGCACACCAATCAAGATTGATAACCAAGAAATCTCCATAAAAGACCACTTTTAGTACTCAAAAGGAGATGTGCATCTGGAGTTTTGTGTGATCAACAGATGCCACGCAAACTAAAAGAAAAATTCTATATGATGGCCATAAGGCCGATCATGCTCTATGGATCAGAGTGTTGGGTAGTTAAGGAACATCATGCGCATAAGATGAGCATCACAAAAATGGGGATGTTGAGATGAATGAGTAGTAAGACAAGAAAAGATAGAATTAAAAATGAAAAGATTGGAAAAAATTTAAGGGTAGCACCAATGGGTAACAAGATGAAGGATATTAGACTTAGATAATTTGGACATGCTCAAAGGAGACCAACAACGGCACCGGTTAAAATGTGTGAGGCAATACAAATAGCAGGTTCTAAAAAGGCAAAGGGAAGGCCCAAAAGAACATGAATAGAAGTGGTAAGGAAAGATTTAAAAACTTTGAGACTTAATGAAGCCATGGTACTTAATAGAGAGGAATAAGATTCATGTGGCCAACCCCTAATTGGTATAAGGTCATGATGATGTTGATGAATGGTTGAGTTGTTGCCGCCTATGAATCATAGATTCAAGGCCTGGAAACAGCCCCTACAAAATGCAAGATAAGGCTGCATACTATAGCCCATTGTGATCCACCTTTTTCCAGCCCTCACATATGCAGGAGTTTTGTGCACAGAGCTGCCCTTTTTATTATCAGTCTTTAATCCTAGTTAACGATTACTATTGCTTCTATTTAGAAAGAGCTAGAAATAATGATATGATATTTCAAATGTTTCGTGTCCTCTGAAGGGTCTAAAAGAAGCTCAATTTGCCATCTGTTCCACCTTCATTTAAGGATTCAAGCGTCTGCAAAGACTAACGAAGTCGAGCAATTGGCTTTCCCGGAATCGGACCTATTAATAATTCGCTTTCGATTATCTAATTATTCATGATCCTTTCCGTCAACAACATATAGAATAGCTGATATATATTAATTCCAATCCAAAATTCAAAGATGATTCTGTTGAAATTTTAAGTTATAAAGAGAAATTAAACTTACACTTGGTTCCCAGATTTTTGGCATCAAAATTCTCCAGCTGCATGTGAAATACAGTGAGTAGATGACGACTACATTGAACATTGAACAAGCGCTGAACCACAGGCAAGTCATATCAAAACAGAGAGAATTAATGAACAAATTTCACCAACAAACTTGATCTATGTTTACAGAGTTAAAAGTGTCCCCACATGTGGGAGAGCTAAAAAGCCCGCGAGTACTTTCTGATTTCGTACATGATTGAAGATATAGAAACGAGGTCTTTGTTTAGTGCAGTACCACCGACTATTCGCTTTATGCAATCTGTGAGTCTGGTGTAATAAAGCAGCAGCTGTGTCAAGGCAGCTCTCAAGATCTCCATGCCACATAAGAAATTACTGAAAGAAGTAATGACATCTTTATGCATTAGCTCTATTGCAGCTTTCCATCTGCTTGCGAAGTCCTTCACCAGTGGTTCAACATCAGCAACGGTTATGGGCTTCTCTGAGCTAGAACTTGTTTCTTCCGCTGATACAGATACCAAGAAAATAAGCCCCTCATATTTTGCAGTAGAATACACATATTCAAAGTTTCTTTATAGTACTCACAGGCTCGAGTCTTTACGAATTTGATAAGATCACTGAAATGCTCCAGGAGCAATTCTTCCTGAATGGAAACATGGACTTAACTTAGTTGCTAGGAATTAATACTAAAAAAATGCCTAGGCTGTTTATTTTCATGGTTGAAAGAAATTTATACTTTGAACAAAACCGTTCAAAATGATGAATTCTATTTCAGGACCAAAGAATCCTAGAACTTTGAGAACCCATATGCCAACACATCATCAACTATAAAGTTGGCTTCTGGTACATGATGCAAGGGCATCCTACATCCTACCTGCTAGACCAAGGCTGCAAACGTTCAATGTCAAAATAATCTTCCATTTGAACATCTTAAGCCTAGAATCAATTATCATATTGGACCACTTGCTTTTTAATGCTTTTTCTCATAATAAAGTCACTTATACTGTTCAAAATTACTGATACTTCCATTTTACACCATTTTTGTAAAGATCATGGATGTAATAGTTGTAAGAGGGAAGAATAGCGACTAGGGATGATCTGTTGTCAAGAACTTGAAATCTTGAAATCAGGATGCCATGTTGGTATACAGGGATACTAGCAAGTAGGGAAGTCTACCTTTCAAGACTAAAGCAAGTTGACGAGGAACATAATGAACAACAAATACTTTTTGCAATAATGGACCATTTTACCAGACAGGATTCGAGTTGCAATAGCTAATCCAACCAGTTATATGAATCTAGACACTTCTCCAGGGATATTTTGTACTAGCTGACTCAGAATAGTTGTGCTTGCAGTGAAGTCCGGTATTTCTGACTGTGGGTAACCATTTCACAGATGATCTGTAATATTCAAATAGGACGACCTTCCCGTACAAATAAAAGTAATTGTACTAACCACAAAAATAGCTGTATTGCTCTTCAGCACTTCTTCAAAATGGAGCTGTGTCTTCCCACCTTCTGTGCTTGCTTCCTGGAGACCAATTTCATAAAAGCTATCACATGAAGCAGAATTTAACTAATCACATGCTAAAAAATGAATCTCTATCAAATCACGTTTTCAAAGTTTGAATGAGATCACAGAACGAGAATTTTGGAGTCAATCACAAAATAAAGATATGTTAATTCATACCTTCAATACAGAAATTGTCATATCATAATTGTTTATAAGAAAAACTGTTTGTAGTTTGGGCTTCATGAATAATTTGGCAAGCTTGATAAGCAAGTCATCAACAGCCATTCTCAGCCGGTCCAAGTTCAGTTCAAGCTACAAATATCAACAGAGAAAAGTGTGTTAACCAAATTCAGCTGCCTGGGTAATGTCAGGGAAGAAACTAGGATTGCATACTATGAAATGAAGCTGATCTGCCACCAGATGGCAATATCCAGACTTTGAATGATCAAAGTTTGCTAACCTGGCCATCTCCGTATTCAACATTGAGTTGAACGAGTGATGCAGTGAACTCAGCATAACGCCGCATAACATAGTGAGGATGCACATCATCTTCCCAAAGTATTTTCACATTGGCATTCCTCAAGCTGTTGAGATGCATGTCAAAAACCATCTTGAAACGTGGCCATAGAGCAATATTGACCTGCCCAATTTAGTTCAGCTATATAGTAAATCCAAGAGTCACCTGATATCAATAATTTGTTTATAGATGCAAAGGAAACAAAAGGGATCCTTGGCGCAGCAGTAGACTTGTTGCCGTGTGACCTAGAGGTCATGGGTTCAAGGCATGGAAACAGCCTATTGCAAAAATGCAAGGTAAGGCTGCTTACTATAGACCCTTTGTGGTATGCCCCTTCCCTGGACCCAGCATATGCAGGAGCTTCATACACCGGGCTGCCCCATTTTTAGACAAAAAGGAAACAACTGAGTTTTCAGTGTATAAACAACAAAAAACGATTATCTGGTAACCAAAATGGGTACAAGTTGGAGGAAGCAGATCAAGCAAGGTGCCTTGAGGATCAGCAAGACAAACGTTTGGATCAATCACAAGAAGGTAATACCAGGCATTTCCATGGAACTATGAGTTTTACTGATTTAACATTATCATCTCAAAGCTGTTATCAGATGCAGTGTTTCAACCATCATAAGCATGGTTTCATATTAGATAATGTCTGATCTACAAGAAAACCTGAGGTGTAATGATGCAGTTCAAACAGCAATGTCGATAACCAAGAAAAGGATGAAATACACCCCAGAAGAAAACAAAGAAAATAGTGACCTCATTAAGTCATCAAGCTGATGTTAGCAGGAAGGACAGGATTCCAATTTGACATGCTTGAACACTTGCTTCTGTATTAACTTTTATGTATTCAGTATTGTTGAATCTAAGTTAAAACAAGAATTTACAAAGGTAGTCCTTTGAAACAATAAGAGAAGTTTATTCCAAAAGGACAGTTTCACCAGAGATTGCCACAACCACAAGTAACATCTTTTTTCTGTCTTCTTGTTTCCTAAGAGATCAGTTAAAATGATAGCCCCCTACAAATGTGTTAAAAGAAATGAATTCTTCCTATGCAATTATTAACACTCTTGTCTAAATGACCCGATGCGCCACAAAGATCCTACGCTCTACCCATTACATGATGTATAATGACTTTCAACTTGTAATTTTCAGTCAAGTTCTTTGAAAAACAAGATGTACCTTGAACAACAGCCTCTGGTAAGCATGCTTCTAGTGATAGAAAATGATGAACTCTTTATTTCATGAAAACAAAAAGGCAGTTTCTGTTCACCAATAATGAATTTCTACACCACAACCAGGAACTAATAGACAGTGCTGCAATTTCAAGGAAGGGTGTCATGGTCCCCCATTTCGTTTGATTTCTCATCCAAAAGCAGTCAGGTTTTTCTAACAACATAGAGGATTTGGAGCTTCTTCCCACATACGATGATTCTTTATCTACTAGACACAAGCCAAAATGCAGCTAGCAGATTCTAAAGAACTTATAGGGAGATAATCATCCTAGTGAGCAGATCATGCTTCTGCATTTGTTCTATTGTTGCTGGCCACATCTACAAACTCACTTTAGCATCAGACACGGTATGAATGATCTTGTAGAGACATGAATCATCAGGTGTTTTAATTATCAAGGAACTAAAAGGGTATCATCTTGTTTAAGTCCTTGAGATTGAACCACAATGAAAAAGGCCCACCTATCCTTTGGTATCTCTAAGCACAAAGGTGAACCAAAGAAGACAGCTCCAAGGAGACATAATTTGCAAATTAAGTATCCCATGTAGCTACCTTGTTCTCATTGTGAAGCCACAAGGTAGGAAAAAAATCGAAAAAAGAGCTCTCAGTGAGATACGCCTTCTTTTTGTGATCCCTTGCATTTCCACCAAAGAACTAGGTAGTGAATTAAGTCTAGATAATCTATTCTTCATTTTTTTTCTCTGAAAAAGTGAGTATATTGATATGACCGAGAGCAAATGGGAGCAGAGATTTGCCCACATAGAATTCATCATCAAGCTCCAAGTCCCATTTACGTAGAAAGTCTTCAGATCATCAGCAGATCTAAATCTGTGCTCAGAAGAAAAGATGTTACAATCAGAAATATGTTGAATCTCAAGGCCACAAGGAAGAGAAGCTGGCCGAAGGAATGACTTTAGGAAACTCCTTTGCTCAACAGAGTACTCAAATCAGCTTTAGGAAATCTTCAAGCCTGCCCAACTCTCGACTTAAGATTCATTACAATCCTTTACCCCAATTCAACATCAGAAAGTATATACAACCATAGAACAAAATAACGGTATCAGTCCTTTGTAACGTCTAGAGCCATAAATATCATAACAATATCCTTGATTTCCTTGTCAACAAGGGTGTTATGGGCATTAAAATGCCATCATTTTGTTCCTCGTATGCAATCTCAAATTATGATCACATATCACCCCCCCAATTCTAGGCGAGCCCACATTAACTGAGGAAGAACTACCAAAAATTAAGATTTGGTACTTCCAACAACTATGGTTTGAAGAATGGAGTATAGAGGGGGAACTCTGACTCTTTGGGTTTGGGATATGCTTCCAAATAGGACTAGAATGAATCCATAGATCTTCCCAAACTGTAACCCTAGAACTACCCACTGGAAAAGGGATAAATGGATCAAAAGAGCACTTAATATAAGAAATGGACTACCAAGCCATGAAACTTTAGCTCCAAGAAATTGATGGGGACCATCACATACAGCTTTGATCTTAGCCGTGGCAAAAAAGGGGTGTTGTTATCAATTAGGATTCTTATATTATCTTTTGGTTATGCCATTAGTGGTGGCCCATATGTTTTACTTTGTTTGATATTTTTTTATGTTATCCTCCTTCATTCTGTCCTTGCAAGACAAATTCTCTTTCTTCTCCCTCTCTCTCCATTCTTTTCCATATCTCTCTATCAATATTTTCCCCTACCAAAACCCTAATTACATCCTAGTTTATCAAATCCTTGAGCCATAGAATATCTTTTGAACTTTTAAACCCTAATTTTATTTCTCTCTTGATCTGCATCAATTTAGTATTAGAGCTTTGGTTCCAGTAGTACTATTTTTAGTGGGGGATCTTGCCAATCTAGGATGATCAAA
Organism: Warburgia ugandensis; assembly: GCA_035236585.1. Classification (NCBI taxonomy): domain Eukaryota; kingdom Viridiplantae; phylum Streptophyta; class Magnoliopsida; order Canellales; family Canellaceae; genus Warburgia; species Warburgia ugandensis. The sequence continues at coordinate 11,001,050 of CP141127.1, read as the reverse complement.
TAGAAATGAGGGTGAGGTGCTTATGATTCTTATCAAGCTAAAATAGTAGCCAAAAGAGAAGATCTAAACATCATGGCCAAAGAATTCTGATCTTGTGAAGAAGGTCAATCAATTCAAGTTGGGCAATACCATTCCTTCAACAGAGTTGAAGATTTTCAAGCTAGGGAGAATGATGGGGGCCATCACATGCAGCTTTGATCTTATCTGTAGTAAAGGGGTGTTTTTATCAATTAGAAGGCTAATATTAACTCTTTTTTTAAGTTATTAGTGATGCGTCATATGTTTTAATTCGTTTAATGTTTCATTAAGTTGTAGGCCATGTTTAGAGTTACGAGAAGGAAGTTACTTATCAAGAGAAGTAACCCTTGAGCCTATAAAATGGGTTGGGTTTTCTCCATTGTAGAAGATTATGTTATGATGCAATGAGTAAGCTCCTAACTTCCTTAAATCTTCTCTTCTACTTATTCTTCTTCTTTCAACTTCTGTGAATCTTCTCTTCCACTTATACTTCTTCTTTTCTCCGATCTTTTATGATTCCCCTCCTTTCATAATTCTTATCGCCCTGATTTCTGTCCAAGGTGTAGTGTACATTCTTTCTCTCCCTCTACAAGACGAAGTCTCCCCCTTCACTCTCTCTACAAAACAAATTCTCTTTCTTATCAATATATTCCTCTATCAAAAACAGTCACCCTATCCTAGTTTCATGGAGTCTTGGAACCATAGAATATCTTTTGAACTTTTAAGCCCTAATTTCGGTTCTTTCTCTCTTTGATCTATATCAGCAATTCTTGCCCTTCGCACCATCCCTACTCTTCCCAAATCTACCTACAGTAATTATTCACAAAAGAGCACCACATTCTTCACCAAATCTCTAAAGCCACACATCAAGAAGAGATTTGTTCTTGGGAATGATATGTTCAGTTTCAAGGCTGTCTTTTGCCTCAAGAAGACAAACCGAATTCCACTATCTAGGATATCCCATCTTCTTCTTATTGTCCATAACATCCCATAGAAAAATCCTCCGAGACTTTTCAAACATTTTCAGCCACAAACAGGAAATTAAAGAGGCACGTAAAATGTGGGATATTAGCAAGCATCATTTTTATAAGGGTAATACTTCTACAAATAGAAAGATAGCTTTTCTGATTTAATCTTTTCATGGCTCACTTGAGAATTTTCTTCTTTTTCTATTCATAAAACCAATTTCCTTCTAGCAATTAGCTTAGCTCAACTCTGTAATACTTGGTTATTTGAGAACTTATAATTCAGATTCAATACTTACTAGTGTATAAAATCTTCTACCCATTTTGCATAAACATGATACCCATGTCAACATGTAGCTCAATAACTGGTGCGCACAATCCAAAACTATACTCTATAATATTTCATTTCTCAAGCCTCAAATTGGAATTTCTACATTTACTTGGATTGGGATGATCTACTAATGTTCACAGATGCGGCAACTGCTTATTTAAAAAGCAGTAACTTGGCTTTTTTGTCCCTACCGTGGTGCTCGATTAGCAAGAAGAACTTGCCAATAGAACAGAGGAAGATTCTTGGAGTGCACATAATGCAGAATGGCAATAGCTAGTGGTAACTGGTTTCTATTTCAATAAACTAAATCCCTCACTTCATTGACACATTCTCAGATCAAGCTTCCTACAAACAGGTGAAGGAAAACCAAATGACATGTAGTCAAGAATAAATAAAGAACAAGCTAAATCTGAAACCCAGTTGGTAATTGCTTCAGTGTTTTGCATACATTTGTATGATAATCATAATAGTCAAATCATCGATCAAGTATCACCCAATATTGAGATATGATGTTTCATACATTCCATTTTCAGTTGGATCATACAAAAAGAATAACTAGACATAGATCATACATACACTATTCATCCAAGACACACATATGGTATAATCCAATTTAATGCTTGTCTTGGCAAAAAAGTACCATGTCTTGTACTTGGATTTGTATTCTGAAAATCTGATACTTTAAGGTACAAGTTCAACTATACAAGATACATACCTTATCCAGGTATGAATCCAAACATGGAATCCGCCGCCGAGACATAATCAGCTGAATAGAAAATCACATTGTTAATCAATTAATCAAGTCATCATTTGCATAGCTAACAATTATGCCTAGAGAAAAAAGTCATCATGATTGTATGCATGACACAATAAATTCATTTGAAAGACTGATAGAACAAAACTTAGTGATGACAAAAGCTTGCAGTGATTTTCACCAAAACCATACGGTTCAAACTAAGATAAAACATTACATGCTTATTTGATCCACCAACTTCTAAGAAATTCTCATATTGGTAATGAAATGACTAGAGAACCTATTCAGAATGATAGTTGAGCACAAGAAGGGGATTCGCAAGGCAGTGATCATGGACTAAAACATTATGGTCAAGAACACAATTGTATTCTATCACATGATGCAAATTGTAATATCTAAGATGTAGAGAAAGTACTACAACAGTGAAATAGCAAGTGATCACAAACTTGAAGGCCAATGCTGAGCATTTGGAATCTGACTTGATAACCGTATAGATTGACAGCGATGCCTCATTAAGATCCCTTGATATGCTGGGAGCACTAATAGCCTCTGTTCTCAATATAGCCGCAAGGAGTGAAATCTATACTTCTTCCTTTCTCATGGCTGATGCCACCATTATCTATAGGAATCATTGAGGAAACTTACAAGCAAAGAATAATTGCTAAGATTGGTCCGATCTCCCCTTCTCTTAAAGCCCCTAACTTAAAGTGGATGGCATTATCTAATTCATTTCTGTTGGTTTGGCTTTTCTAAGCACTAAATCTTATCAAGTTGGAGGGGATCACCAGATCAAGGCTAAAAGCACGTTCTTCGTTCCATAAAGAAATGTTGAGGCACCAGCCAAATTCACCAAGATCTTGTAGAGTCACACCAACTCCCTGCTAGACTCATCAGTTACAATGTCCACTAGTATTACTAAGAAAAGCAAGTGGCAATCAACTCTCTATACCCTTAAGAGGGTAAGACCTATGTAGTCAAAGGCGCAACTAGTCACTAAGCGCAAAAAGGTGCACCATGTGTGACTCGATTATGAGTAGTCACAAGGGGAAAAAGTCGCAATGCCACTAGTAGCGCAACTAGTTGCGCCTGGCAACTTTTGCGTCCTCGATTCCAAGCGCCAGTAAGTGCTATAAAACCCTTATTTCTCTTTTTTTCTTATTATTTTTCTTCCTAAAGCTCTTTTCTATCCATTCCAAGTATTCTTGGGACATTCCTCATCTTCCATCGCCAATTGAAGCCTAGTTCAAGCCATTGATGAAAGAAACTAAGGATTAATCTTGTGCTTTAGTTATTACCTTTTTTCTGGAAAAAGAAAAGGTAAAATCAATACAGCTTTTCCATTGTTGTTATTTGATGCATGTTTTTTTGTTGGAAATCTCAAACTATTGACATTCTAATGCTAAACGCAAAAAATCCATTTCATTCTTTCCATTTATTCTCATATATTTAATGTTCTACGTACCTTTTTATTTTTCCTGTATTTTTTACCAAAAATTGAAATATATTACGAATTTTATTCTTTTACATCTTTTAAAACAAATCTCTATAGGTTTCTATTCTAATGCCAAAAACGACAACTCCATTTCATTGTTTTAATATCTTTCATTTTTTTTCTCTATTTTTTTACTTTTTCATTATTTTCTATTGAAAAATGTAAAATACGTTACGATTTTTTATTTGTTTTTGTAACAAATCTCTATAGGTTTCTATTCTAATGTTAAAAACGACAACTCCATTTCATTCTTTTCATATCTTTCATGTTTCTTTTTGCAGTTAAAATTTTTTTTGTTAATTTCTTCTGAAAACCCAAAAAATACAATACTATTTCTTATTTTCCTATTTGTTTTTGAAACAAATCTCCATTTATATTCCTATATTTTTCTTTTTTTTGGATTTTTTGTAATTTTTAAGATTCATATTGGATTTTTCCTTTTTAATTTTTAATTAATTAATTAATTTTCAACCTACGGAACTCATTGCACACCTGGTCCCTCATGGCAAAAGTTGCACCCCTTGCGCCTAGGTGCACCTTGCGCTAGTGACTACACAGTAAGAGATCTGTTCTTATGCTATAATCCACTTCTTACACCCATTTTTGGCACCTAGATTATTGGCTCAAAGTGTTGGTTTCTTCCAAACTATTGAAGATTTGTGGTGAGTGCATAAACCGGTGGAGGGTTCAAGGAACCTGGATGTCAACAATGCTCTTAAAGATGCCAAAAGGAGGAACTAAGTTATGCCTTTGTGACTAGAAATGTAAAGCGAATGGGTAACTTCAAATGTAACACATGGGAGATGGCAGACCAACATTTGATGGCAAAAATGAACCTATGAAGAAACAGTGAAAGCCACCAAACCCCATATCCGTCTCAACTTCTCAGTTTCTTCTCACAATTCCAACAAACTTTACATTTCTCCATGTGATGAGTCTTGTAAGAGAGAATACCACAAGATTTAACATTTCCACTGATTTGTGGTCAGATCAGTAAGGTTTTAGCTGTATGGCTAGGGACCATCCACTCAAAATCATGTGCAATATCAAATTCAATTCCAATACTTCAAGTAAATGGCAGAGATTCGAGCACAGGAATTGGTGGCCTAGATACATAACAAATCATGATCTAAGAAATTTTAGCTCAGAAACAAATCATAATCTAAGAAGCCTCAATTCAGGGACAAGAAAGCTAATATTTACACCAATAACGAGTGTGATAAAGCATAACTATATACAAATACTCAGATTCAAAAGAGAAACATTATGGATAAAAGGACCAAAAGAAAAAAAAAATGAAAGACGCAACAAAAACAGTAAGGAGATAACAAGTTTAACTGAGATGTTAAAGCATAGTTGTGAAAAACAATATAGAATAAAACAATTTTGTATCTTATATGTCCATTACTGTTAATACTTGAACTATATGTTAATTGACATATCAAAAAGGATCCAACATATTACCTGGTGTTGATGTATTATGCGGATCATAAGCATTAGGCCTATGGCATCAAAACAATTAGACAGGATTGAATTGAAATGTTCATCAATAACCGAAAATGGTCCTGAAACAGACAACAGGAAAAGCATTGGTTTAGTTGTGCATTCATGACGCTCATATATTTTTCCCATAAATGAAAATGTCACTTCAATCTTCGACAAACAATTTCTTTTTTCAACAAGTTTTTACCCTTTTCTTGTAATAGCAAGGATTTAACTAACACCACCAGATCAACACATCACAATAATAAATTAACCACATAATTGTTCAGAAGCCTCAAAAAGGAATTGAAAATCCAAGAGGTAGTTTCTAGTACAAAGAATCATTTCTTTCACATACTACTTTTACTGTTTCTCAGGAAGTTATCCTTATCAGTGTCTCCTTACACTCCAGAACCATTGATGCAACTGTAGTCCGTCATTTCAAGTAATGGATCATACCTACGGTGCATTTGCATATCCAAGTAACAGAGATTATAAAATACTACTACATAACAAGTTATGGCAAATAGAGAAGCAGTAGGATGTAAGTCTCCTCAAATGAAAATTTACACACAAAGCTCCATTAGTTATGCAGTTTTGGCAGAGTGAAGATCAATTTCACAAGATATGGCTTGAGATAAAGGCAACCTTATAAGAAGCAATGCCAATCTTCAGATATCTAAACATTCCCACATGTGCAGGTATTTGTCTTATAGTTTACCTGCAAATATTTCATAGAATATAGACTCTTCTCCGAAGAAATCATCACAGAAAAGATATCTGTAGGATGAGAAACACATCAGCAGTGAAAGCTACAGTAAGAAACAAAATACTGAACACAACATAGTTATATAATAATAATGTCGGATAGAGCAAACTATTAGGTACTCTGAAGTAGCAGTGTCCATCAGAAGCTTGTGCAAGCTCCTGAAGAGAACTTCATAAGGATATTTTATAGAGCTTGCTTCAGCTATATGTGGAATCAATGCAGGTTGATCAATTTCCTGTAGACAACGAAAAAGTGGAATTTAGAAGCCCATTAATCAACTAAGCAATCACATTCCTAGTAAGAACAGTAGAAAATAGATATTTTTTCTCTTTCCATACAAACCCAAAATAGCTTAACCCAAACCATAAAGGAAAGAAAAAAATAGCTTTAACCAAAACAAAAACACACACACCCAGGGTCGTCAGGGTCCATAAATTTGATGATTCTGTTCTTTTTTTCATTTTTGTTGGTGGTGTTTTTGGGATGGGATTTGTGTTCAATCTGGTCTCTACATTCCATTTAGGCATTTAGCACAAATGTGATGACAGAACTAAGTGGGCCTCATGTGGGACCACCTTCTCATGTTCTCTCTCTCTCTCTCTCTCTCTCTCTCTCTCTCTCTCTCTCTCTCTCTCTCTCTCTCTCTCTCTCTCTCTCCTGCTATTTTTCTTCGTCATTCTTCTTAGAAAGTTAAAAAGAAAAAAAAAAACATGGCATTCACCACCTCCTTATCCTCTCCCATTTCCTTCCACAAAGTTTCCTCCACAAGCCCCAAACTAAGCCCTAGAAACAAAACCATAGCCCATTATGGACTCACCATAAGGGCCATTGTCACTGCCAGTGATAGTGAAATATGTAATAAATTTCATATCTAATAAAAACCCAAGTCCATACAAGTTTACCCATGACACAAAATCACAACAAAATATGTAGCAAATGTCTGAGACAACAAGAAGAGAGAAGGAAATTATGGCGATCTATGAAGACTTCTGAAGATGTGTAGAAAGGTTTACATTCAAATTCATTGACTTCTCTGTAGATAGTGAATAACCCAATTGGTTTTGATTGTTTCGATCATCAATAGATTGGAATTGGGGTTGGTAAGAGGAAATTGTGTATGAGATTAAAAGGATCTTAAAGGCTTGGAAATGGTGACCTATCTTGCTTGGGCTACAATGCAGTTCTAGATGCTATAATGAAACTTCTTAAGAAAGTCTATAGAGAAATCTAGAGAGACACAAGAGAGATGAGGATTAGGGGAATAGAGGAAGAAACCATTGCAAAGGTTTTGGAAGGGGAGTCTAGAGAGAAAGAAAGGTCAATTTCCTCTTCTTTGCAAACAATCTATGTAGTTGCAAGCGCAAGGCGCACCCAGGCGCAAAGGGTGCGCCTGAAACATGAGGCACAAAATTATATTTTTCTAATTTTAGTAATTTTTATTTGCAAAAAAAAAGAAAAAACATAAGACTAAAAAAAAAAAAAGCATGAAAAATACATCATACATGAAGATACAAGCATGGGTAAGCTATATATGTGGATAAGAATAGGTATTAACTAATAAATATTAAAAATATATTAAAAAATTCTAACTTTTTTAACTTTTATTTTTGGAAAAATTAAAAAAATAACCCTAAATTACAGAAAAAAAGATGAAAAAATTATCACACATGAAGACACAAGCATGGGAAAGCTATATATGTGAATAGAAATACGTTTCAATGAAGAAATATGAAAAAACGAAGACTTTTTTATATTTTGGTAACTGATTTTTCGGAAAAACAATAAAAAACCTAAAAACAAACTCAAATCTAGAGCAAAGAAGAATAAAACTCAAATGGAATGTTTTCTTATACATATATAACTAAAACCCATCAAGATCCATGGAAAATAGTTAACAAAAAACAAAAAATTTGAAAAAACGGTACTGGTTTTTACGTTTTTTTACAGAAACTGTAAACAAATGCTAAAATTTGTAAATCCACACCTTTTGTTGCTTAGATCTGTGAAAGATCGAAGAGGAATGGTTGTTTTCACCTTCTCAGTAGGTTGGAAGATTGAAATTAGGGTTGGAAGGTGAAAAACGAAAAACAAAAAAAAAAGAGGTTTATACGTTACCGGGTAAGTGGCGCGCGCCTGGAGTCAGGGGCACATTAGGCACAAGTCACATCCAGGGGCACGACTAGTCGCGCTGCAACTTAAGTCGCTGCGCCTGGGCTAAGTCGAGTTGCATGCCCTGCGCCTTCTTGCGCCTAGCAACTAGTCGCGCCTGCGACTACATAGCAAACAATAGGAATAGAAAGCCCAATACACATTGATTAAAGTGCACATTTTTTCAAGGAGGTGACTTCTTCTATTTTCTTGGGTTAGTGTGTCACATAATAGTAAGTGGACCATTAATGGGAGCCACATTCCATAAATCTCTTCAATTTCTGCTTCCATGACCAGTGAGAGACAGACAGACAGAGAGTCCCACATGGGGCCAGATTGAACCACACCAGATAGTTACAGTCCATAATTTTTTACCCATCTTTTGTTGGGAGTTCTAGCCCGATAGGGGTGGTACTTCGGGGGTCTAACACTACTTTTCACAAGGAATAATGTCTATAAGCACTGTTTGCGCCATCTCAAGGAGATTGTTCTAGGCAGATCCACCAACAAGCTCTAACTTCCATCACTGGATGTTTGCCCAGAAACAGATCAGAATTTTACTCATCAATGAAAGAGATTCATCTCCAAACGAACACTAAGGGCGTTTATTGTCATGCTAAACATGTGTGGTTCTTTTGCACCAAAAACTTTTTCTTGCACAGGTATGTTTTCACTTTCCAAGAAGGCAAATATACACAACATATGCATGTTTTTGTGCTTCAAGGAAAATCTTTGGAAATTCTGACATGGAAACCATACAACCGAGTGAATCACCTTGCACTCATCGAATGAGTTTGTCATTCACTAGGTCAAGTTCTTTATTGGCACAATTTTTTCTCTTGGGACCAAAACAAAGTGAATAAAGATGAGATGTGGTTCCATATGGTCATCATTTACATAGGCTATCTGTGCCATGCTGCAGCATTATATTTCCTCCCAATTAAACTTCTTCGAATTATCTCACCTGCGTTGATGTCTCTGCTCCATTCACAAAGAAGACAAAAGTAGTTTTTCATTTTCCAGTTTCAGTACTTCGAATATTGAACAATCATTTGTGATGAAAGATTCTACGTATGTTACAAAGGTTGCAAATCTGAAATTTAGTCATGGAACTCGCTTGTGTTAATTGCTTTAGCTGCAATCCAACTGCTAAGCCTGAGAACTCATCAAGCTTTTGAGTCTTTGATTAATCAACCATTCAAAAAGCATTTCACCATAAATGTAAAGAACTTTCCAAGATTCATCAAAAGTATTGCATGAAAAATGGAACAAACTATATCTCATCATCAAGGAGTGGGATACCTTCAAGATGTTTATCCTATCCCCCAGAGCAAAAACAGCAGATCGGTTCTTCAGAGGTTCTCTACCTCTGGAAAAGAGGCTAGTACTCCTGGCCTCAACACCAATGAGATCACTAGATGTTGCTATATCTAGTTGTAATTTCTCCAGTGCTTGTATATAAGCTCGGAAATGGGCAGCTAGAACCTGAAGTTAAAATGAGTATGCATCACTGACAGTAAAAGATCCAGATAATACAATAGATAGATAGATAGATAGATAGATAGATAGATAGATAGATAGATAGATAGATAGATAGATAGATAGATAGATAGATAGATAGAAAAGCTAAATTGATGATAAACCAAAAAAGCATTTCATTCTTAGCATGCACAGCCCTCTCAAAGCCCAACATAGTGTTACCTTATTCATGGTGTCAATATATGCCCCACGAACCTCAAGATAAATTTCCTTTCCATGTTCTTTAAGAAAGACAACAATGTACCTGCAATTTCAAGTTAATATCAGGATCACAACGAAATAAATATAAATTGGAAGTTGTAAAAGATACTCAATATTTACGCAATTTTATTTTTTTTGGAAATGACCCTCAAAATTGCCTAAACAATGAAAATGCGTAAAACAATCATAGAGCATATCACAAGTTTCTCCTTTATTCAGAGATTATAGAAAATTACCTGTGCAAGAAAAAACACAGACTCTACAGAAATTCAGAAGAACATTGAAATTACGGAAGATTACCTGGTTAAGGGAAAAAACTAATAACAAAAAGTAAAGAAATTCATAAGAAGCTGAGACTAACAGTTGAAGACAGTAATCATGTAGCTACAGATCTTTTATATACTTTGGAAGGAGAGCTGAACTAAAGAAAATATGGCATCTTAAGGAAGAGGCAGAAACTTCCAGAGTTAAGATGTCTATGTATATGCTTTCGGCAAAAGAACCCATTGGTCTCTCTAAAAAATTGAATAAAAGAAAATTCATTTCATCTGTAACATCAAGAACTTTATGAATGATCTAAGCTACCTGCAGTCCACTACAATAGCATTTTCCATTGCTTCACAAACTACATTGCTGCCCAACTTGGATTTCTGCAGACAGACATGAACATGAACTCAGAACTACTTGTGGACATCATTCCTAACCAGATCTAGCCTAAAGACAATGTAAGCCTCCTTAACACAGTTTGATATATTTTGGCATTCAGTTTGCAGATGAGGTGGTGGATTTGGATAGTAGCTCCTTCACTTGAGCAGCTGAAACACAGGAATTGCCCAGACTAGACCCTCCAGTTCCATGCTATGGATGATGACCATACACAGGGATTAGCCAACGTTTAGCATATCTTTGAGACTGAAGAGCTAGCAGAAGTGCAGGACACTTGGGTGATGATGAGAGACCATCAGCCCCAGTCAATGATATAAAGACCATGAGGTCGTGCCAAAGAATACTCAACCTACCATTCCTTCATAACCCCAATGAGGACCACAACAAATTCAGAAGAGAGCTCACTGATGACAGTGTATCCAAAGATGCTGCTGAGCATGACCACCAGGCTATGCATGCTATGTTATGGCATTGTAGAGCCGTAGGTTGCTAAAGTGGCAGTTGTTTTCACTTGCTCCAGTGAAATTTTACCTGCTTGTTGCTTCTTAGTCTCTTGCACCTTGCACTCTTTCAGTCAAATTTTACCTTATGTAAGAGTGAACGTTCAGTAGTATCATGAAGAAGATTCTTCCTTCTTTTTTTTTCATTTTCTACTTGATATCTTGCTTTCCCATTCTTTGCCTTCATAATTAGAGCCAACTCCAAAGATCAAACATTACACATCAAGAGCTTCTTACTGTAAGTTCACAAAAACAAAACCTATTGTTAGCATCATATGGCTGTACAGCTAACACTATCAACAATATGGATCATGTGAAGATCAAATATCTGAGATGTATAGCAACTGGATGGTGATGATTTGTGCGAGGTTTAACCCTTTTAAGTGGTGTTCAAGGGGATTATGAACTAAAATTTGAGCTCTCACCCTGAAAACAATTTTCAGATGTAAACTTCTTTAATTAATTCATGAAATATAACCATTTGATCTGGTTCATCTTCTGCTGCTGTAGGGGCACAAAATCAGAGCTATCATTATTAGAGCTTCACAAACTTACATTCTGTTTATGTTCTTTTGACACGTTAACCCAGTTCTTTATATGTTACGCTTGGTTTGACCTTAAAAGGATGACCTTGTCTACTATTCACCAATGACCAAGTCCAGCATGTCACAGCTTCAGCAAATGAGTCTATTGTAGAGCATTACTATCAAGGTGGACAATATTAGCTATTTAGAATGGTCACATTCAGAATACATATTCCCTGAAAGGGGAAATTAGCATATAAAGAAAAAAAGGGCAGCGAGGTGCGCAAAGCTCCCGCATATGTGGGGTCTAGGGAAATTAGCATATATGGCTGAAAATTAAAAGAGCAATAAAAATGACCAGGTTTACTACTTACACTTGTAGATTGCCAACATTTAATTGAAAGTCAAATCTTTTTTCTTATTGTAACTGATGATGGAAATAAGGAGGAATTTATTTAGTATCAGCCAAGCTTACTATGTTTTGCAAAGAGCAGAAAATGATTAAAGGCTGAAATTGAGAAGACGATTTGCATTCTTGCTTGATCTTGAGTATAACATACAACCACTTGCTTAACTGGGCTGGTTAAGTGCCTTGTCTCACAACCAAGAGGCTGTGGTCCCAAATCCACTCACCATTCCCTAAGGAAAGCATTCAATGTTCTTAGAAGGACACTTGACCTACTCTTTCCACCTATCCAGCCACCACAGAATGAATCCAAAAACCATTGACAATGCCAGCAGCCTGACAGAGGAAAAGCTTTCTGATATTTTTTAATAACCAATTTCAACACCTTCATTGAACCTCACATCCATCACCTAAAGATATTTCCAAGCGAATTGATCAATCTGAAATCACATAGAGAATCAGCACCATCTTTCATGGGATGCTGACAACAAGATGAAAGATGCCCCAGTATGGCTTCTGACTTTATGCTCTAACAGAAATCATCCAACAACATAGCATGTCATCTGACCATATGAAATAACCATATCAAAGCATGTCATTCCCCATGCTCCTAAATAGCAGTTGCTTAGATGAACAACAAATCCAGACAGCATATTGAGTTCCCCCCTGCAACTTCTGCCATCGTGCAAGCTCTGAACCTCCTCTCAGGAAGGAAAGAGAAAAGGTTTCTGTGTAATCTGGCATTATGGATAAGTACAACCCAAGGGGAAAGAAGAGATATCATGGCCACCATTTACCTAGATGTCTCAGAAAATAAATTTTAGAGCAAATGTACTCCATTATTTACCAAAAAACACCAACAGTTCTGAGATTGTTGACCAATGTACTCTATAACTAGGCTTAAATTTAAAATAGCGTTTGAATTAGAAATTTTGTTCTTGAATAGCAACTAATTTCTATAGATAAACCCTGCAAAACCTCAAAATCAGAAGAATTTATTGAATTCCTGACAAGTTGGCAGATTCTAAGGAAAGAATGAATGGTTAGCAAATTGATACTCACCAAGTAATGTCAACAGAAAATGTTTGTACAACTCGAAGCATTCGCAGGATGAAATTGAACATGAGTATCTAAGGACTAAAGTACTCGTTATGCAGGAAAGTCAGAAGATTCTTTTCTTTTTTGTGCTTCACGATGTCACAAAATAGTAGTAACTGTGTCACATCCTTTTTCTATTTAAATAACTTGTTCAGATTGCAGAAAAACGATATACAAGAAAAACAGTATGATTAATGTGATCTAATCAACTTGCAAGCAACCAAGCACCATAGAAATAACCATCACTGAGAAATTAATTAAGAACACATTCAGATGTGTCCAACTGCTAATAAACAGTTAACTTACTGTCCATTTAATCAATAATGTGCCAGATATGATAAGCAGTGAACATTAACTGAAAGAATTTTGCAACATATAAAGAAACAGAACTCACTTGTATTTTAGAAGAACGCTTTGTTGTAGGATCTGAATATTTGTCTTTGGCTTTCTCAAAGCATAAAGCTTCTGTACAATGAACTCAAACACCTATGTACAGACAGATGGTAAGTTGGCCATTTCAAAACACTTCAAATCAAAACTTTTAGCTTTATTTATGTGACATGGAATGAATTAGGTCAGATGACCATCACATTGTCAAAAAAGATGTGTAGGTATAAGTAGCATATTATGCAGTTCAAGGAGGACAGCTATAACCATGCCAACAATTAACACCCTCTCAAGATACGGATGGCAGAGGACCTTTTGTACCTTCCTGGGATTTGGTACTAACCTATACTGAAATAGTCCAGGTACAGATATAAGCAAAGAAAACATGAATTGGAACATGATATATAGCAGGAGTCATAGTGATACAGTATTGCACATATTGAGTACCTCACAAAATCTTGACATTTTTTCTAAAAATGGAAGAAATATCCAAGTAATGCCAGGTTTTAAGGGTAAACAACTTCAAAGTAAATAGATATATCTGATCAGTATCACATGAAAGGAAAAGAAGCCAAACCTATGGAGGCATATCAAGCAACAACATGGATCATGAGTCCCCCCCCCCCTATTGGCATTTTTTTGTAGTGGTATGAAGCATTGAAGACATAGAAGATATGATGAGAGAGAAGATGAGGGGAAGTAAAAGGAGCTCTACAGGATGCCATGACTGCATCAGTCACCTCTTTTGCAACTGCTATCTTTGTAAACAGGACAGAGGGAGAGTTTGGCACAGAGGGTGGAATAAGCAGTTATGGCAAAAAAGGCAGTGTTGAAAAGAATTTGCAATGTTTCTCGTGCAAATGATTTTTGGTTTTTCATAGAGGAATTGATTTCTGGGATTTTTCAGAAGCCAAATCAAAGAAGTAGGTAAGCTTTCAGTCAAATGACACGTTTATGTCAAGCATATAAAAAAGGTAAGCCTCAATTTTTCTGGGAATTTTAGGATGGAAGAGGCAAAGAGATATCACAATTTTTCCACATGACTAGCTAGACATATAAATATTGGCACATGTACAAAATTCACAGCATCATAAAGGGCTATCTCAAAAATCATCTAAAGTTTTAACCGCTCGATTGAAAAAGTAAAATCAAGAACAGGAAGCTGGTAGATGAGAATTGGCTTGGCTCAGCACGTTCTTCAGCCTAGAAGATTCAGCTATTCAAACAAATCTCATCCTTAGTTCCTAATTAATTGAAATATGGCCCTGTCATATATTAGAGTATGCAATAGAGGTGGACATTGAAAAGTTGGAATGCAATACAAGTTTTCAGATGTAACGGGTAACAAAAACAATGGGCATATAAGGCCTGAGAGGATATCAGAAATATTATGCAATAAGCTACGTAGTCACAGGCACGACTAGTCACCAGGTGTAGAAAGGCACAAGTGGTGCAACTGGATTTTGGGTAGGTGCAAGGGGGCAAAGTCGCAGCACGACTAGTTGCACTTGGAGCCAGGCAACTTTTGCACCTCTAATTTCAGGCACAACAAAGGCAACTTTTCTGCCATCATTTCCGCAAAAAGGCCTGGCATGTTCATCTATTCTCCATCATTTCTGCCAGTGAGGAGGGGGTGAAGCGTCTCTTTGGTTTTGGGTTTCTCGTTTCCTCCGTCAATCATCAGATTAGCTCTTTTATGTTTTAAGAAGGGGGTGCCATTATCAATTCTTTCCCCCTTTTATTTAAAAAAAAAATCTAACATATATTTATACATTATATATGTATATATATGGATTTTTCTTTTTTTAATCACTTGGATTTCCTTTTTTCAATTTTTTTATTTTACGCCTGGGAAATAAGTTGCAGCCTCGTCCCTCCAGGTGCAAGTCACACCCCTTGCACCTGGGTGCGCCTTGCGCCTATAACTAATAGGCAATAAGACACTCTTTCCATAGCATTCTATAACCTTTCCACAAGGCTTATAAGCAGCAGATAGTAATTGGAAAGCTTACTTCCCCTTTGTAGAAAAAGCATGACTCTTAGCAATAAGTATAGCATATAACAAAGTACAAAACCAAGTTTAAAGGGATTCAATTATTACTCAAAGAAAAAGTTCAAGGGGATTTGAGAGTAACAAGCTAAATGAATAGAGGTTCTCTGCAGTTTGCTAGGCAACCTTTGAGACTGCTTTTTGCCTCAGCCTTTCCAACTCAGGCTGAACATCCTTTAGAGCTTTTGAAGATTTGACCATAGGATCCACCTCAACAAACTTCAGCTTCTTACTCAGAAACTCAAGTGTTCTCATATATTCATCATTCACCTACATAAGAAACCGGAAGATGCAATTCTTGTAAATTATTGTTATCAAATCTCAACTCTTAAAGTCAAGGACAAGTAGCACAAGTATAAAGGATCGTGTAAACTAGTCATGCCAACAACATCAAGTACATACACTAAGAGCGTTTCACAAAAAATCTGCAGGGATTACGTTAAACAGAAAAGTTGCAATGAAAATGAAAGAAAAGCTTGAAAGAGCAAAACGAACCAAATGCTACATACAGACTCAACCATCAAAGAATGAGACAGCTCCCGAGTAGTCCTAGGGCTCTACTAGCCACAAGCAATCCCATGCCATTTATATAGCTTATTTTTTATGTTTACCAATTACCTGCTCTATCATGCACGTCTAACTAATTGGGAGGTAGATACCTGCCTTACCAATACTGGTTCTTTTTTGCTTTTTCATTCTCTAATTATTTGGTTATTTAAAAAGGGGCATGAAACTAAGTTTTACATGGAGACATCTTTTGTGCTTTTGCAGTGCTGATACTTTGGGACACTTGGATACCCATCAACAAGACAGTTCCATCCAAAGGCATGTTACAGTGAACCTTCCCAGTTTGATAATGGAAAAGATCTGTCTTGCCATGGCAAATGAAATGATTATTACTTATTTTTCACTTGTTTTATTGCTGGAAGAGTTCTATCTTTTTCCTAACTGAAAAAATAAATAGAAGCGTTTTCCAAAATTTCACCTTGTATTACCCAGTAATTTATGTTTCCGTGCCCATTTTAGAAAATCTTCAGTATTAGAAATATCTCCAACTTTAGGTTTTTTGAGATATCCATGCTGGAAAACCTACACTAGGTAGCCAGGTCACATTATCCTAATAAAACCATAAATGCGTCTTGTTCTGAATGGTGGTTGATAAAGCCATAAATGTTATGCAGATTAATTCTTTAGGTGTCTTGGTCATAATTATATAGTTGTAAATTCGGTTTTCAATTTACTTTAATTTATTATCAGTTAATTTGTATGTTCCTGGAGTCTATTATTGATATGAACCACTCTGAAATCATGTCACTCACATCCACGTGTTTTCAATCAAAAGATAGTTGCATGTTTAAGATGCTTAAAAGGCTACAAAGAAGGCCCAAAGAAACCAAAAAGAAACTTTAAGAAGCTGAAATTATGTTGAATAATTTTCCATAAACAAGGATTAATTTTAAATGAAATGAGAACCACCTCTCCATCAATAATGATGTCAACCATCCTTGGGGGAACAATAATGTCTTCCACAAATCTCGCTAATTTGTACTCTGCAACCTGTATACAACAAGGCTTCAATTACTAAAGGCAATAAAATCCAGGAAAAGCACAAAATAACAAGTCAAAGGCACTGCACGCAAACTTGTATCAAACAGAATTGAAGTTTTAAAAGTCAGAGGATTTGATATGCCACATACCTTGCGATTTTTCAGCTTTAGACTCATATCCATGGATTTCTCTTGCAGGCTTTTTATTTCTGAACTTATGGAACCAATCTCTGCCTAGCACAAGATTTTTGTAAATATTAATAATTTCAGCAATAAGAGTTCTAATTAGAAAAACCAATCATTCTCATTTACATACAGAACCTTGTAATTATGAAAGAATGCAATAATAAGATGGAAAAAATAGATACAAAACCAATATCAACAACATAAAGACATTGCAGCATTTTAGCTACTCTTGAAAAACAAAAACTCTCAGGCTAGAAGGTAAATCAGCATTTGAAACCAGGCAATTAAGAGGATCATGTCATCGATAGGGTTCCCTTATGGGCCTCTGCCCACAACCAATTTAGTAGGTACTCCATCTGTTCTATTAAGCAAAATGGCATGCTCTGTTAGAGACAGTAGCTCACAATGAGAGGAGTCAACAGTAGCAGATTGCACCTAAAGGTTTGTTCAAATTAAATTTTGACGGATCAGCTTTTAGTTCCCCAGGGCAAGCTGCTTTCAGTGGAATCATCACTGATGATGTTGGTGAGTCCATCTTTCCTTGTCAGCCTAGGGTCATGCATTCTCAAATGAGAATGAAATTGCTATGCTTACCTTTGGTATGTGCTGTGTTGAGGCGATGGGTCTTTTTCCTGTGGAAATAAGGTGACTCTACTTCTGCTATTTCCTGGTTTGAAAATCCAGAAGAACTTCCATGAGAACTAATCAAATTGACCAGGCATCTTCCCTTCCCTCTAATCATCAATTCTGGATCAAACATATTCTCATGTCTACAAATTTGAAGTCGGATTCACTGGCAAAACAGTTACCTCGTCTCCATCTATTTCTATGCAGAGGAAATTCTCACGAGCATTCATGAACTCCCGCAATTTGCATTGTAGAATCCTTTGCCTTCGCAGCGGAATTCCACAAATGTCATTGAGGAGGGGGTTCCTCTTCTCATTCTCACTGCCCTGCTGGCATTGTTTGATTTGTTTTCTCCCTGATTGCGGGATTTTCATGTCCTGCACCTTTTCGCATGAGATGTGTGTTATGTTTGTCTCTCTGTTGTTTTCTTCCTTGGCCATGTCTCTATGCTGAGGATCCTCTTCAATGGTGTACTTGTTTCTTCTGTTTCTGCTCAATGCCTCAATCAGCAACTTCTGTTAGTCTATTCCTTTTTCCTAATAAAGTGCCCCATTCGAAAAAAAGCAGGCAAAGCTGATTCTAAAATTCTTCTTACCACATTCAACATTTCACTGACCATAGATCTTCAGGAATCACTTACTTGGTAACTTGGCACCAAGGGAAAAAGAAAAATCAAACTCAAAATGGAAACAAACAGAATCTGATTTCCCAGATCTAAATTGACCAACAATGAGACAGCAACTTTGGTATTTTCACATTTCTAAGACAATTGTATCAAGTATATAAATGTGTATCTCCATGTTGTACCAGCGGTTGCGCATATATGTGTTGATTTTGAGATAAAGCAGCTCATATCATGGCTGCTTTTCTAATATAGGCAAAGATTCAAATATCAACAAGTATATGCTGAGGACTATGTATCAGGAGCACCTATGCCACATTTTGGCCGATCCACAGGGGTCACCGGGTACAAAATCTCCAGTGGTCTCCAGAGAAGCCAAGGCATTGGGTTTTGACAATGTTTCATGCTCAGGAGCACCTTTGGCACATTTTGGCCGATCCACATTGGTCACCGGGTGCAAAATCTCTAGTGGTCTCCAGAGAAGCCAAGGCATTGAGTTTTGATAATGTTTCATATCCACTTTTTTTTCATTTTTCATTTTTTATGTTATGTTGAACACAAACGCCCATAAGAAAGAAAGAAGCTCCCATGTATTCCGGGTCCGAGGAAGGGGTAGACCACAAAGAGTCTATAGGACACAGCCTTACCTTGTATTTTTGCAAGAGGCTGTTTCCATGCCTCTAACCCATGACCTCCAAGTCATAGAGAAAAAACTCAACCGGTGAACACAAACCCATGAGCATCTCAAATCCATGACCAACCACTGAAGAGAACCTTCTTGCGACGGTGCTTGACAACCTCCGCTCTGTTTCATGCCCAGCTTTACTGATTTTTACTATGTTAGCTTCAATTGTAACCATGATTTAAATTATTATTTCATATACTACTTCTGTACTTCTATGGAAAAGATATCAGCCATCTACAAATATGCTTGTTTACAAGCATTGCTTGCAAGTCTTTTTTTAATACTAATTGAATTAAAACTGAACTCCGCCATTGCCAGTCCCCAGCTTGGATAAAAAGGAGGAGGGTTTTGCATCAAGTGCAGCCAGCAAGTAAAACTTTTTGAAGAAGTTGACGATAGTTTCATTATTTTCTCTTCTTACTTATAAAGGAATATACATAGGTATATTCGTTTGTAGGTAAGAAACGAAAGTAATAAAAATCATCTTCAACTTATTCAATTATGGCAAACCTAACATGACACAAATCGATCATTGACATTCCCTCAAGCTAAGGCGTCCCCCGTAAGCGACGAGCTACATTGGATCCCAGGTATAGTGGAAAATGAGCAAGGGATGCTAGGGCATTCCCTCGAAAGTTATGCGCTACATTGGATCCCTAGTGTAGTGGAAAATGGGTAAGGGCCGCTACCTCAAAAGCGATGTGGTGCATCAGAACCCAAGTGCAATGAAAAGTAGGCATGGGTTCATGTCACGGGGGCTGAAAAGTGCGGGAGTAAATAGGCTAACTCATAAAAATAAGATTCGTATTGCCACATGGCGTATAAGCACATTGACATGTAAGAGTCTAGAGTTAGTAGATACGATAAAACGTAGGAGAGTCAACATTGCCTGTATCCAAGAAACCAAGTAGAAAGGGGCTAAACTAGAGAAATCGATGGGAAAAACTCTGGTATGTAAGAAAGAACAATCATAGAAATCACATAGGTATGTAAGAAAGAACAATCATAGAAATCGCGTAGGGATAGTGGTGGATAAGGAATTAAGGGATAAAGTTGTAGATGTTAAAAAAAACTAGTGATAGAATTATAATAATAAAATTGGTTCTAGGGGGGAAGATCATAAATGTATAAGTGCATACGCACTGCAAGTAGGCTAGAAGATAGAATCAAGAGACAATTACAAGAAGATATGGAGGGAGTCATGCAAGAAATTCCTATCACAAAGAAGATATTTATAAGAGCATACCTAAATGGTCAAGTAGGATAAGAAAATGAAGGATATGATAGGGTACATGAAGGGTGTGGTACAGGAGAACGAAATGAAATGGGGTAAGCTATCCTCGATTTTGCTTTGGCATATAATCTAGTACTAGCAAACACATTCTTTAAGAAGAGGGATAAATACTTAATAACCTATAAAAGTGGACTCTATAAAAGCCAAATAGACTCTTTTATACTTAGGAATATTGAAAGATCAATGTGTATGGATTGTAAGGTGATACCCGACAAGAGTTTAACCTCACAACATAAGTTAATGGTATGGATATCTATATTAAATTAAGGAATAAAGAAAATAAAATTAATCGGTGTCCAAAAACTAAGTGGTGGAACTTAAAAGGGAAGAAAATAACATCAACCACAAACAAGTTGATGGTGAAACAAAAATAAACACCACGAGGATTAATGTAGCTGAATCCATTAAAAGTATGGCAAAAGATGTCCTAGGAGTATCTAAAGGTAAAAGGCAAACAGTAAAAGAAACTGTGGTGGAGGGAAAAAGTGCAAAAAGTTATTAAAGATAAACGGGTGTGTTTTAAAGCATGATAGAGAACTAGAAATAACGAAAACTTTAAGCAATATAAGAACGCTAAAAAGGTTGCTAAGAAAATAGCGAGGCTAAACGCAAAGCATATGATGATCTCTGCCATAGATTAGGATCAAGAGAAGGTAAGAAAGATGTGTTTAAACTTGAAAAAATAAGAGAGCGGAAAGGTAAGGACTAAGAACGCGTTAAGTGCATTAGAAGTGATGACCAAAGAATACTACTCAAAGATGATGAGATCAAACAAAGGTGAGAAAGTTATTTTCAAAAATTGCTAAATGACAATTGCCCTGAGAATAGGGTTTGAAAGTACTGTAAACACAAATAACATTGGACAATATAGATACGACCATAGGATTAGAATACCTGAAGTGAAAGAGGCCTTGAAAAAGATAAAATTAGTAAAGGCCCTGGAGCTCGATGGTATACCAATAAAGGTTTGAAAGTAGTTTGGTTGACAAAGTTGTTTAACAAGATTGTAAAATCAAAAAAATGTCGGATGAATGGAGGAAGAGCTCTATTGTACCAATCGATAAGAATAAAGGAGACATAAGAACTACACTAATTATCGGGGGATCAAACTTATGAGTCATACTATGAAACTTTTTGAAAGAGTAATTGAGAAAAGGCTATGGCATGAAACAAGTGTATTGGAGAACTAGATTGATTTCATGCCTAAGAACTCTACCATGGAAGCTATTTTCTTACTTAGAGAATTGATAGAGAAATTTACGGAAAAAAGGAAGGACCTCTACATGGTCTTTATTGACTTAGAAAAAAAACTTATGATAGGGTCCCTAGAAAGTTAATATGGTGGGTGTTGGGCAAGAAAGAGGTTTCATATATGAGAGAGCGATAACAAATGTTAGGACTACTAGCAGAGACACTAGTGATTTTCCTATCACTATAGTATTGCCCTAAGGATCGGCATTAAACTCGTACCTTTTCACATTGGTTATGGATGAGTTAATAAAACATTTGAACGAGGAGATTCCATGGTGCATGTTATTTGCAGATAATATAGTTTTAATTGATGAGACAAGGGAGGGAGTAAACATGAAACTAGAGCTATAGAGAGAAGCATTAGAATCTAAAAGATTTAAAATCAGCCAAACTAAGACAAAAACTATGAAATGCAATTTTAGCAAGGAGAGGAATGGGAATGAAACACCAATAAAGATTGATAACCAAAAAATACCCCAAAAAGACCACTTTTAATACTTAAGATTGATGGTTCATGAGACAGAGGTTACCCAGAGAATCCAAGCAAGTTGGAACAAATGGAGATGAGCCTCTAGAGTTTTGTGTGATCGGCTGGTGCCACTCAAACTGAATGAAAAATTCTATAAGATATCTATAAGACCAACTATGCTCTATGGATTAGAATGTTGGACAGTTAAGGAACATCATGTACATACGATGAACATAGCTAAAATGAGGATGTTGAGATGAATGAGTATCATGACAAAAAAGGATAGAATTAGGAATGAAAACAATAGAGGAAACTTAGGAGTAGCACCAATAGGTAACAAGATGAGGGAGATTAGACTTAGATGGTTTGGGCATGTATATTAGAGACCAAAAATGACACCAGTCAGGAGTGAGGCAATATAAGTCAAAGGTTCTAAAAGGGCAAGGAGAAGGCCCACAAGAATGTGGATAGAAGTGGTGAGAAAACATTTAAAAACTTTAGGACTAAATGAAGCCATCATACTTAATAAAGGGGAATGGAGGAATGAGATTCAAGTGGCCGATCCCTAATCAGGATAAGACCTTGATGATGATGATGATGACTTAAATTAAAATTGTAGAAACAGATACTTTAGAAAGAAATGTCAAACAAACAATAAGTATCAAATTAGCTGTCAGATATTGGAAAAGGGGAAAAGGGGCAGCCTCAGTGCACGAAGCTCCCGCCTATGTGGGGTCTGGGGAAGGGGCGGACCACAAGAGCCTAGAGTAGGCAGCCTTACCTTGCATTTTGCAAGAGGTTGATTCCACGCCTTGAACCCATGACCTCAAGTTCACATGACAACAACTTTTACCGTAGCCCAAGGCTCCCAGAAAAGGAGAAACAACTAAGCTGACACACGCAAACACAGATAGAGAGATAGATAGAGACAAGGATTAAAATTTCCATGAAATGTGAAGAGAAAATTGACAAGGACTAAGAAGATAGAAACCGGCTTGCTTGAGCAAGCTAGGCACCCTTTGATTCCATATGTCCCACAGTTGCATGACCAAATCCATTAATTTGACAGCTCACCAAAAGCATATCCCAATGATACTGACCTTATCTTGATTGAATATGCCTAGAACCTTTACCTATGAGGCCTTGTTTAGGGTGTTTTCAAGAAAATGTGAACCATTGATTTTTGTTAGACTGTCTTGAGGATGAGATATCAATTGGGCATGGGACCAAAATCTCATGGTCTCCTGTTGATTTTTTGCAAATTTAACAATAGGGTACACAAAATTTCCAGGTGAGCCCACAAAGCACCCTGCCTCATTAATCAAGCTAGTGCCAAGCTTAGTAGTCGTACCCAATGTAAAAGCAATAAAACAAAATTCACAAGAATGGGGCATGTAGATTGGTAAATATGTGAATCATGCTCTATATTGTTAAAGTAGAAGAGCAAATAAAAAGATAAAACAAATGGGTCAGTAAATCAAACACATAAGGGAAAAAAGGACATTCTTCTTTTCCATTTTGTCTTGGGCTCTTCTCATGTGCATGGGACACACACATGGCAGACACACAGAAATAGGAACTTTGTTTAGAAATTGCAGGGAAAACAGAACATTTCTTTCAGGAGCAACATGCAGACTTTTCCCTTTTTTTATTTGTGGCAGACACACAGAAATAGGAACTTTGTTTATAAAATGCAGGGAAAACAGAACATTTCTTTCAGGAGCAACATGTAGACTTTTTCCTTCTTTTTTTTGTGCTCCTCTTATGTACACGCAGAACACGCACGTGCATACAAACATATAGGAAATCTGTTTGGGCAGTAATATATAATCTGTTGTTTCAGTTAAGTCTCTGCTGCCAATCCGTGCTTAGTCCAACAAAGCAGTAAGGATAATGCAGCGTGCTCTTCTTCTTCTTTTTTCCTCCTGAAATGTAAGTGAATCCGAACAGACAGGAACAAGAAACAGTATATGTGCGTGTAAATGCACACAAGTCAGTACGTATATGTATGTAGGTCAGTGTTTGATTCTTGTGTGTATGCATATGTATAGCATTATATGTGTACATATTGAGTACATTTAACGTAGAATATTGACAGGGACTCATGAACACCTATTTGGCACTTCAAAAAGCATGAAATGACATCTATATGGATGTTCCTCGTATTTGAAATGGGTGTCCCTATCATTTCTCTTAGTGTAAAATAAATAAGTACGTAAAACTATATAATACAACACATACGTATAGTTACATATATATTATATAAATTGCATGACATGTGCATATCTACAGTTTGGACATTTTGTGAGTGAATAATTTTGATTTGAACTGTTGAGTGAATGACTTTGATTTGCACTGTTGAGTTCTGAATTTTCGTCTTGTTTTTTCCTGGTCGATCAATATTACCCTTCTCTAGCAATGTTTTTGAAGATCAACAGGATAGACTTTGTATTGCTCCAAAATTCTATCAGTTAATCTAGTTCTTGTAGTTTCCAAGATGATGCGATTTCATTACACTCAATACCAGTTCATTTTGATTTTGGAAGAAAACAACAAATGCATAAAGAAATTTTTGCAGTCTTCCTGGTACAGAGATACCTGAAATCCACCGAGAAGAGTCTCCATATGCGACAAGATACTATCACAATCACGAATTTGATCATGTAGAGAGACCAAGTTATCACTCTCTTTTATATAGTCCTGTGAAGACACAGAAATTCTGAATGAGTAAAACAGGAAAGTAGGTATAATATTTGCACATGGCTAGAGATACAAAGAAATATCAACATCAACAACAAAAAATGACAGCTCTTAAAAGTTTGCAGAGTTTCCTTTTAAATGATAAATGAGAAGATACGAGTTCATTTACAAAGATACAGGACAATGGATCATTAGCCGTTCACAGTAATCAACATAAATAAACCAACGATGATTAGAAAGAAAGGAACATAAACTTTAATATTTTTGTTAGTGTAATCAAATATGCATCTTATGGTTCTTAAAGAAAATAAAACTCACTCAACTAAGCAAGATAAATGACTACAAAGTCTCATTCTCATCTTTCAAATTAAGGAAATATTAGCTTCCTTTTTCTCAGAAAATGTCAAGCATAGTGTACACTGCCTAACCCTCTTCTGGCAATAATATTCTCATTCTATGCATGAATAGCACTATGAAGCCATTGATGATCCACAATGTATTAAAACGAAACTCCATACAGAATGAAGGTAGGATTAGAAAAAATGTCTCATGTTTGAAGATAGGAAGATCATGCAACTGGATACATGCTAGAGCAGGAGTGTTCCATGATCAAGGTGTACAAGAAGAATAAAGAGAGGATGTTAAGATGGATGAGTGGCAAGACAAGGAAGGACAAAATTAGGAATGAAAACATTGGAGGAAACTTAGGAGTAGCACCAATGGTAAACAAGATGAGGGAGGGTAGACTTAGATAGTTTGGACATGTTCAACAGAGACCGAAAATGGCACCGGTAGAAGGAGTGAGTCAATCCAAGTCGAAGGCTCTAGAAAAGGCAAGGGGAAGGCCCAAAAGGGGGATATGGGTGGTGAGAAAAGATTTAAAAACTTTTGGACTAAATGAGGCCATGATCCTTGATAGAGTATAATAGAGGAACAAGATCCATGTAACGGACCCCTAATCGGAATAAGGCTTTGATGATGATGATGATGATGATGATGATGAGCGCAGGATGCTACAGTAAATCACGGCCTCATGGTAGTTACCAAGAGACACCCTCACTTTTATCTGACTGGTGCCAGGTATGGCTGATCCATGTTGTTCATCTGATTTCTCCTGCATCGAATTAATAGTGGCCCAAAAATCACATCAATCTGAAAACTCTAAGATCCAAATGAATGCATTTTTAGTTGTTCATACATGGATGGTCAAGAACTTTGTATCAGCAACAGCATACAATCGAAACAAACACAGAAGCTTTTGGACACTAGATCAGTCTGATTTCCATGATTATTGGGTCAATGGATATCGGATCCAAAAGAAATCAGATGAACGGAATGGATCAACCATAAGTGGGTCCCATTATAAAGTGAGGGCACCTTACAGTAACTACTGTGAGGTTGTGCCAGCTATAGCATTCCTCTAATAAGATTGACACTTAGTATGCATTCGCATAAATAAACTGTAGGGTCTTATACAACTGAAGACCTTCCTCCCTCTAAAATATGACAAAATGCAATACATATTTAAGAGAAGCCAATTCCAAGTAAATGAGCATATGTTTCATGCAAGGTTTAAATTAATTTATGAAAACCAGTCAAAAATTATTAAAAATTGGATTCAGTGTACATGCACAAACCTGGATAGAGTCTAATTCAACTTGGCGTACATTGTTCTCAACACCCTTGGCATATTCTCGCAGTTTTGTGCCTTTAGCTAATATATTTGCCACCACCTATGAGAAACCAAAGAATGAATCAAGAGTAAGCTAAAACTTGTAGAAGCAGATGAAACTGAGAAAGTATAGATGAGGAAAACTGCATCAGATTTAATATACCAAAAATTACGTAAATGCATTAATTTATCCCATCATATAATGTTTTTATCTAACTAAAGGCAGACTTGAAGAAGGATAATTATTCCAAAATAATTTCTTTTTGTTAGACTTAAGTATCAATGTCTTATTATCTCTTTTGTTATAGATAAGTATTGAACTCATTAAAGCATATGAGGAAAGAAAGAACAAGAATGACTAACGGAAGAACAACAAAGCATAATATTATACAACATAAGAATAGAAGGGCTAACAAGAGTAGCAATCTTAGGAACTGTCCTAGGTAAGTCACATAAATCTCAATTGTTTCCTGTGGATATGGAGAGAGAGGGGTGAGGGAAGAGAATCTGAAGTCAACCACAGACTGTGAAGCCCTCCATTTATGAATTGATCTTAGCATCCAAGAATAACCAAACCAATCACCATAGAACTTCAGAAGAATCTTCTCCTATAAAGGGAAAATGAAGATGAGAAGTCCTCAACCAACAACAGGAATTTTTTTTTTGCTTAGGATCAACATATCAAATAAATATGACAAGAAATAAATTCCACAAGAAGCCACCATTCATACTTGGTCTTCATAACCCCATGATCCAAACTTCCAAAGGAGCTTCCTAAAAGTTTTAGCTCTGATATCCTTTCGGAGTAGCTCCTCTCTTTCGACAATGTTAGATATTATTAGTCTTTTAATAAAAAAGAATAATATATGTAGTCATTTGTATACAATGAAAATCATATAATTATATTGGTTTTCCAGAGAAAAGGGCCTCGTATGCAGTATGGATGAAACTTTTGTGCCGAATAAAGAATGCCATCCCTGTTAAGTAGGTCCAAAATCACAGATAACAGTCTTGCCTCAGAGGCATGTCTTATCACGAAAATGAAATTACTCCATCATTTCTCTAGGTTTTAGGGAGAATAATAATCTAGATTGGGTGCTTAATCCTTCTAGGGTGAGTTCTCCTCCATATCTCTAGCCTTTCCTAGTTTCTCTCCAGAATTCCTCATTTTTTTTCCAATAGTTACTCAAGACTCTTTGAGAACCTCCTCCATTTCCTATTCTGTTCCCACCTTACCTATGTTCTATCCAAGAATCATCCCTAAAACATCTAAGTTTACATGTGCATTTATTAGTAGCTAATAAAAAGGATGACTTCGTCCTTTGTCAAAACCAAAGGATCATAAAATACTAAGCCAAATAAAACAAGCTGGATTTCCAGGAAATATGGGAAGTCATCCAAAGAATACAAAATGAATCCCTGAAAAACACAAGAGAACAACCAAACAGTATGACACACATTCAGGAGTTTATTTTTCATGAACTTTAACCTTCCATGAAAAGGAGGTTTTCGATGAAAGTGTAATCATCATATCCAAACGACCCCTAACTGTTCTTTTATGTTTGCTTTTTGAATGGTAAAGAGACTTAAAGAAAGCGCAGAGGACAACCATTCATGACCTAGATGATCCAATGTATAGAAGAAATACAAAGCATACCCAACTCTATTATCCATCTCAAGTGGGAAATGAACTCTTAATTAAAAGGGAATCTTTACACGAGCAATCTCAATCAAAAAGATCAAACTCGGCATTAGCAAAATGAAAAGACCTCAGGTATACAACTAAAACAGAAACCAGAAGATTCCACACTTGCTTCACAAAGGCAAGTCTTCTTATTTTTGTCCATATGATAACATTCAGAGGATTATTTTCAATACAAAAAGCTCCGGAATAGCAACCAGCAACCAAATAACACATCTCAATGCCACCAATTCAGTCTAATCAGAATCCTTGTCCACCTGAGATCACCTATACCATTCCAAATGATAACTTCAATTCATAAAGCCAAGGATTTCCCTACTCAATCCATCAAATTGAGTTTAGTAGATCTACAGTGTAGAATTAGCATCTTAGCTGTTCATAGTTGCCATTCCACTTTGATTAGACCAAGATGTGATGAAATTCCTTGCATGATAAAACCCAAGAGATGACAGAAACACATATTCAGTCATTCCTCTTGCTTCTTAAGAAACTTCATCTCCAGAAGCTGTCTCCTTCCAGTCACAAATTAATACTATCAATGTACTCAACTTCCAAAAGAAGCACAACAACCTTCAACTAAAAAAAGACACAGAACTAAACAGGTCCTAGATCAACCACCTAATCCAAAACAGATTTCATAGGAAACTACAAAAGGTCGTCAGCTGTGTCCTTTTTGTTTTTTTTTTAGAATGGTGTCATCCTTCAGGCATAAAAAATTGATTGTGTAACTATAACCACAAGTGACAATGATTACGAACAAGAATCTTACTCAGAATTTGAAGACCCAAGGAAAGCAAAACATCCCACTAAAAACAATGTCACAGCTATATCCCCACCTTAATAATAGCCTGCTATATAGGGTGTGTGAGTGTGGTAAAGTGGTGCTAAAGCGAGCCTCGACTGTGAAAGTCACAAGTTCACAACTGCTCAAGCATGTGCGTGTGTGTGTGTGAATGCATGCTTCCACCACTTCAAAAGATATAATAATAATAATAATAATAATAATAATAATAATAATAATAATAATAATAATAATAGCCTGCTATAGCCAAACCATACAACCTTGGATTTAAAAAAGTGACCCACGAAGCTTGTTCTAAGTAGGCATATTTTCAGGAAAATTATTCCACAACCTTTGGTAAGGTTCAGGAATTGGAACAAGATTCACAACCTCTGATATTAACTGAAATAGATTAATGAAAATATGCACTGGGAAGTGGGAAAACATCCTATAAAAGAATGATAGCTAATGACTTAGCCTAAAATGTTAAAACTGCATTTTACAAGTACAAGCTAAAGATTCATATGGCATATAATAAATTAGTCTACAAAACCAGAAGTGCATGCAACCATACCATTAATGAATGACCAAGAAGTACTAAGAGCACGAACAATAAAATCTGTAAAGGCCACTAAATACCAGAAAGCAAATATTATTCAGTTACTTACATCATCATTCTTACATTCTTCCAGTTCCTGTTCAAGTCCCTCCAATGATAAATCATCACTACATGGCAAACACAAGTAAAGAATTACAGAAAAACTGAAGCATACATAAAATAGTAGATCAATCACGAAGATTTTGAATATGATTAAAAATACACAATGGAGAAACACTTACAGCACAGAAGATTTTCACAGGTTAAATATCATCACCGTAACACCAGGCAAACATACTAAGATATGTGAAAAAATTGAAAGACAGGAAATACCTGCTAGCATCATCCTCAACAACCAAGTCTCCAACAAATACTCCCAAATCAAATGCCTGCTTTTGTATGTCATGTGAATCACCATAAGAGTCACCCTGAAATCAATGTCAAACATCTTAAGGACTAACAAGAAATAGTCTCATTGGGTGCAAAGCTGATGAAGGAACTTCATTTTGCATCTATATAATCACTATTTGGCATTAGGCTTTTAAAATGAACTATCACTTGGTTGCTTTCTACAAATATAATAGCTAAACTTGACTCAACTTACATTGGTTTTTTAAGCTATATATGTCTGCAGTTGCATTTATGTTACAAGTGAATCTAACCATTTATTTCTACTTACGTGAAATTTTCTAGGAAAAAGAAGTCATAAATGTAGTATTAAGCCAATTTTGTTCTACGGCAGTTTTATGTGATTTCTAGTATATACTCCCGAATAATGACAATCAATATTTAGCACATTTAAATCTTGTCACTGACATTTAGCCTCTCTGTCCATGCTGAAGTTTTAATTAATTCAAGAAAAGTAGGAAACAAATAAGAAAGACATAATAAAGAAAATAGATCCTTGTAATTATGAATAACATCTACATAACAATTATATCATCGACTAGTAATAGCCAGCAAGATAAGGATTTTAAGCATTACCAGTTTGTTTGAGACAGCTTCCATCTTGTGAGTAATTCACCCAAGGTACAATGCAAAACTTTACCAAATAGGAGAAATATTTGGAGCAACCCTGTATTAGCTGTCAAAATGAAATAGTTAGTAGCAATAATTCCCTATGTATTTAAGAGAGAAAGAGAAAAACATAAACTTATAGCCAACGTGTAACAGCCACTGTCCACATATCAGACGTTGAAAAAATAAACTAAAGAAGAAATATTCCATCAGATAATAAACAAATCAGTGCAATGATCTTTTAGAAAGAGATGCATTGGTTTCAAATTTTGATATAATGAGAACAGAACAAACAAAGTGCACAGTAATTGTGGCTTTATTGAATGATGCCAGATGAAATAGATACTTCACATGAACTATTGAAATCCTTTCATAATTGTCATGAGTCTGGAACTTGACATGTCTTAGTACCTCCTTGAGATTGAGAACCAACTCAATCCTGTGCAGTCTAAAACTAGACCCTGGAAGCGAACCATCCAAAGACTTAAAATGAAAAATAGTATGACCAACGATAATACCATGATTAAAACACTGACATGTCATTGTACCTTATTGAGATTGAGAATCAATTTTGACAATGTGCATCTAAAGACTAAAGACAATCATGATGTGTTCTCTAGCATCAGCCAACCAAGGATAAAATTATCCACAAATTACCTAGACCATGAGTAAAATGCATTAGCAGTATGAGCTTATACTAGCTCAATTTTACTTAAATCAGTCAAATCTCATTGAACAAAATCCATTTAAATCACAGAGATTTTTCCCGGATAAAAATAAGTTCTGAGTATAACTGCGACTAGAAGGGATGATTGAGAAAATGGATTCAATAATAAAGCTTAGGCTCAACCCTCAATTCTTTTCAATGGAAAACTACCAACATCTAAACACCATAATCTAAACTAGATGTCAAATATCTATTCCGTATGGGCATTTCAACCAGCATGCTGACAACTAACATCTAGCATACAAATGAATAAAGTATTTGTCTGAAGAAATTTACACAGTTAAAAATCTAGTTTTTTAAAAATATTAACTCACTTAACTTACAATTGAACCAAAATGTCATGCATAATCTTTCAATAAGAAGAAACTAAACAAGTGTCAAGGACTCTTCTGCCAACAGAAAAACAATTTTGGATCAATCTTTCGAATAAAGTGACTTGCTCAAACTTTCAACTACAAGCAATACTCATCCAACCAAATTTCCTATACGAGGAACTCCATTTTCATTGTTATGTTCATACCTTAGATACGTAATTGCATTTCCAGCAGCTAGAACAAAGGATCTACACTAAATGACATGTGTATTTTGACTCAAATGCAGTCCCTGCTTTGGGAGCCACAAACCATATATGGTCTAAACATAAAAGGATCCAACTATCACGACATTAGTTCTGGCCATTCATTTCCAGCAGAAGTTCATACTATAAACAAAAAGGAAACAACAATCCATACTTATTCGAAACAGTGGTCAATACTTGAAAAAAGAACAATGGTAAAATACGTCAGTTAAAACTCATTTTCAGTAGCAATTCACACTCAAAAACCAGAGAAAACAGCCAGATACAAAAATCTAGCCCATTCCTAGCATAAAGCTACGTCCATTTTTGTTCTAGCTAATCATCTCCAACATTAACCAATTCCAAGGATAGCAGAATACCTCCCTGTTCTACTGCAATTCTTCAGCAGTAGCAGAAACCAATTCTTCTCTTGTATATTTCCCATTTAAGGTATCGGCTCTTGCCGAATTCCTTAAAGAGAAACGAATCAAACATGATTTCCATATGAATTTATCATCTAAATTTGGTAGATAGATCTAACAAACAGAGAGCATCTCAGATTTCTAATGGCAAACCGAGTTAAAACAGATTCACTCTGCAAAAGGGATAAGCATCGGTAGTAATACAGTGATAATTTCAGATCAACGTCTGAGATTTCAAGGGAAATGAAGACAAGCTAGAAAACTTCATAACTATTGCCACAACCCAATCATCCATTTGTGATTTTAACCAAACAGTAGCTGGATTATCACATTTCCAGTACCACATTCGGAAGTCCAGAAATAAGGGAACATGAAAACCATGATCCAACTCAAAAAGAAAAGAAAAGAAACCAAAAAAAAAAAAAAAAAACTAATTGAATTCTTGAGGAATTCATACATTTTCAACAATTCCCAAAATGAAAGGTGTAAAAACAACGATTCCTAACTCAAATCCATGCAAAAACTGACTGGAAAACCCTTGACGAGCTTGGATCATTCTCTAACGGCTTTCAAAAGAATCTAGAACCTACATTTCAAAAAGCCCTCACCTGGAAATGCTTCAAGATCTTCTTCTTCAACCAGTCACGATCCAGCTTCTGGGCTTCTTCCTTCGATGTGTTACCTCGGTTTTGGTTAGCAAAAGTCTCGTGTGGAGATTGTGAGAAATGGGAGACGGAATGGGTGGATTAGATAATGAAACTCCATACTCTTGTTGGGTTTTCTTCCATGTCCCAACAAATCTCAAAGGATTTATGGATCTCACCTGTTCGCACTCTCCACTCTGTCCGAATTGCAGGCCGGTTTACTTCTCTAGAACCCCTTTACCGAAAAGAAAATGACGACAAATGCTTAGGGTGCCTACGAGAACAGATCAAAAAATTTGGCAGGTCCTTCTAAAACTGATTTATTAAAGGATTGTTTGCCAAAATACCACTAATTTTTGGCATATTTGCAAAAAAAAGTTCAACATTTTTTTAGTTTTATAATTTGTCATTAAATTTTATTGCGCTTTGCAAAATTGTCATTCTACCTTCTTTGTTAGATTTTACAAATTTTCATTATTATTCTTTTCTAACAAACCTACTACCTCGTGAATGCAAGCGTGATTAAGCTATGGACTTCATCCACTGAACTCAGTGACTTCCCAATAATAATAAAATTTAGTTAAACTTAGTATCTAACATAATTCAGTAATAAGAAAACTAATGGTCAGGTTATATTTCAAAAAAGACTAACCACTAGTGAGATATTCAATCACAAAAATGCTATGTTCACCAACCTGTGCAATACTACCTACTATCTCACAAACATAGTTGTGATTAAATTGCTAACTTTGACTACTAAGTTCAATGACTTTCCAATATAAATTTTCAATAATAATAATCAATAGTGATATATTCAATTGCAAACATACCATGTTTACCAGCATGCACAATAGTACCTATTAAGCTTTTTTAATAAAATTCAACAATTTAAACTTCGATTTCTCCCCAAAAACTAATATAAACTTTATTAACACAAATGACAGCATAATCAATGCTTTGAATCAATCAAAGCCACAATAATTTTAAAAAAAAAAGTTTAAAACACAAGCAAAGTGTTGTTACTATTCACACAAACAATGATGAGTAGCAAACTTTCGACTCTTTGTTTGATGCCTTTATAAATGAAACTTAGAAATCTATACCTGAGCCTTCTTCTTCCCAATATATTTTATCTATCAAGATTAATGCCAGAGATTTTTGAAATCACACGCAATATCTTTAACTTAATCACATATGCGTATGTGAGGTGGCAAGTACTAGTGCGGAGGTTGGCGAACATGGTATATTTATGATTGAATGTCTCACTATTGGTTGATTTTTATTTTTATTTTTAATTTATCTTTACCATTAGCTTCTTTGTTATCAAATTGTATTAGGTACCAAGTTTCATAGAAAGTTTCTATCAAGAAGTTATTGAACTTAGTTGCCAAATTTGATAACTTAATCACATGTGCATCTATGAGGTATGAGTCTATTATATAAGGGTAATATCAAAATTTCTTAAAAAATAAAAAGAAAAGAGGATAGAAACCTAACATAATAGCAATTTTGAAAAGCTCAACAAAACTTAATGGTAAATTTGCAAAAATAAAAAAATATTGGACTTTTTTTGCAAATATATCAAAACTTAATGTCATTTTTGCAAAATACCCTTTATTAAACTACAAGACCCCTATAACATAATATTTAACTTTATTATAATTTAGTTACTTAAACTTCTATAAGACTAAAATGTCTTCAACATAAATATATTAACTATAAGTAAATGAGGGTACAATAAGCTTTTTCACCTAATTAATGGGAGGGAAAGAAGAAATGTTTTGCCCTCAAGACAAAGCCCAAATCTACAACCCAACATTTCACCTAAATCCAACTTAATTTGCTTAGAATCCTAAAGATTTTGACTAGATCTGCAAATCAAATACATCTCTGCATCTTGATCTAAAAATTCAAATCATTGGATTAATTCCCCCTCAACAAATCTAGGAAAAAATAGTACAATGATTTAGATAAAATATGCATTGTACAAGATCCATCTAGATCTATTAAGAAAGGCAGCCCAGTGCTCGAAACTCTATGCACATAGGGACCAAGGAAGGGGGTGGACCACAGATGATCTATAGTATGCACCCTTAACTTGCATATTTGTAAGCAATTGTTTCCATCTAAATCTATTCAATTCCTTATAGGTTCAATGCATAAAATTATTCAACCACATCGATCTACACATGGTTAGCTTAAAACCTTGTTGGAGATCAAAATCAAAGTCACACATTGAACATTATTATGATAATTGATGAAATTTCCAAATCTTATTAAACAAATCTATCTCTATGAATAAAATAATTGATCACCACAACATAGGCTACATCCACATCAAACTTACATTACCAGATCCACAAGATTTACTTAGAACTTGCACACCATAAATGTTGTAAGAGTGATTCTATCATTGAGTAGAATCACACTCTAACAATTGAATTTCAATAGATTTCGGAACTAAATTTCAATCATTTCAATTTGTATATAAAGACATAATAAAATCACACCCTTATGGTCTTAGCTTCATGCATCATATAATTCGATCTCAACCATACAAATACAAAATCAATGATCGAGCTTACTATAAACCAATCTAGAAAACTTCTTATGTAATCAAATTCCAAACTAGATCTTTGCCCAAACTCCAAAAACGTAAATCTAGCTCGAGTACTAATAGATAAACCAAACATGACCTAGATCCAATATGGGCAATCATGATTTCAACTCCAATTGTAAAAAGGTCTTTCTAAGAACAGCTGTTGAAATGTATAATGATAACATTCCATTTCAATAACAAAATTTAAGACCAAAATCAAGTAGGATCTAAGATAATTGTTTAATTCGCAGGTCAACATATTTGCTCTTTCAAAATCTCCTCTAGCTAGAAATCCCATCCTTGGATCTACATTATCCATCACTAATGAGTGGATGACTAGAGAATTTAACAGTGGAGATGTTAAGTTATAGGAATAAATGAAGGGAGATTTGGAATATCTCTCTCTCTCTCTCTCTCTCTCTCTCTCTCTCTCTCTCTCTCTCTCTCTCTCTCTCTCTCTCTCACACACACACACACACACACACACACACAAGTAGTCAACATTAGGCTATAATTTTTTTAAATATTCAACCCCTTAATAGAGAGTGGGACCTACTTGTCCCCACTCTCCCTTAAGCATAAGGAGTGAAACCTTGCTATTTTGTTTCATGTCTTAACTTTGGTCAAGTGATTCAAAATATGCTGAAACATTATGTTCTAGTTATGATTCAGTCAAAACATACACAACAACTAAAATTTGTAGGCCCCATGGTTCCCAACATTACAATAGTGTGCCCTCACCTGTCTTCGAACAAAACTTCACCCACAAAATTTTGTAAAACATATGTATATGAATTTTGATTATCATGTGGGCTTCACTTGTCTTTGTATATGCAAGCCATGTGTGTAAAAGATTTTAGTGGGCTTTACATTATAGGTCCCTATGACTCATATGAGTTCATTAAACCATAGATCTAAATTTAAAATCTACAAGAACTAAAGCAATAAGGAGTGCAAGCAAATCAAAGTACCTTCTTCTTCTAGGACTAAAAGTGTAGTTAGTTTGAGTTTTACCTTTCATTAAGAAAAAAAAAAGGAACTTAGAATTAGTAATAAAAAATGATAACAATTCATAAAGTAAGTCATTTATAATGAGAAGAGTGCATAGACATTCACATTATGATAAAGGAAAACATACCACAAACATTGATTATTCCAATGAATTAGACAAAATAAATCAAAATAAGGACTGAGAACATGCTTATGTCAAAAATAGAAACATAAAATGGATACTAATGCACGAGACATATAAGATAGAAAGCTATAAATGAATAGATTATATAAGAAATGAACTTTTTGCTAAGAAATATTATAAATTTTTAAAAGAACTTTGCATGAATCCTAGAAATATGGAAAGGAAACTAGAAGTACCAACATGGATGACAATCATTCTCTTAGTATGGGAAATGAATTAGACACATCATATGCATAAATTAAGCATGAAAAAGGATTCTTAAAACCTAGAATCATGAAAGTAAAAACTAGAAATATGAAACTAATGAATTGAAACACATAAAAAACTAGAAAAATAATATAATGTATGCTAGAAACATGAAGCTAACATGTAACAAAGTAAGAATAAAATACAATAAATACTCAAAATTAGAAATATTTACACAAAATAAGAGATGAAGATGTTGGTACACGAATCTTCTTTACTTTAAGTAGAATAATATATGGTGCTTAAGAAAAGAGTGGGAATTATTTGTTCTTAAAAGAAGATGTTTATAATCAAATGTAATTGAAACAAACTTTTCCTTCCTTGAAATTTTTTTTTTCTCTTTTTAACAAAAATATTAAGAGAAAATAAAATTTGCAAAATTAAACTGCCTTCTTTTAATTGGGGGAGTCCTCGTAGTCCCAAAAGGGGAATGAATTGGGCTCTCAAAGAAATTTTAAGTCTTTCGAATTGATTGAATTTAAAAGTGAAAGTATATTATATCTTGAATGAAATAAAAAATTGGAAAGCAAATTAGATGAGAACTTGGAAATTTATAGAGGTTTAGCCAACCTACCACATACCTACTTCCTCGCTCTCAAGGACATACTTTCCTTGATTCCTTCATTGAATCCAGTGAGAATTTACCTCCCCATTTTGATTAAGTGCTTAGTCACTCAAGATTGAGTACTCGCTATACTCAATCTTCATACAACCAAAAGACATCTGTTTCCCCAAGTCCAAAATTTAGAAACACACATATTCCTCAAGAGAGACACCTCTTTTCAATACAAATGATATATGAAAGAAAATGAACTTTTTTTTTTGAAATATAGAACAATCTCTAAGATGTTGGAGAAGCGAATTAAAACAATATCACATATTGATTTTAAGTTTATCTCCTCGGTGAAAGAAAGCTGTAACTTCCACAAACTTGATATGGATCTTCACACTTTGAGAAGGATCTTCAATTGAGCTTGATTTCTCGCAAAAAGATTAAACTTGAATACTTTTGAATAGATTGATGTGAGGTGTATGTGCTTGGATGATTTCCTCTTCAATTTCATCTATATTTACAAATGAATTACAAAATATAGCTATTGGAAATCCTTTAACCTCATCACTTGATCAACTAGCTATTGTAAGATCAGCTCGCAAGATCAACAATGTCAAACTAGCTGTTCCAATGTTTGAAAATTAGCTGGATAGAGAAATAGCAATTTTTTAGATGACTTTAGGCGTGAAAAAAGTCTGGAAAGTCAATAATGAATGTTTGGCCTTTGATCATGAGAGTTTTTATTCTCTTGGGATGACCAATGATGGATCTTCCTATGCTAAAAGTTTCAGATCAATCTGATATCAAGATCTCATAATTTGATCCAAAATGTCATCCAACGATCAACCTTCATGATTTAATTGTCCATTGATGACCAATAACAGTCATTAAATAAGCCATGATGGCTAGTAATGGTCAACTATTGGTCCCTCAATGATCGACTGTCAAGCCTTCAGACAGTGGCTAAAATGTTTGTGCGAATTTCAACTGTCGACAACGGTCCACCATTGGCCTCAGCATAAAGAATAGATCTTTCGAGATCTAATCATTGATTTTTTTGGGCAATATTTTGGCAATAATAAAAATAACATAAATGACTTCAGATACAACTAAGATCAAGTCACAATGAACGATAGATAATCTAGATCTTGATAATCCTTTGATTTTTGCTTGGTGAAGTTCTGATCTTTGTCGTGGGTGTTAGATTTGGAATTTTTCCTTGAAACTTTAATAAATGTTGAATTATAACATGTAGCCTAGTTCCTAATAACTGCCCATAGTAGTAAACAATAAGAATGTCATTGGCATGAATCTTTGTAAAGAGAGTATCTACCTTTCCTCTCGAAAAACCTTCATCCAAAAGAATTTTACTTAACCTTTCATACCTTGCTTGTTTCAAACCATAAAGTGCTTTTGAAAGTTGTAAACATGATTTGAAAATTCAGGAATTTCAGAGGTTGTTATACATACACTTCATTTATAAAACAATTTAATAAAGCACTTTTAACATCCACTTTTTCATCAGATGTTTTGTAGGGGGATGCACGTTGGATAGATCATAAGGTTTGCAGCATTTGAATGCTCTCTCATTCAGGGCACATGCCAGGATAACTGTACTTCTTGTATCAAGTTGGGCAATCTCACTAGAATTCAACCAATTTGGTACAAATTAATTAGACATGGGTGCAGGTCCATATCAGGAAGTCATCAAGATTGGTTAATCTAAATATCTAAGCATATGAATTATCACGATCAAGCTTTACGGAAAATAATTCGTCTTTCTCGCTTGTACTCGACTTCATCTCTTTGGTGCATAATAAGCAGAGCTCTTCTTACCTGGCACACAATACATGAATCACTGTTGGTATCCAATAATGACATGATAAGCAGATGGTATCCAATAATGACGTGGCAAGCACAGGGATGAAAGATTATTAATGTAAGATGAGGGCTCTGTGAGCTTACTATAGACTCATTCATTCCCATTCTGGTGATATCATCAATCAGACGTCTCTCTGATAAATGGCTATTAATTGCAATTCTTCTCTTTATCAGTGTCTCTGCTTGCTGCTCATTGAATCAGAAACAAGGAATCCCATTCAGTATTGGTATCATCTAAAACTCTTAGAGGGAGGTGTCGTATATGAACCTTAATTTCATTTGCCATCTCAGCAGTCAAATTCATTTGTGCATTTATTCCAGATCGTGCGGCATCCATGGTGGAAACTTTGAAGAGATTGAGTGCTTCTCTTACGTGCTCCTCAGTTGCTTCAACAGACCTGGATTCAAAATTCATACATGCATATACAACACGTAGAATTGTTCATAGCATTCGGGATCAGTGCCGTAGTGGAGATGCAATTAGAATTCTAAGATCTTTGAGCCATTCATAAGATTCTTAAGTTATTTCAGAGAGAGTATATATTCTTCATGCTTCATGCTTCAGATTCAGAGCTTCTGTTTCATGTTCACAGGTTAGACAAATAATAGATTCTGGATTTTAAAGAATCTTCATAAATCTAGGTTATGACAACTACGAAGCTTTACTTACAGTCTCATCTTTGCGAGGGACTCGCTTAGCCTTATTATAGCTTCCAGCTGCCTCACAGTAATCGGAATTGCAGCCGCTTCCCCAGTTTCATGAGCTTGTTGTCGCATTTGCTAAACAAGAATGATGATTAACAATCAAACAACTGAATTAGTACATCAGGACGTGCAGAAACTAATGGTAGAACATGATATAAGTAAACATATGCACACCTGTCTGATGTTGACATAGTTGCTCTGCAACATGGTAGCAGCAGAATCTGATAATCTAGGCTTGCAGTTGACACGACAGTACTCAATGTATCTGCAGACATTAAAAGCATAGGAGAGTCATGCAAACAGACATCAAAAGTGTAGGACTTGCAACCGAAGGTATTTGATCAAGTACCCTCATGTACAACTTAACAGCTGCCAAGAGCACTGAATTAGTACCTCTTCAACCAGTTCTCGCCTTCCAAAGCATCAGTAGTATTTGATGCTGCACCACCACTGGCATGCACTTTTATGATATGGCTAGCAAGACGCTGAGTTCAAAAGAAAGAGAGAAGGGTAAAATAACAAAGGACAAAATACTAGGTGCTGCCCCTTACAATAATGAAAACACCAAGAAGATCAAAGGCCAGACTGAAGCAACTGGACTATTTGTATTACCTTATCTTGATCATACATTCTTATATCTTTCACAATGAAAATCAAATCAAACCGCGACAGGATCGTTGTCTGCAAATCTATGTTGTCCTGGGCAGTCTGAAAAAAATAACTTTTCTTACTCTGTATTCACAAATTTCAAGTATAGCTGAAAGTAAATGAAAGCAAAACTTTCAAGTTCCTTATCTCAGACCTTAAGATCATCGTAACGTCCAGATGGAGGATTAGCAGCTGCAAGCACAGATGTTCTAGAATTAAGCACAGTTGTTATTCCTGCTTTGGCAATTGAGATAGTTTGCTGCTCCATGGCTTCGTGAATAGCAACTCTATATATTCAAAAGAACAAATTGGTATGTACCAGAGTTAGTGCAAAATGGTTCAAGTACCTATAGAAAGAAACCTGGCATCAATAAAGAAAGAAGCCATACACTCATTGACATACCTATCCTCCACTCTCATTTTGTCAAATTCGTCAATACAGACAACACCTCCATCTGCCAAAACCATGGCTCCTCCTTCCAGATAAAACTCACGCTGACATAAGAATGTGTTCAAATTTAAGTGGTGAAGAATCTTCATATAAGCATGTTTATACAAGTAATTTCATCATTATGCATTGCATATTATCAGAAGGGATCCTACTCAACTGTAAATAAATGTTAAGGAAATATCAGTTGGTGGTCTACTGTTGTACCTGTATATAACTCACAGAGTTTAGGATACTTACCGAACTGCTATCACGAATCACTGAAGCCGTAAGACCAGCAGCAGATGACCCTTTTCCTGAAGTGTAGACAGCAACAGGCGCGGTCTTCTCGA
This sequence comes from Warburgia ugandensis, assembly GCA_035236585.1. Classification (NCBI taxonomy): domain Eukaryota; kingdom Viridiplantae; phylum Streptophyta; class Magnoliopsida; order Canellales; family Canellaceae; genus Warburgia; species Warburgia ugandensis. Next base: position 10,959,613 of record CP141127.1, on the reverse strand, counting down.
CAAACTTCAGAAACTACATAAACAGAAAATAGTTATCAAGATGACTATTGCCCCATTAAACTTCCATTGCAATATAGAACGGAATAAGCCTTGTCATAAACTATTAAAATTAAGAACCAAAACAAAGGGCATGCAAAGAGAGGAAGAAACACCTACAAGAGGTTGGATAAAACTATCAGAGGACCAGAAATGCAGTTAGATGAAGTTAATTGACATGAAATGTATCAGTTACAGTTTTCCTAATTTAGCCCTTGTCAGTATCAATGCCATTGCTCCTGCAGAGCTTTATCACTGGGACTACTTTCTGGGCGCAATAGACTTTGGGGTTTCTTCTGAAATAATTTAACTTGTTGCCTGCTGGTGAACCCAGTTAAGTTTTAACTTGATTTAAATTAGGCATCATGATTTCATAAATGACGTCATAGTGGAGTTAAATCAGATATACAAGCAAAAGTGACATCACCAGATTAGGAACTTCCTTGCCTCTTAAGATGTTTCTTCAATGTTTAACCAATTGATTGATTCAATTATGACACAAATGGACAATGAGATATAATCTACATGTAACCATCTTCAATCAGAACAGATTTTCTGCAACTGAAATTTTGTGTTCACTAGCAAACTCAACAAGATGGCCTAAAAGGATAGCACAAACCTGTGATTTAGCAGTAGATGGATCGCCCAAGAGCAGGACATTGATATCTCCCCTCAACCTCACACCATCTGGCAATCTCTGAATACAGAAAGAAGCTCTTTATTAATGGTTTATTGTACCAAGATGAAAACAAAATGGCTTTCATGACATACCTTTCTTGATCCTCCGAATAAAAGACAGGCTACAGCTTTCTTAACATCAGCATGGCCAAAAATAGAAGGGGCAATCATGGAGCATATCCTTGCATATGCGTCTGGCCTTTGAGCAAATTCCTTAAATTCTAATTCCTGCACATTAGGCCCACGCCTTTACATCTAAAAGCTACTAGAGAACTACGAAACTAACATATTTGGGTATGCATAAAAATGTATTGCAGGAGGATGGACCTACTTCAATATGTATCATCAAACCATACCTCGCTGAGCGTGAAGGAGGAAGGACCTCCTGAATTGGAATCATTCGCTTGTTCAATTCCTACAACTCTGATGTAAGGCTGTCTTACTGCGACAGCCCCTTTCTGGCTGCAAGAAGCCAACCAAATAAGCTGGTTCAGTGGCTCAGAATTACGTTGACGAATCAAGACATCTCAAATCACCAAACTTACGCAGCAGAATTGGCTCCTTGATAGATACTGTAAATGCCCATGATGGTCAACCTTGTACCAGGGACAATCGTTTGGACAAGGTGCCGATCAACGGAGAGTAGCATGTTCCTGGGAAGTTCTCCAGTTGGGACATCCTTGCAAGGAGAACCATCCAACATTTAGAAAAGCTTAGCTGGTAGCATTACCTAGTTTCTGCATCGGTAAAAGAAGCTACCTTTGTGGAACAATTACAAGACTATTTTCAGTTGAAATGATTCATAATTGGTCTATTTGCACTGGAGATACTTTCTTACCTCAGGATTTTCCTGCAATTTCAGTGTCTGCTGATCGACGTACTTGCTTTTATCCGGAACTATGATCCATGGATCAATAGGACAGGGATCCTCCCCAGGCTACACAACAAGGCCAACAAAATATCAAAGACAATCAAAATTCAGACCTCAATGGAAACAAATGAAAAGATTATGCCAAAGGCTATACCTGAGCAACATGATCACAGGATCGAGGAACAATCGCACCACCAAGCCCAGGGCGGCATGGGACTGTCTTGACATTCTTACAATTCTTACACATCAGAGTCACATAAGTTGCCTTAGCCTTTGTCCTCGATGCAGCAATTACGATCCCAGAGACCTTAACAAGCTTTGAGATGTACTCGGCCTACAATAACAGAACAGCAAAAAGAAAACGCGTTGATCAACTCCATTAGAGAATAGGAAAAATGTAAAAATTGGAGTTCTAACAAAAGGGCCGAGAAAATGTCACAGCTACTAACCCCTAAAGATCGCATTGAGAGCGAATTCTCCCTGGAAGAAATAAAGATTTGCACTTCACCAGTTGTGGGTTCCTCCATTTCACCTGTTTCTCCTACAACCTTTGAACGTAAATTTGCTAGCACGTTTGCAGCTGCAGTTTCAAACTGGATACAACAAAAATCGAATCAGCATAGGGAGAAAACCGTTTAATAAAGAGAGAGATATATAGTGAGAGAGATACATACCAGGGGCAAGTAATCAGCCGGAACCTTACGGATCTCAGCAGCAAGATCGGCATCAAAAGAAACAAGATCTTCAATTGCAACAAGAAGGTGCTTGGTATTATGAACAAGGTTCTCCCTGCAATTACAATACAGAAAACTCCAAATGATGAGGTATTAATCTTGTAATGGTCACGTAGGATCAACTTTCACTTTGCCGCTTAGGGTTTGCAGAGAGCTTGTTGGTCAGGTACCTGTAAGGGAGATCGCCATTATCACCATGATAACTTTTGATGAATTCCTCGAATTTGCGAAGAGCAGAATGGCGGGTAAGAGAGGCCTCGTTTGGATCGCCTCCTCCAGGAAACTGAGTTTGATTGCTGTAGTAAACTGCACCTTCATCCCAACCAGACATTTTCCCCCTGCTCTCTATTTCTCTCTTTCTGCTGCTTGCTTCCTCTTTTCTTCTTCTGAGTTCTTCATCATGTGCCTTTTAGCGGGAAATTTTGGCGGGAATGGGTTCGGCCTGTTAGCGCTCTCGCCGCGCTGGAGGGCTTAACTCCGCAAGGTGGGGCCTCGTTTTAATCAATCGGGATCATTACATGGTGACGATTGATACGTCCGAAATTGTTGACATTTTGACTCTTACTCTGTATGGGTTTTTGCTGGCTGCTGGGGACCATTAACACTATACGAGTCCACCTGCTTGCGATGCCGCTGCACCATCTTGGAGCAAAAAATGAGGTTGTAGAGTTAGATGATCTGCACATGTTTAACGAAAACTGAAAACAACACCGGTTAAGAATGAGTAATCCAAGTCGAAGGCTTTAAAAGAGGAGAAAAGTCCTAAACAATGTAAATAAAAGTGGTAAGAAATTTTTTTAAAACATAAACTAAATGAAGACATGACACTTAATAAAAAGGAATAGAGGAACAAGGTTTGTGTGGTCAAACCCTAAATAAGATAAGACCTGGATGATGATGATGATCTCTATTAGCAGCTATCTCTTTTGAAATATGCTTGGTCGTAGATTTGAACCATCTGTTCCTTTCTTTGGAGATTACATTTACAAAGACAACTTAGCATCTTCTTTGAAGTATGCTTGGTTATAGGTTCACCGAAATTCCAACCCATCCCTGCATTGTATTAAACAAACGGTTAGGAAATCAAAATTATTACAGGGATGTGTACTGCACAACAAATCCTAAACAAATAAAAGAATTAGAATCATTCAACAATGAAGTGCAACGAGCTGTTCATTAGCTCTGTGTCCCTTTTGTTGAGTCTTTATGTTTTCCAAGAATCGACTTTAGCTGACTAATAAGGATTGAATCTGGATTGATTGGAATGAATTCTGCTTTTGTTTTGGTATTTGATGGAAATTCTAGTGATGAGCATATTAGTTCTATCAGGGTTTCTTTTATGATTTGCTAAACTTATGCTTATATGAGGCATTTATTCCTGTGCACTCTCCTTATGAAAGCTAAAGGAGATGATAATGGCACCTCTAAATGAATCAGACATGATCGTTTCATAGAGTAGTTTTTTCCCCCTTCACTGAGGATTACATTTAAGGGTTAAATGTGTGAGCAAGTGCAAATGATTTGCTTTGCAATTTATCGCTTGTAACAAAAAAAAATTCACTATCTAAGCCCACGTGTAACTTGTTGCACCGGAACGGCACGCTAACTGCCTTATTCTGTATTCATCAAATGATCTTAGATCCTCCAGTTATGTTGGGCACTTGGAGTATATCTTGCAGATGACACATCTAATTAGCCTGCAAGCAACCAAAGCCACGTGGGTTGCTTGTTGATGGTCCACAAGTTTAACAGTATTGATCAATGCATATATTTGCTAGTGCGACTTAGAGATCTGCTTCTTTGACATTGAAAAGATAAATGGAAGTTGTGATTCTCTAAAGATGTTGACAATGGCTTTCTCCATAGTTGGTCTAAATCAATAAGATCAACGTCTGTGACTCTTCTTGTAGCTAGTATCATTGCTAGGTTCACAAGGAGCTGACATTATACCTACCCTTTAGATGGTCTGAAACAATGACTTTTGCCGTGATAGGTGTCTAAGAATAAGCTCAATGTCCATCTATAGCACAAAGGCTTCTCTTTCTAGTAGATGGGATGATTTTTTGGATCATAGGGAGCTTACTTTGCCCTCTTAAAGAATTGGTCGATAATAGTGAGTAAAGATGAAGACCAATAGACACGTCTCGAAAGTAAATATGTGTTCAGTTTACCTGCACAGCGTGTACTATTTAAGGTGCACATGGACAGGTATGCTTCAATATTTTCTAAAGAAAACTTTGAAATTCAGAAAACCCAGCTGCGAAAAAAGGAGAAAAGAGAACCACTCACAGAGTTAAACATGATTCATACGCATGTGTATGTGTGTTTGAGAGAGAAATTTGTCCTTGGTTCTATCTAGAAGTTTGGTTTTATTCAATTGTAGTCTAAACAAAGTTCAAAGTAGCAATGAATGTCATGGAAGCGGTAATCACTAATCAAATAAAATAAAAAATGCTAGTACATAGAGTACGTTTACATGGAGTACATATTCGAGTACATAAGAGTAAAAGCGTAAATACATAGAGTACATTTGCGTCCTTGTTCTCTATACATTTGCATTGAACACTGAAACTTGAAAGGCTTCTATAAAGTGCATTCGCATATTTTTCAAAACGCAAGTGCATAAAGTAGGATAAATGAGCCCCACTTGTTGCGCGATACAAACCATTTTACTCGATAGGCATTGATGCCGATGGGTTGTGTTGGTGCATCAAATTCCGCATCCTTGGATAGTTGGATTGAAGATTATAAGCTTTTAATTTGTAAAAGGTTGACTTTCTATAGGATGGCTGTCAAGGGAAAAGCAAGTTCTTTGTTGAATTTCCTTTTGGCTTGTTGACAAATTGGATGTTTCATATATAAGAACTAATATTTGAACAAACCTTAATATTCTTTACTTCAATTTTCCATTACTTTGGGAATATAAATCTTAATCATACATGGAAATAGGCTTATCTCAACCATCTTATTTTTATTTTTTAATGAATTTCAAGTTATTTTGTGATTAAAAATGGGAAAAGTAGGTAAAAAATTGAAGCTCTTTTTTCTTTTTTTAAGAAAAGCTCATGGAACTTTAAAATTCAAAATGTCATCTATTGCCTTGGACGAAGCATCTTTTCCTAAACATGAGCATCCTCCTACTATTCTTCCAGAAAGACATCATTTTTCGTAGAACGTTATTCAAGATTACAGGCATAGATATCAGTGTCTCTTATTGAAAAATGAGATGAAATAAGTCTAGCTTATCTCAAAGCTGGTACACATTAGTTCAAGCTTGGAAAATTTCCAAGGATTGGAGCTCAAAATTCTTCATTGCTTTCAATATTATTGGTTTGCATTGTACTCATCTTAGTTAGGATATTCTCTTGTCAAAGATGCTTCTTTTAGCCTGCAATATTATCTTTTTCACAAGCAAGGAGAGCGCAAGCATATGTAAATTTGTTGAAAAGGGATTTAGTAATTGCAAAAAAATTGGTGAAAAAACATGTGTATTTAAGCTCATATTGGAAGTGTCCTAACTCATTCACAAAATTGCTTTAAGGTCATCTTAAGATCTTATGAATCATTCTCATCATATTGAACATATGTTTGAAAAACAAAGTTCTCAGCAAATTATAACCACTTGATTGTCTTAAAACCTTAATAGATGTAGTTAGATTGCTATCATTTCAATCTTGTGCCTTTAGGGGTGAGGATGAAATTGCAAGTTAAAAAAACAATAGGAATTTTATTGAGATGATTAAACTTTTAGCTTCCTATAATAGAGAAGTTGCAAATGTTGTGTTACATAATTCTAGTTATGTCACGTACATATCTCCTATGATTCATAAGGGAATTTTGCATATTTTATCTAGAAACGTGAAAAAAGTGATCCATGAGGAAATTAATGATGCTGAATTCTTTATTATTGTTGATAAAGCTTGTGGTGAGCGAAAAAGAGAACAAATGAGATTTGTATTAAGATTTGTTGATAATTGTGATTTTGTATGTGATGTCACGGACTTGCATTGCAAGGCCTGTGATTAAGGCCTACAGGCTCCAAGGAAGGCTTGTTTAGCTTGTGGATGAGGCTTGAGGGACTTAGGCCCGTGTTCCTGGATTTGTGGAACAAGGCTTGATTGCTAGAAGCATCCTTGTAAATATCTTAGATATTCTGTAATAGTCTAGAATACTCTAGGAGAATGGTAGTGTAGTCTAGAAAAAGTAGGAGGGTTCTAGAAGATGATTTGGACAGTTGATGTATAGACACATGGAATAATCCTAGCCATTCATTGAGGAGGTAGATGGAGGAGAGCAAGTATAAATGAGGGATAGCTCCACAGTTGTAAGCAAATAACTCAATTGAGTTCAAGTAAGGGATTACAAGTTCTCTTTTAGTAAGTCTCATTCCTAAGTTCCTCTCATTACTTTAGTGGGTGAGTGAGTGTAGCCCTGGCAAGTGAGAGTGGGAGTTAAAGGTTGAATTGTGCTTTGCAAGGAGTTGTGCACATGAGCCACATGGGGTTTAGCAAAGGCGAAACACAATCCCATGACAAATGGTATCAAAGCAGGTCAAAGTGGGTGTTTCTTATTAAGTATTGGGAAAACCTCGTGGCAACATCATGGCAAGTAAGTCAATAGTGACCAACATGGCACTAGAGGTTCACCAGAAGTCAAGGTGGGAGAAGTCCAGGGACCCATAGTGGAAGTTGGCTTTGGATGCTCGGTTGGGTAGGTTCAAACAAACTCTGTCTAATTGTTTGAACAAATTCGACGCATTCATAGATACTGTAATGACCCTGAATTTTTGTAACTTTTTAAGGCAAATTCATAAAGTTTGATTTTTTAGAAATTATGGGCTGGAATATTAGGTTATTGAAAATTCTCTTTTTATTGAGATTATATCATGAATTAAAATATATAAATTAAGAATGTACTTGGAAAACTGATCGAAACAACATTAAGTACGTTCAATTCTGAGTTAAAATGAAAATTTCTTATTTTTCTCCATTTAGGGGCAAAATGGTAATTTTACCCATATTCCATATCCAAGAAATAAGACCTCAATATTCAGGAAGTACTTAGAAATACGATTCCAACGCCACTAAGTAGGCTCGATTCCGAGTTCGGACAAGTAATGCCTATTTTTCTCCAATTTTAGAGTTATAAGGGCAAAAACGTCTTTTTACATAAATGTGGGGCCCACAAAGTGGGGCAACGTTCTAGAAGCAACAATAATTGCTCAGTGCATTATTGCTGGTAGTGGAGAATGTAGTGGAGATTGTAGTGGAGAATGGAGAATGCACTTGTAATAAAAAATTCTAAAGTAATAAAATATCTTATTAAAAGAAATGATAAAAAATTCAAATTTGGCTATAAATATGTCCCAAAAATTTCCAAAAATTTTCACAACCTTAACCACGAAATTTCCAAATCTTCCTTGGAGTTCAACCCCAAATTCTCATTCATCCCTCCCCAATCTCTATTTTTCTTATTTCTCTCTCCTCTTTCTAAGTGGAACAAGAGACCTAAATTCAATTAGGCACTCCGTTCCAGGTAGAATCTGATCAATTCCACCGTCCATAACCTCCTACACGAGCCAAGTGCTTTTCCCTCACCTCCCATTGACGTAAGAGAGGTCTAAACGCCTCCTTACATGAGGGTTGTATTAACCACTTTTTGAGCAGACTTTAACTGGTAAGTACTGGTCATCCTGAAATAAGGAGGAGTTGTCTAGTGATAGGAAGAAATAAATTATCTTCAACCAAGTAAGACACTAACTGGTTGAATAATAATAAGAACATAAAAAGATAGCAAATTATCTAACCCTAATAAAAATAGTAAGTGAGATAAGGATGATCAAACAAGATGAGATCTTGTATGATCAAAAACAATAAGGAAAAAGAAACATCAATGTAAATTAGATTGTTATGTATGATATAGATAGTATTTGTATAGATGATATTAAACCCTTGGATATATGATATTCAAGGAAGAAAGAGTCAGATTATCCTACATAAGGATGATCAAAAGACCATGTAGTATGTACCCTTGATTAGAAAAATGACATTATACATATGATTTGACAGATATATGTTGATCGAGACTATGACAGATTTCAAGGAGTAAGAATACCTTATTGAGGTAGGTGGATTATTAAGAATGCCTTTACATGAAGATACATGTCTAATACATGATCTTATGTTTTGAAGTATTGACATGTATGATACCAATATATTAAGGTAAATACCTCAAATTGAAATATGATCCAACCAAATGATGAGGAAAATAAGTATTAAATGGTCAAGTTGAGAATTGAGAACAACCCTAAGTGAATAGGAAAGTAGAAAATATTCAGTCCTAGTTAAGCAGACGAGATAGTCCGATATGTATAAGTATTATTTTACATACAAGCTTGGAGGCTTGTGGTTTTGTTTTAAACAGGCATAAGCCTTGGGATGCTATGCTAAGAGAGTTAAGAGGGTTTGGCCACCCACTCTCTGAAACTTGATGATATTGAATACCAAGCCTAAGAAAGGCTAAAAGTCGGGTGGGGCAATTATGGGAAGGCCACCACCTTGTGACAGCCATGGTCCTCCCATATGGACATGGATATTGTAATTTCCACCGAGAATGGTATAAGTGGATTATTGAGCAGTTTATCCCAAGGCGACATTTGACGGATCAGCAAGCATAGTAGTCCTTGATTATTTTGCATTATGATGCATATGAAATTGGCATAGTGAAATGCCTTAAAGGATGGCATGATGAAATGCCAGGTAATTGTATATTACCAATATTTTTCGCAGGAAGGGAAAAACCCAAAGATAAGAATCGGCCGAAATACAAATCTCCTATAATGAAAGGAGTTGATCAGATTTGTATGGAAATGATTATTGATTATTTTTACAATTTTAACGGATTTGTTCTTATATACTATGTATGTATAAAGGTGAACACAAATGATAAGGAAATGAGATGTTTATATAAATAATAGTGGTCTGTGAATGTGTTTATGATAGAATGAATTATGGGATAGTTGAATATTGAGATTTTACTGTCAATAACTTTTCAAAACATAAGATCATGTATTAGACATGTATCTTCATGTAAAGGCATTCTTAATAATCCACCTACCTCAATAAGGTATTCTTACTCCTTGAAATCTGTCATAGTCTCGATCAACATATATCTGTCAAATCATATGTATAATGTCATTTTTCTAATCAAGGGTACATACTACATGGTCTTTTGATCATCCTTATGTAGGATAATCTGACTCTTTCTTCCTTGAATATCATATATCCAAGGGTTTAATATCATCTATACAAATACTATCTATATCATACATAACAATCTAATTTACATTGATGTTTCTTTTTCCTTATTGTTTTTGATCATACAAGATCTCATCTTGTTTGATCATCCTTATCTCACTTACTATTTTTATTAGGGTTAGATAATTTGCTATCTTTTTATGTTCTTATTATTATTCAACCAGTTAGTGTCTTACTTGGTTGAAGATAATTTATTTCTTCCTATCACTAGACAACTCCTCCTTATTTCAGGATGACCGGTACTTACCAAGGTTAAAGTCCGCTCAAAAAGTGGTTAATACAACCCTCATGTAAGGAGGCGTTTAGACCTCTCTTACGTCAATGGGAGGTGAGGGAAAAGCACTTGGCTCTTGTATACCCCCTATAACCACAATGTTCAGAGTCCCCTGGAGTGGTACTAGCTCAACCTTTGACAAGGTTCCTATGAGCTCTTTACCTTAAGTCCCTTCTCTAATTGATTTTAATTAATTTCGATGGATATGCACAATGTCATCCATGGATGTTCATTATTTTCCTATTTTGGGCCAAGGAAATGATAAATCATTCCTTATATTGTCCTACTAACTATAGCCCTTACTAAGTCAAAATCATTCATTCATCTTAGTTGTCCATGAATTTCTATATTTCATTAGTTTACATTTTTGGTGATTTATGCTCCTTATATCTTAACAATTACTTAACAATTGAATAAATTTTGACAATGAGTAATTCATCAACTTGAAAGCATAAATCAAATATAAGTTTAACAACTATATACTAACATTCTTCCTATGAATGTAACTTAAGATAGTGAAATAAAACTAACATGATCTTAAGTTATGAAACACATCTTCTATCATAATGAAATCATGTTTAAATCCTAATTTACACTAACATGATCCTAAGATAATCAAATCTACTAACAAATTACTCATTTAGGGCATATCATACTAAAATTTAAAGATTACACTATCATGCTTTCTAACTTAGAACATAAATCATATTTACACTTCTATATCCAATAAAAGACAATTAAAACCTAAAACATAAATCACATTTACACTTCTATATCCAATAAAAGACAATTTAAACTAATTTTATTAAGATTATTATAAACCTTTAAATATGATCCAACCATTAGATCTTAGGTGTTTTCTTTTAGATTAAGGGTATTATTACCGTTAGGGCTTTTAATCCATTAAGATCCAAAAATCATATCCACTTGATTTTGTCACATTTCATCCATGATCTAACTGGATTCCATCATCATATCACCCCTTTAATCCATCCCAAGGATCTGATCATACTTGATCTCATTGATCAAGTGGGTCCCTTTGTATATTTTTATTTTTATTTTAGGGTTTTTCTACCATAAAGGGTAGATCTCTTATTTTATCCAAGATCTGTCCAAATTAACCATATATATTAATTTATTATATTATTATATCATCACTAAAATAAATTTTCAAGATCTGATCACCTCAGATCTTGAAGATCTTAGAAATTGGACACTTATTTCCAAAATATAGAAAAATACAGAAAAATACAGAAATAAATTTTAGAAATATTATGAATTCATTAGAAACTAGACATTACAAGCTTTCCATAGCTTCTTTCTGATCTCAATTTGGAGTTCATATGACTCCACAATCTTAAATTGAAGTTTTCAGCCATTCCTAGGGTCTAGATTTGATCTGGGCCCACCAGAATAATCTCTCTCAATTGAGGGTCCAAACCTTGTTAGATTTTCTTGAAAATTGTATCCTAGGGATTTTTAACCCTCCTGGATTGATTGGAAAGCTCAGAATTTCAATCTGAGCTCTCTATCATCATAATTTGAAGGGGCTGGAATTTACTTTATTTTTTACCATTTTTCATTCAAATTAAATTACAGAAAAATAAAAATTATACTAAAACATAATAAATATGAATGGAAAGTAATTCCACCTACCTGATTGGAGAAAAAACATATAGTTGATGCTCAATTTGAGAGAATTACCAGTTGATGATAATATAGCCCGATTGTCTACCTTTTTGTGGTTTTCTGTTGTTGGAACCGTTGGATCTTGAAATTGATTTAGGGATTTTGTAATGGAGAATGCACTTGTAATAAAAAATTCTAAAGTAATAAAATATCTTATTAAAAGAAATGATAAAAAAGTCAAATTTGGCTATAAATATGTCCCAAAAATTTCCAAAAATTTTCACAACCTTAACCACGAAATTTCCAAATCTTCCTTGGAGTTCAACCCCAAATTCTCATTCATCCCTCCCCAATCTCTATTTTTCTTATTTCTCTCTCCTCTTTCTAAGTGGAACAAGAGACCTAAATTCAATTAGGCACTCCGTTCCAGGTAGAATCTGATCAATTCCACCGTCCATAACCTCCTACACTACATTATATACAAAATCCCTAAATCAATTTCAAGATCCAACGGTTCCAACAACAGAAAACCACAAAAAGGTAGACAATCGGGCTATATTATCATCAACCGGTAATTCTCTCAAATTGAGCATCAACTATATGTTTTTTCTCCAATCAGGTAGGTGGAATTACTTTCCATTCATATTTATTATGTTTTAGTATAATTTTTATTTTTCTGTAATTTAATTTGAATGAAAAATGGTAAAAAATAAAGTAAATTCCAGCCCCTTCAAATTATGATGATAGAGAGCTCAGATTGAAATTCTGAGCTTTCCAATCAATCCAGGAGGGTTAAAAATCCCTAGGATACAATTTTCAAGAAAATCTAACAAGGTTTGGACCCTCAATTGAGAGAGATTATTCTGGTGGGCCCAGATCAAATCTAGACCCTAGGAATGGCTGAAAACTTCAATTTAAGATTGTGGAGTCATATGAACTCCAAATTGAGATCAGAAAGAAGCTATGGAAAGCTTGTAATGTCTAGTTTCTAATGAATTCATAATATTTCTAAAATTTATTTCTGTATTTTTCTGTATTTTTCTATATTTTGGAAATAAGTGTCCAATTTCTAAGATCTTCAAGATCTGAGGTGATCAGATCTTGAAAATTTATTTTAGTGATGATATAATAATATAATAAATTAATATATATGGTTAATTTGGACAGATCTTGGATAAAATAAGAGATCTACCCTTTATGGTAGAAAAACCCTAAAATAAAAATAAAAATATACAAAGGGACCCACTTGATCAATGAGATCAAGTATGATCAGATCCTTGGGATGGATTAAAGGGGTGATATGATGATGGAATCCAGTTAGATCATGGATGAAATGTGACAAAATCAAGTGGATATGATTTTTGGATCTTAATGGATTAAAAGCCCTAACGGTAATAATACCCTTAATCTAAAAGAAAACACCTAAGATCTAATGGTTGGATCATATTTAAAGGTTTATAATAATCTTAATAAAATTAGTTTAAATTGTCTTTTATTGGATATAGAAGTGTAAATGTGATTTATGTTTTAGGTTTTAATTGTCTTTTATTGGATATAGAAGTGTAAATATGATTTATGTTCTAAGTTAGAAAGCATGATAGTGTAATCTTTAAATTTTAGTATGATATGCCCTAAATGAGTAATTTGTTAGTAGATTTGATTATCTTAGGATCATGTTAGTGTAAATTAGGATTTAAACATGATTTCATTATGATAGAAGATGTGTTTCATAACTTAAGATCATGTTAGTTTTATTTCACTATCTTAAGTTACATTCATAGGAAGAATGTTAGTATATAGTTGTTAAACTTATATTTGATTTATGCTTTCAAGTTGATGAATTACTCATTGTCAAAATTTATTCAATTGTTAAGTAATTGTTAAGATATAAGGAGCATAAATCACCAAAAATGTAAACTAATGAAATATAGAAATTCATGGACAACTAAGATGAATGAATGATTTTGACTTAGTAAGGGCTATAGTTAGTAGGACAATATAAGGAATGATTTATCATTTCCTTGGCCCAAAATAGGAAAATAATGAACATCCATGGATGACATTGTGCATATCCATCGAAATTAATTAAAATCAATTAGAGAAGGGACTTAAGGTAAAGAGCTCATAGGAACCTTGTCAAAGGTTGAGCTAGTACCACTCCAGTGGACTCTGAACATTGTGGTTATAGGGGGTATACAAAATGAAAATTATATAAATTTATAAAAATACATCTAACATTTTGTTACGTTCAATTCTGAGTTAAAATGAAAATTCCTTAATTTTTCCATTTGGGGGTAAAATGGTAATTTTACCCATATCCCATATCCAAGAAATAAGACCTCAATATTCATGAAGTACTTAGAAATACGATTCCAACGCCACTAAGTACGCTCGATTCTGAGTTCGGACAAATATTGCCTATTATTCTCCAATTTTAGAGTTAAAAAGGGCAAAAAGGTCTTTTCACATAAAAGTGGGGCCCACAAAGTGGGCCAAGTTTTCTAGAAGCACCAATAATTTCTCAATGCATTATTGCTGGTAGTGGAGATAGTAGTGGAGATTGTAGTGGGAGTGGAGAATGCATTAGTAATTAAAAATTCTAAAGTAATAAAATATCTTATCAAAAGAAATGATAAAAAATTCAAATTTGGCTATAAATATGTCCCAAAAATTTCCAAAAATTTTCACAACCTTAACCACGAAATTTCCAAACCTTCCCTGGAATTTCAGCCCCAAATTCCCCTTCATCCCTCCCCAAACTCTCTTTTCCTTATTTCTCTCTCCTCTTTCTAATTGGAACAAGAGACCTAAATTCAATTAGGCACTCCGTTCCAGGAAGAATCTCATCAATTCCACGGTTCATAACATCCTATACTACAGTATATACAAAATCCCCAAATCAATTTCAAGATCCAACGGTTCCAACAACAGAAAATCACAAAAAGGTGGATAATCGGGCTATATTATCATCAACCGGTAATTCTCTCAAATTGGGCATCAATTATATTGTTTTTCTCCAATCAGGTGGTGGAATTACTTCCCATTCATATTTATTATGTTTTAGTATAATTTTTATTTTTCTGTAATTTAATTTGAATGAAAAATGGTAAAAATAAAGTAAATACCAGCCCCTTCAAATTATGGTGATAGAGAGCTCAGATTGAAATTCTGAGCTTTCCAATCAATCCAGGAGGGTCAAAAACCCCTAGGATACAATTTTCAAGAAAATCTAACAAGGTTTGGACCCTCAATTGAGAGAGATTAATTCTGGTGGGCCCAGATCAAATCTAGACCCTAGGAATGGCTGAAAACTTCAATTTAAGATTGTGAAGTCATATGAACTCCAAATTGAGATCAGAAAGAAGCTATGGAAAGCTTGTAATGTCTAGTTTCTAATGAAGTCATAATATTTCTAAAATTTATTTCTGTATTTTTCTGTATTTTTCTAAATAAGTGTCCAATTTCTAAGATCTTCAAGATCTGAGGTGATCAGATCTTGGAAATTTATTTTAGTGATGATATAATAATATAATAAAGTAATATCTATGGTTAATTTGGACAGATCTTGGATAAAATAAGGGATCTACCCTTTATGGTAGAAAAACCCTAAAATAAAAATAAAAATATACAAAGGGACCCACTTGATCAATGAGATCAAGTATGATCAGATCCTTGGGATGGATTAAAGGGGTGATATGATGATGGAATCCAGTTAGATCATGGATGAAATGTGACAAAATCATGTGGATATGATTTTTGGATCTTAATGGATTAAAAGCCCTAAAGTTAATTAAAACCCTTAATCTAAAGGAAAACACCTAAGATCTAATGGTTGGATCATATTTAAAGGTTTATAATAATCTTAATAAAATTAGTTTAATTGTCTTTTATTGGATATATAAGTTTAAATGTGATTTATGTTTTAAGTTTTAATTGTCTTTTATTGGATATAGAAGTGTAAATGTGATTTATGTTCTAAGTTAGAAAGCATGATAGTGTAATCTTTAAATTTTAGTATGATATGCCCTAAATGAGTAATTTTTTAGTAGATTTGATTATCTTAGGATCATGTTAGTGTAAATTAGGATTTAAACATGATTTCATTATGATAGAAGATGTGTTTCATAACTTAGGATCATGTTAGTTTTATTTCACTAGCTTAAGTTATATTCGTAGGGAAGAATGTTAGTACTTAGTTGTTAAATTTATATTTGATTTATGCTTTCAAGTTGATGATTTACTTATTGTCATATTTAATTCAATTGTTAAGTAATTGTTAAGATATAAGGAGCATAAATCACCAAAAATGTAAACTAATGAAATATAGAAATTCATGGACAACTAAGATGAATGAATGATTTTGACTTAGTAAGGGCTATAGTTAGTAGGACAATATAAGGAATGATTTATCATTTCCTTGGCCCAAAATAGGAAAATAATGAACATCCATGGATGACATTGTGCATATCCATGGAAATTAATTAAAATCAATTAGAGAAGGGACTTAAGGTAAAGAGCTCATAGGAACCTTGTCAAAGGTTGAGCTAGTACCACTCAAAGGTGGACTCGAACATTGTGGTTATAGGGGGTATACAAGAGCCAAGTGCTTTTCCCTCACCTCCCATTGACGTAAGAAAGGTCTAAACGCCTCCTTACATGAGGGTTGTATTAACCACTTTTTGAGCAGACTTTAACCTGTAAGTCTTGGTCATCCCGAAATAAGGAGGAGTTGTCTAGTGATAGGAAGAAATAAATTATCTTCAACCAAGTAAGACACTAACTGGTTGAATAATAATAAGAACATAAAAAGATAGCAAATTATCTAACCCTAATAAAAATAGTAAGTGAGATAAGGATGATCAAACAAGATGAGATCTTGTATGATCAAAAACAATAAGGAAAAAGAAACATCTATGTAAATTAGATTGTTATGTATGATATAGATAGTATTTGTATAGATGATATTAAACCCATGGATATAGGATATTCAAGGAAGAAAGATTCAGATCATCCTACATAAGGATGATCAAAAGACCATGTAGTATGTACCCTTGATTAGAAAATTGACATTATATATATGATTTGGACAGCTATATGTTGATCGAGACTATGGCAGATTTCAAGGAGTAAGAATACCTTAGTGAGGTAGGTGGATTATTAAGAATGCCTTTACATGAAGATACATGTCTAATACATGATCTTATGTTTTGAAGTATTGACATGTATGATACCAATATATTAAGGTAAATACCTCAAATTAAAATATGATCCAACCAAATGATGAGGAAAATAAGTATTAAATGGTCAAGTTGAGAATTGAGAACAACCCTAAGTGAATAGGAAAGTAGAAAATATTCCAGTCCTAGATAAACAGACAAATAGTCGATATGTATAAGTATTATTTTACATACAAGCTTGGAGGCTTGGGGTTTTGTGTTAAACAGGCATAAGCCCTGGGGATGCTATGCTAGGAGAGTTAAGAGGGTTTGGCCACCCACTCTCTCGAAACTTGATGATATTGAATACCAAGCCTAAGAAAGGCTAAAAGTCGGGTGGGGCAATTATGGGAAGGCCACCTTGTGACAGCCATGGTCCTCCCATATGGACATGGATATTGTAATTTCCACCGAGAATGGTATAAGTGGATTATTGAACAGCTTATCCCAAGGCACACAGACGGATCGACCGCAAGCATAGTAGTCCTTGATTATTTTGCACTATGATGCATATGAAATTGGCATAGTGAAATGCCTTAAGGGATGACATGATGAAATGTCGTAATTGTATATTACCAATATTTTTCCCAAGAAGGGAAATTCTCGTATAGTAACTAGTTGAAATACAAATCTCTTATAATGAAAAGAGTTGATCGGCTTTGTATAGAAATGATGCTTGATTATTTTTACATTTTTAATGGATTTGTCCTTATACAATATGTATGTATAAAGGTGAACACAAATGACAAGGAAATGAGATGTCCTTATAATTAATAGTTATTAATGAATGTGTTTATGATAGAACGAATTATGGGATACTTGAATATTGAGATTATACTTGTCAATCACTTACATTCTTATCCCCTACCAAGCATAGCTTCTTTGAGATATTGTAAATGTTCGAATGTTTACAATATCTCGTATACGTAGAAGGAGACTTAGGAGCTCAAGACTTGAAGAACAATTGAAGAATAAGTAATCAGGGTATATCCCTCGAAACATTGTATTAGAACATGTATTGAATTTTGAACTTTGTAATTTGGATTGTATATTTGGACAAGTATTGTAAGGATACAATGGGCTGTGTACTGTGAACCACTGGATGGATCCTGAAGTTTAATAAAAGTATATTCCTTCAATGGAATTTTATCTTATACAAAATTCTACTTATGTTATGTATGAAGTGGTGACTTAGGTTTTACAAAACAAATTCGAAAGAAAAGAATTTCCGCTGCTTTGGTTTGCGAAAAATTTTACTCTAAGGGCCCTATCTTTACAAAATGTATTATAAAATGTGTTAAGTGTCTGAATTGTCAACAAGTAAAAGCTGAACATCAAAGACCACCTGGAATGTTACAAACCTTGGAACTTCCAGAATGGAAATGGGACAATATCACCATGGATTTTGTGGTGGGATTGCCAAAAACACGGGAAGGTCATGATATGATTTGGGTAATTGTGGACAGATTAACAAAGTCAGCACATTTTCTTCCAATTAAACAAAACCAGTCAGTTGACAATCTAGCTAAGTTGTACATAAAAGAAATAGTAAGTCTTCATGGGATTCCTTTATCCATCATCTCTGATAGAGATGGGAGATTTACTTCAAGATGTTGGAAGAGCGTACAACAAGCATTGGGAACTTCACATAGATTCAAGACAAAGATTTCATCCCCAAACGGATGGTCAATCGTAAAAGAACTATTTAGACACTGGAAGATATGTTAAGGGCATGTGCATTAGATTGGAAGGGAAATTGGGATGAACATCTTCCATTAGTGGAATTTGCTTATAACAACAGTTTTCATGCAAGTATTGGTATGGCACCATATGAAGCATTGTATGGGCGACCATGCCGATCACCAACTTGTTGGAGTGAAGTTGGAGAAAGGAAACTAATGAAGTCGAACTAGTGGAACAAAGTGTACGAGACAAGGTTAAAATGATAAAGCAAAGGTTGTTAACAAAGACACACGGTCGTCGAGAAGAGTTACGCGGACAAAAGACGTAGAAACTGAATTCGATGTGGGAGAGCATGTGTTTCTAAAGATATCACCAGTTAAAGGGGTTATGAGATTTGGTACCAAAGGCAAACTCTGTCCTAAGTTCATTGGTCCATTTGAAATATTAGAAAGGATTGGTCTAGTGGCTTATAGATTAGCCTTACCACCACAACTCTCTCAAGAAGTACACAATGTATTTCATGTATCCATGTTACGAAAATATCTACAAGATGATACTCACATACTTCAAATAATACCAGAGGAACCGAAGCGGATCTAACCTTTGAAGAAAAAGCGATACGGATCTTGGACCATAAGGAACAGTAATTAAGGACCAAAACAATTCCTTTAGTCAAAGTCCTATGGCAACATCACTCTGTCGAAGAAGCTACATGGGAAACAGAGGTAGAAATGAGGAAGACACATCCGAGTTTATTTGATTAAGTTATAGTATTACAAATTTCGAGGACGAAATTATTGTAAGGGGGGACGATTGTAATGACCCCGAATTTTTGTAAATTATTAAGGAAAATTAATAAAGTTTGAATTTTTAGAAATTAAATTTCGGAATATTAGGTTATTGAAAATTCTCTTTTTATAGAGATTATATTATAAATTAAAAAATAGAAATTATGGATGTACTTGGAAAACTGATCGTAACAACATTAAGTACGTTCAATTCTGAGTTAAAATGAAAATTCCTTAATTTTTCCATTTGGGGGTAAAATGGTAATTTTACCCATATCCCATATCCAAGAAATAAGACCTCAATATTCATGAAGTACTTAGAAATACGATTCCAACGCCACTAAGTAGGCTCGATTCCGAGTTCGGACAAGTAATGCCTATTTTTCTCCAATTTTAGAGTTATAAGGGCAAAAACGTCTTTTTACATAAAAGTGGGGCCCACAAAGTGGGGCAACGTTCTAGAAGCAACAATAATTGCTCAGTGCATTATTGCTGGTAGTGGAGAATGTAGTGGAGATTGTAGTGGAGAATGGAGAATGCACTTGCAATAAAAAATTCTAAAGTAATAAAATATCTTATTAAAAGAAATGATAAAAAATTCAAATTTGGCTATAAATATGTCCCAAAAATTTCCAAAAATTTTCACAACCTTAACCACGAAATTTCCAAATCTTCCTTGGAGTTCAACCCCAAATTCTCATTCATCCCTCCCCAATCTCTATTTTTCTTATTTCTCTCTCCTCTTTCTAAGTGGAACAAGAGACCTAAATTCAATTAGGCACTCCGTTCCAGGTAGAATCTGATCAATTCCACCGTCCATAACCTCCTACACTACATTATATACAAAATCCCTAAATCAATTTCAAGATCCAACGGTTCCAACAACAGAAAACCACAAAAAGGTAGACAATCGGGCTATATTATCATCAACCGGTAATTCTCTCAAATTGAGCATCAACTATATGTTTTTTCTCCAATCAGGTAGGTGGAATTACTTTCCATTCATATTTATTATGTTTTAGTATAATTTTTATTTTTCTGTAATTTAATTTGAATGAAAAATGGTAAAAAATAAAGTAAATTCCAGCCCCTTCAAATTATGATGATAGAGAGCTCAGATTGAAATTCTGAGCTTTCCAATCAATCCAGGAGGGTTAAAAATCCCTAGGATACAATTTTCAAGAAAATCTAACAAGGTTTGGACCCTCAATTGAGAGAGATTATTCTGGTGGGCCCAGATCAAATCTAGACCCTAGGAATGGCTGAAAACTTCAATTTAAGATTGTGGAGTCATATGAACTCCAAATTGAGATCAGAAAGAAGCTATGGAAAGCTTGTAATGTCTAGTTTCTAATGAATTCATAATATTTCTAAAATTTATTTCTGTATTTTTCTGTATTTTTCTATATTTTGGAAATAAGTGTCCAATTTCTAAGATCTTCAAGATCTGAGGTGATCAGATCTTGAAAATTTATTTTAGTGATGATATAATAATATAATAAATTAATATATATGGTTAATTTGGACAGATCTTGGATAAAATAAGAGATCTACCCTTTATGGTAGAAAAACCCTAAAATAAAAATAAAAATATACAAAGGGACCCACTTGATCAATGAGATCAAGTATGATCAGATCCTTGGGATGGATTAAAGGGGTGATATGATGATGGAATCCAGTTAGATCATGGATGAAATGTGACAAAATCAAGTGGATATGATTTTTGGATCTTAATGGATTAAAAGCCCTAACGGTAATAATACCCTTAATCTAAAAGAAAACACCTAAGATCTAATGGTTGGATCATATTTAAAGGTTTATAATAATCTTAATAAAATTAGTTTAAATTGTCTTTTATTGGATATAGAAGTGTAAATGTGATTTATGTTTTAGGTTTTAATTGTCTTTTATTGGATATAGAAGTGTAAATATGATTTATGTTCTAAGTTAGAAAGCATGATAGTGTAATCTTTAAATTTTAGTATGATATGCCCTAAATGAGTAATTTGTTAGTAGATTTGATTATCTTAGGATCATGTTAGTGTAAATTAGGATTTAAACATGATTTCATTATGATAGAAGATGTGTTTCATAACTTAAGATCATGTTAGTTTTATTTCACTATCTTAAGTTACATTCATAGGAAGAATGTTAGTATATAGTTGTTAAACTTATATTTGATTTATGCTTTCAAGTTGATGAATTACTCATTGTCAAAATTTATTCAATTGTTAAGTAATTGTTAAGATATAAGGAGCATAAATCACCAAAAATGTAAACTAATGAAATATAGAAATTCATGGACAACTAAGATGAATGAATGATTTTGACTTAGTAAGGGCTATAGTTAGTAGGACAATATAAGGAATGATTTATCATTTCCTTGGCCCAAAATAGGAAAATAATGAACATCCATGGATGACATTGTGCATATCCATGGAAATTAATTAAAATCAATTAGAGAAGGGACTTAAGGTAAAGAGCTCATAGGAACCTTGTCAAAGGTTGAGCTAGTACCACTCCAGTGGACTCTGAACATTGTGGTTATAGGGGGTATACAAAATGAAAATTATATAAATTTATAAAAATACATCTAACATTTTGTTACGTTCAATTCTGAGTTAAAATGAAAATTCCTTAATTTTTCCATTTGGGGGTAAAATGGTAATTTTACCCATATCCCATATCCAAGAAATAAGACCTCAATATTCATGAAGTACTTAGAAATACGATTCCAACGCCACTAAGTACGCTCGATTCTGAGTTCGGACAAATATTGCCTATTATTCTCCAATTTTAGAGTTAAAAAGGGCAAAAAGGTCTTTTCACATAAAAGTGGGGCCCACAAAGTGGGCCAAGTTTCTAGAAGCACCAATAATTTCTCAATGCATTATTGCTGGTAGTGGAGATAGTAGTGGAGATTGTAGTGGGAGTGGAGAATGCATTAGTAATTAAAAATTCTAAAGTAATAAAATATCTTATCAAAAGAAATGATAAAAAATTCAAATTTGGCTATAAATATGTCCCAAAAATTTCCAAAAATTTTCACAACCTTAACCACGAAATTTCCAAACCTTCCCTGGAATTTCAGCCCCAAATTCCCCTTCATCCCTCCCCAAACTCTCTTTTCCTTATTTCTCTCTCCTCTTTCTAATTGGAACAAGAGACCTAAATTCAATTAGGCACTCCGTTCCAGGAAGAATCTCATCAATTCCACCGTCCATAACATCCTATACTACAGTATATACAAAATCCCCAAATCAATTTCAAGATCCAACGGTTCCAACAACAGAAAATCACAAAAAGGTGGATAATCGGGCTATATTATCATCAACCGGTAATTCTCTCAAATTGGGCATCAATTATATTGTTTTTCTCCAATCAGGTAGGTGGAATTACTTCCCATTCATATTTATTATGTTTTAGTATAATTTTTATTTTTCTGTAATTTAATTTGAATGAAAAATGGTAAAAATAAAGTAAATACCAGCCCCTTCAAATTATGGTGATAGAGAGCTCAGATTGAAATTCTGAGCTTTCCAATCAATCCAGGAGGGTCAAAAACCCCTAGGATACAATTTTCAAGAAAATCTAACAAGGTTTGGACCCTCAATTGAGAGAGATTAATTCTGGTGGGCCCAGATCAAATCTAGACCCTAGGAATGGCTGAAAACTTCAATTTAAGATTGTGAAGTCATATGAACTCCAAATTGAGATCAGAAAGAAGCTATGGAAAGCTTGTAATGTCTAGTTTCTAATGAAGTCATAATATTTCTAAAATTTATTTCTGTATTTTTCTGTATTTTTCTAAATAAGTGTCCAATTTCTAAGATCTTCAAGATCTGAGGTGATCAGATCTTGGAAATTTATTTTAGTGATGATATAATAATATAATAAAGTAATATCTATGGTTAATTTGGACAGATCTTGGATAAAATAAGGGATCTACCCTTTATGGTAGAAAAACCCTAAAATAAAAATAAAAATATACAAAGGGACCCACTTGATCAATGAGATCAAGTATGATCAGATCCTTGGGATGGATTAAAGGGGTGATATGATGATGGAATCCAGTTAGATCATGGATGAAATGTGACAAAATCATGTGGATATGATTTTTGGATCTTAATGGATTAAAAGCCCTAAAGTTAATTAAAACCCTTAATCTAAAGGAAAACACCTAAGATCTAATGGTTGGATCATATTTAAAGGTTTATAATAATCTTAATAAAATTAGTTTAATTGTCTTTTATTGGATATATAAGTTTAAATGTGATTTATGTTTTAAGTTTTAATTGTCTTTTATTGGATATAGAAGTGTAAATGTGATTTATGTTCTAAGTTAGAAAGCATGATAGTGTAATCTTTAAATTTTAGTATGATATGCCCTAAATGAGTAATTTTTTAGTAGATTTGATTATCTTAGGATCATGTTAGTGTAAATTAGGATTTAAACATGATTTCATTATGATAGAAGATGTGTTTCATAACTTAGGATCATGTTAGTTTTATTTCACTAGCTTAAGTTATATTCGTAGGAAGAATGTTAGTACTTAGTTGTTAAATTTATATTTGATTTATGCTTTCAAGTTGATGATTTACTTATTGTCATATTTAATTCAATTGTTAAGTAATTGTTAAGATATAAGGAGCATAAATCACCAAAAATGTAAACTAATGAAATATAGAAATTCATGGACAACTAAGATGAATGAATGATTTTGACTTAGTAAGGGCTATAGTTAGTAGGACAATATAAGGAATGATTTATCATTTCCTTGGCCCAAAATAGGAAAATAATGAACATCCATGGATGACATTGTGCATATCCATGGAAATTAATTAAAATCAATTAGAGAAGGGACTTAAGGTAAAGAGCTCATAGGAACCTTGTCAAAGGTTGAGCTAGTACCACGCCAGTGGACTCTGAACATTGTGGTTATAGGGGGTATACAAGAGCCAAGTGCTTTTCCCTCACCTCCCATTGACGTAAGAAAGGTCTAAACGCCTCCTTACATGAGGGTTGTATTAACCACTTATTGAGCAGACTTTAACAGGTAAGTACTTGGTCATCTGAAATAAGGAGGAGTTGTCTAGTGATAGGAAGAAATAAATTATCTTCAACCAAGTAAGACACTAACTGGTTGAATAATAATAAGAACATAAAAAGATAGCAAATTATCTAACCCTAATAAAAATAGTAAGTGAGATAAGGATGATCAAACAAGATGAGATCTTGTATGATCAAAAACAATAAGGAAAAAGAAACATCTAGGTAAATTAGATTGTTATGTATGATATAGATAGTATTTGTATAGATGATATTAAACCCATGGATATAGGATATTCAAGGAAGAAAGATTCAGATCATCCTACATAAGGATGATCAAAAGACCATGTAGTATGTACCCTTGATTAGAAAATTGACATTATATATATGATTTGTGAGATATATGTTGATCGAGACTATGGCAGATTTCAAGGAGTAAGAATACCTTAGTGAGGTAGGTGGATTATTAAGAATGCCTTTACATGAAGATACATGTCTAATACATGATCTTATGTTTTGAAGTATTGACATGTATGATACCAATATATTAAGGTAAATACCTCAAATTAAAATATGATCCAACCAAATGATGAGGAAAATAAGTATTAAATGGTCAAGTTGAGAATTGAGAACAACCCTAAGTGAATAGGAAAGTAGAAAATATTCCAGTCCTAGATAAACGGACAAATAGTCGATATGTATAAGTATTATTTTACATACAAGCTTGGAGGCTTGGGGTTTTGTTTTAAACAGGCATAAGCACTGGGGATGCTATGCTAGGAGAGTTAAGAGGGTTTGGCCACCCACTCTCTCGAAACTTGATGATATTGAATACCAAGCCTAAGAAAGGCTAAAAGTCGGGTGGGGCAATTATGGGAAGGCCACCACTTGTGACAGCCATGGTCCTCCCATATGGACATGGATATTGTAATTTCCACCGAGAATGGTATAAGTGGATTATTGAGCAGTTATTCGGGCGTATTTGACGGATCGGTACCAAGCATAGTAGTCCTTGATTATTTTGCACTATGATGCATATGAAATTGGCATAGTGAAATGCCTTAAGGGATGACATGATGAAATGTCGGGTAATTGTATATTACCAATATTTTTCCCAAGAAGGGAAATTCCTGTATAGTAAGAATTTGAAATACAAATCTCTTATAATGAAAAGAGTTGATCGGCTTTGTATAGAAATGATGCTTGATTATTTTTACATTTTTAATGGATTTGTCCTTATACAATATGTATGTATAAAGGTGAACACAAATGACAAGGAAATGAGATGTCCTTATAATTAATAGTTATTAATGAATTTGTTTATGTTAGAACGAATTATGGGATACTTGAATATTGAGATTATCTTGTCAATCACTTACATTCTTATCCCCTACCAAGCATAGCTTCTTTGAGATATTGTAAATGTTCGAATGTTTACAATATCTCGGATACGAAGAAGGAGACTTAGGAGCTCAAGACTTGAAGAACAATTGAAGAATAAGTAATCAGGGTATATCCCTCGAAACATTGAATTAGAACATGTATTGAATTTTGAACTTTGTAATTTGGATTGTATATTTGGACAAGTATTGTAAGGATACAATGAAATTTGTGTATCTTGTGAACCACTGGATGGATCCTGAAGTTTAATAAAAGTATATTCCTTCAATGGAATTTTATCTTATACAAAATTCTACTTATGTTATGTATGACGTGGTGACTTAGGTTTTACAAAACAAATTCGAAAGAAAAGAATTTCCATTTGCTTTGGTTTGCGAAAAATTTTTACTCTAAGGGCCCTATCTTTACAAAATGTATTATAAAATGTGTTATAAAAACCTAGGTCGCGACAGTTGGTATCAGAGCATTCATCCCGTCACAGTACAATCCCAATATGTCCAAGGGAGAATTGACAATCCAAATTTAGATTAAGATAGATATAGTATGAGGAATACTTATAGAAATTTTGGTTTATGAGCAGATGCCGCCCAAAGAGAGTTACAAGGCATGACTCAAGGTACTTCGAGAAAACAATAGGGAGGAATTATCAATGAGCAATATGGAAGAAATGGTAACAAGAGTATTGAGGAACCTTATTCCTAATATTCAAGCGCCCCAAAGTTCATCACCTCCAGGTTGAAGTTCCTAGTATACGAGCACAAGCTCGGCTGAAGTTAGACCTCATACACCAACACCAGAGATTCCTACACCAGTACAGGGCCAATCTTCCCTTGTACCAAGTGAGGAAGTTCGCAATTCTCCATTAGCACCGAGAAAAGATTGACCAAATGTTGCAAAGATTTCGAGAAGATGGTGGTTGGATATAATGGCAAGGGTGAAGCGAGAAAAGACAGAGGAATGGATCTACGAAGTAGAAAGAACATTTGATGCATTACGTACTCCTCCCGAATTGAAGGTCAAATTTGCTACATACCTATTAAAACAAGATCTTTGCTTTCCGGTGGAGATCAGCCAACAACACCTTCTTCTCAAATTCTAATGAGACTACTTGGGAGGAATTCAAAGAAGTTTTTAATACTAAGTATTTTCCTACCCATGTAAAATCAAGGAAGGAGAAAGAATTCTTAGAACTTAAACAAGGGAACCTATCAGTGGTGGAGTATGATAATAAGTTCACCCAATTAAAGAGATTTGCTACACATATGTGTGATACCGAAAGGCACCTTGTGGATAGATTTATGGAGGGACTACGGCAAGATCGAAGGTGAAAGTGATGGGTACTAAACCCACCACCATTGCCGATTGTGTAGAAATGGCTTCCAGGTTTGAAGATGAATTCAAGAAGACTCAAACCATTAAGTTTGGAGGAGGAAACTACAACCAAAGGCCTTTTCAGAAGGGCAAGAGACCTTTCAACAATTTCAAAACCACCGAGAAATCAAGGGAATCACATAAAAAGAAGGCCTTGTCCGAAATGTAGAAGATTCCATCCTGGAAATATGTGTCCCACTCCGATACAACAACGACCTCCGATCGGATGTTTTAATTGTGGAGAATTCGGGCATATCTCTCGCAAACCGCAACAAACCATTAGCTATTAAGGAGGCAAAACTAGACAATATTCCTCGTCACCAAGGAAGGATATTCGCTATCAACGATGGCCAGTGGACCGTCTAATGCGGTAATTGAAGGTATATTACTTGTATCCGATAACCATGCCAAAGTACTATTTGATTTTGGATCTACACATTCCTTTATATCTTGCATATTTGCATCTAGTACACAACTACAAGTGAAAAACTTGGGCTAGATGTAACAACTCAGGTGGGTAAAATAATTAGACTATAAGAATACCTTCATAATGTACCAGTAGAAATCTTGGGAAAAAGAAGAGATGTAGACCTCATTTCTTGAACATGGTGGACTTTGATATCATCTTGGGTATGGAATTTGGTTAGCAAAATATTGGGTAATTATGGATTGTCACAAAAAGAAAATCACATTTAGCATACCTGGTGAGGAAGTAGCGATTACAATATGGGAAACAATATGACTTAGACAAATCCATTATTTCAGCTATGAAGACCGACAAACACATGTCCAAAGGGTGTCGGGCATTTTTAGCAACAGATTGTTGCTTTGGATGTGAAACTTGACCCAAGATAACGAAATTGACATAGTCGAGAGAATTCCCAGACGTCTTTCCGGAAGAACTTCCAGGAGTACCCCACGTAGAGAAATTGAGTTTACCATTGAAGTAATTCTGGTACAACTCCAATTTCTAAAGCACCTTATAGGATGGCCCAGTGAGAATTGAAAGAATTGAAGGGTCGGCTACAAGAATTGTTAGACAAAGGGTTTGTTAGACCAAGTAGTTCACCATGGGGAGCACCGGTAATATTTGTGAAGAAGAAGGATGGATCTATGAGATTGTGCATGGACTATAGAATGTTGAACAATGTCACGGTGAAAAATAAGTATCCCTTACCTCGCATTGATGATCTCTTTGATCAACTCCAATCTGCTAAGGTCTTTTCAAAAATCGACCTTAGATCGGGATATCATCAATTGCGTATTAAGGATGAAGATATACCCAAGTCGGCATTCAGAACTCGGTATGGACATTACGAGTTTCTAGTCATGTCTTTTGGGCTGACCAATGCACTGCGGTGTTTATGGATCTCATGAACAGAATTTTTAAGGAATTCTTAGACAAATTCGTAATTGTATTTATTGATGATATATTGATTTACTCTACCGGTATGGAAGAACATCAAGAACACTTACAAATTGTACTAAATACCCTCGAGACTTCATAAACTTGTTTGGTAAATTTAGTAAGTGTGAATTACTGGTTAGAGAAGGTCAATTTCTTGGGTCATGTAATTTCCAAGAATGGAGTAGAAGTGGACCCCGCCAAGGTTGAAGCGGTAATGAATTGGGAAAAACCTAAGACTGTAACAGACATACGTAGTTTTACGGGTTTGGCAGGGATATTACCGTAGATTTATTCAAGGATTTTCTCGTATAGCCCTTCCTTTGACTTCATTAACTAGAAAAGGGGTACTGATTCACTTGGACGAGATGAATGTGAGCATAGTTTCCAAGAGCTAAAAAAGAGGTTAACTACGACACCGGTATTGACATTGCCATCGGGAAGTGGGGATACGAAATATATTGTGATGCTTCAGGCAAGGGGTTAGGGAGTGTATTGATGCAAAATGGGAAGGTCATTGCATATGCATCTAGACAATTGAAGTAACATGAAATAAATTATCCGATTACATGACACGGAATTAGCAGTGTAGTGTTTGCATTAAAAATTTGGAGACACTATTTGTATGGAGAAAAATTCAATGTATTCACAGATCATAAAAGTCTCAAATATATCTTCACTCGGGCTGATTTGAATATGAGACAAAGGAGATGGATGGAATACATCAAAGACTATGATTTTGCCATCCATTACCATCTGGAAAAGCAAACATAGTCGCCGATGCATTAAGTAGACAAACAAGAGTTTGTACTTACAAACATCACCATTAAATCGGCTTTTGTAGAAAGAGTCCTCAAGGCCCAAGAAGGGGATACAAGAACTCGGGGATTGTGTACAAAGACGGGGTTTTGTAAGGGTACGGATGGGGGTATACGTTTTCGGGAGAGATTAGTGGTTCCTACAAATACGGACTTGAGAAAAGAACTATTACAAGAAGCCCATCAATCTAAATTTTCTATACACCTCGGAGGTACAAAGATGTATCGGGATTTGAAAAGAAACTTTTGGTGGGAAGGCATGAAAAGAAACATAGGAGAGTTTGTAGCTAAGTGTCTGAATTGTCAACAAGTAAAAGCCGAACATCAAAGACCACACGGAATGTTACAAACCTTGGAACTTCCAGAATGGAAATGGGACAATATCACCATGGATTTTGTGGTGGGATTGCCAAAAACACGGGAAGGTCATGATATGATTTGGGTAATTGTGGACAGATTAACAAAGTCGGCACATTTTCTTCCAATTAAACAAAACAGTCGGTTGACAATCTAGCTAAGTTGTACATAAAAGAAATAGTAAGTCTTCATGGGATTCCTTTATCCATTATCTACGATAGAGATGGGAGATTTACTTCAAGATGTTGGAAGAGCGTACAACAAGCATTGGGAACTTCACTTAGATTCGGTCTGACATTTCATCCCCAAACGGATGGTCAATCAGAAAGACCTATTCAGACACTGGAAGATATGTTAAGGGCATGTGCATTAGATTGGAAGGGAAATTGGGATGAACATCTTCCATTAGTGGAATTTGCTTATAACAACGGTTTTCATGCAAGTATTGGTATGGCACCATATGAAGCATTGTATGGGCGACCATGCCGATCACCAACTTGTTGAAGTGAAGTTGGAGAAAGGAAACTAATGAAGTCGAACTAGTGGAACAAAGTGTACGGACAAGGTTAAAATGATAAAGCAAAGGTTGTTAACGACACACGGTCGTCGAGAAGAGTTACGCGGACAAAAGACGTAGAAATGCTGAATTCGATGTGGGAGAGCATGTGTTTCTAAAAATATCACCGGTTAAAGGGGTTATGAGATTTGGAACCAAAGGCAAACTCAGTCCTAGGTTCATTGGTCCATTTGAAATATTAGAAAGGATTGGTCTAGTGGCTTATAGATTAGCCTTACCACCACAACTCTACGAAGTACACAATGTATTTCATGTATCCATGTTACGAAAATATCTACAAGATGATACTCACATACTTCAAATAATACCGAGGAACCGAAGCCGGATCTAACCTTTGAAGAAAAAGCGATACGGATCTTGGACCATAAGGAACGAGAAATTAAGGACCAAAACAATTCCTTTAGTCAAAGTCCTATGGCAACATCACTCTATCGAAGAAGGCTACATGGGAAACGAGAGGTAGAAATGAGGAAGACACATCCGAGTTTATTTGATTAAGTTATAGTATTACAAATTTCGAGGACGAAATTATTGTAAGGGGACGATTGTAATGACCCAATTTTTGTAAATTATTAAGGAAAATTAATAAAGTTTGAATTTTTAGAAATTAAATTTGGAATATTAGGTTATTGAAAATTCTCTTTTTATAGAGATTATATTATAAATTAAAAAATAGAAATTATGGATGTACTTGGAAAACTGATCGTAACAACATTAAGTACGTTCAATTACGAGTTAAAATGAAAATTCCTTAATTTTTCCATTTGGGGGTAAAATGGTAATTTTACCCATATCCCATATCCAAGAAATAAGACCTCAATATTCATGAAGTACTTAGAAATACGATTCCAACGCCACTAAGTACGCTCGATTCGAGTTCGGACAAATATTGCCTATTATTCTCCAATTTTAGAGTTAAAAAGGGCAAAAAGGTCTTTTCACATAAAAGTGGGGCCCACAAAGTGGGCCAAGTTTCTAGAAGCACCAATAATTTCTCAATGCATTATTGCTGGTAGTGGAGATAGTAGTGGAGATTGTAGTGGGAGTGGAGAATGCATTAGTAATTAAAAATTCTAAAGTAATAAAATATCTTATCAAAAGAAATGATAAAAAATTCAAATTTGGCTATAAATATGTCCCAAAAATTTCCAAAAATTTTCACAACCTTAACCACGAAATTTCCAAACCTTCCCTGGAATTT
This sequence comes from Warburgia ugandensis, assembly GCA_035236585.1. Taxonomy (NCBI): domain Eukaryota; kingdom Viridiplantae; phylum Streptophyta; class Magnoliopsida; order Canellales; family Canellaceae; genus Warburgia; species Warburgia ugandensis. The sequence goes on along the minus strand of CP141127.1, from coordinate 10,928,208 downwards.
CAGCCCCAAATTCCCCTTCATCCCTCCCCAAACTCTCTTTTCCTTATTTCTCTCTCCTCTTTCTAATTGGAACAAGAGACCTAAATTCAATTAGGCACTCCGTTCCAGGAAGAATCTCATCAATTCCACCGTCCATAACATCCTATACTACAGTATATACAAAATCCCCAAATCAATTTCAAGATCCAACGGTTCCAACAACAGAAAATCACAAAAAGGTGGATAATCGGGCTATATTATCATCAACCGGTAATTCTCTCAAATTGGGCATCAATTATATTGTTTTTCTCCAATCAGGTAGGTGGAATTACTTCCCATTCATATTTATTATGTTTTAGTATAATTTTTATTTTTCTGTAATTTAATTTGAATGAAAAATGGTAAAAATAAAGTAAATACCAGCCCCTTCAAATTATGGTGATAGAGAGCTCAGATTGAAATTCTGAGCTTTCCAATCAATCCAGGAGGGTCAAAAACCCCTAGGATACAATTTTCAAGAAAATCTAACAAGGTTTGGACCCTCAATTGAGAGAGATTAATTCTGGTGGGCCCAGATCAAATCTAGACCCTAGGAATGGCTGAAAACTTCAATTTAAGATTGTGGAGTCATATGAACTCCAAATTGAGATCAGAAAGAAGCTATGGAAAGCTTGTAATGTCTAGTTTCTAATGAAGTCATAATATTTCTAAAATTTATTTCTGTATTTTTCTGTATTTTTCTAAATAAGTGTCCAATTTCTAAGATCTTCAAGATCTGAGGTGATCAGATCTTGGAAATTTATTTTAGTGATGATATAATAATATAATAAAGTAATATCTATGGTTAATTTGGACAGATCTTGGATAAAATAAGGGATCTACCCTTTATGGTAGAAAAACCCTAAAATAAAAATAAAAATATACAAAGGGACCCACTTGATCAATGAGATCAAGTATGATCAGATCCTTGGGATGGATTAAAGGGGTGATATGATGATGGAATCCAGTTAGATCATGGATGAAATGTGACAAAATCATGTGGATATGATTTTTGGATCTTAATGGATTAAAAGCCCTAAAGTTAATTAAAACCCTTAATCTAAAGGAAAACACCTAAGATCTAATGGTTGGATCATATTTAAAGGTTTATAATAATCTTAATAAAATTAGTTTAATTGTCTTTTATTGGATATATAAGTTTAAATGTGATTTATGTTTTAAGTTTTAATTGTCTTTTATTGGATATAGAAGTGTAAATGTGATTTATGTTCTAAGTTAGAAAGCATGATAGTGTAATCTTTAAATTTTAGTATGATATGCCCTAAATGAGTAATTTTTTAGTAGATTTGCTTATCTTAGGATCATGTTAGTGTAAATTAGGATTTAAACATGATTTCATTATGATAGAAGATGTGTTTCATAACTTAGGATCATGTTAGTTTTATTTCACTAGCTTAAGTTATATTCGTAGGAAGAATGTTAGTACTTAGTTGTTAAATTTATATTTGATTTATGCTTTCAAGTTGATGATTTACTTATTGTCATATTTAATTCAATTGTTAAGTAATTGTTAAGATATAAGGAGCATAAATCACCAAAAATGTAAACTAATGAAATATAGAAATTCATGGACAACTAAGATGAATGAATGATTTTGACTTAGTAAGGGCTATAGTTAGTAGGACAATATAAGGAATGATTTATCATTTCCTTGGCCCAAAATAGGAAAATAATGAACATCCATGGATGACATTGTGCATATCCATGGAAATTAATTAAAATCAATTAGAGAAGGGACTTAAGGTAAAGAGCTCATAGGAACCTTGTCAAAGGTTGAGCTAGTACCACTCAGGTGGACTACGAACATTGTGGTTATAGGGGGTATACAAGAGCCAAGTGCTTTTCCCTCACCTCCCATTGACGTAAGAAAGGTCTAAACGCCTCCTTACATGAGGGTTGTATTAACCACGTTTTGAGCGGACTTTAAGCTGGTAAATCTTGGTCATCTGAAATAAGGAGGAGTTGTCTAGTGATAGGAAGAAATAAATTATCTTCAACCAAGTAAGACACTAAGCTGGTTGAATAATAATAAGAACATAAAAAGATAGCAAATTATCTAACCCTAATAAAAATAGTAAGTGAGATAAGGATGATCAAACAAGATGAGATCTTGTATGATCAAAAACAATAAGGAAAAAGAAACATCTAGGTAAATTAGATTGTTATGTATGATATAGATAGTATTTGTATAGATGATATTAAACCCATGGATATAGGATATTCAAGGAAGAAAGATTCAGATCATCCTACATAAGGATGATCAAAAGACCATGTAGTATGTACCCTTGATTAGAAAATTGACATTATATATATGATTTGTGATATATGTTGATCGAGACTATGGCAGATTTCAAGGAGTAAGAATACCTTAGTGAGGTAGGTGGATTATTAAGAATGCTTTTACATGAAGATACATGTCTAATACATGATCTTATGTTTTGAAGTATTGACATGTATGATACCAATATATTAAGGTAAATACCTCAAATTAAAATATGATCCAACCAAATGATGAGGAAAATAAGTATTAAATGGTCAAGTTGAGAATTGAGAACAACCCTAAGTGAATAGGAAAGTAGAAAATATTCAGTCCTAGATAAACGAGACAAATAGTCGATATGTATAAGTATTATTTTACATACAAGCTTGGAGGCTTGGGGTTTTGTTTTAAACAGGCATAAGCACAGGGATGCTATGCTAGGAGAGTTAAGAGGGTTTGGCCACCCACTCTCCGAAACTTGATGATATTGAATACCAAGCCTAAGAAAGGCTAAAAGTCGGGTGGGGCAATTATGGGAAGGCCACCACTTGTGACAGCCATGGTCCTCCCATATGGACATGGATATTGTAATTTCCATCGAGAATGGTATAAGTGGATTATTGAACAGTTATCGAGTTGTATGCGGATCAGGCCAAGCATAGTAGTCCTTGATTATTTTGCACTATGATGCATATGAAATTGGCATAGTGAAATGCCTTAAGGGATGACATGATGAAATGTCGAGGTAATTGTATATTACCAATATTTTTCCCAAGAAGGGAAATTCCCTGTATAGTAACTAGCTGAAATACAAATCTCTTATAATGAAAAGAGTTGATCAGCTTTGTATAGAAATGATGCTTGATTATTTTTACATTTTTAATGGATTTGTCCTTATACAATATGTATGTATAAAGGTGAACACAAATGACAAGGAAATGAGATGTCCTTATAATTAATAGTTATTAATGAATGTGTTTATGATAGAACGAATTATGGGATACTTGAATATTGAGATTATACTGTCAATCACTTACATTCTTATCCCCTACCAAGCATAGCTTGGTGAGATATTGTAAATGTTCGAATGTTTACAATATCTCAGATACAGAGAAGGAGACTTAGGAGCTCAAGACTTGAAGAACAATTGAAGAATAAGTAATCAGGGTATTGGAAATATAGACAATACCATTTTAACCACTTCTATATCCAATAAAAGACAATTTAAACTAATTTTATTAAGATTATTATAAACCTTTAAATATGATCCAACCATTAGATCTTAGGTGTTTTCTTTTAGATTAAGGGTATTATTACCGTTAGGGCTTTTAATCCATTAAGATCCAAAAATCATATCCACTTGATTTTGTCACATTTCATCCATGATCTAACTGGATTCCATCATCATATCACCCCTTTAATCCATCCCAAGGATCTGATCATACTTGATCTCATTGATCAAGTGGGTCCCTTTGTATATTTTTATTTTTATTTTAGGGTTTTTCTACCATAAAGGGTAGATCTCTTATTTTATCCAAGATCTGTCCAAATTAACCATATATATTAATTTATTATATTATTATATCATCACTAAAATAAATTTTCAAGATCTGATCACCTCAGATCTTGAAGATCTTAGAAATTGGACACTTATTTCCAAAATATAGAAAAATACAGAAAAATACAGAAATAAATTTTAGAAATATTATGAATTCATTAGAAACTAGACATTACAAGCTTTCCATAGCTTCTTTCTGATCTCAATTTGGAGTTCATATGACTCCACAATCTTAAATTGAAGTTTTCAGCCATTCCTAGGGTCTAGATTTGATCTGGGCCCACCAGAATAATCTCTCTCAATTGAGGGTCCAAACCTTGTTAGATTTTCTTGAAAATTGTATCCTAGGGATTTTTAACCCTCCTGGATTGATTGGAAAGCTCAGAATTTCAATCTGAGCTCTCTATCATCATAATTTGAAGGGGCTGGAATTTACTTTATATCATGAATTAAAATATATAAATTAAGAATGTACTTGGAAAACTGATCGAAACAACATTAAGTACGTTCAATTCTGAGTTAAAATGAAAATTTCTTATTTTTCTCCATTTAGGGGCAAAATGGTAATTTTACCCATATTCCATATCCAAGAAATAAGACCTCAATATTCAGGAAGTACTTAGAAATACGATTCCAACGCCACTAAGTAGGCTCGATTCCGAGTTCGGACAAGTAATGCCTATTTTTCTCCAATTTTAGAGTTATAAGGGCAAAAACGTCTTTTTACATAAAAGTGGGGCCCACAAAGTGGGGCAACGTTCTAGAAGCAACAATAATTGCTCCGTGCATTATTGCTGGTAGTGGAGAATGTAGTGGAGATTGTAGTGGAGAATGGAGAATGCACTTGTAATAAAAAATTCTAAAGTAATAAAATATCTTATTAAAAGAAATGATAAAAAATTCAAATTTGGCTATAAATATGTCCCAAAAATTTCCAAAAATTTTCACAACCTTAACCACGAAATTTCCAAATCTTCCTTGGAGTTCAACCCCAAATTCTCATTCATCCCTCCCCAATCTCTATTTTTCTTATTTCTCTCTCCTCTTTCTAAGTGGAACAAGAGACCTAAATTCAATTAGGCACTCCGTTCCAGGTAGAATCTGATCAATTCCACCGTCCATAACCTCCTACACTACATTATATACAAAATCCCTAAATCAATTTCAAGATCCAACGGTTCCAACAACAGAAAACCACAAAAAGGTAGACAATCGGGCTATATTATCATCAACCGGTAATTCTCTCAAATTGAGCATCAACTATATGTTTTTTCTCCAATCAGGTAGGTGGAATTACTTTCCATTCATATTTATTATGTTTTAGTATAATTTTTATTTTTCTGTAATTTAATTTGAATGAAAAATGGTAAAAAATAAAGTAAATTCCAGCCCCTTCAAATTATGATGATAGAGAGCTCGATTGAAATTCTGAGCTTTCCAATCAATCCAGGAGGGTTAAAAATCCCTAGGATACAATTTTCAAGAAAATCTAACAAGGTTTGGACCCTCAATTGAGAGAGATTATTCTGGTGGGCCCCAGATCAAATCTAGACCCTAGGAATGGCTGAAAACTTCAATTTAAGATTGTGGAGTCATATGAACTCCAAATTGAGATCAGAAAGAAGCTATGGAAAGCTTGTAATGTCTAGTTTCTAATGAATTCATAATATTTCTAAAATTTATTTCTGTATTTTTCTGTATTTTTCTATATTTTGGAAATAAGTGTCCAATTTCTAAGATCTTCAAGATCTGAGGTGATCAGATCTTGAAAATTTATTTTAGTGATGATATAATAATATAATAAATTAATATATATGGTTAATTTGGACAGATCTTGGATAAAATAAGAGATCTACCCTTTATGGTAGAAAAACCCTAAAATAAAAATAAAAATATACAAAGGGACCCACTTGATCAATGAGATCAAGTATGATCAGATCCTTGGGATGGATTAAAGGGGTGATATGATGATGGAATCCAGTTAGATCATGGATGAAATGTGACAAAATCATGTGGATATGATTTTGGATCTTAATGGATTAAAAGCCCTAACGGTAATAATACCCTTAATCTAAAAGAAAACACCTAAGATCTAATGGTTGGATCATATTTAAAGGTTTATAATAATCTTAATAAAATTAGTTTAAATTGTCTTTTATTGGATATAGAAGTGTAAATGTGATTTATGTTTTAGGTTTTAATTGTCTTTTATTGGATATAGAAGTGTAAATATGATTTATGTTCTAAGTTAGAAAGCATGATAGTGTAATCTTTAAATTTTAGTATGATATGCCCTAAATGAGTAATTTGTTAGTAGATTTGATTATCTTAGGATCATGTTAGTGTAAATTAGGATTTAAACATGATTTCATTATGATAGAAGATGTGTTTCATAACTTAAGATCATGTTAGTTTTATTTCACTATCTTAAGTTACATTCATAGGAAGAATGTTAGTATATAGTTGTTAAACTTATATTTGATTTATGCTTTCAAGTTGATGAATTACTCATTGTCAAAATTTATTCAATTGTTAAGTAATTGTTAAGATATAAGGAGCATAAATCACCAAAAATGTAAACTAATGAAATATAGAAATTCATGGACAACTAAGATGAATGAATGATTTTGACTTAGTAAGGGCTATAGTTAGTAGGACAATATAAGGAATGATTTATCATTTCCTTGGCCCAAAATAGGAAAATAATGAACATCCATGGATGACATTGTGCATATCCATGGAAATTAATTAAAATCAATTAGAGAAGGGACTTAAGGTAAAGAGCTCATAGGAACCTTGTCAAAGGTTGAGCTAGTACCACTCAGGTGGACTACGAACATTGTGGTTATAGGGGTATACAAGAGCCAAGTGCTTTTCCCTCACCTCCCATTGACGTAAGAGAGGTCTAAACGCCTCCTTACATGAGGGTTGTATTAACCACTTTTTGAGCGGAACTTTAAACTTGGTAAGTCTTGGTCATCTGAAATAAGGAGGAGTTGTCTAGTGATAGGAAGAAATAAATTATCTTCAACCAAGTAAGACACTAACTGGTTGAATAATAATAAGAACATAAAAGATAGCAAATTATCTAACCCTAATAAAAATAGTAAGTGAGATAAGGATGATCAAACAAGATGAGATCTTGTATGATCAAAAACAATAAGGAAAAAGAAACATCAATGTAAATTAGATTGTTATGTATGATATAGATAGTATTTGTATAGATGATATTAAACCCTTGGATATATGATATTCAAGGAAGAAAGAGTCAGATTATCCTACATAAGGATGATCAAAAGACCATGTAGTATGTACCCTTGATTAGAAAAATGACATTATACATATGATTTGTAGGATATATGTTGATCGAGACTATGACATTTCAAGGAGTAAGAATACCTTATTGAGGTAGGTGGATTATTAAGAATGCCTTTACATGAAGATACATGTCTAATACATGATCTTATGTTTTGAAGTATTGACATGTATGATACCAATATATTAAGGTAAATACCTCAAATTGAAATATGATCCAACCAAATGATGAGGAAAATAAGTATTAAATGGTCAAGTTGAGAATTGAGAACAACCCTAAGTGAATAGGAAAGTAGAAAATATTCCAGTCCTAGTTAAACAGACAGATAGTCTGATATGTATAAGTATTATTTTACATACAAGCTTGGAGGCTTGTGGTTTTGTTTTAAACAGGCATAACGCTGGGGATGCTATGCTTAGAGAGTTAAGAGGGTTTGGCCACCCACTCTACGAAACTTGATGATATTGAATACCAAGCCTAAGAAAGGCTAAAAGTCGGGTGGGGCAATTATGGGAAGGCCACCACTTGTGACGACCATGGTCCTCCCATATGGACATGGATATTGTAATTTCCACGAGAATGGTATAAGTGGATTATTGAGCAGTTATCAGGAGTGACTGTACGGATCAGGCGCAAGCATAGTAGTCCTTGATTATTTTGCATTATGATGCATATGAAATGGCATAGTGAAATGCCTTAAAGGATGGCATGATGAAATGCCGGTAATTGTATATTACCAATATTTTTCGCAGGAAGGGAAAAACCCAGTATAATGCTTGGCTGAAATACAAATCTCCTATAATGAAAGGAGTTGATCGGTTTGTATGCAAATGATTATTGATTATTTTTACAATTTTAACGGATTTGTTCTTATATACTATGTATGTATAAAGGTGAACACAAATGATAAGGAAATGAGATGTTTATATAAATAATAGTGGTCTGTGAATGTGTTTATGATAGAATGAATTATGGGATAGTTGAATATTGAGATTTTACTTGTCAATAACTTACATTCTTATCCCCTACCAAGCATAGCTTCTTTGAGATATTGTAAATGTTCAAATGTTTACAATATCTCGGATCTGAAGAAGGGGACTTAGGAGCTCAAGACTTGAAGAACTAGTGAAGAATAAGTAATAAGGGTATATCCCTTGAAACATTGTATAGAGAGCATGTATTGTCTTTAGAACTTTGTAATTTGAATTGTGTATTTGGACAAGTATTGTAAAGATACAAGGGGTTGTGTACTGTGAACCACTGGATGGATCCTGGAAGTTTAATAAAATCATATTCCTTCAATGGAATTTTATTTTGTACACAAATTGTACTTATGTTATGTATGAAGTGGTGACTTGGGTTTTCAAAACAAGTTTTAAAATAAAAGAATTTTCGCTGCTTTGTTTTGCCAAAAAAAAAAAAAAAAAAAAAATTTACTAAGGGGACGCCCTTGCCTTTGAAAAATATATTATAAAATGTGTTTCAAAAACCCGGGTCGTCACAGTCTTGAAGATCTTAGAAATTGGACACTTATTTCCAAAATATAGAAAAATACAGAAAAATACAGAAATAAATTTTAGAAATATTATGAATTCATTAGAAACTAGACATTACAAGCTTTCCATAGCTTCTTTCTGATCTCAATTTGGAGTTCATATGACTCCACAATCTTAAATTGAAGTTTTCAGCCATTCCTAGGGTCTAGATTTGATCTGGGCCCACCAGAATAATCTCTCTCAATTGAGGGTCCAAACCTTGTTAGATTTTCTTGAAAATTGTATCCTAGGGATTTTTAACCCTCCTGGATTGATTGGAAAGCTCAGAATTTCAATCTGAGCTCTCTATCATCATAATTTGAAGGGGCTGGAATTTACTTTATTTTTTACCATTTTTCATTCAAATTAAATTACAGAAAAATAAAAATTATACTAAAACATAATAAATATGAATGGAAAGTAATTCCACCTACCTGATTGGAGAAAAAACATATAGTTGATGCTCAATTTGAGAGAATTACCGGTTGATGATAATATAGCCCGATTGTCTACCTTTTTGTGGTTTTCTGTTGTTGGAACCGTTGGATCTTGAAATTGATTTAGGGATTTTGTATATAATGTAGTGTAGGAGGTTATGGACGGTGGAATTGATCAGATTCTACCTGGAACGGAGTGCCTAATTGAATTTAGGTCTCTTGTTCCACTTAGAAAGAGGAGAGAGAAATAAGAAAAATAGAGATTGGGGAGGGATGAATGAGAATTTGGGGTTGAACTCCAAGGAAGATTTGGAAATTTCGTGGTTAAGGTTGTGAAAATTTTTGGAAATTTTTGGGACATATTTATAGCCAAATTTGAATTTTTTATCATTTCTTTTAATAAGATATTTTATTACTTTAGAATTTTATTACAAGTGCATTCTCCATTCTCCACTACAATCTCCACTACATTCTCCACTACCAGCAATAATGCACGGAGCAATTATTGTTGCTTCTAGAACGTTGCCCCACTTTGTGGGCCCCACTTATATGTAAAAAGACGTTTTTGCCCTTATAACTCTAAAATTGGAGAAAAATAGGCATTACTTGTCCGAACTCGGAATCGAGCCTACTTAGTGGCGTTGGAATCGTATTTCTAAGTACTTCCTGAATATTGAGGTCTTATTTCTTGGATATGGAATATGGGTAAAATTACCATTTTGCCCCTAAATGGAGAAAAATAAGAAATTTTCATTTTAACTCAGAATTGAACGTACTTAATGTTGTTTCGATCAGTTTTCCAAGTACATTCTTAATTTATATATTTTAATTCATGATATAATCTCAATAAAAAGAGAATTTTCAATAACCTAATATTCCAGCCCAGAATTTCTAAAAATTCAAACTTTATTAATTTTCCTTAATAATTTACAATACACAATTGAGGTAATAAATACCCTTATTAATTACAACTCACTTAGGTTTTATCATTTTGAAATTTACAAAATGAAATTTCGTCCAATGTAAGATGATTACAAAATAATTTTCTAATCAAAATGAGATGTTTTTACCTTAATATATTGAGGTATTTACCTTAATATATTGGTATAAGTGGTGACTTATAGGAGATTGCATATTCTTCAACAATTGAGGCTACTCTTTCAAGACTTATCCCTCACTAATGAGTCAACTTCCTCTATACTTATCTCTTACCTAATGAGTTTATCACATAACTCCTTCTCATCAACTAATAACTTATGTCTTATTCATATAACTCCTTCTCATCAACTAATAACCTATCTCTTATTCATTCACTATTCCTCATCCTTTAATTGGATATTCATCTTCATATTGGACATGATGGTCTTGTCTTGTATTTGGATGAATAGCTACGATACCAACCGTGACGACCGGGTTTTGGAAACACATTTTATAATATATTTTTCAAAGGCAAGGGCGTCCCCTTAGTAAATTTTTTTTTTTTTTTTTTTTGGCAAAACAAAGCAAATGAAAATTCTTTTATTTTAAAACTTGTTTTGAAAACCCAAGTCACCACTTCATACATAACATAAGTACAATTTGTGTACAAAATAAAATTCCATTGAAGGAATATGATTTTATTAAACTTCCAGGATCCATCCAAAGGGTTCACAAGACACAACCCCTTGTATCTTTACAATACTTGTCCAAATACACAATTCAAATTACAAAGTTCTAAAGACAATACATGCTCTCTATACAATGTTTCAAGGGATATACCCTTATTACTTATTCTTCACTAGTTCTTCAAGTCTTGAGCTCCTAAGTCTCCTTCTTTCAGATTCGAGATATTGTAAACATTTGAACATTTACAATATCTCAAGAAGCTATGCTTGGTAGGGGATAAGAATGTAAGTTATTGACAAAGTAAAATCTCAATATTCAACTATCCCATAATTCATTCTATCATAAACACATTCACAGACCACTATTATTTATATAAACATCTCATTTCCTTATCATTTGTGTTCACCTTTATACATACATAGTATATAAGAACAAATCCGTTAAAATTGTAAAAATAATCAATAATCATTTCCATACAAACTGATCAACTCCTTTCATTATAGGAGATTTGTATTTCAGCCAAGCATTATATCTTGGGTTTTTCCCTTCTGCGAAAAATATTGGTAATATACAATTACCTGGCATTTCATCATGCCATCCTTTAAGGCATTTCACTATGCCAATTTCATATGCATCATAATGCAAAATAATCAAGGACTACTATGCTTGCCCGATCCGCAAATACGGCAGGATAACTGTTCAATAATCCACTTATACCATTCTCAGTGGAAATTACAATATCCATGTCCATATGGGAGGACCATGGCTGTCACGGTGGTGGCCTTCCCATAATTGCCCCACCCAACTTTTAGCCTTTCTTAGGCTTGGTATTCAATATCAACAAGTTTCAGAGAGTGGGTGGCCAAACCCTCTTAACTCTCTTAGCATAGCATCCCTGTGCTTATGCCTGTTTAAAACAAAACCACAAGCCTCCAAGCTTGTATGTAAAATAATACTTATACATATCGGACTATCCGTCTGCTTAACTAGGACCGGAATATTTTCTACTTTCCTATTCACTTAGGGTTGTTCTCAATTCTCAACTTGACCATTTAATACTTATTTTCCTCATCATTTGGTTGGATCATATTTCAATTTGAGGTATTTACCTTAATATATTGGTATCATACATGTCAATACTTCAAAACATAAGATCATGTATTAGACATGTATCTTCATGTAAAGGCATTCTTAATAATCCACCTACCTCAATAAGGTATTCTTACTCCTTGAAATCTATCATAGTCTCGATCAACATATATCTGTCAAATCATATGTATAATGTCATTTTTCTAATCAAGGGTACATACTACATGGTCTTTTGATCATCCTTATGTAGGATAATCTGACTCTTTCTTCCTTGAATATCATATATCCAAGGGTTTAATATCATCTATACAAATACTATCTATATCATACATAACAATCTAATTTACATTGATGTTTCTTTTTCCTTATTGTTTTTGATCATACAAGATCTCATCTTGTTTGATCATCCTTATCTCACTTACTATTTTTATTAGGGTTAGATAATTTGCTATCTTTTTATGTTCTTATTATTATTCAACCGTTAGTGTCTTACTTGGTTGAAGATAATTTATTTCTTCCTATCACTAGACAACTCCTCCTTATTTCGGGATGACCAAGACTTACCAGGTTAAAGTCTGCTCAAAAAGTGGTTAATACAACCCTCATGTAAGGAGGCGTTTAGACCTCTCTTACGTCAATGGGAGGTGAGGGAAAAGCACTTGGCTCTTGTATACCCCTATAACCACAATGTTCAGAGTCCACTGAGTGGTACTAGCTCAACCTTTGACAAGGTTCCTATGAGCTCTTTACCTTAAGTCCCTTCTCTAATTGATTTTAATTAATTTCCATGGATATGCACAATGTCATCCATGGATGTTCATTATTTTCCTATTTTGGGCCAAGGAAATGATAAATCATTCCTTATATTGTCCTACTAACTATAGCCCTTACTAAGTCAAAATCATTCATTCATCTTAGTTGTCCATGAATTTCTATATTTCATTAGTTTACATTTTTGGTGATTTATGCTCCTTATATCTTAACAATTACTTAACAATTGAATAAATTTTGACAATGAGTAATTCATCAACTTGAAAGCATAAATCAAATATAAGTTTAACAACTATATACTAACATTCTTCCTATGAATGTAACTTAAGATAGTGAAATAAAACTAACATGATCTTAAGTTATGAAACACATCTTCTATCATAATGAAATCATGTTTAAATCCTAATTTACACTAACATGATCCTAAGATAATCAAATCTACTAACAAATTACTCATTTAGGGCATATCATACTAAAATTTAAAGATTACACTATCATGCTTTCTAACTTAGAACATAAATCATATTTACACTTCTATATCCAATAAAAGACAATTAAAACCTAAAACATAAATCACATTTACACTTCTATATCCAATAAAAGACAATTTAAACTAATTTTATTAAGATTATTATAAACCTTTAAATATGATCCAACCATTAGATCTTAGGTGTTTTCTTTTAGATTAAGGGTATTATTACCGTTAGGGCTTTTAATCCATTAAGATCCAAAAATCATATCCACTTGATTTTGTCACATTTCATCCATGATCTAACTGGATTCCATCATCATATCACCCCTTTAATCCATCCCAAGGATCTGATCATACTTGATCTCATTGATCAAGTGGGTCCCTTTGTATATTTTTATTTTTATTTTAGGGTTTTTCTACCATAAAGGGTAGATCTCTTATTTTATCCAAGATCTGTCCAAATTAACCATATATATTAATTTATTATATTATTATATCATCACTAAAATAAATTTTCAAGATCTGATCACCTCAGATCTTGAAGATCTTAGAAATTGGACACTTATTTCCAAAATATAGAAAAATACAGAAAAATACAGAAATAAATTTTAGAAATATTATGAATTCATTAGAAACTAGACATTACAAGCTTTCCATAGCTTCTTTCTGATCTCAATTTGGAGTTCATATGACTCCACAATCTTAAATTGAAGTTTTCAGCCATTCCTAGGGTCTAGATTTGATCTGGGCCCACCAGAATAATCTCTCTCAATTGAGGGTCCAAACCTTGTTAGATTTTCTTGAAAATTGTATCCTAGGGATTTTTAACCCTCCTGGATTGATTGGAAAGCTCAGAATTTCAATCTGAGCTCTCTATCATCATAATTTGAAGGGGCTGGAATTTACTTTATTTTTTACCATTTTTCATTCAAATTAAATTACAGAAAAATAAAAATTATACTAAAACATAATAAATATGAATGGAAAGTAATTCCACCTACCTGATTGGAGAAAAAACATATAGTTGATGCTCAATTTGAGAGAATTACGGTTGATGATAATATAGCCCGATTGTCTACCTTTTTGTGGTTTTCTGTTGTTGGAACCGTTGGATCTTGAAATTGATTTAGGGATTTTGTATATAATGTAGTGTAGGAGGTTATGGACGGTGGAATTGATCAGATTCTACCTGGAACGGAGTGCCTAATTGAATTTAGGTCTCTTGTTCCACTTAGAAAGAGGAGAGAGAAATAAGAAAAATAGAGATTGGGGAGGGATGAATGAGAATTTGGGGTTGAACTCCAAGGAAGATTTGGAAATTTCGTGGTTAAGGTTGTGAAAATTTTTGGAAATTTTTGGGACATATTTATAGCCAAATTTGAATTTTTTATCATTTCTTTTAATAAGATATTTTATTACTTTAGAATTTTTTATTACAAGTGCATTCTCCATTCTCCACTACAATCTCCACTACATTCTCCACTACCAGCAATAATGCACTGAGCAATTATTGTTGCTTCTAGAACGTTGCCCCACTTTGTGGGCCCCACTTTTGTGAGGAAAGAGTTAAACTCATTAGTTGAGAAATATGGAAAGAGTTGACTCATTCATGAAGAAAGAGTTGACTCATTAGTAAAAGATGAGAATAAAAAGAGTTAAACTCATTAGTTAAGAATGAGTATAAAAAGAGTTATTATGAAGGAATAGTATAGTACAAGTAAATATTATTGGATGAAAGGACTAGAAATATTATTCAGCAAGTAAGAATTTCAATATAGGGAATAGTAAGATATAAAAATCAATAAGGAAAACATTACAATGGATGTAAGGTATGATGTTTAGGTCTAACCTAAAGTCCTGAGTAAACATACATATGTATGAACAAAGTACACCAATACTAGTATGTATATGACCATTACTAAGTGAAGGAATGGAGATAAAGAGAAAGAAGTGATAAATTGGAAAATGTGATGGACAAACTCCAACCTTATGGAATAGGTGAAATGGAGATTTATGAGAAATAAAAGCTAAAGAGGAAACTTCAGAATTATTATAAAAATAAAAATTTATAATAAATAGATGAATAAATATAAGTGTAAGAGTTATAATTGCTACATATATGGTATTATGACAATTAGTTAAATGAAATTAATCATCAAAATAGAGATGATATTACTTGAAAGGAAATTGAAGAGATAAGTGAGATAATTCAAAATTTTGTAAATGAGGATAGTTTTAAGTAAAGATGAATAAGGAGATAAGTAAGTAATTTCTCTCCAAACTTAGTAAAGGTAAAGGATTTAATATAGAAATGATAAAATTTCAGAACATAAAGAGATGGTCTTTATAAAATGAAATGGGAGAAGAGAGTTTGATATGTTAAAAGGGACAGAAATATGATCCCAAACTTATTAAGAAAGCAATAAAACTATTAGGATGTATGGTTAACAAAGAAATTATAGCCCTATTGATGGAACAACAAAGATGAAATTCCTAAGATAGAAATGAAATTGGTATGATAAATTAATTGTGGAAATTAGCACAAAAGGATTTTCAAGGATTAGAGAAATATTTATATGATAACTTGGGGATATTGAAAATAATTTTGGGATTATAGTAAAGAGAAGTACAATTGATGGTGAAACAACTCTGGAAAATCAGAGAGAAATATTGATATGATGAATTGAAAAAAAAATATAGTTATGGATTATCATGAAGAGGAGTACATTTATTGATCAAGGAAAATGAAGAACTAAATATAAATAGAGATATTAATTCCACTTACATGATATAGTGATGATATTGAAAGATTTAAGGAATATAATGAGGAAAATATATTTTTGGAGGAAGGTTGAGATAAAACATGAGAAATGAAGACCTATAACCTAGGTTTTTATAACACATTTTATAACACATTTTATAAAGATAGGGCCCTTAGAGTAAAAAATTTTCGCAAACCAAAGCAGCGGAAATTCTTTTCTTTCGAATTTGTTTTGTAAAACCTAAGTCACCACTTCATACATAACATAAATAGAATTTTGTATAAGATAAAATTCCATTGAAGGAATATACTTTTATTAAACTTCAGGATCCATCCAGTGGTTCACAGTACACAGCCCATTGTATCCTTACAATACTTGTCCAAATATACAATCCAAATTACAAAGTTCAAAATTCAATACATGTTCTAATACAATGTTTCGAGGGATATACCCTGATTACTTATTCTTCAATTGTTCTTCAAGTCTTGAGCTCCTAAGTCTCCTTCTACGTATACCGAGATATTGTAAACATTCGAACATTTACAATATCCCACCAAGCTATGCTTGGTAGGGGATAAGAATGTAAGTGATTGACAGTATAATCTCAATATTCAAGTATCCCATAATTCGTTCTATCATAAACACATTCATTAATTAATAACTATTAATTATAAGGACATCTCATTTCCTTGTCATTTGTGTTCACCTTTATACATACATATTGTATAAGGACAAATCCATTAAAAATGTAAAAATAATCAAGCAACATTTCTATACAAAGTCGATCAACTCTTTTCATTATAAGAGATTTGTATTTCAGCTAGTTACTATACTGGGAATTTCCCTTCTTGGGAAAAATATTGGTAATATACAATTACCTGACATTTCATCATGTCATCCCTTAAGGCATTTCACTATGCCAATTTCATATGCATCATAGTGCAAAATAATCAAGGACTACTATGCTTGCGATCGATCCGTCTGTGGCCTTGGGATAACTGTTCAATAATCCACTTATACCATTCTCAGTGGAAATTACAATATCCATGTCCATATGGGAGGACCATGGCTGTCACAGTGGTGGCCTTCCCATAATTGCCCCACCCGACTTTTAGCCTTTCTTAGGCTTGGTATTCAATATCATCAAGTTTCAGAGAGTGGGTGGCCAAACCCTCTTAACTCTCCTAGCATAGCATCCCCAAGCTTATGCCTGTTTAAAACAAAACCCCAAGCCTCCAAGCTTGTATGTAAAATAATACTTATACATATCAGACTATTTGTCTGTTTATCTAGAATTTGGAATATTTTCTACTTTCCTATTCACTTAGGGTTGTTCTCAATTCTCAACTTGACCATTTAATACTTATTTTCTTCATCATTTGGTTGGATCATATTTTAATTTGAGGTATTTACCTTAATATATTGGTATCATACATGTCAATACTTCAAAACATAAGATCATGTATTAGACATGTATCTTCATGTAAAGGCATTCTTAATAATCCACCTACCTCACTAAGGTATTCTTACTCCTTGAAATCTGCCATAGTCTCGATCAACATATATCTGTCAAATCATATATATAATGTCAATTTTCTAATCAAGGGTACATACTACATGGTCTTTTGATCATCCTTATGTAGGATGATCTGAATCTTTCTTCCTTGAATATCCTATATCCATGGGTTTAATATCATCTATACAAATACTATCTATATCATACATAACAATCTAATTTACATAGATGTTTCTTTTTCCTTATTGTTTTTGATCATACAAGATCTCATCTTGTTTGATCATCCTTATCTCACTTACTATTTTTATTAGGGTTAGATAATTTGCTATCTTTTTATGTTCTTATTATTATTCAACCGGTTAGTGTCTTACTTGGTTGAAGATAATTTATTTCTTCCTATCACTAGACAACTCCTCCTTATTTCGGGATGACCGGTACTTACGGTTAAAGTCTGGTCAAAAAGTGGTTAATACAACCCTCATGTAAGGAGGCGTTTAGACCTTTCTTACGTCAATGGGAGGTGAGGGAAAAGCACTTGGCTCTTGTATACCCCCTATAACCACAATGTTCAGAGTCCACCTGAGTGGTACTAGCTCAACCTTTGACAAGGTTCCTATGAGCTCTTTACCTTAAGTCCCTTCTCTAATTGATTTTAATTAATTTCCATGGATATGCACAATGTCATCCATGGATGTTCATTATTTTCCTATTTTGGGCCAAGGAAATGATAAATCATTCCTTATATTGTCCTACTAACTATAGCCCTTACTAAGTCAAAATCATTCATTCATCTTAGTTGTCCATGAATTTCTATATTTCATTAGTTTACATTTTTGGTGATTTATGCTCCTTATATCTTAACAATTACTTAACAATTGAATTAAATATGACAATAAGTAAATCATCAACTTGAAAGCATAAATCAAATATAAATTTAACAACTAAGTACTAACATTCTTCCTACGAATATAACTTAAGCTAGTGAAATAAAACTAACATGATCCTAAGTTATGAAACACATCTTCTATCATAATGAAATCATGTTTAAATCCTAATTTACACTAACATGATCCTAAGATAATCAAATCTACTAAAAAATTACTCATTTAGGGCATATCATACTAAAATTTAAAGATTACACTATCATGCTTTCTAACTTAGAACATAAATCACATTTACACTTCTATATCCAATAAAAGACAATTAAAACTTAAAACATAAATCACATTTAAACTTATATATCCAATAAAAGACAATTAAACTAATTTTATTAAGATTATTATAAACCTTTAAATATGATCCAACCATTAGATCTTAGGTGTTTTCCTTTAGATTAAGGGTTTTAATTAACTTTAGGGCTTTTAATCCATTAAGATCCAAAAATCATATCCACATGATTTTGTCACATTTCATCCATGATCTAACTGGATTCCATCATCATATCACCCCTTTAATCCATCCCAAGGATCTGATCATACTTGATCTCATTGATCAAGTGGGTCCCTTTGTATATTTTTATTTTTATTTTAGGGTTTTTCTACCATAAAGGGTAGATCCCTTATTTTATCCAAGATCTGTCCAAATTAACCATAGATATTACTTTATTATATTATTATATCATCACTAAAATAAATTTCCAAGATCTGATCACCTCAGATCTTGAAGATCTTAGATATTGGACACTTATTTAGAAAAATACAGAAAAATACAGAAATAAATTTTAGAAATATTATGACTTCATTAGAAACTAGACATTACAAGCTTTCCATAGCTTCTTTCGGATCTCAATTTGGAGTTCATATGACTCCACAATCTTAAATTGAAGTTTTCAGCCATTCCTAGGGTCTAGATTTGATCTGGGCCCACCAGAATTAATCTCTCTCAATTGAGGGTCCAAACCTTGTTAGATTTTCTTGAAAATTGTATCCTAGGGGTTTTTGACCCTCCTGGATTGATTGGAAAGCTCAGAATTTCAATCTGAGCTCTCTATCACCATAATTTGAAGGGGCTGGTATTTACTTTATTTTTACCATTTTTCATTCAAATTAAATTACAGAAAAATAAAAATTATACTAAAACATAATAAATATGAATGGGAAGTAATTCCACCACCTGATTGGAGAAAAACAATATAATTGATGCCCAATTTGAGAGAATTACCGGTTGATGATAATATAGCCCGATTATCCACCTTTTTGTGATTTTCTGTTGTTGGAACCGTTGGATCTTGAAATTGATTTGGGGATTTTGTATATACTGTAGTATAGGATGTTATGAACCGTGGAATTGATGAGATTCTTCCTGGAACGGAGTGCCTAATTGAATTTAGGTCTCTTGTTCCAATTAGAAAGAGGAGAGAGAAATAAGGAAAAGAGAGTTTGGGGAGGGATGAAGGGGAATTTGGGGCTGAAATTCCAGGGAAGGTTTGAAAATTTCGTGGTTAAGGTTGTGAAAATTTTTGGAAATTTTTGGGACATATTTATAGCCAAATTTGAATTTTTTATCATTTCTTTTGATAAGATATTTTATTACTTTAGAATTTTTAATTACTAATGCATTCTCCACTCCCACTACAATCTCCACTACTATCTCCACTACCAGCAATAATGCATTGAGAAATTATTGGTGCTTCTAGAAACTTGGCCCACTTTGTGGGCCCGACCTTTATGTGAAAAGACCTTTTTGCCCTTTTTAACTCTAAAATTGGAGAATAATAGGCAATATTTGTCCGAACTCGAGAATCGAGCGTACTTAGTGGCGTTGGAATCGTATTTCTAAGTACTTCATGAATATTGAGGTCTTATTTCTTGGATATGGGATATGGGTAAAATTACCATTTTACCCCAAATGGAAAAATTAAGGAATTTTCATTTTAACTCGAATCGAACGTACTTAATGTTGTTACGATCAGTTTTCCAAGTACATCCATAATTTCTATTTTTTAATTTATAATATAATCTCTATAAAAAGAGAATTTTCAATAACCTAATATTCCAAATTTCTAAAAATTCAAACTTTATTAATTTTCCTTAATAATTTACAAAAATTCGGGGTCATTACAATCTTCCCCCTTACAATAATTTCGTCCTCGAAATTTGTAATACTATAACTTAATCAAATAAACTCGGATGTGTCTTCCTCATTTCTACCTCTGTTTCCCATGTAGCTTCTTCGACAGTGATGTTGCCATAGGACTTTGACTAAAGGAATTGTTTTGGTCCTTAATTTACATTCCTTATGGTCCAAGATCCGTATCGCTTTTTCTTCAAAGGTTAGATCCGGCTTCAGTTCCTCCGGTATTATTTGAAGTATGTGAGTATCATCTTGTAGATATTTTCGTAACATGGATACATGAAATACATTGTGTACTTCGTAGAGTTGTGGTGGTAAGGCTAATCTATAAGCCACTAGACCAATCCTTTCTAATATTTCAAATGGACCAATGAACCTAGGACTGAGTTTGCCTTTGGTTCCAAATCTCATAACCCCTTTAGCGGTGATATTTTTAGAAACACATGCTCTCCCACATCGAATTCAGTTTCTACGTCTTTTGTCCGCGTAACTCTTCTGACGACTGTGTGCTGTTAACAACCTTTGCTTTATCATTTTAACCTTGTCTGTACACTGTTCCACTAGTTCTGACTTCATTAGTTTCCTTTCTCCAACTTCACTCCAACTAGTTGGTGATCGGCATGGTCGCCCATACAATGCTTCATATGGTGCCATACCAATACTTGCATGAAAACTGTTGTTATAAGCAAATTCCACTAATGGAAGATGTTCATCCCAATTTCCCTTCCAATCTAATGCACATGCCCTTAACATATCTTCCAGTGTCTGAATAGTTCTTTCTGATTGACCATCTGTTTGGGGATGAAATGCTGTACTGAATCTAAGTGAAGTTCCCAATGCTTGTTGTACGCTCTTCCAACATCTTGAAGTAAATCTCCCATCTCTATCAGAGATGATGGATAAAGGAATCCCATGAAGACTTACTATTTCTTTTATGTACAACTTAGCTAGATTGTCAACTGACTGGTTTTGTTTAATTGGAAGAAAATGTGCTGACTTTGTTAATCTGTCCACAATTACCCAAATCATATCATGACCTTCCCGTGTTTTTGGCAATCCCACCACAAAATCCATGGTGATATTGTCCCATTTCCATTCTGGAAGTTCCAAGGTTTGTAACATTCCTGTGGTCTTTGATGTTCGGCTTTTACTTGTTGACAATTCGGACACTTAGCTACAAACTCTCCTATGTTTCTTTTCATGCCTTCCCACCAAAAGTTTCTTTTCAAATCCCGATACATCTTTGTACCTCCAGGGTGTATAGAAAATTTAGATTGATGGGCTTCTTGTAATAGTTCTTTTCTCAAGTCCGTATTTGTAGGAACCACTAATCTCTCCCGAAAACGTATACCCCCATCCGTACCCTTACAAAACCCTGTCTTTGTACACAATCCCCGAGTTCTTGTATCCCCTTCTTGGGCCTTGAGGACTCTTTCTACAAAAGCTGATTTAATGGTGATGTTTGTAAGTACTGACTCTTGTTTGTCTACTTAATGCATCGGCGACTATGTTTGCTTTTCCGGGATGGTAATGGATGGCAAAATCATAGTCTTTGATGTATTCCATCCATCTCCTTTGTCTCATATTCAAATCAGCCCGAGTGAAGATATATTTGAGACTTTTATGATCCGTGAATACATTGAATTTTTCTCCATACAAATAGTGTCTCCAAATTTTTAATGCAAACACTACTTTGCTAATTCCAGGTCATGTATTGGATAATTTATTTCATGTTTCTTCAATTGTCTAGATGCATATGCAATGACCTTCCCATTTTGCATCAATACACTCCCTAACCCCTTGCACGAAGCATCACAATATATTTCGTATCCCCCACTTCCTGATGGCAATGTCAATACTGGTGCTGTAGTTAACCTCTTTTTTAGCTCTTGGAAACTATGCTCACATTCATCTGTCCAAGTGAACTGTACCCCTTTTCTAGTTAATGAAGTCAAAGGAAGGGCTATACGAGAAAATCCTTGAATAAATCTACGGTAATATCCTGCCAAACCCAGAAAACTACGTATGTACATTACAGTCTTAGGTTTTTCCCAATTCATTACTGCTTCAACCTTGGCGGGGTCCACTTCTACTCCATTCTTGGAAATTACATGACCCAAGAAATTGACCTTCTCTAACCAGAATTCACACTTACTAAATTTACCAAACAGTTTATGAAGTCTGAGGGTATTTAGTACAATTTGTAAGTGTTCTTGATGTTCTTCCATACTGGTAGAGTAAATCAATATATCATCAATAAATACAATTACGACTTTATCTAAGAATTCCTTAAAAATTCTGTTCATGAGATCCATAAACACTGCAGGTGCATTGGTCAGCCCAAAAGACATGACTAGAAACTCGTAATGTCCATACCGAGTTATGAATGCTGACTTGGGTATATCTTCATCCTTAATACGCAATTGATGATATCCTGATCTAAGGTCGATTTTTGAAAAGACCTTAGCAGATTGGAGTTGATCAAAGAGATCATCAATGCGAGGTAAGGGATACTTATTTTTCACTGTGACATTGTTCAACATTCTATAGTCCATGCACAATCTCATAGATCCATCCTTCTTCTTCACAAATATTACTGGTGCTCCCCATGGTGAACTACTTGGTCTAACAAACCCTTTGTCTAACAATTCTTGTAACTGACCCTTCAATTCTTTCAATTCTGCTGGGGCCATCCTATAAGGTGCTTTAGAAATTGGAGTTGTACCAGGAATTACTTCAATGGTAAACTCAATTTCTCTACGTGGGGGTACTCTTGGAAGTTCTTACGGAAAGACGTGCGGGAATTCTCGACTATGTCAATTTCGTTATCTTGGGCTGTTTCACATCCAAAGCAACAACCGTTGCTAAAAATGCACGACACCCTTTGGACATGTGTTTGACCGGTCTTCATAGCTGAAATAATGGATTTGTCTAAGTCATGTTGTTTCCCATATAGTCTTGCTACTTCCTCACCAGGTATGCTAAATGTGATTTGCTTTTGTGACAATCCATAATTACCCAATATTTTGCTAACCAGTCCATACCCAGTATGATATCAAAGTCCACCATGTTCAGTAAAATGAGGTCTACATCTCTTCTTTTTCCCGGTACTTCTATTGGTACATTATGAAGGTATTCTTGTAATTTAACTGTTTTACCCACTTTGGAGTTGTTACATCTAGATTGAATCCCAAGTTTTTCACCGGCAATTGTATACTAGATGCAAATACGCAAGATATAAAGGAATGCGTAGATCCGTAAATCAAACAATACTTTGGCATGGTTGTCGGATACAAGTAATGTACCTTCAATTACCGCATTAGACGGTCCAGCACGGCCATCAGTGATAGCGAATATCCTTCCTTGGTGACGAGGAATATTGTCTAGTTTTGCCTCCTTAATAGCTAATGGTTTGTTGCAGTTTGCAGAGATATGCCCGAATTCTCCACAATTAAAACATCCGATCGGAGGTCGTTGTTGTATCGGAGTGGGACACATATTTCCAGGATGGAATCTTCTACATTTCGGACAAGGCCTTCTTTTTATGTGATTCCCTTGATTTACGGTGGTTTTGAAATTGTTGAAAGGTCTCTTGCCCTTACGAAAAGGCCTTTGGTTGTAGTTTCCTCCTCCAAACTTAATGGTTTGAGTCTTCTTGAATTCATCTTCAAACCTGGAAGCCATTTCTACACAATCGGCAATGGTGGTGGGTTTAGTACCCATCACTTTCACCTTCGGTCTTGGCTGTAGTCCCTCCATAAATCTATCCACGGTGTGCCTTTCGGTATCACACATATGTGTAGCAAATCTCTTTAATTGGGTGAACTTATTATCATACTCCACCACTGATAGGTTCCCTTGTTTAAGTTCTAAGAATTCTTTCTCCTTCCTTGATTTTACATGGGTAGGAAAATACTTAGTATTAAAAACTTCTTTGAATTCCTCCCAAGTAGTCTCATTAGAATTTGAGAAGAAGATGTTGTTGGCTGATCGCCACCAGAAAGCGACATCTTGTTTTAATAGGTATGTAGCAAATTTGACCTTCAATTCGGGAGGAGTACGTAATGCATCAAATGTTCTTTCTACTTCGTAGATCCATTCCTCTGTCTTTTCTGCTTCACCCTTGCCATTATATCCAACCACCATCTTCTGAAATCTTTGCAACATTTGGTCAATCTTTTACGGTGCTAATGGAGAATTGCGAACTTCCTCACTTGGTACAAGGGAAGATTGGCCCATCTTGGTGTAGGAATCTCTGGTGTTGGTGTATGAGGTCTAACTTCAGGCTGAGCTTGTGCCTGTATACTAGGAACTTCAACTGGAGGTGATGAACTTTGGGGCAGTTGAATATTAGGAATAAGGTTCCTCAATACTCTTGTTACCATTTCTTCCATATTGCTCATTGATAATTCCTCCCTATTGTTTTCTGAAGTACCTTGAGTCTGCCTTGTAACTCTCTTGGGCGGCATCTGCTCATAAACCAAAATTTCTATAAGTATTCCTCATACTATATCTATCTTAATCTAAATTTGGATTGTCAATTCTCCCTTGGACATATTGGGATTGTACTGTGACTGGATGAATGCTCTGATACCAACTGTGGCGACCTAGGTTTTTATAACACATTTTATAACACATTTTATAAAGATAGGGCCCTTAGAGTAAAAAATTTTCGCAAACCAAAGCAGCGGAAATTCTTTTCTTTCGAATTTGTTTTGTAAAACCTAAGTCACCACTTCATACATAACATAAATAGAATTTTGTATAAGATAAAATTCCATTGAAGGAATATACTTTTATTAAACTTCAGGATCCATCCAAAGTGGTTCACAAGACCCATTGTATCCTTACAATACTTGTCCAAATATACAATCCAAATTACAAAGTTCAAAATTCAATACATGTTCTAATACAATGTTTCGAGGGATATACCCTGATTACTTATTCTTCAATTGTTCTTCAAGTCTTGAGCTCCTAAGTCTCCTTCTGCGTATCGAGATATTGTAAACATTCGAACATTTACAATATCTCGGCAAATATGCTTGGTAGGGGATAAGAATGTAAGTGATTGACAGTATAATCTCAATATTCAAGTATCCCATAATTCGTTCTATCATAAACACATTCATTAATTAATAACTATTAATTATAAGGACATCTCATTTCCTTGTCATTTGTGTTCACCTTTATACATACATATTGTATAAGGACAAATCCATTAAAAATGTAAAAATAATCAAGCATCATTTCTATACAAAGCTGATCAACTCTTTTCATTATAAGAGATTTGTATTTCAGCTAGTTACTATACAGAATTTCCCTTCTTGGGAAAAATATTGGTAATATACAATTACGACATTTCATCATGTCATCCCTTAAGGCATTTCACTATGCCAATTTCATATGCATCATAGTGCAAAATAATCAAGGACTACTATGCTTGCGGTCGATCCGTCTGGCGCCTTGGGATAACTGTTCAATAATCCACTTATACCATTCTCAGTGGAAATTACAATATCCATGTCCATATGGGAGGACCATGGCTGTCACAGTGGTGGCCTTCCCATAATTGCCCCACCCGACTTTTAGCCTTTCTTAGGCTTGGTATTCAATATCATCAAGTTTCGAGAGTGGGTGGCCAAACCCTCTTAACTCTCCTAGCATAGCATCCCCAAGCTTATGCCTGTTTAAAACAAAACCCCAAGCCTCCAAGCTTGTATGTAAAATAATACTTATACATATCAGACTATTTGTCTGTTTATCTAGGACTGGAATATTTTCTACTTTCCTATTCACTTAGGGTTGTTCTCAATTCTCAACTTGACCATTTAATACTTATTTTCTTCATCATTTGGTTGGATCATATTTTAATTTGAGGTATTTACCTTAATATATTGGTATCATACATGTCAATACTTCAAAACATAAGATCATGTATTAGACATGTATCTTCATGTAAAGGCATTCTTAATAATCCACCTACCTCACTAAGGTATTCTTACTCCTTGAAATCTGCCATAGTCTCGATCAACATATATCTGACAAATCATATATATAATGTCAATTTTCTAATCAAGGGTACATACTACATGGTCTTTTGATCATCCTTATGTAGGATGATCTGAATCTTTCTTCCTTGAATATCCTATATCCATGGGTTTAATATCATCTATACAAATACTATCTATATCATACATAACAATCTAATTTACATAGATGTTTCTTTTTCCTTATTGTTTTTGATCATACAAGATCTCATCTTGTTTGATCATCCTTATCTCACTTACTATTTTTATTAGGGTTAGATAATTTGCTATCTTTTTATGTTCTTATTATTATTCAACCAGTTAGTGTCTTACTTGGTTGAAGATAATTTATTTCTTCCTATCACTAGACAACTCCTCCTTATTTCAGGATGACCAGTACTTACCAATTAAAGTCTGCTCAAAAAGTGGTTAATACAACCCTCATGTAAGGAGGCGTTTAGACCTTTCTTACGTCAATGGGAGGTGAGGGAAAAGCACTTGGCTCTTGTATACCCCCTATAACCACAATGTTCAGAGTCCACTGGAGTGGTACTAGCTCAACCTTTGACAAGGTTCCTATGAGCTCTTTACCTTAAGTCCCTTCTCTAATTGATTTTAATTAATTTCCATGGATATGCACAATGTCATCCATGGATGTTCATTATTTTCCTATTTTGGGCCAAGGAAATGATAAATCATTCCTTATATTGTCCTACTAACTATAGCCCTTACTAAGTCAAAATCATTCATTCATCTTAGTTGTCCATGAATTTCTATATTTCATTAGTTTACATTTTTGGTGATTTATGCTCCTTATATCTTAACAATTACTTAACAATTGAATTAAATATGACAATAAGTAAATCATCAACTTGAAAGCATAAATCAAATATAAATTTAACAACTAAGTACTAACATTCTTCCTACGAATATAACTTAAGCTAGTGAAATAAAACTAACATGATCCTAAGTTATGAAACACATCTTCTATCATAATGAAATCATGTTTAAATCCTAATTTACACTAACATGATCCTAAGATAATCAAATCTACTAAAAAATTACTCATTTAGGGCATATCATACTAAAATTTAAAGATTACACTATCATGCTTTCTAACTTAGAACATAAATCACATTTACACTTCTATATCCAATAAAAGACAATTAAAACTTAAAACATAAATCACATTTAAACTTATATATCCAATAAAAGACAATTAAACTAATTTTATTAAGATTATTATAAACCTTTAAATATGATCCAACCATTAGATCTTAGGTGTTTTCCTTTAGATTAAGGGTTTTAATTAACTTTAGGGCTTTTAATCCATTAAGATCCAAAAATCATATCCACATGATTTTGTCACATTTCATCCATGATCTAACTGGATTCCATCATCATATCACCCCTTTAATCCATCCCAAGGATCTGATCATACTTGATCTCATTGATCAAGTGGGTCCCTTTGTATATTTTTATTTTTATTTTAGGGTTTTTCTACCATAAAGGGTAGATCCCTTATTTTATCCAAGATCTGTCCAAATTAACCATAGATATTACTTTATTATATTATTATATCATCACTAAAATAAATTTCCAAGATCTGATCACCTCAGATCTTGAAGATCTTAGATATTGGACACTTATTTAGAAAAATACAGAAAAATACAGAAATAAATTTTAGAAATATTATGACTTCATTAGAAACTAGACATTACAAGCTTTCCATAGCTTCTTTCTGATCTCAATTTGGAGTTCATATGACTCCACAATCTTAAATTGAAGTTTTCAGCCATTCCTAGGGTCTAGATTTGATCTGGGCCCACCAGAATTAATCTCTCTCAATTGAGGGTCCAAACCTTGTTAGATTTTCTTGAAAATTGTATCCTAGGGGTTTTGACCCTCCTGGATTGATTGGAAAGCTCAGAATTTCAATCTGAGCTCTCTATCACCATAATTTGAAGGGGCTGGTATTTACTTTATTTTTACCATTTTTCATTCAAATTAAATTACAGAAAAATAAAAATTATACTAAAACATAATAAATATGAATGGGAAGTAATTCCACCACCTGATTGGAGAAAAACAATATAATTGATGCCCAATTTGAGAGAATTACCGGTTGATGATAATATAGCCCGATTATCCACCTTTTTGTGATTTTCTGTTGTTGGAACCGTTGGATCTTGAAATTGATTTGGGGATTTTGTATATACTGTAGTATAGGATGTTATGAACCGTGGAATTGATGAGATTCTTCCTGGAACGGAGTGCCTAATTGAATTTAGGTCTCTTGTTCCAATTAGAAAGAGGAGAGAGAAATAAGGAAAAGAGAGTTTGGGGAGGGATGAAGGGGAATTTGGGGCTGAAATTCCAGGGAAGGTTTGAAAATTTCGTGGTTAAGGTTGTGAAAATTTTTGGAAATTTTTGGGACATATTTATAGCCAAATTTGAATTTTTTATCATTTCTTTTGATAAGATATTTTATTACTTTAGAATTTTTAATTACTAATGCATTCTCCACTCCCACTACAATCTCCACTACTATCTCCACTACCAGCAATAATGCATTGAGAAATTATTGGTGCTTCTAGAAACTTGGCCCACTTTGTGGGCCCCACTTTTATGTGAAAAGACCTTTTTGCCCTTTTTAACTCTAAAATTGGAGAATAATAGGCAATATTTGTCCGAACTCAGAATCGAGCGTACTTAGTGGCGTTGGAATCGTATTTCTAAGTACTTCATGAATATTGAGGTCTTATTTCTTGGATATGGGATATGGGTAAAATTACCATTTTACCCCCAAATGGAAAAATTAAGGTATTCAAATTTTAACTCAGAATTGTACAAAGAGTTGACTCATTAGTGAGGAAAGAGTTAAACTCATTAGTTGAGAAATATGGAAAGAGTTGACTCATTCATGAAGAAAGAGTTGACTCATTAGTAAAAGATGAGAATAAAAAGAGTTAAACTCATTAGTTAAGAATGAGTATAAAAAGAGTTATTATGAAGGAATAGTATAGTACAAGTAAATATTATTGGATGAAAGGACTAGAAATATTATTCAGCAAGTAAGAATTTCAATATAGGGAATAGTAAGATATAAAAATCAATAAGGAAAACATTACAATGGATGTAAGGTATGATGTTTAGGTCTAACCTAAAGTCCTGAGTAAACATACATATGTATGAACAAAGTACACCAATACTAGTATGTATATGACCATTACTAAGTGAAGGAATGGAGATAAAGAGAAAGAAGTGATAAATTGGAAAATGTGATGGACAAACTCCAACCTTATGGAATAGGTGAAATGGAGATTTATGAGAAATAAAAGCTAAAGAGGAAACTTTAATTATTATAAAAATAAAAATTTATAATAAATAGATGAATAAATATAAGTGTAAGAGTTATAATTGCTACATATATGGTATTATGACAATTAGTTAAATGAAATTAATCATCAAAATAGAGATGATATTACTTGAAAGGAAATTGAAGAGATAAGTGAGATAATTCAAAATTTTGTAAATGAGGATAGTTTTAAGTAAAGATGAATAAGGAGATAAGTAAGTAATTTCTCTCCAAACTTAGTAAAGGTAAAGGATTTAATATAGAAATGATAAAATTTCAGAACATAAAGAGATGGTCTTTATAAAATGAAATGGGAGAAGAGAGTTTGATATGTTAAAAGGGACAGAAATATGATCCCAAACTTATTAAGAAAGCAATAAAACTATTAGGATGTATGGTTAACAAAGAAATTATAGCCCTATTGATGGAACAACAAAGATGAAATTCCTAAGATAGAAATGAAATTGGTATGATAAATTAATTGTGGAAATTAGCACAAAAGGATTTTCAAGGATTAGAGAAATATTTATATGATAACTTGGGGATATTGAAAATAATTTTGGGATTATAGTAAAGAGAAGTACAATTGATGGTGAAACAACTCTGGAAAATCAGAGAGAAATATTGATATGATGAATTGAAAAAAATATAGTTATGGATTATCATGAAGAGGAGTACATTTATTGATCAAGGAAAATGAAGAACTAAATATAAATAGAGATATTTATTCCACTTACATGATATAGTGATGATATTGAAAGATTTAAGGAATATAATGAGGAAAATATATTTTTGGAGGAAGGTTGAGATAAAACATGAGAAATGAAGACCTATAAACAAATAGTAATATCTAAACTTAAGTGTAGAGTTTGGAAAAATAAGATGATTATGAATAAGTCATAAATCCAAATTTTTGGAGAAAGAAGTGGTTAGAACTTTAAGATATTTTGAGATTTTCAATCTTACATGAGATTGAATGAGAAAATATCTATAATAGTTGAGGAAAAGAACATCAAATTATTTGAATGAGCTGAAAGAACAAATGTTAAGGATTAAGGAGTGATTATAGAAATTTACAAAGATGAAAGTAACGACTTTCTTTAGGAAAAGAAAATGGAAAGATCAATGTAAGGATGCATTGAACATGAAAGAGTTTATTAAGGAAATTTATTACCCTTGTTCTCCATAAGGATGCATTGAACATAAATGATGTTGAGGAAATTAAGTATCCGTTTTCTCTATAAGGATGAGCATTTTCAAAATTTATTATTATTATTTGAGAATTGGAAATGCAACATCAAAGTATAGAATCAATACAAAATTTAAGTTCTATGAGTTGGATAAATGATGTTCATAAAGTTGAGGAGAATGAAATATATTAGATGAAGTAATAATGATATATGGAAATGGATGTAAGGAGACCAAAAGAATTCATGGAATATATGTGTTGCAAGTGTACATTTTGATTAAAGAAATCAAGTTTTAAGGTTATATAAATTTTAATAGATTTCAAGAAATCAAGAGCATTCATGGGATATATGTTAGATGCTTACAAAACTTGTCAATCATCTTGTTACATGTTGATTGAAGAAAGAAAAGTTTAGGGTTATATAAATTTTAAGGATAGCATGGAAATTAACCCCAACAAAGGGAGAATGTAAGATCAATATATGAAATGGCAATGACAAATAGAGAAATATATCTCTTACTGATTTTATAACATAAGGACATTTAGTGCAATCTTAAGATTACGTAAATCTTAAATGAGTTAATGATAAATTATGGAGTTTGTAAAGACTTGAGAAGGGATGAATTCAAAATCAATAAGAACTCTTTTAATTAGAATTATCAAGAATATTGCAAATAAAGAGTTAGTATGATATGATAAAGGTTATGATATATGCTTGAAAGAAGTATGAGAAAATGTATAATCTAGAAATTTTGGAAGCCCATGACATATAAATAGATATGTGAAAGGAAAAGAGATAAATATTATCATAGATAGTAAGAATGTTCAGAATATTGTTCGAATATGAGAAAGGGATAACAAAAGAGGATCAGGAATGTATATGCAGAGTAAAATGACACTCAAAGAGTGTTACAAAAACATTGGATGTGATGAGAATGAGAAAAGAATCTTCACAAGGTTACCACTCTTCAATGATAGAATTTGAAAAGAAATTTCTCAATAAAAAGAAATAGTAAAGAAGTATGAATTGTAGGATAGAAATAAAGTAATTACTTCCAAATAATGGAAGAACAAGGAAAGAGATAATTACTTCCAAAGAATGGAAGATTGTTAGAAAGAACAATAGTGGAAGTTATAGAATCCAATCACTATGTTATTCGTAAGGACTATACATAGTAAGAAAGCTATGTCAAAACTTTATATGTTGAAATAGAATGAGAGTGAACAATAGAAGATAGAATGGAAAATTTTCAAGTATGGAAAGATTGATGAAAGTAAGGAGTAGAAATTTAGCCAAGTAGAAGGTTTGAAACCAAAGGATAACTCAGATTAAGAGTTATTAATCCTTTTGGGAAAGACTAGCAAAAACTCAGCTTAATTGAATGATGCATAAGTAAGGTTAGACAGGTGTGAGCATTTTAATAGCAATCAACCATATGATTTATACCTTTGAGAAGAAGGTAGCTTGAAAAAGGAATAAAAGGAAAGAGGATTTCCTAAGTGGCAAGGCCACATGTGTAAGGCTATGAAAGAATTATGAAAACTCCTAAGTGAGTTGATATGCAAATTTCGAGGACGAAATTATTATAAGGGGGGAAGATTGTAATGACCCTGAATTTTTGTAACTTTTTAAGGCAAATTCATAAAGTTTGATTTTTTAGAAATTATGAAATTTGGAATATTAGGTTATTGAAAATTCTCTTTTTATTGAGATTATATCATGAATTAAAATATATAAATTAAGAATGTACTTGGAAAACTGATCGAAACAACATTAAGTACGTTCAATTCTGAGTTAAAATGAAAATTTCTTATTTTTCTCCATTTAGGGGCAAAATGGTAATTTTACCCATATTCCATATCCAAGAAATAAGACCTCAATATTCAGGAAGTACTTAGAAATACGATTCCAACGCCACTAAGTAGGCTCGATTCGAGTTCGGACAAGTAATGCCTATTTTTCTCCAATTTTAGAGTTATAAGGGCAAAAACGTCTTTTTACATAAAGTGGGGCCCACAAAGTGGGGCAACGTTCTAGAAGCAACAATAATTGCTCAGTGCATTATTGCTGGTAGTGGAGAATGTAGTGGAGATTGTAGTGGAGAATGGAGAATGCACTTGTAATAAAAAATTCTAAAGTAATAAAATATCTTATTAAAAGAAATGATAAAAAATTCAAATTTGGCTATAAATATGTCCCAAAAATTTCCAAAAATTTTCACAACCTTAACCACGAAATTTCCAAATCTTCCTTGGAGTTCAACCCCAAATTCTCATTCATCCCTCCCCAATCTCTATTTTTCTTATTTCTCTCTCCTCTTTCTAAGTGGAACAAGAGACCTAAATTCAATTAGGCACTCCGTTCCAGGTAGAATCTGATCAATTCCACCGTCCATAACCTCCTACACTACATTATATACAAAATCCCTAAATCAATTTCAAGATCCAACGGTTCCAACAACAGAAAACCACAAAAAGGTAGACAATCGGGCTATATTATCATCAACCGGTAATTCTCTCAAATTGAGCATCAACTATATGTTTTTTCTCCAATCAGGTAGGTGGAATTACTTTCCATTCATATTTATTATGTTTTAGTATAATTTTTATTTTTCTGTAATTTAATTTGAATGAAAAATGGTAAAAAATAAAGTAAATTCCAGCCCCTTCAAATTATGATGATAGAGAGCTCAGATTGAAATTCTGAGCTTTCCAATCAATCCAGGAGGGTTAAAAATCCCTAGGATACAATTTTCAAGAAAATCTAACAAGGTTTGGACCCTCAATTGAGAGAGATTATTCTGGTGGGCCCAGATCAAATCTAGACCCTAGGAATGGCTGAAAACTTCAATTTAAGATTGTGGAGTCATATGAACTCCAAATTGAGATCAGAAAGAAGCTATGGAAAGCTTGTAATGTCTAGTTTCTAATGAATTCATAATATTTCTAAAATTTATTTCTGTATTTTTCTGTATTTTTCTATATTTTGGAAATAAGTGTCCAATTTCTAAGATCTTCAAGATCTGAGGTGATCAGATCTTGAAAATTTATTTTAGTGATGATATAATAATATAATAAATTAATATATATGGTTAATTTGGACAGATCTTGGATAAAATAAGAGATCTACCCTTTATGGTAGAAAAACCCTAAAATAAAAATAAAAATATACAAAGGGACCCACTTGATCAATGAGATCAAGTATGATCAGATCCTTGGGATGGATTAAAGGGGTGATATGATGATGGAATCCAGTTAGATCATGGATGAAATGTGACAAAATCAAGTGGATATGATTTTTGGATCTTAATGGATTAAAAGCCCTAACGGTAATAATACCCTTAATCTAAAAGAAAACACCTAAGATCTAATGGTTGGATCATATTTAAAGGTTTATAATAATCTTAATAAAATTAGTTTAAATTGTCTTTTATTGGATATAGAAGTGTAAATGTGATTTATGTTTTAGGTTTTAATTGTCTTTTATTGGATATAGAAGTGTAAATATGATTTATGTTCTAAGTTAGAAAGCATGATAGTGTAATCTTTAAATTTTAGTATGATATGCCCTAAATGAGTAATTTGTTAGTAGATTTGATTATCTTAGGATCATGTTAGTGTAAATTAGGATTTAAACATGATTTCATTATGATAGAAGATGTGTTTCATAACTTAAGATCATGTTAGTTTTATTTCACTATCTTAAGTTACATTCATAGGAAGAATGTTAGTATATAGTTGTTAAACTTATATTTGATTTATGCTTTCAAGTTGATGAATTACTCATTGTCAAAATTTATTCAATTGTTAAGTAATTGTTAAGATATAAGGAGCATAAATCACCAAAAATGTAAACTAATGAAATATAGAAATTCATGGACAACTAAGATGAATGAATGATTTTGACTTAGTAAGGGCTATAGTTAGTAGGACAATATAAGGAATGATTTATCATTTCCTTGGCCCAAAATAGGAAAATAATGAACATCCATGGATGACATTGTGCATATCCATGGAAATTAATTAAAATCAATTAGAGAAGGGACTTAAGGTAAAGAGCTCATAGGAACCTTGTTAAAGGTTGAGCCAGTACCACTCCGGTGGACTCTGAACATTGTGGTTATAGGGGGTATACAAGAGCCAAGTGCTTTTCCCTCACCTCCCATTGACGTAAGAGAGGTCTAAACGCCTCCTTACATGAGGGTTGTATTAACCACTTTTTGAGCAGACTTTGACCGGTAAGTACTTGGTCATCCTGAAATAAGGAGGAGTTGTCTAGTGATAGGAAGAAATAAATTATCTTCAACCAAGTAAGACACTAACTGGTTGAATAATAATAAGAACATAAAAAGA
Organism: Warburgia ugandensis; assembly: GCA_035236585.1. Classification (NCBI taxonomy): domain Eukaryota; kingdom Viridiplantae; phylum Streptophyta; class Magnoliopsida; order Canellales; family Canellaceae; genus Warburgia; species Warburgia ugandensis. The sequence continues at coordinate 10,892,850 of CP141127.1, read as the reverse complement.
TAGCAAATTATCTAACCCTAATAAAAATAGTAAGTGAGATAAGGATGATCAAACAAGATGAGATCTTGTATGATCAAAAACAATAAGGAAAAAGAAACATCAATGTAAATTAGATTGTTATGTATGATATAGATAGTATTTGTATAGATGATATTAAACCCTTGGATATATGATATTCAAGGAAGAAAGAGTCAGATTATCCTACATAAGGATGATCAAAAGACCATGTAGTATGTACCCTTGATTAGAAAAATGACATTATACATATGATTTGGATGATATATGTTGATCGAGACTATGACAGACATTTCAAGGAGTAAGAATACCTTATTGAGGTAGGTGGATTATTAAGAATGCCTTTACATGAAGATACATGTCTAATACATGATCTTATGTTTTGAAGTATTGACATGTATGATACCAATATATTAAGGTAAATACCTCAAATTGAAATATGATCCAACCAAATGATGAGGAAAATAAGTATTAAATGGTCAAGTTGAGAATTGAGAACAACCCTAAGTGAATAGGAAAGTAGAAAATATTCAGTCCTAGTTAAACAGACAGATAGTCTGATATGTATAAGTATTATTTTACATACAAGCTTGGAGGCTTGTGGTTTTGTTTTAAACAGGCATAAGCCTGGGGATGCTATGCTAAGAGAGTTAAGAGGGTTTGGCCACCCACTCTCTGAAACTTGATGATATTGAATACCAAGCCTAAGAAAGGCTAAAAGTCGGGTGGGGCAATTATGGGAAGGCCACCACTGTGACAGCCATGGTCCTCCCATATGGACATGGATATTGTAATTTCCACTGAGAATGGTATAAGTGGATTATTGAACAGTTATTAGGGCGCGCACGGATCGATCGCAAGCATAGTAGTCCTTGATTATTTTGCATTATGATGCATATGAAATTGGCATAGTGAAATGCCTTAAAGGATGGCATGATGAAATGCCAGGTAATTGTATATTACCAATATTTTTCGCAGGAAGGGAAAAACCCAGTATAGTAACTGGCTGAAATACAAATCTCCTATAATGAAAGGAGTTGATCAGTTTTGTATGGAAATGATTATTGATTATTTTTACAATTTTAACGGATTTGTTCTTATATACTATGTATGTATAAAGGTGAACACAAATGATAAGGAAATGAGATGTTTATATAAATAATAGTGGTCTGTGAATGTGTTTATGATAGAATGAATTATGGGATAGTTGAATATTGAGATTTTACTTGTCAATAACTTACATTCTTATCCCCTACCAAGCATAGCTTGCTGAGATATTGTAAATGTTCAAATGTTTACAATATCTCGTATACGTAGAAGGAGACTTAGGAGCTCAAGACTTGAAGAACTAGTGAAGAATAAGTAATAAGGGTATATCCCTTGAAACATTGTATAGAGAGCATGTATTGTCTTTAGAACTTTGTAATTTGAATTGTGTATTTGGACAAGTATTGTAAAGATACAAGGGGTTGTGTACTGTGAACCACTGGATGGATCCTGGAAGTTTAATAAAATCATATTCCTTCAATGGAATTTTATTTTGTACACAAATTGTACTTATGTTATGTATGAAGTGGTGACTTGGGTTTTCAAAACAAGTTTTAAAATAAAAGAATTTTCGCTGCTTTGTTTTGCCAAAAAAAAAAAAAAAAAAAAATTTACTAAGGGGACGCCCTTGCCTTTGAAAAATATATTATAAAATGTGTTTCAAAAACCCGGGTCGTCACAGATACCTTGCAAAGACTCAAAGATGACATGGAAAGTACAGTTGAGGTCTCTAAGGTTATGGATGCTGAGACCACCTAAAGAGTGGAGTGCATGTTTGATTGCCTTGTCTATGAAAGGCGAGGTAACTAGTTAACACGAGAAAGTGGCTGGTTTGGACCTACAAGGGAATCTATGAGTGTGGAGATGACATAGCTAGGCTTACCACATCTAGGTGTTATTAGGTTGCTTACGTCTGATGAGTCCCAAGAGAAAATGGTGATCAAATAGGTTGTTGACACATTTGTTGGCACAAACGGAAGCATGCCACAACGGGAGAACTCTAGGAGGAACGGGTCCAAGCAGAGAAGCGAAGGCAACACAATGGATTATAGCTACCACACTAATGTGCAGGAGGCACAACAGCAAAGGGTAGCATCACAAGGGCGAAAGAAGCACAACAACTCGTATTTGTGCAAGGGTGCACATGGGGGCAAGGATGCCCATAACATGAAGATGATAAGGAAGGTCCTCACGAAGCACAAGAGTGGTTCGATGCCAATGTGCAAAGCGATGAACAAGGTAGGACGCCTTAGAAGAATCACGACACAGTATGGAATGTGTGAGGTGCACACACACAGCTCGTGTAAGAGGTTGAAGTTTGCGACACAAGTGAAGATGTGTCGACAAGGACATCAACATTATCAGGTGGGGAAGAATGTCATGGACTTATGTTGCAAATCCTGTAATCAAGGAAGGCCTATTTTACTTGTGGATGTGGATTGAGGGATTTAGGCCCGTGTTTTTGGATTTGTGGAACAAGGCCTGATTTCCAGAAGCATCCTTATAAATATCTTAGATATTCTATAATAGTCTATAATACTTTAGGAAATGGTGGAGTAGTATAAAAAGAGTAGGAGGGTTCTAGAAGATGATCTGGATCGTTGATGTATAGACACATGGAATAATCCTAGCCATCCATTGAGGAGGTAGGTGGAGGAGAGCAAGTATAAATAGGAGATAGCTCCTCAATTGTAAGCAAACAACTCAGTTGAGTTCAAGTAAAAGATAACAAGTTCTCTTTGCATAAGTCTCATTCTTGAGTTCCTCTCATTGCTTTAGTGGGTGAGTGTAGCCTTAGCAAATGAGAGTAGGAGTTGAAGGCTAACTTCTGCTTTGCAAAGGAGTTGTGCATAAGTGCCGCACGGGCTTAGCAAAGATGAAATTGCGATCCTGTGACAACAAGCTACCTTTTGATATGGTGCATTGTTATCAACACTACTGCTTTGACGTTGAAAAATATAATATATGATGCTAATGCTCATCACAATCTAGACTTTCATAATATCTGAGGTCAGGGATATGATAGGGCAAGCAATATCCATGTAGAATGGAATGAATTACAAGCCTTAATCTTGAAAGATTATCCATATACTTATTACATTATTTTGTCTGTTACCTTCAATTGGCATTAATTGCTACATCTAGAGAGGTGATTCCTACTCATCAATTTTTTTTTTTTTATTATCTATTTTGTTTTTATCAACAATATTGTTGGCACTTCTTGTAAATGAAATGATGAACTAAAAACTGCTCAAACTTTTGAAATTGCACAAAAAATTACTACTAATAAGCTTAATACTAGTAGATGTATTAATCAAACTAGGTCTTTGCAAAGGGTTGGAGATATGGTGGGATTCTCATTTAAGTTTTATGCTTAGCTTGTAAAGATATTCCAACAACTTGCATTATTCTCAACAATATAACCTATGAAGGTAGTACCTTCCCTCAACGTGAAGGTGTAGATGTAGCTTATTTGGCATTCACATCCTTTAAAATTGTATTAATATTACATCTTACATTGAACATATTGGAAATTACTATTATTCGTTGTCAAGCTTTGTCAATGTTAGTCTCAAGATATTTTAAATTCAATACATCTTGGTAGAACTACAAAAATACTCATTCAAAATGAGAGGGAAAACAAGATGGGATGCTCCTCTTCTCAAGGTGAAATCACTTTTGTTAAGAATACAAAATCGATGCTCCAAATATGAGGGCTCGATATGATCTTATAAGAGGTCTATCTCACCACCAATAAGAACCTATCATATTTGAACATCATTATCGAGTAAAGAGTTTCATTGATACAATTGATACTCAATTGCAAGAGTTGACTACAAGGTTTAGTGAGCATGCTATGAAGTTGCTTATTTTGAGTTCAGCTTTAAATTCTAAAGATGAATGTAAATCTTTTGAAATTGATGAATTTGTAAGCTTAGTGATGACTTTTATCATCTAGGTTTCACAGAACAAGATAAATTACATTTGATAATGGAGCTATAACACTATGAATATGATGTGCCTCAACATCCAGATCTACAATAATTGTCAACAATTTTAGAATTATATCAATGATTAATAAGAACTTAAACATCAATCATCTATCCACTTATTAACAGATTAATAAAGCTCATTCTCACATTACTGGTGTCTATTGCTACCACAAAATGAGCATTTTCAGCCAAAATTATTGACAAATTAATAAAGCTCATCCTCACAATAAATATGTCTGCTGCTACCATAGAATGAGCATTTTCAGCCAAGAAATTACTAAAATAAGATTAACTAATAGCATGGTGGATGAATTTCTTGTTGTTTGTTTAGTTGTGTATATTGAGAAGGAAATTGCACAAATATATTTTGGCACAAAAAATTTATTGTAGATGAGTTCTATAGTATGAAGCCATGTTAAGGACAACTTCGATAGAGAGACGAGGTATGTTTTTTAATATTTTGTTTGCATAGTAATGAGTAATTTCATAGGTCTTTTATATTTGATGAATATTGCAAAATCTTTTAATATTTTGTTTACATAGTAATGAGTAATGCATGTATTATATAGTTGTTATTATTTGCTAGATTTATATATTTTATGTGCTCATAAATTATAAAAAGTTACTGTTTTACTTTTGGTAAGAATTTTGCTATATTATTGATGGGCCTTTAAATTGAGTCCTAGCTCTGTCTCTACTACAAATAACCAGAGTCGAATAGGGAGTGATCAAACCTCCACACTAAATGTATGCTGGTCCATATAAATGGTGAGTCTATATACACCATAATTCAAAAAGAGGTGGATCTATACACTTATTAGGACACAAGTCATTTTTAATGGTGTAGGTCATAATGGATAGACCATAGGAATGAGAATCAATTTCATTCATAGACAAATGCAGTACATCGGTGGATTTAAATAGCTTGTTTTTCCCATAGAACTTGGTCAATGATACTAGTAGTGATGATGTTACCAATAAATGATAGGTTTTTTAAGCCCATTCTCCTCGGCATATGTACCAACAATTCTCTTACTAAGCCTTGTGAGAGAGGGTTCGTAGATTGCGACTGGATTTCACATAAATAGGTCAAAAGGATATTATATCAGTTCTCTCAGACTATCATGTTTCACATGAATTTGGCATGATTATCCATTTTAGTTCTCATCATATGCCTTTGTAATGGTAGCATTGTTGTCACAATAAGTAGTAATTGGAGGCACATGTTTTAAGCTCATTAGTACATCTATTAATAGGTTCCTCGGCCACTATACTTCATTTTTAGAGTAAGCCAAAGCTATAAATTTAGGATTCTATGGTAAAATGAGTAGTGTATGTTTTTTCTTTTGATTTTAATGAAATCGCACCACCACTGTAACAACAGTTAAAAAAAAACAAACTTAAACAAAGGGGGGCCAGAATTGATACTGGCAGCCCCCCCCAACGTAACAAACCCATTGGGTCTGTCTTTTACCAAAAACCCAACAAACTAGAAAAAAAAAGGGAAAGAAGGGGAGGAAACCCGACGAGGCAGGGAAGAAGAAAGAAGAAGAGAAAGGAGAAAAGAGAAGAGAGAAGGAAGAGAAGGAGAAGGAAAGAAAAGGAGAGGGGGAAGAAATCGCACGTCGAGAAACAAAACTTAGGGTTTTCTGGTTTTGGAGTTCACAGACCCTGCTAGAGGAGACGAAGGCTCCGGTCATCAATTGAGCCGACCAATCTCCTTAGCACACTGGTAGGAACCAAAACCCTAAGGTTTTGGAAGGATTCGAGTGTTGCGGAACGTTGGATAGAAAGGGGAAATGTCGCACGCATGGCTTGGAGGGTTTTTCTGACGAATCAGAGCCATCTAGCCCATTATAGAGAGGGAAAAACACGAAAGAACACATGGAATATAAGATCTACAAAACCCCACTTTTGATTGTGGTGTTTTGCTAAATTCACCCTAGATCTAGAATTTCAAATAATCTAACCATCCAATTCCCAATCCAAGGGTATGGATAAGTAATTTAATGCATGAGATAGCCCTGATCACACAAAAATGTTAGATTTAGGCTGAGAATTGATTGGACGATCTCAACCATCCTATCGGGTACTGTTCACACAGTAACCTTTTGACATTTGATCGACAATCAGACACTACAAATGAGTTCTAGAGCAAAGGAATTGCTAGGATATGACACAAATTGAAAGTTTTAAACTGAAATTGAACTAAAAATCTAAATCGTTTGAATGGATAGTAGGAAAATAAGGACCTGACACTTTTGATTGGTGGTTAGACACTACCACAGTGTACCCTAACCTTTAATAAGTTAAGATACTTAGAAAATTCAAGATGAGACCATATAACGATGAAAACAGCTTACCGCCACTTAAGAAAAGTGGTGAATAGCCAGTCTAGAACCAATGGTATGGATTGACAATCCAGTAACCATAGGTCATTCAACTAAATATCAATCAATAGCTAATGAAACACCCTTACCATGGAATTAAGCACTGTCACTTCGCCTTATGGCGACTAGTGTCAGTGACTAACTTAGAGGGAGCTTTGATACTAGAAAAGCTAAGAGAGGCCCCAAAGTCGTATACCTGAATATGTTTTCGTTTACTTTACACAGGCGTGATTGATTTGAGAGGTCGTATGCAAATTGAGGAAAGTATTCGCGTCAGTGAACTAGAAGAACACCGTTTGAGGTAAGTGGAATTAAGATTGCTAAGATTTTTGCTATATATGTATTTGTATATGAAATTTGAGCATTGAAACAAGTCTTTTCAATTTATATGAAAGGCAAGATGAATGTGCATGATAAAATCTAACCATGATTAAACTGTTCATGCAAAAGTTATACATTATTATGAATTATGTGAGAAAACATAAGACTGATACCAGAAAATTGTGAGTTGGCTCGTAAGAGCGAAAGGGGTCGTTATGATCTGGGCAAGCCTTCAGGCTGGATGAGTTACCGGTTTCTGGCTAGACAAGCTACTGGTCCCTGGGGTTGTAGCCCCATTGTTTGGGGAGTTTGACGCGTCTTGAGGGGTCGTTATGATGTGGGCGGGCCACAGAGTTGTTATGATGTGGGCGGGCCTTTGGGTCGGATGAGCTACTGGTCTGTCAGGAGTAAAGCCTTGAGGTGTGTCTTTGGGTTTAACCTATTGTGCTAACTCACTATGCCAAAGAGGATAATATCATCTGTTGTGTACTTGATACACACGACAACGCGTTGGTGGTTGGTAATGTGAAATGGTTCATATGAGCAAAGGATGGTATCAGGAAATGAAAATGATTAGTGAGTTGACATGTGACTGCATACTTGCATTTCAAGAATATGTTTTAGTACTAATGCATTGATGTTTTTTTTTCATCTTGGCATGCATTTATGATGTCGATGAATGTCAAATTATTTCAAGCTAAATGATAATTGAATACTAGTTGCTTGTTTTAGCATGGACAAGTTAAATTATGTAGAATATCATAATTTTGTATATATATAATTGCTTCTTATTCCACCTACACAAACACAAGTTTGTTAAGATATTGTATTTGTTTACAATATCTCAAAGTAGAGGATTCCCAAGAAGTAGGAGCTTGTTGACAGGAGTACACCGATGAAAAGCTCTTGACTTAGGCAGGTAATGATTGGTTTATGTTTGAAGTCTTTTTATTTGAGATGAGAGAGAGACTGTCATATATATATGTAATTTTGGAGAGATGGATAACTTATGTGATTTGGTTGTGGTGTGGAGTTCCTGGTTGTGTTTTTGTTGGATCTGATTTGACTATATTTGAGCAGATGTATGAAAAGGAGATAAAGTCTCCTTTTATATTTTAAAATTGTCAAAAATGTTTATCAGGTACTTCGCAATGACATACGTCAAATGTCAAATGTCTGAAAAAAAGAGAAAACTCTGCCGAATTGTTGATAGAAATGAGCGCTCATTTCACTGAGAATCCTTGTTTTTGATAAAAGTAAAATGACACTCGGAGTTTTTCAAAGCGAATTTAAAAGAAAAGATTCTTTCACATTTGTTTACACTTTAAAAATGATTTTATTAGAAATTGAGTTCGCTAAGTCAATGTCTTTTGGATTTAAAAAGTGTTGGGCGTCACAACCACCTAGGGTAAAAATCCATGTATATATTGATTCTGGACTATTATGGTCAAATTTCCAAGTTGCATTATTTTAGCTTTTCACCACAACTAGTTCTTTGTTATAGTAAACAATAAGGGTAGCTCGGTCCACGAAGCTCCCATGTAAGCAAGGTTCGAGGAAAGGTGGACCACGAACGGTTTATAGTATGCAGGCTTACTTTGTATTTTTGCAAGAAGATGTTTCCAAGCCTCAAACCCATCATTCTTAGGTTAAATGGTGACAACTCAACCATTGCGGCAAGCCTCCCCTTTTACCACAACTGGTTATTTGTCATAGTACAAGCCATATTTAATAGTTTGTCGATGATATTGTATTACTCTTCTCAAACCATTCCAAGTTAAATGATACCAGCTTGGGTTCAGTCTTGTGTGACTGGCTTTCCTTTTTAAATAAGTTGAAGTGGTTGGCATCACCTTTGCATTGAGAATTTCTTTTGGGCCAACTTTTCCATTTCAATACTAGGCAATAGGCTTAGGCTTAGATTCATCCAAAATAAAAAGACTTTAGGCTAGCTCAAGCGGCTTGCTGCAATGCAAGTGTGTGAAGTGAGCATTAATATGCTCAAGTGCACTTGTAGGCATACAGACGTGTAAGGCTTAGTGCATTGCACAAAGATGCAAGATCTTAAGGGTGAGCGCTTAAAACAATAATAAGTGTGAAGAGAATGTCTACAATGAGAGAAACTCTTCTCTCTCTTTTCAAATGGGACTAAACTTGAAGTATGTTCTCCAAAACCAAATAGAGAAAACAAGAGATATTATTGTTTATGTTAAGATTTACAGATGGTAATAGAGGGGTTAACCAAGGCCCTGCACTATAGCTACTTGGGTTGAGGAGGTACAAGAAAATTGTGATCTATAAATAAAGTGAGGCAAAATAATGTGAATCGGTGTGGGTTTGGGGTGGTTGTAGGAACTTGACTCAGTATTATTGTTATTGAAATACTCAACATGCCCATGCTTTTATTTTTATTTAGTTAAAAGGCGAGCGTAATTGTAACATCCTAAAATTTAAAGGTCAATCTGAGTGAATATTGGAAAATATTAAATTGGGATGAAAAGAACATATTGAATTCATATTTTTTGAGTTTTATAAGTGAAAGACTAGATAGACATCTAATCTAGCATTGAGAATCTATGATTGGATAGTACTCAAAAGGACAATTCAAAGGAGACCAAGTTTACAGAAATCGAAGTTTGGATGGAGGAGATATGGATGTTTGAATACAAGGGGCATTTTGGTAAAAATAAGATAAAAAAAAACCCAAACAGAAGGGGGCCAAAGTGATATCGGCACCCCTTCTCCAACTTAAGTGAATCAAAAAAGGTCTGTTCTTGAACTCGACATACAGGGGGAACCTGACAGAGAGGGAAAAACTGGGGGAAAGAGAGAAGAAGAAAGGAAGAAGAAAAGGAGGAGAGGAGAGGAGAGGAGAGGAGAGGAGAGGAGAGGAGAGGAGAAAGGAGAGAAGAGGGGAAGAGAAAGGAGAGAAGAGGGGAAGCTCGAGTTGCCGAAGTCGATAGCATGTAGACAAAACAGAGGAAGGCAAGGGTTTCTGGGTTGCCGAATTCCAGATAGTTGCCGAAGATGATGTCAGCTTGGATCGATGATCCGAGTCGATCATTTTGTTTAGCTCGGAAAGGGGAGCAAAACCCCTAAGTTTAAGGGGAAATCCAAGATGGTTTGGACTGTTGGTAGAAGAGGAGATCGTCACACGCTTGGTTTAGAGGGTTTCTAACAAATTGGAGGTGATCTAGCTCATTACAGAACGGGAAAAGCATGGAGATGCATCTCAGAGGTAAGACCTACAAAACCCAACTTGTGATTTTGAGATTTTGGCTAAATCCTCACTATTCATGCTAGATTTAGGTTTTTATGACGATCTAACTGTTCAATTCCTAATCCAAGCTTAGGGATAGGAAATTTAGGGCATGATGTGCTCAGATCACACTAAAATTTCAGATTTAGGCTGAAAACCGATCAGACAATCTCAGCTGTCCGATGGGGTACTGTTCACACAATAATTTTGTGATGTTTGATTGACGATCAAACACCATAAATGAGTTCCTTGTCCTTAAAAATGATAGGATCATTAGAATTATATGAATTTGAAGTGAAACAGATTAGATGATCTAGGTCGTCTGATCTATCACTATTCAAATAGAGACCTTGTGATGTCGGATCAATAATAAGATGCCAAGGATGGTCTCTAAACCTTGAATTAGCTTAGATATAATATAAATTGGGGATTTGGATAAACATATATCCAAAATTTGGTGATATGAACTGTTCACGATACTCATTATATCAATCTAATTTAAGAATACAATTATAGGTTGTATTGAGGATTGTAGCATGGAAAATAACACTCAGCTCCAACCTAAGAGTTGATTTGGATAGGAATCAAGGGTTAAGACCACTGAACAGTGAAAGTGACTTGCAGTTACTTAAGAAGAGTAGCGGCCAATCCAAGGCCAATGACATGGATTGGAAATCCAATAACTGTTTGTCATTAAATTAGCTATCAACCAATAGCTAATGAAACACCTTTAGCACAGTAATAAGTACTGTCACTTTTGCCTTGTGCCAAATACTGCTAGGGAAGCTAGGAGAAGTCCTAGAATTGTATAATTGAATATGTGTTTGTATTGTTATAGAGGTGTGATTGATCGGGAGTGCGTACGCGAACTGAATGAAGTATTTGTGTTAGTGAACTAGAAGATCTCCATTTGAGGTAGGTGGAATTAAGATTGCTAAGACTTTTCACTATATATGCATGTGTATATGACTTTCAAGCATTGAAATGAATCTTTTCAGTTTATACGAAAGATAAGATGAATGTGCATGCTAAAATTGAATCATGATTAAACTGTTTATGCATAAGCTATGTATTATGATGAATCACATGAGAAAATATAAGACTGATATCAGGAACAAAGCCTTAAGGTGTGTCTTTGGGTTTGCTCACTGTGTCAAAAGAGGTAAATCAGGAACAATGCCTTGAGGTGTGTCTTTGGGTTTAACCCACTGCGTCGACTCACTGTGCCAAGAGGATTAAATTTGGTTGCTGTGTATTTGATACACACGGCAACGCGTTGGTATTTGGAAATGTGAAATGGCTTGTACGAGCGAAGACTTGTATCAGAAAATGAAAATGATTTGTGAGTTTGACATGTGACTCCATACTTTGCAGTTCAAAGAATGTATTTTAGTACTGACCCATTGGTATTTCTTCCATTTTGGCATGGATTCATGATTTTAAGTTAAATGATAATTGAATTGTTGTTTGCATGATTCAACATGGACTAATTTATCTATATAGAATTATCATGATTTTGTTTATATAAAATTACATTTGTCCCACCTACACAAGCGATTGCTTGCTGAGGCATTGCTTTGGTTTGTAATGCTTCAGATACAGAGAATAGTAGCAGGTTTGGTATGTTGACAATGTCTCAGAATAGAGGACTCCCAAAGAATAGGAGCTATTTACTGATGGAGCACACCAACAGAAGCTTTGGAAAAGGATCCGTAAGAATTGGTTTTTAAATTGAAGTTATGGTCTCCAATGAGAAAGAGACTACATTGTATGTAATTAAGGGAATTTAGAAGACTTATGTGATTGGGTTGTGTTGTGGAGGTTTTTGAGTGTGTTTTGTTTATATAAATTATTTTTATTTTATTAGATGTATGAAAAGAAGACAAAGTCTTCATTTATGTTTTAAAATATAGATGAATGTTTATGAGGTACTTTGCAATGACATGCTTTAAATGTAATATGTTTGAAAAACAAAAGAAACTCTGCTACATTTTTGGTAGAAATGAGCACTCATTTCATTGAGAATCCTTGTTTTGAGAAATGAAAAATGATACTTGGGGTCTTTCAAAGTGAATTTAAAAGAAAACATTTTTTCGCTATTGTTTACTCTTTAAAAATGGTTTTATTAGAGATCCAACTCACTAAGTCAATGTCTTTTTGTATTTGAAAAGAGTTATGAAAACCTGAGTTGTCAAAGTAATTTTATTAATTTCTATTAAATATATAAGGAAAAGGAAAATTCAAAACCATATATATTTCCATCATTTTCTATAATTACTAATTTAAGCATCTCTATTATCTCATTTTCTACATCACACTTTGGTGGTTGTGGTTTATGTAGCTCGCTTCAACACCATAATAGTTGATGGGGAGCGGGTGGGGCTAGTCATTGGTTTTCAAAGTTGTTAGAAATTTCACTAACCTGGTGTGGGTTTCTAGCAGCTGCCGCCACCCCTCCAACACCATTTATTTTTGTTGCCCTGCCCGGCCCCGCCCCACCCCACCGTGGGTCGCATTGGCAAATTATGAAAATCCCACGTTGAGCCACCTTGCACCCCCAACCAAATATGATCTTACAAATCTTTCTAACCCTTTTATGTATTTATATATGATTTTATAAAAATACCTTTCTTTCTTAACAAAAGAAGAAATAATGAGATATGGGCATTTTTGTATATAATGCATTGGTAAATTGTGCAGGTGAAGCTAGAAGGCTTTTCTCACTGCCCCACCCACTCCAAACCCACCTTGGGTCAAATTATTTTGCCCCTTGGCAGGTGTACATCACTGATTTCCTGCCTTGCCATTCCTAAAATATACTCATAAGGCAGGGTAGGTGAAAACTTACCCAGAATTTCCTCCAAAACTAGAAACATGCATTTCCACAAAACCCTTTTGGTTAAAAAAAAATCCTACTAATAGTAGTTTTATTAACATAAAACAATTCCAATAGTTGATGTAAATCAATATCCAACTGTAGACTACTACTTCTTCTAAATTTAATATTCCAACCATTGTTAACATTTCCACTCTTCTAATTAGTAACAGGAGCCTCCTTATCAATTTCTAGCTCACAAAATCTTAAAAAATGATGTAGCAAAGTTCTATTCTAATTGAAGCGACCTTTCAATTTTTAACTATATTTCTTGTTCTAATTAGAAAATTTTTTAATTCCAAAATGAGTTTCATAATTTCCATATGAGGTCCTTTCTCTTATTTTCTTCCAACATGGTGGCCATTCACCCTATTCTAAGCCTTAAATAGCATCAATTGTGTTCCTCCATAACAAAATTCCTCTCCATATCTTTATGCCACAGATTTTCACAAACAATTTTTGAAATTTTATTTGAAAATGGTTGGTATCCTGACTATTTTTTTCTAAAATATTCAAAAAATGCTAATATAACTAATATAACTATGTAAGAACAAGCACTGTCAGGACCCACTGTTCATGGCCCAAACAACCATAATGAAACCATGACTATATATGATGACATTCTAATATTCATTACAACATCTATTGTCTTGTTACATTAATGCTCTCAATGTTTAATAGTAGTCCAAGATAAAGTAACTTGTTCATTCTCATACTCTCTCCCGCTGTTTCCAAGTCTATTGCAATACCTTAATTCTCACTTCTGACCATAAGATTGACTTGACATTTCTAGTGGAGGTGAGCACAATCACTCGATAGGAAATTCAAAGTAGACCAGAAAATACATGAATGCATAGAGATATCAGTATGCAAGCAGTTAAATGTGATCAATATCAAACCTCAGAAATTTTCAAAACTTAAAATCATAGATGAATCACAGAGTATTGCAAATTTATACATAAAATTGTATACAATATTTGAAGTTATTCTTAGTGTTTGTAACATATCATATGGTATCGACCCTAGTAATTTTTAAAATTCAAGATCTGTGACAAATCTAATAAGGTTGTATGAATAATATTTTGCTGAATACATTGCATTAGCAATTATTTTCAGTGTCTGAAACATATCACATAATATCAATTACAATCATACAGCAGCATCCTACTAGGGTCATAAAGGCAAATAGTCTAAATCTCTCGAGGTTAACCAACATGCCATTGATGTCTATATCACAATTGGCTACTATGCATGTAGAGAGAACTAAACTCTCCTGCTTACGTTCGATCGTAGATACTGCACAACCTTCAAAAGACATCAATGAATGATATTCAAAATAAAATCACAAGCTTCAAAAGAATCACCTATTAACTTTGATTTACATTTCCATTTAGCTAATGTAGAGATCTGAACTCTGATCCTAAGGCATTCATACTTGCTCTGTAACCAATAGAGCTACCTAGCATCTGTTGTGAATTCCATACAAAAAGAAATATTTATGTTATGATCTCATAACAAAAATCGTACACTATAGCACGACTGCAATGGTTGAACAAGAGGTGACATCATAATGGAGGAACAACTTACATAATTTCTGTCTGGTTTTATACACAAAATGATATGGTCTCTATAAAATGAAAAATACAAGACCTCAAAGCTTTTGATTTTAGAAATAAAATAACCACTCATTTTGCATTAGGTAAATATCCTTGATGCTGGAGATACCGTAGTGCACCTTCAGCCGCGTGCTCCTCAGCTGCTTTCTTCCTCGCCCTTGGTCCACCAAAGCACTCTACCATGGTTTTTGGGACTTCTTCAGTTTCGACAGTAACCTTAAAAGAGAACCTGCATAAAATTTAGATAGAATACATGCAAACTCAAGGGTGAGTTTCTTCAGCATCTGGAGTATTGATGCAAGCAAAATCCAGGAACAAAACCATAATTCAACAATACGACTCGAGAGGAATAAGGGCCATCGATATTCATAATTAGGCCTCTAAAGCATCCAATTCCTTCTGTGCATGTCAGCAGTGAGATTTCAAGAAAAGGTTTGCCACAAAAATTAGCAAGATCAGTCACTAGTAGTATGACTTTAAAGTAGGTGTAAGTGCAATGTAAAGAAGGAAAAAAAAGAGTAGTCAAAGCAGCAATAAATGAAGAAAACTTCGAATATACTGTGTTTGTAGGTGTGGTAAGTCTACAAGTCTGTTTCAGGAGTCTCAAACCCATTTGGGTTTCATCAGCTGCTGAGCTGCTATGGTTTATTGCTATAACATTGTCTGTGGAGGCGCTTTTGATTTTTCTTGTCTCTAGGTAGTTTTCTACTATGATAGAATGCTAGTAAATTCACTTGCATTAGATGCTAATAGTTAGTTTACAGTGCAAACAGAGTTGCATATATTTCAAGAACACACTTTGCACATGTAATGACGCATGATTTAGATAAGAGGACGAAGACTCCTGCAAACATATCCGTTGGATTACACGGGAATGGATGCAGCAAGATTAAAATGTCCGAGTACTTTATTTGGAGTTTTCAACATTATATAAGGACTAAAATCCCTGAATAAGTGCTTCCAAGTACTGCAGCAGAACGTCGAAGGAATCAATCATGAATACTTACTCTTTCGAGTGGGATGGTCCATCTTCTTTAATGCATACAAACGAAGGAGGGTTCCAGTCCTTGGCAGCACAAATCTCGTATAAGCATGATTTTGCTGATATGTTATGCAAACCACCTGCAACAATAATGCATAATAAAAAGTATAAATCAGTACTAGTGTTCAAGATGAAATCTAGTGTACAAGTTCACCGATAGATTTCATACATCAGTTAGCATCATCAAAAATGCTTTTTTGAATAAACCAATACTAGTGCTAAAGATGAAATCTGGCATACAAGTTCACCAATATATTCCATATACCAGTCAGCATCATCAAATTTAATTATTTAGACAAACCTGTGGGCAAATTTTCAGTCTCACAGCTGCTGGTTTGCCCTGTTTCAACTTGATTCCTGCCTGCTGATTCAGATGGAAAGGAAGATTCATCAGTGCCAGCTTTGCTTAGGGACACAGCTCCGCTGCTGGATGAAGAAGCCTGTTCTTCGTTACTGATTTCTTTGCTGGAGCTGCTCCTATTACAGATGCTGAGAGATGTACAAGCCTCTCCTGCTGCCTCCTGAAGTTGTAGCCCTTCTATCTGGATAAGGTCAGCAGCATCTATTTCTATAGGTGCTTCATCATAACCTATAAGTTTCGCTTCCTGCTTGCGACTTGAATTCATAATTTCCTCCAGTGACTTCCTTTTGTGTCTATAGCCTTTAGCCTGCACAAACAAAGCAACACAATTAACAAAGAAATGAGGCCTGACAAAGAAGCTACAGCAAAGGAAATACATGAAGCCAATACCCGTGTCATTTACTTGACAGAAATTAACTTCTAAAAGAAGAATAACTTCCATTTTCATGTTGGTCTCATACAACAACCCCAATTGTATGGAGGTTGAATTTAAGGATTGCAACAACATGGTCGTTTCAATCCCAAAACCACCAAAAAACTGAAGTATGATCATACTTTTAATAGCTACAATAGAGAAGAAAAGAGAAACAAAAGTATGGTGATTTCTGCTTTTCATGTACCACAAAAGAGTTAAAACCAGATTATCGTACACACATAGCTGAGCTGCAAAATCAATCAAACAGTTCTATAAAGTCCTCTATCCAATTTCGAATTTCATGTCCTGTGCAAGGAATGTGATAATAAAAAGTGATACAATTATTTCATCAACTATGACCAAGAAGCGAATACCATTCTAAGAATTCAATAACATCTACCACCAGGAATTATAATCTGAAAGAGAGACGGAAGTACAACTAGAGAAATGCCCGACACAGCATTTTGAAGAGAATTACTCATCTCTCAATGAGATAAGATACAGGGTGACAAACACTAAATGGGTTACCGCTGCAATGCTGTTTTTTATGTCCACAAGGCTTTTTATGTCTCCATCAAAACGATCCATGACATTTCCCTGAGACAATCTTTCCTCCACGCAAATGAGAAGGAAAACCCTAGGCTCCTGCTCTAACGCCAGCAATAGGCAAGGGAAGAAATAACTAGTTCAGGGTCTCCATTGGCCCCTTAGGGAATCTCCTTCTATTTCAGTTACAACGGAAGCAGCAAAAAAGGCAATCCCTAAGCATTCCGTAGCAACGACGCAACTCCTCGGACGAATGCCAACAGCCAACTTCCCACCAAGAAATCTGTAAAATCACATTGGGGATAAACGTTTTGAAGAACAAAAAATTGTCATTATTAAGCATCTTGTTCAGCCTTCCTGAGCCCGAGACGTTTTTAATGGCCATACCACCTTGGGGATATGGCCACTGGTACATTTATTTCAAGAAAACTGGAATACTGAAGAATGCCTTTATTGCTTTGAAGCGTAGGTGAATGACATTTCCAGCAGGAATTTAACACAAAGTTTCTTCCTTCTGGAAGGAACCAAGTATGCAAACAAAGGACCACTGAAATGATACATGGACAGTACATTGCTGACAAAAATATAGCTTGAGGTCGATCCAATATGTATATGATACTGCACAATCAATGAGACATACCTTCACCCATATGGACATACTGTGTGCGGGTCCCAATTAAGAAGTGACGACATGAGAATCCAATTTTGGCCATAGACCATGGAGTTGATTCCTGGTAGCCGTTCGTGATGCTCACGGTACAAAAAATATGTGAATCATTAGAAATCAATGCCTTTGAATACTTGTTTTGAGCCTTTCAAAAATATAATCAAAATAAGTGGTCACTAGGTCATGGAAATATAGGTTGAAAGCATCTCATGAACATGAAATTTTCTCTTTGAACAAAGTTTCACTAAACAATAGTCATGAACTTCTTTTCCCGCTCAAGCCAGTGTATGCCTATCAGGATCCTGTGGGTATATGTTATAGTTTGAGAGAGCTCAAACCGCCCAGGACCAACATAAGGCGCATGGATAACATTTGAACCAGTGGACTCACAAAATAGAGACTTACCATGAGAACAGACTGTTGCCTCACCTGATTCTCAAACAAAATCTTGGGAAGAGGTGTTCTCTCTATAAAATCTAGTACCCACCAATTATGCTCCACTAAATCTGACATTGTGCAAAGACCTGTCGCATTAATTATCCTGGCCCATCAAATGTATGACTAGCACAGGGGTGGACGGAAGAACTCTCCCTGTTACAGCTCATTTGAAGCTGACTAGCCAGTCCCTAAAATTATAGCACTAGAGCACAGGTTCCTCCTAGAATTTTCCGATTAAGGTCCATTCCGTTTCAGCTGTCATAGGAGGCACATGTAAAACAGTACCTGAAGTTAGACCAGGGAGCCCACAACTTGGGAATTCAGACAACGCATGTACCGTCTCACATCCTATATAGACCACTCACCAGATATCTTCTCGCTAACCATTGATACTCAATATTGAAAAATGGCTCTCTCAGAAAGTTCAAAGAGTAAGGGTAGAAAACGTAGCCAAACAGAGGTTTAAAAAACAATAGCAAAAATGCAACCAACCCAGAGGCTAGCATCATCAAACTGAGATGTTTAAGGTATTGCACACCTAAAATGTCTAGAGGAAGATAAAGCAGTTTTTTTTCACAACTTACAAGTATGGTTTCTCATTATATCAAACAGATGAATGAACTGAACCAAATTTTCAGAGGCTCCAGGTGTGGCGTTCAATCACCTCGTTGGAAGTTCTCTTCTCACAGGCTTTACCAAGAACCTTAACCCTCATGAAGCCTAATAACCAATTTCTGACTCCTATATTCTACTGGGAGGACCTTGAATTTCGTACTTAAACAGTTAAACTCGATTTGAAGTTTACATCTATGCATTGTGACAAAATAGAATAATTGTTTTGAAATGATGCCAATACCATAAGTAAAAAGGTGGATTGCAATACCTTCAGTTTTGATAGTGCATTCTGTGCAGCTGCTCTTTGAGCAACTTTCTTATTGCGGTTAGTGGCGCATCCTCTTAAAAGGGGGGTATTACCTAAATCCACAACTGCTTCGACCACAGTGCCTCCGGTATCTGTTTTGGGGTACTTCCAGTCCCAGGTAAAGTTACAAACTTGACAAAGTTCTTGGAGTTCTCTAATAGGACTAAGCTGCAATGTGGAAAAGCTCATGTCGAGGCCCAAGAAGGCTATCATTATTCTCCATACAAGCTTTAAGTCAAACCCACTATCAAGGAGTAAAGCACCAGCACAAGATTCCACTAAGTCGCCAAGGACCTGAATCACAGAGAACAATGAAGATGTAACAGAATATCTTTACAATTCACAGCATTATAAATTATCCTATATTAAAGACACATAGTGGAATAAGCGTAGAGAAAACAAATACAGTTACAGAAACATTCAGTTTTAAAGAAAACAAAATAAAGATGCAAGCAAATAGGATAACTTCAGTAGATGCCATCAACATGGTAAGCCCTGGCCTGCTTTGCAAGAATCGAAGAACCATACATTCACCATCCATCAAAATGACTTCTCTATCTTGCACTGTTTCAGAGGGAGTTGTATCCTCATATCCAAAATCCAGGTAAAGGATATTCTGTGATATAGTCAGATCCAGCAAGAAGAAGAGTTTGCCCACTTGAACAACACCTGCCGATGGTTCAGGTATTCTTTAAGTGCTAGTCTCTGGACCAATTAAAAAGCATTAGATGTGGTTGTTTGTCCATTGTAAGAATAAGAGACCAAATGAACAAGCCCTTAATTGAACTGGACAGTGTTGAAAGATTAACTAACAGAGAAAAGGATTCGCTAATGTAAGTTTCATAAAAGCCAATATCCATTTTGAATTTTATCCCTGTCATAGTTGATTCTAATGCAGACACCATGTATACGAGTACATAAATTTGCCTTAGCCAATATTGCTTTCATATTGTTCTCATAATCCTTGTAACTCAATGCAAGTTCCAGCACCTTATACATGCATGCAAAAAGGCTTAAATAACTAAAAAAGGGCAGCCCGGTGCACGAAGCTTCCGCATATGTTGGGGTCCAGGGAAGGGGCAGACCACAAAGGGTCTATAGTATGCAGCCTTACCTTGCATTTTTGCAAGAGGCTCCTTCCACGCCTCTAAACCATGACCTCCAGGTCACACAGCTATAACTCCATTGTTGCACCAAGGCTCCCCTTTTGCCTAAATAACAAATATCAGAAAAATAAAATCGAAAGAGGCATAATAAGAAAGTAATACATTTCTTGTTGACTATACCTATGATTATAATCCAACACATACAGTAAACACTAATTTAAATTATTCAATGTCATGCATAGACAGTAGTACGGTAATTCTTCTATGCTACCAACCACCAAAAGGATAGGACAAGGTATCAGATAAAAATACCTTCTCATTTTTTGGCTTCATAACCGGGTCCTTCTCTGAATCAGGTAACTGAACAAAACTAACAAACCTTTTTATTGCTTCAGAGAGGTTAGGACAATCACTAATAAGATACGAATGGAAGGATTGGCAAACTGCTACATTGGCAAAGGATTCATTATTTACAGTCATTGACCTCAAATCGGTCAACTGGCCTGGCTTTAGCTCTGGATAAACTGAATACAGATATGATGTTATTAAATAGTCCAGTACAGCATCTCCAAGAAACTCCAATCTCTGTTTAAGAGGCAGAAAATATAAACAAGGTTATTTCACAATATTGAAACTCTCCTATGCAATTTAGCTGGTTTGCATCATTTAGGAGAGGAAACCATATGTCATGTCATCTGAAGACCAAAAACGTAATCTATCTTACTGGAAATGCGCACCTGATAGCAGCCTCCTGAATGTTTGTTATAAGAAGGATGTATAAATGCTTGCAAAAGCAGACCTTTATGCCGAAACTTGTATCCTAGCTTATCTTCCAGGGAGATTATATCTATACAATCAATGAGGGGTATATTACACTTGCTTGTGGTGTAAGCTTTAGAAAGATCCGAAAGTTCAAATTCTACTTTTATTCCTATCCATTTGAGAAATGCAGTTGCAGCTTTGAAGCCACTGTCAACAATGAATGCCCCAACAAGAGCTTCCACAACATCTGCAATAGTTTTCCTCTGCAACCAGTGGTGATGTTTATTGCATTTCATGTCGATGGCATGTGCATTATCCTCTATATTTCCACTTTCTTCTCGAAAATGAATATCCTTTTCAGTATCTTTATTGCAAATCACAGAACAGGGACGACCAAATGCATAGAAATTGCGATGATCAAAGCATTCATCACGTATATAAACCTGAAAATATGGAAACAAATAGTCTGAGAATGAACATATAGAGTAGAAAATAAAAAAAATTCTATTGTTCAATGAAAGGTAGTCTATACAGTAAAAGCTTCAAATCCAACTTGTTTGGCTTCCTT
Organism: Warburgia ugandensis; assembly: GCA_035236585.1. Classification (NCBI taxonomy): domain Eukaryota; kingdom Viridiplantae; phylum Streptophyta; class Magnoliopsida; order Canellales; family Canellaceae; genus Warburgia; species Warburgia ugandensis. The sequence goes on along the minus strand of CP141127.1, from coordinate 10,871,507 downwards.
CAAAGTTTTCTAGACACTATTTCATAAACGATACTTATGTACTCAAGATCTACTAATTCTGCCATCAACTTGGCCCATTTTAACGTAACCCTAGCATGATTTAAAATAATGTAATGACCTACTGACAAACCAAAAAATGTTTTCCAGATTTAACAAACAATGATAGGATTTAGTCTGCTGCTAATATTATGAATTTGTGTAATCTACTGTTAAGGTTTTCCGTGGAGTAAAAGCAGTGAAGAAGTGAAAGGTAACACTGCAAAAAGCAGACAATCACTGCAGTTATGGAAGAAAGAAGATAGAAATAAGAAAAATCAGCAGAAACACAGGTATGGGGAAATAGGGAGAGAAAGACCAAAATTGCAACCAGATTAGAAGAGAGATGAATACAAATCTGCTGAATCCCAATCTATTATATATAAAATTCCAGATTATGTTTCTTGAAATATCACATATAACAGATCTCATATAGCTCTTAAATATATGTTTTACAATTTGTAAACAAGAATCTTGGAGAAATAACAAAGACTTTCGGGAAAATACCAAGACATTCAAATTCCCAAGCAAGACTGCAGAACTCCAGGGAAGACACTTTACCTAATGACTTACACAACTTTCTAAAAGAAATAAATATTCCAGAAAAAACTCAACTACTTAATTGCCAACTAAGACCCATGATAGAACACAAACTAATAGAAACACAATAAGACTTGACTGTTTACTGTAGAAAAACACTATAGCCATTCTTTTTATCTTCTTGTCCTATCTATCAAGCAGTCATAGGGATTGTATTATTTTGCATAATGAGGGAAGATTCAAAATTGTGCAAGACCAAAAGTAAAAACATGAAAGGGAAAATTTGCCCCGCCTATCTTTTCTATAACTTCAAAGACCCACTCATCTTTTTTCTCTTTCTTCAAAGACACCTGCCATTATGTTTTGAACGCAAATCATTCTAGCAGTTGGGTTTTTTGATAAAAAGTTGAAAATGCCCTTCAGTAAAAGCTTATTAGCAAATTCATATCTTTCTTATTTAAAATTTGAAAAACTTGATTGGAAGAATGTAAGAATCAAACTGCACCTTTTCATTTTCAGCATTTCTTTCTTTCCAGAACTTTGCTGGAGTAAGTCATTTGCTGATGGTAAAGAGATAGATTCGTGGCGTGTTTGAGCCTTAAGAGGAAATCTTGTAACATCGGAGTGAGATATACTCTCTGGACACGGTTGAAACCAGAAATCTTGGATTTTGGGAAAGTATTAGACAAGAAGTAGTGGAAGAGTGAAGAATTTAAGGAGATCAACGAAGAATTAGAACCAGAAGTGATGGTAGAGGAAGAAGAAGTACTAGAAGAAATAAAGACAAAGAAAGATCATACAAATCTAGATTCACAAAACAAGAAGCTTGCAGTAGAGAAATCTGCTTCTGCTTCAACAAGAGATCCAGAAGATGTCTTTCTTGCTTTGCCAGTTTTCGGCAAGAAATTCCAGCACTGGCAATAAAAACAGAAAATGAAGAAGAGTGAAGGAGGAATAGGTGATGCTTGAGGATCTACAATGGGAAGAGAAGTGGAGAAATGCATTTCCTCAAGATGATTTCCTAGAAATATGGTCGGAAGTTGCAGATTACAGATAAAAGGCTTGTAGATTGAAGAAATTACAGTGTTATATAAGGAACCATCTTTGATGATGGGAAAACATCACTTCCATTTGTCTACAACAAAAGAGGAAGGAAGGTGTCCATGGTTTCAAGACAAAATTTCAGAGATTCTGCTTGATAAAAGAATTACTTCAGTGGGTGAATGAAAGTGATGTTTGCTTATGGATTTCCTCACTTTAGTGGGCATTCTCAATGACCCTTTCCTTTGATGAAAATCAGCTTCATGATTTGCTAAACAACAACCTATCCTAAAAAAAAAAGGTTATAGAAGGAGGATTTGCACTACCTAAAGGGCATTGACGTCTTTAACAAAAAATACCCACCTGCTAGTGGATTTTTCTGACCAAAATATAATGACAATGTCGGCAAGTGGGCTTTGAAAGAAAGAGGAAAAAGTTCGGGAGGTATGAAATAGTAGAAAAGATAAGGGGGTCTTAAAATTGCTCAAGAAACTAGGTAGATATTTGATATTTTCGCAAAACAAAAGTAGACAGTATGTAAGCACCGAAGCAAAGATAAGAGAAGAAAGGTAACTTACAAGAAGTAACAATGGGAAATCAAGTATATAAGGTTCCAAAACCAAAACCCTAATCCGAGCATAGTTACAAAGTTCAAATTAGGAAATAAGTCAACATGGCAAAAAATTGTAAAATCCAAGAAACATTAGGGAAATATTGATAAGAAGTTGTGGAAAAAAGAACTACAATGATATGAATTTAACGTACATTGCATTTTTTGCTAGATCTACAAAAAATTTGAGAATTTGATAAATTATTTTTCAAATTAAGTTTAATTTTCATAAAGCCTATGTTTATATATCTTTACAGAATTGGAAATATAACAATAACTTTTGAATTACATGAGAAAAAAACGAGATATCAAAAAGATTGGACATTTTTGAAAATTTTCAATCATTCGGAGTTTTGTGTTGTTTTATGATCTCGCAATTGACCCCAGGCCTAGATAGAGGAGTGTTGCGTTAGGTGCTAACTAGTGTAAATTTCTTTGGCAAATCCTTAGCATGAATCTAAAGCATAAGGCATTTCCTCAGGCTAGGGCGTTCCACATAAGCGACATGTTGCACCGGAACCCGAATGTAGTAGAAAATAGGTAAGGGATACTAGGGTGTTCCCCCATAATAGACGCATTGCATCGGATCTCGGATGTAGTGGTTCCTGCACATCTTTCCTGCACCATTTTAGATGTGCGTGGGTAAAGAGACTAGCTTAGGAAAATAAGATTCATATCATCACATGAAATTTAAACACATTGACAAGTAAGAGTATGAAGTTAGTTGATATGATGAAATGTAGGAGAGGCAACATAGCTTGTGTTCAAGAAACCAAGTGGAAAGGGGCTAAAACTAGATAAATTGATGAGTATAAGCTCTGGTACATAGGAAAGGACAATAATAGGAATGACGTAGGGATAATGGTGCATAAAGAATTAAAAGATAAAGTTGTAGACGTTAGAAGAACAGATGATAGAATTTTACTAATAAAACTTGCCTTAGGAGAGAAGATTATAAATGTTATATGTGAATATGCCCCATAAATAGGGTTAGAAGATAGAAAAAGAGATAGTTCTAGGAAGATAAGAAAAGACAGGATATGATAGGGCACATGGAGGGTATGGCATTGGTGAAAGGAATGAGATTTGAAAAGCTACCATCAATTTTGCTTTGGTATTTAACTTTGCTCTAGCAAACACATACTTTAAGAAGAGGGATGAACACTTATCAACCTTTAAAAGTGGATCATATAAAAGCCAAATAGACTTCCTTTTACATAGGAATACCAAAAGATTAATGTGTAAGGATTGCAAGGTGATACCCAACGAGAGTTTAAACACAAAATATATGTTAATGGTTATGGATATTTACATTAAGAGATGGAAGAAAGGAAATGAACTTAATAGGTGTTCAAAAACTAAGTGGTGAAACTTAAAAGGAAGAAGATAACATCATTCACAAACAAATTAATGGGAGAAGGAAAGTGGAATAATGAAACATAAGTAAACACCATGTCCACTGATATGGCTGAGTCCATTAAGAAAGTGACAAAGATGTTCTAATAGCATCTCAAGGTAAAAGGCAACCAGCAAAGGAAACTTGGTGGTGGAGTGAAAAAGTGCAAAATGTTATTAAAGAGAAATAGGTGTGCTTCAAAGCATGACATAGGATTAGAAATACCAAAAAATTTGAGCAATATAAGAAGACTAAAACGGTTGCTAAAAGAGTAGTGAGTGAGGCTAAACTCAAGGCGTACGATGAACTTTGTAATAGATTAGGGTCAAAAGAAGGTGAGAAAAATGTGTTTAAACTTTTGCAAATAAGAAAACAGAAGATTAAGGACTTAGATCATGTTAAAAATAGTAAAAGTGATGATCAAAGGGTACTAGTCAAAGATGAAGAGATTAATCAAAGGTAGGATACTTTCAAAAATTACTAAGTGACAAATGTCCTCAGAATATAGAGATTGAAAGAACCATAAAACCAACTAATGGTGGACTATATATATATGACCATAGGATTCGGAAACCTGAAGTGAAAGAGGCATTCAAAAGGATTAAATCAGGAGAGGTCTTGAGGCGTGATGGCATACCAATAGAGGTTTGGAAGTATATGAAAATTTTTGGAGTAGTTTGGCTGAAAAAGTTGTTTAATAAGATTGTAGAACTGAAGAATGGAGGAAAGTTCTATCATACAAATTTATAAGAATAAAGGAGATATACAGAGTTGGCCTAATTATTGTGGGACTAAACTTATGAGCCACACTATGAAACTTTGGGAAAGAGCGATTGAGAAGAGGTTACGACCTGAGACGAGTGTATTAGAAAATTAGTTTGGTTTCATGCTTAGGAGGTCTACCATGGAAGCAATTTTCCTACTTAGACACTTGATAGAGAAGTATAGGAAGAGGAGGAAGGACCTTCACGTGGTCTTTATTAACTTAGAAAAAGCTCGTGATAGGGTCCATAGAGTGTTAATATGGGCGGTGTTGGATGAGAAAGTAGTTTTATGGGGGTATATAGACATAATTAAGGATATGTATGAGGGAGCGGTTACAAATGTTACGACCATTAGCGGAGAGACCAGTGATTTTCCTATCACTATAAGATTGCACTAGGGATCGGCATTGAGCTTATACCTTCTTATGTTAGTTATGGATGAATTAATAGAACATTTGCACGAGCAGATTCCATGGTGCATGTTATTTGCAAATGACATTATTTTGATTGATAAGATAAGAGAGGACGTAAACACAAAGTTAAAGTTGTGGAGAGATGCTATAGAGGCTAAAGAATTAAAATTAGCCAAACTAAGACATAACATATGGAATGCGATTTTAGCAAGGAAAGTAGGAGTGAAACATTAATAAAGATTGATAACCAAGAAGTCCTCCAAAAAGACCACTTTCTATACTTGGGATCGATAATTCATGAGAGATTGAGAGGGATGTTGCTAAAGAATCTAAATGGGTTGGAACAAAAGGAGATATGCCTCCGGAGTTTTGTGTAATCTGCAGGTGCCACTCAAAGTGAAAGGAACATTCTATAGAATAGTTGTTAGGCTGGCCATGTTCTATGGATCAGAGTGTTGGGCAATTAAGGACCAACATGTACGTAAGATGAATGTAGCTGAAATTAGGATGTTAATATGGATGAGTGGCAAGACAAGGAAGGATAGAATTAGAAACGAAACATTAGATGAAACTCAAGAGTAGCCCCTATAGGTAACAAGATGAGGGGGGCATACTTAGATGGTTTGGACATGTCCAATAGAGATTGAAAATGACACCAATTTGAAGGAGTGAGTCGATCCAAGTTGAGAGCTCTAAAAGGGCAACCGAGCCCAAAAGGACATAGATAGAATTGGTGACAAAGGATTTAAAAACTTTTGGACTAAATGAGGCCATAACCCTTGATAGAGGAGAATGGAGGAACAATATTCATGTAGCTGACCCCCAGTTAGGAAAAGGCTTTGATGATGATGATTCGAATTCTTATGTAACTACAATTTTGAGAATTAGAAAGCTTAAGAAAGGAAGAAATAATGTTAATCTGGATTCCAATTTTGGTGACCCTTACTTACCAATCTATGCCTGATTTACTTGTAACGTCAAAAACACCCTTTACTTATACTGGCTAAGAACACCCTCACTTAAGCCCTTAGTTAATCCATAAATAAAGACAGAGGCTTTTAAAAGTCTAATAATAATCAGCTAGAATGATCATGTGACTCTAAATAAACCCTTTAGAACACAAGCTACACAGGCATTAATCTCTTGCAGTGGGAGAAGAACTCAACCACATGTTCCATTGCTTTGTAATGCCTAACTCGTTATCATCGTACTTGTATAGAGATCCTTTGGGAACACAATTATGGAAGCACCTCTTTTGATCTTCTTCAACGCGGTAAATAATTCAGCCTTCTTTACATAGCTTACTTAAGGCCTGCAGATGTCCTTTATTTCAGTCTGATTCTTGAAGTTGGGGCTTCTTTACTCTAGTTTTGACATGTGTTTCCATATCTTCTCATATGCTCTTGGAGAAAGTTCTCTATAAAGTTTGATTCTGAACTAAAGATGAGTCTATAATGATAGAAACACGCTCCTTTTAAGTATATTTATGAGGAATATTCTAGTTTCAAATAAGTTCCTTCTAGAGTTAACAAAGAGGAAAATTGATCCTTTATAGATGTAATTACCAGGAAGAATGCTCAGTAGCACACATCCTCTTAATTTTTGCAGGTGTCAAGTGTTCAGAATTACGATTCTTCACAATTTTAGTTGACTAATTTCCCTACCTCAGTCCAAACCAAAATGCTGAAAAAGAATAGGAATCATCTCCTAAACCTATCTGATAAATTTTTAGTTCATTAATATGCATGCAGACTAATAACTTGAGATCGAGGAAAGGTTTTTGATACCAGGTCAAGAAAGTTGAAAGGTTGATCATACTAATACAATTGTCATAAGTCCATCCAGCTTCAGCACTTGCACCTTTTATTCTCTTACTCTTTGTAAGTCAAGTTGTACTTGTTTAAATATTGAAAACTGCCTTTTGGAGGACAGCATTTAAGGTTGCAAATGATCTTTTAATTTTCCATGAATTCAACTGGCTTGTGTTTCCAGGGATGCATCAGTTACTCCTATTCTGCACTTCTCTTTGCAAGCACCAAGTCACAGCTAATCATTCCTTCGAAAGGACTTAGACAAATTTGTAACTGGTTCAGTAGTAGAAAATGGCTGATCATAAGGGTCATAAAAGTCAAGCAGCTAGTATGTTCAAGAATGGTACTGTTTCAGGTGTCAATTAATTCAATGATTACTCTATTGTAATTGACATACTCATGTATTAGAGTCTGCACTCCGTAATCATATTGTTCCGGTGAGTCTAAAATATGAGAGAGTAGGCTCATTGTCAGTTAACAATTTACATATCACAATGAGCTATAAGAAATTGCATTATGTTTGAGAATATTCAAGATAGAGTACTTCAGCAAATAGGGGCTGAAAAGGGCAAAATAATGCTTTAAAGAGGATTAGTACTATCAAAAGGTGAAGTTAATGACAGAGGGCAATACAGGCTAAATAATTCTCTAGTAGAATTAAATGATTTACTCTGCATTCCTTATTTGACTAAATTAGCTTGGATAGTGGTCATTTATTAAAAGAAAATATCCCCTAAAGTGAATAACACACATCATAGGGTTGAGGAAAGACTACATTGGACAATCTGGTTAAAGGACTCATTTAGTCCACTATTCCACTATAAATTAAGACCGTAAAATACCCTAATTGAATTAAAGGATTAAGAAATGAGGTCCAGATGGAGCATTTTGCTCTCTTACAGACAAAGAGGTGATAAGGTTCTGTAAAGGTCCACGGAGAAAACTTCGACTTGAGTCTCTAGAATATAATAAAATAAAATAAAAACCAATTTACCTCATTCAAGAAGAACCTGTCTTCTTTTTTAAAACATTATGCATCGTCAAAGCAATAAGGAAAGAATTCATTAAAAGAAGCAAGATACATAGATATTCAAGATGAAAAAATTGATTGTAATCCTCTGTTACAAGTGAGATTTATGTTAACATTGCCTCATCCTCAATTTTCATTGAAGCCTCTGGATATGGTAGATTGCTGACACTTCCTGCAAAAGGATGCAGGATTTTTCTAATACCTTCCTTTCATGTTACAAGGAGTTCCACCAGTATACATCTGAAATAAGCTTAAAACAACTACAGATAAGGTTTTTTGTGCACCACTTAGCAGATGATAGCAAAATAGGATAAAATGCACCCAAAGTTCAAAATGTACAAAAGTTCTTTATTGTAGTCAAGATTATAACTTCAAAATAGCATTATACGCATAATTTACCTGTAAGTTTTTTCTTACGGCCAGCTCATATAAATTGGAATTATTTACAGTTGCAGAACGTTTTGTGGTCATTTGGCCTTCATCTAAGGCTTCACATGAAAGAAAAATGTGCCTGCTAACCACGTACTTAAGGAAAACATCACCAAGTATTTCAAGTCTTTCAAGAGAAAAACGTTCCAAACACTTTTCCGTAGTGAGTGCTTGTAGAACCTGCAATCAAATTTTTGTACCATAAGAGCGAACCTCACTGATTAAAATTATGGAGATCAATAACTAGTCTTGTTTCCAATTCATTCCAACTGACAAGTCATTACAAAATGATATCTATTCAAAGATCCAGACCACAACAACAATCATGGCAGATCAAATCCTCATGATCAGCACTGAACCCTTTGCATTAGTGAAATCAGACCATTGATGTGACCCACATGCTCATATTTTCATTATGAAAAGACATTTATCCAGAAGTGAAGGCCAGTTCAAGAGCAATGCTATAGATCCTCTTGGTGGAATCTTAAACAAGCATTATCTTAGTTGGAATAAGAAGCGATTCATTTGTCTTCTGTGGCCAGATTAGGGGACATGATCACATCAAGATCGCATATATGGGGCATAATGCTGATAATAAGAAAAAGAATCCTAGCAGTAACTGTTTTCAACTATTTCTCCATGTACAATTAGAAAAAGAATCCTAGCAGTAACTGTCATCAACTATTTCTCTATGTACAATATCAACTTATAAGGCCTTACATGAGCAGCAGTGACTTCAGAACTCTCAGGGAATGAAGCTGATAGCATATCCTTCAACTCAATTGCCACAAGTAAATTTTCCAGTCTATGCATTATGGAAGGTAGCAATGATAGTGTACTCCCAATATCTTTAGAAAAACCTATTATCTTCAGTGAACAAAGCTCTGGAGGTAATTCCACAAAATGCTCTTTCCATTCACGGGCCTCTGCTTTTGTCAATGAAATGGTTGACGATTGAATTCATCAGAAACAACTCTGTGAAAAATTAAATCAGCAGTTCTTCAGAAGCAAAAGAGAAGCTCAAGATAAATGATTGTCAATTCAGCTAAGTGGGTGATATCTGAAACTGCAAGTAGATGCATTTGAGCTCCCAACCAAAGACAAAGTTGTTTGTTAGTCTCACGAGTCAACTTAAGTGCATATGAATTTTGTGTGCTGAGGTGTGGCTTGGAGCATTTAAAATGATCTCATAGGATTGTATTAACATTAGGAAAAGAAAAACCAGTGGGACCACGCGTCATATATGTGTGTGTGGTCCCACTTATCTTTATCAGAGAGAGAGAGAGAGAGTCCCAATAAGAGTTGACGCTCATGGGGGTGCAAAGAAGTTGACACCCCAGTTTTTTTGTGGATGGTGCCTTCTTTTAAAAGATCTAAGCCATTCATTTTGTTAGGAATCTCCAGAATTGGAGACCCATGAAATGATGAATTTGGATGATCCTAACCACTTGTTTTGTATCTCTGAAAAGAAGTAAAAAAATTAGCAGCTCTAATTTCCAACTTCTATAACATAGGCTATAGACATCCAATGGTCTTGAAATGTGATATATAGCCTAAGGCATTCCGAACAAGAAGAACAGTTCAGATCTTTCAAATGAAGTCACCACCCACAAAAAAAGTGGGACATTGACTTCTTTGCACACCAACTCTTACAGACAGACACCCACACAGATTGATGGGACCCATATAGAGGTGACCAGAGATGGGAGTAAAATGACCAGTGAACTACGTGGTATATGAGAGATCTATTGACACACATGGTGTGAGGTAAGAAATGGAGACTAAGAGATCCAGATGGCGAGGGAAATGGACCTGCTTGCAATGTAGGGACAAGAGTGCAGCCATGCCAAAAATGCCTAGTTAAAAGCATTTTGATGTATTTAAGGAGGGTAAAATTGACATTTAAAAAAATTTGAAACCTCAACAAATGGTTCTTAACTTTAGGGACCTCTGAGTAATTATTTATTAGAATTACTTCTTCTTAGACAATATAAAATAATTAAGGATTAAATAATATTGTCTAAATAAACGGATGTTTTGGCAAAAATCCCAAAGAAAAACAAGATGAAGGTTTTAGAATCTAAGTAGATATATGGAAAAAACATGGAGCACCATATTGTAGACAGTAGATATGAGGCTGAAAGCATGATCACATGTTAGCACCAGTCTAAATACATTGTTTGGTCTAAAATTACAAGAAAGGAATCATTTACTTTATAGATCTTAGTGAATTTAGTTTCATTTTTGCAGTTGTCTGAATAGGTTTTGGAAGGCCTTTGATAAGAGTAACTTAATATTTTGTTCCTATTTTCTTGACTGAGGGTGGGGATGGGCTTTGGAAGCTTTTACATGGCTCTACTCAACTATGCTTAGATAAAACAAAGGAAAGGAATGAAAAGGCAAGCTTTCATACAACAACGTTTTATGTATTGGAGAGACCCTTCAGTTTCAGAACAGAGTTTGAGAAATCACCAAGTGGGGTCAATGGTTCATAGCCTGCCCTTGAATTGAACAAGTCAAAGGAGTTTCTCATGGACTCCCTATGGAAAAAGCCAGTTGGCTGGCACAAGTTAATTGTTGACCACTATATTTTGTAAATAGTACTTTGAATTATTTTATATAGCTGCATGGGATCTTCTTTTCAGACCTATGATCAAATGTCTCAGTTCATTTTGGTTATCACTCTGCCTCAATTTATTCATTTTCTAGTTTACAGCCAGTGGTCAATACATTTCCTGATTTTGTTGGTTTTATATTGTTCAAAACTGGCCATGAAAAAGAAAAAATAATAATACTTGTTCAAGGTTGTACAAATGTACCAGCGTCTGTTTGAAGATACCATCATCATGTTCATAAACAACAATATAGACCGCAAAACATCACTTTTCATAGATGTAAATGACTTCAGATTCGAAATTTAAAAAGCAAATGTTTACACCTAAAAAACTTGAAGTGATGTTGAGTAGCACACATTTGAAGTTTCATCATGTTTCAAAAAATCAACTCCTCAACAGAAGGTATTATAAAGAATGATCATGTACTTCTATAGAACAAGTGCCTTCAGTAAGTGAAATACATTCTCAAACTCAGATGCAGAAAGAGGATGTGCCCATCATCCTCTCATCATAATTGCTCGGTTTAGCTCCTACAGAAGATGTTAAAGAAAAGCAATTTGGAGATATAAAAGGATTAGCCAGCAAAAGTTCAATTACCACATCACAATGTGATGGGCCTACAGAAGTGGGGGTTCAAGTTTCCAACACCACATTTTGCAGAGACAATATTCGCAGCTTTGAACATAAGAGTCCTAGAATGGATGAATTAGGCTTTGCAGATCACACTACTTCTGACTATTTTGATAAAACTAAAGCTATGGGCAGAGCAGCAATCTGCACTTGCAGTCCTCTTGCGATATACCCTACTTATGCAAGTTCACAAGGACTGAGTAAGATATTTAGAGGTCCATAATAGAAGTACTTATAAGAATGCCTAAAATATTTTTCTAGCATCTGTGTGATAAAAAATAAATAAATCATATATTTAACTCTTTAGTACCATGCTAATCCATAGTTCTCCAAAATCAAGAATTCAGTAACTGAAATGCAGTTCTCCGTTCACATACCTAAGGAGCATATGCTGCAGACCCATTATGAGATTGTCCCAAACATCCTGGGGCGATCCAGTTCTCCCCCAATGCAGACCCCAACCAACCCTCTCATTTGCTTAAGATCCAAAGTTTGCAGCATGTAGAGTTGTCAGTTTGCAAAGGCATCGTCCAGTTATTTTCCTCTGTGTTTGGAAGCAATGGGCACAAGTTTTTTAAATCTTTATATTAACTACTAAAGGCGCAGATTCAGCCTTCTACCAAAAACCATTTCTTCCTCGAGGTGGAAAACTTCTTGGTTTGAACTTCACATTTCACAATCACAAGACTCATCTCACCATCAAAATTAAGGAACTCAAGAAAATTGTAGCACACGCTGTAAATATGGTGATGACAATCAGCAGTCTTTTCTTTTCCACTGCTTTGCTGTTTCCCCTTCTTCATTTCACTTCCTCTGGGTTAAGAACAAGGCAAGATCTTTTCCTTTCATTCATCAAGTGTAATTTCATGGGTGGTAATGGTAGTGGTGCTGTTGTGTTGTGTGTTGCTTTGATGGTTTGCAGGTCAGCATCCAATTTGCTAATCCAGCATCCTCTCGGTAGTCACATAGATATAGTGGCAGACATGGAAGAGCTTGTTAAGGCAGGATATTCAGTTATGTGCCATCAGTGCTTCCTAAGTCTCCTAGCTATGGGAATTGAACTCCAGGCAAGCAGACAAACATACATAAAATCTCTTAGAGATAATCTAGGCTCCCTAATGGATAATGCACCGTGTTCCTCATCAGTAGCATGCAATTAATCACTCAAGCACCAGATGTATGGTATTTACAAATTTTAAAACCAGATATGAGTAAATTGAGTATATTATTCTATCTCTAGAAATGAGTAAATCAAGTATGTTATTCTCTTTTCTGTCCAGGCTCCCAACAACACAAACTCTCAACAGAATGTTGCTCCTTATTACAGACAGATGAACTTCAATTTGGATTTATCCTTTCTAGACTCTACTTCTTACCATCATGATCATAACTGGCATTGTTTATGTCAACAGAAATGATAGAAGTGATAGAAGATAAGCAAATAGAATATTCAAAAGAGAACAAATAAGTTATGAAAGAAAAAGAAATAAGAGCTTGAGAAATGCAAAAACCACAACATAGAGATACCTGTATTCTTTTGCCATCGATTAAGCAATAGGTTGTCCAATTTAAAAAGTTGTTTTGCCATTAGAAGAGGTTGTTCTGGGTATGCAAGATGAATACCTGATCTGATTTTCGATTTAATAAAAAGATCATCAATAAGACAATATGAAAACAACAATAATGGACACAGACAAATTGCATACAACATTTACAGAGATATTCATTGGCAAGACAATATAAAAGCACATAAATTCCATCAAATGGTAATAATTTATATGAAAAACTGCAGCTGAAAAATGTTGTCTCTCTTTCTAGTCATGGTCATGCTCCGTTAGAAGTAAATTCTCAGCCCACCCATTATTCCTGGAGTAAATTCATCATCTGCTACTGCAGAATTGGAGTGAAATCCATGCAAGATTTTCACCTTCAAGTGTTAAGTCGATGGTAATAATCTTGCCGTTGATACATCTCCTTAGAAGACATTCAGAATTTTACAGATGGGCAGCATCCTTCAGAAATATTTCTAAGAGAGTTCAGTCACACAAGATTTTTATGAAGAATTGCCTAATGTCAATTTCACGCTGAACCAGGCGACTAAATTGATCGTCACTAATAATTTGAGTCTTACATGGAAGACCTGAATCTGCCAATACTAATATACTGTGATTGCAATTACCAAAGCTACTGCCAATGTTGAACAACAGATCTCCTTGCTGCTGCATACTCATAGGGATCTATGGATGGAAATGAATTAAAAGACCTAGTTATACTAACTGCACGTGCACAAAATGAAGAAGTAGCATACCATGGAAACTCAGGCAAGCTTTATTTACAAGTGTTCAAACCACTAACAATTGAACATCACAAATGAAGCAAACAGGTCGGGACGCAGTACAAACAAAATAACCTGAAGTCCCATGAACAAGCAAAGATCATTGATCTACTAACCATATGGAAATGCATCAATTGCTGAGTTGTTTTGTATAATCATAAAAGAGTTATTCAGGTCAATCACATACTTTTTCTTATACTTTGTAACTTTTCTTGTTTGAGATGGGCTGTTTGCATCTGTTCCACGAAGAATCTTCTCAACAAAGTAAAACTTCCTGCTGTGAGGAGTGACTACCAAGCTGTTTGGGATGTCAGTTATACTGACAGGGCCATCCACAAATTCCAAAGATTCGCCCACGAACTGAAGACCATTGTTGGTAGTATCTGTTCTAGGTTTGAAAACCGGTGAAGATAAACAACCCTTCACAGTCTCCCAATCAATAGTCATTTTATCATCATACTCATGTTTCTTGATAGGAAGCAACAGATAGAAGGTTGATGAGCTTAGTTGAGATGAAGCTTTCTTACCCAGTGGAACAAAATCAGGAAAGAACTCTGATCTATCAAGGATGACCTTCAAAAACATTTCTTGAAACCTTTCTGCACTTGTTATCTGTAAGGTTATCAACTTATGTTAGGCAATTAGTAAAATCAAATAAGACAAGTATTGATTAAAAATACTATGCTTACATCATCCAAATCAAATTCAATCATCCCTGAAGGGACAAGTTGTGTCTTAACAATTCTACCATGACCATGAGCTAGGTGGAGATCAATTTCCATTGTTTCAGCTTCCCTAGGTAGAGAGGCCTTCACACAAAGTCCAAATCTCCGATATTGCCTATCCTCTGGGAGAGGGGTAAGTTGTATAAGATAAAAGTTCAGACAGATAGGACTGTCACTGTTAGTCCATGGTACTCTTAGTGCAGCAGGGATTAGCATCTCATGAAGTTCACCTCGTAACCTCTCCTCCGCCATAAAAGGCACTCTTATTATAAACGTTGTAGGAAGCAAGATGAACAAGCAAAGGTGATACAGCAACCGTCAGCAAAAGTGTACCTTCACATGGACCAGACAAAGAAGCATGTTGAACAAATACTTCATTTTTCTCATCATTTGCACCTGTTAAAAGATAGTCTGACAGAGCACTCAGTGTGTGCAACTTAATGCATGCTTTAAGACATGCAGTTCTCCGAGCTTCATCCCTTGAAGGACAAGGTGGACTATCCACTTGGCGACATGGAGCACAAAGACTCACAAATTGCTGAAAGAAACTTGTTCGCACTCACTTTCTAGCTATAGTTCTCGGATCTTTCATGGAACTTCGTTGCTGCTGGCTAGGGTTCCTTCGGAATCTACGTCGGCCATGGAGACGGAGAAAATTTTTCAGACTTCCATTCAGGGTTTTGATCGCAGTTGAAGAAACTTCGAATTGCTTGGAGGTTGAGGGAACCTTGGCTTGTATACTTCACTGAAAAGCTTACGCTTGGAATAAAGTAAGTGAACAGCCCCAAGCAGAGCGGGAGAAAGTGAGAGAGAATCTTTGAGTGCGATGTGACAAAGCGCTGGTCGTCCAAAAGAAAAGGAAATTACTGAAAACTCCTTCCGTACTAAATCTTTTGCCCAGAAGGTATTCCTTCAAAGTGAAGTCCATGTGATGACGCACTGGTTTTCTGAAAAGGAAACGAAGGTGACTTAGATCCCGCCGGGGAATGTGTACGAATTGAGGAAATGGTTCACTAAGTCTCCAGTCATTCATTTTTATTTTTAAAAAGAGGAATGCTGGTGCAGTGCGACACTAGAGCAGCTTGGTGCAGTGCACCTTATTTAGGCATCATGGGCTCACTTTTGGTTGATCAGAACCCTCTATCTGATTTATCTAGCATTGGTATCTTAAATGTCAATTGTGAAGATGGTTGAATGACTTGAGCATCCGAAAAGTCTGTATCTTACGCAGTGATTACATACTGTTATTTAAGTAGTGATTCCAACCGTTCGTATGCTTTGCTCAAAAGCATATTTTTTTCAAATTGCATGCTTATTCAATCGTCACTATTTTTAGACCACGATTCATTCAAAGACGGATAATCAGTTGAAGGGTTTTGATCAAGGTGAGGCCTAGTTGTGCCAAAAGTGGGGCATACTATAGCAAGCTGTTGTAATGTGCGCACTACACCAGCATTCCTCGAAATCTTTAACCTGTTATCGCTTACATTTCAATTTAATGCACATTACCAAATTAAACTCAATTTTGAAGAGTAATTAAATTCAAATTTGAGTTTTAGTGATATAAATGTAGAGTTTGCACTAAAAGACTTTGAGCAATTTTTCTAAAATAAAACAAGGGAAATTACTAAGAAGAAGACACACAAACTGCCCTCGCTAAGTGAGAAGCACATATCAGTGAATGTCACGTGATACTTTGTCTTTGGACTTGTGGCCTCCAACAATATTTAGGAGATGGTTAAAAACAGGCATACATCACCAGAAAAACTATCCAAAGGTAGGCCTCCTAATGCAAAAATGGGAGCACTTCCAGAGAAGTGCCCTATTGGGCGTTCAACTGGCATTTATCTAATATTAATAATAACAACAATATGGCATGAATGCTATGATACAGCAAGGTCATATTGAAACCTCAATATGGTGCTCATTTGTGTCATTGATCTATTAAAATGGTTAAGATTTGATGGATTTTTAAGGAGGGTTCTTTTACAAATGTTGAAAAAGGGAAACTTAAAATGTCTGTTCTAATATTTTCTCCTACAATGTAGCAAATATCTTTTGTAATTTTCATTTTTGCACCAATTTCCACTGTTTCTTCCATTAAAAACCCATCTAATATTAGTAGTTTTCATTCAAAGTCATTACAAAAAACTTGTGCCTATGTACACAATAGAGGAAGAAAACTGAAAAAGTCAAAGGCAAATGTAAGAATCTTATTAACCACACACCCATATTTGCTGGCACATCAAATTTTTATCAGTGCCATGCCCATAATTGTCAGCTTGTGGTAAGCTTCATGAGAGAGAGAGAGAGAGAGGTAAGCTGAAAAGTATGAGGAGAGGGAATCGAAAGAAAAAAAAATGCGAATCGTATCACACACATATGCTAAATGATTCAAAACCGAAGCCCATATTTCTCAGTCATAGTAAGGCCGAGAGAGCACACAGATCAAGAAAAGAACATGATGTTTATTGTTACACCCAAATTTAATTAATAGCACACAGATCAAGAAAAGAACATGATTTGTGCACATACTATGATAGAAGATTAACATCTTGCATCAGAGGCCGATCAGGGCTAAGAATCACATAAATTATCAATGATTAGATTTTAAGGTAAATCAAGATCATGAGTGCACTCACTACAAACATGGGATTCATGGTGAAATATAAACTAAGCCAAAAGCAACAGCGCGCATACTTTAATAATGGATCAGTGAACGAGATCCAAAATAAGATCACAAATTCTAACCTAAAATAACCCACGCCCCCTACCTCATTGAAGACTTTTTTTCTACAATCTTCTTGTTAAAAAATACGGAATATGAATGATGCTTAGTGCTCTCTCTCTCTCTCTCTCTCTCTCTCTCTCTCTCTCTCACACACACACACACACACACACACACACACACACACCTGTTATCAATTCCATGCAAAAATAAATATTTACTGCAATGGTTAACGGAGGAACATCATTACATAATTTCTGTCTGGTTTTATATACAAAATGAAAAATACAAGACTACAAAGCTTTTGATTTTAGAAATAAAATAACCGCTCATTTTGCGTTGGGTAAATATCCTTGATGCTGGAGATACCATAGTGCCCCTTCAGCTGCGTGCTCTTCGGCTGCTTTCTTCCTTGCCCTTGGTCCACCAAAGCACTCGACAATGGTGTTTGGGGCTTCTTCAATTTCGACAGTAACCTTAAAAGTGAACCTGCATAAAATTTAGATAGAATACATGCAAACTCAAGGGTGAGTTTCTTTAGCATCTGGAATATTGATGCAAGCAAAAACGATGAACCAAACCATAATTCAACAATATGACTCGAGAGGAATGAGGCTATCGATATTCATAATTAGGCCTCTAAAGCATCCAATTCCTTATGCATGTCAGCAGTGAGATTTCAAGAGCAGGTTTGCCACAAAAATTAGCAAGCCCAGTTGCTAGTAGTCGGATGTTAAAGTAGGTTCAAGTGCAATGTAAAGGAGGATAAAATAGTAGTTTCAAAACAGCAACACATGAAGAAAACTTTCGAATATATTGTGTTTGTACGTGTGGCAAGTCTAGAAGTCGGTTTCAGGAGTATCAAGCTCATTTGGGTTTTCATCTGCTGTAGAGCAACTATGGTTTATTGCTATAACATTGTCTGTGGAGACGCTTTTAATTGTTCTAGTCTCTAGGTAGTTTTCTAGCATGATAGAATGCTAGTAAATTCACTTGCATTAGATGCTAATAGTTAGTTAAAAGTGCAAACAGAGTTGCATATACACACTTTGCACATGTAACTACGCATGATTTAGATAGAGGATGAAGACTCCTGCAAACATATCCGTTGGATTACCATGGGAATGGATGCAACAAGATTAAAATGCCTGAGTTTTCAACATTATATGAGGACTAAAATCCCTGAATAAGTGCTTCCAAGTACAGCAGCAGATGATCGAAGGGATCAATCATGAATACTTACTCTTTCAAGTGGGATGGTCCTTCTTCTTTAATGCATACAAACGAAGGAGGGTTCCAGTACTGGGCAGTACAAATCTCGTATAAACTTGATTTTGCTGATATGTTATGCAAACCACCTGCAACAATAATGCATAATAAAAAGTATAAATCAGTACTAGTGTTCAAGATGAAATCTAGTGTACAAGTTCACCGATAGATTTCATACATCAGTTAGCATCATAAAAAATGCTTATTTGAATAAACCAATACTAGTGCTAAAGATGAAATCTTGCATTCAAGTTCACCAATATATTCCATATACCAGTCAGCATCATCAAATTTGCTTATTTAGACAAACCTGTGGGCAAAATTTCAGTCTCACAGCAGCTGGTTTGCCCAGTTTCAACTTGATTCTTGCCTACTGATTCAGATGGAAAGGAAGATTCATCAGTGCCAGCTTTGCTTAGGGACGTAGCTCTGCTGCTGAATGAAGAAGCTTGTTCTTCCTTACTGATTTCTTTGCTGCAGCTGCTCCTATTACAGTTGCTGAGAGATTTACAAGCCTCTCCTGCTGCCTCCTGAAGTTGTAGCCCTTCCAGCTGAATAAGGTCAGCAGCATCTATGTCTATAGGTGCTTCATCATAACCTATAAGTTTCGCTTCCTGCTTGCGACTTGACTTCATAATTTCCTCCAGTGACTTCCCTTTGTGTCTATAGCCTTTAGCCTGCACAAACAAAGTAACATAATTCACTAAGAGCAGCGAGGCCTGACAAAGAAGCTACAGCAGAGGAAATACATGAAGCCAATACCCGTGTCATTTACTCGACAGAAATTAACTTCTAAAAGAAGAATACCTCCCATATTCCTGTTGGACTTATACAATAACCCCAATTTTGTGGAGGTTGAATTTGAGGATTGCAACAACATGGTCGTTTCAATCCCAAAACCACCAAAAAACAGAAGTATGATCATACTTTTAATAGCTATGGTAGAGAAGAAAAGAGAAGCAAAAGTATGGCGACTTTTGCTTTTCATGTACCACAATAGAGTTAAAACCAGATGATCGTACATACATAGCTGAGCTGCAAAATCAATGAAACAGTTCTATTAAGTCCTCTACCCAATTTCGAATTTCATGTCCTGTGCAAGGAATGTGATAATAAAAATCTAAAATGAAAGTGAATCATAATTATTTCAGAAACTATGTCAAAGAAGTGAATACCATTCCAAGAATTCAATAACATCTCCCAACAAGAATTATACACTGAAAGAGAGACAGAAGCACAACGAGAGAAATGGCCGACACAGCATTTTGAAGAGAATCACTCATCTCTCAATGAGATAAGAGAAGGGGTGGCAAACACAAAATAAGTTACCGCTGCAATGCTGTTTTTTACTTCCACAAGGCTTTTTATGCCTCAATCAAAATGATCCACGACATTTCCCTGAGACGATTTTTTCTCCACACAAATGAGAAGGAAAGCCCTAGGCTCCTGCTCTAACCCCAGCAGCAGGTGATGGAAGAAACAACTAGTTCAGGGTCTCCATTGGCCCCTTCAGGAATCTCATTCTTTTTTGGCTACAACAGAAGCAGCGAAAAAGGCAACCCCTAAGCATTCCACAGCAATGACGCAACCCCTTGGACAAATGCCAATCCCCAACTTCCCACCAAGAAATCCAAAAAATCACCTTAGGGACAAACGTTTTTAGAAACAGAAAATTGTCATTACAGGGCAAAACGTTGAAGCTTCTTGTTCAGCCTTCCTGAACCAGTGACATTTTTAATGGCCATACCACCTTGGGGATATGGCCACCGGTCCATTTATTTCAAGAAAACTGGAATACTAAGAACGCCTTTACTGCATCGAAGCGTAGGGGAACGACATTTCCAACAGGAATTTAACATGTAAGTTTCTTCCTTCTGGAAGGAACCAAGTATGCGGACAAAGGACCGCTGAAATGATACATGGACAGTAAATTGCTGAGAAAAATATTGTTTGAGGTGGGTCCAATATGCATATGACACTACACAATCAATGAGACATACCTTCACCCACACGAACATATCGTATGCTGGCCCACTTAGGAAATGACCATATGAGGATCCAATTTATCCATAGGCCATGGAGTTGATTCCCATAGCAGTTCATGATGCTCACGGTACAAAACAACAAAATTGTGAATCATTAGAAATCAATGCATTTGAATACTTGTTTTGAGCCTTTCAAAAATATAATCAAACTAAGTGGTCACTATTTGCTGGTCATGGATTAGGTTGAAAGCATCTAATGAACGTGAAATTTGATCTTGAACAAAGTTTCACTGAACAATAGTCACAGACTTCTTTTCCGGTTCAAGCTGGTGTATGCCTATCAGGACCCAGATTGAGAGAGCTCAAACCACCCAGGACCCGCATAAGGCGCACGGATAACATTTGAACCAGTGGACTCACAAAATAGAGACTTACCATGAGAGCAGACTGTTGCCTCACCTGATTCTCACCAAAATCGTGGAAAGAGGTGTCCTATCTATAAGATCTAGTATCCACTAATTAAAAGGGCAGCCCCGGTGCACGAAGCTCCTGCCTATGCTGGGTCCAGGGAAGGGGCGGCCCAGAAGGGCCTAAAGTATATAGCCTTACCTTGCATTTTGCAAGAGGCTGTTTCCACGCTTTGAACCCGTGACCTCAAGGTCACACGACGACATAATTAGTATCCACTAATTATGCTCCGCTAAATCGGACATTGTGCGAACAATAATTATCCTGGCCCATCAAATGTATGACTTGCATAGGGTGGACGGAAGAACACTCACTGTTCCAGCTCATTTGAAGCCAACTAGGTGGTCCCTAAAGTTATAGAACTAGAGCACGGCTTCCTCCTAGAAATTTCTGATTAAGGTCCATTCCGTTTCAGCTGTCATAGGAGGCACGTGTAAAACAGTACCTGAGGTTAGACTAGGGAGCCCACAGCTTGGGAATTCAGACAACGGATGTTCCGTCTCACATTCTATATAGGCCACTCACCAGATATCTTCTTGCTAACCATTGATACTCAATATTGAAAAATGGCTCTCTCAGAAAGTTCAACTAGCAGGGCAGAAAACATAGCCAACCAGAGGTTTAAAAAACAATAGCAAAAATGCAACCAACCAGAGGTTACATCATCAAACTGAGATGTTTAAGGTATTGCATACCTAAAATGTCTGGCGGAAGGTAAACAGTTTTTTGTCACAACTTACAGGTATATTCAGATATATAGTTTCTCGTTATATCAAACAGTTGAATGAACTGGACCAAATTTTCAGAGGCTCCATGTGTGGTGTTCAATCGCCTTGTTGGAGTCCCTCTTCTCACAGGCTTTACCAAGAACCTCAATCCTCATGAAGCCTAATTACCAACTTCTGACTCCTATATTCTACTAGGACCTTGAATTTCATACTTAAACTCGATTTGATGGTTACATCTATGCATTGTGAAAAGAAGGAATACTTATTTTGAAATGATACCAATGCCATAAGTAAAAAGGTGGATTGCAATACCTTCAGTTTTGATAGTACTTCCTGTGCAGAAGCTCTTTGAGCAACCTTCTTATTGCGGTTAGTGGCATATCCTCTTAAATGGGTATTACCTAAATCCACAACTGCTTCAACCACAGTGGCTCCAGTATCTGTTTTGGGGTACTTCCAGTCCCAGGTAAAGTTACAAAATTGACAAAGTTCTTGGAGTTCTCTAATAGGACTAAGCTGCAATGTGGAAAAGCTCATGTCGGGGCCCAAGAAGGCTATCATTATTCTCCACACAAGCTTTAAGTCAAACCCACTATCAAGGAGTAAAGCACCAGCACAAGATTCCACTAAGTCGCCAAGGACCTGAATCACAGAGAACAATGAAGATGTAACAGAATATCTTTACAATTCACAGCATTATAAATTATCCTATATTAAAGACAAACAGTGGAATAAGCCTAGAGAAAACAAATACAGTTACAGAAACATTCAGTTTTAAAGAAACAAGATAAAGATGCAAGCAAATAGGATAACTTCAGTAGATTCCATCCACATGGTAAGCTGTGGCCTGCTTTTCAAGAATCGAAGAACCATACATTCACCATCCATCAAAATGACCTCTCTATCTTGCACTGTTTCAGAGAGAGTTGTATCTTCAAAACTCATATTCCAAATCCAGGTAAAAGATATTCTGTGGAATATTCAGATCTAGCAAGAAGAAGAGTTTGCCCACTTGAACAACACCTGCGGATAGTTCATGGATTCTTTAAGTGCCAGTCTCTGGACCAATTAAAAAGCCTTAGATGTTACTGTTTGTCCATTGTAAGAATAAGAGACCAAATGAACAACCGCTTAATTGAACTGAACAGTGTTGAAAGATTAACTAAAGGATTCACTAATGTAAGGTTCATAAAAGCCAATATCCATTTTGAATTTTATCCCCTGTTATAGTTGATTCTCCTGCAGACCCTATGTATGTGAGTACATAAATTTGCCGCAGCCAATATTACTTTCATATTGTTCTCATAATCCTTGTAACTCAATGCAAGTTTCAGGACCTTGTACATGCATGCAAAAAGGTGCACGAAGCTCCTGCGTAAGTGGGGGTCCAGAGAAGGGGCAGACCACAAAGGATCTATAGAATACAGCTTTACCTTGCATTTTTGCAAGAGGCTGCTTCCACGCCTCGAACCCGTGACCTCCAGGTCACATAGCAACAACTCCATCGTTGCATCAAGGCTGCCCTGCTGCCTAAATAACAAATATTAGAAAAATAAAACCGAAAAAGGCATATAAGAAAGTAAATCATTTCTTGTTGACTATACCTAAGATTACAATCCAACACATATAGTAAACACATTTAAATTATTACATGTCATGCATAACAAGTAGCACAGTAATTCTGCTATGCTGCCAACCACCAAAAGGATAGGACAAGGTATCAGATAAAAATACCTTCTCACTTTTTGGCTTCATAACCAGGTCCTTCTTCGAATCAGGTAACTGAACAAAACTCACAAACCTTTTTATTGCTTCAGAGAGGTTAGGAGAATCACTAATAAGATATGAATGGAAGGATTGGCAAACTGCTACATTAGCAAAGGATTCATTATTTACAGTCATTGACCTCAAATCAGTCAACTGGCCTGGCTTTAGGTCTGGATAAACTGAATACAGATATGATGTTATTAAATAGTCCAGCACAGCATCTCCAAGGAACTCCAATCTCTGTTAAAGAGGCAGAAAATATAAACATGGTTATTTCACAATATTGAAACTCTTCTATGCAATTTAGCTGGTTTGCATCATTTAGGAGAGGAAACCATATGTCATGTCATCTGAAGACCAAAAACGAAATCTATCTTACTGGAAATGCCCACCTGATAGCAGCCGCCTGAATGTTTGTTATAAGAAGGATGTATAAATGCTTGCAAAAGCAGACCTTTATGCTGAAACTGATATCCTAGCGTATCTTCCAGGGAGACTATATCTATACAATCAATGAGGGGCATATTACACTTGCTTGTGGTGTAAGCTTTAGAAAGATCTGAAAGTTCAAATTCTACTTTTATTCCTATCCATTTGAGAAATGCAGTTGCAGCTTTGAAGCCACTTTCAACAATGAATGCCCCAACAAGAGCTTCCACAACATCTGCAATAGTTTTCCTCTGCAACCAGTGGTGATGTTTATTGCATTTCTTGTCGATGGCATGTGCATTATCCTCTATATTTCCACTTTCTTCTAGAAAATGAATATCCTTTTCAATATCTTTATTGCAAATCACAGAACAGGGACGACCAAATGCATAGAAATTGTGAGGATCAAACCATTCATCACGTATATAAACCTGAAAATATGGAAACAAATAGTCTGAGAATGAACATATAGAATAGAAAAGCACAAATTTTCTATTGTTCGATGAAAGGTAGTCTATACCAAATCCAACTTGTTAGGCTCGTTTGCTAGTAAATATTTCCTTCAAAGTTTTCTACACACTATTTCATAAACGATACTTATTTACTCAAGATCTATTAATTCTGCCATCAACTTGGCCCATTTTAACGGAATCCTAGCACGGTTTAGAAAAACGTAATCACCTACTGACAACCCAAAAAATGTTTTCCAGATTTAACAGCCAATGATAGGATTTAGACTGCTGCTAATATTATGAATTTGTGCAATCTACTGTTAAGGTTTTCACGGAGTAAAAGCAGTGATGTAGTGCACAGGTATCACTGCAAAAAGCTTACAATCACTGCAGTTCTGGAAGAAAGATGATAGAAATAAGAAAAATCAGCAGAAACACAGGTATGGGGAGATAGGGAGAGAGACCAAAATCACAACCAGATTAGAAGAGAGATGAATACAAATATGCTGAATCCCTATTATATATAAAATTCCAGACTATGTTTCTTGAAATATCACATATAACATACCTCATATAGCTCCTCTTAAATATATCCTTTACAATTTGTAAACAAGAATCTTGGAGAAATAACAAAGACTTTTGGGAAAATACCAAGACCTTTTCAAATTCCCAAGCAAGACTGCAGAATTCCAGCGAAGACACTTTACATAATGACATACACAACTTTCTAAAAGAAATAAATATTCCAGAAAAAACTAACTACTTAATTGCCAACTAGGACCCCCCATAGAACACAAACTAATAGAAACACAAAAAGACTTGACTGTTTACTATAGAAAAACACTTTAGCCGTTCTTTTTTTCTTCTTGTCCTCTCTATCAGGCAGTCATAGGGATTGTATTATTTTGCATAGTGAGGGAAGATTCAAAATTATTCAAGAGCAAAAGAAAAAAAATGAAAGGGAATCTTTTCTATAACTTCAAATCATTCTAGCAGTTGGGCTTGATGAAAGTACCCTTCAGTAAAAGTTTATTAGCTAATTCATATCTTTCTTAATTAAAATTTGAAAAACCTGATTTGCAGAATGTAATAATCAAACTGTCACTTTGTCATTTTCAGCATTTCTTTCTTTCCAGAACTTTGCTGGAGTAAGTCATTTGCTGACGGTAAGGGGAATAGATTTCTGGCGTGTTTGAGGCTCAAAGGAAATCTTGTAACATCGGAGTGAGATATACACTCTAGACATGGCTGAAACCAGGAATCTTGTTTTGGGAAAGTATTATACAAGAAGTAGTGGAAGACGAGGAAGAAGAATAAATTAAAGCTTCTGAAAGTGTTGTTATTGAAGAATTTAAGGAGATCAAAGAAGAATTAGATCCAGAAGTGATAGTAGAAGAAGAAAAAGTACTAGAAGAAATAAGACAACGAAAGATCATACAAATCCAGATTCACAAAACAAGAAACTTGCAGTAGAGAAATCTGCTCCTGCGTCAACAGTAGATCCAGAAGATAGCTTTCTTGCTTCGCCAGTTTTCAGCCAGAAATTCCAGCACTGGCAAAGAAAACAAAAAATGAAGAGAAGTGAAGGAGGAATAGGTGAAGCTTAGGATCTACAATGGTAAGAGAAGTGGAGAAATGCATTTCCTCACGGTGATTTCCTAGAAACACAGTCGAAAGTTGCAGATTACAGATAAAATGCTTATAGATTGAAGAAATTAGCGTTATATAAGGAACCATCTTTGATGATGGAAAACATCACTTCCGTTTGTCTACAACAAAAGAGGAAGGAAGGTGCCCATGCTTTCAAGACACAATTTCAGAGATTCTGCTTGATAAAAGATTTACTTCAGTGGGTGAATGAAAGTGATGTTTGCTTATGGATTTCCTCACTTTAGTTGGCATTCTCAATGACTCTTTCCTTTGATGAATATACCAAAATAGAGGACAGAGAAAAATCAGCTTCATAATCTGTTAAACAACAATCTGTCTGATTCCTAGTCAGAATTAAAAAGAAAAGAAAAGAAAGGTTATAGAAAGAGGATTTGCACTACTAAAGGGCACTCTTTAACAAGAAATACCCAACTGCTAGTGGATTTTTCTGCCCAAAATATAACTGCAAGTGGGCTTTGAAGGAAAGAGGAAAAAGATAGGTAGGTATTTGAAATAATAGAAAAGATAGGGGTCTTGAAATTGCTCAAAAAACTAGGTATATATTTAATATATTCCCAAAACATAAGTAGATAGTAAGCACCAAAGTAAAGATAAGAGCACAAGGTAACTTACCAGAAGAAACAATGGGAAATCCAGTATATAAGGTTCCAAAACCAAAACCCTAACCCGAGCACAATTACAAAGTTCAGATTGGGAAATAAGTCAGCGTGGAAAAAAATTGTAAAATTCAGGAAACATTAGGAAAATATTGAGAAGTTGGGAAAAAAAAAAAACTGCAATGTATGAATTTAATGTACAATTGCATTTTTTACTAGATCTACAAAAAATTGGGGAATTTGATAAATTATTTTCAAATTTAAGTTTAATTTTCATAAAGCCCATGTTTACAAATCTGTATAGAATTGGAAATATACAATAACTTTTGAATTATTTGTGAAAAATCGAGATAACAAAAAGTCAAGACTTTTTTGCAATACTTTCAACCATTTGGAGTTTTTGCAGTTTTATGATTTCGCAACCAATCCCAGGCCGATATAGTGTTGTCATCAGGTGCTAACTGGAGTAAAATTCTTTGGCAAACCCTTAGCATTAATCTTAAGCATAAGGCATTTCCTTAGGCTAGGGCATTCCCCATAAGCAACACGCTATATCGAAGCTCAGATACAGTGGAAAATGGGCAAGGGCTGCTAGGGTGTTCGCCCATAAATGATACACTGCATTGGATCCTGGATGCAATGGTTCCCGCACCATTCTAAATGTGGGCGGTTAAAGAGATTAGCTCAGGAAAATAAGATTCGTATCACCACATGAAATAAAAGAACATTGACAAGTAAGAGTATGAAGTTAGTAGATACAATGAAACATAGGAGAGTCAACATAGCTTGTGTTCTAGAAACCAAGTGGGGATGGGCTAGAACTAGATAAATTGATGGGTATAAGCTCTAGTACATAGGAAAGGACAGTAATGGAAATGGCGTAGGGATAATGGTGGATAAAGAATTAAAAGATAAAATTGTAGACGTTAGAAGAACCGTTGATAGAATTTTACTAATAAAACTCATCTTAGGAGAGAAGATCATAAATGTTATAAGTGCATATACCGCACAGCTAGAGTTAGAAGATAGAATCAAGAGATAGTTCTAGGAAGATATGAAGGGAGTAATGCGAGAAATTCTCAACACATAGGCAATATTTATAAGAGTACACTTAAATGGTCATGTAAGAAAAGAAAAGGAAGGATATGATAGGGTACATGGAGGGTATGGTATTAGACAAAGAAATGAGATTGGGGAAGCTATTATCGATTTTTTTTTTGGTGTATAACTTAGCTCTAGCAAACACATACTTTAAGAAGGGGAATGAACACTTATTATCCTTTAAAAGTGGATCATATAAAAGCCAAATAGACTTCCTTTTACATAGGAATACCGAATAATCAGGATTGCAATGTGATACCGGGTGATAGTTTAAACACAAAACATATGTTAATGGTTATGGATATTGACATTAAGAGATGGAAGAATGGAAATGAACTTCATAAGTGTCCACAAACTAAGTGGTAAAACTTAAAGGAGAGAAGACAACATCATTCAAAAATAAGTTAATGGGAGAAGGAAAGTGGAACAATGAAACAAAAGTAAACACCATATCGATTGATATTGTCGAGTCCATTAAGAAAGTGGCAAAGATGTTCTAAGAGCATCTCAAGGTAAAAGGCAAGTAGCAAAGAAAACTTGATGATGGAGTAAAAAAGTGCAAAAAGTTATTAAAGAGAAATAGGTGTATTTTACAGCATGACAGAGATTTAGAAATGCCAAAAACTTTGAGCAACATAAGAAGACTAAAAAGGTTGCTAAAAGAGTAATGAGTGAGGCTAAACTCAAGACATACGATGATCTCTATAATAGATTATGGTCAAGAGAAGGTGAGAAAGATGTGTTTAAACTTGCAAAAATAAGAGAAGAGAAGATTAAGGACTTAAACCATGTTAAAAATAGTAAAAGTGATGACCAAAGGGTACTAGTCAAAGATGATGAGATCAATCAAAGGTGGGATATTTCAAAAATTACTACCTGACAAATGTCCTTAGAATATAGAGATTGAAAGAACCGTAGGATTCGGAAACTTGAAATGAAAGAGGCATTGAAAAAAACTAAATCAGGAGAGGCCCTGAGGCCCAATGGTATAGTAATAGATGTTTGGAAGTATATGGGGAAATACTAGAGTAGTTTGGCTAACGAGATTGTAGAATAAAAAAAAAAATGCTAGATGAATGGAGGAAAAGTTCAATCATATAAATTTATAAGAAGCATACAGAGTCGACTAATTATCATGGGACTAAACTTATGAGCCATACCATGAAACTTTGGGAAAAAGTGATTGGAAAGAAGCTACGGCATGAGACAAGTGTATTGGAAAACAATATGGTTTCATGCCTGGGAGGTCTACCATGGAAGCAATTTTCCTACTTAGACACTTGATAGAGTAGTATAGGAAGAGGAAGAAGGACATCCACACGGTCTTTATTGACATAGAAAATGCTTGTGATAGGGTTCTTAGAGAGTTAATATGGTGGGTGTTGGGTGATAAAGGGATTTCATAGGGGTATATAGACATAACTAAGGACATGTATGGGGGAATGGATACAAATGTTAAGACCATTGGTGGAGAGATCGGTGATTTCCTTATCACTATAAGATTACACCAAGGATCTGCATTGAGCCTGTATCTTTTAACCTTAGTTATGAATGAGTTAATAAAACATCTGCACAAGGAGATTCCATGGTGCATGTTATTTTCTGATGACTTAATTTTGATTGATAAGATAAGGGAAGGTGTAAACACAAAGTTAAGAGTTGTGGAGATATGCTATAGAGACAATATATGGAATGTGATTTTAGCAAGGAGAGGAGTGGGAGTAATAAAGATTGATAACCAAGAAATCCCCCAAAAAGACCACTTTCGACACTTGGGATCAATAATTCATGAGAGCTGAGAGATTGAGAAAGATGTTGCTAAAGAATCCAAGTGCGCAGGAACAAAAGAAGATATGCCTCTGGAGTTCTGTGTAATCCATGGGTGCCACTCAAAGTGCAAGGAAAATTCTACAAAATAACTATAAGGCCAGCCATGCTCTATGGATCACAGTGTTGGGCAGTTAGGACCGACATGTATGTAGGATGAACATAGCTGACATAAGGGTGTTAAGATGGATGAGTGGCAAGACAAGGATACAATTAGAAAGGAAAATATTAGATGAAACTCAAGAGTAGCCCCAATAGGTAACAAGATGAGGGAGGATAGACTTAAATGGTTTGGACTTGGACATGTCTAATGGAGACTGAAAAGGGCACCAATTTAAGGAGTGAGTCGATCCAAGTTGAAAGCTTTAAAAGGGCAATGGGAAGGTCTAAAAGAACATAGATAGAAGTGGTGAAAAAGGATTTAAAGAACTTTTGGACTAAATGAGGCCATGACCATTGATAGAGGAGAATGGAGGACAAAATTCATGTACTCAACCCCTAATTGGGATAAGGTTTTGATGATGATATTCTGAGTCTTTTGTAACTACAATTTTGAGAATTAGAAAGCTTAAGAAATGGAAGAAATAACGTTAACTAAATCCCAATTTTGGTGACCCTTGCTTACCTTTTAAATATCTGCATGATTTACTTGTAACGTTAAAACACCCTTTGCTTATACTGGCCAAGAACACCCTCACTTAAAACCTTAGTTAATCCATAAATGAAGACAGAGGCTTTTAAAAGTCTAATAATAAGCCGCTAGAGTTATCATGTGACTCTAAATAAACCCTTTAGAACACAAGCTACACAGGCATCAGTCGTAGTTGGAGAAGAACTCAACTACATGTTCCATTGCTTTGTAATGCCTGAATCGTTATCATCATACTTGTATAGAGATCCTTTGGGAACACAATCATAGAAGCATCTTTTTGTATCTTCTTCAACACAGTAAATAATTCAGCTTCTTTACATAGCTTATTTTAAGGCCTGCAGATGCCCTTTATTTCAGTCTAATTCTTGAAGTTGGGGCTTCTTTGCTCTAGTTTTGACATGTGTTTCCATATCTTCTGATATGCTCTTGGAGAAAGTTCTCCATAAGCTTGATTCTAAACTAAAGATGAGTCTCTAATGTTAGAAACCCACTCCTTTTAAGTATATTTATGAGGAATATTCTAATTTCAAATAAGTTCCTTCTAGAGTTAACAAAGCGGAAAATTGATCCTTTATAGATGTAATTGCTCAAGTAGGAAATCTGTTCCTAATTACCAAAGAAAATGGTCAGTAGCACACATCCTCTTAATTTTTGCAGGCGTTGAGTGTCCAGAATTACAATCCTTCATAACTTTAGTCGAGTAATTTACTTACCTCAGTCCAAACCAAAATGTTAAAAAGGAATAGGAATCATCTCCTAACCGTGTCTGATCAATTTTTAGTTCATTGATATGCATACAGACTAAAAAGTTAAGACCAAGGAAAGGGTTTTGATACCATGTCAAGAAAGTTGAAAGGTTGATCATACTAATGCAATTGTTGTAAGTCCATGCAGCTTCAGCACTTGCACCTATTATTCTCTTACACTTTGTAAGTCAAGGTGTAATTGTTTAAATATGCAAAGCTGCCTTTTGGAGGACAGCATTTAAGGCTGCAAATGACCTT
Source organism: Warburgia ugandensis (assembly GCA_035236585.1). NCBI lineage: Eukaryota > Viridiplantae > Streptophyta > Magnoliopsida > Canellales > Canellaceae > Warburgia > Warburgia ugandensis. The sequence continues at coordinate 10,840,455 of CP141127.1, read as the reverse complement.
GTAATTTTCAACGAATTCAATTGGCTTGAGTTTTCAGGCATGCATCAGTAACTCCTATTCTGAACTTCTCTTTGAAAGTACCTAGTCACATCTAATCATTCCTTCAAAAGGACTTCAACTAATTTGTAACTGGTTTAGAAGTACAAAATGACTGTTCATAAGGGTCATAAAATGTGAAGCAGCTAGTATGTTCACGAATGGTACTGTTTCAAGTGTCAATTAATTCAATGATTACTCTATTGTAGTTGATATACTCATGTATTAGTGTCTGCACTTCGTAACCATATTGTTCGGGTGAGTCTGAAATATGTGAGAGTAGGCTCATTGTTAGTTAAACAATTTACAAATCACAATGAGCTATAAGAAATTGCATTATGTTTGAGACCATTCAAGATAGAGTAATTCGGCAAATATGGGATGAAAAGGGCAAAATAATGCTTTAAAGAAGATTGGTACTATCAAAAGGTTTAGTTCATGACAGAGGGCAATACAGGCCAAATAATTCTCCATTAGAATTAACTGACTTACTTTGCATCCCTTATTTGACTAAATTAACTTGAATAGTTGTCAATTATTGCAAGAAAATATCCCCTGAAGTGAATAACACACATCATAGAATTGAGGAAAGAATGCCTTGGACAATCTGGTGAAAGGGCTCATTTAGTCCACTATTCCACTATAAATCAAGACCATATACCCTAATAGAATTAAAGGATTGAGAAATGAGGTCCAGATGGAGCATTTTGCTCTCTTACAGACAAGAGATGATAAGGTTCAGGAAAGGTCCACAGAGAAAACTTCGACCTGTTACAAGTGAGATTTACATTAATCCACTGTTACAAGTGAGATTTACGTTAACAATGCCTCAGCTTTAGTTTACATTGAAGCCTCTGGATATGGTAGATTGCTGACACTTCTTGCAAAATGATGCAGGATTTTTCTAATACCTTCCTTCCATGTTACAAGGAGTTCCAGCACTATACATCTGAAATAAGCTTAAAAGAACTACAGATGAGGTTTTTTGTGCATCACTTAACAGATGGTAGTAAAATAGGATAAAATGCACCCAAAGTTCAAAATGCACAAAAATTCTTTATCATAATCAATATAATAACTTCATAATAGCATTAGAAGTACAATTTACCTGTAAGTTTTTTCTTACAGCCAGCTCATATAAATGTGAATTATTTACAGTAGCAGAACGTTTCCGAGTCATTTGGCCTTCATCTAAGGCTTCACATGAAAGAAAAATGTGCCTGCTAACCACATACTTAAGGAAAACATCACCAAGTATTTCAAGTCTTTCAAGAGAAAAACGTTCCAAGCACTTCTCTGTAGTGAGTGCTTCTAGAACCTGCAATCAAATTTTTGTACCATAAGAGTGAACCTTACTAATTAAAATTATGGAGATCAATAACTAGTCTTGTTTCTAATTCGTTCCAACAAACAAGTCATTACAAATTGATATATATTGAAAGACCCAAACCACAACAACAATCACAGTAGATCAAATCCTCATGATCAACATTGAACCCCATGCATTAGTGAAATCAGACCATTGACGTGACCCACATGCTCATATTTTCATTCACAAAGGACATTTATCCAGAAGTGAAGGCCTTCAAGAGCAATGCTATAGATCCTCTTGGTGGAACCTTAGATAACCTTATCTTAGTTCAAGAAGCGATGCATTTGTCTTCTGTGGCCAGATTAAGGGACATGATCACATCAAGATGGCATATATGGGGCATAATGCTGATAATAAGAAAAAGAATCCCAGCAATAGTTTTCAGCCATTTCTCTATGTACAATAAGAAAAAGAAATCCTAGCAATAACTGTCTTCAACTATTTCTCTATGTAAAATATCAACTTATAAGGCCTTACACGAGCAGCAGTGATGTCAGAACCCTCAGGGAATGAAGCTGATAGCATATCCTTCAACTCAATTGCCACAAGTAAATTTTCCAGCCTACGCATTATGGAAGGTAACAGTGATAGTGTACTCCCGATATCTTTAGAAAAACCTATTATCTTCAGTGAACAAAGCTCTGGAGGTAATTCCACAAAATGCTCTTTCCATTCACGGGACTCTGCTTTTGTCAATGAAATGGTTGACGATTGAATTCATCAGAAACAACTCTGTGAAAAATTAAATCAGCAGTTCTTCAGAAGCAAAAGAGAAGCTCAAGATAAATGATTGTCAATTCAACTAAGTGGGTGATATCTGAAACTGCAAGTAGATGCATTTCAGCTCCCAACCAAAAACAAAGTTGTTTGTAAGTCTCATGAATCAACTTAAGTGCATATGAATTTTGTGTGCTGAGTTGTGGCTTGGAGCATTTAAAATGATCTCATAGGATTGTATTAACATTAGGAAAAGAAAGACCAATGGGACCACAAGTCATATACGTGTGTGGTCCCACTTGTCTTTATTTTCTTTATATCACACACACACACACACACACACACACACACACACACACACACACACACACACACACAGAGGGAGAGTCCTAGTAAGAGTTGATGCTCATGGGTGGTGCAAAGAAGTTGACGCCCTAGTTTTTTTTGTAGACGGTGCCTTCTCTTAAAAGATCTAAGCCATGAAATCGATGAATTTGGATGATCCTAAACACTTGTTTTGCATCCCTAAAAAAAAAAAAAAAACTAGCGGCTCTAATTTCCAACTTTTATAATGTAGGCTATAGACATCCAATGGTCTTGAAATTTGATAAATAGCCCTATCTAAGGCATTCCAAACAAGATGAATGGTTCAGATCTTTCAAATAAAGTCACCACCCACAAAAAAAAGTGGGGCATCAACTTCTTTGCACGCTGACTCTTACTGACACACACACACACACACAGATTGATGGGACCCATATAGAGCTGACCAGAGATGAGAGTAAAATGACCAGTGAACTACATGGTATATCAGAGATCTATTGACACACATGGAGTGAGAAAAGAAATGGAGACTACGAGGATCCAGAAGGTGAGGGAAATGGACCCACTTGCTGTGTAGGGACAAAAGTACAACCACCCCAAAAATGCCTAGTTAAAAGTGTTTTGGTGTATTTGAGGGTGAAATTGACATTTAAAAAAAATTGAAACCTCAACAAATGGTTCGTAACTTTAGGGATCTATGAGTAATTATTTATAAGAATTACGTCTTCTTAGACAATATAAAATAATTAAGGACTAAACAATACTGTCCAAATTAAAGGATGTTTTGGCAAAAATCCCAAAGTTAAATTAAAGAGTTGAAGGTTTTTGATTGTAGACAGCAGATATAAGGCTAAAAGCATGGTCACATGTTAGCACCAGTCCAAATACGTTGTTTGGTCTGAAATTACAAGAGAGGAATCATTTACATTATAGATCTTAGTGAATTTAGTTTCATTTTTGCAGTTGTCCAAATAGGTTATGGAAGCCCTTTGAAAAGAGTAAAAATTTTGTTCCTATTTTCTTAACTGAGAGTGGGGATGGGCTTCGAAAGCTTTTATATGGCTTTACTCAACTATGCTTAGATAAAACAAAGGAAAGGAATGATAAGGCAAGCTTTCATACAACAATGCTTTATGTATTGGAGAGACCCTTCAGTTTTAGAACAGAGTTTGAGAAATCACCAAGTGGGATCAATGGTTCATACTCTGACCTTGAATCAAACAAGTCAAAGGAGTTTCTCATGGACTCCGTATGGAAAAAAGCTCAGCCGGCTGGTACAAGTTAATTATTGACCACAATATTTTGTAAATAGTACTTTGAATTATTTTATATAGCTGCATCGGATCTTCTTTTCAGACCTATGATTAAATGTATCATTTCATTTTGGTTATCACTTTGCCTCAATTTATTCATTTTCTAATTGACAGCCAGAAGTCAATACTTTTCATGATTTTGTTGGTTTTATATTGTTCAAAACTAGCCATTCAAAAGAAAAAATAATAATACTTGTTCAAGGTGTACAATTGTGCCGGAGTCATTTGAAGATACCATCATCATGTTCATAAACAGCAATACAGACCACGAAAAATCACTTTTCATAGATGTAAATGACTTCAAATTCGAAATTTAAAAGGCAAATGTTTACACCATAAAAACTTGAAGTGATGCTGACTAACATACATTTGAAGTTTCTTCATGTTTCGAAAAATGAACTCAGCAGAAGCTAGTATAAAGGACGATCATGTACTTCTATAGAAGAAGTGCCTTTAGCAAGTGAAATACACTCCCAAACTCAGATGCAGAAAGAGGATGTGACCTATGTAGTTAGAGGCACGCCTAGGCGCAAGTCGATAGGTATGAGCCTAAGAGAGTGCAAGGCGTAGAGGAAAAGAGGCGCGGTCGCCTAGGCACGTGCCTGGGTGCGCCTGGAGGCTCCTTTTAGGCGCACCCCCAACTCTAGGCATAGACTACTTACCTGATAACTCATAAACCTCAAAAAAAATTTCATTTTCATCTTTCAACCCTAATTTCAATCTTCCAACCTACTGAGACAGTCAAAACGACCATTCCTCTTCTATCTTTCACAAATCTAAGCAAAAAAAGGTATGGATTTATGAATCTTAGCATTTGTTTACAGTTTCTGTAAAAAAAGTAATAAACAGTACCCTTTTTTTAATTTTTAATTTTTGTTAACTATTTTCCATAGATCTTGATGGGTTCTAATTCTATACGTATAAGAAAATCATTTCATTAAAGTTTTATACTTCTCTACTCTAGAATTGAGTTTGTTTTTAGGTTTTTTACTGTTTTTCTGAAAAAGCCAGTTACGAAAATATAAAAAAGTCTTCGTTTTTTGGTATTTCTTCATTGAAATGTATTTCTATCCACATATATAACTTTCCCATGCTTGTGTCTTCATGTGTGATAATTTTTTCGTCTTTCTTTAGTATTTTACTGTTTTTTTTTTTTTCCTAAAATAAAAGTTACGAAAATTAGAAAAAAATTGCTTTTTTATATTTATTAGTTAACACCTATTTTATCCACATATATAGCTTACCCATGCTTGTGTTTTCATGTATAATGTCTTTTTCATGCTCTTTTTGTATTTTAGTGTTTTTTTTTTCTTTTCCAAAAATAAAAGTTACGAAAATTAGAAAATTTTTGTTTTTTTATATATTTATTAGTTAACACCTATTCTTATCCACATATATAGCTTTCCCATGCTTGTGTCTTCATGTATTTTTTTGTATTTTAGTGTTATTTTATTCAATTTTTCTGAAAACAACAGTTACAAAAATTGGCAAAAAATTGTTTTTTTTTAAATATGTATTAGTTAAAATGTATTCCTATTTACATATACAGCTTTCCCATGCTTGTGTCTTCATGTGCGATGTATTTTTCATGCTTTTATTGTATTTTAGTGTTATTTTTTTCAAAATTTCCAAAAATAACAGTTAAAGAAATTGGAAAAAAATTGTTTTTTTTTTTCTTAATATTTATCAGTTAAAACGTATTCCTATTTACATATACAGCTTTCCCATGCTTGTGTCTTCATGTGCGATGTATTTTTCATGCTTTTATTGTATTTTTTTTTTTCAAATTTCCCGAAAATAACAGTTATAGAAATTGGATTTTTTTTTTTAATATTTATTAGTTAAAACGTATTCCTATTTACATATATAGCTTTCCCATGCTTGTGTCTTCATGTGTGATGTATTTTTCATGCTGTTTTCTATTTTGGAGTTTTTTTTTTCTTTCAAATTTTACTAAAATAACAGTACTCACTCTTTTATGCTTTTTACATTTTAGGCCTAAAATTTAAAGATGTCGTCATCAAGGGGTTCAACTTCAGATACTTTAGCTATTTCTAGATCTGCAGACGCAGGGTGGGAGTATGGAGAGTTAAGAATTTCAAGTGATAAGAATACAGTTTGGTGCAAATTGTGTGGAAACAAATACAGTGGTGGAATTTATAGGCTAAAACAACATTTAGCTGGAAGGCATAAGAATGCTAAAAAATGTAGCAAGGTGACTCCTAATATATCAAAAAGAATAAGTGATTATATGAATGAGTAAAAAAAGAAGAAGGATGAAAGGGAGAGAATTATTATGGAGCAAACACGACCAGAAAATGTGTTTGAGATTCATGATGATCTTGAAGCTGTTGAGGGAGATGTTGACATTGATAGTAGGAGACAGGTTGGTGGTAGTAGTGGCCTAGGCTCTAGTAGATTTGGTATAGGGACCAGCAAGAAGTCTAGGAGTGGAATAAAGGTACATCTTGATATTCACTTTGCCCCTGATTCTGAGAAGGCTCTTTTGCATCAAACAACAATAAATAATGCATATAAGGAGCTTAGAACCAAAGCATGTGATGACATTACCTTCAATGCCACTCAGTGTCAATCATTTAAGACCATATTTGAGGCGGCTGCACAACATGAACCAGGTAAATGGTTTTCTTTTGTTTTCCTTTATAGACGAGTACTTTTTATGCATATTTTTAAGTTAAAGAGTATTTAACTTGTGTTTTGTTTCTATCTTAAGGTTTGAAGGCACCCTCTTACCATGAGTTGAGGGTACCTCTTCTTAAAAAACAAGTTGCAAGGATGAATGAATTTGTACAAGAATGCAGAAAAGATTGGGCACGATATTGGTGCTCCATAATGTCAGATTGGTGGACCAATGGCATGGGTTGCACCTTAATCAATTTTTTGGTAAACTGTCCAACTGGGGACAGTTTTTCTAAAATCAATTGATGGATCTGAGCATGCAAAGAGCTCAGATTTGATTGTTAAAATGTTTGATGATATCATAGATGACGTTGGAGAGGAAAACATTGTCTAGGTAATCCCTCCTCTTAATCTTAGTTAAGTTTTTTATTAAGAAATTTAATATTTAAATTTTTTAATATTTACTCATAAATTTCATTGCCTATTATAGATCATCACGGACAATATGTCAAATTATGTAGCTACAAGAAGATGCTTACAAATAAGAAGGAAGTATTTATTTTGGTCACCCCATGCAGCTCATTGTGTTGACTTGATGTTGGAGGACATTGACAAATTGCCAAAAGTGGAGCATGTTATGAAACAAGCAAAGGCAATGACTGTTTTCATATACAATCACACTCATGTCTTTTATTTGATGAGAATGATGACTAAGCAAAGAGAATTGGCCAGGATTGCGGTCACTCGTTTCACCATAAGCTTCTTGAGTTTAGAGAGTATCTACAATGTCAGGGCGGAATTGAGGGAGATGTTCCACTGTTAAGCATGGAGCATAGCAAATGGAGCAATACCCTGGTTGGACAAATAGTGCAAACTATTGTTAGCCGCAACTCCTTTTGGAATAATATTCTATTTTGCTTGAAGATAATGGCACCACTTGCGGAGGTGTTGAGGCTTGTGGATACTGAAGAGAAGCCTGCATATCAAGAAGATGCAAGCAAGGTGATTGACAAGCTAGGCCCATATAAACATGTGGCAGGCCTGTTTGCGAATGACTTGGCTAAATTGAAAAGGAAGATAATGGCTCTTTGTAAGTCTTACAATTTCAAATCTTATTTGTCCTAAATTTCTTTAATTTATGTTTTTAATTCATTGTTATTTAACTCTTGTAGGTGAGTAGTGGGTTACTTTTGAGGCTGAATGCCCAATTCTCCATTGCTATCAAAGTCCTCTCCCAGACCTGTAGTGTTTCTTGTGAGCAGAACTGGAGTGCTTTTGAGAATGTACGTATTACTAACTTCACTAATTTATAGATCATTCAACAATATAATTTACAATCAACCTTATAAAATTTGATATTTTATTGCAGCTTCACATAGAAAAGACAGATTGCACACAAAAGCATTGAACGGTCTGGTATACATTCAATATAATCAACGTCTCCGCCATCGACATGAAGATCATTTGAGATCTCAAGCATATACAGATCCCATTGTATTGAGAGAGGTTGATGAGAGTGACGAGTGGATCATTGAAGCAAATGCTGAGGATGATCTCGTCCATCCAGATAATAGCCTCACATGGGGTGACGTTGAGCATGCTATGGGATTTAGTTCACGTGTTGCTCCTCCCACTAGGCAATACCAGAGGCAAAGGAGGTAGAGGAACATGTCTCAAGTACTTGCAGAACTAGAGGAGGAAACTGGTTCTGAGGAGGACACTGAGGAGTTGCAAGGTCAAGGTAGTGGTCTTGCTGGATATGTCGAGGAGGATTATGATAGCTCTGATGATAATTTGAATCATGAGCTTGAAGATCCCTCTAGAGATGATTGAAGTGAGTAGTCTTGATTCTTAAACTCTTAAAAGTTATTTTACTTGATTGATTATGCTTATATATTATTTTCTTCATAAAAAATTACATGTTTAGATAGTATTTCATAATAGAATTATGTTTCTATGTTTTAATACTTTTTAAGAATTTATTAATGAATTTTACCATTTTTAGCTAATTTTTAATTATTAAAAACATAATTTTGCTCCACATGATTCAGGTGCGCGCCTAGGCGCCCCAGGCTCCAGGCGCACCCCTTTGCGCTTTGGTGCGCTTTGCGCCTCTAACTACATAGGATGTGACCATCATCCTCTCCATTATAATCGCTCGGTTTAGCTCCCACAGAAGATGTTAAAGAAAAGCTGTTTGGAGATATAAAAGGATTAGCCAACAAAAGTTCAATTACACATCACAATGTGATGGACCTACAGAAGTGGACCTTCAAGTTCCCAACACCACATTTTATAGAGACACAATATTAGCAGCTTTGAACATAAAGAGTCCTAGAATGGATGAATTAGGCTTTGCAGATCACACTACTTCTGACTATTTTGGTAGAACTAAAGCTATGGGCAGAGCAACAATCTGCACTTGCAGTCCTCTTGCGATAGACCCTACTTATGCAAGTTCACAAGGACTGAGTAAGATATTTAACTCAAGAAAAGTGTAGTACACACTGTAAATATGCTGATGACCATCAGCAGTCTTTTCTTTTCCACCGCTAAGCTGCTTCCCCTTCTTCTATTTCACTTCCTCCGGGTTAAGAACAAGGCAAGATCTTATTCTTTCATTCATCAAGTGTAATTTCATGGGTGGTGATGGCAGTGGTGCTGTTGTGTTGTGTGTTGCTTTGATGGTTTGTGGGGTCAGCATCCAATTTGCTAATCCAGCATACTCTCGGTAGTCACATAGATATAGTGGCACACATGGAAGAGCTTGTTAAGGAAGAATGTTCAGTTATGTGCCATCAGTGTTTCCTATGTCTCCTGGCTGTGGGAATTGAACTCAACACAAGCAGAAAAACATACATAAAATCCCTTAGAGATAATCTAGGGTCCCTAATGGATAATGGACCATGTTCCTCATCAGTAGCATGAAATTAATCACTCAAACACTAGATGTATGGTATTTACAAATTTTAAAACCAGGTATGAATAAATTGAGTATGTTATTATATCTCTAGAAATGAGTAAATTAAGTATGATATTCTCTTTCCTTTCCAGGCTCCCAAAACACAAAATCTCAACAGAATGTTGCTCCTTATTACAGACAGATGAACTTCAATTTGGATTTATCCTTTCTAGATTCTACTTCTTACAATCATGATCATAACTAGCATTGTTTATGTCAACAGAAGTGACCTAAGATAAGGAAATAGAATATCCAAAAGAGAAAAACTAAGTTATGAAAAAAAGAGAAATAAGTGTTTGAGAAATGCACAAACTACAGCATAGAAATACCTGTATTCTCTTGCAATCGATTGTGCAATAGGTTGTGCAAATTAAAAAGTTGTTTTGCCATTAGAAGAGGTTGTTCTGGGTATGAAAGATGAATACCGAACCTGGTTTTCGAATTAATAACAAGATCATCAACAAGATAACATGAAAACAACAATAATGGAGACAGACAAATTGCATACAAGACTTACAGAGATATTCATTGACAAGACAATATAGAAGCACATAACTTCCATCAAATGGTAATAATTTATATGAAAAACTGCAGCTGAAAATGGTTGTCTATCTTTCTAGTCATGGTCATGCCTTGTTAGGAGTAAATTCTCAGCCCACCCATTATTCCTGGAGTAAATTCATCATCTGGTACTGCAGAATTGGAGTAAAATCCATAAAGATTTTCACCTTCGAGTGTTAAGTCGATGTTAATAATCTTGCTGTTGATACATCTCATTAGAAGACATTCAGAATTTTACAGATGGGCAGCATCCTTTAGAAATATTTGTAAGAGAGTTCAGTCATACAAGATTTTTATGAAGAATTGCCTATTGTCAATTTCCCACTCATGCAGCTGACTAAATTGATCGTCACTAATAATTTGAGTCTTACATGGAAAACCTGAATCTGCCGATACTAATATACTGTGATTACAATTACCAAAGCTACTGCAAATGTCAAACAACAGATCTCCTTGCTGCTGCATACTCATAGGGATCTATGGATGGAAATGAATTAAAAGACCCAGTTACACTAACAGCACATGCACAAAATGAAGAAGTAGCATACTGTGGAAACTGAGGCAAGCTTTATTTACAAGTGTTCAAACCACTAACAATTGATCATCACAAATGAAACAAACAGGGAGGTACGCAGCACAAACAAAATAACCTGAAGTCCCATGAACAAGCAAAGGTCATTGATCTACTAATCATATGGAAATGCATCAACTGCTGAGTTGTTTTGTATAATCATAAAAGAGTTCTTCGGGTCAAGAACATACTTTTCCTTATAGTGCTCTGCATAGCTTGTAACTTTTCCTGTTTGAGATGGGCTGTTTGCATCTGTTCCATGAAGAATCTTCACAACAAAGTAAAAGACACTGCTGTGAGGAGTGACTACCAAGCTGTTTGGGATGTCAGTTATACTGACAGGGCCATCCACAAATTCCAAGGATTCGCCCACAAACTGAAGACCATTGTTGGTAGTATCTGTTCTAGGTCTGAAAACCGGTGAAGATAAACAAGCCTTCACAGTCTCCCAATCAACAGTCATTTTATCATCATACTCATGTTCCTTGATCGGAAGCAACAGATAGAAGGTTGACGAGCTTAGTTGAGATGAAACTTTCTTACCCAGTGGAACAAAATCAGGAAAGAACTCTGATCTATCAAGGATGACCTTCAGAAACATTTCTTGAAACCTTTCTGCATGTGCTATCTGCAAGGTTATCAACTTATGTTAGGCAATTAGTAAAATCAAATAAGACAAGGACGTGATTAAAAAATACTATTCTTACATCATCCAAATCAAATTCAATCATCCCTGAAGGAACAAGTTGTGTCTTAACAATTCTACCATGAGCTAGATGGAGATCAATTTCCAAGCTTTCAGCTTCCTTAGGTAGAGAGGCCTTCACAAAAAGTCCAAATCTCCGATATAGCCTATCCTCTGGGAGAGGAGTAAGTTGTATAAGATAAAAGTTCAGACAGATAGGACTGTCACTATTAGTCCATGGTACTCTTAGTGCAGCAGGGATTAGAATCTCATGAAGTTCACCTCGTAAACTCTCCTCTGCCATAAAAGGCACTCTTATTATAAATGTTGTAGGAAGCAAGATGAACAAGCAAAGGTGATACAGCAACCGTCAGCAAAAGTGTACCTTCACATGGACCAGACAAAGAAGCATGTTGAACAAATAGTTCATTTTTCTCCTCATTTGCACCTGGTAAAAGATAATCTGACAGAGCACCCAGTGTGTGCAACTTAATGCATGCTTCAAGACATGCAGTTCTCCGAGCTTCATCCCTTGAAGGACAAGGTGGACCATCCACTTGGCGACATGGAGAGTTAGAAGGGAGAATTACACGGCAGACTTTCCCGCCTGAATCATCGAAATAGAAGAATTCGGGCTTAGGGGAGAAATACCTGCATTTAAAGATAATCGATCTTCAACAAGAAGAAGAATTCAAAGAGAGGAAACAAACTGTAACAAAGAACTCATAGTATGTCAAGGTGGTATGAAGTTGAAGTCATGAACCATAGGCAACAATTGGTGTGGGATCATACTCATCCTTGGGAAGTTTTGAACAGTAATGGTGAAGTAATTGGACACAAGATCCAGTACTGATGGAGGCACCAGTGTGATCAACTTTATACCTCTGCTCCTCCAAATCATCAAATGACTCCCTGGATGTTCTACATGTAATTTCCTTGTTCATACAATCTTCATCAGAAATAAAATTTTCGATCAACTTGAGCTCTCGCTGGTTACCTCTGTAAAGTTGAGAAGGTTGACAAAATGAAGTTATTTTGAAAGTAGATAAAGTATCCAATGCAGATACATAATATCAACAAATATGTTTTACACACCCAAAAAGAAAAAGAAGGAGAAGAAGAAAGAAGCACAGACAAATAAATCACCTCTCAACCAAAAATATATATTCTGACTGTTGCATACGTGCTCGCCCTCTAGACTGTATAAAGCTGTTAACTGTCTCTGGAAGATCAAACCGTACTACAAGGCAACAAGTCTGAATATCAAGTCCTTCTTCAGCAACATTAGTTGCAACCAATAGATTTATCTGCCATATCCAACAGTGAAAAATGGATTCCCAGTAGAAACCCAACAGAAAGCCGGCACTATTAGAAGATACCAAGCAGTAAGGATAAACAAACATCTATCTTTATAATATATATAAGTTGAATTTCAAACAGCAGCAGAAAGGTTGCACAATTCCATCTCCATACCAAATTGGTTAGGATAACCAACACAACTACCTTTATAAAGTCAACCACCAATACTGACAGCTTTTATCCAAACTAGGAGAATTAGACGTGGCAAATTTATTGGTATCCTCAAAGAACTAGTCTTTCCTTCCCCACTGGGTTGGGATCTAGGCTTTATATTTGTTGCAGTTGACTTTCTACTAGAGACAGATCAAAGAATACAGTGTTTTTTTTTTAATCATATGCTGTGACAAAGAAATTAAAGTCCAAGCACAAATTAAGAGCTGAAGGTACGTATGTACCACAAGTCCAAATACCAAATAACATATGCTCCTTTTCAGGACTTTTTTACTATAAGAAGGCTGATGAGCACATTGAACTATCCATGTGGCTGAGAGCCCTCACAGCCTAGGCACAAAACGCAATTCTCAGGGGCACGCTCTACCACTGAGCTAATAGCCCTGTGGGCCTCCCGTGGGGGGCCTGCCATGCCAAAAGCGAGTGAAACAATTTCCCTTTTCCAGTGAGTTAGCGGTAGCTTTAATTCATAACAGTTTAATTCAAATATACGTCCAATCAGAGCCTAGGAAGAGCTTGGACTAACATATATTAAGCATTAAATATAGTTTGACCAATTAACAGATGCTAACAGCACTACAGAATCAGAGCAGTATGGACAAACTAAAAAACCACAGACATTTAAGTGTAAGCTTCCCAAGTAAAAGCAGTTAGAATCGGATGCCAATCTGATGAAACTTATAGAAGGCACTTTAGCAGCAACAACATGCGAAGAGAATACATATCTCACAACTGAATAAAACAGATGCCTTGTTTTCAGATTCCAGCACGGATAAGAGGAAGACAATTATGAACTATGTGTTCTGTAACTTGTACGATGGTCTCTGCTTATAGACTGAATATTCTTCTTTTCTATTTCAAAAATGGCGGTACATGAAAAACAACAGAGAGAAATGAGCCACTGATATACTACAACTATCTCCAATTAATAATCATTCTCAGACTGTAAGTAAAGCTCCATGAAATTAGTGACACTATGCTTTGTGTGCTGCTCCACTCTAGGAAACTGAAGCATTCTGGAACCAAGGAATTTCATGCAGCAGCTTAACTAACCAACACTATGCATTTGGGTATTTTTGGGGAGGTCTTCCAGATTCAGATTCTCATTGGAAGATCCCAGAAACATTTGCTGTGGTCCTGAGGTTATATTAGCTTTTAGCACATGCTTGGACCGCAATAATACAGTCATAAGAGATGTTTCTTTGACCATAAATGTTACTTGACTTCACTACTGGCATCAAACCACCCAATAACACTAGCAATGTCCAGCAGCTGTTTGCAAGGCATTAAATTTGCTATAACAAACATAAGCAAATCAGCCTAAGAGAAGACAATTAGGGTCAGGTTGATAAGGATTATAATCTGGCCTATTGGATTATACTGGATCCTTCCTTACTAAATCAGTATGGAATAAATCTGTCACATCGCAATAAACCAGATTACATGACTGTTGCCAGTCAGGCCCTAACGGACCATTAGCATTTTAAGTAGAGTACAATGACATGTGGATGGAGGCTATGAAGAAATGGGTACCCTATATAAGACATACAAGTGAGAAAATGGCATCTGGATTGACAGATAGAAACGGAAGAGGCCGCAAATGGGTCTTCAAGTTACAGAGAAAGCAAACAACTCCATAGACAAAGATGAGGCATGATAAGCAGCCAACGGGGTTTAACTAGAGACATGTTCTTCACAACTATGAAGAATCTTTTAGCTTTACAGGCAAAGTTACTAAGGCAATATTTATCCTAATCTTAGCTATAGTACATACTGATGGACTCTAGGACAGCTTACTGAGGAAAATGCTTTCTGCTGTGGTTACTTGATGGAAGTGGTGTGATGGAAGCAGTTTTAAGGATTGTGATGAATGAAATGATTCAGTTTGCATATAGGCTTAAGACGACCAGCTATGACTTTAAATCAGCACCTATAGAGTGATTTTATGAGCCACACCTTGCACCCGGATGAAGTTGATTGGAAGATTCTTTGTTCTTTAACCATATTTGTCAGGGATTAGTACTGTAGTTTATGTATATAATATCATAATTTTTGCATTAACAATTGGAAACTCAAAGATTTAGTGAAAGGCCAATATGAAGGATTTTAGGGAACTCCACTATTCCTTTGTTAGTAGAAGGGTCTAAGGGAGCAAGGCCCCTCTCACCAGGAATATATTCAATACATTTACTGAAATACGTTTAGCATGATGTACTCTAAACAAGTCAATGCTGCAGTTTGAAGTAAAAAGTCAGTAGCAAGGAGATTATGCTCACTTTTATAAGTACATTATAAGTACAAGGCTAGAGGTCTTTAATGTTGACATTTATGAGGCACAAGACAATTTATGCATCATGTGATATAAATCAAAGGACACATGATCTTGGTTAGTTTTTCTAAGCGAATGTTTTCAATTTGTGAGTATATGTGGATATTCAAATGAAAATGCAACAAGACATGTAAGATACTTGCTGGTCTAGTACTGAAGTTTTGTATTGTTGAATTTTTGTTGCATCTAAATAGTGAGAAAGAGGACCATTGCCAAGTGAAGCAGTGAGGCTTGGCTTCCGTCGGATATATTTGGAAACTCTCTCAAAATTAGTTCCTAGTTTCTAAGGATTAGTTTTGATCTTATCTTAGTTTGTTTCCATAAATAATGGAGATTAGGATCAGATTTGAATATGAAAATCTCCTTTTCCTTTTATTCCTAGTTTGACCCTTATGTTAAGGGATTTCTTTTACCCTAATCCATGGGATTCAATGGCTGGTCCGTTACCATGCTTCCGTATATATATTAGGGTAATTTTTTCTCTAATGAGAGATAGAAGAATACAATCATTTTCTTCTAAACTTTCATGGTATCAGAGCTTAGGCTCTTGATCTGCTTTTAAATGGCTAAAATAGCCATGACTGGGGCTAGAAGAAACCTGTGATTCATCAGAAACAACAGCTGGAAGTTTCTCGTTAGGGACAGCCATGTCAAACAGTGGTACAGACCACTTTTCCCCAAATACTTCATTCCAGTTAACTTCTCACAAGTCAAATGGGAAAAACTACCTGGAATGGGCTCAATCCGTGAACTTGGCGATTGATGGCAAGGGAAAACTTGGGCATTTGACAAGAGAAGTGAAGCAACCAGAGGCTGGAGATCCGAATATGAGTGCATGGAGGTCAACTCAATGGAGCAAACCATAGGTAAACCCTATCTTTTTCTCCCCACTGCAAAAGATGTGTGGGAGGCTGTAAGGGATACATATTCTAACTTAGAAAACTCATATCAGATCTTTGATCTAAAAACAAAACTGTGGCAGTAAAAACAAGGAGAGGGAAGTCATAGTATACTATAATGAGATGGTTTCATTATAGCAAGAATTGAACCAGTGCTATAATGATGAATGGGACTGCCCTACTGATAGTGCAAAAATTATAAAGGAGGAGGAGAATGATCGTGTGTATCCATTCTTGGCTGGCCTCAATCGTGATCTGGATGAAGTTAGGGGTCGGATCCTTGGAAAGAAACCTCTGCCATCCCTCCAAAAAACCTTTTCTGATATTGGAAGAGAGGAACTCAAGAGGAAGGTTATGTTAACCAACCACGAACACAAATCTGTGGTGGAAAATGATAATTCTACCCTTATTTTTAGAAGTGCTGATCCCGATGGTGAAAGAAGGAAGAAACCCTAGTGTGAACACTACAAGAAGTCATGGCACACAAAGGAAACTTGCTGGAAACTCCATGGAAAGCCTCCAAATTGGAAGAAGAAACCTAGAAACGACAACCGGGCATTCCAAACCTCACATGAAGAGAACCGGGGCTAGAAAGTCAATTCAGAAACATGAAGAGAAGCTTATGTTAAGGGATTTCCTTTAGCCTAATCCATGGGATTCAATGGCAGGTCTGTTGCCATGCTTCCGTATATATATTAGGGTAATTTTTTCTCTAATGAGAGATAGAATAATGCAATCATTTTCTTCTAAACTTTCATGGTATTAGAGCTTAGGCTCTTGATCTGCTTTTAAATGGCTAAAATAGCCATGACTGGGGTTAGAAGAAACCTGTGATTCATCAGAAACAACAGCTGGAAGTTTCTCGTTAGGGACAGCCATGTCAAACAGTGGTACAGACCACTTTTCCCCAAATACTTCATTCCAGTTAACTTCTCACAAGTCAAATGGGAAAAACTACCTGGAATGGGCTCAATCCGTGAACTTGGCGATTGATGGCAAGGGAAAACTTGGGCATTTGACAAGAGAAGTGAAGCAACCAAAGGCTGGAAATCCGAATATGAGTGCATGGAGGTCAACTCAATGGAGCAAACCATAGGTAAACCCTATCTTTTTCTCCCCACTGCAAAAGATGTGTGGGAGGCTGTAAGGGATACATATTCTAACTTAGAAAACTCATATCAGATCTTTGATCTAAAAACAAAACTGTGGCAGTAAAAACAAGGAGAGGGAAGTCATAGTATACTATAATGAGATGGTTTCATTATAGCAAGAATTGAACCAGTGCTATAATGATGAATGGGACTGCCCTACTGATAGTGCAAAAATTATAAAGGAGGAGGAGAATGATCGTGTGTATCCATTCTTGGCTGGCCTCAATCGTGATCTGGATGAAGTTAGGGGTCGGATCCTTGGAAAGAAACCTCTGCCATCCCTCCAAAAAACCTTTTCTGATATTGGAAGAGAGGAACTCAAGAGGAAGGTTATGTTAACCAACCACGAACACAAATCTGTGGTGGAAAATGATAATTCTACCCTTATTTTTAGAAGTGCTGATCCCGATGGTGAAAGAAGGAAGAAACCCTAGTGTGAACACTACAAGAAGTCATGGCACACAAAGGAAACTTGCTGGAAACTCCATGGAAAGCCTCCAAATTGGAAGAAGAAACCTGGAAACGACAACCAGGCATTCCAAACCTCACATGAAGAGAGCCGGGGCTAGAAAGTCAATTCAGAAACATCTCCATTCACAAAGAAACAGCTAGAGCACCTGTACAAACTCTTCCAATCTCCACAATTCAATGTTAACCCCTCTTGTTCTTTGGCCCAAAAAGGTAACTTCATTACTGCCCTTCTTAGTGTCAATCCCAGCCAAAGCAACTCTTGGATCATAGATTCAGGAGCAACTGATCATATGACAAGTTACTCCAATCTTTTCTCAACTTACCATCCATGTGCATGGAACAAAAAAATCAAGATAGTAGATGGATCTCTCTCAGCAATTACTAGGACAGGATCCATTGTTATATCACCTTCCTTAACTTTGCATAATGTTCTTCATGTGCCTAACCGTTTCTTGTAACCTTTTATCAATTAGCAAGTTAACCAATGATATCAAGTGTCAAGCTAATTTTTATCCCTCTCGGTGTGAGTTTCAGGAACTAGCCTCAGAGGAGGATGATTGGCAGTGCTAGAGAAAGTGGAGGTCTTCATTTCCTTGAAGATGGAACTGACTTGAGAAGACAAGTTCAAAGTACCTGTTTTGTTTCTGATTCTAGTGAATGTAATGTTATGTTATGGCATTATAGATTAGGACATTCAAGTTTTCATTATTTAAAACACTTGTTTCCTAGTTTGCTTAAAAATAAAAGTCCATCTTCATTTCAATGTGAAATTTGTGAGTTAGCCAAGCACCACCTTGCCTTTTTTCCTCCAAGATTTGAAAACCTTTTATGTTAATCCATAGTGATATATGGGGACCATATAAGGTTTCAACACTTTCGAGGAAAAAATGGTTTGCCAGTTTTATTGATGATCACACAAGGACAAGTTGGGTATACCTTTTAAAAGAAAAATCCGAAGTTGAAGAAGTTTTCAAAAAAAAAATTTCCATGGTGGAAACACAATTTCAAGAGAAAATAAGGAATTTTCAAAGTAACAATGGTAAGGAATATTTTAATAAGATCCTAGGTAATTTTTTCTTGGAAAAGATGTAATACATCAAAGTTCTTGCACTGACGCACCCCAACAAAATGGGGTAGTTGAGCAAAAAACAAGCATCTTTTGGAAGTTGCTAGGGCACTATTGCTCACACATAAAGTTCCTAAGTATCTTTGGGGTGAAGCTATAGTTACAGCAACATATCTTATAAATCGAATGCCTACAAAGATTTTAAAATTTCAAACTCCCCTAAGTGTCTTTCAAAAAAACTTTCCCATATTCAAGTTGTGGTCCGCCCCTTCCCCAGCATAGGCGGGAGCTTCGTGCACTGGGGCTGCCCTTTTTATCCAAGTTGTCCTCGAACTTACCATTGAAAGTATTTGGATGCATTGCCTTTGTACATGTTCATGCTCACAACCGTGGCAAACTAGATCCTAGAGCAAGAAAGTGTGTTCTTGTAGGCTATGCTCTAACTTAGAAGGGGTATAAGTGTTTTGATCCTACTTCCAAAAAAATGTTTGTCAGCATGGATGTCACTTTTTTTGAGTCTTCACTATTTTTTGAAACTCATCTTCATGGGGAGACACCTATGGAAGATTCGGATTACTTGGATGTTTTTCAAAGAAAAAACGCTGCCACATTGATTCTTGATGGACCCAATGTTTTTAAACCTCTAGAACCTTGTGTTTTAATTGATGAAAACCCATATCTGAATCCAATAGAGCCATATCATAACCTTGACAAAACTAGCAATGAAAAAATAGGTACCAAAGAACTTCTGGTCTACTCAAGGAGGAACCAAATTCAAGGCAATGAGACCAATGCTCCTCAACAAAGTCACGAGTCAAAACCAAAGGCTGATCTAAACTCTACCAAGTCATCAGGTAATTCTTCCTCTGAACCTATTCAAACAAATTCACCTAATTCCAGGTCTATTCATTCTGAGTCTAGCTCTTCTGATCTTAGTTTTCCTATTACTAATCAAAAGGGTGTTAGAGCTTGTACCAAACATCCCATGTCCATTTTTGTCTCTTACAAAAATTTGTCCCCTACTTTTTTTGACTTTACTTCACAATTGTCTTTTGCGGAAATACCAAAGACTGTACAAGATGCTTTACAGATTCCTGAGTGGAAGGAGGCTATTCTTGAAGAGATGAGGGCCCTTCAAAAAAATAAAACATGGGAGGTTGTGGATTTGCCGAGAGAGAAGAGAACGGTTGGATGCAAATGGGTGTTCACAACCAAACACAAGTCAGATAGATCGCTTAAGCGATACAAGGCTCGTTTGGTGATCAAAGGTTTCACTCAAACATACGGTATTGACTACCTTGAAACCTTTGCACCTATTGCTAAATTGAATATTGTTAGAGTACTTTTGCCAATTGCAGCCAATCTTGACTAGCCCCTACAGCAGCTGGATGTGAAAAATGGGTTCCTTAATGGGGACTTGGAGGAGGAAGTCTACATGGACCCACCACCGGGTTTTGATTGAAAGTTTGGCTCAAAAGTATGCAAACTAAAGAAATCCTTATATGGATTGAAACAATCACCAAGAGCCTGATTTGAGAGATTTACTCAGTTTGTAAAGGGTCAGAAATATGTTCAGGGGCAAAATGATCATACCATGTTTCACAAAACACTCAACTGATGGGAGAATAGCTATTCTCATTGTGTATGTGGACGATATAATCCTAACTGGGGATAATATAGCTGAAATGGAACAGTGTGTCTTGCATCTGAGTTTGAAATGAAGGACTTGAGACCACTAAGATATTTTCTCGGAATGGAGGTTGCTCGATCAAAGAAAGGGATTGTTGTCTCACAAAGGAAATACATCCTTGATCTTCTCAAGGAAACAGGAATGAGTGGCTGCTATCCTGCAAAAACTCCAATTGATCCCAACTAAAGACTTGGAGATAGTAAAGGTGATCCCATGGACACATCTTGATACAAGAGGTTGTTTGGTAAGCTCATTTACTTGTCCCACACACGTCCTGATCTTGCTTTTGCAGTAAGCCTTGTGAGTCAGTTCATGCATTCCCCTCATGAAGAACACCTTGAAGCTGTGAATCGAATCGTAAGGTACTTGAAGAGTTCTCCAGGAAAAGGTATATTTTTGAAGAAAAATGAACAGCAGAGTATTGAGGTGTACACAGATGCAGATTGGGCAGGTTCAGTAATTGATAGGAAATCAACATCGGGTTATTGTACCTTTGTGTGGGGAAACTTAGTGACATGGAAAAGTAAGAAACAAAGTGTTGTTGCCAGGAGTAGTGAAGAAGCAGAATACAGATCAATGGCTCATGGAGTCTACGAGATGATATGGCTGAAACGAGTTTTGGAAGAGCTAAAGCGAACTGTGACCATGCCAATGAAGTTGTATTGTGACAACAAGGCAGCTATCAACATTGCACACAATCCAATTCAACATGACAGAACAAAGCACGTTGAGGTTGATAGGCAGTTTATAAAGGAGAAAATTGAAGTAGGAGATATTTGCTTGCCATTTGTTCCAACTTCACAACAAATAGCTGATATTCTTACAAAGGGACTTTTCAAACCTAACTATGAGTTCTTCATCAGCAAGTTGGGCATGATAGACATCTATGCTCCAACTTAAGGGGGAGTGTCAGATATGTTAGGAAACTATTACATCAACCGAATCTAAGGAAGGTAGATTTGGCAAATATTATACAAGAAGAAGTAAGGGAAAACAGTAAACAACATACAGTTATATCTGTTTACAATCTACAGAGGCAGTTACTTTAGTTGGATATTTCAAAAGGCAGTTACGGCTGGAAGATGGGAGGCAGAACATAAGAGGAAGGAGAGAACAGAAGAAGAGGAGGATTGTTTGAAGTCAAGAAGTGGAGTTTCTAGCTCCTCAAAAGTTAGAGATTGTAATAGTTAGAAAACATGTACAAAACAGAACCAAGATAGTTCTGCATTCTGTTTTGATTGTAATTAAAACTCTGTATCAAAATTCTTGTTGAAATTGAATTCGATTGAAGCATCTATCAGTGGTATCAGAGCTGGTTCAAAACCTGGGAATGGTTAGGACCAAAATGGAGATGACAAAAAGCATGGAGAAAGAATTCGAGGGCGTGAGAGGGGAGATAGGAGACTTGAGGGATCATATGGGAAGATTAGAGACAAATGTGAATGCCTTAGGGGATTACTTGATGGAGATAAGGGAGTGGATCAAGAACAAGGATGTTCTGAAAGAAAGTTGAGCTTGCACGAGGAACACAGAAGTAGGGGAAACCTTAGACGATCAACACCGGAACACTGTCGAGCAAGAACTACATCAGCGTTAAAATTGGCCAGGCCGAAAACTTGATCTTCCAATATTCGACGGCCAAGAACCCTACGGCTGGGTTTGTCGAGCTGAAAGGTATTTTCAGATCAACAGCGTAGCCGAGGAAGAGAAAGTCGCAGCTGCAACGGTGTGCATGGAGGGAGATGCCCTCAACTGGTTCTTGTGAATGGAATCAAGAAACCCTTTCCGATCTTGGGCTTCTCTCTGATCGTCCCTGTTGAGAAGATTTAGATCTTCCTAGTGTGTAGATGATTATGAAGCCTTATTGGCGTTGAAACAAAGGGGTACTATCTCCGAGTATCTCCGGGCGTTCAAGCAACTTTCTGGCCACTTGGTAGGCCTTTCCAGCGAATTGTTGAAGGGTGCTTTCTTGAATAGGCTAAGGGACGAGATTAAGGCCGAACTCCAGATTTTCAGGCCTGGATCTTTATCTGGGCTTATGGAGTTGGCCCAGAAGATAGAGGAAAAGAATTGGTCCCTGGATTAGACACGGGCCCATCCAACAAGAAACGAGGTTGGGCCTTGAGTATCGGAGCCCACCTAGATCCAGGAGAAGTCGGGCCCGACTGAAAGAGGTTCTCAAGGGCAATTTCATAAATTGCCCATCGTCTTCAACGGAAACGACCGAAACCAGGGTTTTTGGTTGGAAAACGATTGGGAAAAGAAGCCTGGTGAACCTATTGCTGGAAGAAGAGAAAATTTTAGGAAGCTCATTGATTCCGAGCTGCAACAAAGGAGATCGCTAGGGTTATGCTATAGGTGAGATGAAAAGTACCAGCCTGGCCACCGTTCCAAGAATCGGCAGTTACAGTTCTTGATCCTCGCCGACCACGAAGCAGAGGATCTAGAACCCATCTCAGCACCTTTCACGGCGGGGGGTGACACACGGGAAGGGGATAACCAACCCTTGGAGTTATCCCTAAACTCCATCTCCAGATTTACGTCTGATGGTACTATGAAAGTCATGGGCTCGATTGGAGGAAGATGGGTAGTGGTTTTGATTGACAATGGGGCTTCCCACAATTTCATATCCACTCAATTCATCCAAGAACTTCGGTTAGAGGTGGATCGATCAAAGAGATTTGGGGTTCAAGTGGGTGAAGGCCACTGCATCAGAGGAGAGCGTATATGCAAGCAGTTAAGCATAGATCTGGGTAGTATCCAGGTGGTCCAAGACTTCCACCCCTTCGACTTAGGCAGAGCTGATCTCCTGTTGGGGATAGCATGGTTACAGACATTGGGGGATATTTTTGCAAATTTCCATGATTTAACTATGCGTTTCAGAGTGGACAGACGACATATAATCTTGAATGGAGATCCGACTCTATCTTGTTCTATGGTGTCCTTTAAATTGATCCTTCGGAGCATCCCTAAAACTGAATTTGGGTGTATGCTGGAATATCGAGGTATGGCAATGGATCAAGGTCAGTCGAATGAAGGTATCCAATCAGCTATAGACTCCTTCCTACATCAATTTTCAAAGGTATTTGATCAACCTTTAGGACTGTCGGTTGCTCGTTCTCATGATCATATCATTCGGTTGGTAGAAGGAACATAGCCTCCTCATAGCAGGCCCTATAGATATCCGCATTCATAGAAAGATGAAATTGAAAAGATCATAAAGGAGTTATTGAATGTAGGTATCATTCGACCCAGTAAAAGCCCTTTTTCTAGCCCCGTGTTATTGGTAAAAAAAAAAAGATGGGGGTTGGAGATTTTGTGTGGATTATAAGGCTCCAAATAAGGTGGAGCCACCATTTTCTCAAAGCTAAACTTGAAATCAGGCTATTATCAGATTCGGATCAAGGAGGAGGACAGCCAAAATAGCCTTTCGAACTGAAGGACACTATGAATTCTTGGTTATGCCTTTTGGGCTAACCAATGCACCAACAACCTTTCAGGCGCTCATGAACGAGGTATTTCGTCCCCATCTACGCAAATTTGTCCTTGTCTTCTTTGATGATATTTTGATATATAGTAGAAACCTTTCTCTTCACTTGGAGCATATTGTTATTGTCCTGAAATTATTGGAAGAACATCAGCTTATTGCTAATAGAAAGAAGTGTTCATTTGCACAACCTTCTTTAGAGTACTTAGGACATATTATATCTGAGAAAGGGGTCGAAGCTAATGAATCTAAGATAGAGTGTATGTTATCATAGCCCATACCCAGAGTCGCTAAGGCACTGCGTGGATTTTTGGGTCTTCCTGGCTATTATCGAAGATTTGTCAGAAGCTATGGAATCATTGTTGCTCCATTAATTAAATTACTTAAGAAAGATGGCTTTGATTATACTACAGAAAGTCAGGAGGCGTTTGAGACATTAAAAAAGCCACGACATTAGTTCCTGTATTAGCCATACCCGATTTTTCAAAAACCTTTGTGCTGGAAACGGATGCATCAGGAAAAGGAATTGGGGCTGTCTTCATGCAAGAAGGTAGACTAATTGCTTTCTTCAGCCAGTCCCTCTCCATTCAATCCCAATCTAAATCAGTTTATCAAAGGGAACTGATGGTTATAGTTTTTGTTGTACAGAGGTGGAGACATTATCTTATGGGAAGACGTTTCATTATTCATACCGACCAGAAAAGTCTCAAGTTCTTCATGGATCAACAATTTCTGAATGAAGAACAACAAAAGTGGTTAACCAAACTCATTGGGTATGATTTTGTCATTCAATATAAGGCAGGATCAGATAATCAAGTGGTTGATGCTTTGTGTCACGCCCATGCCCTAAATAGTGGAGTAAAATGTAAAAATTACGAACATTAGAAATCCATGATGCCAAGTCACTCATCAGATTGTGCTCGGAGAGAGCTTTCCAACGACACTAAGAACGCGCGAAACAGAGATCGGGAGCGAAAGACCCAGGGATTTTACCATCGAGGTAGAGGGGGTCCAAATTGATAATGGCACCCCCCCCCCCCGCTCTAATGCATGTGAACCAAGGGCCACGTGGGAGGAGCTCTACACGCGGGAGTGGAACTCACCGCGTGGAGCTCTACTCCCACGCGTCTGCAACACAGGGAAGAGGGAGCCAAAGCTGGCAGCCCTCTCCCCTTCCACTCCATCCCCCCCCTTCCCTTGGATCTCCCTCCTCTTACGATCAAGCCCCACCTGCCTAGGAACCAGGTCATTCTTGTTTATCAGGCGAAACGGAGCTGCATCGTCCTCCATCTCACTGGAAACTTCACTCCATCGGTGACACTTCACACCGTAGAGGTCGAGTAAGTCCCCTCCTCCACTCCTCTCCCTTATTTCCCATTCTTCTCCATTTCCCCTTCTTCTTCAACGCATGTACTGCGTTTTCCGACGAACTGGACAGTGAGAAACACTGTCGGATTTAGGAAACACAGTAAAAGGAACGGTTTGAATTGAAAATCCAACCGTTCATGTTGTCTCTTAGACGTTTCTAAGTGAAACCCCTTTGGTTTCACGAAGATCCGGCAAGAAACGACGCCAGAAAATGCAAAAAAACAGCACCTAGGGTTAGTTTCAAAAACCGTTGAAAAAGCTGGCAAAAATTGATAGTTTTAGCAAAAATCAAAAGGGGAAAACATTAGAAAATGAAAATTCAGGAAATTCCGAGCATTCCCATGAAATTTCTCTGAAAAATGACGTCACCTGTGTCGCCGGCGATGACCGGAATCCGGTCATCTTCTCCGGCGACGGTGACATTTTCCGACAACCCCTAAAAAAAATGTGAAAAATGAAAATTTTTCATATATGGATAAATTGC
The DNA here is from genome assembly GCA_035236585.1 of Warburgia ugandensis. Lineage (NCBI taxonomy): Eukaryota > Viridiplantae > Streptophyta > Magnoliopsida > Canellales > Canellaceae > Warburgia > Warburgia ugandensis. The sequence goes on along the minus strand of CP141127.1, from coordinate 10,814,799 downwards.
GTGTGATCTTTTCATCCGCGAAGACGGATAGTTGATCGGGAATCGATTGGTCCACGAAATTGTGATCACAAGCTTGGTTATGCGTAGGGAAATTTTGAGAGCTTAACATCTGACCATTAAAAATGTGATCGGGAGGTAAATTCAGGTCAAATATAACTCCCAAATAACCATTGTTCATGAATTATCACAGAAATGACTAAACAATTATGGATAAATTGATGGGAGATCTCATATGGCTGTCCAATACTCGATCAACGAATATCAGAGGTTAGGAAAGGAGATCAAGACATGAATTATGGCTAAAAGCATTGAATTGTGAAATAACTTACCTATAATGTTGGAAATTGAAACTTCTAGAGGTACGCGCTTGATCTAGACCATCGATGAAAGACCAATGGTGCTGATCTAGTTGGATAGCGACCAATTGGTGTGCAAATCCTTGATCTAGATAACTGAGGTTAGATCAAGAACATGATAAATATAGAGCTAGAAGTGATTATAGAAAATAGCATGAAATTATGAAATTTACTTAGAAATTGTATTTGTTGCAGAGGTTTGAGAGCAGTGTGAACGATTCTAGTAGTAGAACTTTAAATTGTACGCGGAGAGCAGGTAAGGACCCTGAACCCTTTCATTCCTTAAATTCTTGTTGATCTATTCTCTTGAAATTAACTTTATGCATGTGTAAAATGAATATATTGTCACCTTGGTTCAATGGATGATAGAAATTGTAATTTCTTATTACAAGGGTCAAGTTATAGTATGATTTACTATGCTTAACTGCTGTGATGATGCAAAATGTTATAAAATGGTCAAGCCCAAGATAGTAAGCCCAGAGGGCCGCCCGGTAAGCTATGATGACGCTTTCCAAGATGGTAAACCCTGAGGGAAAGGGCTACCTGGTTGCTTGCAACTAAGGTGAAGCCGCCCAAGATGGTAAATCCTGAGGATTGGACTGTCTGGTATTGAGCCTCCCAAGATGGTAATTCCTGAGGGAAAGGGCTTCTTAGTTCTTTGGAATCATGGTGGAGCCGCCCAAGATAGTAAACCCTGAGGTATGAGCTGTCAGGTATTAAACCTCCTAAGATGGTAATTCCTGAGGAAAAGGGCTGCCTGGTCTTTTGGGATCACGGTGGAGCCTCCCAAGATGGTAAACCCTGAGGGAAAGGGCTGCTTGGTTAATTTCGACTAAGGTGGAGCCACCCAAGATGGTAAATCCTGAGGGAACCTGACTCTGGTGCTGCCCAAGATGGTAAATCCTGAGGGTATGGCTACCTTGATGATGATACTCATAGTGGGCCACCCAAGATGGTAATCCTTGAGGGAGATGACTATTGGATCCTGGTGTAATGCTAGGCATATTTAATATTACTAAGGGAATCATTAATGAGTATGCAGCCTTGTTGGATGCAACACTTATGGTTTGCATTTAACTATAGAATGAGGTCCATGACTTAGTCACTCATCTATTGAATGTCTTGTGGTTGGACAAGAATGGGAAAATTCTTATGGGGGTGTGCTTGTTTGCATGCGATGATTGTTGCGTCATATTTGAATTTGGGGAAAAATTGTAATTATGCTCTAGTACCCATAGGTTCTACTTGATAGCACATGCTAACTACTTTGTATATGACTAGTTAAAATGGAAATGAATGCTCATGTCGTATTGAATGTGCTTTTAAGCGTAGCAACGAGAATGTCTGAATATGCATGGGTTTAGTTCTTTTCCCTTACTGGGCTTCGCAGCTCACCTTATTATTTTGCAGGTACCAGTGAGGCAGAGAAGAGAAAGGTCGTTGAGTGAATTGAAGAAAGCTTGCTTGAAGATGTTAAATTTTGAGTTGTATATATATAGATGTATACATGTGCTAATGCTGTAAACGAGTTATATATTATTTTTGACACTGATCCTTATGCATCATATATGTTTTATTATGATAGATAGTATGGAGACTGAGTCTCCCTTCAGGAAATTATAATTGTTATATTGTCTGTCAGGTGAACCGCATAGCATGCGTTAAATGCATAAGTCCGAAAAACAGGGGAGACTCTGTTGAAATTTCGGTAGAACTCGGTTGTTAAAGGAGAAAAATATTTTACTAGTAAAAAAAAAAAAGCCAAGGCCACGTAGGCCTAGCTCGCCCAATCGTTAGGCTTGATTAAGCCTAATTGCGGCCCTGGGGATTGGGGTCGCTACACTTTGTCTAGGAAGCAGGAGTACACCACCATCAACCCTTTGAACAGCAAAACAAAGGAGGAAACTACAGATAGTGGGTCAAAGCCTAGAGAAGAGAGTGATCTTCTATTACATCATCTTGCCTTATGAGTAGTTCGATGTGACGATTTGACTTCATTAGCTGCTGAATTACAAGAAGATCCTCACATTCGTCATATTATTCAGGACCTCTTGGCAAATCCAGAGAGCCAACCATGGTATACACTAAAAAGGGGTCTTTTACTATTCCATGGGAAACTGGTTATTCCAAAGTCTTCATCTTGCATTCCAGTCTTCTTACAAGAATTCCATTCCACACCAGGAGGAGGGCATTCAGGAATCACACGCACTTATAAACGCATATCCCAAGTGCTTCATTGGGAGGGAATCCGACAGGATATTCAGAAATTCATATCCACTTGTGATGTATGCCAAAGGAACAAATACATAACTAATAAACCAGCAGGTTCTCTTTAGCCTCTTCCCATTACCAAAGAAGTTTGGAGTGAGTTGTCCATGGATTTCATCAGTGGGTTACCTAGAGCACATGGTTATGACACGGTGTTAGTAGTTGTTGATTGATTAACCAAGTACAGCCATTTTATTCTCCTCAGCCACCCTTACACAGCCAAAGAAGTAGCCAACATCTTTAACAAAGAAGTTGTTAGACTGCATGGTTATCCTCAATCTATTATATCCGACAAAGATAGGGTCTTCATCAGCCAATTCTGGAATGAACTGTTTAAGCAGGCAAGAATCGCCCTCAAGATGAGTTCTTCATACCATCCTCAAACGGACGGGCAGACAGAAGTGGTAAATAGATGCTTGAAAACATATTTACAATGTTTCATTGATAACAAACCAAAGTCCTGGCCCAAATGGATCTGTTGAGCAGAATATTGATATAATACTACTTACCAACATTCAACAGGAATGACACCTTTCCAAGCTCTATATGGAAGAGAACCACCCAAGTTGCTGACTTTTACAGGGAGAGAGTCATTGGTAGAGGAAGTTAACCAACAACTGGCTAATCGTGATTCCATTTTAAGTGAACTCAAGAACAATTTAGAGACAGCTCAAGTGAAGATAAAAAGACAGGCAGATACACACCACCGTCCTCTCACTTTCCAACCAGGGGACCATGTCTATTTAAAACTCCAACCTTATTGTTTCAAATCACTTTCAACCAAGTTCAATGAGAAGCTACGTCCCCGCTATTACGGCCTTTATGCTATTTTAGAAAGGATTGGACAAGTAGCCTATAAACTGGAGGTACCACCACAGGCTAAGTTACATCCTATTTTTCATGTATCTCAGCTCAAGCCAGCTTGTGAACCAACTCTAAAGCCTCAACCCATACCACAGGCCTTAACTGAGGAGCTAGAAGTGAATGCATACCCAGCAGCCATCAAAGACATTAGGCAGTCTCCTAATAGACAATTCGACGTACTCATCTAGTGGGAAAATCTTCTAAACCATACCAGCACATGGGAGCCATTGGAAGACATTCATAGGCAATTCCCTAACTTCCACCTTGAGGACAAGGTGGCACTGTTAGGGGGGGTACTGTTACATCAACCGAATCTAAGGAAGGTAGATTTGGCAAATATTATACAAGAAGAAGGGAAAACAGTAAACAACATACAGTTATATCTGTTTACAATCTATAGAGGCAGTTACTTTAGTTGGATATTTCAAAAGGCAGTTACAGCTGGAAGATGGGAGGCAGAACATAAAGAGGAAGGAGAGAACAGAAGAAGAGGATTGTTTGAAGTCAGGAAGTGGAGGTTCTAGCTCAAAAGCTAGAGATTGTAATAGTTAGAAAACATGTCCAGAACAGAACCAAGATAGTTCTGCATTCTGTTTTGATTGTAACTGAAACTCTGTATCAAAATTCTTGTTGAAATTGAATTCGATTGAAGCATCTATCAGAAACTCTCTCTCAAAATTAGTTCTTAGTTTTTAGGGATTAGCATTGATCTTATCTTAGTTTGTTTCCATAAATAATGGAGATTAGGATCAGATTTGAGTATGAAAATCTCCTTTTCCTTTTATTCCTAATTTGACCCTTATATTAAGGGATTTCCTTTAGCTTAATCCATGGGATTCAATGGCAGGTCTATTGCCATGCTTCCCTATATATATATTATTGTAATTTTTTCTCTAATGAGAGATAGAAGAATACATTCTTTTTGTTCTAAACTTTCAACTTCTACTACAGCTGAACTCACATGACTGAAACATATTATAGTAGCTCTAACTACAATGAGAGATCATGTCAACCAAAATGCAATAAGGCTTTACTTTTCTTTGTAAAGAATAAACACTCGGAGATAGACTATCGCCTGCTCAAAGGGAGATGAAGATGGTGAAGTCTATGTGAATAAAATAAGCCTCCATCAAATTACATGCAACTTCACACAAAAGCCTTACTGATGTAGGACAACATGCAAATGGCCTAATCTATATGCTGAGATAAGATCAGAATTAATTTAAATAAGAAAAACATAAATTAAACCACCACTAGCATTTTTAACATGTAGAAAACAGCCTTAATAAGCATGAATGGCTTATAAAAAATTACAGGATCTGCAAATCATCCCAGATCTCTACCGATTAAGGTAAGATCGAAGTTTTAATCAGGATCGTCCCTCTGATTGATGAACAGTCCTGATTAAGCTTAGGATCTATGGTTTCAGGAATTTAATGCAAAATAACAATTATAATGTATTACTGGAGTAGATCATGTAACCACACGTGGCACAGAGATCCTTAGTTAAAAGATAAAGTAGAAAAAATGACTTACAGAAAAGGATGAAATGATAGTAATTCGGCCTTGTACGAAATCTTTATTCATTATTAATCAAAAACTCCTTACACAAAAGAGAAAAGGATCTCAAGTAGGGGCATCCTACCCTAATCTACGAAAAAGATCAAATTGCCCTTACATAAGTCACAAAATACTAGGAAACCTAATAACCTTAGCGGTAAATATCTAAAGTAAAACTAAAAGATAATATAACAAAAAAAATGTGGAATAATGGTTCCCATCAATCTCTCCAGCTGAAAAGGCTTGGACCCTGTCGAAGTAGGAACATCAAACCTACCAAGTGTATGTGTGTCCAATGAGGGATCTTCAAGTGCATATACATACACCTAGCTCATTAGTAAAAATCTTCCACGTATGTAGCTTCACTGTGGGGTCTTCCAATAGTACCTACACATGGGTCTTCAATCATCTCTTACATGTACATCTTCCCAAAGTGGAGACTTCATTGTAGTACATATGTACGCGTAAGAGGTCTTCCGCTCTTAAAGACCCAACGAAATAGGGGCCCTCTATCGCCTCTAATATGTCCTAAAATGGCGTCTAGGTTGGTGATCGTCATCGTGGTCGTGTTGTGGTGAAGGCGGGGCTACAGGTGTAGTAAACTTTCGATAATAATCCAAAAGGTTTGGATCTAGAAGCTGAAGCTCATACTTTGTGATCCAGGTACAATTAGACGCAGGCCTGTCCTTCTACTTGAGAAGGAATTTTTGGTAACCGCCTAGTCAATGGACACTATCTAATCGTCAAGTATGTCTTCTACCAGATCTTTTGGGGGACGAACCTGTGGCTGCGAAGGTAGTGGTTGCATGGATACTACATGGGGCCAGGGGTTTGGATGGGCTGGCTAGGATCAATGCTCTGGTCAGGGTAAGGGTTAGGGTCAAGACTAGAATCAATGGGTGAACTAGTGAGGTGACAAAAACGAACTAGATCCCCCACATTAAATGTTGAACTAATTCCCAAATCAAAAGGAAGAACCAAGATATAAGCCTTCTCCCCTACCCTCCTCAATATTCAAAAGGGACTAGCACTGCGAGCCTGTAATTTCTGAGCAATTCCCTATGAAAATCATTCAAGTCTCATGTGAATTGCGACATGATCACTTGGCTGATATTCCTTATATTGCTTGTGCAAGTCAGCAGCAAATTTATATTATCATTACTTAAACTAATCCATCATGTAATCTTAGAATGCAAATCATGTATATGTTGTGCAAATGACTGGGCTGACTTAGATGACCTATGTGATGCAAATATGGGTATGAGATCTACATGCATTCTAGGATTGTACTCGTGAATGACCTCAAAAGGACTCTTACCAATTGTCCAACTAATAGAATTATTATATACGAACTCAGCAACTAGTAAAATGGTATCCTAACTCCTAATGTACTCTCCGACTAAGCACCTCAACAAATTTCCTAGGCTTTGATTCACAACTTCTGTCTGACCATCCGTTTGTGGGTAGTAAGCAGAGGAGAATTGAAGACTAGTTCCCATCATGTGTCATAGTGTCTTCCAAAAATGTTGATAAACTTGACATCCCTATTAGACACTATGAACTTCGGTAACCCATGTAATCAAACTACTGAATAAAAAAAAAAAACATTGACGATCCTAGACACATTAGCAATCTTAGAGCAAGGTGAAATGGATCATTTTAGAAAACAATCCATGTTGACAAATATGGAGTTGTGCTTCTTTATGCAATGGTCCACACCTTAGCTTCATGGTAAGTGCCCTAAACTTATATGCAATCATCTAAATCTAAATGGAACGAGCACACAACACCTTTAGAATGCAATGAGACACAACGGCCTATATTGTGCTTCACACAGTTTTCGCGGGTCAAGCTAATGCAAATCTATGGTGGGGGTTGGGGGAAATGGGTACAAATGCAGACTAATACAGATCCTAAGCAACCTTATGCTCTGCTACCAAATTTGATGTAGGACAACATGCAAAATGGCCTAATCTATATACTGAGATCATATTAGAATTAATTTAAATAAGAAAAAGATATATTAAACTACCAATAGCATTTTTAATATGCAGAAAACAGCCTTAATAAGCATGAATGACCTACAACGAATTACAGGCTCTGCAGATCATCCCAGATTTCTAGCACTTAAGGTATGATTGAAGTTTTAATCGGAATCGTGCCCCTGATTGACGAATGGTCCTGATTAAGCTTTGAATCGAGGGTTTCAAGAATTTAACGCAAAATAACAATTATAGATTATTACTCACGCAAATCATGTAACCACAAGCAGCCTAGAGATCCTCCGTTAAAAGATAAAGTAGAAAAATTACTGATTTACAAAATAAGATGAAATGACGGTAATTCAACCTTGTATAGAATGCAGCTTATAGCCCACGGAAAGGAAGCTAGTACGAGGAATCCACCAAGTCTAACAAAATATTCATTCCTTATTCATCAAAAACTAAAAGAGAAAATGATCTTAAGTAGCGACATCCAATCCTCATCTAGGGAAAAGATAAAATTGCCCCTACTTAAGTCACAACGTGCTAAGAAATCTAACACTCTTAATGGTAAATATCCAAAGTAAAATTAAACTATAACATAACATTAAAAAAAAAAACGTGGGATGATAGTGCCCGTCACTTACAAGAGAAGTCAATTACATGACTAGTGAAATATGTTAGAGGCAACACATCTGTTATAAAGACAGTTGTAAAACTACACATTGGGTACTCTTTTTCAACTTAAACTTTGTGATTTAAGTGATTTTATATCATTTGTATTTTGGTGAATGTCAAACTGAACTGACTTTACACTCCATAAGATCCTGTTTCTCCATTGTTTCATGAACTTCAGACAACTACAAACAAACACAACTTCCAAAAAAGAAAGAAGCTTCAAGGTACAGGTTACTCTACTGCTGGAAATTGATTCATCTATTTGATTTCATAACCTTCCTTTGAGGATGACACAAACCATTGTGCCTTATTATCAACTGGGTCTCATCCTTTTTTGCATCCAGCTAGGGGACAAATAGACATGCCTCCTGGGCACATGCATCATCACGAAGCAAGAAGGGCAAATATCCAAGAAACCTATTGCATGTTATCTTGTGGGCCCAAGAAAATAGAAACTACAGACCTACCTTAGATCACGAGGCAGGTCAGAGCCATACTTTCCATCAGTGAATCAACATGAGTTCAATATTTCACATCATAAAAACTGGTTGAAGCTGTCGAGTAGATACAATGTGTTCAGAACTTTGGCCTGTCTGGCTATGTAGCAAGCCTGTTTCTACAAATAATGTTATTAACAGACCAAACATATGAAAATGCTTAGATTTCTTGTTCTAGGCACTCATATGCTACTCACAGCAACTGCTTGCAACTAGGTCACTAAAGATTAATGAAGTGTGAGCAAAATGGTAAACATAGACTAGGGTTTATACTGTGTTAAGCTTGCAAGATCCATTATCCTTCTCTTTTGCATATCTGATTAAAATTATACCTTATCTGCTTCTTGAAATTATTCTAATTGATGATTTACATTTACCCCATCTACTGCAGCTTTGTTCTACTAGGGGCTAAATATGTTTACAGTCAGCAGTAATGACTGCTTGTTGGTCCACTACTGTTGTTCTGTGTGCTGGTATTTATATTCCTTGTCAGTCTGTCCTGTAATTCTCTATAGATGAGGTTTATTGCTAGGTTATTCATGCATACTGGGTAACGTCAATGATATGAATTAAACATTTGAGTCAGATTTGGAATATCAGATAAATACAAATTATGCTCCAAAATCATAAATATTTAAGGGAATATCATATCACAACAAGTACATCTAGTGGAAAAAGCAGCCAACATTTTAAAGAATTTTGGTCTTATGGGATACATGTCCACTTAAAATATGCATACATTCTGCACCATCTGGAGCAGGATCGTATACTTATGATGTCTAATTTTTTCAGTTGACAGTAATGGTTAATCCGAGATATGCATTAAGATATGATGGAACAGTTGATGCATTACACGATATCTGTTTTTAGTCACTTCCACAGTAAGGATAGTGTTGAGTACATCATTCAATTAATGGTAGGTGGAACAACTTGATCATAGAGTAGTAGCGAACAGGTTCTGACATTTTAGTAAGAAATATCATAATCTATCCCAGCAGAATATTTAGTTTTAGAGATGATTATAGAATATTAAACTTTTGATGCAGAAGCTATGCAATTGTATACTTGATTTAAGCGCTAGAAATAAACAGCAGAACAAAGTGCAGCATATTATCTTTACCATCTTACAGATACTCTCTGTAAGGGTCGTGGGGCAATTTTTTTTGGCCTGTGTGTTCTTTGTTGTCATTCTTTGACTTCCCAGGAGCTCCACAATGTCGTCATGCATATCTTAACAGGTTTAGATCTTTCAACCAACTTATTAATGTTTTACTTTTGATTTCCTAGCACTAAAATACATTGCAATAGAGAAAGGAAAGCATTAAGCGTTACATGGTGATGTTTCTCATAGCACACCATATGGTGCTTCAAATATAATATTGAAATAACAATTGCAATGGCATATGATTTAGTTAATGAATCATGCTTATACCAGGAGAAGCAGTACCTTTCCAGAACGAAAATTATCTACAATGCCCTTCATCAGTTTCTGGGACATATTCTTCAATCCAGAATGAGATCCCACAAGGAACTTGCATTTCCAAAAATCTAGGGAAGTTAAGTTGCGGAGTATATAAGCTAATGACCTCGCAATGATGATTCTCTTCACAAAAACAATACATTTCATGTTTGCCTGTAGCCTGAAAATGGAACAGGAAACATCAATGACTTTGAAAGAAGCATGTCAAGAACATGAAAAGAGATGAAAGGTTTTGCATTTTACCAGCACATGGACCAAATATATAATCAGATTGCACCTAGGGATGGCAATGGGGCAAGGCGGGTTTCCCTCCCCTGCCCCACCCATGTGTTGATCTATCTTGGCCCACCCCACTCCACTGCATGTCACTAAAAAGTTGGAACCAAGTGTGGCAGGTCAATCTTAGGAATCAACCATTGATTTTGATAAACTTTTTATATGTCTGAAATCGACTTTACAATGCCCTTATTTTTTAACTAAGGTTAAAATAATCAGCCACAGCATTTCCTCACCCCCAACCCTAAATCCACCTCGGATCACATTCATTTGCTCCACAAGGAGTATGGGTCACCGATCTCCTGCCCTGCCCAAGTGTCATTAGGCGAGACCCTAGTTTAACCCCCCTCATTGCCATCCCTAATTGCACCTCATTGAAGATCTCCAATGTTTATTTGGTTGGAAAATTCATCAAAGAACCTCACAAGCTCCTATGTGTACCTAGCTTTCCCTATGTTAAAATTTGGAAATGCCTAAACTGAGGTCTTCCATTGTTTGAGAGCTTATGTACAAGGATTTGATGGGGCGATTTTTATCATGGCTAATACTCAAAATTAAACAAACAATTTAAAATAACAAACTCAATTACATGAAACCTAACAACTGGTACATCCAATAGGATAAACTATTAACTAAAGAAAAGTGCCTAAATCTAATTCCTTCCAAAGAATATAAATGGTGCTTGCATACTTCCCTTAGACACGAATGCACACACACACACACACACACACACACACACTCTTACTTCAGTGTTGCCATTTGATTATACATTACTGTCCTCCATTTTTTTACTGAAGAACTGAAATTATTTGAGAATAAGAAATGAAAAGCTTATGGGGGATGAATTTCTAATTTTGAAACTGAACTGAACGTGGATCACTGTTTTCCCACTAACTGAAACGAGTCATGGGGTGCAAATGCAACATTAAAGTAGATTCACTTTGATGGCATCGTAGAATGATTGAGGGGTTTCTGGTCAAGGCTTCACCATAGTTATGCATTAGGCATGCAAGACAATTTGAACTCATTGTTGAAATGACTACCATTGTAACATCTCATTTTTTATCCCACAATAAAAGGAAGATCATTACCATATATAAAAATAAAAGGCAAATACGAAACAAAATGAGCAATATCAATTGCTCTAGACAGAAGAATGCCTTCCAGCAAAAAGTAAAAAAGTGAACATGCACCATTCTCTGACCATGAACATGGTGAGCTCCTCAGATTTGCATGTTTTCTGATTCTCCAAGGAAGCAGCATAAGCAGTGTCACAATATGTAACAATCAAGTCAGTTTACTAAATTCAAATCACAACCAGCATTTTGCATCTTCATGATTCAACAAAGAGAGTTTAATGCTTCCTCCAAATTATAGATGGGAGTTTCAATGTGCATTGTTGATCTTTTGGGTTATGTATGTGCAATGCTTTACAGTGTATTTTCATCCCCCTTTTACTGATAAATCGAAGTCACTGTTGACAGGAGAATCCAAACTAAAACTTACGGCTTCCAGCTTTGCTTATCAAGTAATACATGTATTAAACCAGGTAGTAGCTTTGAAAGAAAAGGAGAAAAAGAACCTCAAGAATGTCATTGAATATGTGCAACATAATTGATAAAAGACCAGACACCATGTACAAACCTGTAACTGGAAAGAATTCCAATAAGAACCAATAACTTTTTTGAGAAAAATGGCTCTTCTAAAGCCGCAATATAACATGGCCCAGATACAATATCATCTGCATTATCAGCAAGTGAAGCAGAGAGGTACAATTAGGCAGTGTCATGATGATATTCAAATAGGGGAAATGTAAGATTAATTTTTGAATCTCCCAATCAACATAAAACAGATATGATAAACCACTAAAGTACCAGTAATATATGAATCAAATTCAATAAACAGTTTATTGAAGTAGTGTATGCTTCAGAATACAATGACAAGGATCACAGCAGAGGGTCTTCCAACAATTCAGTAAGAAGACCTATGTAGTTAAAGGCGCGCCTAGGCGCTAGTTGACGGGTAAGCACCTGGGAGGGGGCCGGGCGCAGAGGAAATGAGGCGCGGTCGCCTAGGTGCGCGCTTGGGTGCGCCTGGGCGCCCCTTTCAGGCGTGCCCCAGACTCCAGGCGCAGACCACTTAACCCGGTAACGTATAAACCTCGTTTTTTTTTTTTCGTTTTTCACCTTCCAACCCTAATTTCAATCTTCCAACCTCCTGAGAAGGTGAAAACGACTATTCCTCTTTGATCTTTCACAGATCTAAGCAAAAAAAGGTATGGATTTATGAATTTTTGCATGTGTATACAGTTTCTGTGAAAAAACGTAAAAACCAGTACTGTTTCTTCAAATTTTTTGTTTTTTGTTTACTATTTTCCATAGATCTTGATGGGTTTTAGTTCTATATGTATAAGAAAACATTGAGTTTGTTTTTAGGTTTTTTTTACTGTTTTTCCAAAAAAATCAGTTACAGAAATAAAAAAGTCATCATTTTTTTGTATTTTTTCATTGAAACGTATTTCTAACCACATATATAGCTTTCCCATGCTTGTGTCTTCATGTGTGATAATTTTTTCATCTTTTTTTTGTAATTTAGGGTTTTTTTTTCTGAAAAAAAAGTTACAAAAATTAGGAAAAAAATTGTTCGTTTTTATATTTATTAGTTAATACCTATTCTTATCCACATATATAGCTTACTAATGCTTGTATCTTCATGTATGATGTACTTTTCATGCTTTTTTAGGAATTTATTAATGATTTTTAGCTAATTTTTAGCATTTTTAGATAATTTTTAATTATGAAAAATATAATTTTGAGCCTCAGGCTCTAGGTGCGTGCCTAGGCGCCCCAGGCTCCAGGCGCACCCCCTTGCGCCTCGGTGCGCCTCGCGCCTTTAACTACATAGAAGAAGATTGAGAACACTATAAGATATAGAAAAACACACAAACCAGTCATAGCCTCATGTTCGAAATCAGTGCTGACTCCTCACTTCTCCCTCACTCATCATCATCATCATCATCATCAAGACCTTATCCCAATTAGGGGTCGGCCACATGAATCTTATTCCTCCATTCCACTCTATTAAATACCATGGCTTCATTTAGTCCCAAAGTTTTTAAATCTTTCCTCACCACTTCTATCCACGTTCTTTTGGGCCTTCCCCTTGCCCTTTTAGAACCTTCAACTTGTATTGCCTCACTCCTTCTAACTGGTGCCGTTGTTGGCCTCCTTTGAACATGTCCAAACCATCTAAGTCTAATCTCCCTCATCTTGTTACCTATTGGTGCTATCCCTAAATTTCTTCTAATATTTTCATTTCTAATTCTATCCTTTCTTGTCTTACCACTCATCCATCTCAACATCCTCAATTCTGCAACACTCAGCCTATGAGTATGATGTTCCTTAACTGCCCAACACTCTGATCCATAGAGCATGGCCGGCCTTATAGCCATCCTATAGAATTTTCCCTTTAGTTTGAGTTTGAGTGGCACCCGCCGATCACATAAAACCCCCGATGCACATCTCCATTTGTTCCAACCCGCTTGGATTCTCTGGGTAACCTCCCTCTCAATCTCTCCACTCTCATGGATCAATGATCCTAAGTATCGGAAGTGGTCTCTCATGGGGACCTCTTGGTTATCAATCTTGACTGGTGCTCCACTCCTACTCTCCTTGCTAAAATTACATTCCATATATTCTGTCTTAGTTCGGCTAATTTTAAATCCTTTCGATTCTACTGCTTCTCTCCATAGCTCTAGCTTTATGTTGACACCCTCCCTTGTCTCATCAAGTAGGACTATATCGTCTGCAAATAGCATGCACCAGGGAATCTCCCTCACTATAGTCCTAAATTTGTTCCTACTTCCGCAGTCCAATATACAAAAGGGTGGGAGTTTTGTTAAGCGAAATACTACGTCATAGTCTGTGCATGTCATATTTGCAAACATAAATGCTCATAAGTCCACCTACTATTTTGATGCACACAGTTTATAACTCCCACTTTTGGTTGTTTTGAGATTTAATGTCTGATTATTAATCTTTTTTGTGATGCTGGGAGGTGTTTTCTTTTGTGGGCTATATATGCAAATATAAATATCAACACTGTCGAGACAGTGCCAGTTGCTTTTGGTAGGAAGATTAGTATTTCTTTTCATTTAAGAAATTAATAAAACAGGCTGGGCTGCCAATTAGGGAGGCAATCCTATGTGATATCTCCTCCTTTTCCTGATTTCTTTCTATCATTCCTAGCAACCAAGACTGTGATCCAGATCTCCGCAATTCTTTGATCCGACACACAAATACACATCAAATAACACTTCTGCATGACAATCTCTTAAAGAAACATTATCTCGATGGAAGGGACACAGGCATTACAGGGTCATAACAGTTGTTTGCAGGGAAGATATCTCCACTAGCATGCTACAGCAACTAGTATTTGTCTTGTGCATTATTATATGACTTAATTTGGGCCTGGGCGCTGCTTAAAGTGAGTATTGTCTTTTAGCTAGTTGTATGAGACATATGCACACATGCATGTATAAATCACACAGTTTTGAGGAGTCAGAAGCTAAGATTCCAAACGCCTTAGCAATTTTCTTTCCCCTTTTTCTTCACCTTTTCCTATTGTTTTCCCTGTCCTTCTAAATTTTTACATTTGCAATAGTGCTGTAGACACTTCAAGAAGATTTCATATCTTTTTTTCAGCAATCTCATTCTATAGTGGAGATCCATATGGAGGGTTTGATTCAACACGTCATGCTGATCACATTACGAAGTAGTACATATGGAAGAGCGGTCTTTTGCATCCAAGAATCCCCGAAGACAACTAAGGTGTTCAAGGCATAAGATGGACAAGCCCACATAATACTCTCTTGGTTTTAGTTTAGTTTTGCTTTGCTTTTCAAGTCACCTAAGTTTTTCTACAGCCCTTGGGTTACAGGGGACATAAAAGGTTGAGATTGGATTTTTCTTATGTAACATTAGGCCTAACTATAAGGGGCTTCCAGCTCTTTAGAGAGACAGTTTTAGATTGATAATTGAAGTATTCATGAACTTTTTCCTGCTCTCTCCTCCCAGCTTGTGTGAGAACCCTTTGAGGAAGTTTTTGGTTGTGTTCTCTGTGATTTTAGAACTTTGATATTGAGATTGGATTTTTTCTTTATGTAACACTAGGCCTACCTATAAGGGAGCATCCAAACCTTTAGAGAGACACTTTTAGATTGATAATTGAAGCATCATGAGCTCTTTCTAGCTCTTTTCCCTCCCACCATGTGTGAGGACCTTTAAGTATGTCTTTGCTTGGGTTCTCTTTGATTTTGAGAACATTTATCTTGACTCCATTTTCCTTTACTCATTCATTGTTTTTTATTGCATGATTGAATTAGATAGTACCAAAAATACTAAGTTTCATCATAGGATTTGTATTTGGTCGACCAATGGGATATTTTCTAGGGATGGTAGATGCCACTTTGAAGGAGAATGCAAGATAAATGACCATGGCCAGAACTCCTGACGAGACCTCCTTTCTATCAACAACAATAGGACATTTATAGAAATAGTGAAAAGTCAAAGTTGAAGCCATAACCCAGCAACACAAATCCAAGCCTTTACTCCAGGTGATGTTGGTTATGCGGACTAGAAATTGGGAGATTACTAATTGTGATGATGAAGTTCATGATGTGATTGATTATGAGCATGAGAAGGATATGTTTGGTTGTGTCAGTAATAATACTTCTGCCAAGGTGGACACATCCACAATGTGTTTAACATCTGGCCTGCATCACATGTACACTACATGGGCAACCAAGACTATGATGATGGACCTGTTTTTGACAAGCACAAATCAGAAGCTGATTCCTCAAGTGATCTGTTGTTCTTGACAGAGAATATAAGCAATAATGACAGAAATCAAGGTGATGATGATCTTCTGACATACAATGACTCAGGATGATGAGGCTGATCCTTTGGTTGAACTGTTTTCTGACAAGGTAGGCAGCATATTAGGGACTAGTGGAGTGCACCATTATGCCGCTCCAAGGGTAAATATGATTTACCACGTGGTACTCTGTGGGTGATGATTGCTCTTTCTGACTACATTTTTATGGACACATTGTTGTGAGTGTGGAGCCTAGTTGGCATGATCCTGTTGAGCCCGTATTGAATTATGTTGCACTATGAACCGGGGGGTCTAAGGGCAGAGGTAGACAGTTTTCAATTTTGTAATATGGTGGGGGCAATAGTGTCTTTCACGAGGATGTGTGTGTACGTGCATGTGCATGGGCGCGCGTGTGTGTGTGTGCAAGACCCTAGGGTTCTGAAGTGTAGAGAAATCTTCTGTATCTTGTGGCAATTATTTCTTGGCCTTGGAGATAATGAAACTAGTGTGAGCCCATAGAATACCTCAACGCAGAAGGAACCAAGTAAATATGTGTTTCTTATTTTTCATTTATTTGCATCTCCATAACAATTGGTATCATAGCCGTAGGTTCAAATGGGAGTGTTGTAAGGAGAAGAGCAAGTGAGAATTGAGAAGTTCAATGTATCAAACTTCAGCTTTTGGAAGATACAAATAGAAGATTGTCTTTACCAGAAGGATCTTTATCTTCCCCTTGGGGGAAAATCAAAGAAACCAAAGGAGATTACTGATGACAAGTGGGAGATTCTTTACAAGAAACACCTAGAAATGACTCACTTAACCATTACTCCATTGGTAGCATTCAATATATCCAAAGAGAAGACAATACAAAATTTGATGGTTGCTTTATCTAGGATGTACGAAAAACCCTCAGCGTCAAATAAGGCACTTTTGGTGAGAAATTATTCAATATAAACATGGACAAAAATGAAAGTCTTGCAAAGCATCTAAACTAGTTCAACAATATTGCTGTCAAATAAGAATCAATCTGTATCAATTTTAGGGGTGGCAAATCGTGTCTGCGAGTTGTGTTCTTGTCATGTCGAGACTGACCCATTAGAGTTATTAATAATCATGTCAAGAACTCATGACTCGAACACGACCCAATTATTAAATGAGTCAACACGACACAACTCGTGTAACACAATTAGAAGAATATACCATATAGGACAATTATTCAAAAACCGTCTTATATTACTAATATAAGACAATTTTTCAAAAACTATCCTATATTGCTATAAGAGTATAGAACGGTTTTTCAAAAACCGTCCTATATTATAGAATAATTTTTCAAAAACCGTCTTATAGGTTTTTCAAAAATAGTAAGATGGTTATTGAAAAACTATCCTACATAATATAGGACGATTGTTCAAAAACCGACCTATATTTAGATATAATAAAGGATGGTTTTCAACAAAACGGATTAACAGGTCGCGAGTCAGATGGGTCAACACAATGGGTTAACAAGTCACAAGTCAACACGACGGGTCAACATTGGTTGACCCGAACATGACATGACTTTTTGCATGACACGAACATGATAAGACTCGACCTAACCCGCTAAATCCATGTCCAGTTCGAGTTGTGATGATAGAACTGCTGCTAGAATGAGAATCTAAAATGGGATTGTAGAACTGCAAAGAAGCAATTAAAGTACAAAAATAAGGAAAGTACATCTTTGATAAATCTGATGACAATGATTCCAATGCTTTAATTCTTTTGTTGTGTGGGCATAATGATTAGTAGGTAGTAGATTCTGGTGCATCCTTTCATACCACTCACTTTACAATACTCTTCACAATTATGTGCAAGGAGATTTCGAAAAAGTTAATTTGGCTAATAATGAACCATGTAGCATTGTAGAAAATGAGATGTCCATATGAACTTATCAAATAGAACGATTCTACAATTGAAGGACGTTAGACATGTACCCCAGTTGAAGAGAAATCCGATATCTGTTAGCCAACTTGTAGAGTCTGAATTCAAGACTACATTTACCAATGACTCATGAAAGGTGTTAGAAGGATCATGAAAGGTGTTAGAAGGATCATTGATAACAGCACATGGTAAGAAAGAAGGGACTCTGTATGTGACCTTTAGCAGAAACAGCTTGATTGTTGTAGTCTCTTCAAAGGCAAATACGAGCACATTACATCACATGGACACATAAGCGAAAGATGGATGAAGGTTATGCTTACAAAAGGGAAACTATCAAGTCTGAAATCAATGGACGTTGACTTTTGTGAAGATTGCATTTATGAGAAACAAAAGAAGGTGAGT
The DNA here is from genome assembly GCA_035236585.1 of Warburgia ugandensis. Lineage (NCBI taxonomy): Eukaryota > Viridiplantae > Streptophyta > Magnoliopsida > Canellales > Canellaceae > Warburgia > Warburgia ugandensis. The sequence continues at coordinate 10,796,645 of CP141127.1, read as the reverse complement.
TTTTCAAAGGGGGAGGACTCCAAAGTTGCACACACTACAACTAGTCCACGCTGATGTATGGGGGCTAGCTCAGGTATCTTCTCTCGATAGCTCTATTTATTTTCTTACATTTACAAATGATGCTAGTAGAAAAACTTGGGTTTATTTTTCGAAACATAAGTCAGATGTATTTAACATACTTTAAAAAAAGAAGAAGGGAAGTTTGGTTGAGAATGAAACAAGAACAGACGTGACGATCTTAAAGTTAGACAATGGGGAGAATACCGTGATAATAAGTTCGAGGAGTATTGCACTGTTAATGGAATAAAAAGAGTGAAGACGATTCCCAGGACATCATAAGAATATTGCATTGCCAATGTGGTCCTCACAAGGTGATCAACTGCATGGAAGGTGACCTTACCTATTTGAGATCCCTAGTCATTTAAGGATGTTACATGCGCCACACTTGCTACTTGTTGAACATGACATGGGTTGACAATGGAGGAAGGTTCAATTTCTGAGGTTCTTGATGGGATTCCTACCCACAAGGCCTTAGTTTGTTATTGTTAAACAAGCCCAAGTAAGAGAGCAATAGTATATATTAGTTGGTAGTTGACCTAGGGAGTTATGAACACTTGTTCTACCCAATAATCATCTTCCAAGAGGTGCTTAGAATGCGAATAGATGGGATCGTATCAAATTCCTATGTTGGAGGCTCAAACTGGGGCTTGTGAATAGATGGAATCATAAGAGATAATTGAAGGCAAGTCACAACAATTTCCCCTATTGGAACTTAGGAGGATTTCTTGCTTGGTCCTTATGCAGTTCTATAATTAGGATAATGGCCATTTAAGTTGAGTTTTCTCTGACGAGGAGAGACTATCATAGTGAATATGGAAAAGCAGCTCTTTTGCATACAAGAACACCCCAAGACAAATGGGAAGTCTAAGGCAAAAGAGCAGCAAGCCACATAATAGCTCATTTTGGTTTTAGTTAATTTTTATTGGCTTTTTGGGTCAGTTGTGATTAGGAGTATTTAGGTATTTTCCCTTCAATTATTTTAAATCAAAACACAGCCCTTGGATTTTATTGGAAATATAGGGCTGAGATTAGGTTTTTCTTATGTAACTCTAGGCTTCACTATGAGGTGGCTTCCAAGAGAGACAGTTTTAGATTGATTATTGACTTATTTTGGGGTCCTATGTGGCTCTTTTCCCTCTCAGCTTGTGTGGGGACCGTTTGAAATTTTGTGCATGTCTTCTCTTTGATTTTGAGACTTTAGAGCATTGATTTTCACTCCTTGAGTTCCTTTACTCCTTTTCTGATTGTTCTTTATTGCATGATCACGTTAACCTAATATTGAGGAAAGATTAGGAGCATATTCTTTTACATTATCAGAAAACAAGGTACAAAATACTGATTCTAGACTGATTGGGCACCCCAATATGGAAGGATTTAAACATAGAAGAAGTCAACAATGGACACAGAATATCTTAATCTACACAAAAGACAAAGACACAAAAAATCACAATGGATTGAAGAATATAGAGAAGTTTAATTGTAGCAAAGGACTGATATGCTAATGAACAGAAGCATAATAATAATGGATCTGGAGCAAGATGGTTAAAGGAAAAGTAAATATTTTTATTCCAAGCTCGAGGAGGAGATCTGGATCTTAAAGCATAGCTTACTTCCATATCAATAAAAGAATATATATAATAATGCATAATGCAATTTGTTGACAAGTACAGAGAAAGTAGGAAGTAAAGACGGTCTTTATGATTTCCAAAACAGTCATGGAGGATGGACCAAAAATGAAGTTTGAGACACCTTTTAACAATACTTTTTCTGCATTTAATGAACCCCATTAAAAGTTAGGAGAGCATACACTTTATTTTACCCGGACCACACCTTAAATAATGGGCAACTGGCTAATTTTGTGTGACTAGCTGAATAATGGGCCCACCATGTCCCTTCTTTGTGTTTGTCTCTTGCCGCTGTAATCTTTAGTTTTCTGCCGTCCAACTCCTACCAAATACAGTATAATAACTTCCCTAATTAAATATTGACATATCCTGACTTTGGGACTGTATATAAAAAATTAACAAACCTCCATACTTCAATAATTAATAGTATCTCCTGGTTCCCCCACCTTGAGTAATTTGATAATTATTTACTTACCAGCATATCACATAAAGAAAGCCTGTAGAAAGACCTAGTCATAACCCGTTGAACTACTGAGGTACTCTAGACAAGGAGAAATAAATGGTTCCCTGGCTAATCGAGATATTGTGTGTCTCCTGCAGCCATTTGATACGATCATGCTGGTTGACTTTGGTATTCTTCCTTCTATGCTCACTGAGTTATTGACTGAGAAATTCAAACCCTCATCTATTTCCACTTCTCTTCGTTGGTAATGATGGATTACTGGATGATATTAGGGTTCTGTTGTTTTTCTTGGACTTGATTAGCAATCTTAGGATTTCAATGTCGGAGATGGATTTTGATTGGGGTAGGCATTTTATGGTGAAATTGAGAGGAATAAGAAATAAACAAAATTGTAGGCGTTTTGCAGTTAGACAAGGACTACCGTGGTTGTATAATAAAACCTGCCTAATTTAATAGTGCTGGGACCAGGGGTTAGTATTAATTTAGACAGGTTGTTAGATAACAGAGGTCAATACCAGTGGGCCCAGTTGTCTCCTTTATCATCTTTTCTGCCGTTGTTTCATATATTTATGTGCTTTTCTGTCTATTTCTATCCTGGCTAATCAAGATACTGTGTCCCTGAAACCCCTATCTGTTCAGCGTTTTGGTTTAGATTAGATGTTATAGCTAAACATAGCATTAGCAATAACCAAATAAACATATCAAAAGTTTTCCATTACCATCATCAACTTCAAATCAACGAAACCAAGTTTCCAAATTAACCTTCTTACCCGATCAGTGTTTCCCATTTGCAAATCAGGTGGGAATTTTGACCAAAAATGTTATTACAGTGGTATAAATTAATATCAAAATATTAATCAACAATTAGCAAGCATTTTTGTTCATCTAAACTATCTAATTGTGGAAATAAGAATATTCAACTAAATTATCTAATTGTGGAAATAAGAAAGTTAAAGAAACTATATCAAAATGCTATGATCAATGTTATCCAAAGAAATCAACATAATAAAAGTCGATAATATTGGGAAATGGCAATGGAGAAAGATGAAAAGTTAATTGAATAATAGGATAAGATTTTGACAAAAATGACATGCAAAGAATATGCATACTTTTCTTTTTTTGAAAGGTAGAAAGAGGCATACTTGTGATGAGATCAAAATTGAAAACCAAGGAGGCTTGCGTTAAGTATGTATCTGCTATGAAGTCATCATTTAGATGTCCTTCTGTCTCCATCATTTCAGTCAGCTCCAAGCGATCCCCTGATGAAAGAATGCGAACAGCCTTGCATGGGAGTAAAAGTTGGAGAGGTCAACAGCAAGATAAAGATGGCAAGAAATACTCAATACCCTTCCTCTGATTTATTGTGAAGAGGGTTCCACCAACTCCATCCACAAACCAGCTTTTCCACCAAAAAAAGAGAGAGCAGAGCAGAATAATGAAGATCTCTACTACCAGAAAAAGGGAGTATACATATTGTGTCCTATATTTACATGTAAGTATGAGGGCCCAGGCACAAATACACACACATACACACTCGTATAACTATATATGCTTGCATGCTTACGTATATATACATGGACCGATCTATAGGGAGTGTGACTACGGGAGCTAAGGTAAGGGAGTGTGACTAATAGATCTTATCCCTTAAGTTAGCTCTTCTCATAGCTCTTATGCGTGTATGTAGACACACACATGCATGCAACATACATACATGTGTGTGCATCTGTGTAGATGCAAATAGATGACGTATACAATAATTCCAGTAACTAAAAATACTAAGCCATTAGTTCCACCCATAGAAATACTAGTCATGCAGTAATTACAGAAGAAAATCTTGTATGATCGCAACATTTACAACAATCCACTCAACAAGCCACAATGGGGGTCATACCATATTGTGGAAGACAGATACTATACCAAATACAATTACAGAAACACATCCAGTTTGTGGTAAACCACTTCACAAATAAATAATTATAGACAACTAGAATAAGGCCGATAAAAGAAATAGGCTAATGCAGTTGTTCTGAGAATCAATGTAAACAAACCAGACCAACAGTAAGTAATTTGCTCACATTGGCTGCACCACTCTATGTTCCACGCAAAAGTGGTTGCTCTAACACCATTTTATTTAAGCATAACATATTCATGGCTGGATGTATAAATCCAGAAAAAAAATACTCTCATATCAAACCCCAGAATTGACCTTCCTTTGGAAGCATGAAACTGAGGTCAAATGCATACAAATCTCATTTTGCGATCCTGTTGGCTTCCCTACCTCGACAAAATAGAAACTGTGGAAGCATTCAAAACTATTGTATGAAAGCCCATATGCGGGAGTTTCAGGTTGTAGACACCTCTGCGTGTGTCTTTTTCTCATTTTGTTTCTTGAATGCCATTGGCTGAAAATCCATGATTTCTAGTTTCCAAAACCAATTTTCTTGACAATTGCAGCCAAAAAACTTTCCAAATACTAATTGATGGCTTGTAATAAACTACACCAAATCCCCTCATAATCCCCTAACTTTCTAAACCCCATTCCTAAAATCAATAGATTTCTTTTCAATTTTTCTATTTCCAACGAAAATCACAGGATGAAATCCTAATCACAGCCAAATTGATTTAATTTTTAGTATAAATACCCCTATACATCCCTTTGAAGTACCAAGCAAGATATTCACAAACTACTCAATATGTTTCACTGTTTGTCTTAGATTTTCTTTCCATTTTTCCTTCAATGTTTCAGTACTTTGGGAAGCAACCATCTTTAGACTCCAACAAGGCCTTCTAACACTCCAACTATCAACAACTAAGACTCTGATTTCATCCCACACACCCAATCCGAATTTCTGAGGAAGATCTAAACCCTTGTACTCATTTTCTTTTCTGAATAGTGTGACTTATTTCTCTAATTTGTGTGCTAAGCTGTAAATCCTAGAATTTCTTTGATGCCTATGGGTGTATGCAATGCATTTTACATTAATTTTTGCTATTTCTCAAAAAATATTTGCCATTTTCTTTATTAAAAAATCATATTTATAAACTTGTATTTTATTTGGATCAATCCTTCTAGAACTTTGTCAAGATTATTGATTTTCTTATCTTCACCATTTATTCTTTTCTAAAAATTCCATTGCCTGCAATTTAAGATAAATGTAATAGCTACTCATTTCAACATCTCAAAACTTTATTTTCAAGCCAAAAACATATAGCTTTATTTTCTATTGATTGAAGTCTAAGTTTTCCCAGCAATTCTATACCTTAGAGTCACATATCTCCTATATACTATTGTCTTCCAAATAATAGCATTTCCATTTTTTTTTTATGATCTACAAATTTGTGGTACAATTCTCCTTTTTTGAATATTAAATTCTTGAACTCTTTAGTGGAACTATCTTTGCGCTTTAGAGTCCATTAACGTTTAATACCCTCTCTCATTTGCACGAAGCAGCTTATATTTAGAAATCATCCCAAAATCAATCTAGGTGATTTCACCCTTCTAGATCAACAATCTACAAGTCTATATATCATGGGAATTGTATCTACTTGCTATCATTTTCTTAGCAACTGAGACCTAATAAATCAGAGATACCATTTTATAGAAATGGTGTCTCTAATTTATTAGGCCTCAGTTGCTAAGAAGGGGAGCCTTGGCGCAACAGTAAAAGTTGTCGTCATGTGACCTTGAGGTCACAGGTTCAAGGCATGGAATCAGCCTCTTGCAAAATGCAAGGTAAGGCTGCCTACTATAGGCCCTTGTGGTCCGCCCCTTCCCTGGACCCCGCATAGGTGGGAGCTTCGTGCACCGGGGCTGCCCCTTTTACCATTTTATAGAAATATGCATCCAGTCCAAGGATCTTGAACACTACCGGTGAGAGACACCTGAATATATTGACCAAACAAGGTCCTAACAAGCTTTTGAGAACTTTCATGTCATTGTCTTTGCTTTCAATGAGAAGAGTTTCTATTTCAACCAAGGTGTATATATATTATATACAAATAATAATCCAGTATTAGACAATATGCAGAAACTGCTGCAATCGGCACCCCTAATCAGACTATACGAAGATGAGGTTGTTGTCAAGGGATAGAAATGGTTCAAGGATGTGCACGTGGTACAAAAAAAGAAGAATAGATAAAGGAAACTATCTCTAATGTTGTAAAACAGTATAGACTCTTAAATTACTACTTATGTGGACGTAAATAACAGAACTGTCCTTAAACATACACAAATGAACCACACTCATGTGTCATACAAAGAATGAAAAGAAAGTACTGACATTAATCTGCTTTTGTAGAACTGCTTAAGTTAGACATAGGTGTCAGTAATGGTTAGTCTGTAAAGGAGTTGTCAAGTCTGCTTCAGCATCAACAATTGCAAGAAAATCTACGAGTTATCTTCAGCTTTATAGCATGGTAATCATTTTTTGACAACCTTTTCTTTTAAATTTTGCAGTCTGGATTCCCAGTCAAACATGACTGCATTGTGCTGAGGAATTGCAGTACTTTCCAACACATCCAATCTGAGAAGAGATATATGCTAGAGAATAAAAGGTCGAATAATTTAAGTCTTCACACATGAGAACTAGAAGTTCTGTGAGAGATACCTTTACAATACATTTATCCTTTACTAATATATTGTAGTTATATTTTACCTTGAAGATTATAGCTACAATTTTTATCATATTACTTACAAGGAATGCAAAAGAAAAGATCAATTATGATGAACCCCTTGAACCTTGAAAATATTGATGTCATACGGGACTAGGTGGGAATAGATGACTGATAGTTTCATTATGGAAGACATTTATCAGCAATTTCTTGATCAACCAAGTACTGTTGTCGAGGCAGATGTGTGGCCAGTGATTATGGAGACTGCAAAGCAGAAATTGGAGCCAGATCTGGAGATGACTATGATGATGGGGGGAAGTGGGATCTGTCAGAAATTGGACCGAAGGAAACATTTTGACTTGTTTCATTTATGTTTTGTACAAAATACATTAATAATTTGGGTACTTCTGTTTAGCAGCTGAGCTACTATTCATCCAGTATTTTATGATTTACAAGGGCTTTGCTCCACTAATCAACAATTTCTTGGTTATCACATGGAATGAATGTCTTAAGAGTAGCATTGGTATAATTTTGATATATTAGGTCACTCTAATGCAACTTTTATGCGTATGTTCCATGAGGTGAACCATCATATGACATGAGTACTAGCGTACTCCAAACCAAAAGAAAAATGAAACAGCAATCCAAGCAAAATTGACAACTAAGCTCCAACTTTAAACAAGGATAACTGGGTTGGGTAGTCACTGTCTCCATAACTTTGAAACTTGTATTAAATTATGGTTGAAAGTAAAAGGAGTTGGAAAATTCTCTTTCTTTGTTCACATGTTTATTCATATTGCTTTGGTCTTATTTGTTTTGGAACTTGAGCTTTTGAAATTGTGTTTGGTCAATTAAATCAGATACTTCATTTTATTCCTTTTCTTTGCTACAATTTGAACCACTACAACCAGATGTGTAGAGTAGTCATATGAAAGAGCTATACTAAATTTATCAACATTATTTCAGCAACTTAAACACTATTTAACATACATATCTTCGGCACATTGACACTGCAGAAGAGGCTAAGAATGAAGCTGCTTGAGCTCAAAGGATCAATGTGATACCGGAAAAGAGGCACAGTTCACATCACACCATTACGTCAAGATGAAAAAGAAGAAGAAGAAGGAAAAACCAGACCGAATTGAACGACAGTAGTAACATATTCACCCTTACTTGTGTCACACCACAAAGGCCAAGATTCTCCAAACAAAAGAGTAAGTTTTCATGGAGCTTCCAAAGTTGCTTAATCTTCTTCTGGAGAATTTTTGAATCATCCACCTTCTCTCTTATTGCAGATATACACTGGTTTTGTCACAAAAGAAAAAGCAACAAATGATAGTTTGGATCTTTCAAACAAAATTAACATCAAGAAGGACCACTAACATTGACTTTTTCTGATAAAACAAATTCACATCAACATGGACTACAGACAAAGACATACCTGTTTTTTTATCTCCTCCAGTTTCTTAAAGTAAGTTAGATTACAGCTTGAAGCACCATTAGCTACAGGACCATAATAGTAAGTCTTAATGTTTGGAGAAGCCACATAGCTTTCAAGTTCTTCCTTGTCATCAACTGAACAAATCTAAAGAGTTCACCAGCTATTATAAGATATCCAAAACTATAAGACTGAATAAAAATAGAGCTTTTCAGAAACATTGACTTGTATCATCCCACCTTCGCATCAAGTAAATCCTCCAGACTGTTGATGCTCTTGGAAAATAGCTGACTAGAGCCACCTGGGACACCAATATATGCATTTAAACAATCATAAGTGAAAGATGTAAACAATAAACTAGTGGGCACTAGGAGAACAGTGTCCAAATAACTTAGTATTTGCTTCTGTAAGTTGCCACGTAAATTGCTTTGGTCCAAAAACCCAACAGACAAGTATCTTAATTGGTGAGCTAATAAGAATGTGAGTACCGCCACGAAGTCAATATTCAAATTTGCAACCTTTCTGTATCTCAAACTGGTACATGATGTTATTGTCTCATCACAAAATTTGGACAATTTTTACTTTAAATGAAAGGTGATTATCCAAAGAACAAGTAAATCATTCTGTGTAATCACCAGCAGAGAGAATAAATTCAGGCTTCAGTGTTTCGAACTGAAACCAAAACAAAGAAAAAAGTTTAAGCATTTGTGGAATACAGCTCCTCACTTAAATTAGAATTTCAGCCTTCAAGATTTTTCAGAGGTTACCTTGCCTGGCTTTTCTTATAACAAGGTTTTGCAAGTTCTAAGATTTTGCAGGTTACATTAGTTATCAATGACCAAGAAGTGTCATCTAATGCAGGATACATGCACAAGAATGATTATGTGTTTCTTCATCTTGCCATGGGCAGTTCAAGTAAGTTTGGTTATTTGACCATTTTGGGTGAAGTTTCCTACTTAAATAGAAACCTGGATTGCTATATCCCAAAACGAAATTGGACTCACTTCAGAGGTATACCATTATCGAGCAATTCAGTCAAGACCAGTCCAAACTGGTTCAATCCATGACATCATGGCCATGTCACACAATTTAATGGAAAAACTGAATAACAAAATGTAGACATGACGAGGAAATAAAAACAAGAATATGTAAGTATGCGTGCACTCCTTATAAAAGCATGAAAGCAGGCAGCTCAGATTCTCCCTATTTTCAGTAAAATTACAATGTTGCCACCACCTAAGGTTTTGAAAATTTTGCAGTTCTGCCCAAAACACCAGCTGATTGTACAATCTCCCTTTTTTTTATCTTTTCATTAAACCATTTTAAAGCTTTGATAAATCTCTAGTTTTGTCCATAACCAACCATGGCACTATTATCCTTAGTAACAAATCAGAAATACAAGTTCAGCCAACCCTTTAGATACTATGGATTGTTGATGTCAAAATTTTTAGATGATCTGGACCATTGACATACATATTCTCCTAGGGTTGGACCAACTTTTGCAGTTAGAGCGGGGCCAATTTTTGTATAGTCTAATTCGTTGATATCCTAGGATGTAATAGTGAGCTATACACCAAACAATTGCATCTAAAACTTATGAAGCTATACTTGTTGGCTCTTAAATAGATTGGTTTGAAATGAAAAAGGGAACATTTTACTCTTTATTAAATAAAAAACTACAGCTTGTCTAACTCTAAAAAGAAAAAGATTTGATAGGGCTTCATTTATAAGAAGACCAAGATGTTCAACTATTTTGATTATTCAACAAGTCGACTTAACCATATTTTCAGCTACTCATATTTTCACTTGGAAAGATGTCCAATGGCCTTGATCATATGAGCTGCATAACGCGCATGCACACACAAGCATGCATGCGCACACCCACACACATATATACATGTATTTATGCATTGCATGTGCAAGGTAAGGAAAAAAAAAATCCATCAATTACTAACAAAGTAGGAGTCCTTCGCCAAGTATACAAAATGTAGCATGCCATTTAATGTTATCTAACTTTACTTCTAGGGTTTGCATGGCAATTAGCTAGATATACTAAACAACCCATGATGTCAAGGTTCTCTTAGAGAAAATTAATTTTCTATAAGATAGTAATGAGGGTTTAGCATTGTTAGACATATAAATATTGTTGCCCTACTTCCTATCAACTTAAGCTTTGAAGTCAAATGGTAATGCGACATAGCACCATAACTTCACTAATCGAGAGGTCGTGAGTTCAAATTTCTGAGATACCTATATTAATTTCCAAAGCAGTTCAATAAGCATGCACTTGGGTCCACATGCAAGAGCACAAAATGGGGCCTTCCACATGGGGGATGTGTTAAGCATAAAAATATTGTTGGCCCACTTCCTATTAGCTTAGGCTTTTAGATCGAATGCTAATCCAACAAGCATTCAATTGCAATAACTCAAAAGTAGTATAAACAGGACATAGGATCGCAAGTCCCCTGCATGAGAGCATAGGAAAAGTTAGCTAATTAAGATGGCAACTAAATTACCTTTTCCAATGATTGGAGATGCAGTCATGCCAAATATACGAGGACGTTTTGTGGCACTCGTTTTATAGAACTCCTACATGGTGGTAAGGATCACGTAATCATATTAGAAAAGATGACAATAAAGAAAATGAAATTCTTTAAATTGTACAAAGTCAACTATGTTAAGTGCAATTGCCTTCATGATTTGGGCATAAGGATGCCTGTTTTGCGTTTGTGCATGATGACATTCATCAAAAATCAAAAGTGCAATAAGCTCCATCCTGACAAGACAATGCTCCAAATTGCTTAGAAGTATTTGAGGAGTCATTACCAAAACCTGCATGCTCGTTACAACATTGAAAGTATTATAAACCAACATAGATGATTAGAAAGCCTTCACAACCATTAAAAATTTGCAATATTATTTGCAATGTATAGCAAAGCAATAAAATGGATGCGCCCATTTTCACTAGTAAGATGCTAAAACATTTAAGGAACCATGTTTGTTACAGATATCACTTTGATAGCTAAGCATTTTGACTTCTAATCTACATATTATCATCTTGGGGATGTCCATTATAAAGTTGCAAGCCAGATATAGGTCAAGAATTTTGCTCTGCAGTGTGACCTTTGAACTTCAAAATTCACTTATCTTTTATTGCTATGTTTCAGTAGAAGGTCTTGATGATGATGATGATCATGCTACGTTTCAGCATACCAGGCTTCAAGCAATTGCAATTTGAAACAACATTTTTACTCTCTCGCATAAACAGCACAAGGCAAATCACCTTCTGCCAAAAATCATTTCCTCTAAATAATTCCCTATACAACTATAGGCCCTTGTGGTCCGCCCCTTCCCCAGACCTGGCATAGGCGGGAGCTTCGTGCACCAGGGCTGCCCTTAATTCCCTATACAACTACTTTTTTTCAAGTGACTAAAGTTAGAAGCAGCTATCAGTTTCTATTGAGGGTCTCATTTTCTGCAATCACACTAACTTTCAAGCATTCACCATTTGAAATTGTATGTTTTCTCTTTTACACATGCAAGGGCAAATTACCTTCCGCTGAAAAAGTGCTCTCCTCTAAAAAGTTCCCTCCTACAAATTATTTTCAAGTGGCTGTAAGATATAATGTAGAAGCAGCCATCAATTCCATTGGGGACTGCCAATTTCAATTGAAAACTGACATTGAGGTTAGAATTGGCATCTAAAATCCACAAACTTTGAGGTGATGCACTCCTTATATATGTATCTTTGCATAGGTTGTCATGCATAAGTGATATTAACCATAACATACATTAATCTATTAGTATGCGAACTAGCGTACAACTGCAAATGAACTCTCAATAGCAAATAAATGCATGTACTACTAAAGAATTATAAAATCACTATGGCAAAATAAAGTATCCAAGCTTAATGTAGTGTTAAATGTCAAAAGGAATACACTATCAGTGCAAGTAAATCCTCCCAATAATGGCCTTGACTAAGTGATTCCTTAATTAGAAAAAATGAGTACCAGAAGCACCTTATGTAACCGGGTCACTTTTATTTCAAACACCCCGTCATCAAATGAAGATCTTAAGTTGGAGCAAGTTTTCAGGATTCTGGGTCCATCGTGCTAGTATTTATCAATGTGGACAACTTCAGGATAAAATAACCCAAGGTTATCTAATCTAAACACAAAAGTTGTGAGAAAACCTATGACTTGAATGAAGCTTAATGCACAAGCTTCTCAATGTACAAAATCCCTTCCAACTATATAGAATCAAATAACTGACCTACTGCCAACAAGAACAATGACAAGATACCATACCTGGTGTAATACTGGCTATGCCATTGTATACTTGAAGCTCTCTACCTTCAATTTCTATGAAAAATCTTGAAAACTCAACATGCACAAGTATATCACAAGAAAAAGTCAAGATGGCTAACCTCATATTGCTCCATCTCCTTCTCCCAATCATGATGACTCTTCAAACGTTTACACTGGCCAAAGTAACTCCCTACCTTGAAATTAGTGGTGTGTTTTATGACCATTGCTTGCTACACAAAGAAAATACATCAGTTCTAGTCCAAAAGATATGAACAACAAATACTGTAAAAGTCATGTAGGTTATGAACTGCCTTGGGACATTAACAATATGCCTTTACAGCTAGCAACAGGCAGTTCCTAACTAAAATTCAACGACAAAACATGTCATATAAGAGCTAACTAACTGAACAATTAAGTGCATGCCAAACTGTAAATTGGGTAAAAAAGAAGCCAAAAAGGTCAAGGTAGGGCATTACTTCTTAATCCTCTAACTCAATAGGAGTGTAATACCTATCCGAAAACAGAAAAGATTAGTACTGTATAACATAGTATGTGATCACTCAAATAATGAAGATGCACATGATCTACAATAAATTAAGAAAATCCAGCTGAAAAAAGATTATAGCTGCAAAATTCATAAACCAAAGAAATAAACAATCCAGCTGCCACATGGATCTTTCTATAGCCAAAACCATGGATATGAGACCAATGGGTGCAGTTTCATGAAGGTTTCAATTCTAACAACACAATAATAGTGTTTCGGAGTTAGGAAATTCTCTGCGTCTTGCTTATAAGATTAAATGTTATGAAGATTTTCATAGAACAGAAGATAGCTCCAAAGGTTGCACATTCTATAGCTCTAAGTTGGCCAGAAATTTGAAGCAAGAAATATGAAAAGCAAAAACAAGAAAACCAAATAAATGTTAAGAGAATAGAGACAGCTTATATAAGGGAATATTGTAAAAACGGCATGGCTGGTTTTCAGTCCAGACAGAAGTCCCTGCTGTTAAAGACCCTAGATAAATAGTTATCTTCAGTTTAATAGAACAAAACCCAAAATCTAATTCTCATAAGGTTTTTCTTTCCTTCTAATATCTCCAAGGTAATTGAAATCCCATTTAGCTTATTGAATTAGAAATTGACTGGAAAACACTCTCACTTTGGATCCTATCCACAATACATAGAAGTTTGGTTTGTCTACATGTGGTCTTTATGATCTGAAAATTTTAAAGCAACTGCGACAATGCTCTAATATATCAATGTAAAGAAGAATTCACTGGAAAAAATAGAGCATCTCGATCTTCATTTATCTTTCCTAGTAAGCATGGCCCATACATCCATTGTATTGTATCAACTTTTTCTTATTTTGAAAAGGTAAAGGTATATGATCACATCAATTTAAATATGTTGGTATTTGTACTGGTAGCAACTTAAAATATTCATGACCAACCAGGTCAAACCTATGAGCCCGTCCAACCACTCTCTCTCTCTCTCTCTCTCTCTCTCTCTCTACACACACACACAGACTACAAGACTGTAAAGAATATCCTTCACCACCTGTTTTGGGGGCATCACAATCAATTGTATAAAATCTGTAGAATCCTTAAACAAATGCCACAATCAGTTGATCAGCCAAAATCAATCTAACTTTACACGCAAAATATTCCCCACATACCACTAGAAGATAAAACAACACTTACGTATTGCCTAGAGAGTGATTCTGTTAACAAGAGGCCAGATCATCAATTGGGGACCCTTAACTACTCAATAAATCTTCCAACTTTAATAGAAATGGCCAAAAACTATCCATGTAGTTAAAGGCGCGCCTAGGCCAAGTCGATAGTTATGCGCCTAGGAGAGTGCAAGGTGTAGAGGAATAGAGGCACAGTCGCCTAGGCACACACCTAGGTGGCCTGGAGGCTCCTTTCAGGCACGCCCCTGATTCCAGGCGCAGACTGCTTAATCGGTAACTTATAAACCTCCAAAAAAAAATTGTTTTTCATCTTCCAACCCTAACTTCGATATTCCAAACTACTGAGAAGGTGAAAACGACCATTCCTCTTCGATCTTTCACAGATCTAAGCAAAAAAAGGTATGGATTTACGAATCTCAGCATTTCTTTGCAGTTTCTATAAAAAACAGTACCGGTTTTTCAAATTTTTTGTTTACTATTTTCCATAGATCTTGATGGGTTCTAATTCTATATATATATAAACAATCCATTTGAGTTTTATACTTCTTTGCTCTAGATTTGAGTTTGTTTTTAGGTTTTTTACTCTTTTTTCGAAAAATCAGTTACGGAAATATAAAAAAGTCTTTGTTTTTTCATATTTCTTCATTGAAACACATTTCTATCCACATATATAGCTTTCCCATGCTTGTATCTTCATGTGTGATAATTTTTTCATCTTTTTTTTTTTGTATTTTAGGGTTTTTTTTTTCCAAAAATAAAAGTTACCAAAAATAGAAAAAAATGTTTTTTTTTATATTTATTAGTTAATACCTATTCTTATCCACATATATAGCTTTCTCATGCTTGTGTCTTCATGTATGATGCATTTTTCATGCTATTATTGTATTTTAGTGTTATTTTTTTCAAAATTTTCAAAAATAAGAGTTATAGAAATTGGAAAATTTTTGTTTTTTTATATTTATTAGTTAAAACGTATTCCAATTTACATATATAGCTTTCCCACGATTGTGTCTTCAAGTGCGATGTATTTTTCATGCTTTTATTGTATTTTAGTGTTATTTTTTTCAAAATTTTTGAAAATTCCAATTATAGAAATTAGAAAATTTTTGTTTTTTTTTATATTTATTAGTTAAAACGTATTCCTATTTACATATATAGCTTTCCCATGCTTGCGTCTTCATGTGTGATGTATTTTTCATGCTTTTTTTGTTTTTTTTTTCAAATTTTCTGAAAATAACAGTTACAGAAATTGTAACAAATTTGTTTTTTTTATATTTATTAGTTAAAACGTATTCATATTTACATATATAGCTTTCCCATGCTTGTGTCTTCATGTGTGATGTATTTTTCATGCTGTTTTCTATTTTGGAGGGTTTTTTTTCAAATTTTACGAAAATAATAGTACTCACTCTTTTATGCTTTTTACATTTTAGGCCTAAAATTTAAAGATGTCATCAACAAGGGGTTCAACTTTGGATACTTCAACTATTTCTATATCTGCAATTTACCAAGTGGTAAGAATGCAATTTTGTGCAAATTGTGTGGAAACAAATACAGTGGTGGAATTTATAGGCTAAAACAACATTTAGCTAGAGGGCACAGGAATGCTAAAAAATGCAGCAAGGTGACTCCTAATATATCAAAAAGAATAAGTGACTATTCGAATGAGTCAAAAAAGAAGAAGGATGAAAGGGAGAGAATTATTATGGAGCAAACATGACCAGAAAATTTGTTTGGGATTCATGATGATGTTGAAAATGTTGAGGGAGATGTTGACATTGATAGCGGGAGATAGGCTGGTGGTAGTAGTGACCCAGGCTCTAGTGGATTTGGTATATGGAGCAGCAAGTGGTCTAGGAGTGGAATAAAGGGACCTCTTGATATTCACTTTGCCCCTAATCCTGAGAAGGCTCCTTTACATCAAACAACAATAAAGAATGCATATAAGGAGCTTAGAACCAAAGCATGTGATTACATTGCAAGCTAGTTTTATGAGAATAGTATTGCCTTCAATGTTGCTCGGTGTTAGTCATTTCAGACCATATTTGAGGCAGCTGCACAGCATGGACCAGGTAAATGGTTTTCTTTTGTTTTCCTTTATATACTAGTACTTTTTATGCATATTTTTGAAGTTAAAGAGTATTTAACTTGTGTTTTCTTTCTATCTTAAGGTTTCAAGGTACCCTCTTACCATGAGTTGAGGGTGCCTCTTCTCAAAAAACAAGTTCCAAGGGCAAATGAATTTGTACAAGAATGCATAAAAGATTGGGTACGATACGGGTGCTCCATAATGTCAGATTGGTGGACCGATGGCAAGGGTCGAACCTTAATCAATTTTTTGGTAAATTGTCCAACTAAGACAGTTTCTAAAATCAATTGATGGATCTGAGCATGTAAAGAGCTCAGATTTGATTGTTAAAATGTTAGATGACGTTGGAGAGGAAAACATTGTCCAGGTAATCCCTCCTCTTAATCTAAGTTAAGTTTTTTATTAAGAAATTTAATATTTAAAAGTTTTAATATTTACTCATGAATTCCATTGCCTATTACAGATCATCAAGGACAATGCGTCAAATTATGTAGCTGTAGGAAGATGCTTACAAATAAGAAGGAAGCATCTATTTTAGTCACCTTGTACAGCTCATTGTATTGACTTGATGTTGAAGGACATTGGCAAATTGCCAAAAGTGAAGCATATTATAAAACAAGCAAAGGCAACGACTGTTTTCATATATAGTCACACTCATGTCCTTCATTTGATGAGAATGATCAAGCAAAGAGAATTGGTCAGGCCTGCAGTCACTCGTTTCGCCACAAACTTCTTGAGTTTAGAGAGTATCTACAATGTCATGGCAGAATTGAGAGAGATGTTCCACTATCACGCACAGAGCAATAGCAAATGGAGCAATACCCTGGTTGGACAAAGAGTGCAGAATATTGTTAGCCGTAGCTACTTTTGGAATAATATTCTATTTTGCTTGAAGATAATGGCACCACTTGTGGAGGTGCTGAGGCTTGTAGATACTGAAGAGAAACCTGCAATGGGTTATATATACAAGGCCATCACAAGAGCCAAGGAAAAGATTATGGAAAATCTAAAAGATAACGAGCGACAGGCCGCCCATATTTGTGGCATTGTTGATAGTAGATGGACGAATCAGCTTTGTCAACCTTTGCATGCAACTGGTTATTATTTTAGCCCTACATTTTATTACAATAGGCAAGAAGATGTTGAGGCCGATAGATTTATCAAGCAAGGCCTATTTGACACTATCAATATCCTATCTGCAAATCAAGATGATGCAAGCAAGGTGATTGACGAGCTAGGACCATATAAACATGCAGCAGGCCTGTTTACGAATGACTTGGCTAAATTGAAAAGGAAGACAATGGCTCCTTGTAAGTCTTACAATTTCAAATCTTATTTGTCTTAAATTTCTTTAATTTACGTTTTTAATTCATTGTTATTTAACTCTTGCAAGTGAGTGGTGGGTTACTTTTAGGGCTGAATGCCCAATTCTCTAAAAACTTGCTATCAAAGTCCTCTCCCAGACCTGTAGTGCATCTCCTTGTGAGTGGAACTAGAGTACTTTTGAGAATGTAAGTATTACTTACTTTACTAATTTAGAAATCATTCAACAATATAATTTACAATCGACCTTATAAAATTTGATATTTTATTGCAGCTTCATACAAAAAAGAGAAATAGATTGCACGCAAAAACATTGATGATCTGGTATACGTTCAATATAATCAACATCTTCGCCATCGACATGAAGATCGTTTAAGATCTCAAATATATACAGATCCCATTGTATTCAAAGAGGTTGATGAGAGTGACGAGTGGATCATTGAAGCAAATGTTGAGGATAACCTCATCCTGAATGTCCACTAGCTAGGGTTGAGTGAAATTCATTGAGTAAGGTGGGGATTCTATGAGAAGTCTTTGGAATGACCAACCTGTCGTGGAACAATAGGCAGCCATGTCTCAAAGAGAAGCCTTTGTAACTGCTTGGGTCGACTAGAAGGTCCTGCAAGATGGATCAGAGGCTCTCATCTTGTTGGATTTCCTCTTCTAGTTCTGAAAATCCTTGACACTGGGTAGTAGAGAGGGCCATCAGGTGGGGATTCTATGAGAAGTCTTCGGAATGACCAACCTGTCATGGAACAATAGGCAGCCATGTCTCAGAGAGAAGCCTTTGTAACTACTTGGGTCAACTAGAAGGTCCTGCAAGATGGATCAGAGGCTCTCATCTTGTTGGATTTCCTCTTCTAGTTCTGAAAATCCTTGACACTAGGCAGTAGAGAGGCCCATTAGGTTGCATTCCAGACGTGCTGGGAATCCTCTTGTGAATTGGAAGAACCGCCAGGGATGCTAATGTCAGCCTTCTGAGAAAAAGCATCCACAACTCTATTCTGCTTTCCTGGTTTGTACTGGATGTCAAAATCAAACCCAATTAGTTTGATTAGCCATTTCCGCTGTTCACTATTAAGTACCCATTGATCCAGTAGGAACTAAAGGCTTCTTTGATTTGTGTGGATAGTGAATCGCCTGCCCAAGAGGTAGTGCCACCACTTCTGTACAACCAGCACTACAGCCATAAGTTCCTTCTTTTATACTGACTTAGATTGGGCGTAGGAGGCAAGAGCCTGACTAAAGAAGGCAATGGATCTCCCTTCCTGCATGAGAACGGCCCCAATTCCTTTACCCGAAGCGTCCATTTCCAGAACGAAGGGCTTACTGAAGTTCGGAATAGCCAACATAGGAATAGAAGTCATAGCTTTTTTCAACTCGTTGAACGCTAATTGTGCCTCAGGGGTCCATTTGAAGCTATCCTTCTCACGTAGATTGGTTAGGGGTGCTGCAATAATGCCATAGTTTCTAACAAATTTGTGGTAATAACCCGTGAGACCCAAAAACCCTCTTAATGCTCTAACATCATGTGGAATAGGCCAGCTGAGCATGCATTTCACCTTGGAGTTTTCAGCTGCCACCCCACCTACCGATATTACATGGTCGAAATACTCCAATTGAGTTTGGGCAAAACAACACCTTTTTTTGTTAACAACTAGTTTATGAGATCCCAAAAGGTGTGGTACGGTTGCTAAATGCTCCAAATGCATATTAATATCAGCACTATAAACAAGTATGTCATAAAAAAAAAACCAAAACGAACTTACGAAGATGCTGACAGAAGATGTCATTTATAAGAGATTGGAAGGTAGATGGGGCATTCGTCAAGCCGAAGGGCATGACCAGAAACTCGTAGTGACCTTCATGTATCCAAATGCATATTAATATCAGCACTATAAACGAGAATGTCATAAATAAATAAAAAACCAAAACAAACTTACAAAGATGCTGACGGAAGATATCGTTCACAAGAGATTGAAAGGGCATGACCAGAAACTCGTAGTAACCTTCATGTATCCAAAATGCAGTTTTAGCAACGTCTTCTTCCTTGATACGGATCTAATAGTAACCAGATTGGAGATCTAGCTTGGAGAAGACAGTGGCTCGTCCCAACTCATCTAATAATTCATCGATCGTCGGTATGGGGAACTTATGGGAATGGTGATCCTGTTTAAGGCGCGATAGTCGACGCAGAAACGCCAACCCCCGTCCTTCTTCTTAACCAACAGTACCAGGCTTGAGTAGGGGCTTGTGCTTGATTGAATAATGCCAGCCTCCCATATTTCCTTGATGATTCGTTCAATTTCATTTTTCTAGCAGTGTGGGTACCAATAAGGTCGGATATTAGGGGGTGGGGTATTGTCATGGACCCAAATGGCGTGATCATGCAGGCGACTGACTGGTAACTACAGTGGCTGGTCGAAGATATGGGCATACTAATCCAAGAGGATCGACAGCCGTGGATGACTCCTATGTGCTTGCAGCTCTCTATCGATCTGCAATCCCTGGTATTCAATCACATAACTAGCGCCGGTGCTGGGCATGAGCCGTTGTAGGCCTTTGAAGGATAGGGACGACCTCGACAAGGATGGATCACCCCTGATGGTTATGGCTTGCCCTGGACTGAAAACTGCATCGTGAGCTCATGGTAGTTGGCTGAAACCTCTCTAAGTGTTTGTAGCCATGCCATTCCGAGGACAATATCAGTTCCACTCAGGTTGAAAGGGTGGAAATGGTGCTGGATCACTAGCCCTGGAAGAAACAGAACCAAATCCCGACATACCCAATCTCCTCTGACGCAGTATCCATCCCCCACCTAAACACAGAAGGGTTTGGTGTCAGTTATTGGAATCTGCAGCTCGGCGACCAACTTCCGAGTAATAAAGTTGTGCGACGCCCTAGTATCTACCAAAACCACCACCTCACGGTGACCGAGAAACCCTCACAGCTTCATGACGTCAGTGACCGACGTCCCAACAATTGCTTACATCGAGAGCTCCAACCAGGTCGCCTCTTCGTGCGGAGCAACTTCCTTAGGAGTAAGAGTTTCTCAGTCCTCAAAGTCTTCTTCCTCCTCCGCCAATAATAGCACCTGTAGCTGACGGTTTTTACATCAGTGCCTCGGTGAATATTTCTCAACGCACCGGAAACACAGTCTCAAGACACGTTTTTGCTGGAGTTCCTGCTCGGATAGACGCCAGAAAGAATTGTGCCGGGCCGGAGAAGACTCAATGGCGCGGGGGAATCGTTCTCCCAGAAACCCTACTTCCTTCATCGTCTCCAATAGCCTGGTAAGGGTTTGAGGAAGAAAATTATGTATTTGCCCTTGTGGGCCGAACTTAGATTGGGGCTCTTTAGTGAAGAGCTATGGGCCCCATGCAGCTTGGGCTCAGGTCCACCTCTATTCCCATGGGCTTTCACTCCATCAAGGGCCACATTTTTCTCTCCTACCTTCTGGGCCAAATCCATGAGCCCAATTAAGGAGGGGGGCCGAAACATCTTCACCTTAGCTTTCAGATCCTCCTGCAACCCATTGAGAAAGGCCCCTTTTAACAGATTGTCGGCAGATCCACCAGGGGGCTCGACATCAGTTCGAACTCCCGACGATAGTCGGCAACGGAGGAACCCTGCTACACGCCAACAACTCCTCGTGGTCATCGTTAGACTGCGATGGCCAAAATCTCTAAAGGAGGGCGGTCCAGAACAAGATCCACGATCGGATCGGCGTCCGAGCATCTGACCATAGAAACCAGTGGAGGGCTTCTCCCTCCAGACAGACTGACGCCGCCGTCACCTTCTCACTGTCGATGAATCAATTGAGCTGGAAATAACACTTCGCTCTACACAGCCAACCGTGTGGGTCCTTTCCATCGAAGATCAGAAGATCTAACCTCCGGAGTTGAAGGTCAATCCTAGGGTTGTCCGGCATCGCCGGCAGCCCATTATTTTCCCCACCTGAAGATTCCCCTATCTCAATCGCCCTGGGTCTTCCCTTCTTTGGCAAGGTTCCAGTTCCCTCTTCCCTCTGCCGCATCCACCTCCTTGTCTCCAACAAGTACTCGCTGACCAACAAGTACTCGCTGATGGCCGTCACACTAGTTTGTAGCCGTCCAACCTCCTCTTTCATGCTCCCAAACTCCGCTCGTATGTTCTCTACTTCCTTCTCTATTGTTTCTGCCTTGTCCACTCAAGTCCTTACCATACCCCCACGACCAAACCAAACTCGGATACCATTGATAGGTCTACTGGTTTGAACTTCTGATGTAAACCCAGTAAAGAGGAAAACTATAGCTAATTAATAAAAGAATATAGATACGTTAAAACATCTTAGTTTCTCAAATTTCTTAGCTATACAAAATTCTACAAGGGGATTGCGCATGTAAAAGTCAAGGATTACACGCACAGCTAAAGGTGAATAAGGGACTCAGATGTTTGGTGGGCAAAGCAGCTTACCCTCTATGCTACATCTTAGATCGGCCATGCACCAAACATCTTTCCGTAAGGTAAACTTAATTTGCACCATCCTACTAAGAGTGAAAATTGCTTTCCAAGAAGTTCGAAAACAATGGTAATAGAATCTTAATCACATCAAGTTCTAAGATCATTGAATGGAGAAGATCCTGCGGGCGTATCCTATTAGGATGTGGTCCAGAAGATTAACAGCTTCAATCGCCAACCATCTGGACTCCCATGCATCTTTCAGACTCAAATACCAAATTATGTCTCTAAATGAAGTTATTCGCACAAATTATCTCATTTACCACAATGGAAGTGCCTGATTAGCATGTTTTCCTCTTGGATACAGCCTTTTCCATCGTTAACATGGTTACAAAACAGACGTGAACAAAGAGAGCAAAGAACTTATGACAGGATACAAGCTTTTCTCTAAACAAGCAGCAGTCAGTCAAAACCAAAAAATGAAAGAGAAATAGATCATGTCATTGAGTTGAAAGAAAAAGGTAGAATTCACCTGTTGAACAAGGTGTTGAGTCGGTGCAAGGAAAATACAAACATCTTTCTGAGGTTTCCTGATCAAATGACCGAGCTCGTACATAAGTAGCACTGCAATGTGCGTCTTTCCACATCCCGTCCCCAGATAAACTATTATATTCTCCTCTACTGCTTTCTTACAGAGCATCAACTGATACCTAAAGGGAAGAAAAAAAAGACAGAAAAATCAGAAAAATGGAGAACGAAAACAACAAACACAGAACATCAAGAATTAAAAAAAAAAAAATAGCAGAGGAGCTCAAAATTCCCAAATTTCAGGAAGAAACTTGTTTGCACTCACTTTCTAGCTATAGTTCTCGGATCTTTCGCTGGAACTTCGTTGCTGCTGGCTAGGGTTTCTTCGGAATCTCCGTCGGCCATGGAGACGGAGAAAATTTTTCAGACTACCGTTTCAGGGTTTTTATCGCATTTGAAGAAACTTTGAATTGCTTTTATACTTCACCAAAAAGGCTTTCTACTTCACTGAAAAGCTTACGCTTGGAACACAAGGAAGGGACCAGCACTAAGCAGGAGCAGTAGAGAGAGAGAGAGAGAGAGAGAGTCTTTGCGTGTCATGCGACAGGTCAAAGCGCCGGTCGTCCAAATTTATGATTTCTCCATAACGAAGAAAAGGAAATTAGTGAAAACTCCCCTCCGTACTAAATCTTTTACCCGGAAGGTGTTTGGATTTAGTTGAGCACCTGATTTCCCCTTCAAAGCGGAGTCCGTGTGATGACGCACAGTTCCCCGGAAAAGGATACGAAGGTGGATTTAGAAGCTAGTGGGGTGGGCATTTTGGGAAAAAGGTTGTAAGGATAGCTTTCATCTGTTACGCTGAACGTGTAATTGACGGACAAAGATAGTAGTTATTTAGGGATGATAATGGCCATTAACCGACAGGCTATAAATGCCTGGGATTTGCACGGATTGAGGAAATGGTTCTCTAAGTCTCCAGTCATTCTTTTTTTTTATAAAAAGGCGAATGCTGGTGTAGTGCGCGACACTACAGCAGCTTGTTTGTAGTGCACCTCAATTTAGCATGATGAGCTCGCCTTTGGTTGATCAGAACCCTACATCTGATTTATCTAGCATGGATATCTTAAATGTGAAATGTGAAGATGGTTGAATGACTTTAACATCCCAAAATTCTGCATCTTACACTGATACATACGGTTCTTTAAATAGTGCTTCCAACCGTTCGTATGCTTTGATGAAAAGCATATTTTTTCAAATTGCATGCTTATTCAATCGTCACTATTTTAGACCACTATTCATTCAAAGATGGATAATCAGTTGAAGGGTTCTGATCAAGCAAAGGTGGGGCCTAGTTGTGCCAAAAGTGGGGCTTACTATAGCATGCTGTTGTAGTGTGCGCACTACACCAGCATTCCTCGACATCCCTAACGTGTTATCTCTTAAATTTCAATTTAATGCACATTTACCAAATTGAACTCATTTTTGAAAAGTAACTAAATTCAAAATTGATATAAATGTAGAGTTTCAAATAAAAGATTTTGAGCAATTTCTGGAAAATAAAACAAGGCAAATTATTATGTTGAACATTGCAAAGAAGAAGGCACACAGACCGCCCTCACTAAGTGAGAAGCACAAATCAATTAGTGTCACGTGATGCTTTGTCTTTGGACTTGTGGCCTCCATCAATATGTAGGAGATGGTAAAAAACAGACATGTCCCTAGAAAAAGCATCACGGAGCATTTATTGGCTTGACCCTAGAAAATGTATCAGGTAGCATTCATTGACTTGTACTTTTCCTCATTATTTTGCACTTATTCCTTAAACAAGCAAGTGCCTTAAGTATGAGAAAAATTATTTCCAAAAGAGCATTCACTTCGAGAGGGAAGAAGCACAAAATTTGGGAACCATCACGTGCTTCTTAGGCATATGATCCAATTCATTAGTCTGGAAGAAAATCATGGGCCCAATGCAATAGAATTGATTTCATCTTAACTGGATATTCCCATATCCTTCATCCAATAAGCCATATTTAGGATTTTTTTAGGAAAATGTGAACCATATTCTTTTAGGCAAAGATCAACTCACCTTGTATGACTTGCTTGCCTTCTTAAGATAAGAAAAGAACAAATTTATGTGAAGTAAATAGAAGGAAAGAATACACCGCTATTGAAGCGGCAACTCTTGCTACTACTGGAAGAAGGGTAAATTATAACCTGCTAATGAAATAACCATTTTACATGAGACCAAAGCCATGTAATTTAGATGTTGATCATGTCCAAGTTTATCACTATGAATCCACAATAGATTTTCCATGTGGCCCCAAAAACTATACTTCTTCCTTGATTGAAAAGTGCCTTACTTAGTAGTAAGATTCATTGTAATAGGTAATAAAATATCATAATAATGACAAGAAAATGACACATTTACCCTAATTTTCTCTCATCAACCCACCTGCTATAACTTTAGATGGCCAAGATTTCTAAAGATCCAAATAATTGCAAAAGTTTTTATTGACTTAGATGGTCCATGTTCTGAATTTCTCTTGCAGGTGTATTATCCTTGCAATAATAGTTATGAAGTTTGAAGTTGGGACAAAGTTGGCAAAGGAAAAGGTTGAAAATTTTGAAAAAGATTTGGGAAAATCTTGGTGAGAAAAGATGATAATTTTTAAAATAAGAGAGAGAGAGAGAGAGAGAGAGAGAGAGAGAGAGAGAGAGAGAGAGAGAGAGAGAGAGAGAGAGAGAGAGAGTATTAGCAACCTATTTAAAAACTTCTTAAGCACAAATTTACAATATTATAGGCAAATGAGGCAGACCTGAAACTTAGGATTGAAATATTAAAAATTCATAAAAAAGAAAAACTTGTCAAAATCGATCTTTTTATTAACAAGATAGGATTTAAACGAAATACTCCAAAAGATGAGTTTTATTTTAAAAGTAGTCTTTTTAAAGTTTAACATGGTGCGAGAAAAAGACGTGACTTTCTAATCACAATGGAAAAATATTAATAAAATAAAATAAAAATTGTTGCTTTTTCCTTGTAAAATGGACACTAAAAATTTTAATTGTTTTACAACACAAGAAATAACGGTTGGAATCATGCAGTGGATGAGAACTTCAAAGCATGATTCATCAGAATTAAGGACAGTATCATCAATAACTTGGATATTTAGAAATTTGGGCCCTTCACGATTCATAATCATCATTACCATTTATTAGAGGTTCATGAGAGAAAGGCATGGGTACATGTGTCATTTTTATTTTTCCTAATATTAGTAAAAGGAATGCTGGGCGGACAGCTCTATAAGGCATTTCCCCAGAAGCACCTCTTTTTTGCATAAGTAGGCCCTCTGTTGGATGTCTAGCTCATGCTTCAAACTTGGATATCCCCTAAACTAGAAAATCAAGATTATCAAATGATTTTAGCATCTTAAAAACTATAATTTTAGCAGTTGAATCTATACTCTTGTTTATATAAAGAAATTATCAATTTCTTGTGATGAAAAGTATAATACTTAGATGCTATTCAAAGATAGGCCTCCCAATGCAAAAATGGGAGCACTTCTAGGTAAGGGACCTATTGGTCGTTCAGCCTAACATTCATCTAATAATAATAGTAACAACAATATGGCATGCATGCTTTGGTACAGCACGTCCATATTGAAAAACTTAATATGGTGCTCATTTGTGTCATTGATTTGTTAAAATGGTTAAGATTTGATGGATTTTTAAGGAGGGTTCTTTTACAAATGTTGAAAAAAAGGAAATTGAAAATGTTTATTCGAATATTTTTCCTACAATGTAGTAAATATCTTTTGTAATTTTCATTTTTGCATTGATTTCCACGGTAACTTCCATTAAAAACCCATCTAATATTAGTCATTCTCATAGGTCAATGGTCTAATGGGTGCCGCACTAGAGTTTAATATAAATGTGTTGCATTATAGCATTTTCATCGATAATAGTAATAATAATGCAAATACTTTGATTAAATATATATTAATGTTCAAAGCCATTACAAAAACTTGTGCCTATGCACATAATAGAGGAAGGAAACTGAAAAAGTCAAGGGCAAATGTGAAGAATCTTATTAACCACATACTCATATTTGCTGGTTTGTGGTAAGCTTCATGAGGGAGAGAGAGAATCTAACAAAGAAAAGGAGAATGATATTCATAGCACACACTGAACTTTTATTAGTGTCATGCCTATAATTGTCAACTTGTGCGTAAGCTAAAACGCATGAGCGAGGAGAGAGAAATGGAGTTAAAAAAAGAGAGCATTGTATCCCAAGCGGATGCTAAATGCTTCAAAACTCAAGCCCATATTTGTCATTCGCGGTATCCCACTTGCACTAGAGAGAGAGAATAGGAAAAAAGAAAAAGAAAAAGAGGTACAGATGATATTATTGTTACACCCAAATTTAATTAATAGCACACCAAGATTGTTGGTTTGTGGTAAGACATAGGATGGGAGAGTGAACTTGCCCCCATTATTCCTAATCGTATTAAGTAGAACTTTGGAAGTTACTTTACATTTATTAGTGAACAATTTAATTGTAAAACTCACTTTATTGTACCTATTACAATACCCCATTCGAAGACATGACCAAATTGTCCTCTCTTCGCTACTTTATTAATATGTTCTTTTTGCAAAAATATAGATTACCATGGGTTATCGCTTTCGTACCCTTTTAGAAGCTAAAAATATGAACTTTTGTTGCATCTACTCTCAAGTATGACTAAAATCTTGAGGTTCCTTCTCCATGTTACTCTTAGACAAACAATCAACTTATTCTCTCTCTCTCTCTCTCTCTCTCTCTCTCTCTCTCTCTCTCTCTCTCTCTCTCTCTCTCTCTCTCTCTCTCTCTCTCTCCATATTATGTCTCTCTTTCTCTTTGGTTTTCAATATATCTTTATCTCTCTTAATATCTTTTTATTTCTCTTTTGCTGTAGTTGTTTTTTCATAATAGTTTGTTGGACCTAAAGTGAAGCACTCTCTTGCTATATATTATGTCTCTCTTTCTTTTTGGCTTTGGGATATGTTTTTGTCTTCCTTAATATGTGACACCCAGGTTTTCTAAAAGCATTTTCCATATATAATAATAATAATATTATTATTTAGTTAGATAGTCATGATTCCTAGAAGAGGAAAACATGTATTTAATATAATTGCAATAATCATTTCAAAGAAATGACAAATGAAAACCCCAAGGGTCATCCAATCCATAATAACAATTAAAATTGATACGATATTTAACATACTCGAATCAAAAGCCAAAAACCTAAAGAAATGCCAGTCGTGAGAAGAGACATCAATAACAACGAGTATAAAGAAATCCCAGGGTTCCATCCATCAATCAATCACTACATTCAAGTCCAACGTGTAAGTCAATGTACATAATATAAATAAGAGTTAGGTCCAATTATGTCGTCATAATACAAGTGCATTTATACAGCTCAAAAAGAAGTCAATGACAAGTAGATGGAAGCATACATTTAATTAGTCTCTGATATAATAGTTGGTCCTCATGGTCCTCTCTCTCCTGCTGCTCCACCTGCTTGCCCTTACTGCTATTGCGCTTCAAATATGAGGCATTGCATACCAAAGCCATGCCTGAGCAAGCTATTGCTTGTGTAGGTGATCATATTTAATATTAAATAAAAATTATAAATGATGTGACATAAAGGTTTTAAAGTCATGATAGATCTCATGGAGTAAAACATCTATATAACAAGTCAAATCATAAGATATCCAACATTTAATGGTACATGAAAGATCAAGGGTTTGTAATAAAAGCAATGACAATCAAAGCATGATTTATGATGAATAATAAAGTATCATAACTAATAATCATGGCATACAAAGCATGAATAATGCATGCTTATGCATCTAATAGAATTAAGTGTAATAAGTTTTGTCATCTAAAAACATGGATGCAAGTCATGAGTAAGAGGGTGCTCATACACTATCATGGGAGTGTCCCACTACATTCGCATAACTGGTAATGAGTACTCATTCTAAAACCCTGGGTCCCTCACCTGTAACTTGCACACTAGGTAGCTCACTCAACCAATAGGCCCGCCCACATAGGCTTCACCCTAAAGGTGCGTCGTCACGCTGTGGGTGCATCAAGATCTAAACATCTCAATATATCTACACTACATGAGCACACAAAATAAGAGTATGGACTACTATGCTGCAATGGCAACCTCTCTAGGATATTAACCACTGCCGCTCACCGTTGACACTGAAATAGGAGATTAGTGTTCGCCGTGCGTGGGGGATTGCCGGACGTGCATTAGTGGCCTACCCATGATTACCACAACCTGCACACAGTTTGCCCACACATTAGGGATGGTGTCTATCATCCATAATTTTAGAGGGCAAGTGGCCAACCCTAATACCCTCTTAGCATAGCATCCACCTGGCAAAAACACCCATCATAAAATGGAGAAAACACGAGAAATATCATAGAAATTCCATGTGTAGTCAATCTCAAGAAGATCAAGTCAATATAACATGCTAAAAACATGATAGTAACATAAAATCCATGCTTCAACTACTATCATAAATGAAGTTCTCAAGTAGATATGTTATGATCCATGAAATCAAGGAATTCATAAATATAATCACTTACCTCAAATGCACGGCACTCTTAATCAGGCATGTAACTACCTCAACTCCCGTGCTCTAAAGTTTTTGTCAAACCATAATACCAAACTATGTCATTTACTAATCTAATCATGTCTTTATTATTCATCTTAATCTTTATCTATTTTACTTGGTTTTTCTCAAATTAAGTTTGAAGATGATCCAACCATTGACTCGTTCTTTATTGCTTAGATCTACAATTAGATCACCAATTCTAGTCTTACTCATCATAATCAGTTCAATCTCTATATTTATTTAACAATCTAGGTGTGTGTCCATGATCGTATGTCAATCTGACAGTCAAGATCAATTTTCTTGATGGATACTTGAAATGTGTCCTTCAACTTTACTAAGTAACCTCCTAATGATGTATTTGTTCAATTTCTAAGGCCTAATCATCTTCGGATCGGGCTAATCTAAGTTATTGGATAAGACTTTGTGATTTGATCTAATTAGAAGTGGTCAAATCAAGATTTTGATGTTAAATCTAGGTCGGCGTCATCGAGATGAATTCAACAAACGTCTCAAATCATGATTTGGACCTCTATAACCCCCTTAATTGTCAAATCAAGGTTTCAGATCTGTTATAATAGCCCAGATTCATTCTGGGTTGAAATTAATCAAAATTCAACGTCATGAGGATGCTTTGCGCGTGTGACGGCCACGCATGTACCTCAGTCACTAGGATGCACGCGATGCGTTTCGGTCGTCAGGATGCACTGACGCCCCATCGCTGTTGAGGATGACACATGTGTGCATTGTGGACATGCGTCCCAGACGTATCGTCCATCAAGGAGACCCACCCGGGCCGTCCATTCTTTCCACACTTGATATACAGTTCAGATCTTCTCATTTTTTCTCTAATTTTCTTATTTGTAAGGTATTGGGGGCCTAGGAACACGATGAATGGCTTAGATAATCTATTTAAGCCCTCCATCGATATGCAATTCGTAAAAACAGTAACCCCAAATTATTGGTGGGTTGCTGGAAAACCTGTCGTCACTGGAGAAGATCGAATTTCGATCGTCATCAACGACCCACACAATGATGAAATCGCTCCTAAATTACACCATTTTGTTCAAAATTTCATGAATTTGAGTTTTATCAAGTTTTCATTTACTAATTTCACCTAAATATAAGGTTTTGGCCAGATTTATTCATGGTGTGAAGATTTTCTCCTTTTACTATTTTCCCCTTTTTTCAACGTCAATACTCAGCAGATTTTCATGAAACTAAAGGGGTTTTGATCGTGGTCCTATAAAGAACAAGATGAACAGTCTAGAACATCAATTTGGCATTGTTTAATCTACTGTCTTTAGTTTAATAGTGGTTTTTAAACTGAAAAATGCTGACCCCTGGCTGTTGCCGGTGCTAGGAGAGAAAAACTAGAAAAAAAGAAGGAAAGTGAAAAGGGTCATGGCCTACCTTATTAGCTTGGCCTGGAAAATTCAATTTTCGTCTCGTAGGGAGGAGGGGTGTCGCCATAATAGTGCATAGCAACTGGCTTGGTCGGTTGGCATCGGGTGTCATCTTCGGCGCCAACATTTGCATCACAAAAAATAGAGCATGTGGGATTACGAGGGGAGAAGTAAATGCAGGGGGAGCATTTAAAGCCCCCCATTATTAATATTTTATTTTTAATCTTTATTTTATTTCTCTCATTTAATGCGACATGTATAAATGCTGGTAATCACCCCTTTAACTCACCATGATTGCTGTCAGTGCGCAAATTTCAGTGCCCTGTCAGTGGGCCCCACACATGTAATTATAATTTTGCCCTCATTTAATCATATATGTATATATGTTCCTGAAATGGTGTGTATTACATAATCTCTATCTCTTTTTTTGTGGCTTTTTTACCATGGCTTGATGGAGAGAGAGAGAGAGAGAGAGAGAGAGAGAGAGAGAGAGAGAGAGAGAGAGAGAGAGAGAGAGAGAGAGAGAGAGAGAGATCACTAACCAAATGATCTCCTCTTGGCCTTTAGACACTAGCTCCACTTGGATTTATATCTACTCAGTTTCTTTGACGAATATATGCATCCATTATACAATAACATCATATGATATAAAGAGAAATGATACTCCACACCCCTTTCAGAACAATGCTACATCTCATTTGGGTTTTGTGGTATTTTCACCAAGCTTCTCTTGGACAAATGCTCCATCCTCATTTGGGGTTTTCTACATTTTTTACCTAAAAGTCCTACATTTCAAATAATATGAACCCTTTGTATTAGCCATCTTGCCCTCTTATCTAAAAAATTAGTCTTACCTTTTAGATAATACGAACCCTTCGTATTAGCCATCTTGCCCTCTTATCTCAAAAATCAGTCCTACCTTTTCAGATAATATGAACCCTTCGTATTAGCCATCTTGCCCTCTCATCTCAAAAATCACAACATTGGATGATCCAACAATTGTGTTTGATATATGTTGAGTTTTGATATGGATGGTAGTAAAATTCATAGTAATCAAAGTTAGAATCTTCCAAAGCAAATGGTTTTTGGGACGAGGCCAATCCATGCTTAAGATGAATTACTTAGATCACTAAAGAGATGCAGTCACCTTGCATGTTTACAACAAAACTCCAAATGAGGGTGTGGCATTAGTTAGAAAGGAGTGTGGAATGTCATTTCAAGATATAAACATCTACTTTCGCTAGATAATGATAGGATTTGCATGATAACAAATCATTTTGTCTATGTTAGCTTGTCAAAGATATGATTTTTAAATGTGGCTAATTAAGGTAATTGGTAGAGGTGTTTCAACTAATATAGTAGCTTCAAAATAAGGTTCCTGATTTGTTTTTAATTACTTGAATAGGTAGTTTTATAATTGGATTTATCTTTATAGTTTGAGATGCATTAGTTACTAGTAGGTTCTCTTTCTAGCCATTAGTACTTTTCTATTTTGTGTAGCAAAAGTTTCCTTTTTTTAGTTTTGAGATTTTATATATCAATAACTTATATTTGATATTTAATTACTTTATAACCCCATACACTATCAAATTTTGTTGGAACAAAATGTCAAATATAACATATCAAATAGAAGATTAACTGGTTAATACATACGATCTCCCTCTTATAAAGTTATATTGCTGGTTTTGGTTAATTATTTTGTAACCTTTTTTTTATATTTTTAATACATAGATGATCATGATGTGCCTATTCCTTTCCCAAATGAGTTTTTATTATTATCAAAATATGAGAAACTAACTCTTGTTGTTGCATACAATAGAGCTAAGTTGCGCTTAAATGGGGCTGACAAATGAACAATTTCAATCATCTTCCTATTAGATCCAAGTGTTCTCTAAAATCAATGCAATACATTAGTTAATACAATTGTAATACAAGCTAAATGTAATTGAATTCAATAATTTAGCAAGCAAGTTCCAATCCAATATTGGTATGACAAGATACCAAAAGTTTTCTTAGATCCTTGTAGAACACATTTTTGTTCTTCCCAAATTATGTTATTAGTTATTCTTAGTTTTACCATTTTTTTGCATACTAACTTTTCTAACTGTGTTTCTTTGTTTGCTTATCAAAATACAAAGAAATTCACCAACTTTGTACTCTCCAACTCTTATGTCTTATATAAAATGCATCCATAGAGGATAGAAAATATAAGAAGGCCAATTGTAATTATAATTTGGTTAGAGAGTTGAAAAGAAATATATAAAGAGGAATACTACGCAGAAGCCTCCCATACATGGCATAAGGGGACTACCTTTGGATTATCCACCTATTCATCACTTTCCTTTGGCTGTGGATATGTACTAATTAGAAGATCCTGATAATAAGAATTTCTAGCATCCTAATAAATCATGATTATAATATCCAAGCCACATGCTATCCAAAACCAAAGCAATGAAACGAACATGTTGGATTATCAAAGTATACCTATTTTATGCCAAATGTAGGGTGCTTCAAATGAAGGTCCATAAAAGGCCTTTGGCCTAGCATCCCTCAACATATAAATTACCTTTGATTAGAATGTCAAATTTTTCTTCAGATGTAAAATATACAAAGGATTGCTACGATGCAGCGATAACTAACTCTTGGGTCTATCGATTGTCGCTTCCCATCGATACCAGAATAGAAGACTAAGCATCTGTCCTGCATTGGTGAGGATCATAACCATAGCATGGACTATTCATGATGCCACTTCCTGAGGTGTTCGTGCCTTCTATGGGGCAGGTGTCTATCATGTCACAAAGTTAGAAGGTGAGTAACCAACCCCACATTCCTTCTAGCATAATATCATCATGCACACACTAGTTAAAAACAAAACTATCAGGCCTCCATGTCTGGATATCTTAAAATTATCAAGCTATATGCTTGTCTCATATCAAATTACAAAAATAATGTATCATGTGCATAGCTCGTACCCTGTACAAAAATCAACCCACCTAGCTGTCAAATCAAACCATGTGAATATAAAACATGTAGTGCATTCTTAAATCATGCATTTTAAATAAATGACATGCATTTCAATCCTTAGAACTGTAATATGATACATTTTCATATGCGGTATTATAGCCTTTTTATTTCATAAATCATGTCATAAATACTACACATATAATATCACACAATAATCACATTTTATAAATAATTCACATATTTCAAATCTTATGCAATTGACAAAATCACATCATAACTATATCAACAGATCATGCAATTTGTAAAAATTAGCATCTTAAATTCCACCTATCTCGAATATTATCTCAATCTTCAAAACAATTAATGGTCGCAATCTCGTATCTATCGATGCATCTATCAAGTCATACATGCATGTAATGTCATTCCCCTATCACGAATCCTCGTCTATAACTCACTAAGTCTTTGATCATCTTTATACATGATGATCTTGTCTTTACAAATCTTAATCATAGGTGTGTCTATATATATATATATATTGTTATAATATCATCAAACCCTAACCGTTGATTAAAGATAAATGGTTCAGATTATCCAATTATTATCTACTTCTATGGATCTCAGCGTGGCCTACAGTTTATTTCATTTTTTAATGTTTGATCTATTGGTTTCACGGTCATATCAATAGTTCCAAGTCCTCCTACTATCAAATATTTGAATCCAAGGTCATCATAATAATTTAACCATTAGATTAATCTAATTAATAATATAAATAGCTCAATTGTTCTTTTCTAAGGTTTAATTCGTTCTAATCTTGTTTATTTTCTAGAATTTTTACAATTTATTAATAATAATCAAATAAAATAAAATAAAATTTATTTAAATAAGACTTGATAGTGATCTTACCTCTGACTGCTAAATCCATGTATGATGTTATGTTAGATGTGGCTTGATCGGGTTTGATCTCTTTTGATCCAAAAATTTGAGAATGAATGGCTCAGATCAAATACTGGATCTATTGTCAAATCTAAATAGAAGTTCAAATCAATGATTGATCTAAGTGTTAGGTAGTTGATTTAGAGGTTAGATTGTCTAAAAGGGATAAATCGGTCACAGATCTAGCATCTATTTGCCGATCAACGATTGGATTGTGATAAAAAATCAAGTTGGTCACAAATCTAGGTTCTAGTGATTGATTAATGGTTAGATGATGAGGTTTTTGCTGATTTGGTCACGGATCTAATTTTGGTGATAAATCATGGATAGATGATGATGGATGTTTACATCTGTTACAAATCAAATCAAATCCACTCAATAGTGATCATACATCATTATTGGCTTCAAATCACTATTGGATCTTCAATGATGGTTGAATTGATTGTCGGGTTTTGCTTCTCACTTCATGAAGATTGTGATGTACATCTCGAATTAGTCAGATCCCTCCTGAATTAAGCAAGAAGATATCCAATTTTAAGGGTGGGTGCTCTTAGTGGGGCTCACCCGTGCCAATTCAACAAGGAAAAGGAGGATGCTAAGGGTGACAGTGGTGGCCGGCGGTGGCTTTGGCGCAGTCACCACCCAGAGTTAAAACACCGAAGGAAAGACAGAGAGGGAAAGGACGACGGCCAACGTTGGCTCTAGCACGGTCACTGCCTGGAACCAACCACATAGAGCAGAGGCAAAAAGGGGGGCCAAAGCACCAGTCGAATAGGGGTTTCAGACTGCGCCAAAGAAGGACACAGGTGGGGAAGAAAAAGAAGAAGAAAAGAAACAGCACTGGCGCAGGTGGGCGGTGGGCGGTGGCTGGTGATTTGGTCACCAGCCGAATCCAATCACAGGAAGAAAGGCAGAAGGGCACGTCAGCCTGCTCTGTAGGAGCCTTAGCTTGTATACGTCAAGCGAGGAAGATGGAAGGGAGACACAGGGTGGGCAGCTTGTGCGAGTCATAGTGTCGTGCAGTGTTGGAGGGCACTGCATTAGAGAGAGAAAACTAGCAGGGGAAGAGAGGGAAACATGGAAGGGAGGGGACCAACCGGATGCGCGTGCACCAGTCGACTTAATGGCTGCCCCAGGGAAGAAAAAGAGGAGGTTGGGGGGTTGGTTTCATGCGTAGTGCCTGTGAACAAAGGGGAAACTCACCGGGGAGGAGGTAATGCTGGAGAGAGGAGGAGAAAGGGAAGATGGGTTTGGCGTGGCTGGCCTTCGTTTGTCGGTGCGTCAAGTTGACAACACCAGAGGGAGAAGATATAGAGGGGTTTGGGCTGGTGGGATTCATGGCAGCGCACAAGCAGCGCAATGGCCGGTGGCAGCCATTGTCGTATAGCTGTCGTGCTCATCCTGTCGGTGTGGAATGGGGGTCTGAATGGTGGGAGCTCACCGAAGTGACGGGAGGGGAGAGGAGGAAGGGCCGTCGGTAGCTGCAACGACATCAGCAAGAGGGCCTCAGCCGGTGCATGCGGTCCAGTGCTCAGCGCAGCCTTGACTCGGCCTCGCAGATTGGCACCCAGGCAATTGAGAGGGAGAGGGAGAAAAATGAGGGGAAGGGGAGAATTAAATGGCATTTAATTAATATTAATAATATTATTTTTGTGTGTAATTATTATCCATTTTAAATGCAGGTAGTTGATTCTTTGTGAACCTGTTTTTACATTTATGACTAATCATGATTGCATGTCCCGGGTGGGACCCAATTGTAATCAATTTATTCACTTTAATTACTAATTAATTAAAATTAAAATAATTACAAAAATTTGTCCAAACTCGGATTTCGACATACTTAGTAGGGTTTATTTAATTGCACATCTTTGGTGTTTTTGAGATATGACGACATATTTCAAATGTGTACCTTATTTAACTACGATATCTTCGGCATATTTGAGATATCAGGTCTATTTAACTGCGATATATTCGGCATATATGAGATATCGAGTTTATTTAACTGCGATATCTTCTACATATCTGAGATATCAGCTTTATTTAACTATGATATCTTTGGCACATCTGAGATATCAGCTTTATTTAACTGCGATATTTTCGGCATATCTGAGATATCACCTTTCTTTAACATTAGAAGGAGTTTATATGTTTGGCGTTTTTGAAATGTGCCAAACCCAATATACAGTGTAAAATGTGTCCAGTTTTAGGGAGAGAAAAATCAAGTTCAAACCACTATTTTCTAGCGAGAGAAGAAGGGAAAGTTATAATATGTACTTTGTATGTATTTTGCTTGGGGTTCTGCTTGGAAATTGTTTTGCGTCTGCAGAAAGGAATAAGAATATCTCATACATGGATTAGATGATCTTTATCATTTCTTGGTGGCACCACTTAACATCAAGCCCATCACAACAAAAAGCGTTGCAAAATAATAAAGAGAGAATGAGTGTTGGAGGAGCTCTTAACGGGCACAAAGAGGAGAAAACAAATGGGTGGCTAAGTAGTGTATTACACAACACTTGGCAATCAAACTACTACGTCTCTGCATGAAAGAAAATACAAGAAGATGGTTAAAATTGAACACTAGCCTCTCATCCAAATAATCCTCGATTACTACTAAACTAATACCTGACTTATTATCTCCCTCCAGGGGATATTCCGTCTTAGTTGGCTCCATTGATCTAATGAATGATCTCTCATTTTTCCTTTGATCTGATTTTGGTAGAGGGTCCTAAGTTAAGATCTTTCAAACTTCTTTCCATTACTCATCTATTAGTCCTTAGATCTAGGGCTTGAGCTTTAACATAGTGTCCGCGACTGTAAATTCAATGATCAGCAGAGGCAGTGCGCGGCTGAATGATCCTTGACACTATTAATATTAAGTGTGATTAGATGGCTTATGAAGCTTTTGTGAAGAAGGAAGTTCCCAACCAAATTGTTGAAGCTAATTGATGATGCTGGGGAATGAAAATATGTCATCAGAATTCTATACCATAAATAATGGTCTTCCTAATTATGCGTTTGCTGGGATGCACAGATGTGCAGTCGAGTGATTGAAACTTATAGAATTCCTATAGTTACTCTTAAATCTTGTCAAGCATGGTTCTTATTTGAACTCCTGGGTTTGCTTGGTTGGTAGGTCTTTAGCATCAGATCTTTATAGAACTTTAGGAATAAATTCCATTTGTAGGGGCTGCTAGTTGAAATCCACTATTAAAAAGGCAAAAATGTCACCCATTTGGATCATCCTAACTACTGTGTTTTCGGCCCTTTTAAGTTTCCAAATGGACAATTTGACGGTTTGGATCATTTGGAAAGCATAATACCCAATCATGTGATCAGGTCAAAGTTGAGTTTATGACCCCCATCCAAATCAAAATGAAGTATTCAGACTAACATGCAAATCAGTAGGATGGGATCCATTCTAATAACCAATTTCGGGACCCACATGCCAAAGTATATAAGGAATTTAATGCTTAATGAATCAAGGGCCATGGATCCATCCAGGCTTGGGTGAAATCAAGCACAACACGGAATAGTCTTGGCACTTAGCAATTCATCCATGAGGCACATGTTGGGCCACAAAGTAGTTGTCAGTATAATGCGTTATGAATGATCCAAACTGTCGATTTGATGGGACTTACATTTGATCTCCAATGTTTGAAACACATGGAAATTTTAGAGTTCCTGTGCCCTTCATGTAACTGCATTTGTAGTTTGTTAGTGAGAAGTTGGTGATCTAAGGTGTAAGCTATCAGATGGATGGCTCAGATCAAGCCACAATTTTTCAGCCCATAAAACACTTTTTGGCCTGAATAAAAAAACTATGATAAAAAGTAAGAACATAAATAAAGAAGTCGAGATGAATTGATCAAGACAAGTAACAAAATCATAATAAAAGAAGATCCTAATTAGAAATTATAAATAAATTGTAGTCTACTCTACTTCAAGTTAGTCGTTTAATACTATTATGAGAAATGCGTTTTGCGAGACTCCAACAAAGACCAAAACCTCAAGAAATACCTGTTGAAAAAAGAAAAAGGCATCCTAGTGCACGAAGTTCCCATATATCCGGGGTTCAGGGAAGTGGCGGACCACAAGGGTCTTTTGTGCGTAGCTTTTACCTTGCAAGAGGCCATTTTTATCTCTTGAACCCGTGACCTCAAGGTCACACGATGACAACTCTACCATTGTGCAAAGACTCCCCTTCTTGAAATGCCTATTGAACATGGAAGAAAATAACACCAATGTATCAATTATATCAGCTGATACATAGGGCTTACTGAAAATCGATACAATATTTGGCTGATTTTATTGGGCATATGAAATTCTCCTATATATTGGTATGTATGGCGGACACAATGGGCAAAATATCAGTTAATATCAGCAGATATATTTGATTTTTTAAATAATTAGATATTATTTTCAATTTTTCTAAGAAATTGAAATTATAAAAAATATATTTTCATAAAGGAAAATTCACATATATTGATCGTTATGACTAGCGTTTTTTGTAGATTTGCCATTACTTTATGACATTTTTGCAATTTCACCTTTGCTAAACCTTTGTGGCACTTGTGTATAACTTTTTTGCTAGTCACAAGTCAACCTTTGAGTCTCACTCTTACTTGCTAGGGCTACATTTACTCACTAAAGCAATGAGGGGAATTTACTTATTAGGGTTGAAACTAACCCTTGCACTTCGGCCTACCTCGATTATGAAATTCTTTTGAAGACCTTTTAGTCTTCTCAAGATCTTTTGCTTATGTTATTTAACAAGGAGATGAGAGTATTCTACATACAATTTTGCAGCATTTGGTGCAACACAAATGCATATACAACAAAGGTACCATAAAATCCCTGGGCCTTAGGAATATCATAGCATAGATGAATGGCCCAGATCATTGATGAATAGCAAGCTGCTAGTTGATATCATGCCATATGCCAGAAATGCAGCTTATTTAGCTGTAATATCTGAGAAGCATATGTTTCTCATATTTGAGGCATATATCAGATATCATCAAAAATATCACCAAAGATATCTCTAGAGATATCACATAACAAATATCGCGTATCTCAGATATCATACAAGGTATCACAGAACATATACCACATATCTCATATATCACACAAGATATTATCGGAGATATTGTAGGAGATGTGCCAACAAAATGCCAAACATATGTCTTTAAATAAACCTCCCTTAGTGTAGTTGGACTTGTTTTCTCTAGCAGATTACTAATATTGATATTTCAATGGTTGATTCCATGCCTTTCATTCATCATCATCATCATCATCATCATCATCATCATCATCATCATCATCATCATCATCATCATCATCATCATCAAGACCTTATCCCAATTAGGGGTCGACCACATGAATCTTATTCCTCCATTCCACTCTATTAAATATCATGGCTTTATTTAGTCCCAAAGCTTTTAAGTCTTTCCTTACCACTTCTATCCACGTTCTTTTAAGCCTTCCCCTTGCCCTTTTAGAACCTTCAACTTGTATTGCCTCACTCCTTCTAACTGGTGCTGTTGTTGGTCTCCTTTGAACATGTCCAAACCATCTAAGTCTAATCTCCCTCATCTTGTTACCTATTGGTGCTATCCCTAAATTTTCTCTAATATTTTTATTTCTAATTCTATCCTTTCTTGTCTTACAACTCATCCATCTCAACATCCTCATTTCGGTGACACTCATCCTATGAGCATGATGTTCCTTAATTGCCCAACACTCTGATCCATAGAGTATGGCCGGCCTTATTGCCATCCTATATAATTGTTCCTTTAGTTTGAGTGGCATCCGCCGATCACATAAAACACCCGATGCACATCTCCATTTGTTCCAACCTGCTTGGATTCTCTGGGTAACCTCCCTCTCAATCTCTCCACTTTCATGGATCAATGATCCTAAGTATCGAAAGTGGTCTCTCATGGGGACCTCTTGGTTATCCATCTTGATTGGTGTTCCACTCCTACTCTCCTTGCTAAAATTACATTTCATATATTTTGTCTTAGTTCGGTTAATCTTAAATCCTTCCGATTTTAATGCTTCTCTCCATAACTCTATCTTTATGTTTACATCCTCCCTTATCTCATCAAGTAGGACTATATCGTCTGGAAATAGCATGCACTAGGGAATCTCCTCATGCAGATGTTTTGTTAACTCATCCATAACTAATGTGAAAAGGTATGGACTCAATGCCGATCCTTGGTGCAATCCGACAAAGGATGTAAAAATCACTACCACGCCACTAGTGGTCTTAACATTTGTTATTACTCCCTCATACATATATTTAATTATGTCTATATACCCCTGAGAAACCCCTTTACCACCCAACACCCTCCATATTAACTCTCTAGGGACTCTATCATAAGCTTTTTCTAAGTCAATAAAGACCATGTGCAGGTCTTTTCTCCTCCCCCTATATTTCTCTACTAATTGTCTTAGTAAGAAAATAGCTTCCATGGTAGACCTCCTAGGCATGAAACCAAACTGATTCTCTGATACACTTATTTCATGTCGTGGCCTCTTTTCAATCACTCTTTCAAAAAGTTTCATGGAGTGGCTCATAAGTTTGATCTATCGATAATTAGTGCAGTTCTGAATGTCTCCTTTATTCTTATAGATTGGTACAATATAGCTTTTTTTCCACTCATTAGGCATTTTCTTTGATTTTATGATCTTGTTAAACAACTTGGTCAACCAAACTACCCCAATATCTCTTATATGCTTCCAAACCTCTATTGGTATACCATTAGGCCCCATGGCTTTTCATGATTTCATCTTTCTCAAGGCCTCTTTTACTTCAAGTATTCTAATCCTACGTTCATATCTATAATATCCAGTGTTATTTAGATTTATAGTATTTTCAATCCCTATATTCTCAGGGCCATTGTCATTTAACAATTTTTGAAAGTATATTTCCCACCTTTGTTTCATCTCATCATCTTTGACTAATACCTTTTGATCATCGCTTCTAATGCACCTAACATGCTCTAAGTCCTTACCCTTCTGTTCTCTTACTTTTGCAAGTTTAAACACATTTTTCTCACCTTCTCTTATTCCTAGTCTATTATAGAGCTCATCATATGCTTTAAGTTTAGCTTCACTTACTATTCTCTTAGCAACGTTTTTAGCATTCTTATTTTGTTCATAGTTTTCATTATTTCTAATCTTCTGCCATGCTTTAAAACGTATTTGTTTTTCTTTAATAGCTTTTTACACTGTTTCATTCCACCACCATGTTTCCTT
This sequence comes from Warburgia ugandensis, assembly GCA_035236585.1. Lineage (NCBI taxonomy): Eukaryota > Viridiplantae > Streptophyta > Magnoliopsida > Canellales > Canellaceae > Warburgia > Warburgia ugandensis. Next base: position 10,754,839 of record CP141127.1, on the reverse strand, counting down.
TGTTAATAGCCTTTTATCTTTAGACACTCCTAAGACATTTTTTGCCACTTTCTTAATGGACTCAGTCATATTAGTCCACATGGTATTTACTTCTGTTTCATAGTTCCAATTTCCTTCTACCATCAACTTATTTTTGAATGAGGTTATTTTCTCTCCTTTTAAGTTCCACCACTTAGTTTTTGGATGTGTATTAAGTTAAGTTCTTTTACTCCATCTTTTGGTATGAACATCCATAACCATTAACCTATGTTGTGAGATTAAACTCTCACCGGGTATCACCTTACAATCCTTACATATAGATTGTTCATTATTCCTAAGTAGAAAAAAGTCTATTTGGCTTTTATGAAGTCCACTTTTAAAGGTTATTAAGTGTTCATCTCTCTTCTTAAAGAGTGTATTTGCAATGGATAGGTTATATGACAAAGCAAAATCGAAGATATTCTCCCCCATCTTATTTCGTTCACCTATACCATACCCTCCGTGTATGCTATCATATCCTTCCTTATCTTTTCCTACATGGCCATTTAAGTTTGCTCTTATAAATATCCCCTCAGTGTTGGGAATTTCTTGCATGACTCCCTCAATATCTTCCCAAAATTGTCTCTTAATTATATCTTATAACCCTACTTGTGGTGCACATGCACTTATAATATTTATAATATGCTCTCCTAGAATCATTTTTATTATTATAATTCTATCACTGATTCTTTTAACACCCACAACTTTATCCTTTAATTCATTATCCACTATTATTCCTACGCCATTTCTATTATTTTCCTTTCCTACATACCATAATTTATACCCATCTATTTCTCTAGCTTTAGCCCATTTCCACTTGGTTTCTTGGATACAAGGGATGTTGATTCTCTTACGTTTCATTGTGTCTACTAACTCCAAACTCTTACCTGTCAGTGTCCCTATATTCCATGTAGCGATGCGAATCTTATGTTTTGGAGATACCCTATTTACTATCGCCTTTCTCGACCTCCATGGTATGAACCCATGTCCACTTTTCACTGCACCTGGGTTTTGATGCAACGCGTCGCTTCCGAGGGGACGCTCTAGCAGCCCTTGCCCATTTTTCACTACACCTGGGATCTGATGCAACATGTCGCTTATGGGGAATGACCTAGCTTGAGCAAATGTCATTTTACGATTCATGTCATGTTGGGGTTGCCATAGATTTTAAAAATCTAAAGATGATTTTCATTAAAATCATCTTCAGCTTCACCCTTGCCGACTGGCTACCTGACGCAAGGGTAACCATATTTTAAGAAGTTGAAGGTAATTTTCATTTCTTCCTCACAAACTAATATACAAATGCATATTTATTTGTAAGAAAGAAATAATAGAATCATCTTCCACTTCCCCCTTGCCGGTTGGCTACCTGACACAAGGGTTGATATCTTTTAAGAAGCTGAAGATGATTTTCATTTTTTCCTCACAAACTAATATGCAAATGCATATTCATTTGTACGAAAGAAATAATAGAATCATCCTTAAAAATTTTAAATCTTGTAAATTGAATTTCTCATTTTTTATTTATTCTATTTGCATAAAGTGAATTAAAAATTTAGAGGTATTACATTTCAAGTTCTTGTTCACTTATTGTGATTCCTATGGCTAATCATCATTAGCTTCGGACCCATTTAGTCTTAGCCATGATGTTGTTACTAAGGAATTGACTAATGAGGCTTAGACCCTCCAAGTTTAAGTCAACCATTAGCTAAACACTAAGCCTTTTTTCATGTTGACACTCCAAATAACCTGACTTAGAACTAGGCCTTTATGCCAAAATAGACATTTTTTTTAGGAATGCATGAGTCATAGTCCTTAAGTCTCTTTTCTTGGGTATGTGGTAATGAACACCATGCATGCTAGCCTTGCTATTTTGGGAACCTCATGACATATTTTATTTGGAACTCTCCATGGCTAGTCACACTTTGCTTATTTATTTTTATTTTTTTTAACTCCATGACTCCTAAAAAGCTGCTCGATGGCTTATTCTAACCTTAAGCATATGACACGTAATCAAATAATGTGATTATTAATTAAAAGTCTTGTCTTTATTAGTAACATAAGTAACAACCCAATGGATTGGAAATATGTACTCGCTTTCATTTGATCAATAAAAACACACCAATGAATTTGTTTTACATTATTTTCTTTATGCTTTTGCTATTTGCAAATATATGAAATAATCATTTTTAGCTCGTACAATGAATATTGTAAAGGCATATTGGGTTGGTTTATTATTACAACCATCAGTAAAAAAGGACATAAACCATTAATGGATTTTCAATACTTTTGACCACTTTAAGATATTTCTTTTTCTTTTTTTCAACAGCTAATGTGAATGTTCAAGTATTCCTTTCTGAATGACATCAACCATTAAAAAAAGGAAAAAACAAAAACATGGAAGAATTTCAAGGACCCGCTTTTAAGGAAAAAAAGAAGAAGCTATATCTTAAAGTGACTGAAAAGATGAAAATCTATTTCTCTTTTTTATTCTTGAACTTGTAGATTATATGTCATTTGTGATCAACTCTATTTTTAGCTTTTTGGTACCTAGTCATGTTGATCAATGCATGTTTGTGAAGGTGCTAAGCCCGAGTAATCGGTTAACAAACATTTCATCTTTTGACCACATCTTCTCCATTGGATATTTTAACCTCAATTTGCTAATATTTTTCTATCTCTCGTTATTGTTGAAATCTTGGGTATATTTTCCTACTAGAGAATAATAATATATATGATAATTGTATGGGCTTACTTCTTGAATGAGTCCTAATAGGAGTCTGATGCTCATGAGTGTCCTATGAAGTAGTATTGCCTTTTCTCATTCACATTGATATTTTTTATAGGGCTAAGTCATTCACCATGTTTGGAATGGCTTAGATGGGCTAGAGATCAATTTCAAGTCCATCAATGGTTTTAGCTTTTGTTTCTTTGGGTCAAAATCATAACTATCCATTCATATTAATTTTTTAAAAGACTCAAAACAAGTGGTTAGGATCATTGAAATGAATTGATTTCTTGTGAAGTTACTTAATTTCTATACACCAAACATGATGAATCACTTTGATCTTTCAAGAAAAGGCCTTAAGGGTAGTGTCTATTTCTTAAGACGCTCATGATTGTCTACTCCTACAAGGACTCTTCTTGAATAGGCTCTCAAACGAAGAGCAGTTTGAATTAGCAATCTAGGGCCTAGGTGTTTTTTTTTTTTGGTGTGAGCATATCCGTGCATTGATTTGAAAGTACCACATAACTCTATTTTTCAAATAGAAAATGCTTTCAAGAAGAGCACTTGCTTGCTCTAGGAAGAAGTACATTGATGGGCACTATAGGCCAGCACAAACCCTTACCCCTTTGAAATTTTCAGATGGAAGATGGTAATATAAGCTAATTGTATTCCCATACCTTGTAGTTATCCTGCATAAACTACCAACTCATATGGCTATAGGGTTCAAATGGTTGATTACATAAACTATTCATCTTTCAGGTCCACATCTTATATAGACAACACCTAAAAATCTTCTCTAGTGGATGATCAAAATCCTCCTATTAATTGATTGACATTTTCTAATGATCTTTCAAACTTTTCTATTGATAAATGCACCAATTCTTTTTCCTTATAAGTCCCTCACTAAATCGTAATAACAGGTATAACGTTGAGTGGGCCAAGTTTCTAAAGATTTGAACCATTCATAATATTGCTTTTTTACTTTGATGTGCCATGCTCTAGAATTTTGATTTATTCAATGATCCTAATAACTCTTGATTTTTTACTGTGTACTTTACAACTCAAGAAAACAATAGCTTAATCATCTAATGGGTGAGAAGTTTGAAACTTTGTCCATCTAAGAAAAGGCCAAAAATGTGAATGATTCAAAACTTAGAAATTTGGGCCACCACTCCAAGTTATTACTACACTTACTAGCATTTGAGATTAACTAATTGATAAGGCTTTGGACCATTACACTAGCTAATAGGATCATCATGGACATCTACTTATGAGTGGTATATTTATGTCTAGTTGGGGTATGCTTTTTCTTTTTCTTTTCTTTTTTCTACAAAATTATGAAGCAAACTAGCTAAAACCTATTATCCTAATTCCTTAAATCTACTTTAAATCCTTCTAATAAGGGGAAAGTGCCACCTTGAACATCCAACCAAGTGTGGCCAAATCACACACATCACCAATTAAAAGATCATGTAAGCCTCATGGTAAGCCATCTCACAATCATGTCATGACATAGTAGTTTTTGTGATAGCTATATCATCGCTCTACTTGGTGCATCATTTTGTTTGCATTCTCTAAATCATGTGGATCAGACTACTAGTATTGCCTTACTCAATCTAAACCATTAGATACAAAGATTACACCAGCATGGGGTAACTTTTGCATAGTGATTGTGACCTAGTCATGGCCAATGAAGTCCTCTAAATGTCCAACATATTGATAGAGTTAAAAATTGGCCAAGTTTATTCTCATTGTTTACTCTTGATTTGCATAATAATATATACATGAATATTAACAATCTAATAGGGGTGTAATCCCTATAATCTCTTTAAAAGTTAGATTGGGATATGATCCCTAGAATCTCTCCATCACCCCCCTTAAACTTAAGGTGCTGGTAAGGACAAAAATTAAAGTTTGGAGTAGAGAAAATGAAATTGAATAGAATGATGGGCCTTTGTAAGCAAATAAGCAATTTGATGGATTGTGCAGATGTATGTGAGAGTAATTGCACCATTTTGATAATGCTAAAGAGTGACATGATAGTCAACTTCAATATGTTTCGTTTGCTAATGAAATATTGTGTTATGAACTATGTGAATGACACTTTTATTATCACTGTGAAGATGGGTAGGCTGAGATTGTGGGACACCAAGATTTGAGAATAAACGATGAAGCTATATTACCTCACAAGTAGTGCTAGCAAGAACCCAATATTCTGATTTCATACCTGATCAAGATACAATGCCCTATTTATTACTTTCCTAAGAGATAAAAGAGTCTATTAGAAAGACAAGATATGATGTAGTAGACTTCCGATTTATGGTATCACCTCCCCAATCAGCATTGGGACGATGAAAAAGATAGGAGAAGCCATCGACGAAAAGTTCCATGAAGGTATCCAATAATATGTAAAACAACAGTATAGTGATCAATGCAAGGAGCAAACATAAATTGAGATGCTATTGTACATCATTAGCAATTTCTGATCAAGTGATAGTGAGATAAGCAAGCATTCTAACTAGTTGACAATAGAGAGTAGAATTTGTAGAGGTTCACCATTGGATGGTTGAAGTTTGATATTAACAACAAGCAGAGTATCCGAGAGGTGCAAAAGATTGAGAATCTCAGAAGCATACTTGAGCTATTAGAGAAGATACTGTTTCGACTTCGTTGAACCTCGAAACTAAAAAAGTAGCTTAGGAAGCCTAAGTCTTTCATTTCAAAGGTGCATGAGAGAAAAGACTTGGTGGCAAAAATCCAGACATTATCACTTTCATTAATAAGCATATCATCAATATAGAGTAAGAGAAAGATGGCACTATGATGGTTATGATGTATAAATAAGACAGAGTTGTTATCACTCCAACTAAAACCAAAGCTAGTAACAGTAGAAGGGAATTTCTCAAACCAAACTTGATGTGCTTGCTTGAGCCTATAAAGAGCCCAAAGAAGACGATACGTGCCTTTGTGAATGAGGAAGATCAAATTAGGCTCATACATACTCCTTCGTGAAGGTTACCATAAAGAAAGGCATTCTTGATGTTTATCTAATGAAGTGTCCAATAATGAATGGAAGCAATGGCGATAAGAGTATAAACAATGGTCATGTTGGCAACAAAAGCAAATGTTTTGTCATAATCAAGTCCATATTCATAAGTGAAGCCTCTAGGCAAAGTTGTGCTTCTATTGCTCAATGAAACTATTTGCTTTATTCTTTATTTTGTAAATTCACCTGCAACCAACAATGGATTTTCTTGGAGGCAAAGAGGTGAGTTTCCAGGTCTTGGTATTAATGGGTGCCTACAATTCTATTTGCATGGCATGTACCCATTCATGTTGCATACTCACTTCCTTATAGGTTTAATGCTCATAGAGGTAAAGAATATTAGTGTAATAGTAGTAGTAATCATTAAGTTTTGTTGAAGGTTGATGGATGTGATGAGGGTGCCTGGGTATGTCCTCTGTAAGAGCCACATACGGAGAATCAATAAGAGTGAGAGAAGGTGGCGATGGAAAGGGTAGAGGTGATATAGGAGGGATGTGAGCAATTATTTCAGATAATAGATAGGAGTTGAGAAAAGGATCAATGAAGGCAGTTCAAGGGCAAGAAGAGTATTGAAGAAGAGTTATAAAAGGAATTCATTCCCATAAGTTGACATTGCTAAAGACTCGAATATAGAGAGTGCTAGGGTTTAACACTTGTATCCTTTTTCTTTTATACCATACTCTACAAAAACACATAAGACAGACTAAATATACAGTATGATAGGTATCTTGTGAGTTAATATTACGAAGCATGTAGATCCAAATTTTTTGAGATAATGATGGTGTGGAGATCCATGTAGAAGTTCGTAGGGCGTTCTAACGCAAAGTAGAGATGTACTTGCTCGATTGATGACGTATACTGACTTAAGGCAACTTCTCCCCCAGAATGATGGTGAAAGTTGGGAGGAGCTTTCTATTCCCATTTTGAGTGTTTTTGTGCACTTGTTGTAGGCCCTACAAAATCCCTTGTAATGATTGTCTAAAGTCTTTTACTTTTAAGGACATATGTCATGTTTTTAGACCAATAAATCTAGTTATTGCCATTTAACTCAACATTGATTGATTTATGTTTGAAAGTATGAGAAGACGTAATGTCAAATGGTAGTAAGATGTCGAATAAGGGGACCTCAAATTAGATACAGTAGGTTGTGAATATTAACAATAGGGCTTGCTGATAAAGGGACTTCAAATAATCCAAATAGTGGGGTGTCAATGACAAGGCTTGTTAAGATTGCATCTTTCTCTCATGTTAGTGAAAACTAGATGACCAACAAAGAGAACACTCCAGCTAGGGTTCCTATAGCAAAGAAGAAGCAAAGATGATGATGATCCAAGATGAGAATGGCGATGAGGAAGTTGAGCAAAGTCGAAGAAAAATAGGTGTCTTTCTCATTGTTTGCTCTTGACTTACACAGTAATGTATATGTGTGTGTCTATATGTATGTATGTATGAATATTAACAATCTAATAGGGATATAATCTGTAAAATCTCTCCAATAAGAATAAATAAAAAGCAATTTCTTCAATAGAATAATTATAAAAATTCCATCATAATAAGCTAATAAGATGCTGACTGACAGGGGTATCCAAAGACAAGATATAATTTGGAGATAACATATCCAAGGAGGATATAACATAATAAACATCTATTCTTAACAACATAGCAAGTGAATAATCATATTTGACTCTAAAACCATGGAGTTCAAGACTAGAATGGTCATAGGTGACGTCCATGTTCCTATTTAGAAAACTATGAGTGGCCAATCTTAGCCACTTGTTTTGTGTTGTTGAAAAATTAAATAAAACAGTCTTGATATTTGACCTAAAGAAACATAGGCTAAAAGCATTCAGTGGTCATGAAATTTGAAATTAAGTCTATCTATGTCATTCCAAACATGATTAATGGCTTAGCTTTTTAAAACATAATCACAATGATTGAGAAAAAGCAGTGTCTACTCTTTAAAACACATAAGAGGGAATCGATTTGCTAATACCTATCATGAACGCCTCATAACAAGATGTCTCCTCCAAGCATTTTGATCCTTTGATCTCTAAAGATTCACTTGAGGTATATAAACCAACCTATTTGAGGATATATACTCACAAGCAGCTCAATAGGGAGTGATTCCTAATCCATCCACAACAAGGTCCAATAGATAAATGGTTTGGATCATACAGATTCAATTGTATTGGTGGCTCCTAATTTTTCCCCCGAGCATAGACATTGGCATACATGATCAAGTCATCATGAGACTATATCCAAGTAGGCCTTCACGAAATGGATTACTTGGAAAGTAGTCAAGCTTAGTACATAATTGAATACTTATATATCACTTTATTATTCCTCCTCTCTTATTGTATCTATATTCTCTCTCATCGTTTCACTACATAGGAGTGCCTTCTCCATTTTTGTAAGGTAGTATTTCTTTTGGTTGGTAGTAATGTATCACTTTCATTATCTAAAATGAAGAACATTTTCCACCAAAGGATTAGTCTAATAATACCACTCACAGATAAATAATTCAATACTTCTTCGTGAGTCTCCGCTATTTGAACACAATCGGGGGTTGCTTCTTTAATGGTTCAAATAAAGATAAATGCTAGTTTGAAGGCCCTAAATGGATCTTGGTCAGAAATGCCTAACAATTGACTCGCCTTTCAATGATTTGGCTCATTCATCTCATAGCTATAAGTTTAGATAACTAGATTATTCTAAAATCATAAAAATCATGTTTTTTGGAGCTTAATTTATAAAGTTGTCATACAAAGTTTCTAATAATTTATTTTTTAGGATAAAAAGAATAATTTTTCAAGCACTAGAATTATCTAATCATCATGCTATTTGAAATAATAGTTATTGAAACATGTGTATATGAGATAAGCAGGTCAAATCATTCAAAGGTGAGATCCCTTAGAGCCAAATGTTGGGTGCTTCTAGCTAAGGTCCATTTGCAGCCTTAGTCCTAGCATTCCTCCCAAACAATTTATACGAGCAGTCCTTGCTTTATAGATACCATTAGCCAAATTTCCCTTCAAACTATTTAAGCACTTCTATTTGGGAATCTTTCCGTTCAAATATACACATTTCCCCCCTCCTTTTTCTACTTGTCCATTTATAAAGAGATGCTAAACTAATGACATCGTGAGGTGAGGTCTAGTGAACCACATGTTTTGGAATCATCCGTTATTCCTCAACTTTAGTTTTCTTATAGATAAAAGTCATAAGGCATGACTGATTCTAGCTTTTAAGAAGCCATGTTATTTATAAAGTTTCTAAACTGCCCGTTTTATAAAGACAGATTCTGAGATGTTTTTTGGACTCTAGAATCATGCAAAAGAGCATGTTTCGTAATCTTTAGAACTCTAAATCTTGGGCAATAAGAAGAATGGATCAGATTATTTAAACATAGGCTTCAGAAAATATAGTGGCTATAGTGAGGCCATTTTAGCAATCCCCCCATTTAAAAGCAACCCGAGGAGCCTGAAAATTGTGAAGAGGAGAGAATTTCACAAGTCAGTCCAATATACAAAAGCCTAGCACAAGGATCATTCACCATCTCGCTCTAACAAGTAGTTCTGCATGTTTATTCCTTACAAAGTACACAAGGCCATTACATATGGTTCGATAGAACCTTTGGAGAGGATTTGGTTTGAAGGTCAATAGTTTTCTTACCAGAGAGTTTTACTATTTTCAAGGAAGGGTTTCGAGGATTTCTAAGAACTCCCAACGGCGGAAAGCCTATTCATAAACGGGTCATACGGAACGCAAGGGTGGATGCCACAGCCAGGACAGCCACACTCCAGCTCATGTCACTCATCAGCGTGAGCGTGGAACCTTCACTGACCGGACCTTTTTGTTCATGAAAAGAGGTGAGTCCGCCGTTAGCTATCATTTAAGTTGCAGAGTAAAAGGTGGAATTTTGAACCTAAGATCATCTTCAAACAAACACTATGAGCTGGCCAATCCAAAATGGGCTGTATGGGGAAAGGAATCCGCCGTTAGCTATCATTTAATTTACAGATTAAGGTGAAATTTTGAACCTAAGATCATCTTCAAACAAACACTTTGAGCTGGCTAATCCAAAATGGTCTGTATGGCGACAGGCGTCCATTTCAAACAGTCTCAAAGGTGGATAATATTGCTCACTAGGAGAGCTTCGCACGCGAATGCTCCTTAATCGAGACAAATAACCACTTGATATTTGGATTTGATCAGAAAAGCAACGACATGCCTTGGATTTCATCAAATGCAAAAGACCCTCATCGACAAGACGGACCAGACCACAGATTGCGAACTAAACACGACCCAAATGACTGTATCCAATGAACTGAAATGACCAAGATTTGCCTTGAAAGAGCGAGCAATCTTCCAACACGGGCACCCAAGAAAGAACAATGAAAAGACTACACCAAGGGAGCGCAGATGGAAACAAAGGAGACTGACAAAAGCAAAATACTGCAAGATGTCGCCTTCTTACACGACTTTACTACGCTTTTTTTATGCTTTTCGGGTAATGTTTGTACGTCCACAAAGTGGAATTAGATACCATGTAGCTCTGCCATTTTGACAGGTTACCAAAAGGGCCCGCGAGCGCTGGTTATTAAAAGAGGGGCCTTGCCATACTCGGTCAGTGCTCTCTTTTCATGGGCTGTCGGGGAGCCTTGCCCGTCGTTCTCTTTTCCAGCCACTGAGTTTCAGGGAAAAAATGTACAGTTGCTCTGTTCTTAGAGTATTCTATGACAATGGGTGAAAGATTAGATACGCACCTGGTACTCCCGCAATCTTGTTCCGATTTCTGTGATAATGTCATGTATAAGAACACACGCTTTCGCTTTCTTCTACCGCAAACGTGGGCCCTTCTTCCCACATTCTAGTGCTTCTGATTCGAAGTTCTTTTATGAAGGCGACAGTTGGGTCTCCTTCATAAGAAAAAACTGTGGAAGAGGAAAATGACTTCCAATGGTGGAAAGGCGAATCTATTTTAGCATCCAATCAAGATATTAACTCCTACTTAATCCCATCACTTCCAATCCCAGTCAGATATTGACACGGTTGACGCATGTCCGCGAAGAATTGGAAGGTTATAGGCGTTGCAAGCAACCACTATCAGACCATCCCATGTGATGGCATACCACACAACAACGGTTATTAGGAACAAAAGGGCCCACCGAAGAACTATAGTCATGACTTATCCAGTCAAAAGATCAAAAGACCAAGAAAGTAACTGAAATCATCATCGGGTGATAGACATGGTTCCGGTTCATGCCGAATGAATCCTATCACCAAGACAAAAGCACATCAAAACATCCAACATTATTCCTATGCTTGCAAAACCCAACGCTTCATAGATAGGATAAACTGATCAAGAAAAAAAATCTGGTAATGAAAAGCGACCGCCTGTGGTCAGGCACCCAAAATGTCCGACTAGCGAACTGGGTGATAGCATCCTATCACGAAAAGTTGTACTTACGTGGAATCACTTGTTTCTAACACTTACGATAACGTCAGAGAGAGGTGCGTTGGCTAGTAATAGATTATCATACAAGGTCACGAGAAGGGCCTTTTGATACAACAGGGCATTCTAATTTCAGAGAGGAACGAAACCAGCCCCAACTTGCTATTCATCCATCACACGGCAGTAGTATTGGATACTTGAGAAAAGAAAAGATGTGCGGATGTAAGAAATTTTAACTCTCCCTCCTAAATGGCCAACACCATCCAAATAAATGGTCCCCGGACTGAGATATACATAATCTACCAATGGGGTGTGTGCATAGGTGCTCCCCTCATTTGAAGATTTTCAGTAATGTGACTTACGACAATTTAGCAAAGGTCTTGAGAGCAGATGTTTTCTCCGAGGCCCTCCTGATCCTAAAATCAGAGATTGTGAAGGGTTCCCAATAGTTTGTGCTCTCTTCCTTCCGGAGAAAAACAGTCTCTGGAAATCTCTGCTTGCTCTTGGTCAGAAATCACCTGCGGTGAGAATTCTAGCATGATTATTGGAGTGGACCAAGAGGTCCCCATGAGAGACCACTTTTGATACTTAGGATCATTGATCCATGAAAGTGGAGAGATTGAGAGGGAAGTTACCCAGAGAATCCAAGCGGGTTGGAACAAATGGATGTGCATCGGGTGTTTTATGTGATCGGCGGGTGCCACTCAAACTAAAGGAAAAATTCTATAGGATGGCTATTAGGCCGGCCATGCTCTATGGATCAGAGTGTTGGGCAGTTAAGGAACATCATACTCATAGGCTGAGTGTCGCAGAAATGAAGATGTTGAGATGGATGAGTGGTAAGACAAGAAAGGATAGAATTAGAAATGAAAATATTAGAGGAAATTTAGGGATAGCGCCAATAGGTAACAAGATGAGGAAGATTAGACTTAGATGGTTTGGACATGTTCAAAGGAGCCCACTAACGGCACCAGTTAGAAGGAGTGAGGCAATACAAGTTGAAGGTTCTAAAAGGGCAAGGGGAAGGCCCAAAAGAACGTGGATAGAAGTGGTGAGGAAAGATTTAAAAACTTTGGGACTAAATGAAACCATGGTATTTAATAGAGTGGAATGGAGGAATAAGATTCATGTGGCCGACCCCTAATTGGGACAAGGTCTTGATGATGATGATGACCTTTGTCGGAAATATCTATCCGGTTCAATATCTGGTAAGCACATCAAAGTTTTGCTGGATCTTTTAGACCTCAATCTCAGACACAATGCATTCTCTAGGCGACTTCCAACAGAAGTGCTCGGCCTTACTATGTAGGAAGTTAGGACATCAGTAGTAATAACTTAGCGGTGCTTTCCCAGTTGGTTTCTCTGCCCTTAAGAATTTGACTGTGCATGATGCTTTCTCTCACTGGTTGCCACCGGATATCGCCCATCTGGACTCTTTTAAGGTATTGAAACTAGCAGGGTGTTACTTTGAAGGTCCAATTCCCCAAGAATACGGGTCTTTCAGAAGCCTTGAATTTCTTCATCTTGCCGGAAATTTACTCAGTGGCGAGATTCCTCCAAAACTGGGGAGTTTCCAAACAGCAAGTCATATGGTAATTGGCTACAATTACTATGAGGGAAGTATTCCATGGCAATTGGGAAACATGAGTGAGCTTCAATATCTCTACATCACTCTGGTTAATCTCTCAGGTCCAATTCCCAATCAACTTGGCAACCTCACCAAGCTTCCAACTGTGCATCTATTCAGAAACCAGCTTACAGGGTTAATTCCAACGAGTTTTGGAAATATCAAGGCCTTTATAAGCATAGACGTGTCTGATAATCGCCTGTTAGGGTCCATATCAAAGAGCTTTGCACACTTGAAGAATATTCGTCTCCTCAGCCTCATGTACAATGATTTGAGCAGTTCTGTCCCCGAATAAATTGCAGATCTTCCATTACTGGATATTCTTCTCATATGGAACAGTTTCTTCTCAGGACCATTGTCCCAGAGCTTAGGAAAGAATTCTCAGCTGAAATGGGTGGATGTTTCTACAAATAGCTTTACAGGGACTATTCCTTCAGTGCTCTGTCCAAGTAAAAAACAATACCTTTTCTGGTTCAGTTACTCTTAAGTTCGGTCTTCTTCCTAACATAACCTTTGTGGATTTATACAGAAACAAGTACAGAGGAGGGATCCCCACCGAGATATCCCTAGTTACCAAACTTCAACACTTCAGTGTCTCAGAAGAATCCAGATTGGGGAGGTACCATCCCTGAAAGAACATGGTCTCTGCCACTTTTACTGAATTTCTCAGCATTTTCTTGTAATATTTCAGGCAACTTGCCTTTTGACTCCTGCAATTCCATTTCTGTGATATAACTGAAGAAGAATAACTTGACAGGACCTATACCCTGACGTATAGCCAATTGCCAACTTCTTGAGAGATTCGATCTAGCAAACAGCCAATTAACAGGTTACATACCTCCTCAGATTGTAAGTCGTCCTAACCCCAGTGTCATAGACCTGACCTATAATAATCTCACAGCTCCCATACCTAAAAATTTGGAGAATTCTTATAGCCCAGTACTTCTAAATGTGTCTTACAATGATATTTCTGGTTCTGTTCCTTCAGAGAAGACTTTTAGGTTGATGGGTACAGATGCTTTTATTGGAAAACTGAAGCTATGTAGAGCACCTTGCAAACCTGTGCTGATTCAAAAAACATTCCAAGCATAGCTGGTTTTAGATTTGGCAGCAAGAACCCAGAGAAAATTACATAGGTTATGTTATGTTCAGGGGTAGTCCTGTTCATCATGGCATCAGCATTTGGTATACTGTATCTTCATTGGCTAAGCAGAGAAGGGTCAATAGTATGCAGCCTTACCTTGCATTTTGCAAGAGGCTGTTTCCACGCTTCAAACCCATGGCCTCAAGATCACATGACGACAACTCTACTGTTGCTCTAAGGCTCCCCTTCAATGGACAATTGAAGGATATTTTGAGAAGCTTGAGTTGCAGTAGCTTCATGGAGACAGTGTCCCCATTGTCAGGAACATCCTGCAAAGCAGTTCTGCCCACGGGAATAACAGTTGCAGTAAAGTAAATTGAATGGGAGGTCAAGAGAAGAGAAGCAATGTCAGAATTCATAACACTGATTGATTTGCAAGGCACAAGAACCTGATCAGACTGTTTGGCCTCTGCAGCAACAAGAATCTTGCATACCTTCAATACAACTATTTGCCTAATGGAAATTAGCTGAGAAGATGAAACTGACAACAGTTCAGTAATCAGTGCTTGGGCAGCTAGGTAAAAAATTGTGATTGGGGTTGCAAGGGGTCCCTGCTACCTTCATCATGACTGTCATCGAGCAATTCCTCATGGAGATCTGAAGAGATGTAACATAGTTTTTGATGAATCCATGGAGCCCCATCTAGCTGACTTAGGGATACAGATGAATGGAAGTTCACTTTCAAGAAAGGTCTTCAGGATTGACCCTATCCAAGAAACGGGTATGATTGTTTGATTCTTATTTATATTTATAATTGGAACTTTGAGATGAGTTTTGACAAAAGCTGACTCTTTAAACAGTCTGAATTTAATTTAGTCCCAAACAACCATTCTACACAAAATAGATGTTACTTGTGTTTCTGGTGAAATCAGAGAAATTCTAGATGGAAAGAAATTCCAGCAATCTTCTTAGTACTTACAATTGTGCTTTTGAAAGAATTCATTTTGGAATGGGTTATCAGAGTAGCTTAACCAATGACAGACAGAAATGCTCATGATCTGAAAAATATCATCTCTGGCTGAAGGCATATGAAATACTTTATATGTCGGGCTATTTGGGTTTTCCATTTCCCCCTTCCCAGGACTGCTAGACACCTCGGTTACCCTCTCAGTAATGACAAAGGCAAACAGAAACAACAGCCAGACTGTTCTGCCATTAGTAGAATTCATTCAGGAAGAAACTAAAATAAACCAGTTGATAGGAAACGAGCAAGACAAACAGTAATATAAGGAATTTCAATGGACAATAATCAGTCACAGAGATCAGAATTACAGTAAAGGAGGCTGGTAGATTCAGCCTCTGAGATGCATACAGAAAATGGCTTATCAAAAAGTTCAAGAAGAAAGAAACAGTCCTAGCTTTCAAGGAGCTAGGTCCTCCAACTACTCCCTCTCCAACTTATCTCCTTCAATCCCCTCTAACTGCTTTCCCCTCCTCTTTTATTCCCCCTTCTGCCAGTTGTCCTTGTTCTTTCCAAGTAACTGAACTCTCTGTTATCTTCTTTTATTTCTTCTATTACTCATGTCAGTAACCTTTACCTTCTATTACTCATGTCAGTAATCTTGTGAATCAGCCTCTTCTTGCATAGAACTTCCCGAATCTACCCTGAGGTGTAGCAGATGTAACACCAGTGTTTTCACCAAAAGAGAAAGTTATCTTGGTAGAATTTGCTGACAAAGGAACATTGACACACATAGCAGGACACAAACTGTCCACTGCAACACTCAATCATCCCATAGTAAAGCCAGTTTTAATGATGTAAGTATGCAACTATTCATTCTCAAGCTTTAGAAGTTATTGTCGCATTGAATTGCACCTCTGACATAGAAAAAGGTATTGATACATTTTATAGCCTTTAGAATTATAACACCCCGGGGTTCCAACAGTTGCAATATTGTCTGCTTTGGGGCGCCCATACACCCCTCATGGCCTTTTTCTTCCCCGGTTTCTCAAGGAAAACACGTTGTGACCGTTAGAGTTCCTTGAACTCTTATAAATAGCCCAATTTCCTCTCCTTAGGTGATGTGGGACAATTCTCTGTCCTTCACCCAGCCTAGAGGCCTGCTGGCCTTCTTTTGGCCTGCCCTCATTGGCTTAAGGCTTCACATCTTTCCCCCTTAGGGAATACGGGTCCCTGCGTGGTCTCAACCACCGAGCGCCCGTATGCAGCTAGCCACCACATCATAAGGGGAACTGGCTCTGATACCATTTGTAATACCCTGAGGTTCCAACAGTCACAATATTGTCTGCTTTGGGGCGCCCATACACCTCTCATGGCTTTGCTCTTCCCTGATTTCCCAGGAAAAACGCATTGTGACTGCTAGAATTCCCCGACCTCTTATAAACAACCAAGTTTCCTATCCCCAGGCAATGTGGGACTAACTCTCTGTCCTTCACCCTAGCCTAGAAGCCTGCTAGCCTTCTTTTGACCCACCCTCATCAGCGCAAGGCTTCACAAGAATAGCACAAGGGACTCTCTTATGTAAAGGGCACCAAAAGAGTAAAACTTATATAACCCAAGAAACATCAACAAGCATCTTCCTGTACCCTTGCGCGGTCTCAACCACCAAGCGCCCGCATGTGGCTAGCCACCACATCACGATGGGAACTAGTTCTGATACAATTTGTAACATCCCGGGGTTCCAATAGTCACAATATTGTCCACTTTGGGGCACCCATACACCCCTCACGGCTTTGCTTTTCCCTGGTTTCTCAAGAAAAACGCATTGTGACTGTTAGAATTCCCCGAACTCTTATAAACAGCCCAGTTTCCTCTCCCCAGGCGATGTGGGACTAACTCTCTGTACTTCATCCTAGCCTAGAAGCCTGCTAGCCTTCTTTTGACCCACCCTCATTGGCCCAAGGCTTCACAAGAATAGCACATGGGACTCTCTTATGTAAAGGGCACCAGAAGAGTAAAACTTATATAACCCAAGAAACATCAACAAGCATCTTGACTGATTGCAATCATTATCTTCAATTTGACCAAATATTACTTACTTTAGCAGTTCACCAGATAATTCATCACTTTCGTTCTCATTTAACAGGTGAAACAGATCTTACTACCAAGGAAGAAATTTGCAGAGACATCTAGTTCTTTGGTGAGTTCCTTCTTGAGATCTTAACTAATGGAAGATTGACAAATGGTGGAGAAGTCATACGAAGCAAACCAAGAGAGATCATTTTGAGGGAGATTTATGATGAGAACGAAGGTGGTGATACTGATGCAGTAAGAGGGGAGATAAAAATCTTCCTGGAAGTAGCTCTGCTATGTACAAGAAACATGCCTTCTGATAGGCCATCTATGGCAGATGTATTGAGATAGGATCACATAGATGACAATTAATATGTTATATAAATTAGTAAACTGAAAATAGGAATAGTTCTAGTTTGCACTGATTGACAATTTGTACAATTAACAGAGTTGCGATGCTGTAACAAAATAGTTAGTGTCATTGTAATGAGATTGGAAGGTTAAATAAATAAAATTATTTGATTTCTTACTGTCTGAAACCTCAGCTAGGCTTAAGGTAACATTTTACACTTATTAGTGCAACAGCTCGGTCAATCTCATCCTTAAACCATAAGAATCTCCTTCCAACTCACTAACAAACAAAAAGGTCAACAGGTTCATTATATGTACTGTTAGTAGGACAAGAACACTAATGTTAGCATGCAAGGTTTTTATTACTTTATTAGAACTTCCAACTTAAAATGTTTTCAACAATGTCTCAATACCATCGGTTATGTCCTTTACACCGAAAGTACCTATTAATCAAGAAACAATATACTCACCGGCAGTCCGGCAATAAATTCCAAGCAACTGGAAAACTGCGAAAAACTTCCAGCATAGCCACTGTGAAAGGACAATAAATTGGGGTCTAGCAACTTCTAACTCACATTATGGAAAGAATCAACGACTGCATGTGCTAGGTATTCACATTTGGACAAAGATAATCCAGCTAAAGAGATCCTGCCGTCCTTGGTCATGTACACATGCCACTTATCAGTCATGTTGTCACTCTGGTTAGACAAAAAAAGGTTGCCCCACGTCAGATTTCTGGTAAGCATACCAACAAAAACAACACTGAAAAGAGAATACCACAAAATGAAACACTAAACCAAAGCCAGCAAACTTATGTTTGTTTGATTACTACTACACAGATTCCAGATATTGGAACTGTGTTTAGCAAGCTAGCCCTTAAATATGAAAGCTATGGCAGGGATCTCACTCAAGGCAATCGTGATAAGAATATCCATGTTGTTAACTACTTAAAGGGTCATATTCTGCAAGAAGCATACCTGTGCTTTATTCAATCCTGTGTAGGAGAACATGCCAATCTGTCCAAGGATAAATGACCAATCTTTCCCGCTTTTATCATTCTCAGAAAGGTTGTCAAAGAGTCTCTGTCTCACAGTCTTTATTCTTCCAGCCATTAGCTCCATCTCTTCTTTCCATTCATTAAAAAGCGTCGGGTCCCCAACAACATTTGCAACAATTCTAGCCCCATGAATAGGAGGGTTTGAATACATTGGTCGTGCTAGTCTCTTTAGCTGGCTCTTCACCCTGCACGAATATGAAATTCTTGAACCAAGAGATCTTGCCAAAGTTAAGCATTTATGTTCCATATGCAGAACTCTAAGCAAGAAGATGCAGTTTTGCTAAAGAACCTTGTTGCTGCATCTGAGGACAAGCAGACAACATTGATAGCTCCAATTCTTTCTGCATACAAGCCCAAATTTTTACTGTATGACTGAGCAACCAGAACCTCCAGACTGCGTGCAACAAACAACCTAACAGATGAAGCATCTGCATCAAGGCTTCCACTTGCGAATCCCTGCAGTGTAAGTCAAAGTTTAGGTACAGACTATTTTAGAAGCGACCAATATCTAACTTATACATGCCTTACCTGGTAAGCTACATCAAAAAAGGGAATGTGGTTTTTTTCTTGAATGACATCGGCAATTTTCTCCCACTGTTCAGAAGTTGGGTCAATGCCAGTTGGGTTATGAGCACAGCCATGGAGCAAGACGAAGGATCCATCTGGTGCTGCCTGAAGAAAGGGAAAACAATTGTCTAAAGCTTGAAATATTTTCTTCCAAAGAGCTCTATTTGTCAATGAAGTGTATAAAGTAGATGGTTATGCTGGAATGGAAAATCACTTGATCTTGAGACATGAGTTAAAATTTTTTGGGATTGGATTATTTCTACATTAGTCCAGTTGAGTTTTGCTTTCTTGAGGATGTTGTCAAAATAGCCCTCAATTTCAAAAGACAAACAGCCAAGAGCATGGTTTTGGAATGTTTGAGACTTGTACTAAGTACATAGAAAGGTAATGCCTCTGCACATCTACATTTGGAAGGGGAAGCCAGAAGCACGAAGCACGAAGAAAAGCAGGATTGTGGAGACTAGTTTCACTGTTTCATGTCTTCGACATCATTGGTGGAAAAGGCAGGACCCAAAAAAAGAAGGTAATGAAAGCTGAGATGGTTGGTTGAAACCAGTGCAAGAGAATCATTTCGGAATGATAGAAATCTGATATTGTTGGTAACAAACAGAAGAAGAAAGTTCACACTGTAATAAGTGCGCTCGGAATGAGCCTGTTCAGCTCTCCTTTACATCGAGTATTATTCTGTGATTTTAAGAAACCAAGACTAAGAGGCAATCTCAAAAGTCCACATTGAACTGAATCCCAGTGATATCAAGATACATGTAGTCATTGTATGAAAGTAACTTCTCAATAACAGTGGATAAAGGTAGACTATAAAACCCATGTTAATCTTACGGATCTTGTGTTGCTGCATGTAATAGTTTACAAACAAAAAGTATAGTTTACAAGTCTTGAAGTTGTAAGTCACCATGCGCCAAAGTGGACATTACCTTTATGTCCGCAATCATGCCATCAAAATCTAACCCAACTGTCTTAGGGTCATAATATCGGTATTCTGACCAAGGAACCCTAGCATCATTGAATATGTTTTTGTGGTTGCCTATTAAAAAGGAAAATCAACCATAAGATATTAACAAGTTCGAAATCCATCAAGCATAAATATACAAGGGCAGTGCCATCACACACCCCAAGTTGGAGATGATATCACAACTTTCGCATCAGGGAAATATCTTTGAATAAATGCTGCAGCAAGGCGAAGAGATCCAGTCCCTGAAAGACCTTGAACAGTTGCCACCTGTGAGGGGGTGAAAGTCCCGACTCAGAAATAAGATTAAAGAATAATGAACTTATAATTCCTCTTCTGTTTTTCATTATGAGTAAAAAGAAAAGAATTTGTCATACCCTTCCTTGCTTGATGACAGGATTGTCTGCTCCAAGCAACAATTCTGCAGTAACCTTATTGAATGCAGCCAAGCCTTCAATTGGGAGATACTGCAATATCACAAAGATGGACTCAGTATTCTAAATGTTGAAGACAAACTAAATTGTGAGAACTGACACTATCATCCCATCCAATAAAATACTTGAATACCTCTTTGTTTTCTCCTTTCTCTAGCATAAGGGTCTCTGCCTGGAGAGCAGAAATAATTAGAATCATACTCAGTATCCATCAGCAATTCAAAACCAAAGATCAGGAAGGATCTAATTGATTAACAAAAAGTACAACATAGTGGCATCTAGTACAAAAAAAGTTGTTTTGCCAGGTCAAGTGTTTTGAATTAATAGAACAGAAAAGTGCTGACCTTTTTAACCACATTAAGCACGTAAGGTTGGAGTTCTTCTGTCCGGTATGCTCCAACACCAAGGTTGAGCTTCATATCATTTGTATCTGCTTTGAATGCTTCAGAAACACCAAGAATTGGATCTGGAGGGGCCATTGTCACGCCCTCAAACCGTGAAACATTAACTGCAACGCCCATAGTTATTCTACCAGAAGACTGCAAAATCCAAAAAACAACTCAGTTTCAGGTTCACAAGGAATGGTAAGGAGTGTGGGGAAGCATGTCACAAACCTCTAACAACATTAACAGAGAAAAAGCACACAATGAACTTTCATGAGCATGAGCACCTTATCTAGTTGTAAGGTTCTTTGTCTGCAACAAAAGGTTGTTTCAAGTTTGCTTGCCCACAAACTTCCAGAGAACATCAACAACAACAATACAACTGGGCTTTCATCTCTAATCATGCAACTGAAGTTAGAATGAAGAAATCGAGCTGAGGTCTGTATGCATGAGAATAGTTTTGGCAGACAAAAACTGCTTATTATTATGGCTGTCCCCTATATTTCTGCTTGCTTTATTCTATAGGCCACAGAGTATTACCAGCGGATTTGTTAAGGAAATGATCCTTATGGGGAAATGAAAGAATCTGAAGTTAAAAACGAGGAATGCATTGTAGAATAAAAAAAGTGAAGTTCAGGCTAACTTTTGACATAAAATAAAATGACTGGATCTACAAAATAGAGAAAAGAATGTAGATCTTGAAGAACACTTCGGAACTAGAAAGTTAATTTTGTTTATTTGAGAAAACATACTGATGCATGTAATACCTTGACAACCCAGGAAACAGTATGCTTGGATACCTCCATAAACACATTGCAAAAAGCTCTAAAAGTTGGTAGAAGTGAAATGTTCTTGATCGATAACTTATTTTCTAGGGCCTAAGGCAAGGAAAAAGGAATCAAGAAATTGACTTGTTTAGTTTGGGGAAATGGATCAATCGGTTGATACCTTGACAAAAACAATGAGACTATATGCTTGAACATCTCTAATAATAAATTACAACAATTTCTAAAAAAGCAGTGCATGATGAGAAATATTCTTGATTAATGAATTATTTTATGGGACTCAAGTTGAAATATATGAATCAAGAAAATGAATTTTGACTATCTGAAGAAACACATCAATTGGTACATACCTAGGTAAAGCATAGAGTAATAAGTATCTAACATTTTTGAGTCATTTCTAGGACTTGAGATTGAGAAGATCTCCTCTTGATAGTCTCATGAACTATACTTATCACCTTCTTGCTTCAACTTATTACAAATGAAAAATCAAAACATTGTGCATATGAACAGTTGTGGTAGATTCACATGGCTCCGCTAATCTTTGAAGACTAATGGCAGGTGCCTGTGTTTCCTACAATGCAACCATGAGTATTGCTCATGTTATAGATGTAGGAGATAATCCCATCTCAGATACTCAGCAAACTAGCCCACGGATACCTTTCATCATCATCATCATCATCATCAAGACCTTATCCTGATTAGGGGTCGGTCACATGAATCTTGTTCCTCCGTTCCCCTCTATTAAGTGTCATGGCTTTATTTAGTCACAAAGTTTTTAGATTTTTTGTCACCACTTCTATCCTTGTTCTTTTGGGCCTTCCCCTTGCCCTTTTAGAACCTTTAACTTAGATCGCCTCACTCCTTTTAACTGGTGTCCTTTTTGGTCTACATTGGACATGTCCAAACCATCTAAGTCTGATCTCTCTCATTTTGTTACCTATTGGTGTTACTCCTAAGTTTCTTCTAAAGTTTTCATTTCTAATTCTATCCTTTCTTATCTTACTACTCATCCATCTCAACATCAGCATTTCGGCAATACTCATCCTATGTACATGTTGTTCCTTAACTAACCAACACTCTGATCCATATAGCATGGCCAGCCTTATAGCTATCCTATAAAATTTTCCTTTCAGTTTGAGTGGTACCCTACAATCACACAAAACCTCAGAGGCGCATCTCCATTTGTTCCAACCCGCTTGGATTTTCTAGGTAACCTATCTCTCAATCTCTCCACTCTCATAAATTATCCATCCCAAAGCATTGGAAGTGTTCTTTAAGGAGACTTCTTTGTTATCAATCTTTATTGGTGCTCCACTCCTGCTCCTCTCCTTACTAAAATTGCATTCCATATACTATGTCTTAGTTCGACTAATTTTAAATCCTTTAGATTCTACTGCATCTCTCCATAAGTCTAGCTTTGTGTTTACACCCTCCCTTGTCTCATCAATCAAAACTATATCATTTGCAAATAGCATGTATCATGGAATCTTCTCATGCAAATGTTTTGTTAACTTATCCATAACCAACGTAAAAGGGTACAAGCTCAATGCTAGTCCTTGGTGCAATCCTATAGAGATAGGAAAATCACCAGTCTCTTTGCTAGTGGTCCTAATGTTTGTTACCACTTCCTCATACATATCCTTAATTATGTCTATATACCCCCGTAAAACCCCTTTCTTTCCCAACCCACCATGTTAACTCTCTAGGGACCCTGTTATAAGCTTTTTCGAATTAATTAAAAATCATGTGGAGGTCCTTCCTCATCTCCTTAGATCAATTGTCTAAGAAAGAAAATAGCTTTCATGGTAGACCTCCTAGGCATGAAACCAAAATAATTATCTGATACACTTGTCTCATGCTGTAGCCTCTTCTCTATCACTCTTTCAAAAAGTTTCATAGTATAGCTATTAAGTTTGATCCACCAATAATTAGTGCAACTCTATATGTCTCCTTTATTCTTGAAAATTGGTACAATAGAGCTCTTCCTGCATTCATCCGACAGTTTCTTTGATTTCACAAACCTGTTAAACAATTTTGTCAACCAAACTACCCTAGTATCTTTCACGCACTTTCAAACCTCTATTGGTATACCTTCAAGCCCCAAAGCCTTTCCTAATTTCATCTTCTTTAAGGCCTCTTTCACTTTAGTTATTCTAATCCTACGGTCATATCTATAATGCCCAATGTTATTTGGGTTTACAGTACTTTCAATTCCTATATTCTCAAAATAATTATCATGTAGCAATTTTTGAAAGTAACTTTCTCATCTTTATTTGATCTCGTCATCTTTGACTAGTATCCTTTGGTCATCACTTCTAATACACTTAATGTGGGCTAAGTCCTTACTCTTCTTTTCTCTTGCTTTTGCAAGTTTAGACACATTTTTCTCACCTTCTCTTGTTCCTAAACTATTATAGAGATTATCATATGCCTTAAGTTTAGCCTCACTACTCTCTTTGTAACCTATTAGCATTCTTATATTGCTCAAAGTTTTCATTATTTTTAGTCCTTGCAATGCTTTAAAATATACACATTTCTCTTTAATAACTTTTCACACTATTTAAATCCACCACCAAGTTTCCTTTGCTGGTTGCCTTTTACTATAGATACTCGTAGGACATCTTTTGCCACTTTCTTAATAGACGTGACCATATTAGCCCACATAGTGTTTACTTCAGTTTCATCATTCCCGTTTCGCTCTACTATCAACTTGTTTGTAAATTATGTTATCTTATCTCCTTTTAAATTCCATCACTTAGTTTTTGGACAGCTATTAAGTTCATTTCCTTTTTTCCATACTTTGATGTGAATATCCACAACCATTAATCTATGTTGTGAGATTAGACTTTCATCCAGTATTACCTTAGAATCCTTACACATTGATCTTTTGGCATTCCTAAATAGGAAAAAGTCTATTGGGCTTTTATGTGGTCCACTACTTTTAAAGGTCATTAAATGTTCATCCCTCTTCTTAAAGTATGTGTTTGCTATAGGTAGGTTATATGCTAAAGCAAAATCAAATATAGCTTCTCCCATCTCATTTCTTTCTCCAACACCATACCCCTCATGTACCCTATCATAACCTTCTTTTTCTTTTCCTACATGAACATTAAAATCGGCTCCCATAAATGTTCCCTTTATGTTGGGAATGTCTTACATAATCCCCCAATATCTTCCCAGAGCTGTCTCATGATTCTATCTTATGCAGTAAAGACATTTATGATTTTCTCTCCTAGAACAAGTTTTATTAGTATAATTCTATCGTTGGTTCTTTTAATGTCTACAACTTTATCCTTTAATTCTTTATTTACAATGATCCCTACAACATTTCTATTATTGTCCTTTCTTATGTACCATAGATTATATCTATTGATTTCTCTAGTTTTAACCTTTTTCCACTTGGTTTCTTGGATACAAGCGATGTAGAATCTCCTACGTTTCATAATTATTACTAACTCTAGACTCTTGCATGTCAATGTGCCTATATTCTATATAGTGAAACAAAACTTGTTCTCTTGACCCATGCATACTTTCCACTGCACCTACATTCTAATACAGCAAATAGCTTCTGAGGTAACGCTCTAGGAGCCCTTACCAATTTTCCACTATACCTGGGATCCAATGCAATGCGTTGCTTCTGAGGGAACACCCTAGCAGTCCTCGTTCATTTTCCACCGCATCCAGGATCCGATACATCATGTTGCTCACTGAGAACGCCTTAGCTTGATTGATTCATGATGGGGTTTGCCATGAGTTTTCCTTGCTAGCTGGCACTTGATGCAAAACCTTTCTTTATTCGGGCATGGGACTGGCTGCGATAAAACAACATAGAACTAAAACCGCAGAGGAGTTGGGCACATTATAGATGTGTCCATCTTTCATTTCTATTTTAATTACTATTAAGATATCTAGAGTATAGAGACATTCATCATTCATTTCTGCATAGAGTGATGCAAATGGCTAATTAATTCAACTATCAAATATCAACACTATGTAATCATGTTTCCTCAGGTGATCAATTATAATGAAAGGACTAGAAGCAAGAGACCCATCCAGATTTAGTGTTTCAGAGAAGAGAATGTAGTGTGCACTAGAATTTGCCCTGTTTTCTTCAGATACATCCCAGCAAACTGTTCATCTACAACACTTATTCATGATCAGTCTGAAGAGATTCGTAACTGGAGTTTGACAACTTTATTTCTGTAACTAATACTGCAGCCCTAACTTTCATGCTTTATATACTTCCAGAATTCTCATGGAATTGCTGCAGCATTTGTGGTTTCTTAATTAATTGCAGATCGACTTGGCTTCCTCGAAATTATCAGCTCATAAGTTTCCAATATTCATAAGAAATAACCGATCTAGGAGTTTACATATCCAAAAAAAATCACGTTTGCATTTATTGGAACATCTTCGGCCTTCCTATATGTCAGTCAGCAATATCGGAATCCTAACAGAGCAAGGACCTTCGTAGGATTAAATTTCAATCTGTCCAGCAAGCATTTCAATAAAATCGGGTAAAGATCTGCGGTCATTACCTGCAGTTTGAGAAAAGGATTTCTCTTTTTGCCGAGAACTTGTCCGACAGTCGAACCACCGAGATTTACCTTTGCTAAAATTGCCTGTCCAAAAACCAAAAACCAAAACAATCAACATCTTCTGTAAAGAAAATTCTACAAATCACGAAGCAAAAGGCCTAGATATACCGAAAGAAACAAGTTACAACAATACCTTGGGATTGTCTGATGGAGAAACAGTTGCGAGAGAAATCACGGACGAGGCCATCTCTCACGGACGGAATGAATTCGACCAGATCTCTACTCCTGAAACTGAAAAGATTTATTCAAGATCTTGCTTTCTGGAATTGATTGGATTCGATCTGATATAATGCCTTTGAATGCGAAAACTAAATCGAATGACGGAAAATCGTGAAATGAGATTGGAAGAATAGAAGAAATCTCACCGGAAAGCTAAGTTAGGCGTGAGATAAAAAGGTTTAAAGACGAGATCTTGTTTTTAGTGTTGGAACGGAGCTCGTACGAAGAGGAAGAAGAAAGGTGAAATTCGTGGAGATGCGATAATTCAATGTAAAGGCGACAACGATAATCCCAACTTTCCCGTTTCCACCATCGTCTCGTTTTAAACGGAATAAGAATGTTCTTGTCATCCTGCGAAAATTTTGGGGGCATTTTTGGAAGCTTATGACCTGCAGTATTACCCGGAAGACCGGAGAATTCGCAACCTACAAAAGCTCAACTCTTCCCGGTTGGTCGTAACGACTATTATGGATCATCCTAACCACAAATATTTCGGAACTAGATGCCTCATAAAAGTAAACGAATTGGAGGGTTATGATCATCCGTTGTGGAAGATTTTGGAAGAACATTTTGGCCATCAAACAATTGGAACCACATTAATCGGCAAGCAAACGAATGCATTGATCTGCAAGTGAAAGCACCATATAAGAGCGGTTGAAAACTTGCTCTTTTGTGAGATGATCAGATCTAGTTATTTAACAAGGATTAATAGTACCACTTCTAGTACCAGTGGGGTGTGTAAGTGTGGCACAGTGACGCAAGAGTTAGTATCAATTGTTAAGTTCACGAGTTTGAAACTCTTTAAGGGCGTGCATGAATGTGTGTCTCCACCATTACCCCAAGAAAAAGAAAAAAAAGTCACATAGTACCAGGGCAACCATAATCTAATGACTATAGTCCATTGTGAGGGACTTCAACATAAATGCATGATTTGATAAAAGCGTGTCCGACTTATACGCATTTGTTGATGATCCTAGTTATAAATTTCTCCAAATAATTGAACTTGTTTAAAAGTCCCAACTTTTTAATATCCCCATTTTTTTTTCAAATAATTCAAGGTTACTACATTTTGTAAATTTAATGCCAATTAACATGAAGTTACCACATATAACTCAATTTTCATTCATAATTTTGCAAAATTCTCAAATATCAAAATTCACATTAAAGACTGAAATTTACATTCTAAAAGTGTTTTTCTCTATACCTTTTGAATGTTTGCCCAATTTTAAAACCTTTTGTCTTGCTCAATAATTCCCCAACCCAAACTTTGCAACTATGCTGGATACTAATGTCTGCACAAAGAAATTAATAATTCCAACCACAATAAATATCTACAAGATGGGGCACATAGCCTTAAAGGGCGCTTTATTGAACCATGTTCACACTAATAGATTCTGAGATTCTGTGATATATCTGCTCAAATCTCTAACTTGCAACTAGTACAGGTACATGCACATTGAGAGAGAGAGAGAGAGAGAGAGAGAGAGAGAGAGAGAGAGAGAGAGAGAGAGAGAGAGAGAGAGAGAGAGAGAGAGAGAGAGAGAGAGAGAGATTTGCTTGATTGCAGGAACAGAAAAGGCCAGGGGTGAAAAGGTTGAGAAAGTGAGATGAATTTTCACAATTTTAAAGCTGCCAAGGAGGACTGGACATGAGACCAACTAATTTTGATCATACTCTTATGAGAAATGCTAGCGGGGACTAGTTTTGAAGACCACACAATCTTTGGATGATATGACTTATTCATTTGTAGACAGCAAAATTCATGATTGTTGAATGATTTGAGCTATGCTGTTTTGAGTGTTAAAATCATGACCATTAGTTTTTTCAACCAAAAAATTAGTAGTTAGAAACATCCAATGACATGAACTTTTGTCGATAACCCTAGTTAACTAGGGAAAGTTGAATAAGATAAATGGCACAGATCACCAAAGACCTTGCAAGAATTTCATTGTTCTTATTTATGTATGATTTTCCGTGGTGCTGATATATTGAACCTTTTTGGCCCTTAGGCCACCCTCTTTTCCCTTTCTAGCTCTCTATATCTCTCTACCAAAAGGGGTACCAGGGAGAGAAGCACATATGTATCAACGTCCTTTTCAACATAGACGCTGATAACAAGGTTCCCGGGTGATTGATAGTTTTATAATACTAGAGAGAGAGAGAGAGTATAAGGGTTTCTTTCTTAAAAAATATTAATTAATAACTTTATTATTAAGTCGAGAGAGTTTTTAAGTTTTCAAAGATATTAATAGCTATTATTTTTATATAGAAGAGAGTTACTATGTAGAACTAATAATAGTAATAGATAAATAGATAAATGTGTAACTCCCTAACTTAGTCCATTTTATAGTTACGGAATAATATACCGAAGCTTTTTCGCCCAACGGGGCGTGAATGAAAAAAAAGGAAGCAGCGCGTAGAGGGAAACATGTCGATAAATAGAAATTAGCCAAAATTATATCTGCTGGCAATTTTTGTTTCGGCCATAATTGTAGCATTGATCAGTCAAAAGTAGTTGAGAAAATTGTGATGCACCAGACTATGTTATATATTTAAGACACCTGTCAAGTGTCCCCCATTAGATGCAACTGCAAAGACCTTGAGAAATTGAGAAAAATTGAGATTGATTATGTGATAAATTGAGATACTAGCAAAGATAACAACAGTGACAAAGCATCCAGTTATTATGAACACGTCATGTTTTCTGGACAATATCATCCACCACTTCTGCCATTAATGTCCAGTCCGACTAACAAGCAAGGCACTCTCTCGATCAAGAAAGAAGTATACTTTTTGAGCCTACAGGAAAGCCTGTGGTTTGTTATAAACTCACACACCATCGACGGCTAAGCCATGTGGCTGCTGCCCCATCCCAAACGCATATCCATGCGGCACTATGATCCACCGAAAACCAATGGCTTATATTCTCCTCGAAAAATCTTAAATATAAACATTTCGGGTGAAGAATTTATAAACATCTAATCAAGACAAAATCCGTGCTAATGAGTTAGGTTCATTATTATTTGTGTGAATAACAGATTGATTATGCTGAATTGCCAAATGTGAGCATTAAAAGGTCTACTTTTTCCTTAAGGAAGCAAGTGCATTTCTCGAAAGCATTTTTTTTAAAAATTTTAAATTATCATCTTTAAAGGTGGTTCTTTTTATTGTCATTCCTAAGTAAAATAGATAAAAGTTAATTTGGATCATGCCACGTAGCTTGTTCATGCACGGCATAAGTAGAGTTTGGCGGATTCTCCTCAAGTGGAACACAGAATATCCCTTTTGGTTCCATTCCCAACAATCCTATTTGTTTTCTGGAAGAAAAAAAGTTTAACATTCTCCAAAGCCTCTTAGAGCACTTTCGAGACAGCAATGGATTCTCTATCCCTGGAGGCATAGAGTGACACCGAAGATTTCGTGATTCACTGCGCAACCTGTTCCAGTTCCAACAGTGCGGACCCAGTCAGACACCACCATTCATGTATATGCTTCGTCAAATAATTCAGGTCAGTCAATCGAAGACACTGGTTAAAAAGACTAAAAAATTTGGTCTCCTACCACATCAATGGACCAGAGCAAGTTTCAAATGTGCCTAATAAATGGCGGTTCAGTGACATTCTGGAATTTGTGAAGTTGGTGACAGTCATAATTTGCAAGTTATTTTATTTTATTTTTATTTATTTATTTACTTACGGTAAAAAGTTGTCGTACGGGTTCAAGGCGCGGAATCATCTCTTGCAAAATGCAAAGTAACGCTGCCTACTATAGGCCTTTATAGTCTGCCCCTTCCTCGAACCCTACATAGGCGGAAGCTTCGTGCACCGGGGCTGCTCTCCCTCTTATTTATTTACAGCAAAGAATTATGAAACAAACACCGCCGACCCATATATGCCACCTCGAACCACCAACCAAGTATAACAGAGAGAGGCGCCTTGTTGTCTGTGACTAACAGTGTTAAATGGCATCTGGCAGTCTCTGATTCACCTAGTCTTTAACAACAACAACCCCAATAATTGTCAGCCGGTAATGTACTTAGGTATGTAAATCGGCAAATATGCAAAAACTAATCTCCACCATCGATCTGTATTAGCAAATGGACAGCTCAGAAATGCCACAAGGTACAGGAATCTTATCCAGTCCGAGGGGTGTAGGAAAGATCCATCTGAGCCCACATAATTTTAGCATCCTAAAAGCTGTCACTTTGGGAGTTGAATTTAGACCTTGTACAAATTTCTCACGGTATTTTCTCCTCCCATATCCAATGTCATTACCGTAATAGCTTCATTCACTCGGGTGAAGCAATATATCCATGTGATGAAATTCAACGGGAAAAGTTCAGGTCAGTCTCATAGAGACAGAGTGGCACTGCATCTGGACTAGGTATCGACCATTGCAGGTTGGAGATGTTGCTATCAAGATTCTCCCTTGTTTTCTTCCTCAAATCTTCTTTCTTATCCTTACATTTGTTCCTGAATGCTAATGTCAGAGCGGACTTACGCTTCTAATATTTGTTATGATAATCATCTGTAGTCCGTCAAAATGTGAAGAACATGCAGAGAACGGGAAAGAAGAAACAGTGTTGCTAATTTTTATTCATCATCTACAGAGTTTATGGCAATTAATTATTGATTAGACAACGATAGAAAAGGTTACAGGGTACCTGAAGATACAGTCCATATAATTTTATCAGCTTCTTGCTGAAATATCAGTAGATATGATGACTCATAATTCTACAGCAGAGTCAGGTCTCACACGGTTTAGACGAACTGTTCCAAGAATGTATTCAGGGAGTTCATTCTCTTCCTTGGCCTGTAAAGACAGCAGATTGACCAATTGCCAGAATCTTGGTCAGTATACAAATATCAATCAAAGAACAGCTAATTAACGAGCCTTGACAAAAATTACAAAGATTGCAAAACAAGCACGCAATGTCGCAAATGGAAAGGTATCTTTTCCTTAAGAAAATTTCCAGGGAAATTTATAACTAAAATTCTGGTACTTAAGACTTTTTTCAATCTGGAAATCAATACCAAATGGTTGGTGGTCCAGATATGAGTTCAATTTCAAGTAATGTTTCCTGCATGAAGACCAGTAACCAACTAGGATAATCACCATTAGAAACTTCTATAGAAATTATGCTACATAGTTATTTTTCTCTATTTTATCCACAACTTTCAATTCTCAATACAGAGAAAAACTGCGTTTGTTGACTTACAAATGAATATGACATATTGAAGAAGAATGGCAGCTAACCTCCTCCATATTGAATCGCAAAATGATAGGCATGTGCATAAACAAGTTAATTTATCCTTTTCTTTTGTTTGAAAGGAAAAGGTACATTTATCCTCCCCAACTTTATTTGAACCGTGAAAGTTCTACACACCCATGTATAGCTATACGTTAGTAGGATCTGTGCACAGTTCCCATAGGACCCAGAGAACTGCCAGCCTGCCAAAGGTAGGGAATCTAACTGAAAACATGGCTAGCAAATTCAATGTTGCATTCCTGTTTTAACAAAGGCACTTCTACTTGGATGTACTCTTCTTTGTTTGGAGTTCAATGGAACATTGAAACAAAATAGGATTTGAGTATTAGACTAAGCAATCACTAAAGTGCAGAGGCTGATGTTTGGCATCATTTTATGTGCTTTTACTACCGGTTAAATTTTCTGTCTACATTTTTAAATGGGAATAGTTGAACTAAGCTTTTCTTCTAAAACCTCTACACAAGAATAATTCTCATACTTATACATTTCTATGTGTGACAATACTAGGATTGGTAGCATATTGGAATTCTGTAGTACTTCCAAAGCAAATCAAGAGTTTCCACGGTACAGAGAACATATAAAGATTCATCCTCACAGGAGGACAAACTCCAGCCATGATTGGCGGGGATGTTGGGACCAAACTGAAATGATAGAAGAGGCTATTTGACACTGGTGGGGGTTTGTTATCTCCAGGGAAAAGCTAAAGCATGCTTTAACTAAGATTTTAGAGATACAACCTCAATAAGAATTGCTAGGTCAACGACAATGCTGGTGACATATCCAAGGACTAAGCCAATGATGCTCCTTGCAACAGATGAAGAGCCAATATCCACATCTATCTGCACCATAAGAAAATTGGAGGTAAGGAACTATACTAAATTGAGCAGTTAATCGTACAAGGATGTTCCCTAAGCTGATTGAGAAATTCATGAAGCAAAAGTTCAATGTCAGTAGACACCAGAAGAGAAATCTAGCCAACTACATTAATTAACTAGCCATTAATATATTTCCTACTATTTCATAAGAAAACATCAGGACCTCAATAACATCATCTATAGAAGCCTAATATGAGATTCACTCTTAAGCAAGCAAGTATTATGTTATTTACTAACGTGCTACTGTATCTTAAATGAAGCTTAGCCAATTGTTCAACGGAATTAGGTAAGAAAAGTCCAAACTTTTCTCCACAGCCAATTATACAATGGAACAAGGTGAGAAAAATCCAAAATTTTCTCCATAGTCACAAATATCACTGAAAATTTTGATATTCACATATATATTTTTCTGTTTCTCAGTTAAAAAGATAAATTGAGGATTATATTGAAAGAAGTGTCAAAATATTGAGTCTCTTGTTATACAATGAAATACCAAAAGGCCATCTCCTGGGCAATGCAGACAACTAATGGTCATCATTTGTAACTCTAAAATAAAAACAAGAACTAACGGCCTATTTTTTCTTTGTAAAACCAACACGACTGTCCATGTATATAACTTGATGCGAGTGGACATCTAGTTCCATACAAATTGTAAACATTATGTGAAGCCATCTTCAATACACAAGGAAACTCATATTTATGGTATCATCTGTCTGTGACATAGCTTAGCTACTATGGGAACTTTAGCTCCGACAGTTGACCACTGCAGGCATATATTCTTTGTAGGTTCTGTAAGGCTATTATTTGTCTTTGCTTAGTGTAATATTCAATTACTGCTGCTTTTCAACCACTTTTTTGTTTCTATATCGAAGAACAGAGGTCCACGATTGAGACAGGAGAAAGTGGGATACCAAAGCAAGATAAGCACCTCATAAAGGATTCTAGGAGTAATATAATTAACAGCTACATGATCCTTTTAAGTACCCTCCCGACCATTTTAACAATGACACTACTAGCATGAGCACTACTGACTCTAGCCATAATTTATTAACTTCATGAACTCCCGATGGACCAATTATTTTTGATAGAAAACTTGAGGAAGATAGAATGATGTGTCCATTAATTCAACTCATCATTCATCGGATCACTAAATTGGAGCAAGAAGATGAAGAACACGGGGGAGAGAGTACGCCCTAACAAAGCCGTCAAAGCCTCAAGATTCTAAGACCCAAAATTCTCGTCTTTCCAAAACCAAGGAAATCAGAGAAACCTTAAATTGCTTTAACAACCCACAATCTGAGCCTAGAAATCTGATAGAAATCAACAATTCCAGTAAGAAGAGTAATGAATTTCTTACGGAAAAACTCAATTATAGAGATTCAATGAGCAGTAAGCAGGCTGACAGATCCAGCTTTCCTTACTTTACAAGTGCTGATGTGTTTACAGAATTCCAGAATGATACTAAGTTTACAGAATGATACTATTCTAGCTTTCGAGGAGCTAGTTCCTCCAATATTCCCTTCTTTTCCTCGCCCTCCTTTTCTTTCTCTTCTCCTCTTTATTCCCCCTTTTCTGCCCATTGTTTCTTTTCATTTCCAGTAACCGAATTCTTTCAGTTCCTTAATTCTGGTATCTTCTGTCAGAAGCTTCTCATTTCTGTTATAAAACCAGTATATCAGTTGTTCTTACTCCTTGTGTAGAACTTACCAATTCTACCTTCCTTTGGTTCAGTTGATGTAACAAAATCTAGTTTTTTTTTTTAAGGTCAAATTTTGTGCAAAATAGTCAAGATTAATCATTTGATGAACTTTGAAAGCATCTCTCTCCATGTCTGGATGGCAAGATTCTTTTTCTGGGTTCTTATTCCAGAGTCCATCCATTTTCATCATTGTTACTACATCCTCCTTTGGGTGATCAAAACCATTCATCTGGGGCCATCTTTTCAGGCAATCAGAACCATCATCTCTTGCATCCTGTCTCAGATAGGCTACTCAACAAATAATTGATCGTTGAATGGTTGTAGCCTTCTTTTCTTTGATTTGTAAAATGGATGGTAAATATTCCTACTGACCATTTTACAGAGGCCAGGATCATTTATGGAAGTGGTTTGAGAAATGACCTATCTATGCCTGGGACAACAAGGATGGATGATTTGGAACACTGGAAATCTTAGTCTATTTGTACTGTTACCTGTCCTTATAGGGACTGTGTGAGGGGAAGGAAGGAGAGAGAGAGTAGAGTGTGAAGGAAAGAAATGGGTAAAAAGAGACAGATGTGGGCCCATATTTTCATAGCCATGTCCTGTTCTATCCAGTTTTACATGACATAAGGAGTGGCTGGACAAAAAAGGGGTGAATACATCAGCACCTGAGGAAATATTGTCAGCATAATCAAAGGTCAACTAAGTTTACAGAGGGTTTTCTTTTTTCTTCCTTTGCTGTATATTTCTTGGACTAAAGCAAAAATATACCATCAGATGAATATATGTTAAAACATATGTACCGAAGATATTATTTCAGAGAGTCAAGTGGTCTCAGATGCTAAAGAATACTTAAAGACTAGAAAAGATATCTGTTCCAGTAATACTTTATAGATACAGTTCTCTCTGGGTAAAAGGATTTAGAAAGATAGGCATGCATGCATTAGAACTTTTTAACTAGTTACCTCCAAAAAATTATCTTGTCGAAGGTAGTTACACTTCACTGCTTTTCCCAAAAGGCAAGCTTTTGTTCCAACTGCACGCTTTACCATCCAATAACCCTGAAAGACACTTAAGATCCATTACCAGAGCAAGACCATCGCTTGAGAAAACATACCCAAAAATTTTGAGAAGCTATTGATT
Source organism: Warburgia ugandensis (assembly GCA_035236585.1). Classification (NCBI taxonomy): domain Eukaryota; kingdom Viridiplantae; phylum Streptophyta; class Magnoliopsida; order Canellales; family Canellaceae; genus Warburgia; species Warburgia ugandensis. The sequence goes on along the minus strand of CP141127.1, from coordinate 10,719,500 downwards.
TCAACTAGCAAAGCAGTTAATACCTCTACAATTCTGGGTATAAGCTTGAACCTTTCATCCCTAAATGTGTCAGTCCCGTTCACAAATTTACTCAACAAAGATCCCTCATGCATGGGCTTGTTGGATCCATAATATAGAACCAAACTGTAGTTTGGTTTTGCTGGAACCTGCCTTTCAAATCAAATAAATGAACCATAAACAGCACTGATTAGTTAAAAGTGACACAGATAATTACAACAAAGATTAGTTGATTCAAATGGATTTTTCAAATGTCATATTTCCCAGGAGAAGGATGAGATAAAGTATATGTCCATCCGGAATAAGGTTATGACATGTTAAGTATATAATAAGGTTAAGACACATTAAATTGGATAATTGTAGCTAATGCGGCCAATTGGATCATGCTTACTTGCTAAACAGGAATTAGTTGGGCCCCAACAATCATCCGTGTTTCTGGCCATAAACTAAAATTAACCTATTCTGATGAGTACATATCTAGTCCATGTGAACTCTAGTAATACCATTGGCAAACCTTATATTTATTATGTAACAGGTGAGAGTCTGATCAATGAGTCACGAGCTAAACCGCAAAGATTTACAGATCTTGATCCCAATAGTATCCAGGGTTTACAAAATAAAAATCACATTGTTACAGTTAATCCAAGGAGCCAAACATAGAAAAGAGTATCTCATACCTCCAAATTTATGACAATAATGAGCGGTAGCTTTTTTCCAGGTTCTGACTGAAAGAAGGAAAGAATGTTAGATTATAAGTACGTCATCTGCTTTACAGCAAGAACTTACATAGAGAAACATATTTTTGATAGGAAACATTAGCTCTTTGAGTAAATTAAAGCATCTTTGACCACAATGTTGAAAGAACTTGTGCTCATATACTTGCAGGGTTGATGACAAGAAGATGCTGATTTAGAACTGAGCAAGTAAAAGTTAGAAACAATGTCAAATTTCTTATGCCTGAGAAACAAAAAGCATCAAGAGAACCCATTTTGGTGTTATTGATCTAAAACTTGTATGCTGTCTACACCTTCTCCATGTAATTACATGCAATTCATGCATCCCACATGGATATTTTGAGAGAGTTGTGCCATCTGCCTCACGTGCAGAGCTTTTAGAGGTTTCAACTAAACTTGGAAGGCAAGCAATACTCCTAATGGTATCTCAAGATTCTAAAGATATTCTCCTTTTTTCTCCTAAGGATTTGGTAAGTCTCTCTCACTTACTGTCATTAGAACACCAGGAAAAGTGAGGCATATAAGTTCAGAGTCAGGTGTTTCTAAGCTCAAAAGAACTTGCAAAACAAGGTTCAGAGCTACAAACCAATGTCTCAACTAAAACATCACATCCTATTTGATGCATCTGGGGCTTAAGGCCTAGAAAGGAGGAGAACACGAGGACCAAGAAAGGTCAACGAGTTTTCACTAGACAATAAAAAAGTATGACTTAAGAAACTCTTATTATGTTATAAGGACTAAACTGAGTGTGTTCCAGAATTTCCTGACTTATAAGTTGATTCTCTCCTCTGCTCGGAGGTTTTGGTTTGTGATGTTAATTAAATAATTAAATATCTCAACCAATCTGAAACAGATGAACATTATCAGTGATTTAATTCATTTGAATATTGTAATAGAATATCATCTTAATTTTCTGATTTAGGTGACAGTCCACAGGGTAGTTTTGGGTCATTCACTTTATTAGGTCTGCATGCAGATAATTGCTCTGAGCTCCATGGAAGTGGTTTAGATGAGAACATATAAGAAAATTACATTTTCAGAGGCAAAATGTTATTGATCAAAGAGTCTTCCGGGGCATTATTATGTATGTTAAATGGCCAGAGGCCAGAGCCAGGACAATGTTGTATAGGGCTCTGAAAGTTTCACAAACTTCAAAAGACAAAAAATAAGGATTCCTTTTGAGGTTTCATTGACTACAAGAGGTATAAAGTAGATCAATTTATTGAAGATTGATTTTCTAAATTGACCCACATTGTGTAGAAATTAAAAAACACTTAGCAAGTAGCCAATGTCTAGGGGCGGGAGCCAGTATTGTAAACTTTGGTGCTCAATCAAAATAATCTCTGTAGACTTTCTCAAAAGATCATGAATGAAAAACAATACAAGTAGCCTTTGCCACTGGGTCACCCAGTCATATGGTTTAACATCCTGAATCAAGTTCCTGATGGACTTATCTGTCAAAACTTTTTACTTCTCTCACTATGCAAACAACCAATGGGCTCACAGAAGCATGACTAAAAGGTATTCTATCCACCAAAATACCTGATACACAAAAGAAATCTTTTAAACAATAAAAGATACCATGCTAGAGAAGCCTACCTCTTGTTGACTCTTTAAGCTTATCTCTGTCTCTCTCTAATCTAAGATTTCACACTCTGAAGCCCACAAATTTCTTTTCTTCAATTTTAAACAGACCTGTTTGCATTCCTCCCTTCCAGAAGAGACTAGCTTAAAAGTTTTACAGCTTTGTTGGCCATCCCACCTGGAATTTCAAAGAGGCTCATGGCATACAAATACAAATTGGACAGAAAACCAATGATAGGAGGATTCTCCCTCCCAAGTAGATCTGACTTCTTTTCCATAAGATATTATACTTGTCCCATTCACTAGACTCTAAAAGAGTACCCACACCAAGAAGCAACCAAAAGTTACTGATCAGCTATGTTACTCTCCATCCCTACACCTCAAAATAGGATATCAAAACATCTCAGCTTTCAGTTTGTTAGCCTTCTCAAGAGACTTTCAAAATCAAGATAACCAATCATTTATTATAGATCCTTTGGGGTAATAATATGCTCCAAAATGTATCTTCTTAAATCCTGCTTGCTACATTAGCTATATGTTCATCTCCTTGTGTGTGACTCTAGTGCATCCTACTACAATAGGTTAAGAAAGTGAGACATGGAGCAAAAAGTGCTCGTGGACAAAAGAAGTCAACTTGGCTCCTCTTGGTTCAGGCGAGTATTGGATGGATCCAGCAGTTCATGTGAGTCATAAACAAGTCAACTTATCTGGTAGCTGAACCTTGGACAAAGCACAGCCAAGGGTTGGAGGCTTTGAGAGTGGAGAAATTACTCACAAATGTCATCAATAATTGCATTTGAGTCCCAACATTTTACTCTGAATTCCACTATTGCCTACTCATATAGTTGATGGTTCTTTCATCCATCAGAAGTAGGTTTCTAAGAGGTTTCTAGGAATAACTGAAGCCTTTGTGTAAGTAACTGATACACTTAGTCCGGCTAATTTAAGCCAAAAAGGAATAAGCTTTTAACTTGCCTTGATGCTTTGTTTTACCTGTACTTACCTTGGTTAAGAAAGTAAACATCTGTGAGCAGACTACACAATTGGGATGATAAATGCTGGCTAATATAATATATTAATGAAGTAGTACTAACACTAACAAAATTCAAACTATAAAATGTTTGGAATTGAGATTCTGTATGTAAGAACCCAGAAAGTGTCTTTTTTAATGGTGAAACTTTGTAGACCGAGGCTAACAAAACTAGAAAATAATTATCTGAGAGCTTTCCCCCTTGATTGATTTTCACTATAACCGGACAAGAAAGCAGCAACAGATGCAAATTTTCCCATGTATCCAGTAAGAAGAGATACTAAAGTAACTGCTGACACCAGTTTTTCAGTGTTTTTTCTAGAGCTTTACAAGATGAAACTTCTCATATATGGTTCTCAGAGGGACAGTCTCCTTGGCTTATCTCTTTCAATAAAGTATAGGATTGGTTTGAGGAGAATTTTGAGATTTAGGCAATTACAGGTGATATAACTAGTATATGTGTTCCTCGTTATGTTAGCATATTTCATTGTCATGTTTTGGTTGGGTGGGGGCGGGGGGTGGATGGGTTTGCGATGGTAGGGCATCTACTTGTTTATTCAGAACAAGTGACAGCAGGTATGTGCTTTGCTAGACTTTTACCATTGCCCCACCTTTATAGAGGGTCTTTGCGTCCATGCAATAAATAATGACTGAAGCCAATTTTTGTTGGTCAATTTGACCACGCCATCGATGTTCAGCAAATATGATGGTCCTAATGATGACTTGTTTCTTCGTGAAGAGAAAAAAAAAAAGGTTGCATTGTACATAAACCTGTATATAATAACCATAGACCAAGTTCCAGAACAAGTGCTTCTTTACCTGAACAAGGGATTTCGGATGCAGTGATATCTTGTCAAGCTTCTCATCAGACATAAACCAATCAACTGCTAAGAGCTTCAGAAGGGGATCTCCTCCCATAACCTGATAAGAAAAAGATGTAATGGTGCATTATTATCATAGTGGGCCACGTGGATTGAAGTGATTGCAAGTGTTTTATGAACCAAAGGAAATAAATCTTTAGGTAGATTTTAAAGGTAGATATTAGGGCCGGTCATTGTTAAGCACAGGAATCTTTTTGGTGTGGTCTGACCTATTCCATAAGAGACATCATTAATGTCTATGGTGAGAGCTTTCCTAGTAACTGAGCATCAATGCAAACAAAATCAACAAGCTATGATGAAGACTGCAGATGAAAGCTGATATCACTTCACCTTAGCACAATCCTTTAAGTATGTCTTTCCTCTTATTGCAAATCCTTCACCTCCAGGAGAAGTCCAACAGTTTGAGTTTGTTTCATCTTTTCCTTGCTGCATAGAACTATGAAACTGACTTGTATCCAAACTGGCAGAAGAGATGCGGGAATCTGATTCACTATTTGCCACAATTGCTGCACCAATGAAGAGTCTCGAACTGTTCAAAACAGGACTTATAAAAAGCATATAAGAACAGATCATGTTATTTTCTTTAGGCTCAACAGAACGTAAATATTAGTTGAAATAATGGAAGTGAGGTGAAATTCTTGATTTGCTTTTATTTGATAGATGTGTATGTCTTTTATACAGAGATTATGAAATTCAAATGCAGAAGATACAGCTAAGGGTATCCTAACTATAGCAACTAACAGAGAATGTCGAGAATTTCTACCTTGATTCTTGGCATTTTACTACAATTGGAAATCCTCCAAATACGGTAACTGATGATAACTAATATCTAATATTACTGTAGCTTTTCAATTCTCCCCTTCAAGTTGGTGGGTAGATATCAATCATTCCCAACTTGTCGATGATTGTCTCATAGGAGCTGTGATCAACTCCTTTAGTGAGGATGTCACCAATTGTCTATTGGTTGGCACATAGGGTGTGCAAATTTCTTCGAATTCTATTTTTTCCTTGATGAAATGTCAATCCACTTCAATATATTTGGTGCTAGCATGTTGGATAGGATTGTGGGCCATAGAGATATCTGCTTTGTTATTGCAATACAGCTTCAAAGGTCCATCGACTTTGATCTTCAAATCTTGCAATATAATCTTTATCCATATTAACTCACAGATACCAACCGCCAATGCTCTTAATTTTACCTCTGTATTAAACCATAACACCACCATCTATTACTTGCTTTTCCAAGTGATCAAAGGCGGTTGTAGACTTGTGGTCACTAATAGATCCCACCCAATCTGAATCTGTATAGGCTTCTAGATCCATATGATCTTGTTTGGAGTACAAGATCCCTTTCTTTAAATAGGACTTTAAGTATCGAAATATCTTGTGAACTGCTTCTACATGTTCTTTTTGTGGGCATAATAAGAACTGGCTACAAATGCAATATGTGGCCTAGTGTGGAATGAATAAATTAGCTCCACCACTAGCCTTAGGTACCTTGCTTTATCTACCATGTTATCATCCTGGCATAGTTTGAGTTTAAGGTTTGCTTCGTTCATTGGTCTACCTCCCGACAACCCTGTCTTCTTTAACAAATCAAGTATATATTTTCATTGAGATTAACAAATCAAGTATATATTTTCGTTGAGATATAAATATACCTTTCTCAGACCTTGCCATCTCAATGCCTTAGAAGTATTCCAAGACTCCTAAGTCGTCCTTGATTTGAAATTCAAGAGCCACTTTCTCTTTCAGTTTATCAATCTCAACAGAATCATCTCATGTAGCTACAATATCATCAACATAAATGATTAGTATAACCATTTTTTCCTTCCATACTATGTTGATAAACAATGTGTGGTCTCCTTGGTCTGGCAGTAGCCACTACTCAGTATAAACCTTGTAAATCTCCCAAACCATGCTCTAGGTTATTGTTTCATGCCATACAAAGCTTTCTGCAGATGACAGACCTTATTTAAGTTTGTTTTATTTTTCAATCTGTGAGGTACCTCCATGTATACCTCCCCGGTTAGATCTCTATGTAGAAATGCATTATTCACATCGAATTGATGAAGCTGCCAATTTCAGTTCACTGCAAGTGACAACAATATTCGAATGGAGTTAATTTCTTTTATAGGTGCAAACGTCTCAAGGTATACTCTAAGTCTATGCATATCCTCTTGCCACAGCCTTAAACCTTTCTATGGCCCCATCAGCCATGTATTTTATTGTGAAAACCCACTTGCATCCCACTACCTTTTTTCTTCTGAAAGATCTACCAATTTCCAAGTTTGATTATTCTCCAATGCACTCGGCTTTTCTTGGATAGCTTGCCTCCATTTTGGATGTGAAAAGGCCTCATGAAAGTCCTTTGGGATGGTCAACGTCCATGAGTTTAGAGCTGAAGACTTGGTAGGGTGCCTTGTGCAAGTCCTAACTCCTTTCCTCAAAGCCACTGGTACATCTAAATTTGAATTGACCATAGAACTTCAAATCAGTGTGTAACTCTTGTTCAAAATGTTTACCTTTAGGAGAATTTGTCTCAGCTGAAGTAGAGTGGTCATGTAGGCCTGGGATAAGTGCTTCAGTGGCTGACTTTTTCTATATAAATATATATGTATGTGTGTGTGTGTGTACATATATTTAAGTGGTGATCCGTGGAGCTGAAATGATTTTATGGATGTGGAATTAAGTTGTGTCTCATGGCAGGGTGCTGATTCTTAGGTTTGGGCTGTCTAGTTGTGTCTTTCAAGGTCTGCTGCTGATTCTTGGGTTTGGACTGTCTAGTTGTGTATTTCAGGGTCTCACACCTGCTGGTTGCCGGTCTTGTTGTGTACTGCAGATTCTAGCAGCTGCTGATTGTGAATTTTGGCCTGTTCAGGTGTGGATTAGTGAGTTGAAGGTTGGTATGTGGCATCCCCAGTTGTTGAATATTTAACTGTGGCTGCCAGAGATGGTTGGCACTCAAAGTCTCTCCTTGATGACCATCCTGAGGAAAGAAAGGGGTGTTCACATGGAAGGTGACATCCCTACTAATATGAACTTTTCTGGTCTAGGGGAATAACATTTATAGCCCTTGTGAATAGCAGAATATCCAAGAAATATACACCTAATAGCCCTAGGATCGAGTTTACCCTTATGAATAGATAGATTACGCACAAAGGAAACACAACCAAAGACTCGGAGAGGTAAATCAAATGAGAATTTGATTGAAGAAAAGTTCTATTTTAACAAGTCATGTGGAGATTTATAGTTTAACATTCTGCTAGGAAGATTGTTGATTAAATGAGCTATGGTTAGTACCACATTTCCCCAAAAATGGAGCAAAACATTATGCATAAACAGTAAGCTACTAGTGATTTCCAACAAATGCCTATTTTCTATGCAGACCAAACCATTTTGGGTTGAAGTATAAGCACAAGGCATTCAGTGAGTGATCCCATTGTCTTCAAAAAAAATTTTTAAGGTCAAAACCCATGTACTTCCCACCTTGGTCACCTTGTAACATTCAGATTTTTGCAGAAAATAGGTTTTCAATCATGTTGACAAATGCGATAAAGGTTTGAGGTACATCAGATTTTTCTTTTAGGAGGTATAACCAAGTGTGTCATGTGCTTTCATCAATGAATTTCAGCAACCATTTATGGCCAAATGTACTTTTCACACAACATTGTCCCCAAACATCTAAGTGGATAATAGAGAAAGGAATAGATGTTCTATTATCACTTGAAGAGTAGGACATACGTTGATGTTTAGCTATCTCACAAGTGTCACAGACTCAAAGCTAAAGTCAGAGTGCCTAACTTTTCTAGACAAGCTAGGAAAAATGTGAAAAAGTACTTAAAATGATGGGTGGCCAGATCTCTTATGCCACAACCAGATTTCATCCAACTGGATCTACTCTATAGCTGTAATATTTGGTTATTTTATTTCCTCTAGGTCTTGGTTCTAGTAGGTAAAGCCCTCCCGATCCCGTAGCAAGTTTCATTAAGATTGGATCCTACAAGAAACATTCAGTAGAAGAGAAACATGCCAATTCATTAGATTCCCTAGCCAATTTATAGACAGAAATCAAATTAACTGCTAGGTTTGGACCATGCAAGACAGATTTAAGTGGTAGTTTATTCGAGACACATATTGACCCCATTCGTGCCATGGTTAAGTAACTGCCATCAGCTATCTCTATCTTTTTGTTTCTAGCACCAAGGGTTATAGGTGAAAAGAACTTAGCATCTCTGATCATGTGTTCGAAAGCCTCAGAATCAAGAATCCAAGTTTTAGATCTTGAAACTAAGGCACAAGTAGAGAAGAATTAACCAGTGGTAGCAGCACTGCTCTCAGGTTTCTTCTCTTTCAGAATCCTTTTGAGTTCTTCCATTTGCTTTGTTGAAAATCCTGGCTCCTCTGTTTCTGTGGTTGCTACATGTGCTGAGCCTCCCTTCTTGCTTTTGCCTTTCTTGATGCCCAGTAAGTTGAGATGCCATGCCTTGGCTTACCACAATGGGTGCACTATAGATCTTCTGTGGGATCTTTTCCTTTGATTTTGGTGTTCTTCTTTTCATTCTTTTCTAGCTGCAACGGCCATTTCTAGTGCTTCTCTTCCTACCATGGTTTTTCTTCTACTTTCTTGACTCCTCACCATGGAAAAGGCCTCACTTAAAGTGGGAAAGGGACTTTTTCCTATGGCCAAGGAGCAGACAGCATCAAACTTGGGTTTCAGGTCAGCCAAGAATTTATATGTTCATTCTTTCTTCATCATTCTAGTAGCCTGAGCATAGACCTAATTTGCGGCTTTGATAGTAGTATAACTCCAACTAGAGTCCGCTTAAGGTGCTGCAATATGAATTCACATATGACTAACCTTGTTTGGTGTCTCAGATTTAGTTTTCTATCTCATACATCCATCCATCATTTCCACCTTCAAGTAGGTCTCCTTTACTGCTTCCCAAATCTCATTTGCACTTTCCATGAACAAGTAGTTCTTCCCAATGTTTGGTTGCATGGTCTGAATTAGCCAAGACATTACCTATGCATTTTCATCTTCTCATTTCTCCATGGCTGCAGCATCTCCTTCAAGTCTTCTCTTTGAACATCAAGATAACCAAACTTTCCTTTTCCTCTGGAGATGAGTTTTACTGAATAAGCTCAACTAATGTAGTTATGTTGGCTTAGCTTTTCAAACACCATAGGAAGGTTGGTAGAGTCGTTATCGATGGTCAGGGTGTGAGGCACTACATCTGATGGAATTTTTGTGTCAGCTATCAAAGGTTTTAGGGTGCGGGATTTGTGGATGTTGCTGCTCGGTAAAGGATAATTTCTAGCGTTAGGGTGGCAGGCGTAGGATAGAGGCTCTAATTCTAAGTTGAACTGATGGAAGTGAGGTGAAATTCTTGATTTTTTTTTATTTGATAGATGAGTATATCTTTTATATAGAGATTATGGAATTCAAATAAAGAAGATAAAACTAAGATTATCCTAATTATAGCAACTAACATATAATATCAAGAATTTCTCCCTTGATTCTTAGCGTTTGACTATAATTGGAAATCCTCCAAATATGGTAACTGATGATATCATAAGCTAGTACTAATATCTAATAGTATCATAGATTTCCAATTATATTAACCACTTTCTGGAGCAGGATGTGGGGAAAGCTAACTAAAATATCTCACTAGCACAAGTGTCCATGATGAGAGAGAGAGAGAGAGTGGAAATGTCCCTATAATAGAGTATAGGTAAAGTCACTAAAAGTAGTATATCACACTTGTAACATAATGAAGACAAAATTAGTTGGAAGTTTGAAACTAATATATGGAGTTGAATCCATCCTTCTCAAGATTTCTGCTATAATACAGTACAGATAAGTGGTGTACAGATAAGTGTATCTAGACCATTTAGGTCAACCCAAGGCTTTGAAGAAAGGTCACAAGTGAAGACAACTGCAGCTGGATGTCTTTTCTTTGATTTCTATTCATTCTCTAATAAGCAGGTTTTGGATATGTATACCTCCATTAGTCATCTATAGTAGGGGCTTTTCTAGGGGTTTCTTTGTTCTCTCTTTTAAGATTTTAGTTAGATAAATCTCTGCTTGATAGTTATTCTACTGCATTAATAAGTGTCACTTATAGCTACATCTCATACTTTGTCATCAAATAGAGAAGTATTTATAAAGCGTAAAAGAACATTATCTATTTAGGCCATTGTGGCCCGCCCCTTCCCCGGACCCCGCATAGGCGGGAGCTTTGTGCACTGGGGCTGCCCTTTTTTTTTTTTTTAAAAGAACATTATCTATTTGGATGTATATCATGCTTATATTCAATAAATACATGCCTTGAAATGTTCTTTTGCAACATTACCTGGCTTAATATTGGAAGCATGCCTCCATTTCCAAAAGAAAAAACAAAAAAATTGATATCATGCTTATAACCATATAATCTACAAGCATTGTTACATCATCCTGCAACATTCTCCTGGCTCTGACCTATATTTGAAACCACTTTAGATATCTTCCAAGATGGGACTTTTACACTATTAATAGCTGAAGATGTGACAGGCCTTTCCAATGGTCCAGTCAGCCACTTTTCCCTTCAAGTGTTGGAGGTGAAATCAACAATCCCTTTTTGATTATAGGGTGCAAAAGCCTATTAATATGTATAGGATTCATTAGCATCAAAATGAAGGAAACCCTTAACTTTATCTGGTGGCTTATGAATGTGTAGACATGAGACAGGCCTAATAAATCTGTAAGCATCATTGATGAATGAGTTATTTTTTTATAGAGACCAGTGCCTCTAATGATAGTATACTCAATCCATCACTGATAAATGTCCTGCTCCACCCTCTTCTTGTGATTAATTTGGTTCATCTTTTTCAGGTTTTGGGAGTCCTGACACTTCCTGGTCTCATGATCTTTCTTCCATCAAAGAATTTTTTAAGGTGATTGTATTTTCCCTTAGACTAATGACGGACTAAATATTAATAGAAACATGCCTTCTTGTTGGTAAAGAATCTGAACGTTCCTCTTCACCTCTAAATTGTTGCTTTTATGGGGAAAGTGAGGATTTTAGGCTCACTATGAAAAATTATAATTGAGGCTTTAGCATGCTTTGAATATTGATATTTCCAATACCAGTTTCTTATCTGATTAATAATAATTCAGGTAGTAGTTCGCGGGAGATATCCTAATCAAAGAATGCCTGACATCTGGTTCCTTCCTCATTTGGATGGTATGTCAAGCTGCTATAGCAAAAATATTGGCAACACTTGGGGATGTGAAGTTCAATGGTTTTGGTGGAAAAATAGTTGGTAAGGTATCTATTATTTGGCCAATGCTGGTCTAGCAGCAATGAGCAACATATTACTTCTGAAGTTAGAGCAGTTCAGCAGTTACAGTTGACGTCATTGTCTGAAAGAATAGGCTGGGATTCAAGGACATGCCCAGGTGGAAAATTTGGTGTTTCATCCTAAAATTTAGTTGTCAGGAATGGAGATTTTCTCTGTTGGCTCTGACCGTGAGTCTTTCTTTCTTATCTTTCATGCATTCTCATTTATCCAACACAATAAAACAAAACGAAAAGTACCAAAGTACTTGATTTACTATCCTAGAGAACTGACTACTTCAAAGTCGAAAACTTCTGCACTCTCCTATGAGATAGTGGAAATTTGGTTATATATGTGACTTCATGAATATGAAACCCCTGATCAAATAGGAAAAAATCTCATCTTAAAAGGTTAAGGTCAATATAAAGGTGAAAAACCTGAACTTTTCTTTAAAGCCAAGCTTTCAATGGCCCACGAAACATTCCTCAACTTCACTTTTCCACCCTGAAAAGAAAAGTCCAGCAGATGGCTCACAAATGTCTGTTGGCCCTTCACTTTTAATATTTCATGGTCATAATATTCTTTTCTTGGGCAAACAAGGAAAAAAAGGGAGTACCTTGGATAGATCTAACTCGTCATCACTATCTTCATCTTCCAAAGACTCATCAGCAGCAATTGCATCATAAAATTCCTCTTTTGAATCAGGATATTCAAAATCACTGCTGGCAGTAGAAGGGCTACAGGTATTTGGATGGACAATGGTACTGGATGAATGAGATCTCAGTGCAGGATTGGCTCCAAAATATTCTCTTAAACCTGAATAATCAATGGAAGTAAAGGTAATAACCTTCAAAGAAGTAAGAAGAAGAATAAACAGGCCATTTCAGCAACGTCCCACCGAACAATCCATTATCCAAAAGTTAAGCATGTTCATCTGTGCAATGAACAGATTGCCCTGAATAATGTAGACCATCCAGAAAGTTGTTCTACAAAGACCTTTAAATAAATCATCTCAAATCCAACAACATTAAGATGATATATTCATGTAGAAAAAGAAAAGCAGTTGGATGGATACTGACCATATTAGACAAAGAGAAAATGTAAAAATACATAAATATTGAGATAAACATACTGGCGAAAGATAGCTGTAAGAAGAAGAAGAACAGACACTCGTCCCATGAAACTAGTTCCTATTCTCTCATACATGGGTTATGGCCTAGTCTGACTTTATTTTTATATGGATTTACTATTAGTGAAACGGCAATTTGTTGTGACTTCTAATTGCACCAGCTCTTGAAACAGCAGAGTCTCAGAAATCTCATTTTGTAAAGCATTATTGTGCTTAGTTTTTATATTTGCTTCCTCCAGGGAATTTGCTGCAATATATTATCACATGAACTATATAAGTCAGGATTCTATAGTGCGATCAACCTTTTGCTAGCCCTGGATATTATCACATATTAATTTTCTTGTTACTAGCGAGTATAGGTATTTTATCAGCTTCATATAGTTCAATTTTGGAGAGGATAGCTTTACGGCCCTAGTACCTTTATCTCAGAGCATCTGCTTAAGCTTTGTTACACCTTTCCTGTTTCAATTGTTACCACCACTGATTTAATATCAAGATACAGTAAACCACAACCTACTTTGGAAATCTTTCTAAAGATTATAGAAGCATAAAGCATCACATGGCCTACTCTCAAGGGTTCTTTTTTCTAGGCTGTCTTCTGAAGGTTGATGGTGTTTCTGTTTGAATTATCAGCAATAAATGACTCAATTTTTTTAACTGGACTATATGAGCTCAAATTCATAAAGTTACCACCATCTTTCAGGAAACTTGTATCAGACCAGAGCTTCAGAAACTCATTGACAAATGCAAAATTATGCTACGTATCATTTCATTTCCCAAAGGGAATTTTACATGAAAGAAAAGGTAGTCAAAAAGTAGAATTTGATTGTCACTTCCAACCACAAACTTTATTCTTTGTCATACCCAAATTGAAGTTCAACTTTATTAAGAAAAATGCCAGAATTTTCAAGGATTAACAACCTCTTATCTGCTGTAGGTCACAATGGCAGGCCAGAGAGCATAAGGATCCCATTTCAGGGGATCTTAAGAAAGACTGTCGCCTGGACTCTGGAATGTCAAACAGCTTAAAGGCCCAAAGAGGAAAACAGACAGAAATATGATGGTTGAACATATTTCTTCCAAAGATAATGTGAATAGCTGTAGATGAAAGTGAATCCCGCTTGTAACGTGATCTAAACTGTTGATTTAGAGTTATGTCATGATGAAAGTGTTGTATAACAGAGTTCTCCCTCATTTGATGGTTCTAAGCCTTTTGTGTGTAAGGGTCTATTTGATGAATGCAGACAATTATTGTCCATTTTTAAACATTTAAAAAAGCTAAAAATTACAGGTAACCAATCACAAATGATTGCTAACTTCAGGTTTCTAAGTTTTAAGTTGAAACATTTCAAATAGTAGTTGAATGCACACTGAATATTGGTATAAACTTAAAGAATAGTAGTCAATAACCTAAAAGGAGTATAAGTTATTTCAACAAGGGTATTTTAACCAAATTAACAGCCTGAAGGCATATAATTTATTTCAAAAAGTGCAGATAAAGATTAATCCCAAGCATGAGTCATTCGCCTGGTTAATTGTAGAATGAACATTTTCTCATTCTTAGAATTTCATTAAGCACAAGAAAAATAGGAAATGGCATAAGAGAACTGCTGCATGCTTGCTGCAAGAAACTATCATAAAAATTGTTCTTATTTGTAATATATTCCACATAAATGCCCATTATATAAGAATACCACCGGAGAAGATCTTCCTATACTCATCCTATCTGGCCAGAAATCTTGTGATAGGAGCTTCATATGATACAAGAAATAGTAAATGAGAAAGGTCATGTCGCCCAAACCTGCCACTTGGCACAACAGAGCATAAGGAATGGTCTTGTCAAATTTTGAGTGGTGATATTTCTTCCAACTACCCCAACCACTGGATTGTATCTCTAACATTTGTGTAAGAAGGCATTTATCACCATTTAAAGTTGGGGATATGTCTAATCTTTTAATCTCCCATGTTGACGCTGCAGGCAATATCAGTAGAAATAAATACAAAGTAAATAAAATGAAAACACAATTCAAGCACACAGTATCCCTCTTTAGTTATTACTTGCCACCAGAACTCTTTAAGGGACTCAAGGGAACAATTGAAAGAATTTGCAATCGGAAACCATCAAAACTTTTAGCCACTTCAGCATGGAGCATCTTGACGTAACAAGTAAAATCCACTACACTCTAAGCAAATTTGTAAGTACAAGGATGCAGAAAATGTGAAACATGAAAGAAGAAGCACATTATAAAGTGGTATAACATGCAAGTACAGTTCAATCTTTTGGTGCATTGATTTGGTAGGCCAACATTATACTTGGAGGAGAACTCAGCCAGAGAAAAACAACCACATTGATTTGGCCAAGTCAATGACTGATGAGAGAGCTTTTGTAACAGTGTAAGAAAGGATGAATAAGTGGAAAAGATAAAGTTCCTAAATAATCTAAATTTACATGCTCAACTAGAAAAGAGAAATTCCTACGATTGATTTTTTTACGCCGATAGCCAGATCTTGGAGGCCGCTTCTTGTGTACAGCTGGAAACTGTAAAATGGCTGCAAGTAAGAAGCAGCAATAGTAATAAGTACAGAAATCCAGCATGCTATAAATCAAGTGCAACTTGGTTAAATATACAAGGTCATATGAGTTCTCATCATTTATGCAGAAGCTTGGCAGTCGTGAATTTCAAAGAAACTTGCAGTTCTAACAATACCAGATTTAAGATTGGCCATCATAAATTTCAAACAAACTATTCTAGAACTTAAGTGCATGAAGTCTGATACGACATATGAGTCTAAGTGGACTTGCAATTCAGTAGATGAAAGAGCTTACAACTGGAAAAGCTTTAGGTCCTACAGCCTGGAGCTAGAATAGTAATCAGCAGCTAAACCCTTGACAGAAAAATATACTTTCTGGAGTTCCAAAAATTAAATCCTTTTATCAGCCAGAATCTCTTGGACACACATTTAAAACATGTGGTGCCTTCTGTATATAGCTAAAGCAAATAGTCATTGGAATGAATTATAATTCTAAGTAACAAGAAATCACAGCCTTCATACCAAGAATCATCACCATTGTCATGAGAGCATCCCTATCTGACAGAAGCTTCAATGAAGAAAGCATGTCAGTTAATTTGAAGTTCAAAAGATGATAGTTATCTGGTAAATTACAGGATTGTTACTTGCTTGACAGAATTGGAGAGCTCAGATTGGCATGAACATAGAACATGCATATAATTTTCAGGAACATTTGCTAAAGGGAAAGATAATCACATAAACTTCTTTGATAATGACATTCATTATCCTATCATGAGTTCTTTTAGGCTATTGATAGCCTTACTGAAATGTAACACCCTTCAGCAGCTATGTCCGAAGTCTAAAATGAATAGGTGATTGCCATTACTAAAACAAGTCAGCATTGATTCTGTTATCTATGTTAACATATATCTTATTGAGAATCACAGCAGGTTGAACTAACAACTTTTCCAATATAGAAGTTGTAATAGAGACAATAATCTTACTGTATGTTCCATCTTGCCCATGAAACCACTTCCTAGAGAACACAAAATCGATCTTTGAACTCCAGCTGAAACAATAAGTAGATTTAGCATAACAAAGAGGAAAACAAAACTATAAAATGCTTCTGTAAGAAACCTTAAACCAGTGAAACTTTAGCATTGAGAAAATTAAATTAAACATCACATGCACAACGGTAAAAGTTGTCATCATGTAACCTTGAGGTCACGGGTTCAAGGAGTGGAATCAGCCTCTTGCAAAATGCAAGGTAAGGCTGCGTACTATAGGCCCTTGTGGTCTGCCCCTTCCCCGGACCCCACATAGGCAGGAGCTTCGTGCACCAGGGTTGCCCCTTTTTTATGCACAAACAGCAGCATGAACCAACAAAATAACTAGGGGAAAACACCTAGAAGAATATGTGAAAGGACCAACCTTTTGGAAGAGGCACAAACAAAGAAAGCAAATATAACACTGTTTTAGCATTCTAAATTTCTGACAATTCTGTATTGCTTGAATCTTGGCAAAATCTCCCTCCACTTGATTCTAGGAAAATTAGAAGCATGGAAGATTTAAAAAGATATTTGGCAAGTTTTTTCTCCTTCCTGTAACAAAAGGTTGTGTTCTGAACAAATCAAACCCCAGAACTTGGTCTTCCTCCAACTACTTCAAAAAGCTGAGCAACATGCAAGTTGGTTCAGTATTTTAACCTGAAGTGGAAGTTTTGGTTATGAGGTTGTGTCCTCAATGAGGTACTTCTGGAAGATTGGATAAGATGCACACCTCAAAGATATAAATGGAAGTCTGGCAGTTTCCTTTTTGGAAAGGCAAAGATTCGATAATTTTGAAGAAGCAAACTTGAACCAATAGAAATAATCTCTTTGAGATTATTTAGCCCATTTATCAATGTTCCTAATTGGGTCCCAAGGGCAACATGGAAAATATTTACTTACTGAAATATACTTAAAAACCAAAACCAAAACCAAAACCAAAACCAAAACCAAAACCAACAACTAACCAAATCAACCATCAATGGCAGCACAAATATTTGCTGTCGAAACATTTCATATCTCAGATTACAAAAAAGACTAGAAGGTTAGTAATTCAGAATTTTAGAATCGGAAATTCTGCATGACTATGCTAACTTTCATCAGTAAATAAGTAGACATTTTGATAGAAAATACAAACAAGAAATGAGGGAAAAAAATCTGACTTTTCTGTCAAACTAGACATGAGACTCGGACCTGTAAAAAGACCCAGAAGCCTTTAGTTCAACGCCACTGGCCATTCACAAAAAAGAAAACCCACCTACGAATCTTCAAAAGTTGCACAGAAATTAGGAAGAAATCCTCCTTGTTGGCAATCAATAGAACAAGTTTTCCTAAGAAAGGACCACATGTCACACCAAAGCTCCTTTAAGCATACACCATAAATCACTAGCGACAATCACTGACATGACCATATGCAAAAGTGGCAATATCCATGGTGCCCCCAAAAAGATAAATTATGAAAACACCTAGAATTATGCAATATAAAACAATGGTTACAGGCTCATAATCTAGTAGATTGCATGTTATAATATCATCCAACCAAAATATTCAGAAGGGGCCTACAAGACAACAGGTTGACCCAGAAAAATGTCATCATCTGCACTCCCTTAATTTTTCTCGTGTCACTACCATTGATTATGTCTTTTAGTTTAAGTAAGAATAACTATTCCTTACAAAGAATAAAACAGACAACATCAATGCACCACCACCACCACCATCATCATCATCAAAGCCTTATCCCAATTAGGGGTCGGCAACATGAATCTTTTTCCTCACCTCCATTCTCCTCTGCCAAAGGTCATGGCCTCATTTAATCCAAAAGTTTTTAAATCTTTTCTCATCACTTTTATCCATGTCCTTTTGGCCCTCTCCTTGCCCTTTTAGAGGCTTCAAGCTGGATAGACTCACTCCTTATAACCAGTGCCATTTTTAGTCTCTATTCGACATGTCCAAACCATCTAAGTCTACTCTCCCTCATCTTGTTATGCATTTGTACTACTAATTTTCCTCTAATGTTTTAATATCTAATTGTATCCTTTCTAGTCTTGCCACTCAATATCCTCATTTCAGCTAAGCTCATCCTATGTACAGACAACATCAATGCATCCAACAAATAAATAAATAACAATATTCTTGTCAACCATATAGGATTTGATGAATTAGCATCAAAATAACTTATAAACCTGCTGTAACATTACTTCCAGATAAAAGTGAAGCAAACATGATGAAACAAAGTACATGACGTTGGTCACATAAATAGAAAATAAATATTACCTGATTAGGTGTTTTGGGTTATATGTCCCATAAACAACATCATAATGTCCATTTATGGAATCTACTAATTCTAGGTCACCTGTCAAAGAATCCCACCTGCAGAGATAGTCTCTTAGAGAGAATTATAAAGCTGGCTAAAGATACATGAGAAGCACAAATCAAGTCAACTTACTCATTTCTCTTATTATGATCAAGGCTGAGAACCATTTCAAAGACTGTGTCCACGCTTGCGTCTACAACAGTGACTGCCTTCACAAGGAAACCTTTATCTCCCTATAAATCAAGAAACAAGCCTCTAAATTAAATATCACCTTGTATTCGAAATGCAACACTTTGCTAAACAACACCCAGTATGGTGAGATGGCAAAGGGAAATTTTCAACCTAATGAAAAACAAGAAGACTTTGCAAAATTGTAGCCATGGATGGCTACTTGAGAATCTATGTTTCTTAACTAACATAAAATTAAGGTCTAAGATTACATTGAGACAAATTCAGTACTTGCACAATGCAATAAAAACACCTTTATCCAAATGGTTCCCGTCTTCAAAAGTGTCCATTTTCATTTTTCTTCATTTATTACATTTCTATCCTTAGGTTAAGTTTACGTACAGTAAATTTGTCATCGTGTGACCTTGAAGTCAGGGGTTCAAGGCGTGGAAACAGCCTCTTGCAAAAATGCAAGGTAAGGCTACATACTATAGACTCTTATGGTCTGCTCCTTTCCCGAGCCCCACATAGGGGGAGCTTTGTGAACCACAGTTGCCCTTTTATCCTCAGGTTAAGGTTTAAAGCTGTGACACATAGATACTTGTGTAGGCTTGGCATATGATGTCGTACCTGGTATGATACTAGTATTTATAGTCTCGTTCTAGGGGCTTTTTGGGAACTCTAGTTAAATGTCATGTTTCAAACATGAATTTTCTCTTTCAGTACTAATATCCAAATAACCATCAAGTTTAAAGGGTAGGGCCTGGGACATCTTTTTCCTAAACTTAGCAAGTCTACACATAGATCATATTGGATCAAGCCAATACTTTACCCTTATGGGTCATATTGACCTACATGCACCAAGTTGCCCTAAAACAATTGATACACCCTAATTTCCAGCTACTTTTCCTAGGGGTTGGTATAGGAGCACAAGTCATATCAGCCTCCACTAAGCCAAGTTGATAAAATACATAAAGCAAACTAAAGCACTTAGCTGAGTTGCTTATGTACCTTGTCTCACAATAGTGGTAGTGGGTTTAGGTCACTTACATATTAAAACATAAAGGAAAACACATAAAGTCAAGCATATAGTGTGAACAAGTGAAATGTGAATGCAACTATAGGTACCTTTGAGCTAGCCACATCCTCGAAAATTCTAGTGCCTAACACAACAAAAAAAAGAGTTTATATAGAAATGAGAAAAAAAAAAGATATGCAACAAAAACAAGCCATGTTTGTAATTCATAATTGTAGTCAAGAGAGCATAATCTACAGAACAGTCAAAAGGAAATTATAAACCAAAAATTAGGAAAAATGCCTTTTCAAGTCTGTTGATTAGACAAATTGTAATTATGCTGTGAAATATTTAAGCATAATACAGTATTCCTTAGTCACAAACTCACACAAACAATTTGATGTAGCATTCAACATGACCACCATAAAAGCTAAACCAAGGGATGGCAGGGGGTCTCAAATAATATGAATACAAGATATTATAGACAAAAGACATACAAATAGCAAAGAAATTAAATGGGTTAATCTTTTATACTTTTGTAACCTAAGGCACCATATGGAATTGGGAAAAAGAATTTCCTAGAAAACAACTTGTGGAAAATGAGTTTTGTAGCATTTCTAAGAAAAAATGTTTAAGGAAAAACATAATCCAACTTCCTACTATATTTAACCTACTTGACCCTGAAAATGTTATTTTTTTTTTTGAATCTTCCAAACTTCTACCCAATGCCCAAAAGCAATTTTAATTACACAATCACTTCAAGTTTGCATGTTGAATAGCTTTGATCCTTTGAACAAAGGGCCAAAATCTATGAAATTTTGTGCTAACTTTATTAGAGCACTCCAGAATAGAAGGTTACCTACGTAATTTCTTTTGAATAGGTCGGACTTAAGGCTTTCATTTCCTCTAGGTAGTGGGTTAAATGTTGTATAGCAATGGGTCTCATTTTGAAGCTAGATCATGTGAGTCTTCTGTCCTTCCAAACTTGTTTTTAGTGCTTGGTTACAAGTGGCAAGGAAGAGCATGAACATGGAGTAGTTCGAGAACTTAGCTGAGTTGGTTAGTGCCTTGTCTCACAGCCAAGTGATTGGGGCTTCAAATGCACTCACCATTCACGAGAAAAGAAAAGAATGAAGAGTAGAAAACAAGCTACAAAGTGACATGGAAGACGAACAAAGAGTATAAAACAAGCAACAAAGGAATTTCTAAGATTTAAATGGGAAATTGAAAACTAGTTCCACAATAATATATACAAGCCATTTCCAAAAGATTTAAGAGAACGATAAAAAATGACAATTGAGCATAGAGGTGCCACAACAAATAGTGAAAAAATGGTTTTCTTGCATCCACAAATTGCATAGCAAAAAACACCAAGGGAAATCACTTGTACTTTATATAGAGTTCTACATTCCATGAAAACCTAGGCAAAACAGGAGTTTACTATCTAAATAATCACCAAATACATATGCAGTCTCATTGACCCTAAACCCATGAAAGGAAGATCAGAGTACATGAGTAAAAGGAAGTGCAAAAATGTCAAACCAATGTCCACAAAGTTCCTTAAAGGACAAGTCATCATATGGCAACCTAGAGCAATGTAAATTTGAGGAAGATTCCCAAGAACAGAGGTAAAACTCACATCTTTGATGGTTTGAAAAGGGACCATCCACGATATAAATGAGTTTCAATAGCAATAACTAAGCTAGTCTTAGACAGAAAATACATTATTGCAAGGTACATTGTCATTACTAACTTTAAACTACAAGTACAAGAAAAAATTTCTAAAACCTGGTCCAACTTTTTGAAGTTGAAGCAAATGCTCTTTCCTTGCATATGTCTCATATTTTCTTGATGTTTTCTTTCACTTACACGAATAGTGGTGACATTGCAAATTGAAATGAGTATTCAACTCATTCTATAGCTACAAATTACAAACCTGATTACTAATGCTTTTTTGTAACTGATGATGTTAGTTACTTGAACTTCATCAAAGCAAAAGTAGATGTCTAGAAATTAGAAGGAAATGGTATCTATACAGAGCTTGTAACGGGATGATGCCATTCCAACCTTAGAGAGGGACAAGACTAGAAGAAAGAGATCTCGAACAACAAGAGAAATCAAGGATAATAATATCAGAAAAATAAAATACAATAAAGATGAAATGAAATATTCTGTTAATTGCTATTCCTCATACTTGTATCCATAACCATCTAATCATATGCTTTTAATTTTAGTGATTGCAAGGTTGAAGTCTTCATATAGTTGGTCGGTATTTTCATTTATTGCTAAGAACATGCTTAATGCTGCCAACATTTATTATGATAATTGACTATACCTTAGTGCAACTTTATTAAGATGGCAAACATCAAAATGATTTTCTATTGAATTTTAAAATTGAAATTTTATTAGACTTCATTTGTAATTCTGCAAACATAAAATAGTTGGCCTCATGGGAAAGCAAGGTCCAAAAAGTACCAACCTATCAATAAGAAAAAGAAATGTTCTCAACATACAGGTTGTTGGTAAGTATCACATATAACTGACCCCCAGTATTCTATATCACCATTTTAAAGCTCTTGGGGACAATTGTTGACTCGTGACTGTAGTCAATTTGGATGTTATAAGTTCAATGAAGACTCCTCTGACTCATTGAGTCAACAAACACTTGGCACAAGGCATGCACAAGTTGAATGGCTTTAACAGGTTCTTCCTTGAACTGATCTTGGTTTGCAGCCTTAGTTTTTGCAAGTAGACTTTCATTATTAGTTAAATGATTGTGTAGTATTATTGTTGCTATAATAGCATTTGGCAAAAAAAATTAGTTCATGGACTTATATATTAATGCAGTTTATTTATCATAATACATCAATGGAATGCTTGGTATAAGTATTCCATAATACTCAATCAAGAGCATATAAGATGGGATGCATCCCACAATATTTGATGGAGATGATGCCGTGATACACAAAGTCTGAAAGATTAATCCATCAAAGGAACTCTTCCATCTTGAAGGAATTTGAATCCTTTCTCTATATAGCAGCAGGTTGAGAACAAAAGAAAATTGCAGAAGAGGGTTCTGGAAATGAATGTCAGTATTTTCACACAAGTTAATATCAAACCAATCTCTCTCTCTCTCTCTCTCTCTCTCTCTGGCAATATGTACTTGCCTTTATCCCTTCCAACCTTCAAGATATCTTTCCAAAAAATTACAATGAAATTGGCTTCCTAATGTTCTTATTTTCCCTCTAGACATGTTTGCACACGCAATATCATGTGCCTTTTCACTATTCTTACTAGACCTACGATTTATTGTCTTGTTAACATCCTTCTATCAACATAATGTAAATGTGTCATGGACTAATCCATGTAGAGGGGTGTTCTTGTTATGTTTGAACCCTTGGAGATGATTTTCAACTGAATAGTTCACATGCCTTTGAAGGACATCTAACTTTTCTAGGAAAATGATAAAAAACTATCATCATCAAGACCTTATCCCAATTAGGGGTCGGCCACATGAATCTTATTCCTCCATTCCACTCTATTAAATACCATGGCTTCATTTAGTCCCAAAGTTATTAAATCGTTCCTCACCACTTCTATCCACGTTCTTTTAAGCCTTCCCCTTGCCCTTTTAGAATCTTCTACTTGTATTGCCTCACTCCTTCTAACTGGTGCCGTAGTTGGTCTCCTTTGAACATATCCAAACCATCTAAATCTAATCTCCCTCATCTTGTTACCTATTGGTGCTACCCCTAATTTTCCTCTAATATTTTCATTTCTAATTCTATCCTTTTTTGTCTTACCACTCATCCATCTCAACATCCTCATTTCTGCGATGCTCATCCTATGAGTATGATGTTCCTTAATTGCCCAACACTCTAATCCATAGAGCATGACCGGCCATATAGCCATCCTATAGAATTTTCCTTTTAGTTTGAGTGGCACTCACCAATCACATAAAACACCCGATGCACATCTCCATTTGTTCCAACCCGCTTGGATTCTCTGGGTAACCTCCCTCTCAATCTCTCCACTCTCATAGATCAATGATCCTAAGTATCGAAAGTGGTCTTTCACGGGGACCTCTTGGTTATCAATCTTGACTGGTGTTCCACTCCTACTCTCCTTGCTAAAATTACATTCCATATATTCTATCTTAGTTCTACTAATTTTAAATCCTTCAGATTCTAATGCTTCTCTCCATAACTCTAGATTTATGTTTACACCCTCCCTTGTCTCATCAAGTAAGACTATATCCTCTGCAAATAGCATGCACCAGGGAATCTCCTCATGCAGATGTTTTGTTAACTCATCCATAACTAATGTGAAAAGGTCTGGACTCAATGCCGATCCTTGGTGCAATCTGACAGTGATAGGAAAATCACCAGTCACGCCACTAGTGGTCTTAACATTTGTTATCGCTCCCTCATATATATCTTCAATTATGTCTATATACCCTTGAGAAACTCCTTTACCACCCAACACCCTCCATATAAACTCTCTAGGGACTCTATCATAAGCTTTCTCTAAGTCGATAAAGACCATGTGGAGGTCTTTTCTCCTCTCCCTATATTCCTCTACTAATTGTCTTAGTAAGAAAATAGCTTCCATGGTAGACCCCCAGGCATGAAATCAAACTGATTCTCCGATATACTTGTTTCATATCGTAGCCTCTTCTCAATCACTCTTTCAAAAAGTTTCATGGTGTGGCTCATAAGTTTGATCCCTCTATAATTAGTGCAGCTCTGAATGTCTCCTTTATTCTTATAGATTGGTACAATAGAGCTTTTCCTCCACTCACCAGTCATTTTCTTTGATTTTATAATCGTGTTAAACAACTTGGTCAACCAAACTATCCCAATATCTCCCATATGCTTTCAAACCTCTATTGGTATACCATCAGGTCCCTTGGCCTTTCCTGATTTCATCTTTCTCAAGGCCTCTTTTACTTCAGGTATTCTAATCCTATATTCATATCTATAATATCCAATGTTATTTAGATTTATAGTATTTTCAATCCCTATATTCTTAGGGCCATTGTCATTTAAAAAATTTTGAAAGTATATTTCTCACCTTTGTTTGATCTCATCATCTTTGACTAATACCCTTTGATCATTGCTTCTAATGCACCTAACATGCTCTAAGTCCTTACCCTTCTGTTCTCTTACTTTTACAAGTTTAAACACATCTTTCTCACCTTTTCCTGTTCCTAATCTATTGTAGAGCTCATCATATGCTTTAAGTTTAGCCTCACTATTCTCTTAGCAACGTTTTTAGCATTCTTATATTGTTCATAGTTTTCATTATTTCTAATCTTCTGCCATGCTTTAAAACGCATTCATTTTTCTTTAATAGCTTTTGTACTGTTTCATTCCACCACCATGTTTCCTTTGTTAATAGCCTTTTACCTTTAGATACTCCTAAGACATCTTTTGCCACTTTCTTAATGGACTCAGCCATATTTGTCCACATGGTATTTACTTCTGTTTCATAGTTCCAATTTCCTTCTACCATCAACTTATTTTTGAATGAGGTTATTTTCTCTCCTTTTAAGTTCCACCACTTAGTTTTTGGATGTGTATTAAGTTCAGTTTTTTTACTCCATCTTTTAATATGAATATCCATAACCATTAACCTATGTTGTGAGGTTAAACTCTCACCGGGTATCACCTTACAATCCTTACATATAGATCATTCATTTGGAAAAAAGTCTATTTGGCTTTTATGAAGTCCACTTTTAAAGTTATTAAGTGTTCATCCCTCTTCTTAAAGAGTGTATTTGCAATGGATAGGTTATATGACAAAGCAAAATCGAGGATATTCTCCCCCATCTTGTTTCGTTCACCTATACCATATCCTCCGTATATTCTATCATATCCTACATGATAAAAAACTATAAGTAAATTAAAAGAAGCATTTGGAGCAAATCGACACAATTAGAATGACCCAAAGGAGGAGACCCATCTGAATATATCCCTGATGATCCAAAAGCAAGGTGCCACTCTTTATGTGCAGTTTTGTTGCAATTCCTTACGGGAATGAAATATGAAAATCCGACCTAGAGCGGCATTGAGTTGGCTGCTAAAACTCATAAAAGGAAACACAAAAAATATTATATAACTTTATGAATAACTGACATTTGATGCTCCAATCATGTTCATGCACTCCAAATTCTACCATGATGGGTGCCGTCAACAAATCATCACTAACAAGTCACATGTCAGGAGCAAGTCCACCATCATTTTCCCTAACCCTGTCAGAATCCTAGAGCATAAGGTGGCTTTTTAAGTAGGTTTGTCCATATATCGAGATAGAGAAAGTTCGTTAAGGCACTAACATAACGACTCTTGGTGGACCAAAACTTTTGATTGATTAGATATCCCATTTGATAGTCACTATGTTGGATCTGGATAACCAAAATAATATAGATAAGATGATCCTAATATCAACTATTAGGTTTTCAGCTACTCCTGATCCAAATAGGCTAATCAGATGAATCAACCAAAAGTGAGGCCCACTAAGTACTCAAGGATGTGCCCCATTATATTACAATGAGATCCTTGCCCCAAGTAAAGTGTTCTTTTTTATGTATTATATGTTTATCAAATGAGTACAATCTCTAGAAGAAGGCATGCACAAGCACAGAAATGGATGTTTTCATGTAATCCATTTTAAGCATATTAATGAAACACATGGTATGTAAGGAAGGGGAGCCTTGGCGCAATGGTTAAAGTTGTCATCATGTGACCTTGAGGTCACGGGTTCAAGGTGTGGAAACAACCTCTTGCAAAATGCAAGGTAAGGCTGTGTACTTTAGGCCCTTGTGGTCCTCCCCTTCCCCGGACCCTGCATAGGCAGGAGCTTCGTGCACTGGGGCTGCCCCTTTTTTATGCTATGTAAGTAAGCAGCTTTGGAACTTACTTCTACTAAATACATTTTACATACTTGAAGATATATTTTCTAATAACACATTTGAATGTTCATTCAAGTTCAAGATATGGCATAAAAGTATGAACAAAGCGGGATGGAACAAATGGAGATGTGCATCTGGAGTTTTGTGTGATAGGCGGGTGCCACTCAAACTAAAAGGAAAATTATATAGGATGGCTATAAGTCCGGCCATGCTCTATGGATCAGAGTGTTGGGTAGCCAAAGAACATGTTCATAGGTTGAGAGTGGCAGAAATAAGGATGTTGAGATGGATGCGTGGCAAGACAAGAAAGGATAGAATTAGGAATGAAAATATTAGAGGAAACTTAGGGGTAGCACCAATAGGTAACAAGATGAGGGAGATTAGACTAGGATGGTTTGGACATCCAACGAAGACCGAAAATGGCACCAAGTAGGAGTGAGGCAATGCAAGTAGAAGGTCCTAAAAGGGCACAGAGAAGGCCCAAAAGCACGTGGATAGAAGTGGTGAGAAAAGATTTAAAAACTTTGGGATTAAATAACGCGATGGTACTTAATAGAGGGGAATGGAGGAACAAGATTCATGTAGCCGACCCCTAATTGGGATAAGGTCTTGATGATGATGATGAATATGACCATGTAAACTTTCATGCATAACTAGCAGAATGTATACGCTAATACATTTAGAGAAAATAGGAACGGGAAATATTTAGAGAATCGCATGCATATAACATATTAATGCATAAGATTCCTAAGAGGAGAGGAATTACACTAGCAATAGAGGACCATGCTCTTGAGGAAGTGGGATCATCCTTTAAGCACAAATACAGTCCCAATTACAGCCTTTGTGATTTAGGAGAGATGTGTCTAAGTTAGTCCAGCATCCAAGTTTCATGTCATGAATCAAAGATCAACCCACAAATAGACACTGCATATCTGCAGAAATGGACTTCGAGATGGTCCAAGCTGGCCAAATTCAAACAGGTTTTACACAGCCTGATAAGTAGAGTTAAGGATATATGAACCATTGAGATTCTTCATCCAGCTCACTTTCCCTCCAAGTCATTTTTTAATTCAAATTTAAACCACTTCTGTAAACTATTTAGATTAAATTACTTTCTATGTTAGCATCTCATATGCCTCAATCATAGGGAATCATTCAATTTGTACATATCTTGTGACAAAGTCAAACTTACAGAATATCTATAAATACCAGTTGCACTAACAACACTGTAGTGCAAGATTTTCATTCAACTATTTGTGCCTGCTTCGTTTATATGATATAAGAGCAGCAGTTTTTCCTCTCTGACGAGTTTTTATTCTTTGTTCCTGGATCTAATGGCATCTGATGACTCTACTACCTCTGGTTCATCCTACTCCAACAAACCAGTCACTGTCAACGTGGCTCCCCTCATTTCTCTCAAACCATCCACCAATAACTACCTTTTTTGGAAGGCTCAGTTCATTCCTTTGCTGGCTGGATATGATTTAGAGGGATATGTTGAAGGGTTGTTTCCAGCACCCCCAAATACCAGTTCAAATCATTCTCTATGGGTGCGTCAGGATCAGATTATCCTTTCTTGGATAATATCGTCCCTATCTGAACTAGTGTTTGCTCATGTTGTAAGTGCCACCACCAAGCTTGGACAACTTTGTCAAGTCTGTATGCACCTACATCTCAAGCCCAAGTCATGAGGCTTAAGGATAGATTGTCTTCTTTGAAGAAAGGATCTATACCGGTTGTGAATATATTCACTCTATTCAATCAACTGATCAACTTTCTGCTATTGATGCTCTCTACCCAGACGAAGATCTTGTAATGGTAGCATTAAGAGGCCTCACACAAGACTAGAGATTTTGCTACTGCTGTCTTCATGCACACTGATCCAATCACCTTTAATGATCTGTGTGAAATGCTCTTAAGCCATGAGACTTTCAAGAGCACTCCGATGATGTCCCAATTATGGTACAGTCTGCATATAATGCCCCTTAGTCCAATAGCCATGGACGCTTTGGTTCATCTCAGGATCACCAAGCCAAGTCACATTCCAATAGGTGGTGCAACCCTCCAAATAGCAAGAGCAGCAGCCAAATTACAATAGTCCTCCAAGTCAACTGCGTGGATTGATAGTTGAAGGATGGAGCAGGATGTTGTGGTGGGAGATTGCGAGCAACATTGACAGTCAGTTAGCATCAGCTTGTCCTCAAAGGTTCAACCATGCCTTGGTAATGTGCCATCTCTCTCCTTGTCTCATTCTTCTGATTGGCCTCTTGACTATGGTGCTAATAAAAATATCACTGCAGACATCTGCAACCTTACTATCACCAACGAGTATGAAGGACCTGAGCAAATTATTGTAGGAGACGGTAAAGGTCCAAAAATCTCTCATATAGGCTCTTCTTCGTTCAAGTCCAATAATCATTCCCTTCAAAAAGCACTGTTTTGAGAGTCCTTGAAATTCATAAAAATCTTTTATCAGTTTATCAATTGACAAAAGATAATGATGCTTTTCTTGAATTTCATCCTACTTTTTTGTGCCAAAGGACCAATCTATGTAGTTAAAGGTGCGCCTAGGCGCAAGTCGACAGGTAAGCGCCTGGGAGTGCAGAGGAAATGAGGCGCGGTCGCCTAGGCGCGCGGCTGGGTGACCTGGGTGCAGCTTTCAGGCACGCCCCCGACTCTAGGCGCAGACCACTTACCCGGTAACGTATAAACCTCGTTTTCCTTTTTACGTTTTTCACCTTCCAACCCTAATTTCAATCTTCCAACCTACTGAGAAGGTGAAAACGACCATTCCTCTTCGATCTTTCACAGATCTAAGCAAAAAAAGGTATGAATTTACGAATTTTAGCATGTGTATATAGTTTCTGTGAAAAACGTAAAAACCAGTACCCTTTTTTCAAAATTTTTGTTTTTTGTTAACTATTTTCCATAGATCTTGATGGGTTTTAGTTCTATATGTATAAGAAAACATTCCATTTGATTTTTATACTTCTTTACTCTAGATTTGAGTTTGTTTTTAGGTTTTTTACTGTTTTTCCAAAAAAATCAGTTATGGAAATAAGAAAAAGTCATCGTTTTTTCGTATTTCTTCATTGAAACGTATTTCTATCCACATATATAGCTTTCCCATGCTTGTGTCTTCATGTGTGATAATTTTTTTTATCTTTTTTTTTTTGTAATTTAGGGTTTTTTTGTAATTTTTCCCGAAATAAAAGTTAAGAAAATTAGGAAAATTTTGTTCTTTTTTATATTTATTAGTTAATACCTATTCTTATCCACATATATAGCTTCCTCATGCTTGTATCTCCATGTATGATGTACTTTTCATGCTTTTTTTTTTTATAGCATTTTTAGCTAATTTTTAATTATGAAAAATATAATTTTGCGCCTCAGGCGCCGTGCCCCAGGCTCCAGGCACTACCTTTGTGCCTCGCGCCTTTAACTACATAGGGACCAAGGAACGGGGACGCCTCTTCTCTTTGGACCTAGTAAGCGTGGCCCTTATCCTCTCTGTCTACAGCCAGCCCATCCTTCCTCTTCAGCACTTGTTGGCACTCACATCTTCAACAAGACTGGTACAAACAGGCGGGTCATCCATCTCTCCGAGTCAGGCAGCATATTTTCAATAAGTTTTCACTCCCTTTGTTTAATAAAAAGCAAAATCAATTACTTTTTATGTACTCGGATTCTACTAGTACCAAACCTTTAGCATTGATTCATTTGGATGTACAAGGAACCTCTCCATTGCTTAACTAAATGGGTTTGGATACTATGTTATCTTTGTAGATCATTTTAGTCACTATTACTGGCTCTACCCAATGAAATTGAAGTCTGAAGTCTCTTCTATTTTCATTTCCTTCAAACATGTGGTGGAGAATTTTTGTGGTAAACAGATCAAGTGCCTCCAAACTGATGGAATTTTTCAAATAAATTAGATTCTTTTCTCCTTAAACATGTGTTTTTCTAAGCGGGTTTCTTGTACTTACACATCTCAATAAAATGGCGTGGCTGAATGGAAACACCACCAAATCATTGAAACGGGACTAGCACTCTTAAATCATGGAAGCATGCCCTTACTTTCCTGGTCCATGCCTTTGAAACTGCAGTTTACTTAGCCAACAGGCTACCTCATTCATCCATCTCATCAGACTATCCTCTTACTAAGCTTTTTGGAAAAAAATTTAGACTTTCATTTCTCAAATATTCAATTGTTTGTGTTATTCATGGCTTTGTCCATACACTAAAAACAAACTTCAAATTGATCTTGTCCGCATGTTTTTCTTGGCTATTTTGCCTGTTTCCAAATGCTATGTGTTATGATTTTTGTTAGGGGAAAATGTATCTTTCCAGGCATGTTAAATTTGTTGAAAATGTGTTTCCATACACACTTTGCTATGCTTCTCAACTATCATTTTTGTCACCTAGTCAAGTTAATAATTGGACCTCACATACCCAAAGGTCATTCTACCATGCAATCCCCAAGATCCTTCATCTTCAAGTGACTCGCACTCCTCACCAATACCATCTCCTCTACAAGTGGTCTCTTAAACATCATCCGAAAGCATCTCCAACCACTAGAAATCAGCCCACAATAGACTTGGTTGTAGATCTATTTCCTTCACCTAATACCAACCCAACTCCACCTCCTTTGCCTACCACCACCAGTCCAAAGAACTCATCACATGCAAACTCGCTCCTTACTAGAGCCCAAACTCACAACGTCATCACTCAATCCCCACCATCCATCTCCCTACCTAAAGAACCCAAGTCATATACAGAAGCTTTCAAGCGACCCTTTGGACAGCTTCCATGAGTGATGAATTTCAAGCACACCAACAGCACATGGTTACTTACTCCATGGAAACCATGGGAGAACACGGTAGGTAGCAAGTGGGTATTTCATGTCAAGACTAAAGCAGATGGTACACTAGAGTGACTCAAATCACACATTGTGCCTAAGGAGACACTTAGCCCAATTGTGAAGCTAGCAACCATTCACATCACACTCCCCATAGCTGTCTCTCTCAACTAGCCAATAAGACAATTAGATGTCCACAGCACCTTTTGGAATGACCAACTTAGAGGAGAAAGTGCACGTGACACAGCCTGACCACGTTTGACTCTTGAAGAAGTCCATCAACAAACTAAAACAAGCACCATGGTTTTGGTCCTCGAGACTTCACACCTTTATACTTGAGCTAGATTTTAAAGAATCAAAGACAGATACATCACTTTTTATTTACATACACTGGTCCAATATCATCTTCTTTTTAGTGTCTGTAGATGATCTACTAGGCATGGCAACAACAAGACAGCAATATCAGCCCTATTTCAAGCTCTGAGTTGCACCTTTTCACTTAGGATAGGTGAATTACATGTCTTGTTAGGCATTGAGTGCAATAGAACATCAGCTAGGTTGTTCCTCTCACAAAGGAAGTATGTTGATTCTCTACTACAGAAGTTTAGCATGCATGACTCTAAGCCCATTTCCACTCCCATGCCCACCATGCCACCACTCTCTATTCATGACGGTGAACCATCACATGCCACAGATTATAGGCGTGCCATTGGAGATATACAAAATTTGTCTAACCCAGCCTGATACAGCCTTTCTTGTAAAGAGAGCTTCTCAGTTTATGCTTGCTCCAGCATCTGTTCATTGGACACTAGTCAAAAGTATTCTATGCTATGTCAACTCCACCATGAACTATAGCCTCACATTCTACAAGTCCTTCAAGCTTGATCTCATTGTATACTCTAACGCAGATTGGGCCGGCTGCCCAGATGACAAAAAGTCCCCCACTGGGTTCTTAACGTTTCTAGGTGATAAGCTTGTCTCATGGTGCTCGAAGAAACAGAAGATTATGGCTAGATCCTCAACATAAGCTAAGTATCAATTTATGGCAAATGTTGCCTCTAGGATCATCTGGATTAAATCTCTTCTCTGAGGCTAGGTGTATTCCTATGTCGGGCCCCACTAATTTGGTGTGACAACATTGGGGCCACATACATGATGCTTAATCCAGTCTTTCACAACCTCACCAAGCACCTGGAAGTTGATTTTCATTTTCTTGGCGACAAGGTGGCCAACAAAAATCTACTTGCTTGCTATATTTGCATGATGTATCAACTTAAAGACCTGCTTACAAAAGGGCGATTTCATCAGCATTTCCAGCTTCTACAGTCCAAGATCAACATGCATGATGACACGTGTCTCTTGAGGGGGTGTTAAGGATATACGAATCATTGAGATTCTCCTTCCGGCTCATATTCCCTCTAAGTCATTTTTCAATTCAAATTTAAACCACTAGATTAGGGTACTTTCTGTAGCAGCATCTCATATCACTTATTCATAGAGATACATTCGATTTGTACCTATCTTGTAACAAAGTCAAACAGAAAATCTATAAATACCAGCCACACTAACAACTCTGTAGTTCGAGATTTTCATTCAATCATTAGTGCCTACTTTGTTTATAGAGTCAAGAGGCTGGGCGAAGCAAACATCTTCATTCTGGCAGTATAAGATCTATTTGTCAATGGATCTAAGCTCAAGCCAAACCTAATAAAGGCCATGCAAGTACCCAATGCCAGGAAACCCAGCCAACAAACAAACTTACTTGTGGGCTTGAAACTAGAAGGATGAAGCTTTATGAGCCAAGGGCACCAATCTTTCAAATTGGGGCGCAAGTCTATCAAGACAGAGGATTAATGGTCAAGCTCAAGCCCCACGAATCTAGAATCACAACTTTCTATGCAAGCAAGTATAGCTGGAGGTATATGACTAGAAAGGCCGTAAGCTGGCTTGTAAAAATAAAAGATCTTGCAAAAAAAAGTAAATTCACCAGAAATATGGTGTATTTTTTTCACTGAAGGGTTATATGGTCCTCAAGGCAGTAATCAAACATGAGTATCTCAACGTCAGTAGTCCAATGTTTTAGAGCATACGAAAGGACAAATCTCATGGTTGGTAGAAACAGCACAATGATCAGAAGGATTTTCTTTGAAATATGTACAGTTAGATTATGATAATATTATTTAATAGGATATATGAAGTCTTGCTTTTATACTTCTCCATGTAAGATCTGAACTGGTTTCTTCCAACTTTCACATCAAAGATAACAGGGTAAATAACCTGTTGTTGGCACTTGGCAGATAGATAACAGAAAAGGATACAACCAACAGCTGGCATTTAACTTGTTATAATAGAAACAAAGACATAACAAATGGTCAGAACTTTGCCAACCTGAAAACACCATGGGCCAGAACCAACACAGTTGACAGACTAGACAATAGCATATAAGGGGCAGACAACCTGAATTCAAGTTCTTCGTCATGTCTTATAAAGATATCGTCTATTTGGCAACTACCAAATTGAAGGAGAACAAGATTCAATTAAGAGGAATATGCTGGGATGCAGTGACATAGGCATGGTGAGGCTAAGATATCTTTCATGTAAGAACTGGAAGAACAGTCCAGTTTCTATGCTTCAATCAGGCCCACCAAAAATTAAACACTCCTAACTAAATTCTATCAGGGAACTTTTGCAAGAGCAGCATCCAACCAGTAAAGTGTAAGCAATTTTATCCACAGGATTTTAGAATAATCTAAAAGACAATCTTTGGGATCATAAGAAAGCATTCTAGGATGTCCAAGCAGATTGCTAGATCTGATGATACCTTTGTAACAGAATAAACAGATCATCCACATGATACTTTCCATGTAAACAAAAGCTGAGGATAGCTGTGTCCAATAATTTATAGTGTTCATCGATATCTTTATGCCACTAAACAGAACAGCGAGATACAGATAATGTCTTAAACAGTTTAAACAATACGAGTGGTGGAAAAAAGAAAAAAAAAAGAGAAGTATGAATACATAATACCATTTAGAGTACGGACACATTTCCATTGATGAGCTTCGGCCGCATCAGTGACATCGTCTTCAAAGTATCCATCTGACCGGATGTCATTTCCTAGATTCGAGGATTGTCCCAGGAGTTTCTCTGGACCTACGGTTATAGACAATGTTTTCACCATGAAATCAGAAGCTCAAAGAAGATGAGGGGTAAGAAGATGTGGGGAAATGTTAAGAATGTATCATGCATGTAATTTCTGATTCTCCATATGCATAACCAAAAAATTGCTACCATGTTATATATCCACAAACATATGCCCACCAAGCATACATGTAATCTATTCACACTTACAATTATGAGTATTCATGTAGCCGGTTCACTTTGATACAATTTTTATAGATTAAGAGATGATAGACAGAAGACAGAGTAAATCATAACCATGATGCTCTTAATCACAAATTTCTTAAGCCATGTCTTGTGTACATGGGAACCATTTCTATGAAGTGTCCAGAAAGCCATTCCTGGAGAAAGCCAACCTAGGTAAGAGTTGATTGACTAGGATTCCAAACAGAAGTTGAAGTGGGAAGTCAATCATGATAGCTTTTAAATTCTTAAGTGGTGATTTATAACACTGCAGATGAAATTTATACAGAGATTCAAACTACTGATCAAGAGTAAGGCGGCAGCAACAGCAGAGGTGTTCTTCAACAATACGTAATGAAAAAATGAAAGAAGACATACAACAAAGCCAATCTATTCGAGAAAGTTCAAGGACCTATGCCTGCAAGGCACATTTCTCCTGGATCTGTAGACGCTTGGGAGCAAATATAAACCACATTTTCAAGTGTTCCTTCATTGCATACAGAAAGGGAAGGTTCTTAACTGGTAACAAACAGTTAGGATTCATCATTAAAGGAAGGAAAAAACTATGATACTCACTGAAGGCTTTGAAGAAGCTGAAACCATCAGGAAATGGGGGTAAACTTACATCTTGATATTTACTATTGCATCAAGACAGCTATTCCAATCAATTATGAGGAGCTGTCTCCATTAATGACACAAGTGGAGGCAAAGAAAGACAGCCAACCGGGAATTTTGAAAATGAACAACACAAAATACTAAGTTATTCCAAAATTTCCAAAAAGATTGAATAAAACAACAATATAATGAAAGAATCTAGGATGAGAAATCAGGGATTTCATCTATTCATTTTCCTTCTAGCAATTTGAATTTCAGAAATCATATAAATCCAAATCCTGCTTGCAAATTATCTATGGATACTGGAGAATATAAGAGTTTTATTCACCTTTGCCAATTCTTATGAACTTTTTTGCATATCGCCTAACCCGCGGACGATGTCCTTCAAGATTGAGCCTTTTAACACAACAACCAGAAGAATTAGATATACATATGTGACCAGTTCAAATCCTTCAAGATAAAAAGTCAATTAGTTTGTCTTAGTAACAACTAACAAGTAACAAGTCTTTTGTCTTGTAAATCTAAGAAAAATAAGCATACTCGGCCTTGATGTCTAGCTTGTGTTGGCTACTTCCTTTCAAGAGCATATACTCAGCCTGAAGAAACATAACACTATAATTATATGCAAAAGCTAATGAGAAAGAAAGGTGTCAATAATGAGGATTTGGTATAATTGATTTTCATCAAGATCAAGTTTCACTTACAAAAGTAGATCTTTGCCTAGAAATGAGATTATGATGTTATGTTAGTCTTAAGCAACCACATAGATATTGTTCTTCATAAACGAAATTATAATTCCATTTGACTGGTCTAGCTAGCTTAGCAAATAAACCTCGTGAAGGTTCCAGTTATGTAACGGTTGTGTTGATCAAACATGGTTTTGGCTGCAATGTACCAATGCAGATTACAAACAATGATTTCCTAGACAAAAATCTCTCTTAAGAAGTAAAATAACCATTTTATATAGAATTTATACCTGTTGCTTGGCTTGATCAAATGCTTCCATCCATTTTTGTGCATCGCCTGCTGTAGCACAAGCAATCTTGAAGAAGAATACAGTGACAAATTAAAAAATTTCAGCAATGTATACCCATTTGAGGATCTCTTAGATAAATCATTCTAGGTTTCCGATGACAAAGAAAAAGTAAAATTTACACTAATCAAAATCCAAAACAAATGGGGGAAAAGAAAACAGATAGGAACTGATAATACTCTGTACTAAAAGCTAGAGATTTATGGTCTGAATCCGAAATACTAGATATTAGCTTGTGTGATGAAAACAACTGATGGACAGAACATGAAATTACTTCCAGAGGAGCTACAGCTAGAGATTAGCTTGTGTGGTGAAAACAACTGATGGACAGAACATGAGAATGCTTCCAGAGGAGCTACAAATAAAATCATTATGGGAGCTTAAAATTGTTCATGCTAAAAGTGATCCTGCCATTGCTATTCAAGTGCTTGAGAACTCTGTCTCTGAAGAACCTGGCTGTGAGGAACCTTGTGAACATTAATGAGAGCAGCAGATAGGTTTTCTCCTTAATGATGAGGATCCTATACAGCTATTTGATACTGGTATCCAGATAAATACTTGAGATTAATTTTACTCTAAGGCAGGATAGCCTTCCCACATTTCCCATGAGCTAAAACTGTGAATAACCACAAATAGATGTTGAACACCATGGATGATTAGGGCTCAGCTACGATAAATTATCATCCACAGCTTTCTAAATATCCCTCATCTCAACTGACTTCCCTCTCCTTTTCTTCTCGCTATCTCCAGGTTCAACAACATCATTAAGTTCCCTGGGATCTAATATCCAAACACAGAAATCTTCAAACAGATTCATACAACAGGTAGCAAATTGAACTGGAGAGAGACAGAGTCATTTAGTAGCTGGTGACAGGAGAATCTCTCAAGTGATATTGAATATGATTATATTGTGTGAGGAAAACATCATTGCAGACACTTAAAGTGCCTCCTTAGCCCAATTGAGAATGAGTAAAGCATCCCTAGAGCTTTTCATGTCCGAGCTAGTTTCCCCTTTTGCTAGCAGAGATTGTATTCATTGTCTTAGGATGCAAGAGCGCATCCATCAATCCACCTAGGGTTGAAGATTTTCAGGATAAACAAGATGACACCCACAAATACTGGAGCATATTCAAAAGCTTTCATATCCACTGGGTTCACTTTGAACTTTAACTTTCCTTATGGTGGTGAAGAGGTCTCTGATTAATAAAGGAAATTTCTGTGGGCATAATCTCATGTGTGATCATTTGGTGTGTGTAAAATAAGATAATAGAACTTTTGATACTAATAGACCAATTAAAGTTATCTTAGGAATGAACTTGGTATAAATAGATCAGATGGTATCTTGCAACAAAAAGAGGTAATGACATACATGTGTGTGTGCAAGAATATGTACATGTGGTAACTTGGAACTACAGTATGATTACCATGCACTTTCTGCAAGTAACGGAATGGAGGACTGTATAGCATGACCAGATACCATCAAAATTGAATTTCTATTGGAGGCAGCAGCAGAATCCAGAGAATCAATAATTTTAAGGACGAATAACACTGTCAAGATGTACATAAAACACATCAGCATTGCAGGTTCAAATGAAATGACAGTGGCCATCCATCTTTTTCTCCAGTTGGAAGAGGTGGCAAGATCCATTTGGAAAGGGTGATTGGTAGTTTTGACTTCATCAGTGAAGGGGTCAATGGCCATGAAAACTAGAAATTTCATTGTAAAAAACTCTTACCTGTGGTACAGATCTGAGGAGGTTTAGAATCAGACTAGAACAAGTCTGAAAGAGGCAGTAGACAAACTAAATAGGCACAAGTTTGTTCAGGAATATTGAACATTAGCCAACTTACGAGTAAGTTCAATGGATCGGGAATATTATATGCCGCCATCATAAGTCCAATATGAATATAACACAAGTTATCACAATAGGCTTTGGCAAAGTTTTCCAAATTGAGCACATGAAAGTTATTGCAGAATGAACAAAGACCATCCGGGTATTAGCAACAACTTGTAGGAAATAATTAAAACCAATGAACATCACTTACTTCTCCCTTTTTTGTCTCATCCAACCGATTGTAAAATCTCAGAACAAAAACATCCTAGCCAAAACATAATGTACAGAATCAGCTTCTCTTCCATGATACTAAACTCCAACCGACGGAAAATTTTAATGATGTTCAACATAAATATATAGAAAACATTCTGGACCATCTAAAATCTGCCAACTGAGAAAGAAAATAGAACTATGTTCAATTATTACCCCATGATTGACCTTCCTGCATCCTAGATCCTCCACCATAAGAGTGTGGCCAACAACACCTTTCCTGATGGGCTTCTGCAGCAATAAAAAGTTAACAGAATAAGATAGAAATGCACCCGAGTCCGTCAGTCAGCCAAAGAACGACCTAACTCATGGTAACAAATCTCTCAACTTAAGAACAAAAATTTCTTAATTAAATATAGACAACACGGTAAGCACTCCAAGGTCATAAGACATAGGGTGAGGAGAAGGAAGCAGCATCACCAGGCAAGAATACATGAGTTTTCATAATTATACAGCAACATTCAACCACTTTTACTGTATGCCTTGAGCAAGATTTTTTGTCATTACTGTATTACTGGTCGTATCAGTTTAGTTCAACTTGCAAAATATGACATTTGTTCACACACCATATCTTTCCACTTTGCCGGGCAAGGTCTTCAAGGGCTGTACTTGGTCCAGGATGATATCCTGTTTTTGTAGGTCCATATTAAAATTATAACACAAGGTGGTGATGGTCTTGGAGCTGGATAGTAGGAGGTCACTCTTCCACTCTACGTAAAAGTAACCGATTTGGCCCAATTAAGTCTATGAGGATCTAATCCTTCATTCTCAAGGAAATTGATCTTGTCACTAGCCTTCAGTCATATCCGTATGAGAATGCAAAGTGCTCCAGTATGTCTGAATTGATCTTTCGAACACCAAAACATAGATATAGCAACTTATTTCTCCTTGTTTGGCATAAAGATAGATCACACATTGTTTTGAACATATTCATTTCAATAATAAAGCTACATAGAGATGTCAAGATAAACCTAAGTGATATTTTGACATCTGAAACTTTTCTCTTTGTGAGTGATAATTAATCATATCAAGGAAATGGAAAATGAAGCAGTAGGCATATACCACAACTCCCAGCAACATCATTTTATCTTCAAATTTACTTTTCAGACAAGAAACATAAATATACAACTCATTTTCCCTTTTACCCCACAAGGATCATTAGCAGGGCTCAAAGTGGATGTACATACAGATTCAACAAAAACCCAGATGAAATTCGACAAGCAAAACCTCCTCGGGAAGATAGAGGAATTGCATATGAGAAACAGAACAAGTAGAAAAAATCTTACAATGCCGGGATTCTCATGCGGATCTCTCTTATACATCTCGACGTATTTGCCCCTTAGAAAGAGAAATCGAAGATGGCAAAATTCGCGGCCAATGGAATTGAAACCATGATGATAAACCCATCCAAAGTATTCGCAGGTTCTCTCTTCGGAACCGCTCTCAGACTCTTCTCTGTCGAATCCAACTTCGGAATTCATCGTTTTCGATGACATCGTAAGCTCTTTGCAGATCCTTTCTCGATTAAAACCCTAGTCCGAACCAAAAAAAGCTGCTTCTTGGAACATCAGCAATGGATCTGCAGAGAGCGAGAGAGACCGTTCTTCTATTCGGCCGGTGGAGACGTTTTAAATCTGCGCGTAAAACTACAACGAGATGAAAATCTCCATGGCCCAGACTTTGACGATCTGAACGGTTGATATTACCGTCCGTGGATTGATCCGAACCACTATTGCTCTGGAAAAGATGATGGACGGTCCAACGTGTACTTTTGCTGTGGGTAATGTTGCACGCGCAGATACCATTAGTTTCTTTAATTTTTGTGTCGTTGTTGTAGTAACGGAAACATCGATGTTTCAACACAAGTTCAAGAACGAAATCTCACGTTTGTCGTTTCTTCGCGTTGACGAGGAAGCTTCGGTTACATGCATGGTCACCCTTCTCTTTTGATAAGTGCACCCCTACTTAACGTTTAACAGCGTCACTCTATGAAATTGAACCAACCAGAGCAAGAAGAAGAACATGATTTTATTAGAGATAGGTTAGGTTTCTATTCCCTTCGTCCTCACCAAAGACGTTCTCGTCATCCAAAGACAAATCCCTATTAAATGCCTCCCCATGCCATCTGGCAACATAAAATTCAGCCCGTAATTTTAGCCGTTTCATGCAGGTGCAAAGAATAGATGGCATTTGATTAGTTGGAGAAATATAGAAAATAGAAAAAGTGGCATTACATTATAGCTCCTTGCTAAAATTCGCTCCCCTAAAAGTTGACATATTATTCTTTGTAGTAACCAAATACCTTAGAAAATGGTAATTAAAAACTTTTTTGGGACCAATCAAATGTCACCTATTTTTTACACTTAGTAACTCCTTGCTAAAATTATCGTGCCACTAAAAGTCAACATTATTTTTAAGTAACCAAACGCAATAACTTAAAATTTGAAAATTAATATGCCGTATATTGCA
Source organism: Warburgia ugandensis (assembly GCA_035236585.1). Taxonomy (NCBI): domain Eukaryota; kingdom Viridiplantae; phylum Streptophyta; class Magnoliopsida; order Canellales; family Canellaceae; genus Warburgia; species Warburgia ugandensis. Next base: position 10,678,394 of record CP141127.1, on the reverse strand, counting down.
TGGTGATTGCTATGCTAGCTTGTAATCATGCATGTAGGTGGTTTGTCAAATTCATGTAGAAGGTGACCCATATTCGGGGTGTCCCAAAAAATAAATGGTATATGACCTGCCACGTTCCTAAATTTGGATCATAATGAAGGCATGTTGGGTGCCTGCAGCAAAACCATAACTGGTGCAAGTGTAGTTTCTTATCACATTATCCAAACACGTGTCGGTATATCAACCTTTAAAAGGACTTACCAAGAGCCAAAATGACATGAATAACTGCAGCCACTAATCAAGAGATACCTTCACAGGTATAATGAATTAAGAGAAATGGTATCATAGAGAGCGACGCTACAGCAAAGTGCTATTTGATTGATTGAACCATCGATATTATTTCTCTAATTTTGGATAACTACTATTTGAGAAACAGTGAGATTGAATTAACACGTAATATGAAAAAATGTACTTCCAATCACAGAATATTAAGGGCCGAAAAGGCTACTAAAAGCTAAGATCATTCGACTACCCCGATGTTCGAGATACACAATATCCAAAGTCAGAAAAATCTGATGGACGGATCTAATCGACCAAAAGCAGGGCCTGTCATGCAAAAGTGGGAATGCAAAGCAACTCGCTACAGTATCACACATTGTAGCATCATTCCACATGAATTAAATTGATATCATGATTCACATGGTAAGAAGCTTATGATTTGCTGTCGTTAACAAAGTTTGGTTAACAAAGTTATTTAATAAGATTGTAAAATAGAAGAAAATGCTGGAGGAATAGATGAAGGGTTCTATTGTACCAATTTACAAGAATAAAAGAGACATACAGAGTTGCATTAATTATCGAGAGATCAAATTTATGAGCTATACCATGAAACCTTTTTGAAAGAGTGATGGAGAAGAGGTTACGGCATGCTACAAGTATATTGAAGAACCTGTTTGGTTTTATGCCTGGGAGGTCTACCATGAAAGCTATTATCTTGTTTAGATAATTGATAGAGAAATATAGCTAGACGAGGAAGAACTGCCACATGGTTTTTATGATAGTGTAACATCCCGAAATTTTAAGACATTTTTTTTTTTTATGACATTTTAAATAAGAGCATTTGGGATCCCATGAGAAAAGATTTATTTAACATTTTACTAAACCTATCTTAAAAACTCCGGGTGTTAGTTTTCCTTTCTCAAAATGGCGTACATGTAATTTAAACATAAATAAATAATCCGCGTATAAATCAACGTCAAATAAATATGCGCCTTTATTTTAAATCAAATAAACGTCCAAAAGACAATAATAATATGGTCCAAGGTCTATCCATCATAACATCCCATATAAATGTCCAACATATGTCCAAACATCTAAATTACATCCAAATATAAAGTATGCAGTCCATAATAAAATCCAAATGATAATCCTGTTTAATGACTCACATCACTGTCTAACACTATAGAAAAATGGTCTTCAGCAGCTCTCACGACTTCTCAACAGCCTTGCCTTTCCTGTTATCGCGCTCGAGATCTAAGGCATTGCAAAACAAAGCAATGCCTCAGCAAGCTATCGCTTGTGTAGGTACATAGACAATTAATGTAATAAATGAAAGAAATAATGAACAACTCTGATGAAAAGTCTAACATTTATGAAAATAATGATATCATAATGTTATGTTCAAATAAATGCCAATTTATTCCATATGCTGAAACATGCAATTCACGGAGTTAAAACATGACATGAATCAATAAAATGGAGCATACAACAAGGATAAAGGCACCCTAAGGTAATGGGTCCCACCACATCGCACTAACATCCCTGATCAAGAGTACAAGTAGTCAACCTCTGAGTGTCGTCACACCCAGGCATATCATCTATAACCATGCTCATCATACATGCACACATAATAAGAATATAGGCCATCATGCTGCAGTGGCAACCCTCCATGGGTATCAACCACCGCCGCTCTCCGTCGACACCATAACGGGAGGCTTAGCGTCTGTCCCCATGGAAAGGCTCAAACCGGTAGTGTGGACTATCCATGTTACCAAACCTCTACCAAATGCCATCTATGAGCAGGTGTCTATCATATCACAAACTCATCACATCATAATCTCGGAAGGTGGGTGGCCGGCCCTATCCCTCCTAGCATGACGCCCACTGGGCGAGAGCACCCGTCATCAAATATAAAACACGGAAATCATATGTATATGCCAAAACTCAAGAGCACTTATAGCTTGCAATCCCCAAGACATGCCCCTCATCCTGGGGTTAGCCTATAAAAGGACTAGCTAATAAGCCTCTATTCTCATTTCCATGTAAATCCATGCATTTTCTATATATATAATAAGAAATAAGTCTCCAATTAAGCATAACTAATTAACATTATGCTTGTAAAAATATTTTAAATAAGTTTATTCAGTAAAAGATTTTATTTTGGAATAACCATCCTGTACTCAATGTTGCATGAAATACACGGTAAATAAGAATTGCAATTTAAAACACGATCACACATGATGTTATGTTTAAACATGGTTTAAAAATCAAGGCAAAACATTAGTTGTCGTCACCTACCTCAGTGTGAGACCACTAGCTTGCTAATAACTCCCTTTAACTAGTATATTCACGTGCACCTGTACATGTCACATCACTATTTTAATATTTTTTAAGAGAAAAAGTTGTCATTTCTAAGTTTTTAATTAAAACTAGGTCCGCGTCGTCAATACGTCACAACGCCTCTTTCGGATCTTGATTTGGACCTCTCTAGCTCCCAGAAATCAAGTTTTAGTGAAAATCACCCTCAAATGGGGCCTGCCGGACCACCATAAAGTGGTTTATACCGGCGGCACCCTTTTCCGCCGGTTTACACTGGCGTATACTGGCGCACGAAGACGCACGAAGATGGTGACACACGCACGGGATGCGCCGCGTCCCGGCCCCACCACGACCGTCAACCAGCGCACTCCCCGCACGCGCGCGGCGCCGTGCACGCGTGCGACGACGACATCGTCCTGGGTGGGTCTCCGAGTGCGTCCTGGCGTCAGCGCCAGGGCGCCGACACCGTTGACGCCGCCGGAGAAGACGACTGGATTCCGGTCGCCTCCGGCAGAGCTACAGAGCTCCGTTTTGCTCAATTTTTGCGCCATTTTCTTCAGAATTCTCTCTAGAATCCATTTATGCCCCTTTTTCACTGATTTTGCCAAAAACCATGGTTTTTAAACGATTTTTCCCAAGTTCCTAAAATCATCCATAGGTACTGGTTTTTGCATTTTTTTGGAGAAATCCACCGTTGGATCACTTCCAAATTTAAAGGATATGCTCTTGGGTCTCTTGTGCACTAGTTGGACGGTGCGATTTTCAAACGGACGAGGTTTGATTCGTGAAATCATGCTCCAACAGTAGCGTGCACACAGGTTCCTAAAAATCTAATTTTTTTTTCTAATTTTTAAATGTTTTCCTAATTGTTTATCTATTTAATAAATACGAAAAAAAACATAGATTTGAGGCTTACCTTGCGCCTGGCCGGAGTTGCTCGTGTTGCCAGGGTTCCACTCGCAGGAAAAATCCAAGTTTTGCAGGGCTAGGGTTTTACGTAAAAGCTCAAAGAAAATGCTCAAAGTGGAGCGTTTTGGCTCTTAGAGGAGCATAGATATAGGGTTTTAGCTCTTTCCACGTCTCTCCGGCGATTTTTCCGGCACTGATAGAGATGTGTGGAAGATGGGGGTGCCATTATCAATTTGGACCCCTGTCTAACACGTCTCTATCAAATGACCAATTTGCCCTTACAACTTTGACGGCTCATAACTCCCTCGTTTGAGCTCCGTTTTTTGCGTTCTTGGTGGCATTGGATTTGTATCAACGAGCACTTTCTAATTCTTATATTTTCAGGAAAAAATTTCATCCATAAATTTTTATTTTAATTTATTTAATAATTTCCTATTTTATCCTAAAAATTAAGGATATTACAGATAGGGTACCCAGAAAGTTAATATGGTGAGTGTTGGGTAAGAAAGGAGTTTCATGTGGATATATAAACATAATTAGGGATATGTATGAAAAAGCAATAATAAACGTTAGGACCACTATGTAGAGACTAGTAATTTTTCTATTACTATAGGATTGCACTAAGGATCAACATTAAGTCTATACCTTTTCATGTTTGTTATAAGGATGAGTTAACAAAACATTTACACAAAAAGATTCCATGGTGCATATTACTTGCAAAATGATATAGTTCTAATTGAACAATGGAGGGTGTAATTCAAAGTTAGAGTTATAGAGAAATGCATTAGAATCTAAAGAGTTTAAAATTAGTCAAATTAAGACAGTATATGGATGAAATTTTAGCAAGAAGAGGAGTAGAGCACTAGTAAAAATTGATAACAAAAAGTCTCCTTAAAAGAATACTTCGAGTAGAGAGATTGAGAGGGAGGTTACCCAAAGAATTCAAGTGGGTTAGAACAAATGGAGATGTATTTCTGAAGTTTTATGTGATCGATGGGGACTACTTAAACTGAAAGAAAAATTCTATAGAATAACTATAAAGTCGGTCATACCTTATGGATCAAAGTGTGGAACAACATGTATATGTGATGAATATCGCTAAAATGCAGATGTTGAGATGGATGAGTGGTAAGATAAAAAAAGATAGAATTACAAATTAAAACATTAGAGGAAACTTAGGAGTAGCACTAATAGGTAACAAGATGAGTAAAATTAGACTTAGATTGTTTGGACATGTCCAACAGAGACCGAAAATGACACAGGTTAGACGAAGTGAGATAATCCAAGCCAAAGGTTTTAAAAGGGTAAGGGAAAGGTCCAAAAAACATGGGTAGAAGTGGTAAGAAAAGATTTAAAATTTTTTGGACTAAATGAAGTCATGACACTTAATAGTAGGGAATCGAAGAACAAGATTCATGTGATCAACCCCCAATGAGGATAAAGTCTTGATGATGATAATGAAGTTTGATGATGGGGCAAGTCCTTTGTAGCCATTGCAAGCTTGCCAACAACATAAATTGTAACCAGGATGATGAGAAATATAGCTGTTGGGCTGGTAAGTTAATGTGAGTCGCCCTTAATTAAGTAGGAGAAAAAGTCCATGCCCTCTCTCTTTTTGTGCATGATGAATTTCATTTTAGATCTAAATCGTTCATCATGTTCTTCACGTAAAAAATAGGCACCCCAACATAGATGATCCTACCTATTTGTTTTAGGTCTTTGAAAAAAATTAATGAAAATGGAAGGTCACTATTTGCTTATCATGAAAACATAGGCTAAAGGCATTAAATTAATATGAAATTTGATGTATAGCCTATCTAGAACATTCCAAATTTGATGAATGGTTTACTTCTTGTGGTTTAAACAACCATAATGATTTTAATGAAGATATTGCGGAAGCGTGAAAGAAGATAACATCGCAGGCTACATCTAGGCATACACACTTCACTCCAAATGTTTTGAATTGTATACTTTTATTTATAGAGTTACATGAGTTTGGATAAATTCTCAAAAAAGAGAGAGTTACATGTTGATTGATTTTGGATGTGCAAATGATTTACAACGCTACAGTTAGTACAAAGATATAGTTGTTGGAGAATATTAGTGGTCAATAGGAGGAAGTATGTAGCTATATGAGCATATGCTGCATTTATTAGAAGAAAAAGTAGGGTAATTGTGAAAATATTTCTCTTCCTCTCTTTTCCTTAATAATATTTGAATGCCACAGATAATAATAAGGTTTAGGACAGACCTCCACATCATGTAGAAGCCTTTATTTTTAGGTATCTTAACCTAATAACCTTTCTTTTTGCAATAGTAAAATGTAATTTAGTTTCTAACCACTCCTGAAAAAGGAGGGAAAATTTTCTTAGTGCTTCTTTGCATGTAAAATTGTATAAAGTTGTGATAAGTCAAAATATTAAAATCCTAATTTGTCTACCAATGCTTTTAAAAAAGTATGAATATATACAATCATGATTTTATCACATTTGGGCTATGTTTGGTTGTTTTGTATTCAAAATCTAAAAAATATTTGTCTATTAACCAAAATGCAATTATAAATTATACTGTTTCTTGAAAATAATGAGGATCTTGTGGTCTTTTTATCTCTTTCTTTTCAATTCAGAGAGAAAATCAAAGAATCTATTTAAAGATTTGCCTCATAATAGAAAAATCATTGTAAGGTTCCTTTTTTATTTTGAAAATAATAACTGTGTTTTAGTCTTTTTATTTCTTTTTTCTTTTACTCCCTTAAAAGTAGGCACAAGAAAGAGAGCTAAGTCATGATTTTGTAAAAAACAACCACTATGTGTTTTTACAAAATCATGATTTGAGAGAGATACCACGACATGTTCTCTATTCTAGAAAACCTTCCTAAGGTTGTCCAAACACCTCAAATAGAAAAATACTATTTTCTCTTGCAATTTTAGAATATCTCATAGAATTGTGATTTTAGGTGGCATCTTAATAAATAGCGTAGATGATAGGAAGTGTCCATGTTTGTGATATGAACATAGAGATATAATTTCATGTTATGTTTAAATACCTAAATTTTGAAAGTCGAGAAATGCTATTCAAATTGGGCTTTGGGATTGACTTCGAAACCCCATGTAAGTAAGCCTACCTTTGGATGATCTGATCTATCCATCTTGTTTGGCATCTCCTTGATTGGCTATACACCAAAGTTCATGACCATTGAATAATTTTAACTATGCATTTTGAGTTTTTGAATCATAATCATTCGATTTTTCTAATTGAAAAAACTAGTAGCTAGAAGCATCCAATTGGCGTGCTCTTTTTCAAATAGCGTAGATAGCATTTGCCTTGAAAGTTCTAGATAGGAACTCCATGTCATTTCCCATCATCATCCTTTTCATCTACTGAAATTGCACTCACCCATGAACTTAAAACTAGCAAAAGTAAGAATTAACATTATCAAACAGCTTGCTTTTGCTTACTGTCTTTGTCAAGTATGGAGGGCTAGAAACAAGCAGGTCCATGATGGAAAAAGCTCGTAATATTAATCAAATGATCTTTCATCGGAAAGTGAATGTTGTGGACCTATTAATCTATGTAACTTTTCCCGCTTGAACTCTTACACTCAATCTCTTATATTATGGTAGTCAAGTTTGAGGCCACTCAATCTAAAAGGAATTTACCCAATCTTCTTTTGACTAGAGCCAGCTTGATATAGTTAGATATTGAGTCCAAAATCTTGTTTACACCTAATCTAGTCATGATGAGCTAGGGTGACTTTAACAATAGCTAAGATGAGTTTCGCGTGCATTATATATTAACATTTAATATTAAACTAATCTACATCCGGAACCAATCTTGTTAAACCTATGAGGGCCAAGAGTAACATCCTCTAACAAGGACATAGTTTTGGGCTTGCATTGCATGTCATGATACCTATTCGTAGGCCCTCTATACATACTACAGTATATTTGTGCACTCTCTCTCTTTGCATACTATGAAGCTTATTTGGTAACTCTCCTTGTTATTGCTGGAACCTATTTGTAGGACCGTCATGTATACTATGAGACCTATTTGTAGGCCTTTCATAGCTTTAAATTGAATATAAGTACGGATAGCTTCTAGGGTCTATCATGTAAATAGCTTCTTATTTGAAATGAGTATAGGTAGCTTCTAGAGTCTATGTAAATAACTTATTATTTGAAAATATGTGTGAATAACTTCTGGTTCTCTCTTGTTAATAGTTTTCATTTAAAAATGAATGTAAATAGCTTTTAATTTGAAATTGGTTGAGATAGCTTATAGGGAACACAAAGTAAATGACTTCTTATTTGAAAACGCGTATAGATAGGTTATAGGACTCACCATGCAAATAACTTGTCACTTGAAAATGGATACAGATATCAATTTTTGAACCCAACCTCTATTTTCTAAAACTCTAGGCCTCTTTTTTTTTTTTTTTGCAAGATAAAAGAGTTTTCAATATTCAACTTGAACCCAAAAGTCACTTAGATAAAGTTAACCTAAGATTTCTTCCACTAACAATGAGCTAGGCTGACTTTTATGAAACTCTTGCCAGCTCAAGGTGAACTAACGATGAGTCTGCAAGAACTACGATAATAATTGGTCTAGCTTGTGATGAACTAATAATGAACTAGAAGAGCTTCATAAAAATCAGCCTAGTGTAGGCTGGAGTAATAATGACTTAGCCTTATAATGGCAAAGTTGGTCCAATTCCACTAATTCGAGTGAGATAAGGTGATATCGAGATCAATTATTTCCATGTAGCATTGGAAGAGGACTTTAGGTCACGGGTTCAAGGCATGGAAACAGCCTCTTGCAAATGCAAGGTAAGACTGTGTACTTTAGGTGCTTGTGGTCTGCTCCTTCCCCAAACCTTGCATAGGCGGGAGCTGCGTGCACTGGGGTTGCCCTTTATTGGAAGAGGACTCTTTTCTCTTTAGCGAATAACAATGATGTTGGAGCGGCAATTCTATGGCTTAAAGAGCTTCAAATTAGAAATACATGGACCGTTGGCTATTCTTAAACCGCCTCAAATACCTACCCTCTCCAATGTGTATCAGTTAGATCATTGAGGAAATGCATTGCCGCACCCATTTATTACTATTGCCCACGGGTTTTGAAGTAAAAGTACAACCGTGGGTGTCTCAAAAATATCACACAATGGGCGATCCGGCTATCGATTTTTGTAAACTGGCTTTAATATCGTAATTTCACATTCCAAATCGCTTAGTAAAAATAGTAGTAGGATCAACCAAAGTACATATTTTTGGTACTAGATTCATCTACAGCGACACCATTAAAATTAACGGTTCAGATTATCAGAAAAGTAGGCCTCTCAGTTAAAAGTGTAAAAAAACCCAAATTACATTTTTCCGTCTCTCATTAATATTTTTCTCCCCATTATCATACTTATAGCTCTTTCTCTCACTTGTTACCTTCCCAAAACATTCAACCCAACCGTTTCCAACGCCTTCCCCCACTACACAATATCTTCTTTTTCGTTCTCCATTTTTATACAAGCTAAGAATTACAAAGTAAATTATTCACGCACTCAACTAAATCTAGTCCCTGGACTATGGGGCGACCTCAACCTGCAACTAAGAGATGCCCAGTATCCTTACTGCAGTCCTGCAGACATCCAATGTTTTGATTCAAAGGGCATCAGTGAGTTTAGTCTGTATATGCCTGACTTTGACTTGGAAGTCCAACTTTTGATTAATGGACCACATTCGTGCTTTCGTTGTTGAATGTGGAACACTATTTCTATGCATTTTCTAAAATATGTTCCCTGTGATGGAAAATAGAAATTTTCAGATGCAACTCTGAACGGCTAGTGAACCAATAGGCATAGAAATTCAGAATAATCAGATGACCGGACGGATCAACCAGTGGATGAGTCTTTCACGTAAAAGTGGGACACTGCATGGCAACTTCCATTTGTTTGTGCCCTGTGATAGCTCTCGTCTTTTTCTTTAGTTTTACAGGAGAAATTGCAAGGAATTGTTGATTAACTAGTTTCTTCCTCTGTACTAAGTAATACTCCGTGGCCACAGATTGCATTTCCTTGTACGCCCAAGAATCTTAGAGACCACACCAAATACTCATCCCTAGTATCTTTCCCTCGGGAGTATTGCTGTACAAAGGGATGGCAAATTTAGGCAGAAAAGAAGATGACTTGAACTTTGAATCGCTAAAACGCCGGACTCACTTGAGCATTGGGATGAAAATTAGCAAAGCCAAATACAAGCATAATTGAATACAATCCTAATTAAGGACATAAATCAAGTACAATGCAAGCAGACAGTAAGCCAAAAAAAGCTTCATATGAGTATAAATCAAGGGCAGATATGATCAAATTCTGAAACCAGAACACTGGGAACCCAAGTGAGGTAGCTGCGGCTCACCAATTGTTCCATTGACCAAAAGGAGATTCTAATTTCTGACTTTAAAAAAAAGAAAGGGGTATAGCATGTTAAGTAACACTGTTACTACAATCAAGCCAGGTACTTGACTCAAGTCTCGGCCAGTTACAAGGCATTTTGTTAAGACAAGACAACGGATCTTAACAAATGATAAGCACAAGGTATTAGAGCCAAGACCCAAAGGCATTTCAACTTGATCTATCATAGTAGCGAAAAATCAATTGAAAACATGGGCATTTTCCCAATTAACCGCATAAAATTTACAACTCAAGGTGTGGCCAATCTCGCTCCTCTTCAGGGCACTCCTAAAACTGATGAGATCATCGTCATGCTTGTGCAATCCGGTTTGAATCCGTAACAGGCTGAGTATTTTGATTTGAATCCGTAACAGGCAGGTTAGTCTGATTTGAATCTGTAACAGGCTGCGCATTCTGATTTGAATTTACAACAGGCTGTTGATGTTCCAAAGGCACACATGGTCTCCATACTGTCCCATTGGGTACATCCATCAGAGCAACACCTTTATCAGACAGCTTTTTCCTGATTTCATCGGATTTCTTGTATTCCTTTTTAGTTCTTGCTAAAGCTCTCTCCTCAATTTGCTGTGACACTTCTTCTTCTGTAAGACCTGCTCTTTGCAATGCTTTATCCTTCAGCTGTTGCAAAACCTATCAAGTTGAAAACAATGTATCAGATTCAAGCTTCATAAACAGAGATGATGCATATCTAACAAAGTACAACAGGTTCAAGAGTACCTCGGCGTAAGTAGAACCTGGCATCAGCCCCAGGATATTCAAAACATTTTCTGCTTCTTTCTTTAATGCAATAAGCGACTGAATGATTAATGGTTGTTGCTGCTTTTTACCCTAAGAAAAGAAGATAGTCAAAATACGAACTACATAAAGCACAACACTTTCCAAACTACTCATTGGTGTGACCACAGCTGGAATATCTCAGCTAATAGTTACCAAGGATTAGCTATCCATTGACCAAAGCCAGATTAACCAAATCAGTTGAATTTGAAATTTAAAGATTCAGGAATTTATGAGAAAAACATACCTTAATTTTGGTCACATTACTATTGATGACCTTCAGTGGTTCCAAAAGAGCAGGCAAAACAACATTGGTGTGCAAGTCATCTGCCATTGAAGTCTGGAATGCAGTGGAAAACTTCTTGATGCAGTCTACAGCTTCCAGGGTTATCCGATCCTTAAGGTTAGCTCCTTGATGTGCCGTTAAAGCCTCAGTGCAATCATGCATAGTCTTTAAACATGAAAAACAACAATTGCTCACATTATACCACGAACATATTAACAGCACATGTACGACACTAGGCCCAATCATATACATATTATTTGCAATTTTAAGAGAGAGGCAGACATGGGAGCCGGTGACTGCAGTCAACCAGCAAAGTAAAAAATGATAGCAACTTATGAATGCTAATTACCTGGTAAATGTAGAAAACCTGATCTGATGCACATTCGAGCAGCAAAGGCGAGTAATTAACTGGTGATCGGTAATGAGTGAACATCAAGAAAAATCGTAAAGCTAGTGGATGATAGCTCTGGGTAATCTACAGCAGGAGATCATAGGGGTTACTCAAAAGACAGATGGCAAACATCTGCAATCCAAGACAGTAAACAATATGACATTAATTTGCACAAAATGATGCATCACAAACAGATGGTAAGAATTTGGAACAAACCTCCCTAATAGTGAAAAAATTTCCAAGTGACTTGGACATTTTTTGGTAGTTCTCAGTGACAAAACCATTATGCATCCAATAGGTCACGTTGCTCTCTGAGCATGCAGCACAGCTCTGGGCAATTTCATTTTCATGATGAGGAAAGATTAAATCCATCCCACCGCCATGAATATCAAAAGAATGAGTCAAATAATGGGCACTCATGGCACTGCATTCAATATGCCAGCCTGGTCTTCCGGGGCCCCAAGGGCTATCCCAGCTTGGCTCACCAGGCTTTGCCGACTGCAGAATGAGAAAATGTAGTTACTGATATTAGTCTATAAGAGAAATAACAGTTTAAAATAACACCAAAGGACACTACTGAAGTTCTCACTTTCCATAATGCAAAGTCAGCAGGGTTACACTTTTTAGGGTCAACAGCAACACGTTCCCCTGCTCGATTATCTTCTTGCCTTCTTCCAGATAAACGGCCATAATCTGGAAACTTATCAACAGAGAAATAGACATCCCCATCGGCAATATATGCACAGCCATTGTCAATAATCTGCCAGGAAAAACAAATCATCAGGAATTATACGTTGCTTCTACAGGCAACTTAAGAAGGCAGTTTGCCTCAATTAACTGTGAGGAAAAGATGATCATCACTGATAAAGGAAAAAACCAGGAGACAGTATCATGGATTATTCCGTGTCTATATTTCATAAAGAAGTGATGCACAGACCTCTCCTGGGTGTCCAGGGTTTGAGACTGCTCATGGCATGTGTGTCTGGCAGAAATGCAAGGAAATCATTCATAGAGGTAAGAAGGTCCACATTTCCATGATATAGCGAGAAGTGATGCAAGAAAAGCACGATTCATTGCAGGTATAGGAAACTACATTATTTGACCGCAGATGGATGTTAACTAGGAAAATTCATGAGCACCAGGTACATGAAGCTACAATAGAACATCAAGGGGAAGTTACAATTTCATTTGAAGACACTCTAAGAGACAAAGTTCTCACTTTCCATTATTGAGCCAATGCATCTCCTGAGCATTTCCTTTTTCTTTCCAGAGTGTTCTCTCCAGCACGCTCCTAAATACCCATGTTAATCAGCAAATGCCTCCACGGAAATTATTTATGTACGTAAATGGGGTTCATAATTCAAAAGTCCCCTCAATTATGTGCACCAAGGCGAGACACCTTTCTGATGCAGCAATAAATCACCATGATTTTTCCATACTCTCCTATACATGTACGCACGCACACACTCTGGAAAGTGCAGGTATGAGTCAAGATACCAGCTGGGCCTTCCAAAAGCTTTCAGACAGGTTACCTCAACCAAACTGTTTGATTCAGGAAATAAAATAAGTTGCTTCTGGTTCAGCAAAACTCTAAAAGATTAACCCAAACTCCAATGTAAGGAAAGATATCACACAATTAAGCCAGAGATTCTTCTAACCTAATCACCCTATGTGATAAACCAAGATAATATGTGAATTCCTTGGCCTATCATGTTTAGTTATTTACGAAAATCATTTTAGAGTCTTAAACCACACATAGGGCCTGAATTGCCCATATAAAAGATTTCCACATTGAACCTGAATATACACCATCAAGAAATTTTAACATTGTCATACAACATCGACAATTCTTGTCTATGCATCTAAAAAATACCGATGCTGTTGTTACTTAAAATTTTAATGTGGTTAAACAACATTGGTAATTGTAGTGCATCCATCTAAAAGTATCCATGTACAGCATCACTTCAAATAAATATATGTGACAATGAAGGACTTTACTAGAAAGCTACATATTCAATTAATCCAACAATCATTTCAAAGAACTAAAACATGCAGATGGTACCTGAGTTATCATATCCTTGATCTGGTTCATGTGATTAGAAACACGTGGCTCATGCGTAGGAGGCAAGCACTGAAGAGCATCCACATCAACATGAAATTCATCACAAAACCTACCACTCAAAATTAGTGGATCCTCCCCCAATTCATTTGCCTTACGAATTATCTGCAGAAATTCAAAATTTAGTATCCAAAAAATACGAGCATGGATGTTGCACAAATTATACAGTTTAAGAAGAACTTATAGGAGGCCGAAATCATTCGAGCAATTCACAATGTAATGGACCAGAAAAGTATGAACAATGGGGACAATACTGTCCCAAACACCAACCCCTTAACAGTAAATATTAAACGGAACGTTCTTAACATATAAATTTCAATTTAGCTTCTTGAAACCAACAAAATTTCAGGACAAATGTGGGCTCACAGTTTTTTGTTTATGACAGATGTACTGAGTTAAAGCTCAATCAATTAATAATCCACCAATTAATACTGGCACTAAATTTACAAAAAATGTCTGGTCCAAGCTATTAATGTTTTTTGTATACTCATAGTATAATTTATTTTCAAAATATCCATAACGGTCCACTGGTTACATAAATCAATATTCCAGGCAATAGGAAAATAATATGAAAATGGCTTTGCAGAGAACCTTGTTAAAAGAAACAATTCATATGCTTTTGAAGCCCAAACCTCACTAAAATAGTACAAACCACTGAGCATTATTTTATAGGAAATATTCATCCTGGAGCTATTAATTCAACACATTCAAGTGGATTGAAATAATATTACTTTGTAATATATCGGCTAAATCATTGACATGCCTACTGTGGCCACACGTTATGCATAGTACAGAAAGCATATGGATTTTATTCAGGATGAAAACAGTCCCACAATTGCCAAATCAGTCAAGAAAATTCAATAACTGTTTATGAAGAAATAGAGGCAGACGTGTATGAATTTGTTTGTTTGTCGGTCTGTTGTATGTGTGTATACACATTTACAAAAGAACACAAGGTTGGAAGAAAGTGATTTGTGGATTATGTCATCAACAAGTTGAGGGCTTTCATATTTACAATCCAGATGTTGTGATAACCAGCCAGGGTCTGAGATCAAATTTCTAGTGTGGTTCTCATTGTAAGAAATCATCCTCTTGTTCAGATTCTCCCTGAAAACCACAAAAAAACCAATATGTGCATTATGAGAATGCCTAAATTTGCTCACGAGTACAGGTATCTGAGTCTGTTACAGATCATGGGGGTTTGACTGTACCAATACTGTTTTGCTGACATACCCTACATAAGTAGCCAAAGTATCACTTGGCTTCTGATGCAGTTTCTAGGTAAGTCTTACTGGATGCCAAGATCAAGTTATAGCAAACCTTCTGCAGAATTGGACTTCCCAAACAATGATACAGATCCCAGCCTATCAAGTGAAGTAATCGAGCAGATGTCATTGTAAGCTCTTCAGCAATAGTCTGAACAAAATAGGATTGCTGAGGGCAAACATAGTAACTGAAAGTACACCTACACATTGCCTGCACCATCATACTTGTGAAAATTAGGGCAAGCATACCTAGCCAATTGGAAGAGACGAAACGAACTTCATTCTGATCAATGCAGCCTGCTTCCTTTTCTATCCCTTCGAAATAGGTTTCAGCTACTAACATCATCCATACCACTCACAGGTCCCCCTGATTAAAGAGAGGATGCAGTTCTAGACAGAGATGGATGCTTTAATTGAAGGAGAAAAGTGGTAATAATGGCAAACCTTGAACCTCCAAAAGATTTGCTTAATTTGGTCCTATGTTTGACATGCGCTGGATTTAAAGTACAGATTCTGAATTATGTTATCATAGTTTCCATGAATCAGATTGTTTCCTAGATCAGAAATTTTGACTTTTGAACATTTTCACAAGAAAAAGGCTTTTCCTTACAATTGACTGTAGCAGGATCTGGACTTGCAAAATAAATCTCTGGCAAGTTTCAACAGGGGGCGTGGACCATTATATTGCTTGTGCTGGAATCAAGAACTTGGCTCTCATAGCATGGAATCAAGAACTCTCAGTGCAGCATTAACAAGGAGTTAAAAGCTTTTCACCATTCAAAATAACAA
The DNA here is from genome assembly GCA_035236585.1 of Warburgia ugandensis. NCBI lineage: Eukaryota > Viridiplantae > Streptophyta > Magnoliopsida > Canellales > Canellaceae > Warburgia > Warburgia ugandensis. Next base: position 10,662,824 of record CP141127.1, on the reverse strand, counting down.
CAACAACAATGAGTTGAGAGCTTCCGGTGTTACTCTACTTTTTGGACTACACGGCATCAATTGTTAACTGAATGCTCATGGAGTTCCAGACAATTAGTTGGATTACAAACACCATCAACTATAAGAATGAAGGAGACGCAAAAATACTAGTTTCCATGCTCAGAATAATAACGTCAATGTTGTTTACAATTACTCACCTTGTCATCAACATCAGTGAAGTTGCGCACGTAATTTACATCATATCCCAAATGTCTGAGGTATCTGCTTAATTTCAACAAAGGAAACACCTGATTAAGCATCCACAACATGGCATGACAAACAGATAGCAAAAACATTTATTTATAGTTCTGAAAGTAAGATAAAAAAACTACTCAATTCAATTACATACATCAGAATCCAGAGACAAAAAGAATACTATCCCTATCACTTTCATCCATTTAGGTTGAATAAAAGAATGGATAGCAATATTATTGTAAATTGTCCAAGTGAATCTGTCTAACATATCAATTAAAATATTTCAGAAAAAAAAATGCAGTGCTAAAAGAAGTAAAAAAAATGAAAACAAAGAAATCAAAATGGCAACAAAACTGACTTCCCCTGTGGAAAATCATAATTTTCCAATTTTCGATAAGCTACAGCATTTAGAAGCCCCATGAGAATCAATAGCCACTATATTAGTTTCTGCCTTTCTTACATATAGAAAAAATATTCCAAAAGAAGCACGCACTGCTAATAGAAGTACTCATCAAGGACTGAAGAGAATTAAACAAATAAATACGGGATAATGAATATGACAATTCCTATTACGCTAAAAGTGCCACTTATGCTGAACTCCACGGCACTTATAAGCACCAAGAGAAAGAACACCTACGCCATACACTTCTATCCACAGATGCTAGTGTCCGCCAACTGAACCAAATTACTCCCCTTCCAACATAAGCAAATAAGAAAAGACAATTTCTTATTAAATCTAACATGGCATCAAAGATATGAGCAATCGCTAAAGATAGGGTTCACTCCAGCAACCAAGTTCAAAAACTGATTTATTTCCCTCCAAGAAAATACAAACCGAGCTCAGCTTATCTCTTCAAGTGTGCTTCTGATCCACCTCTGTAATTTAAACTCTGAGATGCTTTGCAGATTATATGAAGTTTTTTCATGTCCACTGAGACCCCAACATAGCAGATTTCCAAGACCAGTTTCATTAACTAATCTAAATTCCTTCTACAGAGACCCAAGCTGTTCTGTAATTATTTCTGGCAAGTGATCAAATCTACGGGCCACATTCAACAAACTCTGGATAAACATAGAAGAAATAATTTCTTGAGGAATTCCGTCTACAAGAATCAAACTCAAAACCCAAGATCGAATCCACCAAGCTACTATTCCCGATTGCGTTAGAACAAAGCAAATCAATACAGAACAAAATTGCTCCCTAAAAAATCCAAAAATAAAAATAAAAAAACAGAGAAAAAAAAAAAGGAACCTGTAAAGAACATCGAATGCGACATAAGCTCTAGCGTGGCCTATATGGCTGAAGTCATACGCAGTCACGCCGCAGACATACATGCCCACTTTCCCTTCAGTTTTAGGCTTAAAAGGCTCTTTTTGTTTGGTCATGGTGTTGAAGATGTGGAATTCTGATTTCGCCATTCCGGCCTTCGGATCTCTGCAAAACCCAAACCCTAGTGCAGAGAGAGAGAAGAAGCAGAGGGAAAGCGGAGGTAAAAGGGAATATTTTGATATTGAAAAAAAAAAAAAAAAGACAAAAAAATGCAAGTAACACCTGCACTCGGTAAGAAAATCTGGAACCCGATGCAAGAGATGCGGCAGATCTCAAGTTATGAGTTATGGTTGAGAAAGTGAGAAAGCTTGCTTTAACAAGTCTTCCTCTAATCACGATTAAGTGTAAAAATGGATTGTGAATTTGTGATTAAGCGCTTTCCTTTGGGTCCACAGGGAGATCTACGTGTGGATCTATATACCAATAAACTTGCCAACTGAATAATTGGAGTCCGGTCCCATGTCAAATGGACACGCTATTAGCAGCTTTTGGGATGAAGGATATACGAATGTCCATTCTATCGACGCATAGATTTGTGCCAACATTGGCATGGGTCTTAAAAAGTATACTTCTTTCTTAAGCAAGCAAGTACTCTTCTCAAAAGCATTTTCCTAAAATTTGGCTTTAAGTCATAAATCATCCAAGGTGGGGCTTGTTTAATGTGTTGGGGTTCATCTTATGCTAAATGATACTCCATATAAGAGCGTCAATTAACTACAAATGATAGAGACCAATTTTGGATCATCTAACTTGTTCATCTAATTGCTCGTACTTTGTACATCTATTAGTTCAAAAAGTATTTGAACGGGATGATTCTAGCATGTAAAATAGTTATATTTCACTTGAGATGAGCCACTCGGAAACTTTTGTATAAGCATAGTATACTAAGAGCAAATCACTCAAAAATAGACCTGGAAACTTATGTAAGCAAGTGTTAGAAGCTACATTGTAGCTGTATTCATTGATTAAAAGAGGATTACAAGTACATATATATAGATTCAATAAGTTGACTAACCATCGAATTATACCGTGATTACAGTAGTGAATGGCTGCTGTAATCACATGATTATAGCTGAGAATATCGGTAGTAATCAATGGATTACATCATATTCTAACACCCTCCTCAAGCTTATGCAAAGATAAATTTGACATCAGCTTGCCAATTAAATGTTGTAAATAAAGAATACATTTCTTAAAAATAAACAAAAGAGCATAATCTCAAGTCAAAGAAGACTTCTTTCATAGACGAAAGTCGATCTAAGATTGTCAAAATCTTCTCCAATGAACCGAACTTGATTGCAATTTGACGGATAACAAATCCGTAATAATGGGTATCATATTCCAGTGCACTAATAGCGAAAAGCGTAAGACGATTGAAGCAATTCAAGGCAGTGCAGACGATCAATGAAAATTGAAAGCCAAATCCGTCAAAAGATGTCGGATGGAAGGCATATCAAATGGGATTTATCTCTTGATAAGGGATAAGGAAATTAGATGACACAGCTCCCACATGAGTCGCGAAACATCCACGTTAGTAATTTGTCCAACAAAGTGCTCAAGAGTGTTGGGAGAGTATCAAGCTTCAGATGAAATAGCATGGATAGATCGTCGTTTGAAGAGGAAATCATTAATGAAGGGCAAGGCCGATCGAATGGAATTGGTGGTAGTACAACTATTCACTAGACTTGGTAGTGTAGCTACTCAAAACTATTATGACTCATTACTGTAGCTACTTAGACTATTACGACTTGGTACTGTTGCAATAGTATTAGTGGAATACTATTCACCAAGTGCTATTCACGGACTTTTTTTTTTTTTATAAGTCAGGGAGATCATGGAGAAATGTTGGACCGCAAATGGTGATTGTTTGAGGAGCAAGAAGATAATGTTCCAATATGCAACAGATGAGGACGCATTGATAAATCCAAAGAAAAATGACGAAGTCTCCGTGAATTGAAGAATAGCTTCCATGATCAGTGAGCAAAAGATAAAATGAAAAGAACCAACAATGGATGCTTTACTGCCACAAGAACGGCGACGAAAGTGAAAGCTGTAATACCAGTAGCAATATGGCACCTTAGAGGAAAAGCATAGTAAAAATGTGTAGAAGATACTTATTTGTAGGCCAAGAACTAAAAAGCTCAGATAAAAGCTTGAAAACCGCGAAGAAGGACGATACCTAATAAGGATGCGGTAGTGCTTTCCTCGATCTGGTGAAGAGGACACTCATAGGATGTAGTCTTAACCGCGGTGGCTTTGGCAAAAGAACCAATCGTTAATCGGCTATTGAAAGTGATGATTGCTCAAGGTTGATAGTAAATGAAAATCCAAGTTGAACTTTAGTTTTTTTGAGACCACGGGGATGAAGATCCAAAAGAGAGGATATTCAAAGGAGCCGAGACAAATCTGTTGCTGGAATTTGGTGGAATATTCCCAATCTGGTGATAGTTTCCTTTGGTCAAATTGTTGACACCACCTCAAATTAGAAGAAAAGGATTGTATGAGTCTTTTTCACCTTTGTATTTTCACATTTAAAAAAAAAATAAAAACATAATCATTGCATTCCCTGATAATTATGTCTCCTTTTTCACCCATTTCTTTTTCACCGTAATCATTATCACAGCTAAATAGTGCAATTCGCCTAGTTTGTGTGATGGTCCAGCTACACCAAAAGGGCCATGGCATACTCTATTAATCATTGATCTCCTTCTTGGAGATCATCCGGTTGTGCTTAAGGAGCCTTCAATGATCCGTTGACTTGCCGAAGGAAGAGAATCTAAACCAGACATAGTGGAGAAATAGAGATGCTAAATAAATTGTGTTAGATTGCTGGAGGTGAGAAGATGGATATCAACAGCAAGGGAAAGAAGTGGATTGGTGGCGTTGGAGATCATCATTTCCTTTGAAATCAGATCGCTCTGTTTGGTAGAGATCCCCATCTACACATGGTAGCGTAAATCCCAAAATAGAAGGAAAAATAAAATAGTGGAGGCCATGGATCTAACCCCAAAAATCCTTCACATGGATGAAATTCAAAGATTATGCAAGAGAATCTGATCGCTTGGTAGATTTCAGATGCAGTCTGTCCTACTTAGTTGCAGATAGTGGCGATCGCTAAGGGTTGAAGGAAACCGCTTGGCAGTGGAAGGAGCAGTTGGTTATGAGTCAAGATCGCAATCAGGGAGAAGTGCTGGACTGCGATGGATCAAGATCATGATGGTGAAAATCCGTTGATCGTTTTTGTCATCAGCAATCATTGTGGAGATGATCAAAGTTGAAGATGACTGCCAATCGGAGTTTTGGAATCCTATTAGCAAAAGCATTAGGCACCAATGGCCTTTTGATTGCTATTCTGGGAGACTGGCCACAATCTGATGGTAAAGAGCAGCAACAGCAGCTCCAATGAAGGGACAAAGGAGAAAACAATGATGTAATACCTTGATTTGGCATCCTCCTGGATGTTACTCTTTGCAATCTTTATCTTCCAGCAGGCTCATTAACTTTAGAATAGTTTGGGCATGTTGGGCAGGAGAATTGTTTGTGAGAAAGATTGAGGAGGACGAGAAAAGGCAAGAGGAGAAAAATGATAGAGGAACCACGCCTCTAAGACTGCTGCAATAACAAGCAACTCAAACACCACGCAACAGTGCTGCGCCATTTCTTGGGTGCCCTAACTAGTAGAGAAGGGAAATGAGGAATAAGCCTTTCCGCAAAGCTAGTATAAGAAAAGGATGTGCTACTCTGGCCAAAGGGAAAACCAGTGGGATATGATACTCGCCGGAGGTATCATCTATTTCCCGGTGCTGGGGTCTGACACACCTCCTTTCATGTGGAGCTCCATTGTTGAGGTAGACCCGAGCATCGAGAGTGTCATGCAACTATCCTCAGCCGATGGCTGTGGCACTTTTCAAGGCAGATGGAAAAACGAGTGGGAAAACATATGAAGAGTAGAGATCTAAAGAATAGGAAAAGGTAGAAACTAGAGTGGACACAGGTTTGCCGCATGTTGGGCAAATGGCATTAGTATGGAAGAGGAAGAGGAAGAGGAAGCAAACAATGAAGAAGAAGAAGTGACAATATATTAGATTTGATCTAGAATGATGGGGGCGACAGATCTGATCAGAAACACCAGATCTTTACCCCGGCTCTGATAGCATATTAGAAGCTACATTGTTGCTGTATTCATTGATTAGAAAGAGGATTACAAGTACACACACATATATATACAATAAGTTGACTAACTACCTAATTATACCGTGATTACAGCAGTGAATGGCTGCTAAAATCACATGATTACAGCCTAGAATATCGGCAGTAATCAATGGAGTACATCATATTGTAACAACAAGAATTACAAAACAAATCACTTACAAACATACTCTTAAAATACAATCCTAGCCAAGGGTGAAAGAGCCAACTTGAAGCGTATTCCAGGAGAGATGACGAATAGTTATTTGCGACAAACTGTGCTAACTAATTGTTGGCACGAAGGATGGTGTATTGCTTTCACCTAACACGAACAAACATAAAGATTAACGAAGTAATCATTCAGTACCATTTCCTATTATCAGTCATTGTGCTAATCTAAGAACCAATAAAGAGTTGTTTATGTTATATGGAAGGAAAGGAATAGGCTAAGCAAGTGCGTATTTGCATTTCTATCCTTTATGGTGGGGTTAAAGGTTAGCATTTTATCAATTGAAAACATATATTGTGCCCAAAGAACCAGGGATTAGCACGCAAACATTATTAAAAAGAAAACATACAAACAATCATCAAACTAAGACCTATCTTTCTCATCATTGAGTCAGCAATTTCTTTGTCTTTGACGCTTGGACAACCAAAAGTGAGTCCCCTAGATAATGCAAAATTTCAATCCAAAGATCAGTTGCCAATCTCATACCATTGAACTTGTCAAACCATTCTGCAACACTATTAGAACGTGCATTAAGTGAACTGAATCTAGCATTGAACTCCCCCTTATCCTGATCACCCACGAGGTCGTGGGTTCTAAAGAACCTGAGCGTCTTTCTTATTCTGCTTCATAAGATTTTCTTATTTGAAGGATACGAGCTTCGAAGGGGAGCTTTGGCGCAAAGAGTTGTTGTCATGTGACTTTGAGGCCACAGGTTCAAAGTATAAAAATAGGCTCTTAAAAAATACAAAGACTGCATAAGCCTGTATTGAGGAAACTTCGTGCATTGGGGCTTCCTTTAAAAAAGGAGATGAGCCTCTTCCTGAATGTTGCGCAATCTCAAGGATTGGCATTTCTATCTTGTAGGCTCACTTTGCGTGTCTTACACAACACCTCAAAAGGAATTCCGGTTCTTTAACTGGTTATGAGGCTAAGTTTGTCATGGGAGCCATATTCTCTAAGAAAAAATGAGAGTGCTGCAAGGGACAAGTGGCACGAGCTTGTTCAGTCATACAAGATACTGATTTCATGCGACTGGCTACGGATGGCCATATAGGCATATACCGATTAGTAGAACTTAAAATAATATTGGATTGCGTCGATAATTATTCCATACATAGTTATATCGGAAGAATACGGGATACAAAATCCAGCTATGGGGATTATGAGGGATTATATTTGTAGCAATTCAGACCAGCATAATCCTCTAAAGGGACTAAACTGAATTATGTAAACCTTGCCAACAGGTCGAAGCTGATTTTTGTTTGGCAATATAAGATTTTGATTTATAGAGGATTTTTTTATGAATGTACATTGAAAACTACAACCTAGAGGGTTGTTTGCTGTGGAAATAAGAATCGTGCATCAGGCTGTTGTGGAATCTGAAATAGCAGTGAAATTTTATTACTATTCCAGAGCATTTTTATTTGCGTTGCAAACAGCCTCAAAGGTTTGCAAAATCAAGAGATAAGGGGGTTTTGATCCACGCTATATGCCCTAGCCCATGAATTATGAATGCTCGGATCATTGACCAATTTGGATACTCTTGTAATTCTAACCGCATCCATCTTATCTTTCAAACTATGATGAACTTTTTGGGTAAACAAATTATGTTGTTTTCCGTGTAGGAGGATGGAATGAGTGTGAAAGCGACTAGCTCTCTTGATCTCTTCCTAAAAACCATAATATAAATCCTTGATTTGTTCAAGTAGACAAGTTTTTTCTTCCCCAAGCTGAGATTAAGACTGATGAATCTACTAGATCATGTGACTAAGTGGGATGACTATAAATTTCTGATGCTCAAAGCTCTCCAGACCTTGTGATGATTGACAAAGATTCTACCACCATTATCTTAGAATATAGTTTATGTTAAGGTTACTAGTGCTTAGGATCACTAATGGAGAATATCTTAGATAGTATGACTTATCTAAAATAGGTTTCCTATATGTTAGAGGCACATAATATGCCATAGAAAAAAGAAGCAGGGTGTGCAGGCCCCACTCTTTTATTTTTGAGTGGCACATTTTGTTCATCAGATTCGTCCTCTCTCGAGATGGTAATACCTAAAATTGCACCTGACCTATCCTTAAAGGTGGTCTCTTTCTGATGAAGTGTGGATCGTACTCAACAAAAATTTCTTTTTTGTTAACACTGTCCACACTTCAAGGGGAATGGCCAACCTTAACAGTATTGATTGGGTGAGATTTTTGGTATCCTCCCATCTTAATAGAGGAAGAATCTGATAATCTAAATGCATCACTCAAAAAATAAAAGGACAAGGCTCACACATCCTGTTTCTATTTTTTGTGGCATATTATGCACCTCCACCGTATGGGAACCCATTTAAAATGAGGCCCAACCTAAATATCTTAGGTGGGGAATGAATCCAGGAGAACGCCCACAAGCCCCTCAAGACATGCATATTAGGGTAAATATGAAAAATATATTTTAACTTTGGTCAATAAAAAGCATACTCCATGGCTGCAACCAACATGCCATAGCCCCATTGGGTCACATGAACACCATTTTTTGGTGGACTAGTAATAACTAGCACGTGCACCTTGTGAGTTTGGGACATAAATGGATCAAGGTAGAGATTAACAACAAAAAAATTTAGCAACATATTTATCTGCCTATAACAATCAATTTTTCAATTGGTGCAACTTTTGCCATTTTCTCATATCCTCGAGTATATCACTCATACTTTCTTTTTTTCACATACCCTGATGCGAATTAATACTGATTTGCTGCTAAGGGCCATTAAAAAACTAATTTTACTATAGTTATGGTCCAAATTTTGAGTATGGAGGTCTACCTACTTATTAAATTGTTCACATCTTGAATCTTTTAAATCATCTCTAAGTAACTATTTACTAAACACTAGTTATTATAACTTGATCTCTCTAACTCTATTGATTGTGAGAATGCCAAATTTTGAATTCTATTTCGCATAAATCCGAACATTTTTAATTAAAATGAAATGAGAATTTGAAATCTCTGTTTTTGAGTCATGAAATGATGAATCATTGAAAAATACAAAATCAACCTCGAAAACCTCAATTTTTGAATTGTGCACGAGAAGAACTTTCCAACAAAATCACAAATGTCAAAATTTGAGTTTGGATGCAAATTTTCAAACATCACAAACAAGCGGCCCAATTTTGATAATGGCACCCTTGATGATGTAAGCCATGTGGGACCCACGAGTAGTACATGTGTAACATATAAGAATATCATAATTCTAATACTATTATAAAAATATAATAATTTTCTTTTCTTTATTATCTCTCGGCAATTGATCATTAACTAATTGATAGCTTAGGCATGGTACAATCAAGTGAGAGATAAATAAGGTGGTTCATTAAACTAGCATAAGGTTGTAGGAGAGTATAAGCATCATGGGTTAGTTAGGTTAGGAAGATTTGAAATGGAATGTGTAAACATGTATTAGAAGGACACCTAAGTGGTTAATGTATGATAAATAAACACCTAGATTAATGAGACATTTATACATAATCATATGGGAGCAGAGTGTTAGGTGTATGTACTTAGAAGATAAATAAGTGAAAATGATTGACTAAATAACAAGAGAGTGGAAGAATGAATAATATAACTATTTAGCTAAGTCTAGGGTGTTGAGAAGACCTAATGATCATCAAGCTAAAGCTAATTGATAAGACCTAGGTTGATATGAATATGTTAAACAAGATAGCATAAAATGGAAATAATACATTCACTTAGAATCATATACAATGAACTAAATATGTTTACTTAATATAGCATATATTGAAATAGATGTGGTAGGAATAATAGCTAGGTGATTATTAGCTTATGTCATACATGGGAATTAGAAATGTGGGATAGAGTGTATGGAAGGATGCTTAAGCACTCTAAGTAATGATGGAAAGTATACTAAGGTATGATATATGTGCAATGATGGGAATTACACAACATATAGTGTATGTCCAATGATGAAAAATGAGAGGAGTGGAGCGCTAGCTTGCATGCATGCAAGAACCAGCTCCCCACATAAATCTAAGTGAGGTGGCAATTGGTTTGCTACATCCAAGGCAGCTACCCTCTTGCATGAACCATAGAGTGAGGAAGAGAGTGAAAAGAAGGATGAGATCATCACCTCTCCCATTTGCGTTTGGATGACAAGACCTATAAGAACTTCTTGTGAAGACAAAAACCAGCAAGAACTAGAGAAGATATAGGGGAAATTAGAGGAGAAGAAGAGGGATTGAAGGATAGAAGAAGGGGAGAAGGAAAGAGTAGCAAGAGAGGCTTGGAAAAGAAGTTATACATGGGGTGATTGTGAGCCTTCGTGGAATGCCAATGACCATCATCTTTTATAAGGATGTAGATTCACCTTGAAATGTTGGCAGAGTGTGAAGGAGGATCTTAGTTAGTCTTTGAGATTCAACACTGCTTTTCATCCACAAACAGATATCTAGTCAGAGAAGACCATTTAGACCCTAGAGGACATGCTGAGGGCATGTGTACTTGACTAGAAGAGAAATCATGATGAGTACCTTCCACCTATTGAATTGACATATAACAATAGTTTCACATGAGCATTGGCATTGTGCTATATGAGGCACTATATGGGTGACTATGTTGGTCATTGATTTCTTGGAGCGACATGGGGGAGAGACGATTATTGAAGTTTGAATTGGACAAACAATGTGCCAACAAGTTCAGGCTTATTAAAAGACTATTGTTGATCATATAAAGCCAATGGAAGAGCTACGTCAATAGAGGGTGTGAACACTTGGAATTCAAGGCCAAAGATCATGTGTTTTTGAAGATCTTATTGGCCAAAGGAATAATGCGATTCAAAGGTAAAGGAAAAATGAGCTCAAGTTTTGTGGGTCCATTTGAGATCATAGAAATAGTTGGCCAAGTAGCGTACAAGTTGGTGTTGCTCTTGTAGCTTGCTAAGGCATACGATGTGTTTCATGTTCTATTGCTATGGAGTACATACCAGATCCCTCTCATGTGCTTGAGCAGGTGCCAGTAGACCCTGCTACTTGACTTGATATTCGAGAAAACACTTGTTGAGATCTAAGAATGTAAGGAGCAAGAACTAAGGATGAAAACCATCCTGTAACGCCCCGGGTCTGGGCTCCCTCAGTAACAATATTGTCCGCTTTGGGCCCTGGGCCTGCACGGCTTTGTTCTTACCCACAACGGGGTAAAACGTATTGTTCCGTGGGCAGAGTGCGCAGTGGATACAATATTATCCTCTTTGGGTCCCTCACCCTCTTGGGCTTCACCACTCAAGGTTTTATTCCCTTAGGTCCCTCACCCCTCTTGGGCTTCACCCCTGGGGATGCGTTGTTAGTGGTTAAAGCCCACCCAGACCCTTATCAATGCCCAGGAACCTTTTCCCTAGCCAATGTGGGACTAACTCTCAAGCCTCACCTTGCCTAGAAGCCTGCCAACCTTCCTGGCTTGCCCTCATCAGCCCGCCCTCATCGGCCAAGGCTAGCCCTCTCCCCTCTTTAAGGGCCATGCGACCTCGCGTGGGGTTAGGGTCCCGCTCTGATACCACTATAATGTCCCGTGTCTGGGCTCCTCAGTAATGATATTGTCCCAGTTACACTGGGTTTTGTTCTCACCCACGACGGGGTAAAACGCGTTGTTCCGTGGGCAGAGTGCGCAGCGGATACAATATTGTCCTCTTTGGGTCCCTCACCCTCTTGGGCTTCACCACTCAAGGTTTTGTTCCCTTAGTTCCCTCACCCCACTTGGGCTTCACCCCTCGGGACGCGTTGTTACTGGTTAAAGCCCACCCAGACCCTTATCAATGCCCAGGAACCTTTTCCCTAGCCGACGTGAGACTAACTCTCAAGCCTCACCTTGCTTAGAAGCCTGCCAGCCTTCCTAGCCCGCCCTCATCAGCCCACCCTCATCGGCCAAGGCTAACCCTTTCTTACCCCGTCGTGGGTAAGAACAAAACTGTACTGTTCCATGGCCCAAAGCGGACAATATTGTTATTGAGAAGCCCAGACCGAGGGCGTTATCCCCTATAGCATCACTCGACTGAAGAGAAGAACTGTGAGACTAAGGAGGAGATGCAATGAAAACATCCTGAGTTGTTTAGGTAATTATATGAAGAGAATTTCAAGGACAAAATTTTTCTTAGGGGGAAGAATGTGACAACCCTAAAATTTTGCGTTCCATTTCATGTAAATTCTGACAATTTCAATTGAAATGAAATGAGAATTTAAAATCTTAGCTTTTGAATCACAAAATGATGAATTGCTAAAAAATACAAGATCAACCTTTGAAACCTCAAATTTTGAATTATACACAAGAAGAGCCCTCCAACAACACCACGAATGTCGAAATTTGAGTTTAGACGCAAAATTTTAAACGTTGCTAATAGGATACCTAAATTTGATGACTACACCCTTAATGTGTGGATCATGTGAGACCTATGAGCTATACATGATAGCATGCCCACAAACTCAACTTACATGCATTACATGAGATGGCATGACATCACCATTAATGGAGTTTTGAAACTTAATCACTTGAGGTCTACATCACATATGCTCATGATCGTTGATGTGTTTAAGCTCCAGTTTTGACTTGAGTTCACTCTTCTCCTTTCATGGCTTGTTTAGGACTTGGGTGCCTTTGTATCATCATCAATTTGAATCCTTTTTATGCTTCTTGGATGATCTAGACTATTTGTATGCTTCATGATTAGATGGAAGGACTATTGGAGTTTGGAATTGATATGTGATCTTTACATACACACTTGTTGAAGTTGTTAGATCACTTAATGGGTTTTTGCATCATCAAAACCTGTGGAAAGGGGGAAACTCGACTTAATCTCAATAGTTTTATGTTAACTTTGGAACAAAGAGTCAGAGGTTTTGACTTCTTCTTACCTATAATAGAATGAGGTTGACTTTGACCTAACATTTATTGGGTTGATGATTTGAGGTCGACATGGGCATGGAGATGCTTGTAATTTATTTCATGTGCATGATTTTGACCAATGGGTCATGTGTTTTTTGACTAAGATAAGCTCAATTTGAGCACAGGGTTGCCTATAGATTGTATTTGAAATGCATGGTGTGACCAATAGGCCACATGTTTTTTTTATTCATGTGTCACATTATCTTTTGACCAGTTATAATCGTTGGAGGCAGTATTAGGAGGATTTTTTCTACCAATGTGAGGTCATGGTTGGACAGAGATTCCCAATGAGATTTTTTGCATGCATAACTCAACCAAGTGTCAAGGAGCTTTGATCGATTTAAGGTTGAGATGGAGCCTTGGAAGGGCATTTTCATCTAATGGACACTGTTAAGAGGGTAGTAGGGTTGCCTCACCACTCTCTAAATTTGACATACATGATACTATCATGAGTGGCATTTTTTTATGTGGGCATATGGGAAGTCCCCACCTGAGATCTATCTTCCCCCCATGCAAGGCGAACAAAGTCTTCTCACTATGGTATAGGCATTGAGCATGTAGTTGAATCTAAAGTTTAGCTGTGATGCATAGTGGTTCATGATTTATGAGATTTGGAATCTCTGAATGAAGCACCATGCTTTGAGAGTGATAGGCATATTGACACCCTAGCCGATGTGGCATGACGATGCCGTGAATTTTATTGTCATAGATGAGTACTCATGGCTGCTTTGAAATGGCTTAATGCCAACTTTTGAGTGTTTGGGACACTCAAGGTACCTTGTAGAGAGGATGAATGATGTTTGAGTCTTTTACACTTGAATTTTTTACTTCTCATATACGTTTTTCATGGGTGCATGGTTTTTCATACTCATTTTGTACATTGTGATTTGATATTCTCTGTTGGATTCTTGGAATTGTGTGATGATGATGCATTCATGGTTTGCATTAATTTTGCATGAAGTTTGAAGGAAAAACCTTGAGAGTGATGCTCAAGGGTGTGCATTGGAATACATGGGTACACTTGTCATAATGTGCAGAGGTTTTTGTTTTTGTAGTCTCTTTTTTACCCCTGAGTAAATTTGTATACTCATATTACATTTCTTTAGATTAGTATGGGAAGGGAAAGGAGAAGCAAACTTGGTGAGCACTAGTGCTTGAGACCATGACAAGCAATGTACGGTTAGATATTTAGATTTTGCTTTTATTTCTTTTTGTTTTTTTGATATGGTCTATTGTAATTATGACCTATATTCTATCTTTAGTTCTTTAAATGGCTTTAAAAATAGTTGGTTGAAATACAACATTCGAAGTTTGGAAAGCTATTTTAACTGAAAAAGGAATTCACATATTTTAAACAAACAAATGTGAAACCATATGCCTTAGGGAGGTTTATTTAACGGCATGTGTTTGATGTTTTTGTTGGCAGATCTCCTGTGATATCTCTTGCGATATCTTCTATGATATCTAAGATATGTGTCATATGTTCTGTGATACCTTGTGTGATATCTGAGATATGTAGCATTTGTTTTGTGATATCTCTAGTGATATTTCTGGTGATATCTTTGGTGATATCTGAAATATGTATGTGAATTGCATGTCAAAGTCTCTACTAATGGACCTTACATGTATTATGTAAATACTCATATGACACACTCTTGCTCTTTAGAGGAAATCTAGTAGAATGTTTTAACATGAAAGGCATCCATCTCCTCGGATTGATTTTAGATGTTCAATGGTTGAAAAATCATGCCAAGGTACAATCTTCCTCCAATTTGAACCATTGATTACTATATAAGCATGACTTTAGGACCATTAGAGATCTGACAGAGGTGCTACGGTTTGGATGGTGTTAACCAGTCACAGGTGGGGATCACCATGCAAGGCAATGGCTGATATGGACTGTTGATCCACTGACGACGTCTAGTGGGGCCATCTTTCACCCCAAAACCCTGAACCCACCAACATGAGCAAAGTAGCAGGACTTTGACAAAACCCAAAATAGCACGTTTATCAACCTCCGATTCGAGGATCCAGACTGTCGATTGGACCAGCAAGCACTTGACCTAGCCATCCAAATGAAGGGCCCGATCACCAACCTCAAGCTTTGACTGCCCACTTAGTTTGGAAGGTATTTATGCAAAGAAGTTTTCATTGGAATAGAAAAGGCGAAGACATCTAAAGAATTATTCCTTTGTATGCAGGATCATGCAATGTAGTCAGATCCCACGTGACAACGTGCATCCACTCCTCATCCCTGAATCTAAACATATGGACGGTGGACTTTAAGCCATTCAACTAAGGGGTCTTAAAGGATTACTTTTGCTGAGCATGTTGTCTATATTTATAACATTCCAAGGTGAGTCATAGGATGTGAATTTTATTTTTTTAATGTGGATTTATAACTAGATTTCTGAACAAGTTTTAGAAATTGACAGATAGTTTGTTTCCCTGTGCATACGAGCTTCATTGTGCTTCCCTTTATTTTATTTTATTTTATTTTATCAGCAGGGAACTAGCAACAAACAATAGATTTGTTACACTTGTGCACATCTTCCTTCTTTTATTCAAGTAAATGGAAACAAATAATGAGGGAAAATATGGCCTTTGCCTTATACAAGATTGTACATTTAGCAATACAAGTAGATTTACAGGCCTCTCACAAATTCGCACAACCTTTCGCCATCACTGCCAGTTGCTAAGTGTGTTTAACAGAGATCATTCCATACTAAGGGATATGAACAAACCAGGTGTGCCAAAAATCTGTCCCTTATAAGTTCCTGTTAAGAAAGTCACAAATTCTTTCTTCCATGTATAATCCATCCTTAAGCTGGCATGGCATATGGTGCTCATCTAGAAAAAGTAAAAGCTCATATGGCTTTCCATGAGCAATGAATGCATTGAGAAGTCTCACTGTGTGCCTGAAATGAACATTCTCATCAATCATGCCATGAACAAGAAGCAATTTTCCTCTGATCTTTGGCACATGATGCATAATGGAACCATTTTCATAGCCTGTTGGATTTTTTGAAGGCAAACCCATGTACTTTTCAGTGTTTACTGTGTCATAACCATCCCATGAGGTCCCAGGGGCACCAGATACTGCACATCTAAAGGTCTCGGGAAATCTTGCTAAGGACATGACAGAGAGGTACCCACCATAGGTCCACCCATACAAGCCAAATCCAGCCAGGTTCTGCAAGGCCCTGCTTGATTGCCATTCAGCACCTATGTGCTGATATTCTGCATCAGCACGGCCAAAGCTGTATTTGAGAGCAGCCTCAAATTTCAGTCCTCGCCTTGCTGCTCCTTAGTTATGAAGCTGCAAATAACAAAAGAAATTATGAAATTTTAAGCATGGGTATGAGTGAATTTCATACCATGTCAAGAACCAGAAAGACTTCCAAATGTGAATGTACCCAATCAGAGAAATAACAATAACCATTACAATGCAAAAAGAGCAAAAGGAGAATAGGAGAGAGGTCGCCAATTGTAGCCCTTAAAGAACTCCATTGTTCTTGCAAAATGAGTTAAGAATGGGAAAGAACTGATTTCCCTTGTTTTTCTTCTAAGTTGAGCTCTAGGTATCGTTTAGAACTTGCCAGTTGTAGAATTTAAGAACATATGCTACTTAGAACTTGAAGAAGTGGTGAGTTCCCAAAGTCTACTTGCTTGAAGTTAGAATACACCAGTTATAAATTCTAGACTTGGCCAGTTCTAGAAGCCTACACCCACCTAAGTAGATTTAAACAGTTGTGGAAGCAGAAACCAGATTCTGGTCAACTGCTCTCTTTGGCTCTATTGCATTGCAGTGATGTGAACATCAATCCTTTTAATTCTGCTACAAGACTACAGAAAAGAAAAGATGAAAAGAAACCTACTAGAAATGTCTTTGGGGAGAAAGTCTACCAGACTATTGAATCATCTTGGTGGTGAGTTGGGTTTTTGGCCAAGTTTCAATGGTTTTATATGTAATGATAACCTGCATTACAAGCATAGAATGTCCTCATGAAAGAAAACTCTTCAAAACTTATCTTCCTCATTTTACCTACAACAAAAGTGTGTAGAAATCCTTGAGAAAATTGTGAAGTGAGTATATTATCTACAAAAAACCTATGAGAACTTAGTCAAGAAAAGTTCCTAAGGGGCATAATAGAAAGCCACATGCACTAAGCCTTAGAAAGTCTATGCCCATCTATTGACAAAGCCCATATGTGAATGAACATTCAAAAGGGTGCAACTTAGATTTGCAACACAGCCATATGGAAGGATTTGAGATGTAATATGGTAAACTTGAAGTGCTTAATAGTTACAAGCTGCTGTTATATGCAAAATCAAGAAAAGCCAGATAAATTTAATACCATACTGTATGTTGCTTTGTAATGAAAGAAACATACACGTTCATGTTAACATATTATTCTGACTAGAAAAACATATTCTTGCAAAGATATGTACCGCAATAGAGTGAATAGCAGTAGGAATGCGTTGCTTCATTATTTGCAAGAACCTCAGCCCCTTCTCCCATGTTGACGTATCCATGCTGCGTTCGGTAGGAGCAGATCCTTAGAAAAAGTGAATATCCTGGAATCAACATTATATGCAAATATAACACATGGTATCAACTAATCAATCTAGACCTAGGAATTAAATAAAAAAGTTGGAGATGGAGAATGCACCCTCACTTGCTTGGTTCTAAGGAATCAAATTCTAATCAAGCATTATCAGCAAAGACCAATGATGACCTTTTATGTGGATCTGGACTCATAACCAAAAACTGTGAGTTACTTCACAAGGCTAGGCAAGAAGGGAGAGACTGATGTTAGAATAAAATGGATTTCTTTGTCTGCGGACTCATGAAACAATGCAGAAATTTTAATCATTAAGAGATTATTCCTTTGTATTCTAGGATGACAAATTCATCATCTCAGTACTTGGGAATGATGGAAAGACCTGAAAAGAACAGTAGTTTCCATCATGTAATGGCTTTAAAACATGTGACACCTACACTATACACTGCCAAGATAAAGGACTATCCAACCAAAGGCAAGCTAACTATGTCAGAGAGTAAATAAAGAATCCATCACTATAATCAAGCTAATAGAGATGCAGAATGATTCATTAGGGAGAAAATATCAAAAAACATTGAAATGATAAAGTATAATCACGCCTTGCTACTCAGTTATCAAGCTACAAATAACCATGAAAATTTTCAATTGTAATATGCATATTACAACATCATTCATATAGAAGTAAATGTTCAACTCATATAAAGGCAATACAATAAATGTGTAAATTTGGATTCGTCGACTCAATGTACGGAATATTATATGTCTAACCATAATAAATATGGCGTATAGAGGTCCACTATAATACACACCAAAGATATTCAAGTAAAATAGTTTCTTTGGAAACACCAAACACCTATAGGTGCATCCTAACATACAAGAGCTGTCTATCCTGCAACCAACGAGCAAAACCCTCCCTGAAGCCTATATCCATTTTTTGGAGAATACTATATGCCTTAACCTTTTCCATCTCGGTCAGATCCTTCAAAGAATCCAATGCAGTCATCCACGAGGAGTTGTCTATGCCTGCAAGTCGTTCCAACATTGATATAATGGAAGGATCAATTAATGGAGGATGATCATTGCATGTTGAGGATGATGATTGACCAGCTTGCTTCCCTTTTCTCCTCGCTTACCGTGGGTTAACTAACTTTGAGGAGGGAATTGAGGATGATGTTGTGGAAGTATTCTGGCGTATTGGGGGTTAGGGAAGGTTTCCAGATGGTTCTTGCGCATGCAATCCATCATTATCCCCTTCAACTTCCTCTCAATAATATGAGCCATGGGAGTAAAATGCATCAACATCCACATTAGGCATATCTGGTCTGTATACTTGCTCAACTGGGTATGTATATTGACTGCCAGCCATTCTTGATCCAAGAATTCCTTCATCATCTACAGAAATATTGATCCCTGAGGAAAATTCTCCGGTGGCAATACTCCCCCCAAACACTGTCTCCAAGTGGTCATAATTCCACAAATTCCTCCCAAATAAGCACCGAGCTTCCGGATTCAACTGTACATACACAAACATTTGTTAGCATGATTGTAAAGCTGACGTATATTATTATAGAATTGGTGTGGTGCATTACCTGGAGGTGGGTGTTCATGACCTCTGGAGTTGCAAGGAAGCAATTTCTCTCTGCATCCCACCCTAATCCTGAGTCTCCATTCCTTAACTTTGCAAGCATCATGTACTTGCTTTTAAAAAGTTGTATTTTGGTATTCAATTGCTTCATTGTTAAATTAACTCCAAATCGCTCTTTGAAGCGAACCAACAATTCCCTGATCACCACACCCTTTGGCATACCCCCTGTTGCGATGATTCTCCCCTCTATGATTTCATCATAAAGTGTTTCGAGGATAAAGTCCTCTTGTTCCTTGGTCCATTTATTGTATGGTCCCTTGTCTCCATCAACAATGTCTTCAGACACATTGTCCATATCTTCGCCATGAATAGGACTAGGTGTCACAGGAACTCTTTCCTTTCTTTTGCATGGCATCTGAAAAATGTCTTCAATATATCATACCAATAAGAGGATGCATAAAAATAATATATTTGAAGTATCAAAGTATGGATGAAAGGTACCTCTACTTCTTCCCTATGGATTCTATCAAACATGACTCTACAGCTTGATTTTTAGAATATTATTGTTACAATTTTTCAACATGATGCTTTTTAGTTGTGCTTTACAGCAGGAAACATCGTTGACAATGTGTTTAGACCAACAGAAATATAAAAGGTTGCAATCATCAAGGGGAGAAATGCTAGAGTTCTTACTACAAAAACTAATAAATTAAGCCCTCGAATTCTAAAAACCCCAACTACAAAAACCAATTGAACCAAAGAAGTTTAGGGTTTAAAACAATTTCACATTAATCCATTCCTGGATCTGGTTTCCTATGTCTCCTAATTATAAGCAAATGCAATAAAACAAAGATATTGAACAGAGCAATTCTCCAAACAATATTGTCAAACTCTGTTCATATAACCAACTTATTGGATCCAAGTAGGGATATTACATGTGAAGATCATCGTATCACCAAACAAATAAATTCAACATATCCAAGCATCAAATTACCTACACAGTAGAAAACAACAAAATATAAGATCCTGTTTCAGATGGAGGACTTGACAACTTGGTCTTTGGATTAGTAGAATATGCTGAAGGATATGCAAAGGGAACCTTCAATATCTTTGATGCTTGATTGAAGGGGATCATGTTTGAAGATGTATTTAGATGATCAGAACCATAGATTCAAATATTGAGTATTTACTAGCTGATTGGTTTTAGGAAGAACAAAACAGTTGCAAATGGGTCGAAACTAGGCAAGAATGATATACTTGACTTTTGTTACGAATAACTAAATAGTTGCAAAGGGGCATATCCTAGGTAGGAACAAAAAAGGACTGCCCTTAGGAATAACAAAATAGTTGCACATGGGTATTTACTAGGATCTGAAACGAGCAACAGAACATTTGCATTCTGGAATAGAGTTCATTTCTAACAAGAGAACAAGATAACAACATATAAAATAGATACGACAGAACTCCCACTTGGAGATACAACAAAATGATCATGGATTGTACAAGATGCTCAAGGAGAACATGGCTGAAGTAATCAGAATACATGAAAATAAACAAGCTGCATAACGTGGCTGAAGTAAATTTTATTGTCTGAGGATTAAAACACAAAGGAATTTAGTTCTAAATAACATAAATTTGACTTTACGAATTAATTTTTAATTATTGCTGTGTGGCAGTAGCTGATCTATTTGATTGTTTAAAGTAAAATAATTGTAGTGTCATTCTGGCAATCAACTTCAACATACAAGATCAGATTGAAGAACAAGAAATCCGGGATAGATCTATCTAAAAGACTCAACTTTTGGCCCCATTTTATCATCTTCTAAGGGATTAAGCAGATCTAGAGAACATGTAAGATGGATCCTATGTCAAAATCATTCTCAGCAATCAATAAGCTGATTACTTTAAAATGCATGCTCTATCATCTTACCAGGAACACCAGGTAAGTTAATGTTGCTTATAGGATGCTGCTTCACTATAATGTCAAATAGACATGATTCATATCTAGAGTCAAAGCTTGATGACTGAAAGGAAATAAATGAAATTCTACATAATCTATTAATAAGGAAAATTATACAGGACTAAAGAAAGAAGTACTTTAATTATACATTTTGGAAGTTTCTTTAGTATGGAGACCAGCTACTACTTACTACAGAAGCTTCCACGTGAATTCTCACTTACCATAAAGTATACAAATGGAAACAGGGAAGATATTGGCAAAGCTGAAAAATATACTACATGAAGCTAGTAACAAAAGCATATCCTCAGGTTTCTTTCCATCAATCACATCAAAACCAAACTGAACATGGAGACAATATTCCATGTGAAGTTGGAAATACATGAAAAAGAAGTAAAGATCATGCCAAGGTTTATCTACTGTAACTAAAGTGAAACTATAACAATTGACCAAATAACAAGTCAAACATTATATATATATATATATATAACTATTCCAGCTATTACAAGATATTATAGTAATCATGACAGTCTTTTAGAAGATTACTACAATTAACCACATAATATCATATATCAATTCAGTGACTACAGAATAGAACCAAACAAGGTTTAGACTGCCCTGTTTACTCAGTTCAGAAGTCCATTGGTTGACAAGTCCTACATCTCCCACTTGAAGAATACTTCTCAACATATAAGACCCAAATAAATCTTTGGAGATCACTCACTTATTGCAAAGAACATATGCAATTTTTTATCAAGGGAAACGAACATATAAAAGACACTGATATGAATATAATCCAATTCAACAAGAAGGCAACAATCTGATTTCCTTGCTCGTTTGATACATGGAACATCCAGAATCTATATTGAAAAAGAATTGGAACCTGGCCATGGTTCCTAATTGAAGGACCAGAATCTAATCTTCAGTTCTGTTGTCTTTGGTTTTTCAGTTCTTTGATTCTTGTCGACACGCCTAATTCGAAGCATAAATAGCCAAATAGGAAAAACTGAAATTTGTAGGCTGAAAAGTAACACAGCAGTGGAGAGTTATTTCTAATTTGAACTAAATGGTCAAATTGCTGTCCAACCAGGTGTTGTATAGCAAAGAAATTCTGTTGAAGTGATTGAATTTGGCCTGAGTTTTAGCAAGTGCATAATTTCAATCTGATTTGGATGCATGTTTATCCTGCTTGCAAGCTCATTGGCCCTCTCTTTCCTGTTTATTAGATCTGCAGTTGACACTTACCCACTGAGGAGAGGGAAAAACATATTAGTACCTTTTCATATTTGTCATCCATGCCTGCAGTTCTCTTTATATATAATATAGGTATAGACATACAAAACTTTTTACTCTTTAGACAGGCTTTGGTGAAAACAAACGCTCAAACAAGTTCCAACTATTATTGCCTTTTCTTGTGTATAAAGACCAAATATTTGTAAGGCTAAACTTTATTTGTTCAAATTTTAAGAAGCTTCTGAAACTTCTCTTCTGCTTAAGACATGGCACCTGAAATTTGTTGTTGTAGAGTATTGAAAAGATCTTGTTATGTGATATCAAGATTATTTGCTCCGTCACATAAGTGAAGCACCCTTAATGTAAATGCACGATCCACAATTAAAAGAATAGCATATAAATTCAATAGAATGGACTAGGCGCTTTGGTTTACAGAAATCAAAGTGCCTCAAATATTTGTCACCCCCACCCGAACCATTTCTTCTATTTACAACACCTGGTTATCTGCTGATACTCATTTTGCAATTTCAAGAGTTAAGTTACATCTATGGACAGTGAATTACAAGAGCTATAAAATATCATTGAGGAAACTGAATTACAAGAGTCCTAAAATAGTGCAGTGCATTATGGGCAACGAATCCATCAACTTATTTCATCTTACAAAATATGGATGAATGACATAAACAAAAGATGTTTTCAGAATCATGGACATAAAATTAGTTGAAATTGGTCATGACCAGATAAAAATTGGTCATGAGCCTCACAAGAAATTGAACAATCGAAAACCTGCGCAAAGATGAAGAAGCAAACTCGTCTGGGAAAGATCGGGTTATTTTTTGGGATGTTATTTACCTGTTCAGAAGCAATGCTGGAAGATCTACCAGCTTAGGTGGGAAATGGAAAATTCCTACCTCTTATCTTTGTGGAAGCAAACTAGGGTTTCCTTCTTCTCTCCAGCTTCTATGGTTTCCTACTTGTAGAATGAAGATGTGAGGGTTTCTGCTTAGAACGAAGATGTGAGGGTTTCTGCTTAGAACAAAGATGTGAGGGGTTCTGCTTAGAACGAAGATGAACGAAGATGCAGCCCATGAAGATGTGAGGGTTTCTGCTTAGAAGGAAGATGTGAGGGGTTCTACTTAGAACAAAGATGCTTAGAACGAAGATGCAGCCCAGGAAGATGTGAGGGGTTTTGGTTAGAACGAAGATGCTTACAACGAAGATGAGGGTTTCTGCTTAGAATGTGGTAGTGAGGGGTTCTGCTTAGAACGAAGATGTGAGGGTTTCCCCCTTCTTCTCTTCTCTCACTAGAAAACGCAAGTTGGAAGTTGTTTTTTCTCTCACTAAATTGAGGGCATGTTTACACTACATAAATGGTTTGACATATTTTCAAAACGCAAAAGATATCAGCTCCTCCATATGTTAAATAAAGTTGATATCTTAAATATGCGAAACATATCGCAATTAAATAAAACTAATATTTCAGATGTGTCGAAGATATCGGAGTTAAATAAACTCGATATCTCAAATGAGTCGAAGATAACGCAATTAAATAAACCCGATATCTCAAATATGTTGAAGATATCGTAGTTTAATAACGTGCACATTTGAGATATGCCGGCATATCTCAAAAACGCCTAACATGTGCAATTGAATAAACCCCCCTTAGATTTCTAAAAGAATTATGAAATATTTGCTTTAAAAAAATTAAACAAAAAAAAAAACCCTAGGTTGTGACATTGACTCCTAAAAGTCAAATAGTGTAATTTTATTTTTGCCACTTCTAGATTTCTACCCATCCACTTCTCACTTATTCTCTTTCTTTTGCTTATTCATGCATAACACATGTGCTTTATGTTTATAATATAGATTATGAATATTGGTAGGAGTCCATGCTCAAAAGCATGGAAGGAGTGCACACCCCCTTTCTCATTCATAGTGATAGTTTTTTTTATAGATGTTAGTCATTCATTATATTTGGAATGACTTAGATAAGCTAATGTAATACACACCATTTTAAGAAAATATATAAATGTCTAATTATGAAATTTATGAGTTTTGTGAAAATTGGACTCTTAGGGAATTAGAAATTTTTTAGAAATAGAATCATGGACTGAAACCTCAATATTTGGAACATACACGAGAAATGGAGTCCAACTACACTAAGAACGCTAAAATCAAAACTAGATGAAAATTTGCTAATTATTTTAATTTATGCATTTAATAAACTTAATGGAAAGGGTAAAACTATGATTTCACAAGTGGGCCCACAAAAATTGGGCGTTGAAAACAATGATTTGATGGGCCATTTATGATGTATGGAGATGATTACCAGCCATTAATGCTAGTAATCATTCCAGCAGTTAATAAAGTCTAAAAATTATAAAATTAAGGCTCTTTAAATGCGTCTCCCCCCTCATTAATCCCCTCTCGAACTTTCCCCTACATTCACTCCTCTCCATTCCACATGCTACCAACGACGACAGAGGAGATGACGCCTCGATGTTGACAGATGCTACACAGCGGCCGTTTCCTCCCCTATGCGGTGACGGAACTTGGCATCGCCGGCCAACCCCGATGAGTTAGGCCAATTCACCTCCTTCCCTTTCCTTTTTCGGTGATGTTCTTTGTTATTTTCCGCCTGATGGCACTGAAAATGGCAATGGGATGCTGTTTTCCTATGAAATATGGAACTTACTATTTCGATGAAAAATAGTTCCCATAATGGTGCCAAATTGGTGATTTGGACCATTCATCTTGCTTATCATGAACCTAAGAATAAATTCTTTTATTTTCATGAAGCTCCAATGGTTAATGAAGCAGGAAAAGAGAAAAAAGTAAGAAGGGGGAATTTTTATTTTTATTTTTCTTCCAAACTTCATAAAATCAGCTAAAATCCTTAGATTTAGGAAAAATCAATTGATAAAAGTATTAAAAAAAATGAAAATTAGATCAAAATGACATAAAAATCATTAAATTTCAATATTGTCTGCGTCACCGGCGATGACCAGAATTCGGCCGTCTTCTCTGGCGATAGCGACGTCATTCTAGGCATCCGGGACGCTTGTCGGAGATGCACTATGCGATACGTGCATCATTCCCAACCACAACAGAACGAGCACGTGCATTGCAAAGACGAGGACACCCGGGGTGCGCATCACACGAGCATGCATCCCATCGACGGAGATGCATATGGGATTTGTTTCGGGTGCACATCCCCGTGACGCCATTTTTAGGATTATTTAATCCAAAAAAAATTTAGACCGTTTATTTTGAGCTGAAACACTATAATCTCAATTGTGGGAGCTATAGAGGTCCAAAACATGATCTCCGTTGGATTTGTGTCGACGACACGGATCTAGATTTAACATCAAAATGTTGATCTGAGCACTCTTAAATTGATCAAATCACAAAATCCTATCTAACAACCTAGATTAGCCCAATCAATTGATGATCAGGCTTTAGAAACTGATTGTATATATCAAATATGAGATAATATAGTGAATTGAAAGGACAGATCTCAAGTATTTATCAAGAAAAGTGATCTTGACCGTTAGTCTGATCATGTGCTTTAGGACTGATTGATCAGAGAACGATTTGACAGTCAAACTGAAGTGTAATCATCGATATACATATAGATCACTAAATAAATGTAGAAATTGGGTTGGTTATGATGAAAATGATTAGAATTGATGATCAAATATTACATCTAAGTAATAAAGCACGATCTAATGGTTGGATCGCCTTCAAACTTCATAAGATGAAAGAAATTGACTCTTTATTGATCAAGGGACACTAATTGATAAATCATAACTTAGATTGAGGATCAAATATGCTAGATGATTGTCTAAATGTTTAAAAAACACACACACACACACACACACACAAAACAACATCTAGTCCAGGATTAACTCGATTAAGGGTTAATCAGACAATATGAATAGTTAATATAGAATTAACTACCAGATTTGAGAGAGAACATCACTTGGATTAATGTATTTTTGGGGATTTAATAATACCAAATGAATGGATAAAGATTAGATGAGTAATGGAGACTCTATGGGAGTAATGGATGTGACAGCCTGGGTTTTCTAAAACCATTTTTCATATATAATAATAATAATGATGATGATGATGACGATGACGATAATGTTTAGTAAATTAGTCGGGATCCCTGAAAGAGATAAACCAATATTTAATATAAATACAATAATCATTCCAAGGGAATTGCCAAAAGAAAATCCCGAGGGCCATCCAAATCTAAGCTAAGACGATAAATAAAACTAACGTGATATAATACAAAGCATGCTCAATCAAAACCAAAACCTGGTTAAACATCAATTGTGATAAGGAATAATAATAAAAACAATGTACATAATCCCCAAGGTCCCATCCAGGATCACTACACCCACTCACATCTCTAAGTATATATACACAGTTCACATAAGAGTTGGGTCCAATACCATCCTCATAACAAGTATATCAATATAGCCCAAAAAGAAGTCCAATGATAAGTGAAGCATACATCAATCAGTCTCTAAAGTAATACTAGTAGATGCTCCTCGTGATCTCCTCACTCAATGCTACTCCACCTGCTTACCCTTAGCGCTATCATGCTTTAAATCTGAGGCATTGTAAAACAAAGCAATATTTCAGCAAGCTATTGTTTGTGTAGGTGATCACATTTAATAAGAATGCAATGAAATAGTGTGGTGTAAAAATATCAATATCATAACAAATCTCATGGAGTAAAACATTTATATAGTACGTTAAATAATCAATCATTCATAGTAAATAGCGCATGAAGGATCATGAGTCTGAACAAATCAATGGTGGTCAAAACATAGTTTATGCCAAAACACAAAGATATCATATCCAATCACCATGGCATGCAAGGCATGAATAATGCTTGGTCATGCATTTGTTAGAATCAAATAAAGATTAGTTTCATCAAAAAAATATGAATGCATGTCATGATAAACAAGGCACTATACATAATCATGCCTTAAGAGTGTCCCACTACACTTATATCACTAGCAATGAGTACTCATTCCAATTCCAGGGTTCCTCACCTGTAGCTCACACATTAGGTGGCTCGCTTAGCCCATAGGCCCACCCACATTTGGCCGACCACATAGCCTTCACCCAATTTATCAATACCACATGAGATCTTAGGGTTCCTTACCTGTAGCTAGCACATAGGTAGCTACTCAGCCCGTAGGCCCGCCCACATCTGGTCACCCACATAGGCTTCACCCAATATATCCATACCACATGAACATACAAAATAAGAGTATGGGTTACTATGCTGCAGTGGCAACCACTCTAATGTTTCAACCATTGCCGCTTGACATCTACACTGAAACAGGAAACTTCCTCCATCTCACATGGGGGATAGACCCGTAATGGGGACTACTCATGATACCACCTCCTAGCATAGCACCCACTGGTAAAAGCACCTGTCATAAAACAGCAACGAATACTAGAGAAATCATAAGAGTTTTCATGCGTAGCCAATCTCAAGAAGATCAAATCAAGACATGCTAATACATCATAAATCGTACCTTGAAACAAGGTATAAACCATGTGGAGCAAAATGTTATAACGTTAATCATGTATGATTAAGGTAATCTCATGAAAACATGATAGGACATAAAATCCATGCTTTAAAGTTTCCAAGTAATTATGTTAGGATCCATAAAATCAGAAAATTATTAAATGCAATCGCTTACCTCAAATATGCAATACTCCTAATCAAGGGCATAAACTGTCTCGACTCGTGTGCTCTAAAGTGCCTATCAAACCATAGTATCACACTAAGTCATCCACTACTCTCATGGAGTCTTCATTATTCATCTAGATCTTTATCCATTCACTTGGTATTCTTAAATCCCCAAAAGTTTGTTAATCCAAGTGATGATATCTCTGATCTGGTAGTTAATCCTAGATTAACGGTCCAAATCGCTCTAATCTACCCTTAATCAAGCTAATCCTAGGATAGATGTTGGTTTTCTGACATTTAGCTAATCATCTGTCAACTTTGATTATCAATCTAAGTTATGATTTGTCAATTAGTGTGCCTTGATCAATAAAGAGCCAATTCCTTTCATCTCATTAAGTTTGGAGACGATCCACCATTGGATCATTCTTTATTACTTAAATCCAATATTAGATCATCAATCCTAGTCTTTCTCATCATAATCAATCCAATTTCTATGTTTATTTAGTAATCTAGATGCATGTCCATGATTACATGTCAATCTGATGGTCAGATCATTATCTAATCAGCCAGTCCTAAGGCCCATGATTAGATCGATTGTCAAGATCACTCTTCATAATAAATACTTATCTGTTTTTCAAATTCACTAGATCATCTCATATTTGATGTATACATCTAGTTTCTAAAGCTTGATCATTAATTGATCGGGCTGATCTAGGTTATTGGATAGAATTTTGTGATTTGATCATTTTAAAAGTTATCAAATGAAAGTTTTAATGTTAAATCTTAGTTTGCGTCATTGAGATGAACTCAATGAATGTCTCAGATCATGATTTGGACCTCTGTAGCTCCCACAATTGAGATTTTAGTGTTTTACATCAAATAAACTATTCAGAATTAATTTTTGGATTAAATAAAAAAAAATGTCATGGGGACATGTGCGAGCATGATGCACATACAAAATGCGTCCTACATGCGTCTCCATCGTCGGGACGCACATGCACGTGACATGCGCTTGGAACTCACCCCTCGTGCGTCTCCATCAGCAGGATGCACGCACATTCCATTGCAGCTGGAAACGATGCACGAGTCTTCTCCACACACATGCATCACATAGTGCGTCTCTAAGTAGCATCTCAGACGCCTTGGAACAGATCACCTTTGCTGGAGAAGATGGTCAAATTATGGTCACTACCGACAACAAATACAATCTCCAAATTTGATGATTTTTATGTCATTTTGTTTAACTTCTTGTGTATTTTTGTTTTATGATACATTTATCAATTGATTTATCCACTATTGGATCTTCATGAAATTCGAAGTTTTTGTTCCTAAGTTCATAATACACAAGATGAACAGTTCATATCACCAATCTAACACTGTTATGGGGACTGGTTTCCACAGAAACAATAATTTTCATATTTCACCAGAAAATGGCAGCCCATTGCCGTTTTCGGAGTTTTCAGTCGGCAAATATCATTGGAACACCACCAGAAAAGAAAAGAGAGGGAGGTGCATTGGCCTACCTCATTAGGGCTTGCTGGTGACACCAAATCTCGTCTCCAAACGTAGAAAGGAGTAGCTCCACCTGTGATGGGCATCCGATCGGCTTCAGGGTGTTGTCTCTGACACCCTCGTTAGTGGCACGCTGGTAAATGGGGGGAGGCGAATTTAAAGCCCCCCTTTAATATATTTTATTTTATTTTAATTTCTAATTTTTATTTAAAACAGTTATGATTACCAACAATTAATGCTGGTAATTAGTGCCATACCGCCCCTCATGATGTCTGTTAGGCATGATTTTCAATGCCCGATCTTGTAGGCCTTGCTTATAAAATTACAAATTTACCCTTTTCATTTAATATTTTAAATACAAAAATTAAAATAATTAGCCAATTTTTATTTGGTCTCTGATTTTAGCATTCTTAATGTTGTTGAATTTCATTTATTGTGTACATTCCAAATATTGAGGTTTTTAATCCATGATCTCATTTCTAAAAATTTTCAAATCCCCAAATTTCTAATTTTCACAAATTTTTAAATTTTGAGTAATTAGGCATTTATATATTTCCCAAAAATAGCGTCTATTACAATGGATGACTTAATGTGATGTATGGTTTGACAGGTACATCAGAGCACGCAAGTTGAGATAGTCTACACGCCTTATTAGGAGTACCGCGCATTTGAGGTAGGTGATTACATTTTGTAATTTTCTTGATTTCATGGATCATGACATATTATTGGGGAACCTCGTTGCATGGATTTTATGTCCTATTTGTTTTCATGAGAGTACATCCATCATACATAATTGATATTACAACATCTTTCTCCACATGATTTATAACTCGTTTTAATGCATGATTGATGATATATTGGCATGTCTCTTGACTAGATTTACTGAAGATAGTTTGCATATGAGAATTTCTACGATTTATCTTGTGTTTTCTCTATTTTATGATGGGTGTTTCTGCCTGATGAGTATTATGCTTGGAGGGTCATAGGGTTGGCTACCCGCCCTTTGAATTTACATATGGTAGACACTAGCCCTGATATGTGGGCAAACTACATGATGTTTGTGGTATTCGAGGGCAGGCCACCCACGCAAGTCTGACCATTTCCCATGCATGGTAGATAGTAGTTTCCTATTTTAGTGTCGATGGAGAGTAGCAGTGGTTGAGACCCTGGAGTGCTTACCACTGCAGCATAGTAGCCCATACTCTTAATTTTTATGTTCATGTGATATTGAAATATTGGGTGAATCTTATGTGGACAGCCAGATGTGGGCGAGCCTACAAGTTAAGCGAGCTACTTAGTGTGCGAACTACAGGTGAGGAACCTTAGGATCTCATGTGGTATTGATATATTGGGTGAAGCCTATGTGGGAGAAACTATGGGCTGAGTGAGCTACCTGGTATGCGAGCTATAGGTGAGGAATCCTGGAATTGGAATGAGTATTCATTGCCAATGATATGAGTGTAATGGGACACTCTGAGGCCATGGTTATGTATAGTGCCCGGCTTATTATGACATGCATTCATATTTTTATGATGAAACTAATCTTTACTTGATTTTGATAGAGGCATAACCATGCATTAGTCATGCCTTGCATGCCATGATGATTGGATATAATATCTTTATGTTCAGGCATAAATCATGTTTTGACTACTATTGTTTTATTCGAACCCATGATCCTTTATGCTCTAATTTCTTTGAATGCTTGATGTTTTGATGTACTATATGATGTTTTACTCCATGAGATTTACCGTGACATCGATAATCTTATACCACACTATTACATTGCATTTCTTACTAAATGTGATCACCTACATAAGTAATAGCTTGCTAAGGCATTTCTTTGTTTTGCAAAACCTTAAATTTTGAGCATGATAGCGCTAAGGGCAAGCAAGTGGAATAGCATTGGAGAGAGAGAGGACTACTAGGACCATTTGCTACTCCAGAGACTGATTAGATGTATCCTTCATTTCACTTGTCATTGGACTTCTTTTGGGCAATATAGATATACTTGTTTATGATGATGGTATTGCACCCGACCTTTATTTGTACTCTGTGTGTGTGTGTGTGTGTGTGTGTGTGTGTGTATTTACACATGTGAGTGGATGTGGTGATCATGGATGGGACCCTATGCTTATGCATATTTGTTGATTTTGTTATCTCTTATCACAACTGATGTATTAACTAGGTTTTTGTTTTGATTGAGTATGTCCCGTATTATGTCACCTTAGTTCTATTTATCGCCTTGGACTTGGATTTGGATGACCCTCGGGGTTTTCTTTTGAGAATTTTCTTTAAAATGATTATTGTAATTATATTAAATATGAGCTTTCCTTTTTCAAGGATCTTGACTATTTTACTAAACACTATTATTATTATTATTATTATGTATGGAAAATAGTTTTAGAAAACTTGGGGTGTCACAGCTAAGTACAAGAAAGAAGAGCTTCTGATGCACGACTTTGCAAAATTAGGGGCTATTTATGAACTGAAAAGTTAGAGGGCCACTTATAAGTGAAGCCTAAAATATAGGGGCTAATAGTGAACTATATCCTTATTTTTCCTTTATTTGCTTCGATGTAATATTAACTTGTACATTTATCTGGCAATGTTGATAGTATTTTACAACCAAAGTCATCAAATTCCAATAATTGAGCAAAACCCTCATCTAAAGTTATTGGGTTCTAATAATTGGGCAAAACCACATCTTGAGATGTGGAAAAGATCAATCAACATATCTTATTATTGAAATAATATCTTTGAAAATCTTGAATTTAGAATTATTTATTTTGTTTACTTATAGATATCCAAAGTTAGAGATATCACATGAATGAGTTGGAATCATGCAAAGTTGGGCTCCATAAATATTGGTATGCAAACACTCTCATTTTGAACGTCTATTTAGTAATCCTCTTCCCAAAAGTATATTGATCTTACTTTCTTAGTTATCTTGTCAATTGCTTGCTTCCGATTGGAAAATTGGAAAGAGCTAATTAAAGACAAATGTGAAATAAATATCTAACAAACAAATATCACATGAGAAATTATAAGCCTTTAATATCTTCATGGTCATACCACAATACTCTTGTTACCATTTCTTCCATATTGCTCATTGATAATTCCTCTATATTGTTTTCTAAAGTACCTTGACCTGTCTGCCTTGTAACTCTCTTGGGTAGCATCTGCTCATAAACCAAAATTTCTATAAGTATTCCTTATACTATATCTATCTTAATCTAAATTTGGATTGTCAATTCTCCCTTGGACATATTGGGATTGTACTGTGACTGGATGAATGCTCTGATACCCACTGTAGTGACCCGGGTTTTTATAACACATTTTATAATACATTTTGTAAAGATAGGGCCCTTAGAGTAAATTTTTTTTTTTTTGCAAACCAAAGCAGTGGAAATTCTTTTCTTTAGAATTTGTTTTGTAAAACCTAAGTCACCACCTCATACATAACATAAGTACAATTTTGTATAAGATAAAATTCCATTGAAGGAATATACTTTTATTAAACTTCAGGATCCATCCAGTGGTTCACAATACACAGCCCATTGTATCCTTACAATACTTGTCCAAATATACAATCCAAATTACAAAGTTCAAAATTCAATGCATGTTCTAATACAATGTTTCAAGGGATATACCTTGATTACTTATTCTTCAATAGTTCTTCAAGTCTTGAGCTCCTAAGTCTCCTTCTCTGTATTTGAGATATTGTAAACATTCGAACATTTACAATATCTCAGCAAGCTATGCTTGGTAGGGGATAAGAATGTAAGTCATTGACAGTATAATCTCAATATTCAATTATCCCATAATTAATTCTATCATAAACACATTCATAGATAACTATTACTTATAAGGACATCTCATTTCCTTGTCATTTGTGTTCACCTTTATACATACATATTGTATAAGGACAAATCCGTTAAAATTGTAAAAATAATCAAGAATCATTTCTATACAAAGTTGATCAACTCCTTTCATTATAGCAGATTTGTATCTTAGCCAGTTACTATACAGGGAATTTCCCTTCTTGGGAAAATATTGGTAATATACAATTACCTGGCATGTCATTATGCCATCCCTTAAAGCATTTCACTATGCCAACCTCATATGCATCATAATGCAAAATAATCAAGAACTACTATGCTTGCAATCTGATTCATATAACGCACCTGGATAACTATTCAATAATCTACTGATACCATTCTCAATGGAAATTACAATATCCATATCCATATGAGAGGATCATTGCTGTCATAATGGTGGCCTTCCCATAAATGCCCCACCCGACTTTTAGCCTTTCTTAGGCTTGGTATTCAATATCATCAAGTTTGAGAGAGTGGGTGGCCAAACCCTCTTAACTCTCCTAGCATAGCATCCTCAGGCCTATACCTGTTTAAAACAAAACCATAAGCCTCCAAGCTTCTATGTAAAATAAGACTTATACATATCAGACTATCTGTATGTTTATTTAGGGCTAGAATATTTTCTACTTTCCTATTCACTTAGGGGTGTTCTCAATTCTTAACTTAACCATTTAATACTTATTTTCCTCATCATTTGGTTGGATCATATTTCAATTTGAGGTATTTACCTTAATATATTGGTATCATACATGTCAATACTTCAAAACATAAGATCATGTATTAGACATGTATCTTCATGTAAAGGCATTCTTAATAATCCACCTACCTCAATAAGGTATTCTTACTCCTTGAAATCTGCCATAGTCTTGATCAACATATATCTATCAAATCATATGTATAATGTCATTTTTCTAATCAAGGGTACATACTACATGGTCTTTTGATCATCCTTATGTAGGATGATCTGAATCTTTCTTCCTTGAATATCATATATCCATGGGTTTAATATCATCTATACAAATACTATCTATGTCATACATAACAATCTAATTTACATTGATGTTTCTTTTTCCTTATTGTTTTTTATCATACAATATCTCATCTTGTTTGATTATCCTTATCTTACTTACTATTTTTATTAGGGTTAGATAATTTGTTATCTTTTTATGTTCTTATTATTATTCAACCAATTAGTGCCTTACTTGGTTGAAGATAATTTATTTCTTTCTATTACTAGACAACTCCTTATTTCAGGATGACTAGTACTTACCAATTAAAGTCTGCACAAAAAGTGGTTAATACAACCCTTATTTAAGGAGGCGTTTAGACCTCTCTTACGTCAACGGGAGGTGAGGGAAAAGCACTTGTCTCTTGTATATCCCCTATAACCACAATGTTGAGAGTCCACTTGAGTGGTACTAGCTCAACCTTTGACAAGGTTCCTATGAGCTCTTTATCTTAAGTCCCTTCTCTAATTGATTTTAGTTAATTTCTATGGATATGCACAATGTCATCCATGGATGTTTATTATTTTCCTACTTTGGGCCAAGGAAATGATAAATCATTACTTATATTGTCCTACTAACTATAGCCCTTATTAAGTGAAAATCATTCATTCATCTTAGTTGTCCATGAATCTCTATATTTCATTAGTTTATATTTTTGGTGATTTATGCTCCTTATATCTTAACAACTACTTAACAATTGAATAAAATTTGACAATAAGTAAATCATCAACTTGAAAGCATAAATCAAATATAAGTTTAACAACTATATACTAACATTCTTCCTATGAATGTAACTTAAGCTAGTGAAATAAAACTAACATGATCTTAAGTTATGAAACACATCTTCTATCATAATGAAATCATGTTTAAATCCTAATTTACACTAACATGATCCTAAGATAATCAAATCTACTAACAAATTACTCATTTAGGACATATCATACTAAAATTTAAAGATTACACTATCATGCTTTCTAACTTAGAACATAAATCACATTTACACTTCTATATCCAATAAAAGACAATTAAACTAATTATATTAAGATTATTATAAACCTTTAAATATGATCCAACCATTAGATCTTAGGTGTTTTTCTTTAGATCAAGGGTTTTAATTACCTTTAGGGCTTTTAATCCATTAAGATCCAAAAATCATATCCACTTGATTTTGTCATATTTTATCCATGATCTAACTAGATTCTATCATAATATTATCCATTTAATCCATCCCAAGGATCTGATCATACTTGATCTCATTGATCAAGTGGGTCCCTTTATATTTTTAGGGTTTTTCTACCATAAAGGGTAGTCCTCTAATTTATCCCAGATCTGTCCAAATTAACCATAGATATTACTTTATTAAAGTATTATATCATCATTAAAACAAATTTCCAAGATCTGATCACCTCAGATCTTAGAAATTGGACACTTATTTCCAAAATACAGAATAATTCATGAATAATTTTTAGACATATTATGACTTCATTAGAAACTAGACATTACAAGCTTTCCATAGATTCTTTCCGATCTCAATTTGGAGTTCATATGACTCCACAATCTTAAATTGAAGTTTACAACTGTTCCTAGGGTCCAGATTTGATCTGGGCCCAACAGAACTAATCTCTCTCAATTGAGGGTCCAAACCTTTGTTAGATTTTCTTAAAAATTATACCCTAGTAGTTTTGGACCCTTCTAGATCTATTGGAAAGCTCAGAATTTCCATCTGAGCTCTCTATCACCATAAATTGAAGGCTCTGGTATTTACTTTATTTTTATAATTTTTTATTCAAATTAAATTACAAAAAAATAAAAATTACACTAAACCATAATAATTTTGTATAGGAAGTAGTTCTACCTACCTGATTGGAGAAAAAATGTATAGTTGATGCCCAATTTGAGAGAATTACCGGTTGATGATAATATAGCCCGATTGTCCCCGTTTTTGTGATTTTCTATTGTTGGAACCATTGGATCTTGAAATTGATTTGGGGTTTTTGTATATACTATAGTATAGAATGTTATGGATAGTGGAATGATGAGATTCTACCTGGAATGGAGTGCCTAATTGAATTTAGGTCTCTTGTTCCAATTAGAAAGAGGAGAGAGAAATAAGGAAAAGAGAGTTTGGGGAGGGATGAAGGGGAATTTGGGGCTGAAATTCCAGGGAAGATTTGGAAATTTCATTGTTAATGTTATGAAAGTTTTTGGAAATTTTTGGGACATATTTATAGACAAATTTGAATTTTTTATCATTTCTTTTGATAAGATATTTTATTACTTTAGAATTTTTAATTACTAATGCATTCTCCATTCCCATCCCATTCTCCACTACAATCTCCACTACCAGCAATAATGCATTGAGCAATTATTGGTGCTTCTAGAACATTGGCCCACTTTGTGGGCCCCACTTTTATATAAAAATACCTTTTTGCCCTTTTAACTCCAAAATTGGAGAATAATAAGCAATATTTGTCCCAACTCAGAATCGAGCGTACCTAGTGAAGTTGGAATCGTATTTCTAAGTACTTCATGAATATTGAGGTCTTATTTCTTGGATATGGGATATGGGTAAAATTACCATTTTACCCCCAAATGGAAAAATTAAGGAATTTTCATTTTAACTCAGAATTGAATGTACTTAATGTTGTTTCGATCAGTTTTCCAAATACATCCATAATTTCTATGTTTTAATTCATAATATAATCTCTATAAAAAGAGAATTTTCAATAACCTAATATTCCAGCCCAGAATTTCTAAAAAATCAAACTTTATTAATTTTCCTTAATAATTTACAAAAATTTGGGGTCATTACAGTTCCTACCACAGTAGTTGAGAAAAACGATGCCACTTTGGGCATGGATACCTCCCATCTTTAGTGGTTAGAGGTCAGAGGCCAACCCATACAACCTCTTAGCGTAGCAACCATTAGGCCTATTAGCCCAACAAATACTAAATTTATACAGATATTACAATGCAAGCATCATACCACTTTCCAATATTCCACGTATTCCAAATCATGCCATTTAGAAAATCCATCTCAAATCATGGAAATAAATGCATACATGAAGTTGTCCTTTTCCAATTACAACATAACAATTGAACATGTAAGATATCAATAATAAAACTTTCAATTTTGCAATATGAGTCATGAAGCCAAGTTTTTAAGCTAGTTACAAGAATACCTTATGCTCAATTGTTTTTAAAATACAAAGAAATACCAGTTCATCATGAAATCATGCATGCTGATATAAAACACTTAAATTCACACATAAATACATTCTAAACTATAAAATAATACCAATGACGATTTTCAACTTGAAGTTCATTTGAAAACTTAGTAGTATCAGATCACCTATTTCTTGTGAAGATTCTCTTTTCTTTCAAGCTTTCACAATCGTCCTCAATGATAGAATTAAATATAC
Organism: Warburgia ugandensis; assembly: GCA_035236585.1. Taxonomy (NCBI): domain Eukaryota; kingdom Viridiplantae; phylum Streptophyta; class Magnoliopsida; order Canellales; family Canellaceae; genus Warburgia; species Warburgia ugandensis. The sequence goes on along the minus strand of CP141127.1, from coordinate 10,625,032 downwards.
CTCACTCTACTCAATGCCTAATCTCAAGGTATTTACTGTTAGTTATCATTTTCATACTATCCACATACACATAACTTAAGATTTCAGCCTTTTCAAGGTTTAAGGGTCTAGGTTAGCTCAGGATCATGGAACCCTTAGGTTTTAGATCCATCATTAATCCTAGGCTATAAGTTTGAATCACTTATTAATGGCCTAATTCTAATCCTCCTTTATCCTTACATGCTTTTAAATAATGTGATTTGAGTCCATTTTCATGGTTAGGTGTCGATGATGAATTTCCATCAATATGGATAATCAAGTTAGCTATTTTAAAGATGCTCATACGACTGACATCTATAGAAAATGATGAGTTCTATGTATTTCATATGATCCAATATTATGGACTCATTAGATTTGATTTCCCTAAGGTTATATACATACAATCTACTTTCTACTCAATCTTAGATCCTACAATTTTTTTTATTTTATAGAATTTACAATTTAGAGTCTAATAGTTGAATTCTTTTACAATTCAATAGTTGGATATTCATCATTTGATCTCAGATGATTGATATAAGTCCATGTTCATCTCTGTCCACTAAACATAGATGAGATTGATGGCTGGATCTCCTTTGTAGATCAATACAGGGCTTGGATCATCCCCTATTTGATCTCAGATGGGTGATCTTAGCTACTATTAGTCTCTGTCCATGATCACGGATGAGATTAACAGTAATTTCCCCAATGGATCAGAGTTGCAGGGGTCTGATCACCACTGTCCGTCTCTGATCAGATGATCAAAACTATAGACAAGTCAATCAACGGCCCTGACAATCTCTGTCTGCTAAGTAGGGATGAGATTTGAGACATGGATCCCCTTTTTGGGATGATTCCATGCTCAAATCAGCATCGTGGATCTATTTAGGTGTCGGATCACTACTATTTGAGCTCCGATTAGATGATCAGAACTTCAGACAAGGTGATCAACGGCCCTAACATCCTCTATTCTCCAAGCAGGGATGAGATTTACGTGGATCCCCTTCCTGGGTTGATCCATGGCTCAGATCATCCCTGTATAAGTTCTAGATGAAAGGTTGGAGCTCAGACAAGTTGATCAAAACCAACAATGGTCGTGTCCCTAGTTAGGGACATGGTTTAGGGTTTGATCCGGCCATTAGGGTCTGATTTTCCTACATTACAGCCTAAAAACTTAGTTTTTCCTACTCTACAAACAAAATAAACACAAAAAATAGAGTGAACATGTGATGGCTAACCTTTAAGGATGCTCCATGACCTCCAATTGTCGGCAGAGAAGACGAGTTTTTGCATTTTTCGCCTATGCTCCCAACGCACGTAGCTACCCCCTTCGATTATGATCGATGGTGCTGGAACCAAAGGGGTTTTACTCCCCAACTCCTGAAGAGAAGATTGGATAGTTGGATCTCCGATCGGGGTCAATATTGTCGCCAATGAACTCTGTTTCACTGGTGACAAGGGTTTCTTCTCCACCAGTAAAAAACCCAGATTTCCCATCCTCTTCTTCTCTCCCTCTTCCAACCACCCCCCCCCCCCCTCTCCTTCTTCCTGGTGTTGGGTTCCCGTCGCTTATTTCCTCCTCTCTCTCTCTCTCTCTCTCACAGTGATGTCGGGCTTGGGAAACAAACTCCATCCCACATACATTGAGGGGGGTGCTGTTATCAAATTCGGCCCCTCCCTTAATTACTTTAATCATTTCTTTTTAATATTACAAAAGCAAGTGATGATGATGTTTTCACCATCATCACACCACCATAGATCCAGTCAACAGTCTTGATGACTACTCATGGTGTTTTCTAAACACCTTATTGTCGAGCCCAAATTCTTGCAAGTGGGGCCCATTAATGAATTTACAAAAATACCCTTCATGAGAAAAATCACAATTTATTTGTTAGAAGTCTTAACACTCAATTTGATATTTATCAAAGCTTTTACTTCTAACACTCAAATTTTCAAATTTGGGTGTTTGCATTCCATTCAATTTTTTTTTTTAAATACAATAAGAAAGCCTAAAAATTTAGGTCATTACAGCAACTTTAAGGGTTATGCACTCCTTCGTTGATTGAATGCCTAGAATAATATAGCCTAGTAATTAGGCTAAGGCTCTTCTCCTATAAATAGGCCAAGGGTTCGAGGTATTATATCACATCCCTTTAGGGGATGTTGAAATGAGTATTTCATGTTGAGGGGGATATACATTTGGGATGGGTGTATACACACTCAAACTAAATCCAAAGAGAGAGAGAGAGAGAGAGAGAGAGAGAGAGAGAGAGAGAGAGAGAGAGAGAGAGAGAGAGAGAGAGAGAGAGAGAGAGGTTTACATGCCACCTTTATTGATTCGATGCTTGTAATAATATAGCCCAGTGGCTAGGCTAAGGTGCCTTGACCATAAGTAGGTTATGGGCTCAAGGTAGTGTATTGTATTCCTTCAGGGAATGTTGGCTTGGGTATTGTATTTTGAGAGGGCCGTAGTGATGATACGTTGTGTGTAGGTAGCATCACCACAAAAATTCACTAGATGAAAATGCCCTCATCCGATGATGCAATTATAATATTAAGTTTGGATTTCAGTCATTTTGCATCTTCAACTTCTTATATTTTTGAAGAATCTCCAAAATACCATTAATGTGCAAGTCAAAACTGTCCTCCAACACTACCAACAAAACTCTTGAATTTTGAGAAGCCAACTAACCCTATTTCTAGGATTTGACATCAGCCCTATATTATTTATATTAGCACTCCTAAGATATCTTATGTTTCTCCATTTCTAATGTAGAGAACGATGGATGCAAGTCAAATTCAAACTCTAACACTGTCAAAGATAACTGGAATATCTCTAGGTTCAAATTAAGGAGAAAATTTTGTGCTTACTTTTAGCCATGAAAAAAAAAAAAAAAAAAATCTACTATGATACTTGCAAATATTTTCCCATACCATCTTCCACTCTATCAACCCTATATCACTTTCTTGGTTTGCTTTACAATTGTCAAAGATCATAGTTGGAGAAGATGACTGAAAAACTTTTCTAGAGAAAATTAACTAATTAGGTCCTTTGCCATGAAGTTTTTACAATATTGCCTTTTAAGGTTTTTATTTTTGTAAAAAAAAGATAATATAAATACATATAGTTCATTAACAAAACACAACTGCAATAAATTCAAAACTAAACATCATAGGTTTTATTCTGCTTCTCTTATTATAGTCCAATAATAATAATAATAAACTCAAATTCATATTCTCTTCATCCCTCTGTATAATTTTCAGAGCTTGCCAGATATGCTATATTCTTTGATTTAGACTTCACATCTTTAGGTACAACAATCTTTAGAACATCATTTTTAACTTAGGCCTTAAATATTCAACTTGGTCCTTGATTTGATCAGTTTTAACATTGTCTAGTATTCCTAACTCTTGATAAAAATTTCCTTCCCCTTTTAACGATATGACATACCATGCCTTTGGATTGTGATTCCTCTTTAACCACTTCTCCTCTAATGTCCAATATGTTCTCATTTGTCAATTGAATTTTTCTATAAACTTTATTAACCTAGAAATGTTAATTTTGAAGATGTGAGAATTGAGGGGTTTTGGGCCAATCTATATAATTCATTGAGCCTGGTTAAAGCATATTGCATTTGATGAACTTTTGATTCTTTTAGTTTGTTGTTAAGTTAAATTCAATGCAAAATGAAGAAGAATCAATATATCATTCAGGTTTTCTGGAGTTGAAAGATTATGGCAATAGGAGAGAGAAAGATTACCAAAATAAATGGGAAATGAGCTACTTTTTTGTCTCTTGTAAAGAAAGGCATTTTGAATTATTCTATAAGTCCTTTTGGAAATATTGAAAGAAGCCCCAAAAAATTAAAAAATATGAAGTATTAATACCTTACTTGTCCTTTTCCATAGACATTTTTAGTCTTGTAAATTTCTGCAGTGCTACTAATTTACACACAACGTGTTGTAGGTTAGAACCCCACGCACGCGCGCGTGTAAGTATTTGCACCTATCAATATGTGGTTTGCCAAGTAAAAAAGAAAGAAAGAAAGTTTTCTTCTACTTATTTCTTTCTTTTTCTTCTAACTTTTGGTTTTATGAAGAGTTGTTGAATGGATAGAAATACAAAAGCTCATACTTTCTACTATTTTACTTTTTCTTTAAATTTTCTTTAAGGTTGTTCTCTGTTGGATTGTGTTTTATTTCAATTTCTTTATTTATTTTTTGTTCTATGATTTATTTATAGAAGTTTCATAATTTATGGAGGTTTTGTATTTTTATTTTACTTTGCCTTTTTTTCTTTACATTGCTATTTTATTATTGGATCCCTCTCACTTACTAAAATGAAAGTTCGTATAAGTTGGACTTTTTCTTGCAATCCCTTTCTCATGGGTGCACATCCAATATTTTTCCTATTTTCTCCTTAATAAGAAATAAAATCTTCTCCTTTTCTAATCTCTTTTATTTTTACTCCAATTCTTACATTATGTAGAAACTTACCTATTTTACTTAATATTTGAAATATAAAATAAACTACTTAAATCTGGCCACAGTAATATGTAGATGTCAAACTTAAATCTCCCATCTTTATGTTCTGATAAAGAAAGCTTCTATTCTTATAGATTTTTGTGAAATTATTAGAACTATAGTACAAGTACGAAAAACATGATATGCCAACGCGAACCACTTTATGGGTTGAATTTAAAAAATGCAACACATCGTGCACGCTATGCCACTGATAACTTCCTAAGCAGATTAGTCGAAAACCATACTAAAGAAGGTTAATGACTAAACCAGGGAATTGACATACTGTTTCCCATCCAATTATAGAACACAACAACATAAATTAACTTCGTAAGCGGATGGCCGTGGTAAACGGTAGCTACAAGAATTAGCGTCTAAGCAAGTCAATCGAAGTAATCATATCTAATAATCTTTGCTCATTGAATGTAGACTCCCGCATCGAAAATGAGAACTACAAAATGTAATCCGAATGGCCAACAAATTGCCATATGGGCCCAAGTGGCACAATGGAGGTTATAAAACAAAGTGTTGGTGTCTCTAAAGGACAAAAAGGGGCTCTCTCTTCTAGAAGTACTTACCGAGCATCGATTACTCCTAGAATTCAGTAAATCTAGATGGAGTGACTTCCACCCTAACGACAACTGTCATTGAAATGCTAAACCCCAGAAAAGCTGTAATTTGCATGGCTTCTTTGAGATTCCTTTACATTTGGGTCGTCAGAGACCATTAAACAGCCCATGCAGAGCATGTGATGATGATGTTAATGCATTTATGTGGAGATGTTACAATCAACTAAGGAGCCAGCATGTTGGATCGCATGTGACTATATCAAGAGAAACCCCATTAGCTGGACTGGGATACTAGATCAAATAGGAACCAAAGTCTTGAATAAGACAGATCAAACTATTAACCATCTCGGGCAGTTTCCATTCAACCACCGCTCCACCTTTTCGGATCATTACCATCTCATCTAAGCCATGCCCAAAAGATAGTCTCCATTGGAGGATTCTAACTACAATGATCCGAATATCCTTCATCTTGACCAGTGAGAGAGTTGTGAATTTATGATGTAAGGCATAAGATTATTGAGGATGATATATGTGATGGTTCTTGCAGATTACTAGTTCGAATCACCAAAAACTGAACCCCACATGTAGTTTCACCGTTCATGTAAAACCTTAGATCTAGATAGGCAAATATCATGTTGCTTTTAAGTGTGAACTCATGTTATTCAAACAATTCAAAATAGGCTTCCCAACCAACTTGGGAATTTATTGAAGCAGTACCAGTTCTCAGAAGTCACTTTCGCTTATTTATCTGGGTAAAAATACTTAAGATTTAGATAACAAAGTAAGTTATACATGGATGTTATTTCAGACCAGGGAGGTTATAGGTAGTTGTGACTATGTTTTTGGATTCAATCTTGGGCCAATCAGCAAAACAAGATCGAGACATGATACCCCAAATTATTCACCATTATGCTTTGCATCTTACACCATCTCATGTTCTTTGACCATATGTATTACTGGGAGAACTCCTTGACAGTGATAGCACAAGAGCACATGGGTGAAGCTCATGGAACTGTCAAAAGTTTGACACTTGGTATTGGACAGCCTGGATAAATGAAACCATATCGAATACATTGTCATGAAGACGTCGATTTGATGTCATGCTTGCATTTAGATAGGCAAAATTGAAATAAACAATCTAGATGCTGATCAAATTGAAGGTCACTCTATCATCTGTTGATTCACAAACAATCAGGATTAGTACTGTATTTATTAAAAGTTAAGCACTGTAACTAAACTCTTTCAGATTTCAAGCTCTGTAGGACCCTTGCATATCCCATTTGCAAAAGTATTCTTCTTTGGAATGAAAAGAAACAACTTGCATGTAACTTGATTCAATTTACAGATGTAATTAAGGAAACATGATTTCCTGTGTTATGGACCAGCTCCCCTTCTATATGAACTCAACAAGGAAATAATACAGGGCAACAAGCTCAAAATTCACAAAAGGTGAGCATTGTGTAATATGAACTGCGAACCCGTGTTCTTTTAACATTGATGACATGAAGTGCAAACCCATAAGCACACTCATCTCGCTCAAAACACATTTAAGAAGGCAATTGAATTGCAAGCTAGTATACTCAGTGAGCAGACATGGTGCATGTCTTATGTGTTGGCTCTGAAACTCTCAATGTACCTCCAAGCTCGACAGGAACAAGAGGAACTAGAGAGTGTAAGACATCTGTTATCAATGGTCTGTAGCTTGGTTCTGGTTGGACACAAAGTACAGCAACAGCAGCAACCTGCATAACATTTCGATTGTCTTGTTAGCAATGAAAGGTATAAAGGAAGTTGAAATAACAATAAAATCTCCAGTAAACAGACTTGGTATAAGTGTTTCAGATCCATTGTATTTCTGATTATTGGATCCACAATGTTCGGAAGTTTTGATCTGTCAGTGAGTTGAGGCATAGCCTGCAATAGTATAAACAATGTAAATGATTATGGTCTTTGAAAGATAATGTTCACACGCAAATTGAAAAGTTTAAGATCTGACTGATGCTAGACGGGAGTAGAAATTCATACCCATGTGACAATAGATTGGCATTGAGCTGAAGTAATTTTCTCTACAGGTTTCCGTCCCAGAAGAAGCTCCAATAGGACAACACCAAAAGCATAGACATCACTCTTCTCAGTCAATTTACCTGATAGATCCAGCAATATTTTAATCTTTGAGAATAATACTAACAATTTATATTTTGCAAACTGCAATATTAAAATAATAATAATCTAATAAAACACGGAGTGCACATTGATTATGGCATGACTTGCAATTCAGATGCAAAACTGAAAAAGAAACCTAGGGTCACTCCCGTAAGTAGGTCACGGATTCGAGGTAGTGCATTGCATCCCTTTAGAGGACGTAGGGTGTTTGTACGTTGAAGGGGAGTATCCTGGGGATACATTTGGCACTGGATGTACGTTGAAGGAGGGCATGTCCCAAGATACATATGGAAAGGATTTAGGTATAAAGATCTACTGGGTGAGTGAGTTACCAGTTTCAAGAAAGAGAAAGGAACAAAAAAAAAAAAAAAAACTATCTCAGTTTTCACTCAAATAAGAACTGCTTCAGAAAAATTTGTTTTGGAAAATCATCACAATCAAGCAAATGATTGTAGTTAACAACTGAACTTGGATGGCAACTAAGAAGCCTAAAGTTACTTAGCATACCATCTAAAAGGTACTCCGGAGCTACGTAACCAAGAGTTCCGGAAAGTTTAATGTTGTTCTTGCTTTGGCTCCCAACTGTCACAGCAAGACCAAAATCTGAAAGCTTCATCCAAGGAAAATTCAAACAGAACTGTCAGATATTGTTGAAAGTATGCAGAAAAATTATCGCGGAATTGATCTAGTAGACTACCTTGGCATTGAAGTTGGAATCCAAAAGAATATTAGATGATTTAAGATCTCTATGAATGACGGGTGGCGTGCAGTGCTCGTGCAGGTACTCCAACCCTCTGTTCAATTTCAATGTGTAGAAATGCAAATATGAGAAAAAAGATCAATTTAATACATTATACTGTGGGTATAGCAGTAGATGGAAATTTGTCGCTCAAGCACATTTACCTGGCAGCATCCAGTGCAATTTTCATCCGAAGATGCCAAGATAAAGCAGATCCATGAGAAGGTCCTGCAACCAACAAAACAGGCCTAATGCCTTTACTTAACTTGGTGAAAATTATACTTCTTCACACAAACTGAGTGGTTGAGAGAAAATTTTTACCATGTAATTGTGAATCCAGAGATCCATTTTGCATCAACTCTGAAACGAGAAACCCCGTCTGGCCACGAATGCAATAACCCACAAGAGAAACTATATTCGGATGCTGAATTCTACTCATCAAATCAAACTCGTTCTGTAATTACAATGGAAAGATGAACATGAGCACAATAAAAACCAAACAAGAAACTTACAGCAAATGAAAATCCAACCAAATACACCTCGAATTCCTTCTCACATTCCTGCTTTCCGCTGTCTAGTTTCTTCACTGCAGCCAAGAAACCATCGTCGAAACGAGCCTTGTAAACACAGCCATGTCCACCTTCCCCCAAAATGTTACTTTCACTGAAATTGTTTGACGCAGCTTCGAGCACTTCATACTCAATCAAGGACACAGATCCTTTCTTGCAACTCATCTTCAAAGAATTGAACTTACCCAAAAAAGGACCAAAAGAAAGTACTCTAGTAGAATCTACAGGTAAACATTTAACCAACAAATGAGTATTAACAAATATCATGATTCAATTATTCAAACAAAACAAGAAAAATGAGAATTGGGTTGTTGCAAGAATAGACACCTGAGTTCTGTACACTTTTCAGATTGGATTTTTGGGGTTTCTTTCGCCAAAAAAGCCAGCAACAAACTGAAAACAGTATGATTGAACCAAAAATAGCAGAAACTAAGATAAGGGCCAAACTCAATATTCTATCCGTATGATGATGTTCTTCTTGGTATGTCCTGTCCATCCCTGTTCCTGAAAAGTTAGCCAAAGATGCTTGAGTAGAAAGCCGAAAAAGCAAAAGAAACGTAAACAAACAGCAATTTCCCTTTTTCCTTCTGGACATAATGGAGACATTGCTGCCAGTGCAAAGATTTGTAGAATATAACTTGATCAAATGTACTGATGTGAACACTGAAAAGACCCCCGATCCCCGAAAAACAAAATTTCGAAACAAAAACAGTTTTCATTTGGATTACATTGAGAAAGTTGAGACATTGTAAAGACGTACCAGAAAAGAGCAGCAGTAAGTATACAAAACCCAGGAAGAACGAACTAGCAAAATGAACTGAAACTACTGTTTTGACAAAACAAAAGCCAGAAAGGACTTCCGTTCCTCTTCTAGCTTCCTGATTTGACAATGACACACCCCTGAAACCATGAAAGAAAAAACTTGCTTGCTTACCAGAAGGAACTGGCGGCACTGTTGATTGAGTTTGAGAAATGGGTTGCCATTCTGGGGCAATTAGAACAGACCCAGAAATGGGTGAAAGCATTGGTGCCATTCTAGCGTGACTTAGAAACGGATGGAAGGAGAAGCAGAGAACCCAAATGGATAGAAGAAGAACAAGCTTCTTCATGACTGTTGGAGAAACGTAGAGAGAGAAATTTCTTCAAATCTAAGAGCGAGGATAGGGAGAGAGGAAAAGGTAGACGGATTGAATTTCAAATGATGCAGAAGAGTACACGGTAATTTGGATCGGGAATTTGAATTTGGGATCTTTAGTTTTCGTTTGTCCACTGGCAAAGGACAGAAATTGTTACAGGAAGAACCGGAAAGCGCTTTCGCTCTTACTGGGCAGATGCAATCATGTGGCAGTTATCAAAAGGACAAAGCCCAAAAGCTGAGGCCGAGAGGGAGAGAGAGAGTGGTGGGGGAAAGGCTGCAAAGCGAGAGATTTCATTGTCCCCGTACAATGACGATAATACCCTTGTGTACTTTACGATAGTGCCCTTTATAGCTATTTGGTAATTCTCATCCAAAATCATAATTACCTTTGCATGGAAAACGGCCTTAATCTATAATTTATAACGTAACCCTCCTCCTTTATCTAAGTTCAAGTTTGAAATCGGCTGCTAAATCATAAAAACTACAAAGGCCGAATGAAATTTGATAGAGAGAAATGAAAGAACAAGATTCTTGTATCAAGATAAAGCTTTGATTATGATGATTGTAAACAGAGAAACGTGGTCTAGAAATGAGGTAATTGGAAGTGGGCTTGCTGTTTATATCAGGTTGTACTGGTTTTATGCGTTGGATCCCACTACTTCAGTGGTTGGATGGAGCAAAGATAGTAGCGAGGAAATGTCTTTCCAATTTGGCTGCCTTTGAGTCTGCGTGGGGCCTTGATCTTTGGTGTCAATACAAACCATTCATCGCTTGATCCTTATGTTAAATTGATTGGCTCAAATTCTCCCCAAAATTTTCCTGTTGCAAGGCAATTAACCCAGATTTTCTCTTTCCTTTAATTTGAATGGTAATCCATTGATCAAGGATCCAGCCGATCTACAACAAAGCAATCCAAAAGCATACTGATACTCACCATAAGCCCCATAAACAGAATTATAGAGGACAACAAATTTCATCACCTATCACCCCGAATCCTAGCTCTCAAATCATTAAGATTTGTTGCCTTAGTTTTCCATTTTCGCGAGGGGTCAATTTACGACCAAATGATACTTGTTACAATAATCTAGTGCAGCTAATGTGCAAGGTCATAACAGACCACAAATATAATTATTGGCAGCCGTATATATACTTTTTCTTTCTTTTTATTTTATTTTATAAGAGTCCTGCAGGCGTAGATGTTTTTAACTGTCTTAAGAATAGATGCTGCCACTTCTTTAAAGATCTTATTTGTTCATCATTTACGGTATAAAAAAATTAGATAACCCATAAAAAATCATCACATTTGGACAATCCTAACCACTTGTTTAAAATTATCAAAAATTTAAATAAAAATGAATGGTCATGATTTTTTGTCTAAATAAGCATAGGCTAAACCATTCAATGGTCATGAAATTTGATTTCTAACCTATCTAAGTCATTTCAAACATAATGAATAACTTAGATCCACAAAACATTATCAATATGATTGCAGCATCTAGTCTTTAAGATGCTTAAGAGCATGTACACTTACCCGGCTCATTTTTTTTTCAATGATGACATTTTATTAGTAAAAAAAAGTTTTAGGTATGAAAATTAGGTTTAATTATTCTTATTATATTATAAAATATTTCACAATAAAAACTTGCTACAGTTTTGTGCCAATTTTTTAACATAAAGGTGGTGCAAAAATTGGTCACTGCCAACAACCCATTTGAAGCCAACAGCCTAACACCATATAAATAAGAGTTTGCAGTGCAACAGCATTGAATCTGGCCAATTTTATACACCAATAGAATAGCCTAAAACAGAGATTCTGCAAAGATTTTATTAACTCAGACAACTAACACAAGGGGCGATGTCTTCGCATTCCATTTCAAGACAGACAAAATGTTGCTTTCAGTACATAAAACTAGGGAAATAGGACGTTTTCATGTTGTTAATCAGTCAATCCACGTACACATTAAGGGTAGAAGTTTCAGCAGCTCTCTTTTTCTGACATGAGATTATTAAGGCAGCCAATTGTAGAAGAATGACAGGGTGTCATTACTAATCCACGGGATGGCTGATACTACTCCCATACATGAGCTACCGGTCACCCTGTTATGTTAAGTGTTTGATTGGTCGACTAAAACACAGAATTAATTAAGAGGAGGAATGCTCCCTAAAGGAGATGGGTGAGAGGTCTTAACAGAGAAAGTGACAGTACACCTTCCTTTAGTGATCAAATTAATTGCTGGGCCATGGCCAATCTAAGTGGGTCATAATGTAATACTTCAGATAGATAGTGGGTTCCATGGAATTGACAAGATTGTGGAAACTTGATTGCAGGGGCTGACCCACAGGGAGAACTTAAGACTTGTCTCAAACTTAGTTGAATTCTTAGGACTTTTATTTGTAGAAACATCTACAAAACTGAAGGCCCCCCCTGCTCTTCCTCCTCTTTGTCATGCTGCATTCACATTACCTGTATTTACAAGTGCAAAAATAACTTGTGTCAATGATAACACAATTAGTACAATCCATAGCCTCAGATTATGACGGAGGGGCCCCTCAATTTCACAATTATTCAACTCTTGTGTGGCAGTGGCAACGGGCTGGGTTGGGGCAACATTATTTGCCGCCCCAACCTGATCCTAATGCATTTTAGCTTGGCCCTGCCCTGTTCCTTCTTACTCTGTTGGGGTCAAAAATTTCCAACCCTCTAACCCTATCTTTTAGGTCATTTCAAGTGGTGGGTCCTCAAAATTTTCTTTTTGATAAACCGGCTATTTATACATAAATAAAAGCAGAAAAGCATAAAGAGAACGCCCCCAAAACATCCAAAAAGTAACATTGGTCCATCAAACTACTGACCAGAACAGAAGGCGGGAGAAGCATTAAATTCAAGCTTGTTGCTCACTCAGTTTCTCTCTTGATAAATATGCTTAGAGGAGGAGATTGAGAGGCTTTGAAAATTCTTTCTCGTCTCCATCATCATCAGTTTGTGCTGCTAATAAATTTTCACATTGTGAGGAAGGGCTAGAATTGTCAAAAACTTCTCCCAATACCTAGATATATGCACAATTAGAAATTCCAAAGCCAATTGATTCACATTTGATAATAATTAGTACAACAATATGGCAATTAGAATAATTTGACAAGAAATGGAAGAATGTTTTACTCTTTCAAATTGAATTACACGAAAGAAGCTTTTTCAAGTTCAATTTCTTTTTCTGTAAAAATTAATTTTCATCTATTTTCTTCTAACCAAATTACCACTCAAGTAAAAAAATATATGATCCAAATTCAACAAAATTTGCCATTAAATGTCTAATGCATTTGTTCGTACACAACTTGACATCTCTTCTGCAATACACTTAACTTAGTTACAAACTTGAGTTGGCACTTTTTCCTTTGGCTAGTGATTAGAGCTACATCTCGTATCATCTCAATCTCATGTCATCTCAAAAACCACTAACGCCGTGAGAGGGGATACCAAGGTCTCCTAGCAAACTCACAAACCCTACCATCCAGAATGAGACAAGGTTCCAATCGTAATTCTAGTACAATAGTCTATTTCGAGCATTTCATGTATTATTTTACATTGACAAGGCTTACCCGCAAAACAAGCGCAATTATAGGTAAATATGCTTTAGCATTTTTTTACCTCTTTCATGGAAGCTTTTTCTTACCAAATCCAAATGAATAATACAAAGCACATGTGATCTGTAAACTTATTCTATCTTTGGAGGGACAGAAGTGTAACACCCCGAATTTTCAAGACATTTTTTTTTATATATAATAATAATGGCATTTTAATTAAGAGTATTTGGGATCCCATGAGAAAAGATTTATTTAACATTTTACTAAACCTATCTTAAAAACTCCAGGTGTTAGTTTTCCTTTCTCAAAATGGCATACATGTAATTTAAACATAAATAAATAATCCGCGTATAAATCAACGTCAAATAAATAGGCGCCTTTATTTTAATTCAAATAAATGTCCAAAACACAATAATAATATGGCCCAGGGTCTATCCATCATAACATCTCATATAAATGTCCAACATATGTCCAAACATCTAAATCACATCCAAATATAAAGTATGCAGTCCATAATAAAATCCAAGTGATAATCCTGTTTAATGACTCACATCACTGTCTAACACTATAGAAAAATGGTCTTTAGCAGCTCTCACGGCTTCTCAACAGCCTTGCCTTTCCTGTTATCGCGCTCGAAATCTAAGGCATTGCAAAACAAAGCAATGCCTCAGCAAGCTATCGCTTGTGTAGGTACATAGACAATTAATGTAATAAATGAAAGAAATAATGAACAGCACTAATAAAAAAGTCTAACACTTATGAAAATAGTGATATCATAATGCCATGTTCAATTAAATGTCAATTTATTCCATATGCTAAAACATGCAATCATAGAGTTAAAACATGACATGAATCAATAAAATGGAGCATACAACAAGAATAAGGGCACCATAAGGTAATGGGTCCCACCACATCGCACTAACATCCCTGATCAGGAGTACACGTAGTCAACATCTGAGTGTCGTCACACCCACACATATCATCCATAACCATGCTCATCATATATACACACATAATAAGAATATGGGCCATCATGCTGCAGTGGCAACCCTCCATGGGTATCAACCACCGCCGCTCTCCGTCGACACTATAACGAGAGGCTTAGCGTCTGTCCCCATGGAAAGGCTCAGACCGGTAGTGTGGACTATCCATGTTACCAAACCCCTACCGAATGCCATCTATGGACAGGTGTCTATCATATCACAAAATCATCACATCATAATCTCAGAAGGTGGGTGGCCGGCCCTATCCCTCCTAGCATGACGCCCACCGAGCAAGAGCACCCGTCATCAAATATAAAACACGGAAATCATATGTATATGCTAAAACTCAAGAGCACTTATAACTTGCAATCCCCAAGACATGCCCCTCATCCTGGGGTTAGCCTATAAAAGGACCAGCTAATAAGCCTCTATTCTCATTTCCATGTAAATTCATGCATTTTCTATATATATCATAAGAAATAAGTCTCTAATTAAGCATAACTAATTTACATCATGCTTGTAAAATCATTTGCAATAAGTTTATTCAGTAAAAGATTTCAATTTGGAATAACCATCATGTACTCAATGTCGCATGAAATCCACGGTAAATAATAATTGCAATTTAAAACACAATCACACATGATGCTATGTTTAAACATGGTTTAAAAATCAAGGCAAAACATTAGTTGTCGCCACCTACCTTAGTGTGAAACCACTAGCTTATAGACTAAGGTTGCCCATCACTCCCTTGCTCCTTTTTGAAGGCCCACCGATTGAGTTCCTCCATAAGAAGACTGAACGCCCAGCTTCGCAGAAAGGGCCTCTCTCCCGGCCCCACAAAGATAGTGTGGAATCTGGATCTACTATGAGTTTTGACTCTATTGGATCAAGTCAGATACAAAGCTTTGCTAATAACTCCCTTTAACTAGTATATTCACGTGCACCTGTACATGTCACATCATTATTTTAATATTTTCTAAAGAAAAATTGGTCATTTCTAAGTTTTTAAGTTAAAACTAGGTCCGCGTCGTCAATACGGTCACAACGCTTCTTTCGGATTGTGATTTGGACCTCTCTAGCTCCCAAAAATCAAGTTTTTGTGAAAACTACCCTTAAATGGGGCCTGCCGAACCACCATAAGGTGGTTTATACCGGCGACTCCCCTTTTCTGCCGGCGTATACCGGTGCACGAAGACGCACGAAGACGGTGATGCACGCACGGGACGCGCCGCGTCCCGGCCCCACTGCCACCGCCAACCAGCTCATTCCCACACGCGCGCGGCGACGACATCGTGTGACGTCCTCCTGGGTGCGTCTCCGAGTGCGTCCTGGCGTCAGTGCCAGGGCGCCGACGCCGTTGACAACGCCGGAGAAGACGACCGGATTCCGGTCGCCTCCGGCGGAGCTACAGAGCTCCGTTTTGCATGATTTTTACACCATTTTCTTCAGAATTCTCTCTAAAATCCATTTATGCCCTCCTTTTGCACTGATTTTGCCAAAAACCATGGTTTTTAAACGATTTTTCCCAAGTTCCTAAAATCATCCATAGGTACTGGTTTTTGGGGTTTTTTTGGAGAAATCCACCGTTGGATCACTCCCAAATTTAAAGGGTATGCTCTTGGGTCTCTTGTGCACTAGTTGGACGGTGCGATTTTCAAACGGACTAGGTTTGATCCGTGAAATCACGCTCCAACAGTAGCGTGCACACAAGTTCTTAAAAATCTGATTTTTTTTCTAATTTTTAAATGTTTTCCTAATTGTTTTTCTATTTAATAAATACAGAAAAATATGGATTTGAGGCTTACCTTGCGCCTGGCTGGTGTTGCTCGTGTTGCCGGGGTTCCACTCAGCAGAAAATCCAAGTTTTGCAGGGCTAGGGTTTTGCGTAAAAACTCAGAGAAAACGCTCAAAGTGGAGCGTTTTGGCTCCTAGAGGAGCATAGATATAGGGTTTTAGAGTCTTGGGGAAGATAAATTCTTCCCTATACGTCTCTTTCCACGTCTCTCCGGCGATTTTTCCAGCACTGGTAGAGACGTGTGGAAGACGGGTGTGCCATTATCAATTTGGACCCCTGTCTAACACGTCTCTATCAAATGACCAATTTGCCCTTACAATTTTGACGGCTCATAACTCCCTCGTTTGAGCTCCGTTTTTCGCTTTCTTGGTGGCGTTGGATTCGTATCGACGAGCACTTTCTAATTCTTATGTTTTTAGGAAAAATTTCTATCTATAAATTTTTATTTTTATTTATTTAATTTTTTTTATTTTATCCTAAAAGTAAGGATATTACAAGAAGAAACATGGAAGAAACGGGATTTTAGGGGAAAGTTCGTCCGAAAAGCCACCTAATCCAACGGCTCACATGGCCATATCACCGCCGGTGAAAAGCATAACGAAGGCGCAAAGGGCAATAGTCATCCCCCGTCAAATGTTATGTGAATGAGAAGGGTACTATAGTCATGCCACACTGCTGGAGCGTTTGGAAACGCGGTTCGTGAACGGCGGAGCCTGCGGCATTTATTGCGGCCACGTACTGCTACCTTCGTCAGATGAAGATGCTGACATGCGGCACTTTCTTTATAGACGACTATTAATAAGAGCGAGTGTATTTGTCCCTCTTTCAAATACCCTTCTACATTTTTATATTTACACACTTGTCACAACTTTTTACGTTTCATATACCCTTTTTCATGCTAATCCACGTTTTGATGAATCCATAACCGTTCTATTTGTGGAGTATTTGCTTTATGTATTAGAAATGAGAACCTTACTAAGGAGAGGCTCAACAACTAGGCCCCTGCAATAGAAATTTTTGTTGATGTTGCCGTAAAACATTAGGCATCCAACAGAGGCCTGCCTGGTTTTAGTCCCGGTCCAAATAGCCATATCATCCACGAGATATACTCTATTCCAAGAGACAATGGCTCACATTTTGTTGGAGCTAAGGAACCCTAAGTGTCTTTGAGAAAAAATTTGAGGCCTGCTGAAGAAATTAAAATTTTTTTTTTCTTTTTCTTGATTAAAGAAAAGAATTACTAAGCAAATTACTCACATATTTCTAAACATAATCACTAGCCAAAGGAGAGTGGCTACTTAAAACCACGACCAGCCATATTTCAAGGGAGATGGTGAGTATTTTGCAAACAATTGCAATAGACATTTGCTGGCATTTTTTCTTTCTTTCTTTTTTTTGTTGTGACATAAAATATTAAAAAAAAGAAATAAAAACAACTTTCCCAAATAAGCACTAATTGACAAGGTTCTAGGTTCATTGGATCAAGATAAATCAACAGCAGTTGGACAAGCATGTAGCCAGCTAACTGGTTAATTGACCCGATCATGTCCCAAGCAATTATGTGGCCCCAACGATGTTACTAAGGATCATGATCATACCTTTTTTTATTGCCATTTTTTCTTGATTTTATCTAGTTGATGGCTAACTTTCTTTTCTCTTAACTAACCTTATTGTTCATTAAAAGTGACAATTAGAGATGGGCAATGATATATGTGATCCCTTGCTTTTCCCCTTGAGCACCCTAAATAGTATGAACAACTATAACTCTGTTTGGCTCATATTTTTGAAGATCTAGACCATTCATAAGATCATTCTTTACTTAGATGGGCCATGATTTAAGATTCTCATCCATTGGATGATCACAAAAATCATTGCTTTTAGTTGTAGAGAGTTAGCAAAGCCTTTTACAGTCCATGTTCCAACAAAAAAAAACAATGGTTAAGATCACTGAATGGGTTAGAAATTTTTTATCATGGCCTATCTAAGTCAAGACAAATTTTATGAATGGTTCGGATCTTCAAAAATCCATTCCATCACAAAGTTATGACTGTTCTAACCAAAATTTTGAACTAGTAACTCAAATACCCAATAGGTCTTTATAAATCATCATCATCATGAAGATCTTGTCCCTATTAGGGGTCAGTCAAATGAATCTTGTTCCTTTGTTCCCTTCTATTAAGTGTCATGGCTTCATTTAGCCCTAAAGCTTTTAAATCTTTTCTCTTTACTTCTATCAATGTTCTTTTGGGCTTTCTCTTTGTCATTTTAAAACCTTTGACTTGGATCACCTCACTCCTAACCTATGTCATTTTTTATTTCTATTGAACATGTTTAAACCATCTAAGTCGACTCTCCCTCATCTTGTTACCTATTGATGCAACTCCTAAGTTTCCTCTAATGTTTTCATTTCTAATTATATCCGTTATTGTCTTGCAACTTATCCATCTTAGCATTTGCATTTTGGCGATGCTCATCCTATATACATATTGTCTATAACTAACCAACAGTCTAATCTATAGAGCATGGGCGGCCTTGCATCCATTCTATAGAATTTTGAATCACGCACATCTATCACACAAAACTCCAAAGGTGCATATCTATTTGTTCTAACCCTCTTCGATTCTATGGGTAACCTCCCTCTCAATCTTTCTGCTCTCATGAATTATCATTCCAAAGTATCAGAAGAGTTCTTTTAGGGAGACTTCTTGGTCATCAGTCTTTGCTAGTACTCCATTCAAGCTTCTTTTCTTACTAAAATTGTAGTCCATATACTTTGTCTTAGTTCGGCTTATTTTAAATCCTTTATATTCTGATGTATCTCTTTATAACTCAAGCTTTGTGTTTATGCCTTCTTTTATCTTATTAATAAAAAAAATCCATCTACAAATAACATGCATCATGGAATCTATAAATATTTTGTTAACTCATCCATAACCAATGTGAAAAGGCATAGGCTCAATGTTGGTCATTGGTACAATCCTATAATAATAGGAAAATCAATGATCTCTTTGCTAATGGTTCTAACCTTTTTTACCGCTCTCTTATACGTATTCTTAATTATGTCTATATATCCATGTAAAACCCCTTTATCCCCCAACAAACACCATACTAACTCTTTGGGGGCCCTATAATAAGCTTTTTCTAGGTTAATAAAGACCATATGAAGGTCCTTCCTCCTCTCTTTGTATTTCTCTATTAATTGTCTAAGTTGAAAAATAGCATTCATAGTAGACCTCATGGGCCTATGAATTAGGTTTTGTTAAAGAAGATTGAGATTTTCATTTTATGTTCTTCATCTTCTTCCTCTCCAGGGACTATTTTTCGTGCAAAATGCAGGACAGCAACGAATTCCTCGAAGAGATCTTCACTTGAAAAGATAGTCAATAATCTTTATATGCAATGCCTTGCAATGGATACACCAAGAACAAGAATCGTGATTCTAATTTTTAAGCACCCAGCTGGTGGAATCTTTCCGAATGAATGCAGATGATCGTGTAGCTCCAATCAAAATAAACAACTTGCAACCCAACAGCCTAAGCATGTGTTCCGCAACTAATGCCTTATTAGTTCTCATAAACATGGTGATTTAGTACCATACAAATTCCCAAACAATATATTGAACAGTTTACCAATGTACAACCAAAGCTTGTTCAAGAACCCATCTTTTTATTTATCAACGGACTTCAAACCCTTTTAGAACTCCTCAAACACCAAACTTTCCAAGCTTTTATGGAAGAAAATATCTTATTCATTGAGTCAATGTTCAATTTAAATATCTTATGAAAGCAACATTCACATAATCACACTAAAACAAGGGATTTGTAGCTTTCTCAGATTCAAAATCTACAAGGCGCTAAAACTAGTGGAATTTAGTGTCATTGTTCCAACCCAAAACATATATATGTGTGTGTGTGTGTGTGTGTGTGGTGTTGCAGAACTGAAAAGAGGAAGAATAGGAAAGGGAGGACATGATTTCGGAATTTTATGGGTTCTACTTTCTTCTTTTGGGTATTTGCAATTCAGTTATTATCTAGTACTTATAGGACATTTTTCTTTTATTTCTCCTTGGTCATAGCTGCTTAACCAACATGGTTTTCAATTTGGGTCAAGTAAAGCGCATGGTAGTCGTAGAGAGCGCCTCATTCTGAGACGGTGTTAATGCGTATCAAAATATTATTTCCCATATTTATATGGGACATAAGCATAACTATCACATCCCAAATCATATTTATGTACACATTATTTAATGTCGAGGTCATCGACTATAGTCCTAACTGTGACAATTTTTCAATATTGTTTAATATATATGCTTTTACTATCGTGAATATTCGTATTGGTGACCTACATTTAAATATATATATTTATGTTCTGGACAGTATAGCAAGTTGCCCCACTTTTGTTCGATGGAACTCACATTTGGCTGATTAGACATGTCCATCTAATTTGTCTTTGCATGTTTCGTATCCCCAAACATTAAGGTGATTAGATGATTTTAACATTCGAAACCATGCTTCACAGGAGCTAATAACGGACCATTCTCTAAACAATGTTTATTATTGTCCATTTGCTAAGATCAAAGGTAAATTTTTTCAAAATCTAGGATCATCAAATCCTCAGTTTGTCAAGAGCACAGTGATCCAAACTGAAATAAATCATATCCATGGGTTTGATCAACCAAAGGGGTCTTGTCATGTAAAAGTTGGATATACTATAGCAAGTCATTGTAGTGTCACACATTATACTATCATTCTCATATTACTTTGGGTATATCTCTTAGGGTCTTATTACATGCACATGTTGTTTTTCCTCATGAGCATCTCACTAAAAGATAAGAATTGCTAGTATAGCCTAGTGGTTAGGTTGAGGCACCTCTCCCATAAGTAGGTCATAGGTTTAAGGTATCGCATCACACCTCTTCAACACATTAAGTGAGGGCATCTTGAAGATACATTTGACAAATGTAGACATTGAGGGGCTATCTCAAGGCTATGCATGGAAAAGGGTACACATGCATATAGCTTAATAGATGTCCAAAAATTAAGTGGTGGAAAATAAAAGCAAAAAAAATTACCATAATTTACGAACAAGTTGATGGTAGAAGAAAGCTACAACAATAAGATAGAAGTGACACAATGTGAACTAATATGGCCGAGTTTATTACAAAAGTGGCAAAAGATGTCCTACCAGTATCTAAAAGGTAAAAGGCAACTAAAAGGAAACTTGGTGGTGGAGTAAAAAAGTATAAATTATTATTAAAGAGAAATGGGTGAGGTTTAAAGCAAGGTAGAGGATTAAAAATAGCAAAAACTTTGAGCAATATAAGAATGCTAAAAAGTTTGTTAAGAGAATAGAATGCGAGGCTAAACTCAAGTAATATGATGATCTCTATATAGATTAAGATCAAGAGAATGTGAAAAAGATCTATTTAAACTCGCAAAAGTAAGAGAATAGAAGAGTAAT
Source organism: Warburgia ugandensis (assembly GCA_035236585.1). NCBI lineage: Eukaryota > Viridiplantae > Streptophyta > Magnoliopsida > Canellales > Canellaceae > Warburgia > Warburgia ugandensis. Next base: position 10,603,498 of record CP141127.1, on the reverse strand, counting down.
GACCTAAACTGCGTTAAGTGTATTAAAAGTAATGAGCAAAGGGTACTAGTTAAAAATGATAAGATCAAACAAAAGTGGGATAGTTACTTTCAAAAAAAATTATGACAATTGTCCTTAGAATATAGGGATTGAAAGTAACGTAAACCCAAATAACTCTAAACATTATAGCTACAATAGTAGGATTAGAATGCCTGAAGTGAAAGAGGCTTTGAAAAAAATGAAATCAGGAAAAGCCCTAAGGCTCGATGGTGTACTAACAAAGGTTTGGAAATATAAAGAAGATACTGGAGTGGTTTGGTTAACAAAGTTGTTTAACAAAATTTTAAAGTTGAGAAAATGCTTGATAAACGAAGGAAGAGCTCTATTGTACCAATTTATACAAATAAAGGAGACATATAGAGTTGTACTAATTATCAGGGGATAAAACTTATGAGCCTTACCATGAAGCTTTTTGAAAGCATAATTAAGAAGAGACTACGACATGCAAAAAGTAGAATATCAGTTCTCTTTGCATTTTGTAGGAAAACCAGCCCCTAAAGAGAGGAGAAAGACAATGGAGTTCCTAGTCTCTTTTTTCTTTTGTTTTAATAGAATTTAAAACGGGTTATGTAATATGGCTAGTCAATGGGAGTTAACATACCATGGTTTAACTGGACGCATGACAATTAGGTAGAGCGCAATGTTATTCTTATTAATTTGTAATTCCTAGACATGCATGAGTTCCTTGATTAAATATGAAATGGGAAGATTGTGTTAGTTCTTTCATTTATTTGTGCTACATCTTCTTTGTTCGACCAATTATGAAGAATAATAAGGAGATAAGCTGGCGACTTGTGACACTAATTTGAGGTTTGATTGGATGCCTGTGGACACTTCACTCCATGACGCCTCTTTTAGGAAAATGTAGGCCTTTAATTTCGGTTGGAATGCATCTTGAGGATTAGATATCCACTCATGGACAGAAATTTGATGGTTCTTTTGATAATTCATAATTTTAACAATATGATCCATTCATAGATTTTCCTCTGTGGGCCCGAAAAGTGCCTTGCTTCCTTGATCAAAGCTAGTACCCAGATTAGTAGTTGTACTCCCAATGAAGAAGTGCGCTTTACGCTACTACGATTATTTCTACATTTCTTATTGTATGCACGCCTATGTCAATGATGGAAGTCTCAGCTCTCGATTTCTATTCCCTCAAAGCAGAAAGATTAATCTCTCAATGATCTTATTATAATTGGCAACAAATCAAGAGTAGGGATAGCATAATGAGTATAGTTGGGATTGTTTATTTGAAGATCCACTCTTGACATACTAAAGCATGATTTTCAATGTTCATAAAGAAAACCAGGGAACTTTAATATTACTGCACAATCCCAAAGGTTTTGATCAGAGAAAGGGACCAGGGATCCACTCATGAGCAGGTAACGAAGGATAGGCCACCGTTTGGCCCACGAATGAATGATTTAAACCACCGATGTCATATAGGCAAGTTCATATAATTATACAAGTTATTAACCTTAGATGATCCATAATAAGGCTTAGTGGATCAGGGCTCTTGGGTCTTCCCATTAAGACGAAAGTACCTGCAGTCAGACAAGTTTGTTATCGTCTGTCAATTTCATGGATTCTATCGTGCTCCGGTGCACTCTTTATAGCATTTGACATGTAAAATAGATGGAAAAGTTGAAAACAAGAATGGTAAAATTCAGTGGAGATTTTCAAGGGCATTTCCCGACCTTAATGAAAAGGATAGAGTAGGACCCGATAGTTCATTTTCTGGACAATATTCAAAGATTTGGCACTTAAATGCATGCGTGTATGCATGGGAATGTATTCAATAGGCCGTCGGGTTCGGAGCCACGGCGTCTTGGGCCCAAGGTTTTGGAGCTGGTCTCTTTCGTATCAGCTGCAGCTTCCAGCCATGTGCGAAGGCGGGAAGGCAAATTTTCAACGCAGGTAAGCTAGTAGGATCAGACAGAGGGAGAGACTAGAATATGGTAGTTAAGATTAAATTAAGCATCCAGATCTTGCTTTTGGACCAGCATATATAAGATCTATCGTAAAAGGGCCCTTATGTCTCTTCTTCTGTCTAGGTTTCAATAACCGACAGTGGTAAGAAGCCTCTTTGTCCATCTCTCCAACCATACAATTGATTCTTCGTACATCACCACATTGTACGCATGATTATGCAGTTATAAGGTCGGTGCCACGGGCATTCTAGCGGTCCCTTCATTCTGGACCTCCAAATCTGATTGGAGGTTGGGATCAAAGTAACTCATATCAAGGGACTACTTCGGATCAACAGTCCATCCACAGGCGGGAAACCTGCATTTCATTTATGGAAGAGACCCCTTCCAGTACATAGAAAAGGAAGCCGGCCTATGATGCTGGATCTTTAGCCATTAATTAGTGGGCCCATGTTTGAGCCTGCCATAAGTTAGACGACTACTCATTAAGGGTTTTAGATCTAGTATCAGTGGATCAAATTAGTGAAAAAAGATTTAAAAACTTTGAAACTAAATGAAACAATGATACTTAATAGAGGGGCATGGAGGAAAAAGATTCATGTGACTCACCCCTAATCGGAACGAGGTTTTGATGACGATGAGAAGAGTCATGATAAGAGTACATGCCTACTTTTCCATGCACATAAAACATATTTGGTGGATCTAAGCCATTTATCATGTCCAGATTACCAAAAATAGGTTATAAATTGAGAAACTAATGCATTTGGATGATTCTAAACACTTGTTTGGGTCTTAGAAACATTAATAGAAAAAATGGATAGTTGTGATCTTTGACCTAAAGAGACAGGGTAAACCCATCCAATGAGCATGAAATTCGATGTCTAGCTCCAAAACTAAGAATTAAAATGGCTGAAGGAAGAATAGGGAAGGATCTTTAAGAGCAAATCTTTGATTTTCTGTTTCGACTTGGTGAAGATTTTGTGTTGCAAGGTTAGAGGTCTCGGTGATCGATCTAAAGGGTGCACGTCGAACAAATTGTCTCCGCCCAAAAAGTTCAAATTATTGCCTTTCAAGAGACTAAAATTGATGGGTTGAATCACTGTCTCCTCTAAAGCTTTGGGAATTGGTAGAGACTATGATTGGAAGTCAAGTCAAGTGGTGCCTGAGGGCAATGTATTGCATGGAATGGCACTTTTCTCCAGTTGCAAGACTCTTGTTGGCACATTTGTCCTCTCTACTTTTCAAAGAGAAAGCTTCTGGGGATCCCTTGATAATCTCCTCTGTTTATGGGCTGAATGATGACCCACCACCCATAGCAGTAATGTGGAATGTGTTTGAACAAGCAAGGCTCAAATGGAATGTATACTGTCCCTTGGGTGACTTCAATGCCACAAGATGGCTTGAGGATCACAATTATCTAAATTCTATTACTAGCAAAATGGATGAAGTTGTTCGATTTCTTGTAAAAGTATGACCACTTCGAGCATCCACTGATGGGTGGTGCCTTCACATGGCTGAATAAACAAACTCCATCAAAATTGGCTACATTGGATAGAGCGCCTGCTAGTAAGGAATGGAAGGACAAGTTTTGGGGGCTTCTCTTATGAGGATCACTAAGAAGACTTTGGATCATTGGTCGTTTGTTTGAAGTTTAGTGCCCATTAATTGGGGCCCGAGGCCGTTTAGATTTGAGAACTTTCGGCTTGAAATACCCAGTTTTGATGATATGGTGCACGAATGGTGGAAACAAGCTCCAATGCTCAGACGTTTCTCATTCTTTTTTCCTCAAACTCAGGTTCGTAAAGAAGAACTTTAATAAATGGGATATTGAAAGAAAAAGGCAGGCTACAGAGAGGTAAAGAGATCACCAGAATTCCCAATGAACTCTGGGTTTCTCATTCCTTTGTCCTCAAACTCAGGTTCCTAAAGAAGAACCTTAAGAAAATAGGATATTGAAAGAAAAGGCAGGCCACAGAGTGAGGTAAAGAGATCACCAGAATTCCCAGGAGATACAGGATGAAATTATGTGGAGGCAGAGATCGAGATGTAAATGGCTGCAAGTGACAGAAATACGAAATACCTTCACACTATTGCATCTATTAGAAGAAATCATAACTCTATTTTGGGACTCAACAATAATGGAGAATGATAAGAAGATATGAAAGAGATTGAGGAAGCAATTACATTTTACTAAAAGGATCTCTGCTCTACTCTACTGATCCCACAGTTAGACCTCTCCGCACTAATGTTTGCTTCGGTACAATCTTGGAGACGAATAATGTGTGCCTTGAAGCCCTTTTCAAATTGGAAGAAGTTGAAAGTGCAGTTAAAGCGGTGCTAGTGCTCTTGGGCCAGATGATTTTGGGGGCTCTTTACTTTTGGTGTATGATCAAGGAGGACCCACTTAAATCCTTCAATAATTATCTTAGGATGTTCCAATTCGGAAAGAGGAGGCAACTCGTTGTTCTCATTCCTAAGCTTGAAGGTGCTGCTTCTATACAGGACTATTGGCCAATTCGCTTACTCTCCAGCAAAAGTACTAATTACACGTCTCAGAAAGGCACTCGGCATGCACATTTACAATGAGCGATTTGCGTTCCATGAACAACAGCAAATTGATGATGATCCTTTCGTGGCAAATGAACTACAAGCATCTATGAAAAGAGATGGAAGAGGCGGAATTGTTTGTAACCTTGACTTGGAGAAAGCTTATGATGGTGTTGAGTGTGAATTTCTCGATTATATACTTACGAGGATGAATTTTAGAGCTTAAGTGGAGTACTTGGATTAGGAATTGCATCTCCTCGTCACACTTATCTATCATGATTATTGCTAACCCTACTTCTTGCCGGGCTCTAAGGTCATGAGACAAGGTTGTCCGTCGTCTCCTCTATTCTACACCATTGTGAAAGAGGCTTTTATCAAATTTATGGATTGTGTGATTGAACTTGGAATGATCAAGGGCATCAAACTCGATAATGCCAACTTCAAGATTTCATACCTTCAATATACGGATGATTTCCTTATCCTTTCTGGTGCAGAAGGTAACTAAGCTATCTTCCTCAATGCAGTAATTAAAGGCTTTGAAATGATCTCGGGCCAACGACTCAACCTCACTAAATCCACTATTGCAGCCATCAAACGTTGATCCCATGGTTCACCAAGAATACCTAAATCGTCTTGGATGCTCTATCGTATCCTTGCCTATGATGTATCTTGATCATCCTCTTTGCATTGGCCGATCTCCTAAGGGTATGTAAGATCCCATCATCATTAGAATGGAGAAAAGATTGGCATCTTGGAAGAGAAGCCTACTTTCTCTTGGTGGATGGATCACACTCATCAACTCCATTCTCTCTAGCTTGCCTACATGCTTCTTTTCTACTTTCAAATGCCCATCTAACATTATAAAAACAATAGAAAGTATCCCAAAATGATTTTTTAGGATGATTGAGTGGAAGAGAAGCATTACTACCTTGCCAGACGTAATAACCCTAATTTTTAAAAAGTTTATTTTATGTAGTTTTATTGCGAAGAAAGGATAAAATAGAATTTTTAGTTTTGCAGTTATAATAAATGAGATTTTTATAGAAGCCAAATTAAGCACTGAAAACTTAACAATTGGAATGTAATCGAAAAAATGAATCCAACAACACTAGGAACGTGGAACATGGAGTTCAAATAAGAAAGTTACATGATTTTTAATAGTATGGCCATTTTATTAATTTTTTAAATAGGCCCCATTAATATATTTTAAAATGGGCAAGTGCCTAAAATGAAGGGGTCATTTTTGAAAATGACACCCCATCCAACATGCCTCCCATGAGCAGCCACTCCTGCGGACATAGGAAGTGGTGGGCCAGCGGTGGACCGGAGATCGGACACCGCCGTTGAATTCCTCGTGTAGAGAGGATCAAAACCCTTTTAGAAATTTCTTGATTGGAGCATATTTCACTGTCAATTAGATGGAGATTCCAAATCTAGTGAGACTACATTTTTTAACAATAGTTCGACGGAAATATCTCCTTTTTCTAGCATCAAATAACCACGAATTGATTCCAAACTTGACAAGAGCATAAGTGAGTACCCAATCTACAAACCAATTAAAGGACATCCTATTTTGAAATAAAAATCATCACCAGCAACGGCTGCACCAGTCACCTTCTTTGGCGATGGCCAGTCAACACAGGCGACCATTGGTCACGTCCTATGACTTGGAATTTTTAGCTAAAAAAACATGGATCTAGGGTTTTTCAACCATCCAAATTGGATGTGATCCCGATCTGAGAGCGCTAGGCAAGATCTATAAGATCTGCCCTGTTTATCACAATCCTCACTATGTAGGAACAAAACCCATTAATCAATTTGACCATCAATAAAGATTTAATGTTGACCTAAAGCCGATAGCAATGTACAATCAAGATCATGTTGATCTATGATTGATCTAACCTTCCATTGTCATCTAGCGCTTGATCTCTTACCAAATATTAGATCTGTATTCAAATTCTCTAACCCCCCACATGATCCAACTGTTAATCAATCACTAGAACCTAGACTATGATCAATTTGACTTTTTATCATGATCCAACTATTGATCGGCCACTAGATGCTTAGATCTGTGACCGATCTACCCCTACAAGATAATCCAACCTTTGATCAACTGCATAGGACCAAGATTTATGATCAATTGGAGCTTCTAAGTAGATCTGACATTAGATTGAACATTGGAGCATTCGATCTATGATTGATCTGACACTACATATTGATTCGACCATTGAATAGTGATGTAACAAACCAATTCATGATTGATTTGAGTATTCACTCTAATCTAACCATAGATCTATCACTAAAACCTTAAAAAATGATATATATGCCCTTTTCCCACAATTTGACCGTTGATTAATGGTCATGTGCTTAAATTGTAAGATCAAACACTGATCTAGCAGTGAAGATTTGATACGACCTTGATCAACTTGATTAAAGACAATTATAATCGATTAGACCACCTTAGACACTACCTCATACTTGGATTTTTTTGCGATTAGAGGTAAGATCACTACCAAAACTTATTTAAATTAATTGAATTTTATTTGTACTTATATTATGCCTAGTAAATTGTAGAAAACTTAAAAAATACGTGTGATTAAGATGGATTGGACTCCATGAAGAGTAATTAGGTTATTTAAACTATTAATTAGAGTAAATATAATGTTTTAATTACTATGATGACCTTGGATTAGAAAATATGATGCAAAAATTATTCAAAACTATTGATCAGACTTATTAGAATTTAATCTAACCGTCATGTCAATAGATCAAGCATTGATATATGAAATAAACTATTTGTAAGTGAGAAATTAATAGGAATTTAGGACAATTAGATGAATTTGACCATTGATATTTAATTAAAAACCAAGATGTGATATTATGGCAAAAATAAAGAGGAATACCTATGATCAGAAAGCGGTAAAGGTAGGATCACTATGTTAATGGTGATCAAATGCTAAATAAGTCACAATTAAGAAATCATAAGTAAGATAAATGACATTGTAATGTATATATGTGTTGATAGAGATGCTGGCTAGTACAACTGAGCTATTGGGCATTCCGAGGATTGGAATAGCCTTGTTTGAGATTTGCAATTTTAACATCTATTTGCCATTGAAATTGTGAGCATGTCATTAGCTTTACTAAAATATGTAGATTTAAATAATCAAATCATATGAAGTATTTGATTATCATGCTTTCAATTTAAGACTACTTTACTATCATAAAACTAATATCTTGTCATATTGTATTGTTTTATCTTTTAAAGAATGCAATGTTTACAAATGAGGCATGTGAGTTATATATATGACTTCCTACCCATGATGCATACTTTTGTCTTGAAAATGAAAATAATATTGCCCATTCTATTACATGCAGTTGTATGTTTTGAAAGAAATGATGATTCTTGAAATTGCATCAATCCCATGCCTTGAGATGAGTTACATAAATGCATGACTTTACATGAGACATACCTTATATGATTTAATGACATTTGGATTGAGATATATGTTTTTTTAGGCTAATGAGCCCAGTAGGCAATGTGCTAAGGGTTTGAACTAGTTTGGCATCTTGGCCTCTAACCACAAAAGGTGTAGGTATCCATGCCTAAAGAGGCACCTCTTTTTCTCAACTGTTGTGGTAGGAAAACAACTAGTGGAGGTGTTCACGACACCCTTTTCAAGATATATCTACAATCATCATAGAGGCTGTGGTGGCTGGTCTCTAGATATTGGAGACACACAATTTAGTTAGCTAGTCATGAGCATAGTGCACCATAAGATTTCTGTTTTATGATACTATGTGTAATGATATTATTGATGGTCCTTAGATGAGCACTCATGGCCAACCAGTTGATGTGTTCGCCAGGGTGCATATGTGCACATGATGATATGGTCGGTTTGGATTGCCGATGTTCATGGTTTAATTGATTACTACTTTAATATTATGAGGATCTTATGAAATTTGATTTAATAAGTTAGATGATGGATCTTTCATATAGTTTAAAAGTAATTCACATATGTGATTTTATGATATATTATATATTACAACTTATGGGAGATTACCATGAGGATTCGATCATTTGAAATGTTTTAGCATGAAATTATATTCTTAGATTGACATGTGGTTTCAAATTATATTTCATGTATTTGATTTGATTATTATATTCTTTAGAACTACATAAAAAGTGTTTTAGGATATTGTTTAGAATTGGAGTTCACAATTGGTATAGTAGATGTGAAACTACCTATACAAGCACAAGCTTGTTGAGATATTGTAAATTGTTTACAATATCTCACGACTTTGAAGAATTGGACTTGAGGCAGAGCAATTCTAGCTAAATGTGAATTTGGATGAAGACAATAGCATAATAGTCTGTATATACAATATAAGAAAACGACTTATCTTTTTTAGACATCTATATGTAATTATTACAATTGGACTATGAGTTGTGATTGGTTGGATCTGAGATGCAGTTATTTTTGTTTTAGTTTTATTATTAGAAATTTTTTTTAAGTTATTTTGTTACTTAGAAGTAAATGATACTCGTGGTTTTTGTTAAGTGTTCAATTTTGGTCAAAATACCCCTAATTTAGTATTCAATTAGAGCATCTAGGCCATCAATTTCAAGATTTTACATAAAATATTCTATTTTAGCTTTAATTGGCCATCCAACCGTTGAATTGCAAAATATAATGGTCAGATGATCATAAGAGCTACTCATAAGAGTAATGAATAGTTTAAATGATTCTAATTGGGTCCTCTATATTGCAGATCAATTAGCTCAAACTTGGATGATCCAGATCAAATCAAGGATATTAGATGAGGATGATGAAGCTTCTTGGAAAGAGAAGACTTTGAAGACTCTTAGGACAGAAGAAATTTGAAGAATGGAGGAGTCTTGTAGAGTTTGGCAAGACTAAACTGCTGGTGGACCCCACTCCCTCTTTATCTCTCTTATCCCTTCTCTCTTTCTCTTTCTCTTTCTCTTTCTCTCTCACGTCTCTCTCTCTCTCTCTCTCTCTCTCTCTCTCTCTCTCTCTCTCTCTCTCTCTCTCTCTCTCTCTCTCTCTCTCTCTCTCTCTCGTTTTCTTATTCTTCCTTTTCTCTCCATTCTCTTCACTTCTTCTCTTTGGCTGGTTAGAGGAGGCAGACCAAAACCCCCCATCTCCCACTCTCCTTCACATCTTATTCTCCTCTCTTTTGGTTGGCTCATTCTCTCCCTCTTCATTATGTCTTCTCTTCCTCCTCTTGGCTGGACATAGGAAGCAAACCCATCACCTCCTTCTTCCTGCCATTGTTGTTGCTTTTCATAGTTGTTTTCGTTTTCCTGACTTTCTCTTGTTTCCTCTCTCTCATTCTCTCCCTTCCCCTATCATGCTCCCTCTCTGTGTCGTCAGATCACCCCAACTCCTCTGTCCACCTCGCCTCTCTTCTCATTCTCCCTCTTTCCCGTTTAATCTCTCTTTCTCTCGCGCTCCTCTAGCACAGAAGCCCCAGTCACCGCACCATTTGCTCAAACCAATGTCACAGATCCAGGAATGCACCACCCTCCTCTTGCTCTCTTTCTCTCATGCCCCACTCGTTCGCCCCCGCCGCCCCCCCCCCCCTCCCTCCCCATCTGCCCAGACCCACGTCCTCTACTGCCAGTCACTAGTGGGATTGCATTGGTCTACACCTCCTATCTCTAACCACCCTCCTACTTCATTGGCATCGATCACCGGCGTCATCTCAACTGCCCAGAACCTCCTTTTCTTCTCCTCCGACTAGTCTACCCCAACTTACTTCCATCTCGCTCGCTCGCTCACTCTTTCTCCTCTCTGTTAGTCACTCAATCTCCTCTCTAAGCTGTCACGGCCAGTGAATCCATTCTCTTCCCACTCATCAAACAGTCATTCAGCACCAAGGCACTCAAGCACTAACTGCTTATGCCTTTTTCCCTCTTTACCGTGTTGTCTCTTTCACCCTCACACAATCCTCTCTGTCATTCCCTCTTCTGATTTTTTCTCTTTTCCGGAAAACCCCTGTTCCCTCATCTACTTCTCCCATCTGTCTCTCACTCGTCTCCCTTCTCCAACACCCAACCCTTTCCAGGTTTCTGTCCTTCTCCGGCCAAGCGGTCCACCATGCATCCAGTCTAGATCCAAAGCCCAAGCTGCACCAGAGTCATCTCCAATTTCCAACTGATCACCAGCAATGCTCCAATCCTCCTGTGCCTCCATTGTCATCCTCCTAGTACCATGCCTAACCAATCGATAAGCCCAGATTTCGCAGATCACCGGCATCTTCCAAATTTTTGGCATCGACCTCACGTGCCCTATGCTCCGGTGCCCTTCCACCATCATCGGCAAGCTAAAAGGAAGAAAACCCAATTCGGGTTTTCCTCCTTTTTCCTTCCCCTCTTCTCTTTCCTCCTGTGTCCTCCTTCTCCCTCTCTTTTCTCCTCTTCCTTCTTCCCCATCTCCTCCGGCTTCCCGCTTTCTGTCGAGTTCTTTGTGTTTTTTCGTTTCAAATAGAATTTTATTATTAATTCTAGTATTGCCCTTAAGTCTTTAATTCTAATCTCATTTTTGTCCTTTTACTTTAATTACATCTATATCCCATTTTGTTCCGGTTTCACTTTATCTGCATTTTTCTTATCTAGGAACAACCCAATTCATACCAGATCAATCAAGGTCTAACCCAATCAAAGGGCTAGCCTTAATCAACCAAGAATTGCTTATTTCTCATATGTTTCTTATCTTATTTCAAATTAACTTTAAAGTTTCATTCTTAGGACATCCCTAGACCTAATTGACATTTCTGATCTTTGATCTGAAATCCATAATCAATCTGATCTATCCAAATCTCAAAATCACAAATTACTCCAGATCTTGATAATTTTGAGGAATCTAACAAATCCTACAAGTAGATATCTAAGCGAGGACGTTGTGAAAACATTTGTAAAGGCTGATCTTCTCTCAAAAGATCAAATTTGAAGATATTGATAGTGATTAAGCTAGAGAAGTAGTTTTTTTTTTCATGTTATTTGATTTATTTGTTTTATTTAGAAACTAAAAATTCTGTAAGTGTTAGAAATTGAATTGATCTAAACTCTAATTCTAATTCCAATAATTTTAGTAATTTTTTATTTTTTATTTTAGATAATTAAATTTTATTTAAAACTCCAAAGCGAGTCCCTATGAGATTGACCCGTATTTGCATAGCTATATTACAATAGCCTATGCACTTGCAATTAAACATTAACAAGTTTTTGGCGCAGTTGCCGAGGACCTGCAACGGAGTTTTTATAAAATTTAATTAAAAATCCAAAATAAAATTAAAAATTAAAAAAATTAAAAATTAGAAATTGAATTTTTTAAAAATATTTTAGAGATTTTTAGGTGCATCTTTATTTTTTTTAGTGCATAACCACTTTATTTCCTGAATTTAGTACTAATAAATATATTTCTTTTTCAGAAAATTGGCAAGTGGAGCATCATCAATTGAATAGATTTTTCTTGCTTTCTTAGATGAGGAATTTTTTTTTTTTTTGAGTGAATCTTGTAGTGAGACCCCTTTGTAATTTGCACTTTCAATTTCAATTTTAAAGGGTTGTATAATATAGGGCAAGTGTGGGATAAGATGGCACATACTTGATCTTCATTAGAAACCCCATTGTAAGTTTCTCATTCATTTATTTTCTAGATTAGGGTTTGCATTTAGGGTAATTTTGCATTGGTTGGTAGTTTAATTACATATAAAAAGCATACTTTATATTTGTTGCATTTTAGGGGTTTGCATTAGTTTATTGCTTTTAATTGCATCTTAGGACACGTTTAATGCTTTAAGGTAAATTATATGCTGATCAAATTGCCGTGGTGTATGAAAATTAATTAATAAGGGCATCAGAGCTCATAAGATCAAGGGTGGATTTTATTACCACTCCTTGGCCCACCTAGGATAATCACCTCAAGCGTGCAACCCCATCATTCATATTAAGTTAAAATCAATTAGAAGAGACCTATAGGGTCATCACATGCTCGTAGGACCCTCTTAATAGGGCATGAGTTATTGTCACTCCAGTGGCTTTTGATCACTGTGATTATTGGGGGTTATCTAATAGAGCCACGCTCTTCCCCCACCTCTTGTTGACATTTGTTGAGGTCTAAACGCCTCCTTACATGAGGGTTGTATTAACCACTTTAGGCAAAACCTAACTGGTAAGTAGTAGTCAACTCCTAAAGAGAGAAGGAGCGTTAGATTATGCTAATTAAAAGCATCGTCCCCACAGAATATCAAAATATCTGTGCTTGTTAGCTTTAAGGGATTGCTTGATTATGTCCTTGATTGTGCATCATTCTAAGCATTTAGGTTGCATTATTTAGGATAGTCCTCTTCTAAAAAAATAAAATAATAATAATAATAATAATAATAAAAGATCTCTCATTGTATGCCCTTTTGGATACGCGACAAAACTGGTAGGTTAGTTTAGCAAGACAAAAAAAAAAATACCACCTATGACTGATCAACGATCAAGGGGTAACTCACCCCATGGTAGTATCAGAGGTGATCAAGGCCCTCCACTCATCATGAATGAGGACCCACCACCTCTAATTGATGATGAATATCTACCTCCACCATGGAGAAATAATCATCAACAAAGAAATTCGAGAAGGAATGGAAATAGGGAATGGGATTAACAGAGTGACCATGGAGACAATGATGTTTATCAGAATCTTCATGGAAGAACCTTAAGAGACTACCTTCAACCTACACGCACCAGTACACCATCTTGTGTCATTCTTCCTCAAAATGCTGATGTGTTGGAATTAAAATGAGAGTAATCCAATTACTTCCCAAATTTCATGGGTTAGATAGTGAGAGCTCTTATTTGCACCTTAAAGAATTTGATGAGGTATGTAGTATCCAAAGGACACAAAATGTAGGTCTAGATACTATCAGGCTTAAGCTATTTCCTTTCTCTTTAAAGCAAAAAAGCAAAAATGTGGTTTAATGCACTTCCATCATGTCCCATAAGGACTTGGAATGAAATGAGTAGAGAATTCTTGAAAAAGTTTTTTCCTATGCATAAAACAAATACGCTTCGCCGTAAGATAATGAACTTTACACAAATAGATAAAGAATCATTCTACCAATGTTGGGAAAGGTTCAAAGATCTATTGCTTACTTGCCCACATTATGGTTATGAACCATGGTGCATTATCAGCTTCTTTTATGAAGGACTTAATTCTAACATGTACCAGCTTGTAGAGATGATGTGCAATAACTCTTTGAATAAACAACCAGATGAGGCGGAGGAGTATTTGGAATGGCTAGCTGAAAGTGCACAGACCTGGGCTAACTCAGAAAGAGTAGAACATCCCTATGGACCCAAGCCCACTACCACATCTACTAAGGGAGGCATGTATGCCATGTTTGAAAAAGATGAAATCAATATCAAAGTAGCAACCCTAGCTAGAAAAGTAGAAGCCATAGAAATGGAAAAGAAAAACTCAAATAACAATGAACAAGTGTATAACATTTGTGAAAGTACTGCCCATCTTACTCAAGAATGTCCTACCATCCCTGGTTTTTAAGATGTACTTCATGATCAGGTTAATGCACTTAATAATTATAAAAGACCTTTTGCCCTATATTTAGAGACATATAATCCTAGCTGAAGAAATTTCTCCAAATTTCAGTTGGAGAAATGAACCAAATGCTAATGTCTCACAACCAGGCCCATACTAGAATCATCAACAACCAAACCAAGGACTACTTGCTCCACCCCCATACCAAACTCATCAACCTCATTCTTCTAGACCTTGCCCCTACCCAAAAGGCATGTAGAGGATAATCAACTTGCTCAAAACCAAGAGAAGAAAATTTCTCAATTGGAAAGTCAAATAAAACAAACCAACCAGTCCATCACTAAATTAAAAAATATGATGAGTCAAATGATGCAAAGTATGGAAAAAGGAAAATTTTCAGCTCAACCACAAGCAAACCCTAAAGGTGTGCATGTAGTTAGCAAAATTACCCCTAATGCATCATCAAGCTCTACCATAGAAGAGACAAAAGCTGTTACCGTTCTTAGGAGTGGTAAAATAATTGTGAAAGATGATCATCAAAATATTGAAAAGGTAGAAAAATCTAAAGAAAAGGATCCCACTCCACCTATTGAGCCATATTCATTCCCTGCTCCATTCTCTCAAAGGTTGTGTCAAGTCACAAAGAGTACCACTAATAATGAGATTGTAGAGATATTCAAGCGAGTCAAGATCAACATACCAATCTTAGATGTAATAAGACAAATCCCATCATATGCCAAATTTTTAAAGGATTTATGCACAATCAAAAGGAAATTGAATGTGTAAAAGAAGGCATTTATGACTAAACAAGTAAGTTCAATTCTTCAACACCATACACCTAAAAAATACAAGGATCTAGGTTGCCCCACTCTCATTTGCATTATTAGCAACCATAAGATTAATCAGGCCTTATTAGATCTTGGATACAGTGTTAATTTATTACAATATACAGTCTATGTTTAGCTAAGACTAGGAGACCTCAAGCCAACATCCACTACACTCTAACTAGCTGATAGATCAGTGGTAATACCTAGGGGCATAATAGAGGATGTGTTAGTCCAAATAGAGAAATTCTTTTTCCTAGTCAATTTCTTAGTTTTGGACACACATCCAGTGCTGAATGAGCAGCAAGAAATTCCTGTCATCCTTAGACGTCCATTCTTAGCTACATCTAATAACCTGATAAACTATAGAAATGGTGTCATGAAGCTTTCATTTGGTAACATGACACTAGAATTGAACATCTTTGATATCTGTAAGCAACCTGGAGAACCCACAGATGACTTGCACTATGTCAATATGATAAATTCAATGGTGTAAGATCATTTTCAATCATCTTCCTTGTTGGACCCACTTAAGGCTTGTTTAGCCCATTTTAATGAGTTTAATGATGACGCATTAATAGAGGAAGTTAATGCCCTCCTTGATTCCGTGCCCCCTATGGATATAGAAAAATGAAAACCTCAGTTCGAGGAACTTCCATCGAGAGAGTCCACTCCCATTCCATCATCAGTTGAACCTCCTAAGCTAGATTTGAAACCTCTACCTTCTAAACTCAAATATGCCTATTTAGAGATGAAGAAACTTTTCTTGTTATAATTGCCTCTTAATTGGAAAAATATTAAGAGGAACAATTGATTAAAAATCTCAAGGAACATAAAAGTGCAATAGGATGGACGCTAGCGGACATTAAAGGTATTAGCCCTTTAATATGCACTCATTGAATTTATCAAAGACTAAACCATATCGTCAAATGCAAAGAAGGTTAAACCCTAATATGAAAGTTGTGGTTAGAGTAGAAGTCCTTAAATTTCTTGATGTGGGAATCATCTATCCCATAAGTGACAGCAAATGGGTGAGTCCTACTCAGGTCATTCTAAAAAAGTCTGGAGTGATAGTGACCACTAATGCCAATAATGAACTAATTCCAACTAAAGTTACCACTGGTTGGTGTATGTGCATTGACTATAGAAAATTGAATGATGTCACTAGGAAGGACCATTTTCCTTTGCCTGTTGTTGACCAAATGGTAGAAAGGGTTGCAAGACACCAATACTATTGTTTTCTATATGGTTATTTAGGATATAACCAAATACAAATTGCACCCGGGATCAGGAAAAGACCACATTCACATGTCCTTTTGGCACTTTCGCTTATAAAAGAATGCCATTTGGATTATGTAATGCTCTTGCCACATTTCAATGCTGTATGTTAAGAATTTTCAGTGATATGGTGGAAAGAATTAGGGACATTCGCTCATTCCTAGGTCATGCAGGATTCTATAAGAGATTCATTAAAGATTTTAGTGCTATATCTAGATCATTGTGTCACCTCCTTACAAAGAAAACCCCTTTTGAGTGGACTGATGATTGTCAAAAAGCTTTTATAAAGCTGAAGGACAAGTTAACCACTACACCCATTATGCAGCCTCCTGATTAGAGCTTGCCCTTTGAAATCATGTGTGATGCTAGTAACTATGCACTAGGAGCTGTACTAGGACAGAGGAAAGAGAAAAGGCCATATGTCATCTACTGTGCCAGTAGGACCCTAAATACCACGCAGATGAACTATTCCACTACAGAGAAAGAATTGTTAGCAGTTGTCTTCGTGTTAGATAAATTTAGGTCACACTTGGTTGGATCTAAATTAGTCATCTTCACGGATCATTAGGCCCTTAAGTATCTTGTCTCTAAGAAAGATGCTAAGCCTAGACTACTTAGATGGTTCTTTTACTCCAAGAGTTTGACATTAAGATAAAAGATAAAACAGAGGAGTAAAGAATGTTGTAACTGACCACTTGTCTCATCTAGTCCTAACAGAACCTTTGGATGAGTTGTCAATCAAGGACACTTTCCCTTACGAACAACTTTTTCATGTCTCCCATCCTCCCTGGTTTGTTGATATTGCAAATTATTTAGTCACAGGAAAGATTCCCGATCATTGGAATAAATTAGAAAAGAAAAAATTCTTTTCTAATATTAAGCACTTCTTTTGGGATGACCCATATTTGTTTAAGTACTGCTCAAATCAAATCATTATGAGATGTGTCCCTGACTTAGAGCAACGTAGCGTCATCTCCTTTTGCCATTCAGAAGCATGTGGTGGATATTTTCCTGCACAGAAAACTGCTGCAAAGATTTTGCAGTGTGGTTTCTATTGGTTGTCGTTGTTCAAAGACACACATGTATTTTGTAAATCATGTGAGAGATGTCAAAAGTTAGGAGGAATAACCCATAGAAATATGATGCCTTTAAACCCTATCCTTGTTATTGAAGTTTTTGATTGCTGGGGTATTAATTTCATGGGCCCATTCCCACCTTCTTTTGGCTACATCTATATCTTATTGGTTATAGACTATGTTTCAAAATGGATTGAGGTTTTCCCATTTAGGCATAATGATCATAAAATAGTTGTGAAATTCTTAAAAGAAAATATTTTTTCTAGATTTGGGACACCTCGAGCTATTATAAGTGATAACGGTGCACACATTTGCTACAAACCATTTGAAGTACTCATGAAAAAATATAATATCACCCATAAAGTTGCAATACCGTATCACCCACAAACAAGTGGACAAGTAGAAGTATCTAATCAAGCTATTAAACAAATTCTTCAAAAGACTGTAAATCCGGATCGTAAGGATTGGTCTCTTAGACTAACCGATGCGCTCTGGGTTTACAGGACTGCACATAGAACCCTGATTGGTATGTCTACCTATCGTATTATATACGATAAGGCTTGTCATTTGCCTGTGAAATTGGAACATAGAGTCTACTGGGCAATAAAGACATTTAATTTCAATATGGATAAAGCAGGCTCACATAGGACACTTCAGCTTAATGAGTTGGAAGGGATTAGGCAAGAAGCTTATGAGAGTAATTGGATATATAAAGAAAAGATTAAAGTTTTTCATGATAAAAACATAATAAGAAAATCCTTTAATCCAAACCAGAAGGTTCTGCTTTACAATTCTAAGCTCCACCTATTACCAGGTAAGCTTAGATCTCGATGGACAGGTCTATATATAGTTAAAGAAGTTTTTCCATATGGGACCGTTGAGATTGAGGATGCTAGGACTGGTCATACTTTTAAAGTGAATGGTCAATGTTTAAAGCCTTTTCTAGAATATGAGAATCTAGAAGTTGAGTCCACAACTCTGGAGGATCCTGTTTATCAAGATTGAATGGATCTGATCCCTCTGTACCATATTTTGTATTTTTTCTTTGCATCATCCATATTCATTTTAAGTCATACTTTTTGACCATTGAAGACAATGTTTCGGTCAGGTTGGGAGGTGTAGCATACTAGCAAATTCTAGTTTTTTTATTTATTATTATAGATTCTTAGGTGATTTCCTTGATTTTTTCAAAAAAAACATTAAAAAAATGAAACATTTTAGGTCATTTCCTATACTATGATGAGAATTGGATTTTTTGAATATAATCTAGATAACTTTAGCTTATTAATGGAATGAATATGATTAATTCATTATTTTACTCATTTTCTAAAGTATTCTATTAAAGCAAAGTCTCAGATCACATCTGTACACACAATTGTATATAGATAGTCTAAATTGATAAGTGGCTATAACTTGGAAATTCTGAAGAAATTCAGTGGTGACCTATAACCTAAATAAGTTTTAAAGCCATTCATTTATTTTGAGAGGTTATAAATGTTCTTAATTTGCTTCAGCGTGCTTTAAGAAAATTTATCCCAAACTCTTAAATTTGGCTAATTACCTAAATAATTAAAATACTACCTTTAAAATTCTGGAAGTTAATTGAATTTGATAGATTATAGAAAACCTAGAAATGATTTAGGTCATTCTTATTGTAAACCTAGAGACATAAAGCCTACCCAGAAGTATTTTACCACTAGTCAATCAACTTGAGCTTTCAATATAAGCCTTTTCTTTTGTCACCCAAATTACCCTTTACCCATATTAACCTAGTATAAATTATCCATTACCCATTTTATTTGAAAAATAAGTTAGAGATGAATGAAAGACTACCTTTTAGTTGCAATGAAAGTAGAAAGTGGATATCAAGAAAAGAAATATTCTTTAAAGTGATTCAAAAGTGTGAAAAGAAAGAAAAGTGTTAAAGAGGAAAAAGTTTGAAGAATGCAAAGAAAAGTAGAAAAAGAAATAATCACTTTAGAACAAAGCAAAGTAAAGAAGAATTGCCAACTTTAGTAGAAGACCTATACTTATGTTTTTGAAGAAACTTTGAATACCCATTCTTTGGTACCTTGTCCTAAGCCTATGTTTTGGCCGAGTTAAAGACTTATTGATTTTAAGCAGAATATAGTCTTAATGAGGAAATGAATGGATAGGATCTAAAAGAGCGATATTTCTAAATATTCAAAGGTAATGGCATCCATTCCAAAGGGATCAAAACAATTAAATTCCTTATTAACTCTCATTCTTCATGAGTATATGTGAGATAAATTTGTTTTTATTGACTCTTCTTACTTATTTAAAAGAGAGATATGATTTGAACCCTCAATTTGAGAGATTTTATTTTTGAGCGTATGTCATTAGTAAGGATTGAGGTCAAAACATATTTCAGATGGAGTTCAAAAGTTAGAAGTCTACTTAAAGATAAAGATTATTTTATGTGTAAACTGTACACACACACACACACACTTACTCTTAGATCTGAGCTCAAGTGAAATGTTTTTAGCATATGGGTAGGGTTTTGAATTCTTCAGTCATCTTTATTAATTTGCTAAAGTTGATAGATTTATTGAAGACAATTCTCTGAGAAAAAAGTGGAGATGAACTAAAAAATAAACTTTTTGAAATTTTGTGATTTGATTTTTCATATCTTTTGCTAGGGACTAGCAAAATGCTGGTTGGGGGGTGTTAAGTGTTTAATTTTGGTCAAAATACCCCTAATTTAGTATTCTCTTAGAGCATCTAGGCCATCAATTTCAAGATTTTATATAAAATATTTCATTTTAGCTTTAATTGGCCATCCAACCTTTGAATTGCAAAATTTAACGGTTAGATGATCATAAGAGCTACCTAGAAGAGTAATGAATGGTTTAGATGATCCTAATTAGGTCCTGTGCATTGCAGATCAATCAACTCAAGCTTGGATGATCCAGATCAAATCAAGGAGATTAGATGAGGATGATGAAGCTTCCTAGAAAGAGAGGACTATAAAGACTCCTAGGACAAAAGAAATTTGAAGAATGGAGGAGTCTTGCAGAGTTTGGCAAGATTGGACTGCTGGTGGACCCCACTCCCTCTCTCTCTCTTATCCTCTCTCTCTCTCTCTCTCTCTCTCTCTCTCTCTCTCTCTCTCTCTCTCTCTCTCTCTCTCTCTCTCTCTCTCTCTCTCTCATTTTCTTATTCTTCCTCTTCTCTCCATTCTCTTCACTTCTTCTCTTTGGTGAGTTAGAGGAGGCAAACCAAAACCCCCCATCTCCCACTCTCATCCACGTCTGATTCTTCTCTCTTTTGGCAGACTCATTCTCTCCCTCTCCCTCTCCATTCTCTTTTCTCTTCCTCCTCTTGGCTAGATGTAGGAGGCAGACCCATCACCTCCATCTTCCTACCATTGTTGTTGCTTTTCATAGTTGTTTTTGTTTTACTCACTTTCTCTTGTTTCCTCTCTCTCATTCTCTCCCTTCCCCTATCACGCTTCCTATCTGCATCGTCGGATCACCCCAACTCCTCTATCCACCTCGCCTCTCTTCTCATTCTCCCTCTTTCCTGTTTAATCTCTCTTTCTCTCTCATTCCTCCGGCACAAAAGCCCCAGTCACTTCACCATCTGCTCAAATCGACAGCACAGATCTAGGAATGCACCACCCTCCTCTTGCTCTCTTTCTCTCATCTCATTTCCCTCTCCCTCTCATTCGCGCCCCCCCCCCCCCCCCATTTGCCCAGACCCACATCCTCTACTGTCAGTCACTAATGGGATCGCATCGGTCTACACCTCCTATCTTTGGCCACCCTCCTTCTCACTTACCTCCCTCCTGCTTCATTGCCCAATGCCATCCACCTCACCAGCGTCATCTCAACTACCCAGAACCTCCTTTTCTTCTCCTCCAGCTAGTCTGCCCCAACTTACTTCCATCTCGCTTGCTCACTCTTTCTCCTCTCTATTAGTCACTCAGTCTCCCCTCTAAGCTATCACGGTTGGTGAATCCATTCTCTTCCCACTCATCAAACAATCATTTAGCACCGAGGCACTCAAGCACTGGCCGCCTATGCCTTTTTTCCTCTTTGTTGTGTTGTCTCTTTCACCCTCACACAATCCTCTTTGTCATTCCCTCTTTTGATTTTTTCTCTTTTCTGGCAAACCCCAGTTCCCTCATCTACTTCTCCCATCTGTCTCTCACTCATTTCCCTTCTCCAACACCCAACCCTTTCCAGGTTTCTCTCCTTCTCCAGTCAAGCAGTCCACCACGCATCCAATCCAGATCCAAAGCCCAGGCTGCACCGGAGTCATCTCCAATTTTCATTTGATGACCAGCACCGCTCCAATCCTCTGGTGCCTCCATCGTCGTCCGCCCAGTACCACGCCTAACTAGCTGGCAAGCAAAAGTTTCCCAGATCACTGGCATCTTCCCAATTTTCGGCGTCAACCTCACGTGCCCTCTACTTTGGTGCCCTTCTGCTGTCGTCGGCAAGCTAAAAGGAAGAAAACCCAAGCCGGGTCTTCCTCCTTTTTCCTTCTGCTCTCCTCTTTCCTCCCGTGTCCTCCTTCTCCCTCTCTTTTCTCCTCTTCCTTCTTCCCCATCTCCTCCAGCTTCCCTCTTTCTGTTAGGTTCTTTGTGTTTTTTCGTTTCAAATAGAATTTTGTTGTTAATTCCAGTATTGCCCTTAAGTCTTTAATTTTAATCTCATTTCTGTCATTTTAATTTAATTACATTTGTGTACCATTTTATTCCAGTTTCACTTTATCTGCATTTTTCTTATCTAGGAACAACCCAATCCATACCAGATCAATCAAGTCTAACCCAATCAAAGGGCTATCCTTAATCAACCAAGAATTGCTTATTTCTCATCTGTTTCTTATCTTATTTCAAATTAACTTTAAAGTTTCATTCTTAGGACATCTCTAGACCTAATTGCCTCTTTTTTTTATCTTTGATCTGAAATCTATAAATCAATCTGATCCATCCAAATCTCAAAATCACAAATTACTCAAAATATTGACAATTTTGAGGAATCTAACAAATTCTACTAGTAGATATCTAATCAAGGACATTTTGAAGACATCTGTAAAGACTGATAATCTCTCAAAAGATCAAATTTGAAGATATTGATAGTGATAGTGATTAAGCTAGGGAAGTAGTTTTTTTTTTCATGCTATTTGATTTATTTGTTTTATTTAGGAATTGAAAATTCTGTAATTGTTAGAAATTGAATTGATCTAAACTCTAATTCTAATTTCAGTAATTTTAGTATATTATTATTTTTTATTTTAGATAATTAAATTTTATTTAAAACTCCATCTTTTAAAGCGAGTCCCTGTGAGATTGACCCATATTTATATAGCTATATTGCAATAGCCCATGGACTTGCAGTTAAACATTAATAGTTTTCAAAATGAATTTAAAAGAAAAGATTGTTCTGTTGCATTATTTTTATAAAATTATTTTCAAATAGGGAGTGATCCCTCATTAGGAATTAGTTTTGCATTAAAAAATGCATATGAAAAGCTGGATCGTCACACTAGATGTGAGAATGTTAGCCTCCCTAAATATCTTCGAAGGTTCGGGATTAAGAACTTGAAAGTTATAATTGACTCTATGCATGCTAAATAATTATGACATTTGATGAAGAGTCAAATAGGCTTTGTAGACATGTCATCAAGAAAAAAAAAATGACATTAATTGGAGTATATGGGAGCTAATATCAAGAAACTGAGAGCTAAGGCTTAGGTGTGACACTACATTCATAAACTCAAACAGCAATTTGATGGAGGCACTCTATATCAAGTTAGAAGGGGAGATAGGGTTTCTTTTTAGTCCAACATTTTGAGGGGTGAGAATACCCTTAAAGAACAATCGAATCTTTTATTTGTTGCCTCATACAAGAAGAAGGAACTTGTTTCTAGCTTCTACACCATTGAGAACAATCAAGTGGTGTAGAACCTAAGAATCACCAAAAGAATTTATGCATTTGAGATCCAATCTTTCAATGTCCTACATCAAAGCTTGAGGTTGGCTTTTGTCACTCCCAACAAGGATGACAAAAGGATTTGGAGGTCAGATAGAAGTGAGGTCTACTCGGTTGGATCTTAATACTCAACCTCATTTCCTAACGAAATCAAAGATTTCAACTCATGAAAATTTGGAATATAAGCATCCTACTAAGGGTATCCATGTTCACTTGGTTAACGATTTATAAGAAGCTGTTGACTATGGATAACCTTATGCATAGAGGATATTATAGGACTGGGAAGGTCACACCTCTGATGTACCAGTTATTGTGTCCATGGTAAAATGCTAGGTAGCCAAGTGGGGAGTTGGCAAATAGGTGTTGTCTTTGTTGTGAGCAAGTTGAAAAGATTAATCACATTTTTCTCATGTATAAATTGATTTAAGAGATATGGTTCTTTGTTTAAAACAAATTTAATATACATTGGTTGATGTCAAATGAAATCAATGGCCTTGTTGCCCAATGGTCACTTACGACTAGATCTAGAAAAGCTTGTTTCTTTGCAACTTTTTGGATGCTTTGGTTGCAAAGAGATGTTCTATTTTTAGAGATAAAAATGTGCACATGGAAAGACTCAAAGCCAAGAATGTCAATAATGAGGTCTTTTGGGCAACTAAATCCAAACCTTCAACAATTGTTCTTGCGCCAAAATCAAGAGAGGTTGGGGCATCATTGTCTCCACAATTGATTACAAGTAAAAGAAGAAGGCAAAGTAGAAGGCTTTGATTAGGGGTGGATCAAATGCAATGTTGATGGCTCCTTGTTCAGCAACCTGGACCCGTGAGTTTTGGTGGGATTGTGAGGAATGATAAGGTCAATATCAATTTTCCTTTCTTGTCCCCGTAGGTTGTACAAGATCAGTAGATGCAAAGTTTTTGCACAAGATTTGGGATCCTATTTTGGGAGGATATCTCTACCCAATTGATGATCTTGGAAGGGGATTCAAAGAGCATAGTGGCATGGCTTAAGAACCCAAATAAGGCCCCATGGACATTTTCAACTGATTTTTATGAATTTGAGGAAAGCATTTATCATTTACAAACCAATTTAGCTGTGCCTTTAGATGTGCAAATGAGATGGCCTACAATCTCCCTAAAAAGGAGTTGCAACAAGACATGATCCAGGTGATTACCGATTATGGGATTTCATTTGCATTTGAAGACAAATTTGGTTTTGTATAACTTGCTTTAGGCCATTTTGTGCCAACATGGTAGGTGATCTCTCAACTGAACCCTAATCAAGATAAGGTCTTGATGACAATGATGGTATATAATCCCTTATGTTTTTCCCTACCTTCTAAGATCCACCTAGGAATTTAGTTCTATTAACGAGTTCTCTCCAAAAAATGAGTTTAAGGACCCGTTTTGATACAACTTTTTAGTTGTAGTTTTAAAACAAGAGACAATTAATATTAAACTTTTCTTTTTAAGTATAACCTATTTTGCTATGCTATTTTTTTTCCATTGTTCATGCAAGAGGGTGTCTTTGTCAATTCTCCGTTGTTGGAATTAATGCCAGTTATAGGACTTTACACTGGATGCTAGCAACAATTGTCGATGTAGGGCTAGTTCTCACTGGATTTAGAGAGGAATATACACATACAAAGAGAGAGAGAGAGAGAGAGAGAGAGAGAGAGAGAGAGAGAGAGAGAGAGAGAGAGAGAGAGAGAGAGAGAGAGAGAGAGAGAGAGAGAGAGAGAGAGAGAGAGAGAGAGAGAGAGAGAGAGAGAGAGAGATACATTGGAGAATTTATACCATACAAACCTTTCTATGGGTTTATATTGCTCTGACCAAAATCTCAAATACTCTACTTCAAATGGTAGGATCATGCCTCCTTGCCTAACGAATGTCAATAAAATCTCAAAATAACATGTTGATGTTAAATTAGTATTTGATCAAAATATAGCCTGCCACTTCCTGATGTCATATGCTAAAGGAGGAGAAATGCATTATTTATCTCACTGTTTCTCTCCTCTGTTTGAAGATAAAAACAAATGGCAGGTGGGAGGGAGAAAATGTTGTACGATAAAGGATGAGAAATACAAACTTTATGTCACTTTCTCTCCACTATTTGGGTATAAATATTTTCCTATCCGGTGGAGTATTTAGTGTAGTATTAATTGAAATACAGAACCATTTAGCTTGACTAAAATACATGTAATGACTAGGAGGATATGGTGAGGATTCATCATCATTTAAGTACATGCAGATAGCCACTTGGGTAACCTCCCTTAAAACATATAAATATCAGGCCAACATCCCTCATTTGTGCAAGATGTCTGTAGAAACTTAGCCTCCAATTTACTAAGATTGAAGAAAGAGATTTGCTAGAGATGGTTACTCAACCAAGTCATATAGATTTGATTGACTATAGATGTGAGACTAATTTCAAAGTCAACGAAGAGAGAAATAAATCCAAACGAGGCAAAACAAAGAACTCATATGATAAAAAGTCAAGAATGAAATCCTTAGGTGAAATATATAGATTTAACCAAAAAATTTCTTCTGAAAGATCAAATCTCTATTGTCTCTATTCTATCCTTAGTCTCTAGAGCCATGCGAGCTTTAGGGGTTTTGTATTGAATCATAGATTTCACTCTATTCACTGGATATTTCCACCCCACTGAAGCCCTTCTTTGCTTGAAATCCAATGTTAGTACTGCTTTTGCTTATTGGGTTTTGGTTTGGGAAGGCAATGATCCCAATGTTCCTCTCTCTTTTTCCTCTTCAACTACGAAACCGTACAGAAGGAAGATTGTGAAACAATAAAGTAGACTAATATTTTATTATTTAATATTAAATTAGTTGGTAATATTTTAATATTTGATTTGACTTTGAAAGAGTTTCTTGTAGCGATTACCAGTGAAGGCATCCAACTGAAGAAACTGAAATGAACAAACTTGGATCTATTGTTAGATCAATACAAGCCCATAGGAATGGTTGGAGGAGAGAGAGAAGCAATTGTTGAGACACTAGACATTGGAAGCCAAAAGCTATCCTATTTATGTGTCTGCGCAAGAGAGAAGTTTTAGAGGGTGAAGGTTGAATAAGCCGAGAAAAAGTTGTTCCTACATCAGCATTTTAGATATGCGATTATGGGGCTTCACTTATTTTGGTTCAATTATTCCATTAAAATAAATGGCCTAAGTAAGCTTCCACTGTGCCTATTCTCCTAACATGATGAATGAATTATATCTAAAACAAATTTCTACCAAGCATAATTATTCCATTAAAACAAACAGTCTAGGTAAGCTTCCAGAGTGTCTATTCTCCTAACATGGCGAATGAATTATATGTAAAACAAATTTCTACCAAGCATGAAAAAGGGGCATGTAATCTTTCCTTCTTCTTTATTAGCGTGTACTCTTGATGGGTTTTGGTTAAGAGTTTGCATTCGAATAACGAAATTCTTGAATTTGGGATGGAGGGTGACTTCTTTTGAAAGATCTAAGCCATTCATCTTGTTGAACATACCAAAATTAGGGAACTTAAGAAAATCAATGCATTTGGATGATTCTAACGTCTTATTTTGGGTATTTGAAAAAAAAAATTAAATTAAATCAATGACTATAAGTTTGAGTGCACATAAAATAACTATATGAAGTTTGGTATCTAGCCTCTCTAACCCATTCCAAACACAATGAACAGCTTATATCTTCCAACAGAAGTCATGCTGTCATCCTTAGACACAAAATGGAGGATCAACTTCTTCGTGCACCTAAGTGTGCCAATTCTTATCTGCAGGACTCACATATGTTCAATGGATTTCTATCGAACACTATGTTAATTACATAGTTGAATATAATAGAAAAGATAATTTGTGTCTAGCACATTGTAAATATCTAAAGGGATTTTCTTCCATATTCTTTGTATGAAGTATGAACTAAGCACTGAAACTAACACAGGTTGCAGACCAACTCTTGCTATCCTAGGATGACATGAGGAAATTTATGTGCGATTGAGATGGTTTGAAGTTATAGATCACAAATAAGCAACCCAAATGGTCTGAGGTTCTTTGTGGAACTAATGTGCCACCTTCAGGATAAAGTTTACAAGATAAATATGCTCTAGAATACTTAAATCATTTAGAGAATTTTGTAACAATGAGTATGGTTGTAGTATCTCCAAGTATTAGAGAAGCCAGCCTTGATTCTTCTATGTCTCTATAGTTGGTTGAAGATTGGGCCTGCAAGTTGATCCAAGCCCATTTGTGTGCCACATAATAAAGAGACTATAATCACTACACTGAGGCCCATAAAATAATTGGATCGGTCTTAGACTAATTTCCTCCACTATTCTTGACTAGTATGTCTTCAGAAATTACATCGGCATTCACCTATTGTGGTGTTGTAGCTCCTTTGTTTATTAGTTTCATATTAGAAGTCTCCAGACACACAAACTAGACAAGTGTATTATATAGCTAAGGCTTTCAAGGGCTTGGCCTCTCTGGTTTTCTTCTACTCCAATTCACATATGGTGGAAAATGCTAGCCCATGATTGTGGGGAAACCAGAGCTTTCTGCCAAATCAAATGCTCTACAAGCCTTTCTGGCTTGTTCAATGGTGGCGTCTTTAGGTTATCTTGACCTGGCTTTGATGTAAGTTTTATGCCATCTTTTCATTACATCATAGGCTCTTATGTAAGTTTTGTGATATATTTTCAACACATCACCGTGATCAATCTAAAAGAATTAGAACACGTGTATTATGAACTATTGGAGCTAAAAATGTGCATGTTAATTGAACAAAAGTCTTGCAAAAAATAAAATAATCATAAGGGTCTGATTCGTAACACTTGCATTATCCGATTTATGTGATTAAGCTCTCAATAGTTCCATATCATATCTGATTTATGTAATAAAGAATAATCTAGCATAATTAAACAAGTTGGATTATACAAGCCTTACCAAGCAAGCCCCAAGTCTTTGGAGTTACCAATTGTTTCTTATTGTCAGACAAGGTAAACTTTTGTATAAGTGGTAAGTGTGTTATTTCAACAAAGCAAAAAAGGTGAGGTTTCTTCTTTAGTTTCTCTTTAGCTATTAAATATTATTGAAAGGATTTTTTCCTTTCACTTAATTTAACTACCTCTCACCCCTTAACTAACATTGAGATAATTAACTAGTTGACGAGTTCTCTCTCTTGTGAGGTCTCAAGAGGAGGGTGAATTGGGCCAAAATCAAGTTATAAATTTTTTTGTACCTAATACTCAATAACAAGAACAATTTCAACAATCAAAACTATAACACACAAGAAGCTAGACAGAGGTAGCTGATTTGATTCCATAATAGTTGACTTGAATTTCCAAAGCAGTTTAAGTCACTAGGAATAGTTAACTTTTCCTTCAACAACAAATCTTCATAAAATTTCCTAAGTTCATTTCTAACTTACTAGTGCTTGATAGCTAATAGAATTTTCGGGGAAATCATATGAAATTTTTGTTTTTTAACTATTGATTGATAGTAGTCAACTTGATTTCCAATCTAATTTGACCTTTTTGCCTTCAAGCAATTATATCTTGGTCATATTGCATCGGATTTGAACACTAGTAAGGTTTCAAGAAATGATACGTAACATCTAGAAATTCCTAAAATCTTTAAAGTGATGTCTTATGTTGATTGTTTTACCGCAAGTGCATGGGCTATTGTAGGGTAGCTTATGCAAGTACGGGTCGATCCCACGAGGACTTGATTTAAAATGGAGTTTTCAATAAAATATAATTATTTAAAATTAAAAATAAATCACTCAAAATTACTGAAATTATTAAAATGAGAATCAAGGTTCAGATCTAATAAACTTTTCAAAAATACAGAATTTTCAGTTCTTAAAGAAAACAAACAAAATCAAATAATGAGAAAAAAACTACTTCCCTAGATCAATTTTCAACAAAATCTTCACTTCTGGTCTTCTAAAAGTTGATCCGCCTTTACAAATATCTTCAACACGTTCTTGATTAGTGATCCATCGGTCGGATTTGACAGATTCTTCAAAATGGTCAAGATTTAGGCTAAATTGTGATTTCAATATTTGGACGACTCAGATTGATTTCTGAATTTCAAATCTAAGATCAGAAGCGTTGGTTATGTCTAGGGATGTCCTAAGAATGAACCTGTAAAATTAATTTGAATTCCGTTAAGAAACAAAGGAAAAGTCGAGGATTTTGTTTTGATTAAGGCTAAACTGTTAAGAGGTTAGGCCTTGATTGATCTGTCTCAGATTAGGTAGTTCCTGGATAAGAAAAACGCAGATAAAACAAAACAGGAATAAAGTAGGACACAGATGGAATTAAACTAGGGACACAGATGGAATTAACAGGAAAGAATAGATTTGTAATTTCTGTTAAAGAGAGAGGGCAAAATAGGAATTTGATAAAAATCTGGTTTTTAAGAGAGAAAAACCAGACGAAAACCAGTGAAGAAAGAGAGAAACGGAGGAGGAAGAAGAGGGAGAAAGGAAGAGGAGAGGAAGAGAGAAGGAAGAGAAAAAAAAAACCAGGAATGGAGGAAAACCCGACTTGGGTTTTCTTCCTTTTTGCCTGCCACTGAGAATAAGCCGAAGGAGGAGTAGTGGGGCAGCCGGTTGTTGCGTGTAGGAGATTTGGGCAGAAGAAGAGATGCGGTGAAGAAGTGGAGTAGGGAAGTGGAGAAATGATGGGGAGATAGGGAATTCGATTTCCTGTTGGAAACCGAGAAGGAAAGAAAAAAAAAAAACGAAGTCGATGCGTTGCAGAGGTTTGGGGGGTATGATGAAATAGAGAAGGGACGCACGATGAGAAGAAAAAAAATTAGAAGAGAGAATTGGAAAGTGGGGTGGATTGGTGAGACGTGGTTAGGGTGTTGGTGAATGACACGAAAACAGAGAGGTGCAACAATTGGGCAATGGAGACGGGTAGAGATGAAGGGAAAAATAGATAGGGAGAATGAAAGAGAAGCAGATAGAGAGACGTGAAGGAGAAGGGAGTGGGAGAGATCGGGTAAGAGGGGCATCGTCTGGGCGATGGAACTGGGGGCCAGCGACGGTGAACTAAGGAGAAGAAGTGAGGGAGCCTTCTAAAGAGAGGAGAAGAGGTGGTTTTTGTACGTGAAGATGGGAAGAGAGAGGAGAGAAAGTAATAAGGAAAGTCGTACGTGAGAATGAGGAAGGAAAAAAGAAAAAGGAAAGAAAGAAAAAGGAAAGAAGGAAAAAGGAAAAGGAGAAGGAAAAGAGAAAAAGGAAGGGAAAAAGGAAAAAGAAAGAAAAAAGAAAAAGGAAAGAAAGAAGGAAAAAGGAAAAGGAAAGAAAGAAAAAGAGAAAAAAAAAAAAAAAAGGAAAGAAAGAAAGAAGTGGGGGAAGGAGTTGCCCTTTACATGTTCTTTCCATTTTGTCCATGATTTCTATTCCATCCATCTCCATGGGTGATCTGGTCCATCCATTGCCCTTTAAGATGATCTGCACCGTTATCTTTTAATCACAACCGTCCGTGCGTCCTTTGGTTGATCTGCAAAAGAATAGACTAAATTAGACTCATCTGAACCGTACATTAGTCATCTAATGAGCTCTAATGATCGTCTGACCGTTGATTTTGAAAAATTAAGATTTGGATGGTCCATTGGATTTAAATTCAAAATCAAGCTAAGTTTTGTAAAATTGAACGGTTAGATGATCTAATTGAACGCTAAATTAGGGAAATTTTGACCAAAATTAAACACTTAACATCTTAACACTTCTTGAACATGTGAAAATCTTCAACTAATGATAATTTGAATCTAAACAGGACTTGTAGCCTTATGAAAACTTGAATTGTCCAATGAATAACATGTAGCTCTATGACTAGATTGATTTTTCAAAAATAATTACTTGAATGCTCAAGAGTATATGAGATTCCACAAGACATGACTTGAGGCAATCTTATAAACACTTGCATACTCAAGTAAACATGTGAAACCACCAACACAAAGGATTTGTTTATGTCAAAATAAAGAAGAATTAACTCACTAACTCTTCCTTTTTATCAATGAGAAAACCTTAAAAGAAAGAAAATATTAACAACAATGTAAATGAATTTTCTTTTCCAACAAACTTCTTTCCCTTTTTTTCAAAATACAAAAGGGTAAGAAAGAGTACAAATACATAAATATATTATGAAAGCAATGGACTCACCCTTGAATTTTGATATCTCTTATAGAAATACAACATGAGCTAAAAAAAATAGAGAGAGAGAGAGAGAGAGAGAGAGAGAGAGAGAGAGAGAGAGAGAGAGAGAGAGAGAGAGAGAGAGAGCTAACAAGAACAACTCTTATTCTCATTCAAATCAAATAAATAATAAGCTCATATGAGTGCATATGGAAACAACAATAGTTTCCATTTATATCACTCAATTAAGTACATGTAGGTTTTCAATCACAATCTTTTAAGGAGAAACAATATTAGGTAAGAACAAGAGCTTCCTCTAACATATATCACAACATATCTAGTTAATAGATATTGAAAGTATTGGCAATATGCTCAATTTGAATAGAAATAGATAGAAGCTAGCTATTCCTCCTAAAGAATGAAAATATAAATATCTACGGAGAAAACAAAAACTTGCTTGAATGCTCATATATGAATGAATAAACATGAACAAATCTCATAGAGCAAAAAAGTTTCCTCTAACTCACAAATCTCATAAAAAATATTCATTTAGAGATGCACATGAGATACAAGTTAAAGAATACTTGAAATAGAAAAACAACTTCAAAATAAAATATCACGTACATGAAATTTTCTTCAAGGATGAACTACCTAATATTCTTGCATAATATATAGCTCTACAATTAAACAATAGAGTTTTCTTTGTAAAAAGGCAATGAAATAACCTATTGAAATAACTAAACATGCTAATACAAAAAGAATTCAAGTGAAATTGCAAAGTGTATCGATGAAATTCCTATCAAGGCAAGGAAGTGGATTCCACTGCAAGGGTACAAAATGATAGCTATTTTTGCCTTTGCTTTGCTGCCACCCTCCTATCCTATGGGAAAGAAAGACTTGAGGACTAAATCATGTCAAATGGAGAAGGAGGGCAAAGAAAAGGAAAGGGTTTTGATCACATTCTAAAGATAATCATATTCTAAAATTGAGAATCAAGATACATGTGTCAAACCAATATAGAACCCATTTTTAGAATATCAATGCAAAGAGTTTTAGGTCTTTTAGGCGAGGTTCTTCTCCTTCTTTTCAAATACATTTCCCTTGAAGAAATTCAATAAAATTATTTTAAATTCTTATTTCAAATAAATTCTTTTATTGATAGATTCAGTCAGTAACTAATCAATATTTAATTAATAAATATATATCCAAAATAGCACAAGAACAATCAAACATAGAACATTATCTTCACAATGGTTTGCCCTAAAGAGTCATAAAACAATAGATTCATTAACATTTTCTTACATCCTTGGTTGATTTTGTAAAAATAGAAATCTAAAATTTCAAAGCAAGAGGCTCCACCCAAAGGAAGGTATTGCCAAAAATGCACTTTAATCCTTTGTATAACCATTTGTTATACATTAAGATAATTCATTTGATGAAACACAATTTATATATGATCTAACATTGATAGTACAAGAATCAAGAACAAGCATCTTTTGCTACCTACATCATCTTTTTTGTGGGCCCAATTGTGTAACAGGAACATAAGAACATTTGGTATCCAAATTTGTTTAACAATGTATTTTTCTAGAATATGAATGACAACTACAAGAAATAGAGGATTTGAGATAAAAGTTTCTTAAAAACCTTTGTGTTTTGAACACTACTAAAACTGGGGCCTTTAAAAGACAACAAAAAGAAGACAGTTTTTTAGTAAACCATGTTCATAAAAATAATTTAAGATGGTTGAGTACAAGAGGTTTGATAAACCAACTTCTTTATTAATCGATTTTTGAAGACAGCTAAATAAAAGACAGTTTTGGAACCATCTTTAACATACATTTTAAACCACTTTAAAGCCCTCCCATCTAATAGTGGAAATGAACATTTTTTGAGTTTTAAGACCCTTTCTCATCAATAGGTTCCTTAAAAGTGTTTTCCAATTGATCATGATTCTTTTTTCAAATTTTCATGTTCATCAAGTAAACACTTTTTCTCATTTTCTAAATCTTCATTCTCAACTTTCAATGCTTCAAAATTGCATTTTTGTTTTTCAAAGGTTCTACATGCAACCCATTCTTTTCCTTTTCTAAAGCATCTACTTCATATTTCAAACTCTCACACAATCTCTCTAAGATATCAAACTATCAAATTCACTAGAAAGTTTAGAAAGAGATATTACAGTTTTTCATAATAAGATCCTTAGTTTCATGAAATAATTCATCAAAAGCTTTTTTTAACACTTTACCTGAGTATTCATTCACCTCGTCTTCAACTTCTTTTGGCTTGAAACAAAAGATTAGTGTCTTATCTTCTTTGTCCTTGGATTTGGAGCAATCATATTCATTCTCTAGCTTTTCCCATATCTCCTTAGTTGTTGCACACCAAGATATTTTGTTGAAATCACTTTCGTCAAGTGCATGGTATTGGAGATTCATGGACTAGAATTGATGTTAACTAGCTTCAACTCTTCTTCATTCCATACAATTTCTAATGCGAAGTATGGAGCACCACTTGTAAGCTCCTTCAACTACTACTCTCCAAAGTTCATAGCCTTCAAATTGAATATACATCTTCATTTTGTTTTCTAGTAGCTATAGTGGGTATCATCAAAGTATGAACATATGTGGGTAAACTATCTTTTCCTGAGATTGGTTATGTAACATTTAGTGCCTTATAAGAAATTTGATCTTTGACTCTTTGAAAAACCTATAGCACCTCTTTTGATACTAATTGTGAGGTCCCAAGAAGGGAGGAGGGAGAGGGGTGGATTGGTCCCAAAACAAGTACTAAAAACTTTGCAATTAGTGCTTAATAACAAGAAAATTTTTAGAAATAAAAAACAATAGCACATAAAAAGCTAGATGTAGAAATTTTATTATGGTTGGGGTAGCTAATTTTGGCACCTACTTCCACTCTCTCAAGGTTATTTCCCACCTGAGTTCCACTAAAATCCCTGTAAGATTTATCCACCAATTAAAACAATGTTTGCCATTAAGGTAAAAACTTATGCTCCTTGACTAAATTGATTCTTAAAAGATCATCAGTTGAATGCTTGAGAAGATATGAGTTGTCCCAAGACATGACTTGATGATCTTGTGTAATGACTCCAATTTTTATAATATTAAAATCCCATGAAAAATTCAGTTTTGAAGATAAGGGCATTTTGGTCATTTCACTAGTCGCCTTGACTGAACCCAGAAACTTGGTCCTGAAAATGGTACCATTAGATTCATCTCAGAAAAAGGAATCCAACAAGACCAAAATCACCCAAAACGGAGTTAAAATGAGCAAGTTATGGCCTTTTGAAGTTTAGGGGCAAATTTGTAATTTTTACAAAAACGGATTTAGCTACAAAACATAGGGGCCCGTTTTGATACGGGCACCCCTTCATCTTCAACCTCTAGAGGGTTCTAGAATGGCGGTGATTGGAGGAGAAATCACCGCCATTCTGGAGGTTTCTCCACCGCCATTCAAAGGCAATGAGAGCCCCCTCCAGAACCCTCTCTTAGCTCTATAAATAGAGCTCTTGGGCGCCTCTAATGGCAGCCCAAAACGTTGAAGAGAACCTATTGAGGAGTAGTGACCTAGAGGAGAAAACAAGGAGAAAAACCCAGCAACGAGCCAGGTATGCCCAAGATCCCTCAAAACCCATCTCCACCATAGTTCCAAGAACAATTTCCCTAGGTTTTTGCATGAAAAACCATGCAAAATGGAGCCCTGGAGACTCACCAAGGACCCAGGGACGTTCCCTGGGCCGCACTGGTTCAACAAGGTCGAACCAGGGTGTTCTGAGGATGCCCCGGTTCCCCAACGAGCAGGACGTTCCAGTCGGAACGTCCCACGTTGACCAAATTTGAAAAAACCAAACGGGCACGTCCGGGGACGCGCCCGCAAAAGGGACAGTCGGGCGGAAAACCTGGCGCGTCTGCTGACACGCCCACTGAGGCGCATGCCACAGACGTGCAGCGCGCTAGCGGTACGCGGGTTTTTCGTTTCTTAAGGAAGCTGGGGCGCACGACGCAGACGCGCAGCGCCCTAGCATTTCGTCTTTTCGTTCTTGAGACCCTTATGTACGTGCGACACTAAAACGCTTATAACTTGAGATCTAGAGCTCCGATTGAGGTGCTGCAAAAGGCGTTGTGTTCGTATTGATGACACGGACACATTCAAACTATAAAATCCCTGATCAAGGCCCAATAAAAGGTATCCATGACCCTTAGAATAAGATGGTGGCGCGTGGCCGCTAGACCTTTGGGAAACTGATAATACCAAGGCCCAATTAGGACCTTGGGACACCCATAGGCATAGGGATGGACCCCTAATGCGTAAGTAATAAGACCAACTATCCTAAAACCCATAAAAAAAGGCCAAACTAACCCTGATTCCCCAAACCATGTTCAGGAGCGTACGAGGACAGAGGGGTTAGCGCGACCTAGCCAGGTAGGTGCTCTATCACTACTAAATTATTTTAAAAGAACTATTATTATTTTGAGAACACATGTTTTAAGTATATGACTTGTTTAGCATGACTTAATTCAGCATGCATGTGATAAATGCTTTATGCATAGATATGTTTTGTAAACTATTGCATACATTGCATGATCTATGAGCATTAAGTTCTTGCAAAGATTGCATGTCCTTGAGGGTTGCCAAAAGACGCTGGAGTATAGAGGGCCAGGCAGTTGTGAGGGACCCAAAGAGGACAGGTTTTGAAAAAAGGTTTTTGGCTTATTTGATCTTATGTGATTTGAGCTAGTAAGCCCGTGGGTGCTATGTCGAGGGGTCTGGGTTGGCCACCCAGCCTCTACCACTACTAGGTGGAATGGGTACCACGCCCAAAAAAGAGCATGTCCCTACGTTGACTGCATGTGGTACAGGGGCTACCACTGGTGTCACGGCACTAGGTCGATGTGTCATATGCCCCGTGGAGGCTATGACGCTGTGTCCTTAGGTACCCGGGGACCACATGGCGGCGAGGTCGTGGGCATAGTTGGACCTTATGGTTTATGGACTTATTTGCATTGCATATGGCATGATATGAGGTTGGTCGACCATACCATACTAGAGATCCATGAGTTGGATTCAATAAAGCATCTTATGCATATCATAATGTTATGATATATATGTATATGATACTTTCGATTTTGGATTATGTGATCCTTTAAGTCGTTAGTATTTCGGTTTGACAATGGATTTTGATATCAATATTGAACTTGAGTATTCGGACATGCACATGTTTTGGAAAGAGCATATGATTTTAAAACATCGCATGCATTATAAAACTAGTAGTGATAGACTCCTACTAAGTATAGTATATACTCACCCTATCCTTAACATTTTTCAGGATAATTCCGTCCACGAGTAGAGGACATTTATGTTAGTGCTACGAGCGAGAGAATAAAAAAGGAAACAATATACATGTAAGTAAATTCTCAACCCTTTGGACATGTATTTGTATTAATTTACAGTTGGATTGTGTGTTGTGACTGGAAAGACCTGGGGAAAGACATTTATGATTTCTGAAGTTTTTCAAAAACTACCTTAGTTGTTGTGAAAGCAAATGACACTCGGGGTTTTCAAAATAGGTTTAAAACAAAAGATTTTCCGTTGCATTGCATGGTTTTTATAAAATGGTTTTCAAATAGGGATGCATCCCGCCTTAGGAATTAGATATTGCATTTAAAAATGCATGAGAAAACCCGGGTTGTCCCAATTGGTATCAGAGCCTAGGTTTTATCCTTTCACAGCCAGTCCAGCATGTCCAAGGGTCATGGACAATAGAGAAAATCAAGAAGGAGTAGTATAAGAAGAAGTAGTAGAGATGACTACTTCTATTTGAGGATTACAATATTAATGACTCAAGGCATTTCACCATAAACACATAGGTGAAAAAGGAGATAGTCCTAGCAAATACTTAGATATTGGATTGCTTGAAACCTATCAAAATCATAGGAAATAAGAATTGTTGTGCAGTGGTGCAAAGATGAAATCTCATATAAGGATCATATTATGATGAGAATGAATGAAGATGATTAATGGACTTATTAGTAGATAGTGTTGACCTGCAATAAAGTAATCTCATCAAAGGTAAGAAAATTGAAGAACTTAGATGGCTATCTTACCATCATAAAGAATATCAGAATATGAGTACATTATCATAAGGGATATGATATGAGTATGATAAGAGAAATAAGAGACAGACTTTGAGAAGAATTTTGATGATAATCTAAGAGGGATAAGGATGCAAGATAATATTAGGGGATGACTACGACTCGTACTAGATTACAAAGGAATAGATCCTGAAAGACTTAGCTCAATTTTGGATACCTTAATTGAAGTCTCATGAAAAGTGAAGTGATATCAAATAATAACTACTTGAGTATTATGGAGCAAATCAGAAGATGTATACAAGTGACATATTATGAGGAATATAACACGAATAAGATAGGGAACTATATTCGACAGTGTTACAAAAAGATTTTGACAATAATATTGGGGATGATAGATCTGTGAATAATAGATCGATCCTAACATGAAAAGTATAGCATGACCAAAACGTCAATGCCATTATTAAGACATGGTATGAATTTTTTAAGGCTACAGGCAATTGAGGATTTCAATGATCTTAAGACAGTTTAGAATTTCTGAGAAGCATTCAGTTTATCATATATGTTACTTAAACAAATAGATGAAGTATCAAATATATGGAACAACGCATATAAAGACATTGATCCAGGTAGACCAAATGGATATTGAAGAAAAGAGAGAAAGAGATAGAGATGTAACTATAAGTATTCGATGAATATTGAATATTCAAAAGAAGGAAATCATGACTTTATGAAGATACATACAAATCTTTCATCTTGAATCAAGTGAGAGGATAACCAATCAACTTCAAAGGAATAATAATAGTTGAGTTGGCAATGATGTTATTACGTATAATAGAGAGAAAGCATATGGGGTTTAAGACTTTGAGTAGAGTATCGAATTTCAGGAGATTATGTGATAAGAAATTTTCAAAGAAGAATGGCGACCAACTAGAAATTCAATTCTACAAATGGTTGGATATCAATTAGATTCTTATCAGATCCATTAGCTTATGGGAAACACCAATGGATATAATCCATAAAAAGAAAATTTTGGTGATATCTCACCTTGCCACTACATGAGTAAATAAAGTTATATTGAAAAAGGAATTAGGCCAGGACAGTGACTTGTCCATCTATCTATCTTCAGCAAGAAGGGTACCATCAAGGATCAAATGAAGGTCTTGCTATCATAAATTGAAAGACCAAATATTTTAAGACCATTATTGAGTACTGTTAACTAAATCAAGGTATCCCATCCTAATTAATCAAGGATGTTAGTGTCTATGAGTTAGTAGTCGGAGTTATATACTCAGAAGGATGTCATAAGTCCTTAAACTTGAGTTTTCTGGAAAGAAGTACTTGTTAAAATAAGTCAATTGAGGGTATGAGGTCAGTTGATGAGAACAGTTGCTACTGAGATAGGAGCAAAAATAAGAAGTGATCTAAACCAATGTGAAAGATTTTTCAAACCTTAATGGCTACCATGACAAGGTGAAGAAATTACTTTGAGTCTGAAAAATACTGCTGACTTGGATTGGAAAGAAAGGCAAATAAGGATTGATCACTTTAGAGGCCCTTGAGCTTATGACATAGATATATCTGGAAAGAGATCAATGGGTAATCAAATAAAGTCTTTCTATATGTCTACAAAAATGTTCCATGCTTACCTGAGTGTTTTTCAAATTTGATGATTTAGTAGCTTCAGCATAACTTGATGAAGTAGTTATTGAATGAGAACTGCTATTACAAGCTAAGTATGAAGAGGCACTTGAAGGATGAAATTTGAGGAATTGAGAAAATCACTACTTATGCATGATTGACAATAAAGCCCTGATAAAAGATTAAACAATATATTGACATAGGGAATGGAAAAAGAAAAGGTGAGATGGCCAGCACACTATAAGGTGAAGATTTAATGTTACGTTGCCTTTAGACAAATAATTAGTTGTTATGAGCATATACCAAGTACGAAAAATCAATTAAAGGAATTCCTTAAGGACTAACCCTACTAGATTGAGTATAGAACTTTTGAACTAGAAGGTAACAAAGAAAACCATCAAGCAAAGAAAGGACAAAGGGGATGATGACAAAGGATTCAACTATGACCTAGTAAGGGTATCCGGTGATGAATAAGAGACTTTTTGCTTTGCATAAATAGGAATATTATTAACAAATCCTAATGACAAATTGATGAGAATAGGGAGATAGGCCTCTGGACAAGAACATTTGACCCATGATGATGAATCGACTTGAGTTTGGATAAAATCTTCAACAGAGGAAAGCATTTAATGAATATGGAGTTAGGACATTTTACTTTCAGTATATGATAAGGTCTTCGATGGAAGATACTACTAATTGGCTTTCATTTTCGAATGTAACCTTGGTACAGGAAATCGAGTCACATATGGAAAACGACAAGACAGTTGAAATTCAAAGTAAAGTGAGAGTTTGGCTATAGAGCAAATGATACCATATCAGTTATTGAAGTATCTTGGAGACAAATATAAGAAGTAAAGTTAGACACAATAGAAAGAAGGTAACTTTTTGGGCTTGTGGATGATGAAGGAGATCACTAGAAAAAAGGGATTATCCTATGATATTAGAAATGAAATAGGAGAAATAAGATAATATGATCTTGAAAGAAGTATATACATGAACAAAGAAGCATGATCTTATGAGGAGACTATCTTATACATGATGAGATAAGTATAGGAATCTAAGGAATTCGAGATAGATGAAGTACCGCTAGAAAACGGTATTGTTAAAATTGGCACGTATGAGAGTATGGCGCTGCATTAGAGTACGCAACGAAAGCGGTCCTTATAGGTAAAGCCTTGTGGGAAGGATAATAGAAATGATAAATTGAGGATGAGCCTAGATTTGATTCCTAAGGGGGAGAATGCATCCACCAAGAAATCATCTAAGAGATAAATACCTGGAAGATGATAATTTATGGAATTTTGAGGATGAAATTCTTTTAAGGGGGTAATAATGTAATGACTCCAATTTTTGTAATATTAAAATCCCATGAAAAATTTAGTTTTGAAGATAAGGGCATTTTGGTCATTTCACTAGTCGCCTTGACTGAATCCAGAAACTTGGTCCTGAAAATGGTACCATTAGATGCATCTTGGAAAAAGGAATCTAACAAGACCAAAATCACCAAAAATGGAGTTAAAATGAGCAAGTTATGGCCCTTTGAAGTTCAGGGGCAAAATTGTAATTTCCACAAAAATGGATTTAGCTGCAAAACACAGGGGCCCGTTTTGATACGGGCACCCCTTCATCTTCAACCTCTAGAGGGTTCTAGAACGGCGGTGATTGGAGGAGAAATCGCCGCCATTCTGGAGGTTTCTCCATCGCCATTCAAAGGCGGTGAGAGCCCCCTCCAGAACCCTCTCTTAGCTCTATAAATAGAGCTCTTGGGCGCCTCTAATGGCAGCCCAAAATGTTGAAGAGAACCCATTGAGGAGCAGTGACCTAGAGGAGAAAATAAGGAGAAAAACCCAGCAACGAGCCAGGTATGCCCAAGATCCCTCAAAACCCATCTCCACTATAGTTCCAAGAACAATTTCCTAGGTTTTTGCATGAAAAACCATGCAAAATGGAGCCCTGGAGACTCACCAAGGACCCAGGGATGTTCCCTGGGCCACACTGGTTCGACAGGGTCGAACCAGGGTGTCCTGAGGACGCCCTTGAACTTTATATTTCATTGTCGTTGTCTGAGACCATATAAACATTTTTTCAGTTTGCAAACCTTTCCTTCTTGGATGTTGATTTTAAAACCCTTGGATTCAATCATGTAATCATCTTCATCTAAATCTTTATTCAGAAATATAGTTTTCATATAAAACTAATATAGCTCATTATCATAGAGTGCTACAATGGATAAGATTGTCCTCTATGAATCCCTTATGTTTACTAGAGAAAATGTTTCATTAAATTCTATGCCTTCCTTCTGTGTGAAACCTTTGGCAACCAATCTTGCCTTATAAGCTTCTACTTTGCCATCATAGTTTCTCTTTTCCTTGAATATCCCATTGCATTTAATTGGTATACAATTCATTGGCAAGTAAACTAGTTCCACATGTTATTCTTGATTATGGAATTTATTTCATCCATCATTGGCTTTATCTAGAACAATGAGTCACTTATAATAATGGCCTCTTCAAAATTAATTGGGTCTACATCATGAACGTTTGGGAGCATAGGAAATGATTCTCTGAGAAAAGTGATATAATCATCTCCTATACCTGGTCTTTTTAAACTCTTTATTCTTTCAAGCCTAGTTGAAACTATTATCTCTTGATTCTTTAAAGGTACTTGTTGATTAACTAATTTGAGCTTCATGCTACTCCCATTGTCAAAAGCGTTCTCACTAAACTTAACATTTTTTCTATCAAATATGATTTCTCCTTCAAAATCATTCAATTTACCATACAATCCATATCCTTTAAAGCATTTAGGACATGCACAAACTTGCAATTCACTAATATCTCTCCCAATCTTTGAACTACTAAGTCCAAGTACATGGTGTGTGTATCACAACCATAGTCTCTTATGTGATTCATACTTAGCTTTTTTGTGTTTTTCATAGCTCATAAGGTGTTTTCGTCATTGACTTCTAAGGAATTTTGTTCAACATGTAAATTCTTGTCATCAAGGCTTCACCATAGAATGATTGTGATAGGATAGCTTTATTCATCATGCATCATTTCTAACAAGGTTTTGTTTCTTCTCTCTACAATACTACTCTACTAAAAAGTATGTTGATTGACAGTACATTTGCAAATTCTATGTTCAATACAAGATTCCTCAAATAAACTTTGAAGCATATTCACATCCTCTATCAATTGAAGCATCTTAATCTTTCTTCCTAATTGATTTTCCACTTGAGCATTATATTCATATCTAGAGTAATCAATTGTAAAAGTAATAAAATACTCTTAGCCATTTTGATTAATTAGATTCATGGACTTTCTGATATGAAAAGAGTAGATTTCACCTTTCAAATGATTCTCATAAGTTCCATAGTCCTCACAATTTCCTTTTTCTAAAATACCTTCTCCGCTCACAAACTTCAAGTTGCTGCTCATTGATATGTCCCAAAAGAAGATGCCAAAAATAAAGAGAATCCTTTGACTCTCTCTCTCTCTCTCTCTCTCTCTCTCTCTCTCTCTCTCTCTCTCTCTCTCTCTCTCTCTCTCTCTCTCTCTCTCTCTCTCTCTCTCTCTTAGAATCAAATGATTTAACATTTAGATGAATCGTGCTTGTCACAATAGAAGATGCAAAAACATTATCCAAGAAATGTTTATTAAGATTGTCAACTTTTTTAACACTAGCCAAATGAAGATTCTTTTGTTTATCACAACTTTTCTATCATTGAATTGTGCATTAAAACTCATATCATTCAACTTCAATACAGATACAAGATTATGCCTTACATCAGGCACATGCAAAGTATTTTCCAAAATCAAAGACCATTCACCTGAAACTTTAAAAAATATGCGCTAATTCCCTTCACTATGGCTTTTTGATCATTTCCCATGCAAACAAGTGTCTCATTTTCTTTATTCTCTTTAGTTCTAAAACCCATGTAAGGTTTTGGAGATGAGAATTGTACAATCAAAATAGACCCACCCAGAATTAGAAGGGACACCCACATAATTAACTTGAGTACAAACAAAAGAATTAAAATTACCTAGATTGAGGGCTTCTTGTCTGTTCTACATTTTCAGACAATCCACCTTGAAATGATAACAACAAATATTTTGTTATGGCTTAGGCCTTGTTATCTAAATTATTCTTGATGGGCTAACTGGGCTTCTTAAACCTCTTATTACTCCTAAAAAATCCTTTCTAAATTTTTTTTCTTTGGCTTAAAGATTCACTTCTCTTTGGCTGTCACAAAATTTGCACGTTCCTTCTTATCATGATTCTTCCTTTCCTCTTCAAGAACCAATCACACACAGATTTAATAACTCATCCATTTGTGTTATAATTTATGAAAAAGTTCCTCATATGTGTTAGGTAAATTATTCACAATGACAAAAGTAACATTCTTCATCTAATATAATCACAAATTTTAAGAGTTTGTAATAATAACTCATCATTTTAAAAAGATCATCCTTTACACTCTCTCCATGTGAAAGTTTTGAGTTGTCAAATTTAATTATTAGGGCTTGTTTTCTAGACTTTGAAGTTGTAGCAAAATTCTTCTCAATGTTATCCACATATGAGATCCTTTGTACAGTCAAAATTCTCTAAACTTAATCAAAGTATCTTACTAAGAAAAATCAAA
The DNA here is from genome assembly GCA_035236585.1 of Warburgia ugandensis. Taxonomy (NCBI): domain Eukaryota; kingdom Viridiplantae; phylum Streptophyta; class Magnoliopsida; order Canellales; family Canellaceae; genus Warburgia; species Warburgia ugandensis. The sequence continues at coordinate 10,559,729 of CP141127.1, read as the reverse complement.
ATGTATCATTTAGCCAATTTTGTTTGTTTTCATCTATTTCTCATATAGCTTAACTTTGGATTGAGGTGCCTTCTTTGTTGGCTCACTAAGCTTCTCTAACTGAAAAGTAACATCACAGTCATGAACACTCAACAAAATCATCATTTTGTTTTTCCAATCGTTAAAATTTAAACTATTCAAGTACTCAATTTTAAAGATTCTAAGCACTATCATTACTAGATCCATTATCTGACTACATTAAGCATAATTCTTAGAATTACATAACTACAATAGTCGTACATGAATCACAATTCAAGATAACTAGAAGTCCACTTCAACCCCAAACTCATAGATAAGTTTCGTGTGTAGGTTTTTTAGGGAAATACGGTAATCTCATGTAATTACTTCAAACTTTGTAGGCTCACTGTAACACCCCGGATTTTTAAGACTTTTTTTTTTTTTTTTAATATAATGGCATTTTAAATAAGAGCATTTGGGATCCCATGAGAAAAGCTTTATTTAACATTTTACTAAAACTTATCTTAAAACTCCGGGTGTTAGTTTTCCTTTCTCAAAATGGCATACATGTAAATTAAACATAAATAAAACAATCCGCGTATAAATCAATGTCAAATAAATCGGCACCTTTATTTTAAATCAAATAAATGTCCAAAACACAATAATAATATGGCCCAGGGTCTATCCATCATAACATCCCATATAAATGTCCAACATATGTCCAAACATCTAAATCACATCCAATATAAAGTATGCAATCCATAATAAAATTCAAATGATAATCCTCTTTAATGACTCACATCACTGTCTAAAACTATAGAGAAAACTAGTCTTCAGCAGCTCTCAAGGTTTATCAACAGCTTTTCCTTTCTTGGTGTCGCGCTCGAGATCTAAGGCATTGCAAAAACAAAGCAATGCCTCAGCAAGCTATCGCTTGTGTAGGTACATAGACAATTAATGTAATAAATGAAAGAAATAATGAACAGTACTGATGAAAAGTCTAACATTTATGAAAATAGTGATATCATAATGTCATGTTCAAATAAATGCCAATTTTTTTCATATGCTAAAACATGCAATCATAGAGTTAAAACATGACATGAATCAATAAAATGGAGCATACAACAAGCATAAGGGTACCCTAAGGTAATGGGTCTCACCACATCGCACTAACATCCCTAATTAGGAGTACTCGTAGTCAACCTCTAAGTGTCGTCACACCCAAGCATACCATCCATAACCATGCTCATCCCACATGCACACATAATAAGAATATGGGCCATCATGCTGTAGTGGCAACCCTCCATGGGTATCAACCACCGCCGCTCTCCGTCGACACCATAATGGGAGACTTAGCGTCTGTCCCCATGGAAAGGCTCAGACCGGTAGTGTGGACTATCCATGTTACCAAACCCCTACCGAATGCCATCTATGGGCAGGTGTCTATCATATCACAAAATCATCACATCATAATCTCAGAAGGTGGGTGGCCGGCCCTATCCCTCCTAGCATGACGCCCACCGAGCGAGAGCACCCGTCATCAAATATAAAACATGAAAATCATATGTATATGCTAAAACTCAAGAGCACTTATAGCTTGCAATCCCCAAGACATGCCCCTCATCCTGGGGTACGCCTATAAAAGGACCAGCTAATAAGACTCTATTCTCATTTCCATGTAAATCCATGCATTTTCTATATATATAATAAGAAATAAGTCTCTAATTAAGCATAACTAATTAACATCATGCTGGTAAAAGCATTTTAAATAAGTTTATTCAGTAAAAGATTTTATTTTGGAATAACCATCTTGTACTCAATGTCGCATGAAATACACGGTAAATAAGAATTGCAATTTAAAACACGATCACACATGATGCTATGTTTAAACATGGTTTAAAAATCAAGGCAAAACATTAGTTGTCGTCACCTACCTCAGTGTGAGACCACTAGCTTGCTAATAACTCCCTTTAACTGGTATATTCAAGTGCACCTGTACATGTCACATCACTATTTTAATATTTTTCTAAATAAAAATTGGTCATTTCTAAATTTTTAAGTTAAAACTAGGTCCGCGTCGTTAATACGGTCACAACGCCTCTTTCGGATCGTGATTTGGACCTCTCTAACTCCCAGAAATCAAGTTTTAGTGAAAACTACCCTCAAATGGGGCCTGCCGGACCACCATAAGGTGGTTTATACTAGTGGCACCCTTTTCCGCCGGTTTACACCGGCTTATACCGGCGCCACGAAGACACACCGACACACAGACGCCGCACGGGACGCTCGTGTGCGTCACGGTCGCTAGGACGCGCAGCGTCCCGGCCCCACCGCCACCACCAATTGACGCCTTCCCGCACGCGCGCAGCGTCGCGCACTCGTGCGATGATGACGTCGTGTGACATCGTCCCTCGTGCGTCCTGGCGTCAGCGCAAGGGCGCCGACGTCGTTGACAACGTTGGAGAAGACGACCGGATTCTAGTCGTCTCCGGCGGAGCTACAGAGCTCCGTTTTGCGTGATTTTTGTGCCATTTTCTTCAGAATTCTCTCTAAAATCCATTTATGCCCTCCTTTTGCACTGATTTTTCCAAAAACCATGGTTTTTCCCAAGTTCCTAAAATCATCTCTAGGTACTGGTTTTTGCATTTTCTGGAGAAATCCACTGTTGGATCACTCCCAAATTTAAAGGGTTTGCTCTTAGTCTCTTGTGCACTAGTTGGACGGTGCGATTTCCAAACGGACGAGGGTTGATCCGTGAAATCATGCTCCAACAGTAGCATGCCCATAGGTTCCCAGGAAATCCGATTTTTCTTAAAAAAAAATTTCATGCTTTTCTAATTAGTTTTCCTATTTAATAAATACAGAAAAATAGAGTTTAAGGCTTACCTTGCACCTGGCTAGGTTTGCTCGTGTTGTCGGGGTTCCACTCACCGAAAAAATGCAATCTTTCCAAGCTAGGGTTCTGAGTAAAAACTCAGAGGAAACGCTCAAAGTGGAGCGTTTTTGCTCCTAGGGAAGCATAGATATAGGGTTTAGAGTCCTAGGGGAAGAGAAACTCTTCCCCACACGTCTCTCCGGCGATTTTGCGGGACTGGTAGAGACGTGTGGAAGACAGGGGTGCCGTTATCAATTTGGACCCCTGTGTAACACGTCTCTGTCAAAAGACCAAAATGCCTTTACAACTTTGACGGCTCATAACTCCCTCGTTTGAGCTCCGTTTTTCGCGTTCTTGGTGGTGTTGGACTCATATCGATGAGCACTTTCTAATTCTTATGTTTTCAGGAGAAATTTTCATCTATAAATTTTTTATTTTAATTTATTTAAAAATTTCCTATTTTATCCTAAAAATTAAGGATATTACACTCACCTTTAGGTGAATACTCTCAGATCTAGTGAAATACACCAAACACATGAGCCAACTACTTGTCAAGTAGGTCATGTAAATTCCATATGCTCTTTGAGCACTTTGATCTCATCTTTATACACGCCCACATAGTTGTCTCATGTCACAACCAACTTCCTAAGAACATCAGCCATTAAGCCTTTTGATTGAATTCTAATATGTTTGGAACCACTCATAATTAGCTTTCGAATATCCACTTTGAATGTAAAATTATCTTAGGACTCACCTTATACCCAAAAGGATATTGAGTTCATGAAATAAGCATATATCATACTCAAAGATACATGCATAAACATAAAGTAATGAAGAACCAAACGCATTTACAATTTTCAAGAAAATTGAAAATAAAGGAAATTCATTTTCCTTTTTTATATGGAACTCCAATGTTTAAAGAGCAAGAGAAAAAATTAGATATTTTCTAAAGTATTTCAGCAAACAGTTAGCATGTATATGTTCATCTAAAAGCTTAAAATCATGAATCTTAAACCAAAACAACAACATTCATCTCTCTTACAAGATTTAGAAATAAAGAAGATCACAAATAATATAAACAACTGATGAATATCATTATGTATTAGTTTATCCCACTATGCTTTATCTTCTAATTTGAATTAAAAATTAAAATAGTTTAGATTATTAGAAATTAAAATAGTTTAGTTTATACCACTTTGACTTTTGATTTTAAAATGACTAATTTATGTGTTTTTTTAGAATTGATCTCAACCCTTAAATTTGTTGGAGTAAGATATGGTCGTGGAGATTAAAAGGTTTATAGGATGATCATGTGGACAATGAAGATCTTGCCATCAGAAGGTCTCCAAAGCAAAAACACATATACATTCCGTTTTCAAAAAGTTTCTAATTATGAACATTTCCTAATTTGAAAAATTTTCTTCTTTCACTAAAGCTTTTCTAATTGGAGATTTTTGTAAGTACAAAATGTACTAAATGAGCAAGTTTCTTATTATTTCTCTCAACTAATTTTACATTTTCTTAAAGGCAAACACTTTCATACATTTTATGTATCTAAGAATTGACTATTTCCATCTTATGGAAACATCATATTCTACAAGTATTCTAGAAATTAGGTTTCCCATTCCTATTCTTAATTTAGGACTTTTTTAGGTTTAAATAGACTAAAATTCTATTTCTGATTCTCATATTTCTCAACCATTATTTTATGAAACTCCTACTATATAACCTAAGGTTCTTGAGATCATCTCAGTATTCTCAAATGTATATTTTTAGGTTACAATAAATCTCATTAAGTATTACCTCTAGACATATATTTGTCACATAGGGAAGTTTAAGGATCACCTAATAAAACGTGTAAGACACATAATTAACTCATATATGGAAGTTTAAGGTTCACCTCCCAAAAAGGATTGGCCACTTCAAGTTGTCATATAACCTCTACCCTTCATCAGCCCATCCAAAACTAGAAGCATCTAACAAGTCTTTTATAACTTTGTATTTTGTTTTAAAATGTTTCCATATAGACTTAAGCTACCATACTTCATATCCAAGTTGAATTTATTATTCAACTTATCAAGCACATTTGCTCAAGTCTCAAATGAATTCAAGGACATATTCGAAGAAATTTTGACTATTAGTGGATGGTTTGGGGATTCCAAACAACTATAGTGGCTGAACCTAATAAGATAACGATTGCAACCCAATAAGTGATAACTGCTTGCACTAATGACCCTGCCCTTCTTCAAACTCCCATCATTATCATAGATCCTACTTTGATTTCCTCCTACAACATCTTTAAAAATAGCTCTCATGTGCATTAGTCCATGAGTGATAATTCTCCTTCTTCCCAATATTACTATCACCTATCTTGCTGTTGTTAAGGGTAGCGACCTTAAAAGCCTTACTTTTCCTTAGCATTTAAGCAAACAAATAACAACATCTTTTTAGGCCATATTTAAAAGGCTTCCTATAACTCCACCGATGCCTACCCAAGCCCAAATAAAAACGGAGGAGGATTTTGCATCAGGTGCCAGCCGGCAAGTAAACCCTTTCGAAGAAGTTGAAGATGATTTCGTTATTTTCTCTTCTTGCTTACAAATGAGTATGCATATGTATATTAGTTTGTAAGTAAGAAGAGAAAATTATGAAAATCATCTTCAACTTCTTCACGTCTGGAAACCCTAACATGACATGAATCGATAATTGACATTCCCTTAAGCTAAGGCATCTCCCATAAGTGACATGGTGCATTGGATCCTAGGTGTAGTGGAAAATGGGCATGGGTTGTTAGAGCATTCCCCCTAAAGTCATGTGTTACATCATATCCCAGGTGTAGTGGAAAATGAGCAAGGATTATTAGAGCATCCCCTCAAAAGTAACATGTTGCATCAGAACCTAGGTGCAGTGAAAAGTAGGCATGAATTCATGTCATGGGGGTCAAAAAGTGCCTGGATAAATAGGCTAGCTCAAGACTATAAGATTCGTATCACCACATGGAATATATGAATATTAGAGTTAGTAGAACTAGAGAAATCAATGGGTATAAGCTCTGATACGTAGGAAAAGATAATAATAGAAATGTCACATGGATAGTGGTGGATAAAGAATTAAAGGATAAAGTTGTAAATGTTAAAAGAACTAGTGATAGAATTATAATAATAATAATTATTCAAGGAGGGAAGATCATAAATTTTATGAGTGCATATGCATCGCAAGTATGATTAGAAGATGGAATCAAGAGATAGTTTTGGAAAGATATGAAGAAAATCATGCAAGAAATTTTCAACACAGAGGGGATATTTATAGGAGCAGACTTAAATGACTATGTAGGAAAAGAAAAGGAAGGATATGATCAGGTACAGTGAGGGTATGGTATTAGAAAAAGAAATGAGATGGGGAAAGCTGTCCTCAAGTTTTCTTTGGCATATAACCTGACCCTAATAAACACGTTCTTTAAGAAAAGGGATAAATACTTAATAACCTTTAAAAGTGGACACCATAAAGGCCAAATAGACATTTTTTGCTTAAGAATACTGAAATATCAATGTGTAAGGACTGTAAGGTAATACCTAGTGAGAGTTTAGCCTCACAACATAAGTTAATGGTTATGGATATTTACATTCAAAGATAAAAGAAAGGAAATAAACTCAAGGTATCTAAAAACTAAGTAGTGGAACTTAAAAGGTGAGAACATAATCTCATTGACAAATAAGTTGATGGTAGAAGAAAATTGGAACAATGAAATATAAGGAAACACCATGCGGATTAATATGGTTGAGTCCATTAAGAAAGTAATAAAAAATGTCCTAAGAGTACCTAAAGGTAAAAGACAATTAATAAAGGAAACTTGGTGGTGGAGTGAAACAGTGCAAAAAGTTATTAAAAAAACAAGTGTGCTTTAAAGTATGGTAGAAGACTAGAAATAATAAAAAACTATGAACAATGTAAGAATTCTAAAAAGGTTGCTAAGAGAATAGTAAGCGAGGCCAAACTCAAGGCATATGATAAACTCTATAATAGACTACAATTAAGAGAAGGTGAGAAATATTTGTTTAAACTTGCAAAAATATGAGAACAGAAGGGTAAGGACTTAAACTGTGTTAAGTGCATTAGAAGTGATGATCAAAAGGTACTAGTCAAAGATGACAAGATCAAACAAAGGTGGAAAAATTACTTTAAAAAATTGTTAAATGACAATTACCTTGAGAATAGAGGGACTGAAATTACTGTAAACCTAAATAACATTAAACATTATAGATGCGACCATAGAATCAGAATACTTGAAGTGAAAGAAGCTTTGAAAAACATGAAATCAGGAAAGGCCCCAGGTCTTGATGGTATACCAATAGAGGTTTGGAACCATATGGAAGCTACTATAGTAGTTTGGTTGACAAAGTTGTTTAACAAGATCATAAAATCAAAGAAAATGCTAGATGAATGCAGGAAGAGTTCTATTATATCAACTTATAAGAATAAAGGAGACATATAGAGCTGTACTAATTATTAAAGGATCAAACTTATGGGTTACATTATAAAACTTTAAAAATTTGATAGAGAAGAGGCTATAGCATGGGACAAGTGTATTAGATGACATTTTGGTTTTATGCTTGGGAGGTCTACCATGGGAGTTATTTTCTTACTAGGACAATTGATAAGAAATATAGGGAGAGGAAGAAGGACTTCTAAATGGTCTTTGTTGACTTAAAGAAAACTTATGATAGGTCTCTAAAGAGTTAATATAGAGGGTTGGGTGAGAAAGGGGTATTGTAGGGGTATATAGACATAATTAAAGACATGTATGAGAGCATAGTAGCAAATGTCAAGACCACTAGCGAAGAGTCTGGTAATTTTTTTATCACTATAGGATTGCACCAAGGATCAGCATTGAGCCCGTACCTTTTCACGTTGATTATGGATGAGTTAACAAAACACTTGCACTAGGAGATTCCATGGTGCATGCTATTAACAAATGATATAGTTTTTAATGATGAGATAAAGGAGGGCGTAAACACAAAGCTAGAGTTATTGAGAGAAGCATTAGAAGTTAAAGGATTTACAATCAGCCGAACAAAGACAGAGTATATATAATGTAACTTTAGTAAGGAGAAGAGTAGGAATGGAGCACCAGTAGAGATTGATAATTGAGAAGTCCCGGTAAAAGACCACTTTCGGCACTTAGGATGGATGATTCATGAGAGTGAGGTTACCTTAAGAATCCAAGTGGGTTGGAAAAAATGGAGATGCGCATTTGGAGTTTTGTGTGCTCAACCAATACTACTCAAACTGAAAGGAAAATTCTATAAGATGACTATAAGGCTGGCTATGCTCTATGCATCAAAGTATTGGGCAATTAAGGAACATCATGTTCAAAGGATGAGTGGAGCAGAAATGAGCATGTTGAGATGGATGAGTGGCAAGACAAGAAAGAATATAATTAGGAATAAAAACATTAGACAAAACTTATGAGTGGCACCAATAGGTAACAAGATGAGGGAGATTAGACTTAGATGGTTTGGACACATCCAACAGAGACTGAAAATGGCACCGGTTAGAAGGAGTGAGGCAATATTAGTTAAAAATTCTAAAAGGGTAAGGGAAAGGCCCAAAAGAACATGGATAGAAGTGATGAGAACAGATTTAAAAACTTTGGGACAAAATGAAGCCATGCTACTTAATAGAGGAGAATGGAGGAACAAGATTCATGTGCCCAACTCCTGATCAGGATAAGGTCATAATGATGATGACGTAAAAGGGTTTGTATATGAGCTTGCATTAATTAAACACCAGAAAAATGCTGACCACTAGATAGGCCTTTGTGGGAATAATAAATTTGTAACCTATTATAGCTGTGACTTATAAGTTTCCAACTTCTAAGTTATGCAACCAAAGGTAACTGTTCATAGCATAAATAGAGCGACATATATGTCAATGAAATCAAGTCGACATCAACTGTTAAGGTATGTAAACAAAAGTAACTGCTCATGGCATAAAACGAACTACATTTATGTGAATAAAACCAGATGGATAACAGCATAATCAACTAATGGACAGCAACACATGGACATCAACATAAAAAAATTCTCTCACCTGCTATAATTAGCAGGCGAAACATAGACAAAAGTAAGCCCTGAAACTACTTCCCTTAGCAGAATTTGTTCAAAAGAATGAATTTCCACACCTGCTTGACCGTGCACTTTTATGCCTTTAGGTTTTGTAGGGTGCAGGTATGGTTTTGCTAGATTGGATGTAGAGTTGCTCTCCTGCAAGTAATAAATTAATACACATAAATGTATCCTCAAGTAGACATGTTCTCATCTTTACATGGAACATCATGTGGAAGATAACAAGTGCATGACCACATAGATATTCACACTGATGCTACTTATTATCAACTGAAATCCATACATAGAAGTGTATCCTACTTTCATCCATAGCTCCTGCGACAATCAGCAACTATGATGAGTTAAAAGAAAAAAAGAACAAAGTTGATATTGAGAGAGAGAAATCACGCATTCCTTGCTAAAACCTTCTTCTCTAACACTGATAGTGATTGTTAAAACTAACAAAAGAGCACACCATAGCTTACTAGGCCAGCCAAACGCCTACATCCTCCTACCACATAAGGCTCTCAGAACCAAGCGGTACGATGAAGGAACTTGCGCATTTCACATCAAGATAAAAGAAAATCAATGAGAAATTAGCTTCAATTAAGGAAGAAAAGCTATGTTCCACCTGACAGTGGGAGCAATGGATAAACCACTTGATAGGGAAGTGAGATGAATCACCATGCAATTTGTATTTAAGATTGAAAAATTGGAATTAGCTGATCATTTCTCCGGAAATAGAGAATTCACTTGCCAATAAGAAAACAAATAAATCAAAATTTAGGTTACCAGTTAATACACGTTTACCCAATCCTACAAGTCAAATATCACAGCCTAAGGTGTAGTCATTCCTTATCATATTTAACTAAGAAATGTAAATTCTAGTATTAAACCTGCTGATCTTAATAAGGATAAGGTGATAAAATACTTAATCTCAAACTAATCCATCAACATATCAGATTTCCTATAGTATTCCTCCAAAACCGAGATTACTAGAAATGAATAAAAAATCTGAAAAGAATTAAACTGGAAGGAACAAGACGGTTGAACTAAGTAATGTCACTGGGCCTGTGCACCTATCCTAGTATCTAGGTGCTTCAATTTGTAACCACTTGGTTTGGACTGAAGCCCAGGCACCATCTGCACACCTGTTGAAAGGACAAGGAGTGAAACATTGTGAGCTCCAGAAAACATGAAAATGTAAAATTTAAATCAGAAAAAATGTCATCATCATCATTATCAAAGCTTTATATTAATTCGGAGTTGGCTACACAAATTTTGTTCTTTTATTCACCTCTATCAATTGTCATTGCTGCATTAAATTTAAGAGTTTTTAAATCTAAATAAGAAAACATGCATAAAGAAAAAACATGATGTCTTACTGATTTTTAGAATTACTAACTGGCAAAAAGAAAAATTGAACTTCCAGATATAATAAGCTACTGAAATCAACTCAAGATGTGATGAAATAAAAGAAGAGAAGAAGAATCAGAAGAACTTGCCTCGATCCTCCAAATGTAAAGTAGTCGTCCCCCGCAACTTCAAACAGAGAGGGTTAGAGCTTTTCAACATGGGCGATTGTAAGAGCTTCGAGCGGGTAAAGAGGCTCGTAGTGTTTCATAACTCGAGCATCGGTTTCTCCCTAGAAAACCCACTTGTTAGTTGGATTTTTCTTTCACTAGAAATCACGATATTTTACACTATAAGCAAGGCAAAATCTCTCAGTCCACCTCTACAGGGCTCATACTTTAAACGAGTAATCCTACCGTACCCGTTTGACCCGCTACTGGGGCCCAACCCGCCCCTCTGACAGCTTCCATATAGGCAAGTCCGAGTTTAGTAGGTGGATTTTGCCTGTGAATTTTCACTTTTAAGTTGATGGTTAGAGAAAACATCATCAACGAGCAGTCACAATTAGAAGTTTGAATCATCACAGGCATGGAAATTCTGTATAACTCATGCATAGCACAAGATAGGATGGGTCCGGATCATTGAGAGCGGTTGAACAAGGAAATGAAAGATCAGGATTACCAACCCACTGGTTCCATGTGTACTTAAAGGAGTATTTAATACTGCAAATCAAACACAGGGACCATGTGATAACTCATAAAGGTCCATGGATCTAAATAAGCCACGGAATAAAAGAAAAAGCAGCCCTGCGCGAGTCTAAGAAAGAGGCGGACATAAAGGATTTATAATATAGGGTTTTATCTTATATTTTTGTAAAAGGCTGTTTTCTCGTCTCAGCCCGTGGTGTCCAGTCCCACATGGGTGTCCAGTCCCACATGAGAACTCAACCATATTAGGCGCACCATTAGATAGATGGATGATCCTAACCACAGCCGGCACTTTCATTATCCAAGACCGTCTATACCCAAGCTCACGTCCAGTACCGGTAAGTTTAGCTGGCCTCTTGGAGCAGTCAAACCCACAATTTCTTCCAAAAAGAGAGCCATAGAACTCTCTGTGCGATAGCAAACCCTAAGAAGAGAGACAGCTCGACGATGGGTGAGCAACTGTTGCTTTTCCCCAATTATTTTTTCAGTCTTCTTTCAGTGTTCGCTTAATCTTTGCTCTCTTGGGTGATTTAGCTTGAATTTTTCTTCTTTGGATCTGGATATCTAGGTTTTCTGTTATTTGAAAGAGGATGTAGACGTATAATGTTTTTCTGTTATTTGAGGGAGGATGTAGAAGTACAATCAGGGTTTTGCGTCTTGAATCTTCATTTTTGTTTCGTATATGCATCCCCAGCCCTGTATTCAGCGCTTCTTTTTGGATTCGAGGAAGAAGTATCCCTTAATTCGGATCCTGTTTTTACATTTTCTGACTGAGCTTATCATTTTCATTTAGGGTTTTTATTTGTACAATTGGTTCAGGGGCTTACAATTCAATCCTTCTCCTTTTTCTTATTTTCACTGCATTTTTCGTCTTCTTATTTTTCCCGTACTGTCTTCTGATCATTTTACTTGAGTTTTTTTCCTCATTTGAATCTGCATATCTACAAACGACTGGATTTCTACTATTCGTGTGAGTTATTAGGCAAATGGTTAGAATATCTTAGAATATTACATTGATTCTTCAATTATAAGCATCAATAAGACCGTATTTAGCTTTTTCTTTTTGGATGCGAGGAGGAAGTTTTTCCGCCGTTTGTATCCTTTATTATATATCTTTATTTTATTTTATTTCTTCAGATTTTGGGTTTATCATATTTAGCTCAGGTTTTTGATTTATTATATAGTGGGCCTTGGAAAGGGTTTTTTATTTTCAGTTATTGTGGGATTCAGGGGCTACTGGAAGAGCCATTCATCAAATTTTGAAGAAAAAGCTTCAGACCCAATCTACTGTAAGATATTCTCTCTATCTTTTCCTCTCCATCTTTGTCATTTTTCCGTTTCTTTCCTTTTAGAATATTTTCATCTGTATGCATTTTCTTATAATCGGATTTATGTCATTCTTGAAAATCCTATTGAAACAAAATATCATCCTTTTATTACTCCCTAATAATCGCCTTCTGTTATTTTTACTATCAATGCTTGTATTATTTATGTCATTTATGGCTAATGTTACAACATGTTTCCTTTCTGTTTCTTCTCACGAGCTTATACATTTACTTATATGTTTTGGCTATATCTAGAGCACATAGAATAGCAGCATAAATTGCTGTAGATTGGGTTCACCATATAGCTAAATGTCAGGATTCGAATTTTCAGTGGTGAAACATAGGAGTAGATTTGCATTAGATATGGATCTGCAACCTCAGTGCTGATCATGTAACTTTGTGTGGTTAGATTTTAAGCTTGCCCTGGAGTCTTCTCTCAAACTCAATTCTACTTTTGTCTGTACATCTCCTGCTTATGGATCCTAAGGAGTATTCTGTGCACCTCGGGAAGAAAGAGGAGTATCTGAGAAAGTTGGGAATCATAGTCTACAAGGAACTGCTCCTGCATTTTGTTTGGGTTTGCATTATTTCCACAGTAGTCATGTTCATGGTGCTTTGGAATTATCTTGATCGCACAGTATCAGGAAACGGTAGGTAGTTATAGTGCAAAGGACGTTCTGATTGAAGCCAGGTTTTTTCAATCTATCTGTTAGTATATAAGGATTTTGACTTTATCTAGTTGTTTTGAGTTGTTATGGGAACATCATGTAAGGGCCTTCTTTCCACGTAGAACAGATAGCTGTCAAATTCTTGAATTGGATGCTGAGAAATGAAAAAGAAGATAAATTAGAATAAATGGTTCTGAGTTAGTTTTCATAAATCTGCAGTTGAGGGTTTTAGGGTGGAGGATGAAGTGATCATTAAGATTGATTGATCCCTTGGGTGTAGAGTTCTACATTAACCATCCTTCCTCTGCAGAAAAACCTTCTTACTCAATGATTGAACATTTTAAAGACATTTTTAGCAGAAAACGTGGCTAGCTCTCACGTTGATCAAGTTAGCATTTAAGCAACCTTTCATTTTACTCCTATCTTTATCCAGCTGCATAACTACTGGTATTGTTTGATTGGACAAGTTTTGGGAAAATTCCTTGTAGAATGATAAGGAAGATTGTATTATCTGTCAACTTGTTTCTCGGGAGTTTGTCTCATAGTCCAAAAAAAGATTGGAACTTCTGAAATGAAAATATGGTGAATGGCTGTCACATTCTGCAAAAGTATGGAGTCATTTTCTGGGGATGGTGATTGCAATGAAGTATGGTACTTTGAGGTGCTTGATCAGTGGAAAAAGGACTTTTTGCATTGTTATTGTTTGGAAGTTGCTGCTTGTTAGAGGGATTAAATGAGACTTTCAAAGTTCAAAGTGGCTACATGGCACATATAATCTGGCGTGACATTTGGTTCAATGCTCATGAAGGCTTAATTCAGGTTTCGAAATGCAAGTGAAATAGATCTCATGTGAAGTATGATATTTCAAAAGAATATCTTGACTGTGAAACAGGATCAGTGGCAACACATTGATATGTTGAGCTCCATCAACATTCAGGAGTCAAGAGTGAACAGGTGTGCTATAAACTGCAAAGATTCTTTTGGTCCAATCTTTTTGTTATCACAATATGTTGGAAGTACTCAATGACTTTTGTCTTATAGGATCTGCCATTTTTTAATGCCTCTTAGATTTGCTTCCTTACACTAGACTATTTGTTTTGGACAAGTGAACGTTGTGTATCATGTGTTATATGGTGATATAATTGGTGAGTAATTTTTTATTCATTGACAGCTTCCTTTTTAGCTCAGACTTCATCTTGCAGCACTTTGAGTACTTTGATTCTGGTCTAATGGGGTTCTGGTATTCTTCGTGACCTATTAGAGGTGAATTTCTGTGGAACATCTATCACGTGGCCGACCCCTAATTGGGATAAGGTCTTGATGATGATCTAATTGCTGCCGTGCCATGGCTGTAAAAAGAGCATAATAGGGAATCTTCAAAAATGAAGTCATCTAGCATTAAGAAATCTTCTGTTTAGTAGAACCATCCAGCAGGCTGCCTCTAGCAAAGCCCTCGATGGTATCTCTTCATCTGATCTGTCTCTCTCACGGATATCCCCTGATCATTGTGGAGTTCTCTATGGTGTCCAGCTCAGTGGTTGCATCCCCTTACCCAGGGATTTCTGAAGCTTAAATTGACAGTTCTGCATTTTCTATTTTTGAGTACCTTGCCTTACAGTGATGCAGTGGATTAGTCAGGTTGGCTGCTGGAACTGATGACATCATCGGATTATGGAGCTCATGTCATGGCAATGAATGCTTCATTGGTCCAATGATTGGTCGTCAGTGATTTAAAATTTAATAAAAAAAGTTATCTTTTATCAGGTTGGTGATTGTTGAGTATGTTCCAATTATGACTTCCTTTGGTTGCAATCCAACATGTCTTGATGAGATTCACCAACGGGAAGAGGAGGACTTGGGTTGTTCAATGGGCCATACATCACTTACCACTACTCGATATGTATATTTTCTCTTGGAAAACACAAGCTGGCTAAAATACAAGCATGGCCCACTTTTCCCAATAATCCAAACCATCTATCTTCTAAACCACTCAATGGCTGGGTCATACAAAAATTAAAGCTACTCTGGTAATCCTTGCCTCTTATTTCTGTTCATCAGAATAACTGTTAGAAAGGGAACAAAACAACCATTTATATTCATCTTCCAAGGCCCCATATATCAAAGGTTATAATCATCAAATGGTGGTCAACTTTTATATGTCTCTCATCCATAACACACACACCAGGTGAATGTTTGTGATCATCAAAATAATGGATCCCACTTGTACTTTAGCTTGCTTATGTTTTCCAAATAAAAATATGCACCTCCAAGATATAGGAACTCATGCATGTAGCGACTCCCTTGTGCATTGTTGTGTGTTGAGATAGGCTATTGTTCATAGGAGTCCCGGTAGGTGTAGATGCTCACAAGTGTCATAAGAAGTGCACACTGCACTTAGATGTTTAGTTTGGAAGATGTAAGCCATTGATTATGTTCAGCTTACAAAAATTAGGTAACACGAGAAATCAGTGCATTTGAATGATCCTAAATACTACATTTGGATCTCTGAAAAATGAAATGAAAATGGATGATCTTGACTTGTTCCTAAAAAATAAAGGAGCTAAAAGAACTTAATGGGAATGAAATTTGTTCTCTGGACCATCTAAGCTATTCCAGGCATGATCAATGGCATAGATCTAGAAAACACTGTTATCGTGAATAAAAAAAGAGTCTCTACTTCTTAGGATGCTTCTATGCATGTAGTGACTCCCTCGTGCATTTTTGCGTGTTGAGATATGCTATTGTTCATAGGAGTCCCAGTATGTGCAGATGCTCACAAGCGTCATAAGAAGTACACACTGCACTTAGAGGTTTTGTTTGGAAGATCTAAGCCATTGATTGGGTTCAGCTTACAAAAATTAGGTAACGCGAGAAATCAATGCATTTGAATGATCCTAAATGCTACTTTTGGCTCTCTGTAAAATGAAATGAAAATGGATGATCTTGACTTGTTCCTAAAAAATAAAGGAGCTAAAAGAACTTAATGGGAATGAAATTTGCTCTCTGGACCATCTAAGCCATTCCAGGTATGATCAATGGCACAGATCTAGAAAACACTGTTATTGTGAATAAAAAATGACAGTCTACTTCTTAGGATGCTTCTATACATGTAGTGACTCCCTTGTACATTTTTTGTGTGTTGAGATATGCTATTGTTCATAGGAGTCCCGGTATGTGCAGATGCTCACAAGTGTCATAAGAAGTGCACACTGCATAGAGGTTTTGTTTGGAAGATCTAAGCCAGTGATTGTGTTCAGCTTACAGAAATTAGGTAACTTGAGAAATCAATGCATTTGAATGATCCTAAATACTACTTTTGGCTCTCTGAAAAATAAATGAAAATGGATGATTTGACTTGTTCCTAAAAAATACAGGAGCTAAAAGAACTTAATGGGAATGAAATTTGCTCTCTGGACCATCTAAGCCATTCCAGGCATGATCAATGGCATAGATCTAGAAAACACTGTTATCGTGAATAAAAAAAGACAGTCTACTTCTTAGGATGCTTGTAAGCACCTACACTTACTGGGACTGTTGTTCGTAGATATATCCTCCTGTTTGTTGGTGTGTAATTTTCCTAAACCGATGCCTTATCTTCTTGTAATTGCGATTCTTTCCTATCTATTTATTGTGTGAATGAAAAATTTTATGACAGTTGAAACAAAGGAAAAAAGGTCAAACTTTAAATAGATAACCATAGGTGCACTGGTAGTCTCAAGCTTCTCATATTCACTATATTAAGATCCTTTCTCTACTCCTGCCTAATCCCCCTCTGTTGTAGAGAAAGTGCTAAGTTTGTCTTCTTCAACCCTGAGACCCTTGACGTAGTGATGTAGTAGAACTGTTAATGAAGGAATGAAGTTTTTATGGTTGGAAAGGAGCCATTGCATTGCGCATCTTCTTTGATGTCATATCAGCTAATGAAACTTCATCGTCTTTTACTATTCCATCGCCATTTGAGAAAGATCTTGAAATTAACCATTATAAATGTTACTTTCTATATATATAGAGAGAGAGTGTGCAGGAGCAGTCTCTACCATACCCTTCGAATTAACTCTATTCACTTCAGGAGAACTGTACCGCATGCATCATCTAAGTTTCTGTTCCAAGCTTAATGATCTGAAGTACCTTGACCAGTAGGTCGTTGTTGTGCAGGCCCTGCCACTGGTGTCATCTTTTATCAAGCAGGATCAAGAAGGTTTTGGATGTGCTGGTGTAAAGTCTCTTAGAGCATTGGCACTTCTCGGAGCTGGTGCTGCTGGTCTTTTCAGTTTCACTACCATAACATCTGCCGACGAAGCAGAGCATGGCTTAGCATGTCCAAACTATCCTTGGCCTCACAGGGGCATTCTCAGTTCCTATGACCATGCATCGTGAGTGTAAATCAAATACAAACTATCAATAGTTAGCTGTTCTTATGTCATTTAAATCAAGGGGTAGTGTTTCTGTCTTTTTGGCTGGCCAGGCAATGAGACTCATACACAACGCTCTAAAACTTAGACTAATCAGGCAGGGTCCCATCCAATGCATCAGTCTAGGGGGCAGAGGATGGTCCTGTCTGTGGGTGAGCGACATTTGTAATTCTATTAAGAAATAATCATTTTATATATATTCCTTTTTCTAGTGTTAATCTTCTTAGAGTAATATTTTCTTATTTTAGCTTAGTGATGTGCTAATTATTTTACAAAACTACTAAAATAATAGCAGACCTGCAACACTCACACTCATGGTATAATGACTTTGCTTAATGAGTTGTACTCCAAATTTGGTATGATTAGGATTCGGCGCGGTCACCAAGTTTACCAACAAGTTTGTGCATCTTGCCACTCAATGTCTCTGATTTCATATCGAGACCTTGTGGGTGTGGCCTATACAGAGGAGGAGACAAAGGCTATGGCTGCTGAGATAGAGGTGGTTGATGGGCCTAATGATGAAGGTGAGATGTTCACCCGTCCTGGTAAGTTGAGTGATCGTTTCCCTCAACCATATGCAAATGAACAGGCAGCAAGATTCGCTAATGGAGGGGCATATCCCCCGGATCTAAGCCTTATCACTAAGGTAGCCCTAATTCTTACGATTATTGCTTTCCCTTGATGAATCTTAGCTTGTTCTGCAACAAATGTCCATGATTCCTTTCAGGCACGGCACAATGGCCAAAACTATGTGTTTTCGCTACTCACAGGTTACCGCGATCCTCCAGCTGGTGTTTCGGTAAACATCTTGCTTAGTGACATTGCATATTATTTCGTCATCATACATAATTCCATTTCTATCTTTTAATTGATTTTTACCTTATTTACTACTGTCATGTAAATCTCGTAATATGATAAGGGTATCATTGGAAGTTTATAATTAATAGTCATTGACATTTTTTACTAGACAAATTTTTTTGGGACAACTATAAAAGTAAGATGTACTAATAATGTGGGGTGGAGGGATACTTCTCAACATGGTGTTTGTTCAAGATATACTTATTTTTGCAAGTCCGAAGGCCTTTGGTTGTAATGGTGGTCAGAAGATGCTTTGTATATCGTACAAATAACTGAAGGGGAACGCTTCCCTTTTTACCTCATATTACTTTATGCATGCAAAACTATAGAGTTGTCGTCATGTGACAGGAAAGAGCTTCTTGCAAAAATGCAAGGTAAGGCTACATACTGTAGACCCTTGTGGTCCACCTCTTCCCCAGACCCTGCATGCACTGCAGTGACCTTTTTATTGCTTTATCCATGCACTAATGTGCTGCTTGTTTTACCTCTATTTTCAATTGAGCGTGGCATGGTTATGACCTTAGTAGGCATCAATCACATTATATTTATATTGCGTGCTGTATTCCTTTGACAATCCATATTACATGAGGTCCTTTCTTTTTATTGCTTCCATTGAGCATTGTTTGCTTTGTTGTGCAGTTTGCTGATTCATATATATGTCGGTCCATGCTTACTTGAGTAAGAAATGAATAAGCATTTGTATATTAGTTTGTAAGGAAGAAATGAAAATCATCTTCAGCTTTTAAAACTATGGCAACCCAAAATGACATGAATCGAAAACTGACATTCCCTCGAGCTAGGGTGCTCCCCATAAGCGACGTGCTACATCGGATCCCGGGTGCGGTGGAAAATAGGCAAGGGTTGCTAGGGCATTCTCCCAGAAGCGACGCGCTACATCAGATTCTAGGTGTAGTGAAAAATGGGTAAGGGCTGCTAAAGCGTCCCTTCGGAAGCGACGTGCTGCATCAGAACCCAGGTGCAGTGAAAAGTGGACATGGGTTCATGCCATGGAGGTTGAGAAAGGAGATAGTAAATAAGATATCTCCAGAATATAAGATTCGTATCGCCACATAGAATATAGGGACATTGACAGGTAAGAGTTTGGATTTAGTAGATGCGATGAAACGTAGGAGAGTCAACATCGCTTGTATCCAAAAAACCAAGTGGAAAGGGGCTAAAGCTAGAGAAATAGATGAGTATAAATTATGGTACGTAGGAAAGGAAAATAATAGAAATGGTGTAGGAATAATAGTGGATAAGGAAGTGAAGGATAAAGTTGTGGACGTTAAAAGAATCAGTGATAAAATTATAATAATAAAACTTGTTCTAGGAGAGCAGATTATAAACGTTATAAGTGTATATGCACCACAAGTAGGGTTACAAGATATAATCAATAGGTAGTTTTGGGAAGATATGGGGGGATTCATGCAAGAAATTTCCAATATTGAGGGGGATATTTATAGGAGCAAACTTAAATGGCCATGTAGGAAAAGATAAGGAAGGATATGATAGAATGTACAAAGGGTATGGATAGGTGAACGAAATGAGATGGCGGAGAATATCCTCGATTTTGCTTTGTCATATAACCTGCCCATTGCAAATACACTCTTTAATGAACACTTAATAACCTTTAAAAGTGGACTTCATAAAAGCCTAATAGACTTTTTTCTACTTAGGAATAATTAACGATCTATATGTAAGGATTGTAAGGTGATACCCAATGAGAGTTTAACCTCACTACATAGGTTAATGGTTATGGATATCCATATCAAAAGATGGAAGAAAAGAAATGAACTTAATAGGTATCCAAAAATTAAGTGGTGAAACTTAAAAAGAGAGAAAATAACCTCATTCACCAATAAGTTGATGGTAGAAGGAATTTGGAACAATGAAACAGAAGTAAATACCATGTGGATTAATATTGTTGAGTCCATTAAGAAAGTGGCAAAAGATGTCTTAGAAGTATCTAAAGGTAAAAGGCAATTAGTAAAGTGCAAAAAGTTATTAAAGAAAAACGGATGTTTTTTAAAGCATGACAGAAGACTAGAAATAATGAAAACTATGAACAATATAAGAATGCTAAAAAGGTTGCGTAGAGAATAGTGAGGCTAAACTTAAAGCATATGATGAGCTCTATAATAGACTAGGAATAAGACAAGGTGAGAAAGATGTGTTTAAACTTGCAAAAGTAAGAGAATAGAAGGGTAAGGCCTTAGATCATGTTAGGTGCATTAGAAGCGATGATCAAAGGGTATTAGTCAAAGATGATGAGATCAAACAAAGGTGGGAAATATACTTTCAAAAATTGTTAAATGACAATGGCTTTGAGCATATAGGGATTGAAAATACTATAAATCTAAATAACACTGGATATTATAGATATGAACGTAGGATTAGAGTACCTGAAGTAAAAGAGGCCTTGAAAAAGATGAAATCAGGAAAGGCCATGGGGCTCGATAGTATACCAATAGAGGTTTGGAAGCATAGGGGAGATATTGGGGTAGTTTGGTTGACGAAGTTGTTTAACAAGATTATAAAATCAAAGAAAATGCCTGATAAGTGGAGGAAAAGCTCTATTGTACCAATTTATAAGAACAAATGAGACATACAGAGCTGCACTAATTATCAAGGGATCAAACTTGTGACCCACACTATGAAACTTTTTGAAAGAGTGATTGAGAAGAGGCTACGACATGAAACAATTGTATTGGAGAATTAGTTTGGTTTCATGCCTGGGAGGTTTACCATGAAAACTATTTTCTTACTAAGACAATTAGTAAAGAAATATAGGGAGAGGGAAAAGACCTCCACATGGTCTTTATCAACTTACAGAAAGCTTATGATAGAGTCCCTAGAGAGTTAATATGGAGGGTGTTGGGTGATAAAGGGGTTTCTCAGGGGTATATAAACATAATTAAAGATATGTATGAGGGAGCCGTAACAAATGTTAAGACCACTAGTGGCGTGACTTTTGATTTTCCTGTCACCACAGGATTGCACTAAGGATTGGTATTGAACCTATAGCTTTTCACATTAGTTATGGATGAGTTAACAAAACATCTGCATGAGGAGATTCCTTGGTGCATGCTATTTGCAAATGATATAGTTATACTTGATGAGACAAGGGAAGGTATAAACATAAAGCTAGAGTTATGGAGAGAAGCGTTAGAATGTTAAGGATTTAAAATTAGCTAAACTAAGACAGAATATATGGAATGTAATTTTTGTAAGGAGAGTAAGAGTGGAACACCAGTTAAGATTGATAACCAAGAAGTCCTCGTAAAAGGCCACTTTCGGTACTTAGGATCAATGATTCATGAGAGTGGAGAGATCGAGAAGGAGGTTACCCAGAGAATCCAAGCGGGTTGGAACAAATGGAAATGTGCATCTGGAGTTTTGTGTGATCGGCGGGTGCTCCTCAAACTAAAAGGAAAATTCTATAGGATGGTCATAAGGTCAGCCATGCTCTATGGATCAAAGTGTTGGGCAGTTAAAGAATATCATACTCATAGGATGAGCATCGCAGAAATGAGGATGTTGAGATGGATGAGTGGTAAGATAAGAAAAGATAGAATTAGAAATGAAAATATTTGAGGAAATTTAGGGGTAGTATCAATAGGTAACAAGATGAAAGAGATTAGACTTATATGGTTTGGACATGTTCAAAGGAGACCAACAACGGCAACGGTTAGGAGTGAGGCAATACAAGCAGAAGGTTTTAAAAGGGCAAGGGTAAGGTCCAAAAGAACGTGGATAGAAGTGGCAAGGAAAGATTTAAAAACTTTGGGACTAAATGAAGCCATGGTATTTAATAGAGTGGAATGGAGGAATAAGATTCATGTGGCCAAACCCTAATTGGGATAAGGTCTTGATGATGATGATGATGATGATGATGATGCTTACCTGAGCATTCCTTTGTTATTCTGCATAAATGTAAGGATTTTATATTGTGATTAGGGTCTGGATATCTGCATATCCTTTTTCACATCCCACTCTTTGGCATTCTATAACTCTAATTGGGCCCATATTTTGGAAGATCTGAGCTTCCACTGCAGTGGTGCGGTAAGCGGCTTTCCTGTACTAGGTCACTGGTTCAAATCACTCTTTGGTTTAGATTTATCCAGACGAACTCGCTTGCGTACCAGAAAGGATGATCTATATGCTGAAAATCTGATCCATTGGATAATTCTAACGTTTATGCTTGCAAGCTGAAAATGGGTGGTGAAACTGTTTACCATCCACTGTCAAACTTAAGGAAACAGTGGCTAGGATTATTCAATGGGTGAGGGTTTCAGTACATTACTCATCTAATGTGGACGAGATTGTGAGTGGCTTGGATCTTTCAAGAGGTGGGCCCAATTGGAGTTATAGATTGTTGAAGAGTGATGGATGTGCAGCTATCAGGCGCCTTTGATAAAAACTAGTTTCCTTTGCTGCAAGGGTTGATGATATAACATTGCAAGTGTTTCTCAAGCACCAGGATTTGTACCAAACACAACTCCAACTTCACATGTTGGAGGCCCTCTGTCTGACCCAGGACAAGGGTTTAATTTACCCCTTTTTTGTGGGTGATTCTAACCTCTCTTATTGCCTGGTCTCTATTATTACTATGGCCATTGTTGTTGTTGTTTTCTGGTTTGTGTAGAAGTTTGGTCTTTAGAGATTGTTTGTTGTGCCTAGTGTTTCTTTTCCGATGCTTCTAGTCTTCTAATTTTCCTTCAGTATACTCAGCATGTGTATTCTTTCCTGTGTGTTGGAGTTTGGATGTTCTTGTCCTCCCTATTACTGCCTTCTTGCAAACCTCTGCCAACTAACATTGTGGCCCCCTTTTCTCTACGAACATTTGAGGGGCCTTCTGAAACTATTGACACTCCCTTGTACCTGCTCCTGTTATTACGTCCATTGTTCATGTAGCTCATAGTTCAGGTGTTGATAATTCTCATGGGTCCATCATCTGAAATGAAAGCTTCATGGCTACAAACTGAATCCATTTGGTTCATTCTTTGATTTGCTTAATCAACATGAGCTGGAGTTTGGATGTTCTTGTCCTCTTTAGTACTGCCTTCTTGCAAACCACTGCCAACTAACATTGTGGCTCCCTTCTCTACTAACATTTGAGGAGCATTCTGAAGCTATTGACCCTCTCTTGTACCCTCTCCTGTTATCACATCCACCATTCAAGAGACCTCATAGTTGTCAGTTTTTGATAATTCTCGTGGGTCCATCATCTGAAATAAAAGCTTCATGGCCTTAAACTGAATCCATTTGGTTCATTCTTTTATTTGATTAATCAACCTTTCACCTGGGCTCGAAGATGTCTGTTGGTGTGCTATTACCATCACTATACAGTTATATGTAGTGGGTTGTGTCATGTATTAATGATCTGGAAACTCGTCCTGTGTTGTCTGCTGATGCTTCACATGGAACCTTTCTTCAGTAGTGTTACTTTCAATGAGACGTTTGTTTTTTTTCATTGTATTGTCGCCTCCATTTCCTTGTTTCATGCATTGTCATTTGTCAACTGTGCCGATTGTGCTACTGCTACCGCAACCATTGGCTGTCATCTCTCAGTATTTCCCATAAGCTACTCTCACTTTCTTATACCATGAGTTTTAGTTTAATGATCTGGGAGCTACTTTCACTAGGATTCCTAAAAGGCAGCCTAGGCACGAAGTTCCTGCATCTTGGGGTCCAGGGAAATATTTTCCAGTGGATAACTAGTATTTTCTCATTTTAAACAGATTTTGTGAAAGCTTGCTGTTCCTTCATTTGCATGATTGCCGTGTTACCTGTTTAAATATATTGATTCCATTTTCTTAAACACACACCGGATTTGTAATCTAGATTCGAGATGGACTGCACTACAACCCGTACTTTCCTGGTGGTGCTATAGCCATGCCGAAAATGCTTATTGACGGTGCTCTTGAGTATGAAGATGGTACTCCTGCAACTGAAGCCCAGGTATTCTTCCCAATTTTCTCTTGGAAAGAAGTATCCATTCACTTCCATTTTCATTCTATACTTTATAATTGGATGCTAATTTTCTTTTCTACAACTGTTACTATAGATGGGAAAAGATGTCGTCTCATTTTTGTCGTGGGCAGCAGAACCTGAGATGGAAGAGAGGAAACTCGTAAGATCGTCAGACTTCTACCCAATGTTCTTTTACTGTGGATCTCAAATCTTTAGTCATCATTTCATTATTAAAAGGTTAAACGATGTCGGAATTTCACGTCTGCAGATGGGCTTCAAATGGATATTTGTTTTGTCGCTTGCACTTCTCCAAGCTGCTTATTACCGGCGATTGAAGTGGTCGGTTTTCAAGTCTCGCAAACTGGTTCTTGACGTTGTCAACTGACATCACTACTCTCTGCGTGGAATTTGCATTGGAATAATGAGGATATGAATTTGGGCACGTTACTGTCAGAGCTGTTGTTACATGTTCTGGGCAGGCAATGGCAATTGCAAAGAGGTCTATGGATCTCAAGTATTTTTGAGAAAGAAATAATCTATCAGGTATCGAATTCCCAGCTTTAACAGTCGTGGGATCATTTTATTGATACTATAGAATCAAAACATTTGTATCGTTTCATGGGATTTGCGTTACAGTTAAATTTAAGCCTGCATTAACCAACATTGTTAAGGTGGCAAGTGATAGTGACAGCCATTACCCTTGTAAATTATGAATTCCAGATTTCACCCCTTGTTGTCATCGTATCTTTGAGGTACCGAAGTCCATAACAGCTCTAGGACGTGGCTTGTGATTGGTGTTTAGGTGAGGATAGAAAGTGAGAACCATGCGTATGATAATCTCTATGTTGCCCATTATCTAATATTGGCTTTCCTTACTGTCCAAGCACAGGCAATTTATAAGTCCGGCCGCCTGTAACTTTTGGGTACTTCTATCCGTTGTCTAGAACTAAAGTCTGGTCTTGCGTCCGATGATCTTTACTGTGGATTTGTATTAGTCGCACCTGTGGAGATAATTTGGTCGGTCCTCTGCTTGGATAAATCGGTCTAGTTGGAATTTGGCACCTGCAAAATGGGTAAGTGGGTTATTGCCAGTTCGTTTCAATACTCGTTCTAAACAGATTGGACAGTATGTCGAACGTGGATCTAAAAGAAGTAATATTCACACGAATGTGCCCAAAAGTAATATTCACAATAAACTTCCAGATTCTTTAAAAGTTGATACTGATGATAATAGTTAAAATAGTATAGAATTTATTCTAGATTCATCAAGACCAATGCCTTTACAAGGTCTAATGGGTCTAGGAAAAATTAAAATAAAAGAGTAAGAAAATAATATAATTTCTAAGTTTATTCTTGGCAATTTTTTTATATTTCCTATGCCATTTCCACATGGGTATCCACAGATGCCCACGAATAAATCCGAGTGCATTCTATGTTTAACGGGTTGGTTAGTTTCTAATTGGTACTACATAATCCGATTTTACCAATCTAAATCCACTTATTTTTGGCGAATAAACTAGTACGTGTGGATATTAATCCATGTTACCAGCACTAGTTGGAAATATTATCTCCATACTTTCATACTCTTACTGGGTGAAAATGTTGGGAATGCGCAGTTTTGATATCATTGTTGTGATCCAGATCTGCTGATCTGTACAGATCTAGCCACAAGATCTGAGAATCTGAGATTGAGAGGAACAATCACACATACACATAAGCACAAAAAGATTTATGTGGTTTGGCTATATTCATGGGGGAAAAGAAAGGAACTATCACTGTTTAAGAACAGATTACATTGAGGAGGAGGATCAGATCAGACCCTCTCTCTACTCACTCACTCACGTTCACTCTTTTTCTCACACAGATCGACTTTGATCTATTTTTTACACCCTTGTTTTGTAGCGATCGGATCTCCCCTATTTATAGGGCAGATCTTGACAAATCCATAGATTCTGCTTGCCAATCTTGACTGTTCGGTTTGGTCGGTGTCGATTTCAACTTTTTCGACATTAACTGTTAACATTTCTGATACAGCTGCTCTTTTCCTGTTATAGGTGTTTCTGTTTACACGAATTTGTAAGCCAAATGTATAGTTGACCTTACATGGGTGTGGACCCAACAATTCTCCCCCTCCATACCCATGGGAGGAGAACATCATTCTTCTTTTCAATTTAAGTCCATTCCTGCTATGTCTCTATATAGTATCAACTTCTCGTATGGTACCACTTTTGTCAGCATGTCCGCTGGATTCTCATCTATGTGAATCTTCTTTATCTTCTATAGTTCTTGTTCTATTACCTTGTGTATCCAATGGTAGTGAATATCGATGTGCTTTGTCCGTGAGTGATACATTAAATTCTTACTCAAGTCTAGAGCACTCTGACTATCACAATGTACCTTGTATTCCTCCTATATAATACCAAGTTCTAGAGAAACTGCTTTATCTACAATATCTCCTTGTTAGCTTCAGCTACGACAATATACTCTGCTCCTGTTGTCGATAAAGCAACATACTTCTGCAACTTAGACTACCAAGATACAACTCCCCTTGCAAAAGTGAATAGAAATCATGATGTTGATCTTTTGCCATCGAGATCCCTCGACATGTCAGCATCTATGTATCCTTCAATGACAGGTTTCGATTCTCTGAAACACAAGCACAACTTGGATGTACCCTTGAGATAACTCAAGATCTACTTTACTACTTCCCAGTGATCTCTTTTCGGGTTGGATAAGAAACTACTTACTACACCTACTGTATGAGCAATGTCTGGTTTTGTACACACCATTACGTACATCAGACTTCTGATTGCTGACGAATATAGTATCGCTGACATCTTTTCTTTTTCCTCTTTTGAAGAAGGACAGGTCTGCTTGCTCAACTTGAAATGGTTACCAAGCGGAGTGTTGACTAGCTTGGCATTCTCCATATTGAACCTCTTGATTACTCGTTCAATGTACTTCTATTGAGACAGCCACAACTTTCTTGCTTTTTTATCGCGAGCGATCTACATGCCCAAAATCTGCTAAGCTGGGCTTAAGTCTTTCATATCAAAAGATTTAAATAACTCATTCTTTAGCTTGCTAATCATAGCCGCATCTTATCCTGCAATCAGCATATCATCTACATAGAGAATGAGTATAATAAACTTCCCATCAGGGAATCTCTGCACATATACGCACTAGTCTGCTGATGTTCTCTTGTACCCATGACTCATCATGAATGATTCAAACTTTTTATACCATTGCTTCGACACCTAGTTGAGACCATATAGGCTCTTCTTTAATTTGCAGACTATGTGCTTCTTCCTTGGTACTTCAAGACCTTCAGGTTGCTCCATGTAGATATCTTCTTCTAAATATCCATGAAGAAATGCAGTTTTCATGTCCATTTGATAAGGCTCCAAATTTAAGCTAACTACCAATTTGAGTACAGTTCGGATTGAAGTCATCTTTACCACTAGTGAGAATATCTCGCAAAGTCAATTCCTTTCATTTGTTCGAAGCCTTTGACGACCAATTGAGCCTTGTGCTTTATTAGCTTTCTACTGTCATCCTTCTTGAGCTTGAACACCCATTTGTTCTTCAGTGCTCTCTTGCCCTTAGGAAGCTTCACTAACTCATAAGTCTTGTTCTTTTGCACTGAGTTAATTTACTCCTACATAGCTTGCATCCGCTTACTCTTATCTACATGATTATGTGCTTTCTAGAAACTTTTTAGATCATC
Source organism: Warburgia ugandensis (assembly GCA_035236585.1). Taxonomy (NCBI): domain Eukaryota; kingdom Viridiplantae; phylum Streptophyta; class Magnoliopsida; order Canellales; family Canellaceae; genus Warburgia; species Warburgia ugandensis. Next base: position 10,531,730 of record CP141127.1, on the reverse strand, counting down.
CTCTTCAGTAAGCATGATATACTCTGATTCTGGATATCTCTTTGAGGGAATCAGTACACGGTCTCTTGAAGATGTCTTTGGATGAGGCTCATGATCTTCAAGTGGAGGGATTTCTTCATCTTCTAATTTTTGTGACGATCATGTAGCTTCTGATGGAGGAGGTTGTAGCTCCCTTTGCTCAATGCCCTATGCATCATCATCTTCTTCTGCTTCTAGAAGGTCATCCTGCATGTTGTTAGTGGCAGACTGTACTGGTGTAGGATATGGAACAATATCTAGAGCACTAGTACTTTCTTCATTGGACTTTGTTGATTTTTTAAAGTCCTTGTATAACTAGTTCTCGTGGAACACGACATCTCTACTTCTGATAACTTTTTTAGCCTCTGGATCCCATAGCCTGTATCTAAATTTGTCGTTTTCATAGCTGATGAAGATGCATGGATTTGACTTGAGATCGAGCTTTTGTCTCAACTCCTTAGATATATGCACAAATGCTTTGCATCCGAACATCCTCAAGTGTTTGTAGGAAACTTTCTTACCAGACCGCACCTTCTCCAGAACTTCAAAATTCAACGGTGCTGATGGTGATCTATTGATGACGTAACAGGCAGTTTGTACAGCTTCTCCCTAGAATGGCTTAGGCAGCTTAACCATACTGAGCATGCTTTTGACTCGTTTCACAATAGTCTGATTCATTCTTTCAGCAACGCCATTGTATTGTAGAGTATGTGAGACTGTCTTCTCATGTCGAATACTATGATTAGCGTAGTATGCCTCGAACTCTCTAGAAGTGTATTTTCCTTCATTATCTGTTCGAAGACACTTTAATTTCTTTCTTGTTTATCGCTCTACCATCGCGTGGAATTTCTTCAAGTACTCTAATACCTGGTCATTCGTTCTTACAAAATATACCCACACCTTTCTAGAAGCATCATCTATAAATGTGACAAAATATCTATTTCCTTCTAAGGACTTCTCTTCTGTGGGACCCCATACATCAGAGTATACCAAACTCAATATTTCTTTTCTTTTATTACTAGGAGAATAGAATACAACTCTATGTTGCCTGCCAAACAAACGGTAATTGCAAGGGCTTAGAGTTATACCTTTGGCTTTTTTATGAACTGCTTCTTAACGAGTGTGAATAGCCCTTTCTCTCCCATGTGTCCAAGTCTTTTGTGCTAAAGATTTGGCAATGCTTCATCCTCCACTGCATTGAGACTAAATCCGCATATTTTCGTGTGAGTCTTGTACAGAGTGTTGCAAATATGCCTTCTTGCCATGATCATCACACCTTTTGTCAGTTTCGAGGTGCTATTGCTGAAATAGTTTATGTAGCCTTGTCTGTCAAGTGCTGTGATTGAGATCAGGTTTAGCCTAAGTTCCTGTATGTGCCACACTTCCTTTAGCATCATTGTGCAGCCATGGTTTTTCTTGATATGCACATCACCAATCCCAATTATTTGGGATGAATTGTTATTTCCCATCTTCACGAGGCCAAATTCTCCTTCCTTGTAAGTGATGAAGAACTCTTTATGTGGTGTGGTGTGGTAGGAGGCAGCTGTGTCTACCACCCACTCAGCTTCACTATTGGCCACGTGCAGGCATGCTTCTTCTTCGGTCATCAGTACTGATATGTCCTGTGCAATGGTGACATTTGTTTCACCATTACCTTCCTTTGTCTTGTTATGTCACATTTCTTTCTTTGGTTTTCAGCAATCCTTCTTCATATGTCTTGGAATGCCACAGTGGAAGCACTTATATTGTCCCCTGTGTCGGCTCTTGGATGTGCCATGATCTTGAGATCTCCCCCTGCTTCTGCTTTGGCTTCTTCCTTGATGTCTACTGCTGCTGATTTCTTTGTTTTTTGTAGCCAAGGCATGTACCTGGTCTGTTATGGATTCTTTTCTCCTGAGCTCCTCATTGAATAAGGTGTCTTTGACCATCGCAATGGTTAGTTTACATTTTGGAGCTGAGTTACTAATGGAGATTACCAGGGTCTCTCAACTTTCAGGTAAGGAACTTAGTAGTAACAAGGAATTCCTTTCATCCCCTAGTGGAAACTTTGCTGATACAAGCTAGTTCAATAGGTTTTGAAATTCACTAGTGTGCTCAGTTATTGACGTTCTACTTTTCAACTTTAAATTCACTAGCCTTTCCATCAACAAGTCTTTATTGCATACAATCTTTACCTAATACATGTTTTCTAGCTTTTTCCAAAGAACATAAGCATTTTCTTCTTAGGCTACGTGATGGAAAACACTATGATTGATCCATTGTCTGATCTGACTTATAGTTTTCAAGTTCATTTTTGTCCACTCCTTTTTTGAAATACCCTCAGGTCTTTTTTCCTCGTCATCTAGAGGGTCATGAAGATCTTTACAGTGTAAAAGATCCTTCATTCTAGATCTCCATAAGGTGTAGTTGGTGGCATTGAGTTTTATCATAGCCCCAGTCATGACATTTGCTAAACCATATTCCTCTATGGAGTTTTGGAGTTTATTTCCAACTTTTCTAAGCCTAACTGTGAGAAATGAAGTGCACGGTTGAGTCTGAAATGGTCAAAAAACCTTAGGAGTGGTTAAGGGATGCCCAAGAAATTTTATGTACAGGGAGTATAATTGTCATTTTAGAGGGGGTACTATTCAGGGGCAGAATTATAAATATTCAAGTACTGTTTAGGAATACTATTTACTGGTATTGTTCAGGGTACTGTTCACGAGTCAACTCAGTCTCTATAAAGACTCGATACTACTCATAGAGGTGGCAGTATTAATTTTACATGTTGTTATTTTTGGATTTTATATAAAAGGGATATGAAGAAAACCCTAACCTATTCTTTCCCTACATCTTCTGCTGCTACGTTTTACTCCTACGTGCGTGCGTGCATGCTATTCCCTGATTTGGTGTGGCTTTACCAAATCAACTCCAGCAACAACTTCCATTAGTGGCTTCACCAACTCAGTTCTGGCAACAACTTCTGGTGGCGGCTTCACCAAATCAATTCTAGCAATAGTTTTCAGTGGTGGCTTCACCAAATCTCTCTGGTTTTCTCCTACGAATGCAACTTGCCACTAGAATTTGTCAGTCAAAATGTACAACTGACCAAATGTACAACTGACCTCACATGAGTGTGGACCCAACAGAAAATCAACTAGATGAACTGTCAAAATATTTTTTTAGGTTTTGACGTTGTTCTTAGGTGGATTAAATGTTAAAATATGGAGGAACGTCAATATTATGCACCTATGTACAAAAAGTTATTGTACAATGCTTAACTTTTACATAGTGGGCTCCACCTTTGGTCCATTGGACCCCCTTATCAGTTGCTTCTACGTAGGATGATTGAATCTAAGAACAATGTGGATTAGATGAATATAGAATATAAAAGATGTACTTTTGATCTTAGGATATTGTTATTCTCCGACTCAAGATGACTGTTAGTCCAAAAATAGTGTAGATTGGATGAGTCTAGAATTTGAAAAGCATTTCTTTTGTATTGGTTAGGTACTAATAGGTTGTACAAAAATCTTCTCTATTAGTGATCTTAACTCTCCAATTGGTTCACATTTTTCAATTGTTTTCATTTGAAAATTTTGATTATCTCATATGAAATAGTACATGTATACATATAATTATATATCATAGTTACAATTTATGGATGTAAGAAAAAGAAAGCAAGATAAGAAGTCAGAAAATTCAAGATTGAGAAAAGGTGGGTGGGTAATGTAGAAAGGTAAACATTGTAGGTTATTCGGAGGAGAACAGATTGTTGACTCTTTGATATAGACAAACACCTGGAGTTTTACATGTACATGAAACAAATATAAATAGTGTAATTACAAGTTAATACACTTACTAAATGCAAGCTTGCTTAGATATTGTTAAAATAATTTAGATTAAAGAAGACAAGGAAGGAGAAATAAGTTCAAATGAGGAAAAGATTGAAAGAGTTAGAAATTTCATAGAAGAATAACTTGAGCTTTGGAGGTTCCTTATTGTTAAGGTACAAGATTTGTGTGAGGAGTTGTAATAAGTGTAAATCTAGTCATGTAATTTGAAGTAACAATGTTAGAACATTGTAGGCTTTGGTTGAATTAAATGAGGGTATTTATGTTTATGTTTATGCTGCATGAGATTTTAAATTTTAATCTCACCATTGATTATCCTAAGAATCTGTCATGTAGCGACCCTATGCTAAATAAATATTTCAATGCTAGTTTGGGGACATGACATTTATTAAGTACTATTATGTTACAATAGTTTTTACAAAGACTACTATTTATGCATCTTCGTTTTCTAAGTTTCATGACATTTTTGTTAATTTTGCATGTCATGTGATGCTCTTGCTCATAACTTTAAATCCTTCTTTTGATATCGTAAAGGTAATAATTTGATGTCATGCTTGAGACCAAAATGTAGTTCTTGGTTCTCTATGCATTAGTTGAATTTTGTTGAAACGTGGAGATATGTAGGCTCATTGAGCTGGTTATCTTTTTAGATCCTTATAAAGTGTCTATATACATCAAAGAACATATAAATAAACTACTTGAACACTCTTCCACATGCGCTATATATGGTATAGAACTGTTGTAAGGAAGATGCCTATTTTCTACCACCATTGGCTGGAAGGCATTTGATTTATATTTATATTGTGTTTAGATGCCATTCCCCCCCTTCCCCCACCCATAATATTTGAAAAAAGAATTATAAATTTTTTTTGTCACCCTGTGGTTAAGATATCTACTATGTGGGATATTGGCAATAATATACAACTTAGAAGCATAGTTGTCTACTCTATGCTCACTACCTTGTTTGGGACAAAATTAATGAATAATGTCATTTGAATATATAAAACAAAATAAAATTGAGCCCAAACTTTTAGTTCTTGCTCTTTTTACTTTTTGTGCTATTTCTTCTACTCTTTAGGAATGTTACTATACAAATCTCTAGAAAATCTATTTCTTTTCACATGCTTATCTTATCTTTTAATGAGGAATGATAGTACATTCGGACGTACATAGTACAAGTGTTCTTTACTTGCCTCTTTATAGATTTAAGCCATTACCTATATTGAGAATGGCTGAGATATATAGGTTAAGTACCAAATTTCATGCCCACTAGATAATTTATTCTATATTTATTTGGTTGTGATTTTTAACTTAAAGAAATATAGGATAAGGTCTATAATTTTTAAATTAAAGAAATACAAAATAAATTATCTAATGGGCATGAAATTTCATACGTAGCCTAAGCAATTCCTAATATAATGAATGATTTAGATGTATAAAAGAAGCAAATAAAGTGCACTTATAATACGCAAGATCCAAATTCACACTTCATTTTATCATTCCTCTCTTTTAAAAGAAGAATCGCCTCTTTTTATTAATAAACACCTTTATGGTATGTAAATGGTATTTAAATAAAATGTTCTATGTGCACCCTTTATTAGAAATTTATTTTTACATCTTTCCCCCAAAAATTTATCTTGAATACAATATTGTAACAAGAAAAAATTGGTACGTACTATTCCAGTAGCCAAAATGGAATGGTGATCGGAAAAGATTTTACAACAATGCTCATAATATGAGAGACTTGGTACACTAACTATTACATTTTGGCAATTTTGCAAAAATGTCCAATATTTTTATTTTTTGCAGAATTTTTTATTAAGTTTTTGTAAGCTTAGTAAAATTGCCATTATGTGAGTTTCTATCTTCCTTTGCTGTTAATTTTTTCAAAATCTTGATATTACTCTTCTCTATTTCTCTCTATTAATACGTTCTAACAGACCTAATACCTCACAGGCTTTGCTCTTGATTTTTCACTTTGTTAATCAATAGAAATCTATGAAATTAATCATGTTAGATAGAAGACATTGAGAAGAAGTCCCAACTCTAAGATTTTTAATTTTCATTCAAAAATTTATTGAACAAAGAACTTAAAGTCTACTATTCGTCGTTGTTGGCATGAAAAGTAGCAGTATTTTGCTTATGTTTGAAACTTGAATTTTTATTTAATTTATTGCATTTTTTAATTGATCCAAAGCATTGATTATGTTATAATTTGTGTTAGGAAGAGTTTTGTGTGCTTTTTAGTGAGAAATTGAAGTTTAAATTATTGAATTTCATTGAAGTATCTTAACTAGTGCTATTATGTAGGTTGGTGAACATGTCATATTTGCAGTTGAATATCACACTATTTGTTGGCTTTTGTTGAAATCTAACCACACCATTAGATTGCTTGTTATCGAATTGTGTTAGATACCAAGTTTCACTGAAACTTTCCATTAGGAAGTCATTGAACCTAGTGCCCAAAGTTAGCAACTTAATCATGATGCAACTGCATCTGTGAGGTAGCAGGTCTATTAGAACTTATTAAGAGAGAGAACGAAGAAGGGCAATGTTGGAATTTTGAAAACTAACATGGAAGGAAGATGGAAAACTAACAAAATGACAATTTTGCAAAGCAAACTAAAACTTAATGATAAATTTGTAAAACTAAAAAAACATTCGACATTTTTGCTAAAATTCTAAAATGTAATAAATAAACTAACTAAAGACACATGCTATTGTTATCTAAAGCATTCATGATTAAAGCTTTCATGCACCTTAGAACTTGCTCCTTACAAACATAATAAATAAATAAATATATATATATATATATATTCAATTTCAAGCACAATATTATAAGTAGCTCTAGCCCCTCTCATCATGTGACACCCCGAGTTTTTAGAAACTTTTTTTTCCATAATAATAAAAATAATAATATGTTATAAGAAAAATAAACGGGATCCCTAAAAATGAAAATTTATAGTATAAAAATTTTAGCGCACCTTTAAAAGAATTGACTGAAAGCGAAAACCTCGGGGGTCAACCACATTCAAAAACTGTAATCATAAATAAAATTAAACCCATGACACTCTGCGCATGCTTGATTCAAAACCACAATAAATACACATGCTAATTAAAGACGATAATAAATCAAGTCAAAGGTCACCAGGTTCCATCCATGATCACCACAATATTTATATCTAAGATTTAACATTCTCCATATCATAATCTGGGTACAATCTATCCAAATATATAAACCTCTAAGTAAAATCTCAAAAGTCTAATACCAATCTAAGAGACATACTCTAATCTATGTCCAAATATGGAAATAAAATGGATGGTCTTCAAGTCTTCTGCCAAATCACTGCTACTGCGCCCGCTTTTCTTTTTTGTTATCACGTTCCAAATCTGAGGCATTGCAAAACAAAGCAATGCCTCAGCAAGCTATGCTTGTGTAGGTGATTACACTCAAATAAAGTTTTACAAAATTTACAATATGATTCTCATGAAGGAAACATATATAAGACATATCAAATCATCAAATGCTCATAATTATAAACCTTCACAAATAGGTATTAAGTTAAATCAGAATAACATGTAAGGCAAGATTAAAATACAAAGGTACTTACATCAAAATAATATTAGTCTATGTCTATAGGATAGTATGCATGCAATCATAATAAATAAGACACTGTATCAAAATAATACCAAAAATGTCCCAAGATACTCAATCACTAGTGATATGTACCCATACTAACTTTGTGTCCCTCCCGTGCAGCCCGTATCAGCCCCTAGAGTCCTTCATAGCCTAAGCCCGGCTTGCCCCAGTTCACCTCACATATAAATCCATATGAACATGCAGAATAACTATATGGGCTACTATGCTGTAGTGGCAACCCTATTTGGATCTAAACCACCGTCGCTCCCTGTCGACACCCAAACGGGAGACTTTTTTCGCCCCCATAGGAAGGAACGAACCCGTATGGGGGACTACCTATAATACCACCACCTAAGTACTAAGCCCTGTATTACTCAAGGGCGGTGTCTAATCATTATCATCACAAAGTCAAATGGCGGGTGGCCAACCCTATAACCCTCCTAGCATAGTACCCACCGGGTGGAAGCACCCGTCATAAATCATCGACAAGGTATAAATCATGTAAAAGCTCTATAAATAATCCCAATAAATATGATCAAAGCCCATGTCAAGATCGTGCATCACATGTAAACATAATTATTAACAAAATGAAATGTCATACTACAACAAGAAAAAAGGGATCTATTTATGTGCCATGAGAAGACATAAAACACATGCCTCAAAAACTTTAGAGATCCAATCATGGATACTAAAATCATGAAGTAATTGAATGAAATCACCTACCTCAATAAATGTAGTGCTCCAATTAAGTGCGTGGAAGTATCACGTTGCGCGCTCTAACGTACCCGTTACATTATAAATCCTCCATCATTTGGCAATTCAATGATATATATCCCTCTAATCCCTTAGATCATCTCACATTTAATGTATACCATCAAGATCTAAGGCCTGATCATTCATTGATCAGCCTGATTTAGATTATCTCACACCATTTAGTAGTTTAATCCTTAGAAAGGAATTTAGATCTAGATTTTCAAGTCAAATCTAGGTCCGTGTTGTCAATACGGTCGCAACGCCTCTTTTGGATCTCGATTTGGACCTCTGTAGCTCTTAAAAATCAAGTTTTTAGAAATGGACGGGTCAAAAGACCCCAAATATCCAGAAAAACCGCGTGCCCACACGTGCCATTGCGCGTGTGTGCCATATTGCAGGTGCCCATGCGCGTGTCGTCCAAATGCACGCGCGCATGTCTGGCGCATGTGCGCTGTGCATGTGGCGCCTACGTGGCACCTATGTGCGTGCGCTGGATGCGCTATGTGGTGCGCACGTGTCGTGCGCATGTACTGTGCATGTGGCACTTGCATGGCACCTAAGTGGCTCACGCTAGTTGTGACACGTGTTGCCGTTGAGTGCCGTCGCCGAAGACATTCAGGTGTCCAAATGGTAAGATTTTTACACCGTTTCGCTCAGTTTTTTTTTTTTTGGCGTAAATCTCATTTTAAGCACCCTTTCAACAAACTCTATCATGATCTAATGTTTTTACACTATCTTTATCACGTTCCTAAAATTTCTCATTCTACTGTTCTCTGAGTTTTTTCACACCCCTAACCGTTCGATCACCATAACAATTCATCAGTTTGTTCTTCTTGTTACGATGCACAAGATGAACAGTTCATATCACGATCTAATATCGTTTCATCGGTTTACATTGAAGAGAACAGTAGTACATAGTAGTTCATTGGAAAACGGCAATCCACGCCGTTTTTCGGCATTATAAACGATGAAAACTTTAAGAAAAAAAAAGAGAAATTGTAGAGGGTGGCTTACCGTGGTCAAATCGGCCAGAACTAGTCTTCCCTTCGCCGCGTGCGCCTAATTCCACGTCGTAGCAGGCGCGTCAACACGAAAACCGAGAGGGATAGTTTGGCCGTACCACAAGACGGGGCAGGCTTTTATAGCCCTATTGTGGGTCCCACACCCTATAGGCCCCTGTATATTTATCATTTTACCCTTTTTTAATATTTATTTATTTATTTTGGTTATTACACATCACAAATTATATGAGATCCACTTTTTCCTTTTTAATTATTTATCATTGTCCAACACAAACTAGCCCGTGCATTGAGCAAGCAACTTGTTAGCATATAATAGAGAGATGTCCAAAAATAGATGTATGTGAATCATTCTAATGTACCACATACAAAGCTAAAGGAAAAGATATAAATCTTTAAAATAAAAATTTATTTGGAGAATTTCGCAACTATGAATAGGATAATGAAATATATTCACCTCTTGCTTTTCCTCTATGAGCCCATGACTAAATGCTAGGAATGGAAGTAACTCTAGGTAGCCCTAGATTCTTGAAGTTTTGAATCATTTACATTGTCAGCCTTGACTTAGATAGTTCATGCCTCAAAGGTCTTATTTGATAGATGATTCTGTTGATAGCTGCTTTTAGCTTTATCATTCATTTTATAACTTGAGAAAATAGTGGCTAAAATCATCTAATGTATGAGAATTTTAGAGCATGGCTCATCTATGTAAAGGTCAACATTATGAACACTTCATATCTTTAGAACTGGAGAATTGAAAAACTCAATCACAAGATTGGTCCAACCCCAATTTTGGGCCACCTAAATGCTATTGACTAATAAAATTGTTAGGTCTTCAAAAACTACATAAGCGTTCACTAAAGTTGCCGTAGCTCTTCTTTGTTTTGTAGTTTCCCGATTAGAAGTTACCATCCACGAACTAGACTTTTATTTTGTCAAGCAAATCATCTGCCTGATAGTCTAAGTTGTGTCAAGCCATCCACCACAATTCTGACCCATTTGATAATATTCTAAGCCTCTAAGTTTTGGTCATTAAATAGACTGTTAGAGGAAGCAAAGAGAAAGCAACTGCTGCCTACATTCGTCAGCAAACACTCAAGAGATGGAAGGCTCAGTGGTCAGGAATTTTATGTATCATTCCTCCATAACATGCACTATAATAAATTGCTGGATACTGAAAGAAGTAGGCCGTATGTGTACTTCTCTACACATATTCTGGGTGAGATTTGTACATCCTTCACATAACCGCTCTATTCAGACAGACAACCATGTTACACATAAAAAGTGAGTTACTAGCCATATTGCAGCCCAACACAAATTATGGTTCGGCATCTGACATGGAATTCGGACTTTGCTGTGAGTGAAATACCCGTGAATCAAATACACAATATTTTGGGTTACGTCTGGATCCCAGAACGCAACAACAGCCACAGCAACCACTTTTCCCTCTTTATCCGAGCTCCACCTGAATAAATTTAGTGTATGGGATTTTGTTGGTGGAAAAAATTACAGGTTATGTTATGTTGGACTGAAATTGACCAGGTGCTCTTTCTTTCCATGCTCAGTGTTCCTCGAGAAGATATTCTTGAATTCTGTCTGAGCAAATTGGGTAGTACAAGTTAAAGGTTTATATCCCGAGCAATGATGGATGAGTTATGGATGAGTTAACAAAACATCTGCATGAGGAGATTCCCTGGTGCATGCTATTTGCAGACGATATAGTCCTACTTGATGAGACAAGGGAGGGTGTCAACATAAAGCTAGAGCTATGGAGAGAAGCAGTAGAATCGAAAGGATTTAAAATTAGCCGAACTAAGACAGAATATATGGAATGTAATTTTAGCAAGGAGAGTAGGAGTGGAGCACCAGTCAAGATTGATAACCAAGTGGTCCCCATGAGAGACCACTTCCGATACTTAGGATCATTGATCCATGAGAGTGGAGAGATTGAGAGGGAGGTTACCCAGAGAATCCAAGCGGGTTGGAACAAATGGAGATGTGCATCGGGGGTTTTATGTGATCGGCGGGTGCCACTCAAACTAAAGGGAAAATTCTATAGGATGGCTATAAGGCCGGCCATGCTCTATGGATCGAGTGTTGGGCGGTTAAGGAACATCATACTCATGGGTGAGTGTTGCGAAATGAGGATGTTGAGATGGATGAGTGGTAAGACAAGAAAGGATAGAATTAGAAATGAAAATATTAGAAGAAATTTAGGGATAGCACCAATAGGTAACAAGATGAGGGAGATTAGACTTAGATGGTTTGGACATGTTCAAAGGAGGCCAACAACGGCACCAGTTAGAAGGAGTGAGGCAATACAAGTTGAAGGTTCTAAAAGGGCAAGGGGAAGGCCCAAAAGAACGTGGATAGAAGTGGTGAGGAAAGATTTAAAAACTTTGGGACTAAATGAAGCCATGGTATTTAATAGAGTGGAATGGAGGAATAAGATTCATGTGGCCGACCCCTAATTGGGATAAGGTCTTGATGATGATGATGATGATCCCGAGCAATGATGGGTTGTTTCCCCGCTTTCCAACTAAGACATGAAGGTCTCAGGTTAGAAGACTGCAATCCAGAGACATAAAATAATCGGATGCTCCCGGTGCATGACTCATTCATAGCGGATTATTTTTTTATTCAAAGAATTGTCCCATCTTAATTGAAAAAGCAAATATTTTTTTTCAAAAAAAGAAACATAATTCGGTTTTCTCCTTTGATTTCTACCTCTTTTTAGTATTTGTTTCTGTGTAATCCTTTCCAAAATACCTAGCAATTCATGGTCCTAGAAGGTCACGGGCTTCGAGCCAAGCCTGGCCCACTTCCGACCTAATAAAACCACGGTTCTCTCTCATCACCATCTGTCTCATCGTGATCCCCGTGCCAGCGCAGTGGCAGCGTCCAACCGCTGTCTTTCAAAATCCGGTTAATGGCATACGCGTGATTCATCTCCAAAACAGTGGCAGAAATTGCGACAAAAAGGCTTTCTTTATCAAATCCAACTACCACCGCTTCCGGTTTTACCTCGAGTAGGTGGTGAAGCCGGTTTGGACCAAGCGACTTCCTAGACGAGCGCACTTATACGCGTCCATCGGAACAGCTGCGTCACGCCATTCGGACGGAGAAGCGTGTCGCAGGAATTAAAGACAGCGGCAAATTTGCCGGCTAGACGTTTTCAAGACTCGGCCTTCCATGCCTTTCTTTCTTTTCACGACACTTCGGCAAGAAGAGTTAAAAAATACAGAAAGGAAAAAGACAAAATAACGTTTGGATATCTTGAGATTGTATGAGGAGCTTGTTTGGAGCCCACTTACGTGATCCCAACCTGCTATGGGCCTGTAGTTGGAAATGGAACTCTCCTTTAAGATTCATTCACGAGCCATGATCTGATAATAAGTTGATAAAGGTCATTTTTCTGTTTTCGTCATCTTGGAATATGTCCGATGAGGGACTTGTATCATCCTGGAGGGCCTAATTTAAAGTTTCTATATCTTATTCAAGCATTTTAGACGATACAGATAGAAGTACATGATAATGCCATCTTTGGTGGCTTTTATCTCTTTGCTGTTAGATTGGAATTTTTGAAAGTGTTAGTTAAGGTGCTTCCAATTTAATCTAATTTGATTTTTAAGCAAAGAATTATAAAAGCAAAGTACTCACTTTTTTAAATCTAATCCTGATCAAAGGAGAAAGCAATGATTCAAACGTGTAACCAAGCATATTATCGGGGATAGGCTAAGTTATTTGAGATCAACTATGCTAGATATTTACTGACATTTTTAGGTTCATGTAAATACAATTGTTCTTGGGAATTATTACCTATAATCTCATCTTTTCTCTCCAACCAATTAATACAATTTTGTAAATAAGCCATCTCTCTAAGTTATTCACTATATTTGATTGTGCCGATGTATTGTATCTCACCTGTCTCCATTTTTTGAATTATCTGTTCTATTCATTGTATTCGTCACCCCCAAAGATGGCTGGGTGTTCATTTTTTGGGATCCTCTAAGGGCATCTCCCTCCCTTGGACCCTTTGTAGTCAAGAAATAATAATAATAATTTAGAGAGAGAGAGAGAGTTGTTATATTTTAACTGTCTATTTTTCTACCCAAGTGAGCCTATGCTTATTAGAGAGATGGTACTCATCAATACCCTCAAATGTCCCAAATAAAACCCACCCACCCCCCCCCCCCTCTCGGTCCATTGATTTATCTATGATATTAATAAGAAAATTCTTAGCCTCTCTCTCTCTCTCTCTCTCTCTCTCTCTCTCTCTCTCTCTCTCTCTCTCTCTCTCTCTCTCTCTCTCTCTCTCTCTCTCTCTCTCTCTCTCTCTCTCTCTCTGTGCATAAAATTGTTGAAGATTGTTGCTTTGCTTTCTTCTATTGTTGATTTATTTTATATCCATATAATAGGGCATAAGATTCCTTGAGTAGGTAGGACGACCTTTTCATTTAACGGTGCACGAACTTGATCCGGTGGTGGCAAATCATGACAACTTCTATCCATCTCAAGCCCCAATTTCAAAATGATCCTAAACTCAATTCAGGATTGACTCCTTTAATTCATAATTAGGACGGTAGATGATTTCCGTGCATGTTTAAACAATAGCTAACCACTAGGTTTTGAAATATGCAATTTAGATCCATAACCATAGGCTAGTAATATATAATATAAAAGCCAAAAGTCATACGCATAGTTGGTTGCAAACAACAAGGCACGTCTCCTTGCTACACTTGGTTGAAGGTTCAATGTAACTATCTTCTTATTGGGCGGAGTTCAACTAGATTTAAAAATTAGGGTATAACTTCTAGGAAGTTTGCTTCATAAATATTTGCTCTAATTTTTTTAAAGAAAAACAAATAAAGATCTAATCCTTTGCTTGAGACAGAAATTTCCCATCTTAGAAATCAACAAATAAATTTAGATTTCTTTCAAAGATTTGATTAATTAGCAAATCTTTTTCTAGTACATCACTGGGCAACCAATCAAAATATGATGCCTCTTTCTTTACTTTAATGAGTAAACAATTAAGTCATGTTGTTGGATGTTGGATATCGGTTTCTTTCTCCTCTTTTTCATCTCTAGGTAGTAACAAAATTAAAAGCAAAGTGAGCTCTTTTTCTACAAGTGAAAATTTACTGAATAAATCACTCACACACCCTATTAAATATAATCCCCAACTAAAGGAGAAAGTGGGACTAGCTGGTAGCTAAGCATATTCCATGAGAGATGCCTAGTAATCTATGAGTACCTGCTCTAGATCTAGTCCAGACATTGATGGGAGAATTAAACCATTCAAAGGAGATGGATATCAATTGCCCACAATTACTTAAAAAATAAACATTAAAATTTAAATAAAAAATAGTTAGAAACTAGGGATGGCAATGGGGCGAGGCAGGTTTCAACTATCCTGCCATGCCCAACCTGGCTCACTAAAATTTGCAACCAATGCGAGGCCACGCAGACGATGGCAAATCCATATCGTCCCTCCATGCAAATATTTCCCTTGCAAAATTTGCTTAGGATCTTGATATTTTTATTTTTCTTTTTTGCCCTTCAATGGTGTTACTGTTAAGGTCATTGGAAGACATTTAGAGAAGGCGATGTTCGCATTTCTCACAAAATAGTTGTTGTCAAAGTCAAGCATGATGTTGCCGTTCTGTTTTATATATCATACATAAATATAAGAAAACCACCAACAAGATGAACTTCCCTGGATCATTCAATTTTAATGTGGTCCCATGTGTCAAAGTATTAAGAACTTCAAGGAAAGCTAAAACAAGGGCTTCCATGCACCTCGGCTCAAAGCTTTCCAACTTTTTGGTACGAAGGTGTGCGTCTTTAGAAGATCTTCCCCTTGCAACTGATTGATAAAAGAGAAAACTTTCTTTCATAAAAAAAAAATAAAATAAAATAAAAATTGGGTGGCTAAAATTTTATATAAGAGTATTCTAAGTTCAAAGACCAAAAGTACAACATTTTAGGATGCAAATCTTTCTTATATTTTCTTGACAAGATATTCAAAGTATAACCAATGGCATAAACGAGTCAGAACATCCAAGGGTGCTACTTTCGTGCAAAACGTTAGAGCACGTGAGTCCAAGCACTTAACACTTAGATGTAGCATTCCTCATGAAGTTGTTATAATTAAAATTATAAACTTTAAATGAAACAGGTATTTTTAAAGATAATTAACAAAATGGAAAAGGTGAAGTTTCTCCCTTATTTTTCTCTTCAACCATAAATCTTATTATCCCTCCCATCATTTCCCTCTTTTTTATTCCATTTATTAATTTCTTAAAAGATGGATGGACTTATTTGTATCATTAAAAAAATAAGAACTCCACAATGTGGCTTTGTTGTAGCTCCTACTCATGACTTAGAAGAGATTGACCAAATGAATTTTAAAGGCTCACTTTGTTGAACAAGAAATGCTTGGGGATCCAACTAGTGGAACTAGAAACATGTTTGCAAATTTTGATTGCTGATTTGACATGGAAGACTCATAATATCTTCAAATCTCTCTCTCTCTCTCTCTCTGGGTGTTAGGCTCACTTTTTTTAGTTTTTATCATTTAAACCATTCTTCTAATTCGCCTCATTCTAGATGGCCTAGGTATGGAAAGTTTTATCTGTTGCACATCTCTAAGCTCTACATTTGTGGATGTTTTAACAACAACAAAAAAAAAAAGGATGGTGAAATACAAAAAGGCTCCAAAAGAAGTATGCCTTCTATTTTTTTGCCTCAAAACATCCAAAATGAAGAACTTAGTGACATGCTTCAGAATTATTATTTTTTTTCAAACCTAAGCCATCTAGGATGAGGTGGATTAGATGAAAGATTCATAAAAACTTGGAAAAATGGGCCTATCATCCACTTTTAAGGATGCCTCTCTCTCTCTCTCTCTCTCTCTCTCTCTCTCTCTCTCTCTCTCTCTCTCTCTCTCTCTCCAAGCTAAGAGTTGTGAAGCAATTCACACACGTCTCTCTTAAATCTAGGGAAAGTGGCACTTTAAACCTACAACAAGCATATTCTAGAGAAGATGCCAATTTGTCTTGTCTATGACCAACTGCATTGACATTGTTGCCACCTTTTTTTTGTTCAAATACATTTCTACTTTAAAATATGAAATCTTATTATTGAAAATAGAGTTAGCAGAACATAATTGTTGGAAAAATATTGGAATATATTAGTCATTTTCCATTTTATCTAAATTCAGCAATATAGGAGTGTTAAGAACCTCTCAATCTATTTACTAGGCTGATCATATGGTTTCATACGATTGGTACCTTTGATTTCCCTAACAATAACTAATCCCATCTCCTATCGCTATTTGAATTTAGAACATACTTTGGGACCTAAAAGTACAGCCAAAAATAAAATCTCTTTATATGGTTGCCACTGTAAGACCAATTCCCATCGAGAAGCAATACGGGACGAAACTTAGTGCTGATACAAAGTTTCCCTTATGGGAAAGTGAAATCGAAACCTATGTCATATCCTTCTTATAGTGAAATAGTCAAAGTCCTGTCTAAAGAGGCAGTAAATGCCCTCAAAACATACTGCCATAGCCACTAAATACTTTGGGTTGCAATTGAAAATTATTTCCACGATGGGCATAGAAGACAAAGCCACTTCCTTCATCGTCAGTGCAAACACTACTCTTGCTTGGTTGATTTGGTGCACATGAAATGATAGGATGCGCAATGATAAACCAATGCATACAATAGCGTGTTATTCAATGGAAAGTTGTTATCACTGAGGTGACGAGCTATGATGAGGTAAAATGTTTTTACAATGATGATCAGTTGAGCTCTAAAATGAGTGGAACCAATAGGAATTAATCAACTCAAATCTAAGGGTCCCGTGCATGAAATTAATCATTGATAGGTAGTGAAGGAAATTACAATGTAACAGGGGCAGGAGAGTCATTAAGGACTCAGATGGGCAATTTATAGTGGAGAACGTAGCCTTGGCACAAGGGTTGAGTTGTCACTGTGTGACTTGGAGGCATGAAAATGGTTTCTTGAAAGTCCCATTTGACATGGAGGTATAACAAACGGGGTTCCAACAGTGTAAATCTTGTCCGCTCTAGTCTTTGGCCTTACAGCTTTGCCCTTCCTTGTAGAGAGAATGTGTCTACACTGATACTCCAAACCCTTAGAACCAACCCAACTTACTTCTTCCAAGGCAATGTGGGATTAAACTCTCAGGATCACCCGAAGCCTACCATAATTCGACATCATCTCTTTTGGACCGCCCACCAAGACCATCATCTAAACTCCCTCTCCCCCCTTAGGAAACATGTGTCCCTACACGTGACCACTCTTTGGGTTCACTGAGTGATCATGTGCAATCTAGGCCCACCATCACAAGGAGGTCTGGTTCTAATACCAATTATAATGACCCGGGTTCCAGCAGTGTAGATATTGTTTGCTCTTGCCTTAGGCATCACGGTTTTGCCCTTTCCCACAGAGAAAATGCATCTAAACCCTTATAACTAGCCCAGCTTACTTCTCCCAAGGCAATGTGAGATTAAACTCCAAGGATCACCCAAAGCCTACCATCATATAGCTCGACATCCTCTCTTTAGTACCGCTTACCAAGACCGCCCTCTAGGCTCTCTATAGTGATGATGCCTTGGATTTTTAAATGCATTGCAAAGTCATTTTTCAATAGTTAAGATCCCTATTATAAAAATTTCTTTTTGAAAAAAAAAATAGTAAAATTATTTTCTTTAAAAAACACTTTATAAAACTTAGAGTATCATAACTTTGATAGAAATTTGGATTTAACAAGGAAATGGACATACCATTTCTACCAAAAATCTGATGGAGTCTCCTTTATTTTTGGAACATCTACATTTAAAGCATGTAATAATGCAGTAATACCTAATAAACTCATGATAATCATCAAATATACCTAGAGACATTGTCTCCACACCAATATACTTTGATTTTTAGAAATTCTAAAGAAGCAACAATTGGTAATAAACAAATATTAAAATATCATCATTTACCCAAAATCTCCTCCAATCACAGTCCACATTCCATTATATTTATTCTATCTATAGATAAGTCTAAGTCATAAAGGAAGTTCAAAGTTAAACTCATACTACTGTAGTCTTCGTCTAACTCTTTCCATGGTAAGTCTGTCAGCCTCTATCCAACTGAACGTTGTTCCCAATTACTTCTTCAAATTTGAGATATTGTAAACGCAACAATATCTCAGCAAGTTATGCTTGTGTAGGTGTCTAACATTACATTTAATACTTAATAATTTTCAATATGCATTATATTTTCATACAATAATGTAAAAGTAAAATATGATGACTTTAAGTAATCATTATCATGTAACAAAATAACTAATTCAAATCACACGAAGTGCAAACTATTCAAACACAGTCAAGTATGAGATTTTAATAACATATTAAATTGAAACTCATATTCTTTGCACAATCATTTTGGAAAGTAATGATACATTCAAAACGTCATAAATTCATAAAATACTTACAAAAGTATAAAGTTTACTCACTATGGAGTTACCCTATCTTATGGGTTACCAAGTGTATTTTAACACTTTGGTCATGAGTACTTACACCAAAATCTAAGCATCGTCATGTTGTATCAATACAAGGAATCATCACCCTATCACTCTCGTAGCTCCATGTCACATCCGTAAAGAAGAAAGAACACATGGACCACTCTGCATCCACAACCCAAACCTAGCCCGTCTATGTGCTCAGTCACCAATACCACAGTGGGGAGACTGCGATCCACACCACATGGGATGTGGATCGATGCCAGGTGGGGCCTTCCCATGATACTCACACCAAGCAAAGAAGCCAATCCTAGCTGTAACAGGTATCTAACCTTTGGAGAGTAAGTGGACGACCCTATTACCCTTCTGGCACAGTGTCCACCGCCGAAAGCTCTCATCTAAAATAAACCCTCGAAAAACAAGATGATTAATCTAATACCTTTATACCCAATACAACTCATCAATAGTGTATTAATCATCCTTGATGTCAAACTGTGGAATACTTAAATCAATACTATGAAAAAGAATCATTTGTGATCATGCTAATTTACTAGAGTTCATAATTAGAATATACATAGTTGATTAAACCAAAGTTATAGAAAATTTAATGTTAGACATTTTGATGAAGTTCTGAAGATCTCAACAATAATCATAATAACTTTGAATGAGACAATTCTCACAAATCAAGTTAGGATTTCATATAATTGAACAAAATTCTCTAAAAATTCAATTTAAGTAGAAAACATATAATGTTAGAACACCTACCCCTTTGGCTGTTATTCTTAGCTATATCCCTTTTTCAACTCAGCTTATCGATCAACCTAATCATGTTAATATTCTATATTTCTTGTCAATGTTGAGTCATGGATTAACAATTATGAAAGAAGTGTATTTCAATCTAAATCTGATGGTCCAAATCATTTGTTAATTGTAGGATCATCATCTTAGTCCATGGATTGTCATTTCAACATCCGAAATAATGTATATGGCTTGGTTCTAAATTTGCACATCTGACTACAATTCGATGATCAATTATCTCTATAAACTATTTTTTATCTTATCTAATGCAAATTCAACTTCTAATTTGGTCATGGATGATTGGATTTTACAAATTAGATATTCTAAACCACCAATCAAATTCTTGAAGTGATAAAAATGGTTTCAAATGATTGATCAGATCCATAACCACATATCAACAATTCAACCCCGTTTATGGATCATTAGATTTGTAATTCATGGATAGCCAATCTTAATAGATAGTCAAATTTGACTTTTTAGGTCTTGGATTAGTGATCCTAACTCACTAGTGGCACCTGATCATTGATCTGACATTGCTAGGTCCCTATCTCAATTGTGTCCGATCAGGCAGCTCAAATCATTTGATCAATCTCTATTCCAAATTTATGATCTTTGTCATACTCTATTTAGTTCATGGTCAAGGAATTCATCTGTGGCATCTGATCATCAATAAGGCATTACAAAGTCATTGTTCCAACAATACCCGATTAGACAGCCGAGATTATTCGATCAATTTCTAGCTTAGATTAAAAAAAAAATTAGTTAGACCTAATATAGTTCAAGTCTATTTTATACTTATCTAAGCATCAATTGCAAATTAAAAAATTAGATCATCAGAAAACCCTAGATTTAGCATGAACTATACGATTTAGCCGAAAAACTTTAAATCGCAAGTTGGGTTTCATGGGTCTTACCTCTTGGGTGTGTTTTCATGCTTTTTCCTCCCTTGGATGAATGGATTGATCATCATTTTTTACTAAAGTCTCTGAGCTCGTCGCGGGTCATTCTCCTCTCTGATTGATGGCCAAGCTCAACATGGATCACCCAATAAACTTAGGGTTTTCGATCACCTCCGCATGTTGAATTGAATGACTGACTCATATTAGTGATTTGAGTCATTTTTGCCTCTAATGACATCTGCAACTCTGGCAAGACCTGTACGTCCATTTCCTCCTTTCTTTCCAGTGAGTTAAGCTTCTTTCCTTCTCCTTTCCTTTTTCTCTCTCCCTCTCCTTCTTCCTCCTCCTCCTCTTCTTCTTCTTTCTTCTTTTTCTTCTTCTCCCTTTCTCATTTTCCTTGGGTGATAGTTGACTGTTGACTTTTTTAAGTGGAGGGTGCCAATATCAAAACAACCCCCTCCCTAAGTAAATGGCTTTGTTTTTTATACTAAAAAGCCCTCTACATTCATAAAGTGGTAATTTCCTCATCCAAACTTTGATTTTAGTGTTCTTTATGTTATTGGAATCATTTGGATGCATATATTGCAAATTCTAATGTTTTGAAGAAAATTATTAAGTTTTTGAAGAGTTCAATTCCACAAAAATAACTTTTTTAATTTGAATTCAACTACTTATTCCATTTCTAATTAAGATATGAAAAATTACATGAAATGGAATAAAATATTTCATTACAATTTAGGGTTATTACATTCTTCCCCCTTAGAGAAATTTCATCCTCGAAATCTCTTAGATCAATCCTTAAAAAGATTAGGATGTGTTCATCTCATTGCTTCCTTAGTCTCCCATGTAGCTTCCTCCATTGAATAATGTTGACAAAGAACCTTGACTAATAGAATGGTCTTAGTCCTTAGCTCTTATATCTTACTATGTAAAATCTATATAGCCCTTTCCTCAAAAGTCAGGTCTAGTCTCAACTCTATATATACCTACTCAAGCAAGTGTGATGGATCAACTATATCCTTCTATTGATGTTTAACTGCAAGTGCACAAGCTATTGTAGTATAGCTATGCAAATACGGGGCGATCCCATAAGGACTTGCTTTAGAAATGAGTTTAAACAAAATTTAATTATCTAAAGCTTAAAGAAAATAATAGAATTAAACTAACAGTAAAGTAAATATTCAACTTTATTCAAATGATGCAATTTACATAAATTTCAAGTCTAGAAAACATAAAATAAAGCTAATTAAACATCCCTGAATTATACTGTCTGTGGAGAGCACGGTCCCTAGATAACACTGTCAAAATATGGATAAGATAAAACTTGAATAGAACGAGGATACAGATGTAAATAAAAAATAGGGGCACAAATGTAAATAAAAGAAAAGAACAGAACAGAATGAGATTTTATTTTAAAACCTAAGGGCATAATTGGAATTTTAGAAAGAATCTAATTTTTAAGAAAAACCTGACGAAGAAGAAAGTCGGAGGAGGAAGAGGAGAAGAGAGGGGAAAGGAAAAGGAGTGGAAACCCGACTTGGGTTTCAATTCCTGGACTGTCCGGAGATGAAGATGAAGAACGTAGGTGTGGTGGAAATCGGAGCAGAGACGGACGCCTCCGGTGGACTAGTGTGATGCTGTAGGAAGAAGAGGGGGTACTATCTGATGAAGCAGAGAGAGAGAGAAGAGGGAAGAGCTCAAGTTCTGGGCCGGTGAAGGTTCTCCTACAAAGGGAGAAACGAAGGACAGGGAAACCGGTGGTGCTGGGAGATTGGAGAAGAGCGCAGTAGGTTAGAGACAATTTGGGAAGCTGCCAGTGATTGGAGGAGTGAACAGAGGAGGGTGCAGTCCGATTGTCTTGCAGTGCACGCCATGCGGTGATGAGGCAGACTAGCGAGGAAGCCCAAGACATTGGTGCTAGTGATCAACCCCAAAACAAGGTAGAGGAGCAAGTGATGTAGACATTGGTGCAATTTTGTGCAACGTGCTAGGCAATGCATGGCCGGTTGGTTACGATATGGGCTTGGTGTGATGTAAACGATGAGAGAGAGATGTGAGAAGGAGATCGAGAGGGGTTGTAAGAGAGGGAGTGCTGGTGGAAAATATAAGATAGAAGAGGCGAAGTGGAGTGGAGAGAGAGAGAGAGAGAGAGAGAGAGAGAGAGAGAGAGAGAGAGAGAGAGAGAGAGAGAGAGAGAGAGAGAGAGAGAGAAGGGGTCTACCTTGTACAGTCTAGGGAAGGGGTTGAGAAGAGAAGGGAGAAGTGGATGGTGGGAAAGTGAAAGAGGGAAGAGAATGCAATAAGATTATGGTTGCGTTTTTCCTTGTATCCTTTCTAATTTGAGCCTTCCCCTTTTACTTTGGAAACTCTTCCATAATTGCAACTTGCCTTCTCCATGTTTTCCTTTCTTTTTTTTTCATGATTCCCAATTAAGCTCAATTGTCTTCTAAGAAACTATCACATTTATCTTTATAAGGGATCTTGCCCATCCAATGCGTTTTAAGATTATATGCACCGTTAACTTTAATCGTATCCATCCATGTGTCTTTTGGTTGATCTGCAAAATAAAAGACTAAATTAGAATCATTTGAACATTACATTAATCATCTAATAAGCTCTAATGATCATCTGACCATTGATTTTAAAAAAATAAGGTTTGGATGGTCAATTGGAGTTAAATTCAAAATCAAGCTAAATTTTGCAAATTTTTGAAATCTTAAAATTTGGGTTTTCTCCTATTTTGCTCAGGACTAGCAAAATGCTGGTTGGGGTGTGTTAAGTGTTCAATTTTAACACACCCCCCAACTATGACACCTCGGGTTTTGACAAAACTGTTTCCCATATTTATACGAAAATAATAATAGTTTATTGATAGAAAATAGATGGGATCCCAGACTTAAAACTCATAATTTAAAATTTTTCACAGCGTCAAGAAAATACCATTTAAGAAAACCCCGAGAGTCATTTCACCTCAAAACCCCACTAAAGAACAAAACCAAAAATAACCCTTTTGAGCATGCTCACAAATTAAAACCACAGTGAAATTTTTGCAACTGTAAAGATACATGATAGTAAAAGTTCCAAAGCTTCACAGTCTGTCCAAGATCACCATGTCATTCATGTATAAACATATAACCACTATATAGTGATATGGGTCTAATCTATTAATATATACAACGACTAAGGAGAATGTCAAAAAGCCAATACCAGTCTAACAAAAGTACACAACTTTATCTCTGTATCTAATAGTATCTGTCCTTAAGCCCCCGTCCAGCTCCACTCTAGTCCACCTTCTTCCCTTTCTGATTATCACTCTCTAATTCTAAGGCATTGTAAAATAAAGCAATGCCTCAGCAAGCCATGCTTGTGCAAGTGATATACATTCAAAGTAACTCAATAAAAATAAAGCACATGGCGCAAGTTATAAAGATCGAAAGATGATCAACAATATATATAAAGCCTTAAATCACATGATGAAGGACATACCATGTCCATGCAATAAAGAAGATATCATCAACCATGATATCAGGACATGCACAATCTGAGAAAATCTAGAAACACATGAATGCATGTCAAAAGTATCAAACATCATACACAGTCAAGCCCTATGAGTATCTCACATACACTCACGGCAATGTGGGGTCAGCTCTCTGTACCATCCGCTTTTACCCTTTCACCCTTGCACCCTCACAGGTGCTCAGGCACTCACGGGAACGACGCGTACCACTTTCGCTTTCACCCTTACAGGCACTCAGGCACTTACGAAAAGTCACATTGCACACCCGCTTTCACCCTTTCACCCTCACGGGCACTCAGGCACTCACGGGGTGAAGAATCACATCCTACCATATGATCAAAAGTCTCAAATATCAAGTTAGAGTGACTCCCACATGTCATGAAGACCAACAATCAAGTGAATATCACGAAAGATATTAAGAACAGTACATGCAATAACCACCAAAAAGATAGTACGCACATGAGAAGCTACATGCTGAAATCAATCTCATGCATATGGTAAGGCATAAATCTCATGCCTCAAAAACTCAAATCATCATTTGAGAATCATGAAAAATTTGTGAATGAAATCACCTACCTTGGTATCGCACTATCCCAACAAACGTGTAAATGATATCAAGGTGTATACCCTAATGTACCTGTCATGCCATAAATCATGTCATGGTTAATGCATGTAACTAAAATCTAAAGCCTGATCATCTATTGATCAGCTTGATCTGAATCATCTAATAGCATTTAGTAGTTTTGCTATTAAAAAGTTACTCTAAACTAGATTTTTCTCTTAAATCTAGGTCTGGCTTGTTAAGACGATCACAACACCTCTTTTGGATTGTGATTTGGACCTCTATAGCTCCTAAAATCACGTTTCAAATGAATAAAGGGTCAAAAATACCCAAAAAATTCTAGAAAATGGTCCTGCGCACGTGCGGCGCGTGCCGTCTGCACTTGTGTGCGCTGCACATGTGGCGTGCATCTGTGGACGCGCACGCGCATCTGGAACCGGCCCACGTTAGCTCGCGCATCTGTGGACGCACTCTGCGTGTGGGGGACAGAAACAGCGCGTGGCGCGTGTTCAGAGCATAGCACATCACGCGCATGGCGCGTTCTAGCCACACCGCGTGGAGTGCACTCGTTGGGCCATGGCACTCCCTCGTCCCTGCATTTCCTTCCCGTTCTAGTCGCCGTTGCCGAAGACGACAACCAGACTGGTTCGCCATTGCCGGCGACCCCAGGTGCTCCGTTTTTTGTGATTTTTACACCTTTGAGTCTAGTTTTTCACGTACATTCTATTTCTACCCTCCATTTTCACAAATCCCACCTAAATCATTCATTTTTTCACGATTTTTGTCTCGTTTTCAAAAACTCCCACAATACGTTTTTTGGGTTTTCGGCATCCCTAGCCGTCCGATCGTCACGAAATTTCATGGGCCCTTTCCTCTCCTCATCATACTTAATATGAACAGTCCAGATCTTAATCTGACACCATCTCATCAAAATTTTTAGTGAAAAATAGTAAAGCATGAATTTTTGTAAAAACTACATGTTCAAGCCGTTTTTCGCCGTTTACAAGTGAATAAGCCTTAAAATTTAATGCATAGAGGAGGGTGGAGTAATCCTACCTCGTTCCCGGCTGTTCAAGAGTAGAGAAATCCTTCGCCACGGTGCGTGACTATCCACGTGAAAGAGCGAGCACTCTCTCTCTCTCTTCCGTACCTTATATGTATGTATTTTATTTTATTTATTTATTTTCTCTTTTTCAAAAAATCAATTTTCCTAATACTTAAAATAGGAAATGTTACACCAACCATCTGAAATATGTTTTGACCTCAATCCTCATTAATAGACATACGCTCAGAAACAACATCTCTCAAATAGAAGGGTCAAATCATATCTCTCTTTTAATTATGTGGGTTGAGTAAATAACAACAAATTTATCTCACATATATTCATGAAAAACGGGAGCTACTAAGGAATTTAATTGTTTTGATCCCTTTAGAATAGATGTCATTATCTTTGAATATTTAGAAATACTACTCTTTTAGATCATATCCATTCATTTCCTCATCAAGAATATATTTCTTCTAGAATCAATCGGTCTTTAACTGGGACAAAACGTAGGCTTAGGACAAGATACCAAAGAAAGGGTATAAAAGTATTCAAAGATTCTCAAAAAATAAATAGAGGCCTTCTAGTAAAGTTGACAACTCTTTCTTTTCTTTGCTAAAGTGAATATTTATTTTCCACTTTTCTTTGTATTCTTTAAACTTTTTTTTTTTTGCAAACTCTTTCCTTCATATTTCAGTACTTTTGAATCACTTTGAAGAATATTTCTTTTCTTAATATTCACTTTTCTACTTTTATTGCAACTAAAATGTATTTCTTTATTCCTCTCTAACTTATTTTTCAAAGAAAATGGGTAATGAATAATTTATACTGGGTTAATATGAGTGAAGGGTAATTTGGGTGACAAAAGAAATGGCTTAATATAAAAGCTCAAGTTGCTAACTAGTGGTAAAAATACTTCTATGTAGGCTTTATGTCTCTAGGTTAACAACAAAGATGGCCTAAATCATTTTCTAAGTTTCCTATAATCTATCAAATTCAACGAACTTCTAGAATTTTAAAGATAATGCTCTAATTATCTAGGTACTTAGCCAAAATTAAGAGTTTGAGATCAATTTTCTTTAAGCACGCTGAAGAAAATCAAGAATATTTATAACCTCTCAAGAAGGATGAATGGCTTTAAAACTCACTGAGGTTATAAGTCGCCACTAAATTTCTTTAGAATATCTAAGTTATAGTCACTTATCAATCTAGACTATCTATATGCAACTGCGTGTATAGATGTGATCTGAGACTTTGCTTTCATAGAATACTTTAGAAAATGAGTAAAATGATGAATTAATCATGTTCATTTCCATTAATAAGCTAAAGTTATCTAGATTATACTTCAGAAAATCCAATTCTCATCACAGTATAGGAATTAACCTAAAAAAAAATTCAAAATTCTTCTCCCCGGTTTTTTCTTTTTTAATTAAGGAAAGCACCTAAAAATGTAAAAAAAGAAAGAAAAAAAAAGAATTTGCTAGAATTCTACACCCCCAACCTGACAAAAGCATTGTCCTTAATGTTTAAAAAGTAGGACTTAAAATGAATATGAGTGATATAGAAAACAACAAAAAGGAAAAACTCTGGGTTGCCTTTTAGTGAGCACTAAGTTTAACGTCTTTAGCCAGATATATCCTAATATATCCTAATCTACACCCAATTGGTATTAAGTTTTCCTAATCCTAAGAATAACATTGCGAGATTTCTCACACTACTTCAAAATCTCGTGATAGTTAATATTTTTCCTCCACCTTGAAATTTTTGGCGATAGTAGCATTATGACAGAGCAAACTACCACGAATGTAAATTGAGTGAGACCACTCTAATGATCTCTTATCTTCAAAATTTCACTATAATCAATATAACTCCACCTTGAAAATTTGGGTGGCGGAATCTCTATAACAATGTGAACTATCCTAAATTTAAATTCTTTTAGACCATATGGATGTGGATGGTCCTTCTTTTCCCTTACATTTTCTTGAAATTGAGGTATAAGCTGACTCTACCCTTCCTTAAAAGATTGTTCTTGTATTAATAGAGGAGGGAGCATGATTTTGCTTAAATCCTAATTATCTTCTAGTGTGTACCTTAGAGTTGGTTGATGTATGACTAATACATCACAGGACCCTTTCTCTTTTAATGTTATTGGCACAGGTAAGATTTCTTGTGGGCCTAATTTCTTATCTAATGATTGTGTAGTTAAGGGGTTTTACTGAAGATGGGAGGGGAGTGAAGTCACTCAATGGAAGTTCCTCAAAATGAGGTTTCCATTTTTCTATATTTATGATAGGAGTAGAATCAAGGAAGGCATTAACTTCCTCTATTAATACATCCTCATTAAACTCATTAAAATGGGCCAAACAGGCCTCTAGTGGGTTCTACAAGGAAGATGACTGAAACTGATTTTGCACAACTGAATTGATCATGTTAACGCTATGCAAATCATCATTAGTTTGACCAGGTTGCTTGCAAATGTTAAAGATGTTTAGATCTAATGTCATATTGCCAAAGGACAGTTTCATGACACTATTTTCATAGTTGATTAAGGCATTGGATGTAGCCAAAAATAGTCGTCCTAGGATGACTGGCATTTCATTCTTCTCATTCACCACCTGTTGTATATCTAGAACTAGAAAATCTACAGAAAAGAAAAATTGTTCTACCTAGAATAACACATCCTTTATTACCCCTCTCGGTATTTTTACAGAACGATTAGCTAACTGAAGCGTAATAGATGTAGGTTTCAGTTCACCCAGACCTAACTATTCGTATACCGAGTATGGTAATAGGTTTACACTAGATCCTAAATCAAGAAGAGCTTGGTTAATCTTGTGGTTGCTAATAATGTAAGTAAGAGTGGGGCAACTAGGATCTTTGTACTTTGGTGGTATATGGTGTTGAAGAATAGAACTAACATGTTCAATAAAAAATGCCTTCTTTTGGACATTTAGTTTTCTCTTTATGGTGCATAAGTCTTTTAAGAATTTAGCATATGATGGGATTTGTTTTATAGCGTCTAAGATCGGTATGTTGATCTTGACTTGCTTGAAAATCTCTAAAATCTCATCATTAGAGCAGACTTTGGGGCTTGATGCAACCTTTGAGGAAATGGAGCAGGTATAGGACATGGGTCAACAAGTGAAACAAGGTCCTTTTGTTTAGAGTTTTCTTTAACTTTCATGGATTTTTCTACCTTTTTAGTCTTTTGAAGCTCATCTTTCTCAATTCTTTTACCACTCCTAAGAATTGTAATAGCTTTAGTCTGTTCCATGGTAGAGCTAGATGCTTCATCAAATGCATGTCAAAATTAAGTCCATCATAAAAGAAGCTAATGATGTGCTATGGTTGATAGCCATGATGTGGGCATGAGAGTAATATATCGTTGAACCTTTTCCAGCATTGGTAGAATGACTTTTTATCCTTCTGGGTAAAGTTTATAATCTTATGGTGGAGAGTATTTGTTTTATGCATAAGGAAAAACTTTTTCAATAATTCCCTAGTCATTTCATTCTAAGTTGTTATGGAACCTACTTGCAGTGCATTAAATCACATTTTAGTTTTTTCTTTAAAGATAAAGGAAAAAAGCTTAAGCCTGACAATATCTAGACCAATGTTTTGTGTTCTTTAAGTACTATATATCGCATCAAACTCTTTAACGTGCAAGTAAGGAATTTCACTATCTAACCCATAGAATTTGGGTTGTAATTGTATTTCTCTAGTTTTAATTCTAAAACCCTAGGATTTTGAGGAAGAATGACATAAGATGGGGTATTGGTGCATGTAGGCTGAAGGTAGTCTTTTAGGGTTTTGCTACGAAAGTTTTGATAAGATCTTTATTCCCATGTTCACTCTGTTGGTCCCACTCCCTATTATTATTTCTTCTCCAATCTCTGTTTGATACATGATTATTCCTCCTTGGTGGAGGTTGATATTCATCATCCATTAAAGGTGGTAGGTCCTCATCCATGATGAGTGGAGAGCCTTAACTACTATAGCGTGAGTTACCCCTTAATCATTGAATAGTTATTAATGTGGACTGATCTAGTTGTATGTCATTTTGGTGGTACTTGACTAACCTTCAGATTTTGTCGCATCTCCAAACATGCATACCACAAAAGCCTTTTTTTTCTTTTTCTTTTTTGAAATACTACCCTAAATGATGCAACCTAAATTCCTAGAATGATGCACAAACAAATGGCACAATGAAATAATTCTTAAGGCTAACAAGTAGAAATATTTTAATTTTTTTGAATTTGTGCGGGGGAGATACTTTTAGATTAGCCTAATCTAACTCTCCTCTCTTTCAGAATTGACTACTGCTTACTAGTTGAGTTTTTCTCTAAAGTAGTTAATACAATTCTCATGCCAAGAGGTGTTTAGACCTCAACTAACGTTAATGGAAGGCGTGGGAAAATTACTTAGATTTCAAGACACTCACTATAACCACAATGCTGAGAAGCCACTAGAGTAACAATAGATCACGTCCTTTTAAGAGAGTTCTACGAGCATATGATGACCTCTATAAGTCTCTTGTAATTAATTAGGAAGATAGGGGTTGCGCGCTTGTAGTGATTATCCTAGGTGAGCCAAGAGATGGTGATTAAGTTCACCCTTGATCTTGTGAAGTTAAGTGCCCTTACTGATTAGTTTCCACACCCCATGGCAGTTTGATCAACATATAAATCACCTTCAAGCAATAAATGTACCTTAAGAATGCAATTAAAAACAACGAACTAATACAAACCCTAAAAGTGCAATAATTATCAATATGCTATCTATATGCAATTACACTACTAAATAATGCAAAATTATTCTAAATGCAACTATACTATAAAATAAAATAAAAAGTGAGAAAAACTTAGAATGGGATTTCTTATGAAGATCGAGTGTGGGCCATGATCCCCCACACTTGTCCTGTTTTAATACAACCCTTTTAAAGTTAAAATTGAAATAAATTGCAAGTTATAATGTGTCTCACTATAATATTCACTTAAAGAAAAAGAAAAAGTCCTATTTTAGGAAAGCAAGAAAATTCTATTTATTTGATGAAGCTTCACTTGCCAATTTTTCTCCTTTTCAAATTCTTGAAAAATAAAATTAGCAATAAAGACCAAATTCAAGAAATAGAGTGATTATGCACTAATAAAAATTAAAAAATACACCTAAAAATGTTTAGAATGCTAAAATAATGCAATTCCTAAAATTTTATATTTTTAATATTTTTTGAATTTTTTTATTAAATTTTATGAAAACTCCTTTTCATGTCTTTAACAACAGTGCCAAAAACTTAGTGATTGTTTACCGCAAGTGCACGGGCTATTGTAGTGTAGCTTATGCAAGTACGGGTCAATCTCATGAGGCCTTGACTTAAAAAGATGGAGTTTAAATAAAATTTAATTATTCAAAAATAAAAAGAAATAAATTAAATTAAATAACAAGGAAGTCAAAATTCAGGTCTATTGTATTAATCAAAAGTACAAATTTTCTAAACTAAAAAGATAGAAATTTAAAGAAAATAATAACTAAAATATATTTCTTAGCTTGATTACGACAAGTTTCTTCAAATCTGATATCATCAAAGTCAATCAACCTTCATCAATCCCTCATTGATACTTCTAATTAACAGATTCTCTAAAATTTTGATGATCTAAACTAAGAAAGGATTTTGGGCTTTGGACAACTTAGATCAAATTTCTAGTTTTCATATTGAAGATCAGGGTTGATCAATAAACTAGGATTGTCCTAGAATAAGATCTAGGAATTGATTGAAAATTTGACACGGAAAAGATCAAGAAATAAGGAAATATATTTGTTAAAATTAACTGTTGATTATGTTAAGCCTTAATCAAACAGGATCTGGATTGCATAGTTCCTAGATTAATTTGAAAACAACACAAAACTCGAATAGGCAAAACAAGGATAAATAAAAGCTAGAATAATATGAAAATGGAATTAGAATTATTATCTAGAGGGCAAAATTAGAATTTTCTAGTTTTTATTTTATTTTAACTGAAAACAGAAACCCAAGGAAGAAGACAACTCAGGGAGTGGAGATGAGGTGGGAAAAAGATGGGCTTTAGGAAAACCTAAATTGGGTTTTCCTGAAATAGGAGAAGACGACAGGTGTGAGTGAGAAGAAGAGAAATAACAAAAGAGAGAGAGAGGTGCGGTGATGGGGGTGGATGAGAAGAAGAGAGGGAGGCTGTGGTTGTCCTTGCTCGGCTTTCACCTGCTAAACCATGGTGAAGACTCCTTTTATAAAATCCTACTTCTAATTTCTTTCTCCCCACTTTCCTTCAAGCTCTCTTATACATTTAAACATTCTCCATCTTTGGAAACTCACCAATTCTCCTTTCTATTTTCAAAGGTATCCTTCTTTTTATGTTAGGCAATGCCTTCCTCTTTGGGTATCTTCTTTTCATGGGTTTCTTATTCTTTCTTAGTCTTCAATTAGAAATTATTCCCTCTCACCTTGTGAGTGATATGGTTCATTGCTTTGATCCCAACCATTCAATGCTCTTTACGATGATCTAACACCATTAATTTTGATTTGAGCTATTCAAGCTGCAATCTGGTTGATTTGCAAAACATAAGACTAAATTAGAATTATCTAAACCGTACATTATGCATATGATTAGCTCTGATGATTACATGATCGTTAAATTTAACAAATCAACGATTGGATGATCAAAGCTAAAATTGATATTTTGTCTAAAATTTACAAAATTGATTGGTTGAATGATCTAATTAAATGTTAAACTATGGGTATTTTTACCAAAATTGAACACCTAACAGCCACATCTCATAGGTTTGCATGATCCAATCTATTAACCTGCTAGATAATGACAAGTTCTTCCATTGACACAGAGTTTTCCCCCAATTGCACATTCCCAGATCCTTCATTAAAATGCCCTATCTAAGTTATGCTAGAAAAAAATGTGAACTACTAGTTTTTGGTGAAGTATAGATTTGGCGATGTAATATCCATTTGGTGTGGGACAAAGTTATGTGGGTTTACTTGTTGATGTGTGCAAGACCATTTTTATAGCTCTACATATAGATTTTGAGTTTTGCTAGGGGTATGTGCTCATAAGCATTCTAAGGGGTAGATGCTTTCCTTAGAGCAATTTTTTTGGAAGATCTAAGCCATTTATGTAAAGTGTACATCAATTGGGTAAACCAAGGCAAATCATTGCATTTGGTCAATCCTAGCCAATCATTTGGCTCTTTGAAAATTTAAATGAAAATGAATGGGCTTGATTTTGGCCCAAAGAAACATAGGGTTAAAGTATTAAATGGTCATGAAACTTGATTTTGAGCCTATCTAAGTCATCACAAATATGATTAATAGCTTACAAAACATAATCACCATAACTAAGAAAAGGCACCACTCCTTAAGGACTAAAGATTACTTTTAGGCCGACCTCTAGGCAAGGCATTTTCATGATCAAGAAAGAAGTATACTTTTTTGGTGTACATGGAAAATCCAAGTATAGATCCTTACCAGTAAACATAAACACATCATTAACAGCTAAACCACATTGTTATTCTTATGTCAAAGGAGATATTATTTCATTAGCATGCTACAATCACCAAAAGCTAATAGTTCCCATTTTCTTGGGAAACCCTAAATGGGGGCTTTGCATGAAAGGTACAGTGATATCCAATCAAGATGAATAAGTTTCTTTGTATTGGAACTGTCATTTTCTTTCAGATCAATGGATAGGATCATGCATACATGGTACATGTGGGTCTCAAAAGGTGTACTTTTTTAAGCAAGCAAGTTGAGTTGTTGCCATAACTTTTATTCTTTTTGAAAATCATAAGAAAAAGTACACTTGCTTGTTCAAGATAGAAGTACACTTTTTGGGTCATGTGTTCCATGTAGTGGAAGTTTATTGGTAAGGATCCATGCAGGGTTTCCATGCATGACTAGAAAATATAGTTCCTCCTTAATTAGGAAAGTAGCGAGGAATGTTAAACAATTCGCAAATAAAAAGCATGTGAATTGATTGATTCTAAGTTTAACAAGGTGATGAACTTGCAAGATCATGCAAGCGTAGGCTAGCTTGACACAAATCCTTTAATGGTCAGCTTAGCATTACCTGGTGGTGGTAGTTTTTCATTTTGGTTAGTGATGCATGAGCATCTTGTTCTTCCTCGATGAAGTTTCCATCTATTTTACTATTGATGGAGCAGTTCCTAAGATCGTCTACTGGACGAGAATTTCGCTGCATTATCTATCCAATCAGATTTTGAAATTTTTTAATCCATCTCAATTTACAGCCGTAGATATAATTTAGCAGAGGTGACCCGCTATGAAAAACAGTCTTTTTATATGGGGCCCAGGAAGTGTCTCGTATTATAATCAGGAAACTGGCTTGGTTAGAGTCGGTCCCATCTATTCATCAAGAGACATATGGTCTCCGGGGAATTATTTTATTAGTCCAACGGCTGTGATCACACGTCCGCTTAATCCCAGCGTTTTCCGTGGAATCCATGCATAGAAAGGTAATCATTATTTGGTCGTTCCGCAATTTAATGAGTAGGAAGCTCGTGGATAATGCTCCCGCGGCCGATTCTGTCCAGTCAGAACGCGGTATTCAGAAGGCGGTTTTCGCATCCAACTCAGCGACGGACGCGGCCGGTGCACCGCCTATCTTGCCCTATAAAAGGAGACTCCGCCCCCCCAATTTCCTTTCGTGAGGAAACCCAATTTGCCGATTCTTTCCTGACTATTCTTTTCTCTCTCTCGTAGTCTTCAATCCGCTCTCGTGGTATTCAACCTGCACCCCATCTTTCTTCTCTGAAGCCATGGCAACTGCAGTTCTTCCTTCCCAATACAGCTTGAAATCGTGTTTCCCTTCTCAAATCTTTCCTTCCAAAACCCTAGGAAACTCTCCCTGCAAATCATCAAAATACGGCAGGAAAAAGAAGAGATGTCATGGTGGAGTCGCCGGAAAAGCTAATGGCGATTCTGGCGATGGGTACCCGACTGTGGTGAAATTCCCCGCGGGAAACCTAGTCATGGGGCAAGTTACGATCTTGAAACGTGGAGAAGAGTTGAAGAATGTGA
This sequence comes from Warburgia ugandensis, assembly GCA_035236585.1. Taxonomy (NCBI): domain Eukaryota; kingdom Viridiplantae; phylum Streptophyta; class Magnoliopsida; order Canellales; family Canellaceae; genus Warburgia; species Warburgia ugandensis. The sequence continues at coordinate 10,497,024 of CP141127.1, read as the reverse complement.
TAAAACATGATGACGAAAGCAAGGTGAAAATAGATGAAGAGAAGAAGTTGAAAGTTGCGACTGATGCAGATCTGGTTCTTTCTACGAAGAATCGATTAGGACCGGAGCCGGAGACGCTCACGAAACAGCTCAACATCATGAATCTGAAGTCTGTTAGCGGTTTTTATGCTGGATCTGTGTTTGTTTCCTCTCCATCTCCGAGTTCTTTGCCTTTTCCTGCCTTTTTAACTAAAAAAGGAGGTCCAAACAATACTTGCGACAATGATCTTGCGACGATGGATTTTCGAGGCCACCTACGGCTCGAGCTGCCGTAATCTCGACTAGTTTGATGTTCTATCACCTGGATGTACTGTAAATTCGGCAATTTACAAAATTGTCTATAGGCCAATCTGATTCGGTCACTTTCACTTACCCTTGCTCTCCAGATCTTCCTCTATTTTTTCAACAGAATGATCTGGAAACGAGAAATAAGGAAGCGGTTGAGGTGAAGAATGCGGTTTGGGATATCTGATGCCTCGAAAAGACCATGGATTTTTGTATACTTCTGACTTATCTGTGATTCAAGATAAGAAGTTAGAGTTAGGATTTATGAAATATGTATAAAGCAAAGTTTGAAGTGGTGGATTCGAGACTGATGACTCGGGATTTCTCCAGGGAATTTAGTTGGTGGGGTTATACTTCAATTAGGTGTAAGTCTGAGACCTGAGAATGGTTTTGGGCACGCTGCGTTGTGGTGTATAATTTAATTTGTTTAATATCAGTAATATATGGTATAGGTTACACCTGGAGAACGGATGATGTTTATTTTATTCGCCTTCTCCTTGGGCAGTTTATTTCTTCAGATTTTGATTCACGATGATTCTGCATATTGCTGTTGTGTTCAGAGATGACTGTGTTTCTCTTTGGAATCATATTTTATGTTAGTAACAAGTGCATCCAATAGTGGGTATGATTGAATTTCTTTTGTTGTAAATGTAATAATTGCAATTGTGGATAACAAAAGGCTTGATTACCCCAATTATTTGAATGAACTGGTTGGTAGAATCATCGGATTCATTTGGTTTTGATCCCGGACGATCTCGGTCCGTTCTTGATAAAATCATCATCCCAATTATCATCTGTTGAATTTCTTGGTGGCTAGTGGGCTGGATGTGCATCTGCAACTATCAATTGTGGGAGATAGTCAGGTTTATGATTACTTGGTGTGCTCTTTTTGGTTATTTCTTCTCTTAATTTCCCTTCGAAATTACATAACTCTTTGGTGAAGAGGTTTGGCTTTGTTGTCCTTAATTTTTGTGGAGTTGCATGTCGTGTTTACTACTGAATTGCTGTCTAGCTCAAGGTTGTTTCCTATTGTGAAGAATCAAGTTAGTTGGCTTTTTTGTCCTTAATTTTGCTGTAGTGACATGTTGTTATTACTTCTGAATTGCTCTGTATTCCTTTAAATAGAACGTGGATTATGCAAAGACTGTATTCCTTTAAATAGAACATGGATTATGCAAGGAGAACTTATTCCATTTATAATAGCAGTCTGGTCATCTTTTAGCACGTTTCCCCTGGAAACTTGGTGGCAGCCTGGGAAATGGTTTCTACACTTGTCTTCTGCTGTGGAAGAACGACATCTACAGGATCAGCATCACAGATGATAAGTTCCGGCATTGTGGAGCCCTGCTAACAGTTCAAGACTACAAACCAACCAGGCCAAGGACCCAGAACCAGCATTACCACCATTGCCATTATAAGCTTCGTTGGAACTCCTTTCACTGACCTGTATCCGTGTTCCAATAACCAGTTCTATCTTGTGCTCGGCCAGAAACTGAGCAGTAATTGTGGGTGAAGAGTTGGTGTTGGACTTACGTTGTCCTAGGGTTATTAGTACCTGTACTTGTGGAGAACGTGATAAGAGCTGGAGAACAAAGAAATGCTACGTTGAAGGAGTGGTTTTGGTTACAACTACTTACAGATTAAGGCTGTCATGATAGAGGAGGAGAATGTTCGAGGTTGAGATATCATGGGCGATGTAGGTGCAAGGCGCAACTAGGCGCATGGGATGCGCCTAGAGCCTGGAGGGCCTCGGTGTGCCTAGGTGCACGCCTGAATCGTGAGGTGCAAAAATAAATTTTAAAAATCTCAAAAAAGTAAGAAAAATATAGAACCATAATTCTATGATGAAATATTACTCAAAACATGCTAATTTCCTTTCTATAAGTGGAAGCTATATGAGTGAATGAAATTTTGTTTCAAGGAACAAATATAAAAAGTGAAAGTTATTTCAAAATTATGTAATTGTTTTTTCAAAAAAAAAAAAATTGAAAAAGAAAATACTAAAAGAAGTTAAATCTATAGCAAATAAATAAGAAAATCAAATGGAATGTTTTGTTTCTGCCCGTAGAATGAGAAACCATCAAGGTTTATAAAATAATAATAATAAAGTTAGTTTAAAAAAAAAATGGTACTGATTTTTATGTTTTTTACAGAAAACTAGGGTTTTAGGTGGAAAATTCATGAATCCATACCTTTTGTTCACTTAGATTTGTAAAAGCTTGAAGAGAAATGGTTGTTTCTACGGCAGAAGCTTTCAAGAGCAGAGAAAATAGGGTTGGAAGATAAAAAATTAAAGTTTGGGTTTTAACTTCTCACCTGCACCTAGGTGTTGGAGCTGTGCCTGAACATGGGCTCAAGCTGCATTGAGGCGCACCATAGGTGCGCACCTAGGCGCTCGCCTCTGAACCCCTGCGACTTTACAAAATTTGGGTGCAGTTCTCCGTTTTAGTCTCCACAAAACTCGTTCCTATACTATTCAACAACTGAACTTTAGATACTTCTTTTGTGATTCAACGCGCTTCTAATTACATAGATCATGGGTAGGTAAGGTTCCATTCTTGCAGCTTCTGAGGGTAAGTAATGCCCAAACCATAATGGAAGCAAGCAAAAATCATGGTTGTTTTCTTGGCCTGATGTGGAGAATTGGAGATGGACTTCCTTGGTGAGGAAGAAGTGGGGATATGCCTCCCACCTCGTCTCCTAAATTCTGGTGCCTGCTGCTCCATTTTTGTATGTTGAATACATGCACCAATGAGCGGCCTCCACCAGCAGAGATCCCTTCTTTTGCTGTTGTGTTTTTTTCTTCCAGAAATGAATCCAGAAACAATGCATTAAAGCGCTGCTCTTTGGGAACTTGTTTCTTTGCCATTGCCGGATAAATTCATTTCCGGATGAGCTTCTACCCCAGACAACTTGCTTGAGGTTATGTATTATTAGCTATGGAGATTGGAAGGTTAACCTTCACTTTCTACACATTGGTCTCCACTGCATGCTCTTTCATTGCTTTTCATAAGCGAATCTAGCAAATCTGATTTTCAAACTTTTCTATAGAGGAAGGGAAAGAAGAGAGCATTGGAGTCCCACTGCATATCTGGGGTATATCTTACTAGTTGTTTAGGCTTTGACCTTCTGGCCAAGGAGGACGCGACTTGATGCCTGTGTGATGGTACTGTTTCTCCTATTGTTGCTGTTGTTGCTCTTCCCAGTCAAATTTAGCATTTGACTGTTATTGTTATTGTTGTTGAGCCAAACTACTTACAGTTAAGTATGTATTACTAAATGTGTATACCATACAACAAGTAAGCATTACTTCGTTGATATTAGGAGTGTTAGGTTCATTCGCTAGTTGGAAACGTGCGCAATTCATCAAGCATTGGCTTCTGCTATCCGTGGCAAGAATGAATGTAGCTCTTATGCAAATATTTTCTGTCATGGTATAAGTTAGGCCTCTAGATTCTCATGTTTTGGCTCACAAATCTATTCCCATTAGAGGTGCTGTAAGTTGTCTTATTCTCCAGAGTAAGAACTGCATCTCAAATTAAAGCCTGAATCAGGCAGCTGGCAATTCAAAATTGGAACTATCTCATTTTGCAGTTGTGTTAGCATAATTTGCTTCTGATCTCAGTAAATCCCTCAGAATCAATTGGCAAGAGGCCAACTATTACATGGATTGCTTAAAAAATCCCAGTCAGCCCCTCTTCAGTGGAAGAACAAATAGTTAATACTTAATAGTGGGAGCATGGTTATCTTGATTTCTCTAGAACTTTGGACAGTTAAAGCAATTATGCTCTTAATTTGGCTCGAGAATGGGTATCTTGATTCTTTATAACTTTGGATAGGTAAAGAAATTATGCTCTCTCTCTCTCTCTCTCTCTCTCTCTCTCTCTCTCTCTCTCTCTCTCTCTCTCTCTCTCTCTCTCTCTCTCTCTCTCTCTCTCTCTCGGTTGCTATTCTCTTCAATTTTTTCATTATTTTTTTTTCCTTTTTAAGTAGGAAGCGCATAACTAATAACAATGTAAGAAAATAAATATTTCATACAAACATGTAGCCAGCATTATCCCGTGAACACCCATCATCTAGTAACAAAACCCTTGATGTTTGACTTCCTGAGCGTCCTGTAAAAGTAGAGTCGGGTAGTTGACAGCCTATCAGCACAATGATTCTGCTCTTAATACTTATGATGGATGAGTATGGACAACAGTTGAAAAAAGTTCACAACTGATCTAGAAAAGTCAGGTTTGTCTATATCATTTGCCATTGACCCTGGAGAGTGACTATGAGCTGCAATTCACCAAAAAGTGCTTACTAAACTCAACTGAATAGTAAACTGAAGACCAATTCATAATGCACATTCAGCATCATCAATATTAATTGCCCTGACAGATGAAATAGCCATCTAGGAATTGACCTAAGTTCTCTAAATAAACATCCTGATTCCGTTAGGCCTGGATTACTGAGGGCTGAACCATTAGACACCAATCGAATTTGACCTTGTTGTGAAGGATGTTTTTTACTGAGACCTGTGAGAGAAAGGAACGAGGTTATGCTGCTTACGTGTATCAAGGGTAGAAAGCTGCGAAGGCAAGAAAAAGGACTAATTATTAAAAGAGTTAACAAGTCTTGCCTACTACATGGACTACAATCTCTTTCTGTTAGAAAGCCAATTACTCGTGCAAAAGTTTGTCTCTAAGTCCACAATGTGTCCAAGCAGATGACACAGTCTGAGTTTCATGGTCTCTTGTTAAAACATGTATTATAAGGCTTCCCTAAAACTAGAGAAGTCAAGTAAGGCTGATAATTAGAAGCAGCAGCAGCAAACTGAAGCCACAGAGGCTGAACTTTATAGCATTCGTCTAGAGCACGGAAAGCATTGATGAAAGGTTTCTTTAAAATCAAAGAAGTTAGAAGGTCATTACAAGAAGCTACAATCTGAAGCCACAGAGGGTAAATTATGGAGCATTCAAGTAGAGCATGAAAAGCAGTCTCTAACTTGTCTTGAAAGAACAAACACGTCTTTTGATCAGTAGACAACTGAGACAAATTCTCTCGTAGCCAAACAGTTATGAAGGCATTGAATAGGTGCTGCCATCATCTGATCCCATGTAGACATTGATAGGGGTTTATTTAGTGACTGATCCAAATCCCAAAGAGGACAGTCCCTAAACCTGTCTCAAATAGAGAACTGAACCATAGGTCATCTCATACTAGCCTTCCCGTCATAAGAGAGACTTTTTTCAGTAGCTCTCTTGCTTGCAAAGTGTCTTTCCAGTTGGTAATGTAACTAGAATTAAAAGAAGTGGTTGTGTTTATGTATACAGCTTGCAGTAACTGTGTCCACAAAGAGTTTTGTGTCTGCTTGATACCTACCAACTCGATTTAGCCTTGAAGTCCTTGTCCATATAAGTAGCAGTCTAAGACTGAAAATGTTCCATCAATTTACTGGTGCACACCATATTGAATCCAATGCATGCCTTTGTTACTGGAGTGTGCTGCCGCATTGGACTCTGTGGATAACAAAATGGGATAAGAGCCTTGATGTAAGAAAGCAAGTTCTTTGCAATTTGTTTCATCCAGTAGGTAAGATGTGTTTTTTCTTCCTTGTTCTTCTTGGTCTCGTGACAAAGGTACTATCTTAGATGGATAGGGATATCTTTTACTTTACACTGAAAATCATTAGCCAAGTATCAACTGGTAATGTCCACTGCACCAATCACTACCTTGGAGACCTGTAAAGGTTGATTCTGGAGCCATAGAAAGCCTTAAACCATCTAAGAATGGTGGTATCCTTGTTCAAAAAGATCATCTGCTCTAGATCAAGGTGAAAATAACCTCGTGTATGCTAGCTGAGATAGGAAATGCCTACATCTATAAGCAAGCACTTTTTCCTAACCAATAAGAAATGTTAAGCAAATGCCTTTTAACACAATAGTGCAAGAAGAGCCTCTCCCATGGTACCTAGTAGGTCACTGTACCAGGTGCTCATGGTTGTTTGAAAAACCCAACAAGAAATGTTATGGCTCCCTTGGTAAATGATAGTAAGATTTTTCAAGGGGATTTCGCAATATTTGTTATTGCTGTGCTAGAGGAGGCACTTATATTGTTGTGCAAGAGGAGGCAACGAAACAAAAAGAACTAAGAAGGAAAGAAGAAAGAAGGGTCAGAGAAATTGTTAATTGCAAATTGATGTTGTCTTTAGTTAATGAATTTTTCAGAACATCTCATAGCTGCTTGCCTAACAGCTTCGTTAAGGGTGTAGGCAAATTGATCTTGAAAACTGAGACATGATAATGTGATAATCTTAGCAGGCATCTTCTCTTAAGATCGACCTCTTACGTGTTCAATCTTCTCATGAACTGTAAGGTTAGTGGTAAATGTGGATTACTGCTTGGCTCTCACATTACTGCTTCACAAGGGTGCTAAACACTGAGTGGATTTCTCTGAATAGGATTTGGAGCCACATGTATAGCACATGCTCTACATACCATCCATGCTGGGAATGGAAGAACTATGCCCATGGGAATGCTTTATAAACCAGGATAAAGGGCAGAGAAAATCAAGGTATTTGCAACTGATGTTGTGTGTCTGGTGAAATTATTTGCAATTTCTAATTTAAGTCCAAGGAGAATTTCCTGAGTTGGTGTGCCAGGGAAGATGATGTAGCAGGTGATAAGTGAATCTGATTGATCAAGTCCAAGGAAAACTTGATGAGCTGATCTTCTAGGGAAGATGTTGTGGCAGGTGATCTATGCATCTTGTCCATGATTATGTCATTCAATTGGCCAGATATCTGAGGCATCTATATGAAGCATGCCCATTGTGGGCTACCCTCGTAATATGGAGGAGGAGTCCTCCCTGTCTGCATGTGGATGTATCACATACCAACTGGAATGCAACGTAAGGCTGTGTACTATAAGCCCTTGTGGTCTGCCCCTTCCCCAGACCCTGCATAGGCGGGAGCTTCGTGCACCAGGGCTGTCCTTTTTTAGACTGGCACTGATAAACCTGCCTGTGGGTGCTGTTGATAGTTGCAGTCAGTGGGTGAACCCTTTCAATTGGATTCTTGTAGTAACTCTTCCCGTAATTGCACGTGAACCTCAGTCTTCCCTCAACAGTATGCATGAATGGTCTTAAAAAGATATTTATGACAATTTATGGCCTGTGGTGGAGAATATTGAATTATTGAGTTGCCTTGCTGATGTCCAGTTGGACTTAATCTGATACTCGGGATGCAATCCTTGCGATCTTTAACCAAGTGTATTTGCTTGTCTTTTAAGAAATTAAGAATGAGGGTGTCAGAAACTTCCACTATCTCAGGCTCAATTGGGATTGTCGATGGTTACCTGAGATGATATGTTGATGTCAACAGAGTTGCTATGAGTTCAGAAGATGCCATGAAATGGATGTGCTCTGTTTCCTCTGGAATATGATGTCCTCCATTCCCTTTTTTTATGTAAGACACCGAAGGTCTGTAGCCTCTTCTACTGTTATGTTTGATCCTTGAGAATGAAGTATTTTTCTTGCATAGAAAATTTGTCATTATGTTGGATAAGTAGAATATATGAAGACAAATGATTTTACATTCTGTGAAATCAACTTAAATTTTTCCTTAGAAGGTGAGATGTTGACCATGAATTTTGAATTCAGTAGGCTCCTTGGAAAGAAGGTATTATGTTTGGCAACAAAAATCGTTGTATAATATTTTGGAAATTGTAGAAGACTGACCCTCTAATCTGTCATAAGAAAACCGTGAAAATTTCCAGTCTCGTTGGGTTCTTTTCATTTTATATGAGAAAAAATATGGAACTTTATCACGTGATCCCTTAGTGGTTGTAGTCAATGCTTATCCTTTATTACAATCTTTGATGCTGTCTGATGTTTTCTTTCTTCCCATTGGTGGGTGGATTTGAACCCCGCCAAGCCATTGGTTGTAAGTCGGGGCGCTGAACCAACTGGGGGCTCAAACCCATGTGGTCTGTGTGCTTCTTCATATGATCTTTCTTGAATTCTTTTCTCTTGACAAATTTGGTAGCAATAGGATCCGCCATACGTTTCGTGGTCACCTTGGATTTCTTTTACGGTGTGGTGCCTGAAACCGATTTATAGTGTTTCTCATAGTCACTGATATGCTTTCTCAGAATTTGCTGGAATGTTGAGAAGCTTTTATTTTCCTATCTGCATTTACTATAGCTGTTGCATTACTAAACAAGAAAGAGACCTGGAACTATTATCATAAATGATAGGCACTCAGATAGTCGCATATAAAGGGCAGCCCCGGTGCACGAAGCTCCCGCCTATGCAGGGTCCGGGGAAGGGGCAGGCCACAATGGCCTAAATAGGCAGCCTTACCTTGCATTTTTGCAGGAGGCTGGCTGCCTACAATGTAGTTGGAGCCATGTGTGCGCTCTTGTTCTGTGCTGTAGTTTATGGAAACTAACGAGTACTTGGTTTCGTCATCCCTGAGATGTGTTGGTGTACAAGTTGGTGGTTATGAATATGGTGGTTCTAGGAGTAACCAGTAATCGGTCTAGTTCATTGACGCATCCGCCTATTACCGATGTTAAGGCAAAGTTCCTCATTCCATTCTCATTTCTTTGGAGTAGGATAATTTTGTTGGGCCTATAGTTCGTGCCTTTTCTACCTGTTTCTTTCCAATTTGGCTTTGTCTCTCATGGGGTTACCTTTGTTCATTGGGTATTCTCTAATAGTTCCTTGCAAGGTAAGGCAGTATACTATTGACCCTTGTGATCTGCCCCTTTCCCGGACCCCATACACAGGAGCTTCATGCCCCGGAGCTGCCCTTTCTTTCCTTGCACTACGATAGGATGCAAGTATGATTTGTTAATCATCTCCAGAAACACACTTGAGCCCCATTCTGGCTGGATAATTGCAACAAAATCCATCTGAAGCATTCATATGATTGTAAGCAGTGGCACACAGTTGATCGATGTCTTTTTAATTTGTTAACATTTCTCTATCATCTGAAATTACTAAATGTTCATAATGATAAATATAGAGGGAACCAGTTTTCAATGCTAGTTGGGTGCTGTGCTGTGAAATTGAGCATTTCTGTGATATTTGTCTCGGTAGTTCGGTGTCAAAGCATTTTCTGCTGATGATCTTGTCGCTACGCAGCTTGGTGCCTACACTTTATTCTCATCAGAGTCTTGAAGAGGTGGCATTACCTTCTTCCAAAACCAGTGTTTTCGCCAAAGCAGTATCATTTCTTCAATCGGAACTCCCTTTGTCTCAGGCAGGAAGATGTAGACAAAGATGGTCATGATAGTGATCCAGCCAGCAAAGAAGAGGAAGATACCAAATTTGAAGGAGCATAACAGAGAAAGGAAGGACTGTGCTATCACGAAAGTGAAGAACAGGTTGACAGATACTGTTACGCTTTGACCTGCAGATCGAGTTTCCAGTGGAAATATCTCACTGGGGACAGTCCACCCGAGTGGCCCCCATGACCATCCAAAAGCTGCAACAAAGAGGCATATGACAATCACCACGATTATTGAGAAGCCCTTGGAGAGTTCCTTATCACCGCCAAGCTTTAGGCCCAGTATTATGGCTACTGCTATCTGTTTCATATCAGAAGACACAAAGAATCACCACAAAATTCTAACTAAAACCAAGAAAAGCTATCTTACAGAAAAAATAAGTGACAGAATCTTGAATGGTTTCAGTTTGGATCTTTACCTGGCATATAACCATCTGAAGTCCACCACCAATGAGTAAAGGTCGGCGGCCCCATTTGTCAACAGTTGCGATCGAAACAAGTGTAGACAGAGCCAGAACTGCGCCAGTCGTAACAGAGGAGAACAAGGAAGCGTTTCCTCCGAAGCCCATGCTTTGGAAAAGAACTGGAGCATAGAAAAGTATAGAGTTTATGCCAGTTAGTATCTGGAACGCTGGCATACAGATTGCCATTACCAACTGTGGTCGGTTTCTTGTCTCTAAAATGTTTCTGAATGGATGTTCAATGCAGTTTGCCAATTCACTTGCTTCAATCATGTCTTGAAACTCTGCATCCACATGACGTACGCCTCGGATCCTTTCCAGTACCTTCCTTCCTTTCTCTTTTGCTCCTTGTTCAATGAGGCTGTTGGGAGTCTCTGGAAGGAGAAAACCTCCTATTGTCATCAACAGAGCAGGGGCTGCAGCTAGGCCCAGGGAGAGGCGCCATCCCCATGGTTTGATCTTCTCTGTCCCGTAGTTGATCATGTTTGCTGTGAAGATTCCCAGTGTCGTTGCTAATTGAAACATCATATTCAGACCTCCACGGAGATGGGCTGGCGCCATCTCTGATAAATACAGAGGGACAGCCTTCAAGAATTCGGGAAACATGTTAGGACTTCAAAATTCTTGAATGTAAGTACCGCTTGGTCCTTTCTTTTGTCAATTCTCAAACTGAAGGTGCAAACATTTTACTTTGTTCTTTTTAACAACAAAAAAAAAGGCAAACACAACCTGGAACCCTGGTCACACAAGTGAGAGGCCGACTCCCTGCACCTCTGCGCTAGAAGACTTTGGCATTGGTATACGAGGCCTCAAGTATAACTAAAGAATCAATTTCCTCTTGAACAGGCTATATTTTGTGGGTTCTCGTCATTGACAGAAATGCACAGTATCAACGTTTTTATTTGAGGATAAGAATGCTAGATTTCTTGGAGGTATCTTATTTGCCTTCCAAGAAATGGAAAAGATGAGCGGGCTAAAAATATGTAGGCCATACATTGGCCAGCCCGGTTAATGTTGTACGCCCTTTGAGGTCCCATTTATAAGGAATTAAAGCATGCTGTTGGGTGTTTCCAGAAGGAATCTAACATTCAGAAACAAGTGTATATTTTGTATGTAAAACTTGAGAATGGAAATTGATTGTGGTTGCAATTTGTGTTTGAAGCTGCAATCTAGATAGAAACAATTTTCAATTTGCAAGCTCAGATACAAATTACTTCTGCAATTCAATAAGCTCCAGTAGCACCTTTATTGGGGCAACCACAATATTTGTTTTGTGACTACATCTGCTACTCACCTAAAATCCTTCTATTGGGTGCTTTGGTCACAGTATATCTTCCTTTACGGTGTCGCTTGACTTCCAGTAATTTCCTTGCGGACTTGGTTTCAAACTTCTTAATTTAGGGAAATGAAATTCAAGACACTCCCTGGTGACAGGGTATTTGATGGTATCCAGATGTATACGAGACTAGGATGAAAACATCGTACCTGATTTCCAAAACCAATTCCAACTCCCAGCATGATTCGACCCAGTAGCAGCATGATTAAATTCACAGAGCCGGCGTTGAGAGCAGCTCCAATGAGGAAGCAGATGCCTCCACAGGTTATACTTACTCGGCGTCCGTACTTCCTGGTAACAGGTGAGGCCCCCAGAGATGCAACCAGACCAGCAAGATAAAGAGAAGAGGTAAATGCTGAAAGTCCTTGATTGTTGTATTTACAGTAGTTGTCATTGGATTTGTGATTCTTTTTCCTGTAAACTACCGGGAAGAATTTCTGGAGGAAAGGATCCATGGATGTGACCCCTCCTGCATATTCCAAGTTATGTGGTTGAAATTGAAAGCAGAGTATGAAGAACTGAAAGTAGTTGGTTGGGAATCTACCAAGATACCTGAGATTCCGATGTCATAACCAAAAATCGACCCGCCAACAGCAGCAACCATGCAGGCCATGACCACGAACACTGTGACTCTTCCCCGATACTGCTCTGCTCTTTCCTTAGCTACACCAGTAGGCCCGAAAGATCCACCCGCCATATTTTCAGAGAATAACCCAACTCCCACAATTCACAGAGAAAAACTATGCAACATAAGAACAGTAGCTTTCTTTGCAGATTCAACTATTGCTTATTTAACCTCCCTGTTATAAGGGTGGTCATCATCATCAAAGCCTTATCCGATTAGGGGTCGGCTATAAAGGGAAGGTTGGGATACTATGTAAAATTGATACCGACAAGGCATATGACCTTTAGAGGGTATTATGGGGATCACATTAAATATAATAGGCATTTGGGACAAGGCGGGAAGGAATTGTCGTAACCCTTCCTGATGGCGTTTTCCTAAGAGCTGTAATGGTGGAGTAATGCAGCAAGGTGATCTCCTTCTTCCTTTCTCCGCAATGGGTGTATAAAAATTTGCTGAGCGTTATGCTAGGATGAGCAGAGAAGAATGGGATAATCACTGGCCCCAAAGTTAGCAGGGTCACTTTATCATATGACACCTTGCGTCAATGAATATCATGATCTTTCAAATGGAAGTTATAAGGAAGGGAAAAGGCTGACAGCTGGAGAAACTGGCAATTCCTTTTCTTGGTCCCATTGGCTTTTCAATTCCATCAAAGACTTTCCAAGATCCTAGAATGGATACTGGGAAGGCCACAGAGAAGAAGGGTTATTTACCTTTTCACAGTGAATAACTCTCATAAAGGAAATTTAACCCTAATCAAATGAGAGTATTCATGTCCCAGTCTAAGATACCTAGTATGGTTGCTTCAAGAATAAACAAAGTCCAACACGATTCTCCACGGCAGTAATAGGAGGAAAATGAAAAGATAAAACATCCAAAAGGCAGTAGATGGAGAATATGGCAATGACAATAAGCCCTGTAATTGCTTATAGGTCTCATTCACCAGATCCACAATCACTAAGCTTGAGAATCAGAGGCCTCGGGTCAAACTGATTATTGAATTGGTTTAGCTCATCGTGCAATTAAACTATCATATTTCAACTGCAACTTGTGACTTTATAGTTTGTGGGAAGTGTTGTGTAGGCTGAGAGAACAATATCAGCAGAAGCCTACTACCCAAAACGTATGGTGCACAGTTTGCTATTTTCCAGGGATAATCAGAGAAGTTCTAGAGGACAATGGCTCCAAGAGCTTCAGGTTAGAAGAAAGAATGGTGTGGTGTCGTTTTCGAGGAGCACCCGCCCACATCTGGGCTGTCGTCTTGTGGAGTTGGTAGGGCCATGAAATAAATGAGAGCGTCCAGTTTCTCTGTGTGTCTCTTGTGGAGACTACCGAAATTGATTTTGCTGGATGTGGCGGTCACGATCTGTCTCTGAGTAAAAGCTGGTGTACCTTTATCTTGTAGTCTTGTGTGGGTGGGCTGGTGGGGAGTGGAGAGTGGAGCGTCTTGGAAAATGATTGATCTGTCTCTTTGCGCTCGTGCGAAGCTTGGAAAATCTGCCGTTGTACATTCCAGGCATATGGACTGTACCTCCAAAAACGTTTATTTCGAAAAAGCTTAAGATCCAGTGTGGCTCTCGTGATGGAGGCACTGGTTTTGGGGACTTGTGTGCCATGCGGACATGATTTATTCCTGTAACGCTGCGACCATTGAGTAGGCTATTGGCCCTTATCTTCGGAGTCTCTTGGAACTTGTTTCTCGTGTCTGACTTCTATCTTGCAAGTGAATTTTTCGGATCCGGCTGATTCTCAAGGTCTACACCTGCAGAAGGAGTAAAACTATTTTTGTTAGATGTAATCCATTCATCATATTAAGAATAGATTTGATAGGTTATTCATTAAATTATATGCCCATTGAATTTTTCAGCTTATGTTTTTCAAGCAAAAAATCACCATCAGTCAATTTGATTAAGATCTTTAAATATCTAAACATGTGGTTAGAATTGTTTAAAAGTATTATTTTTATATATTATTTATTTTGATATTCTAAACATGATAAACAGCCAAAAGAAAAAAAACAAAGAATATTGTACTATGCATGAAAAAGGGCGCACTCCTTTCTATCTCATTGAGCGTATATCTTACCGGGACTTTTTCCTTTTCTTCTTTTTGAACAGGTAAGTGGGATGTCATCATCAGTTGATGGTCATTGCTTGCCACAAGTCAAGCTCCTTTTATTTCCGAATGACTTGTTGCCATGTGAAGAAAAAGAAGCCAGGGCACATCATGAAGGAAATATCATTAGGGATCTTATGACGATAGGAGGTGAGGAGCTTCTCTCTGGTTTTTTAAGGTTATTATAGTGTGCATAACCACGATGCAGCGCTTGAGCATGTAACATACAGTACGGTTCCACCTGGGTCAGGTGTGATCTGGATTCAATCTACTGTTGGTGCCCTGTATCTTGCTGACGGTTTGTAGATGCGTTATTTGGTCCAAAAGCGAACATGACCCTCTTAATATAGGGGCAAGTGCATGTACCTCTCTTAGGATCCTGAGATGCTTCATGGCTTGTGCTAAGAATATTATATAAACAACGGTCTCAATTCAACTTAGCATTTCTTTGCAAGCTAGATTTATCCAATCAACGTTATTTATCACCTATTAGATATCCAAGATAGGAGTAATGTGTCACAAGGTTAGAGTTTCACCTATGCTAAACTCATGCATCACTTGTACACAACTCCTTTTGCTAGGCAGAAGTCAGCCTTCCACCCCCACTCTCACTTGCTACAACTACACTTACTTACCTACAAAAGTAATAAGAGAAAGTCAAGAGAACTCTAAAAGAAAACCTTCCAATGTATTGACCTTCACTGAGTTGAGCTAAACTGAGTTAAGCTACAAATGAGGAGCTAATCCTATTTATACTTGCTCTCTTCCATGCACCTCATCAAAAGATGATTAAAATTATTACATGTGTCAATATATTAATGGTCTTGATTGTATTCTAGAAGTCTCTTATTTTTGCAAAAAATCTCTACATAAATATCTACATTTTTGTCTTTTTAGATATTTACAAGGACTTTTACTGAAACCAGATCTTCTAAAATCAGGCCCTACACCACAGATCCAAGAACTTGGGCCTAAGTCTTTTAGGTCATATGCATGAGTTGAGCAAACCTTCCTTAGAGCCTGTAGGCATTGGTCACGGATCTTACTAAGCAAGTCCGTGACAAATGAGATGCTTAAATCCAATCATCCAAAGATGGGCCCATAAAAGGGCAGCCCCAGAGTAAGAAGCTCCCACATACGCGGGGTTCAGAGAAGGGGCGGACCACAAGGGTCAATAATATGCAGCCTTACTTTGTATTTTGCAAGAGGTATTTTCACCCCTTGAACCCGTGACCTCAAGGTTACACGACAATAACTCTACCATTGCACCAAGGCTCCCCTTCATAGATGAGCCCATCTGATGAAATATAAATATATAAATATATATTGCTTATGGGGAAGTGCCCTGTAGGGCCCTCTACCTAGCATTTCTCTTCTCTTTGTATAAAAATCTGATCAAAAGTTATGGACTCTGAACGTCCCCGTGGAATAGTCTAAAACTGCTGCACCGACTGTGTCTATAAAATAGCCAAATGACATCTGATGTATGGTTGGAGTAAAATCGATGACAATTTAAGGTAAATCTAGATCGTCTAATCAGGTGGTCGACCAGACTTTTTTGGGATGCTATATGACGAGAGAAGGACAAATTGGATGCAAATTCTAATGCCTTTAGAGAAGATCCAGGGATCTATGACCACGCAAACATCCTTCGAGAATTGATAACTTGTTGATGTTGAAACAAAATTATGGCATTGCTTCACTCTTTTTCCCTTTTGCTGAGATCCGCCAATCCACGAGCAATAATTCAGGAGGATGCGGTGTTGTTGGATAACGGTAACGGGCGAACTTATTGGGTCTCTGGACGTTTTGTGTTGGCTTTAGTTTTCACCATGTAGCCTTGGTTTTTGCCTGGTTTTTCTGACTAGCTTTTGTTGGTTCGGTTTCCACTATGGATGTTACTGTGTAGACCTTCTCGATCTTTTGGGCTCCGAATTGAGTCTCTAAAGTTCTCTTTTCTGTTTTCTTTCACTTCACATGCATATTCTTAGCCGTCTTCAAACTCTTCTTTCTCGTATATCCTTCCTAACTCTTACTCGTCCTCACCTCCATTTACCAAAGCCATACTGATACTCTTAAGTTTCCGACTAAAGGGGCAAATCTTGAGTGAGGAAAAATCAGGAAAGAGGTTAGAATTCGTAGCTACGTTAAGCCAGCAACCTGGCTATTTACATTCCAATTCCTGAATATATGGGCGGAGTTTGATGACATATCATAGCGCCCTTGCAAATAAATTGCTCGACCATTCCCGTGAGAATTGGCAAGGGCAAACATCATACAATCAGCTTACCATTGTCCAACCATAGTCTAGCCCAAGTTCTACTTGAAAGTCTCTTTATAGCAAATAATACCTTTTTCGATGTAGGATATATAAGGAGCAATCCATTTTTACCATTGGAGAGGTACTTAAAAAAATATGAGAACCATGACTTTACCGTACCATTATTCAACCTCCAATTCGGCCTAAGATTTGTGAATTCACTTACTCTCTCCCTCATGGTTTCATCCGACGCGGACCAGATATTTAATGCACTGATCCAACAAAATTCGAGGATTTAACTTCAACCAGCAAAAGTTGTTCAATCAAGCTGAGATCACTGGTAATAATACCCAATTAGCTGACAACGCTAATTGAAGGCTCAGTCAATCTTTCTTTAACTTCTCCTTAAAGGTGACTGTTTGAAGGAAAGAAAAATTGGCAGATGTGATAGTCAATTGTGATATTGCGGGATACCCATAGATTATCCTAGCCTAACTTTGGGAAGTCTACTTTGCAATTATATGATACCTTACCATCTTATCCTAATATTGATAACTAATGCCATGGTTTGTTCAGTCAAATCTTCACAATTGATTTCATTGAAGAACTTGTCGTCCTCTTCCCTGGGGCATTCTAGAAGCGCATCCAAGTTGAAATTGCGCTCCCACTTTCCTGCTTGCTTTGTGTGACAACTTGTCTGCATCAAAGTAGATTTATGGACGAAACTGTTAGTGGACGGTAGTCTCCTCGTTGGGATAGGCAACCTAAGATATGGACTAAAATATATCAAGAACATAGGTTCGAGGTTTCAGTGACGAGGAATGACCGGCATAGCAACCTAATACATGACTGATTTGAAGAGTATTTTGATGACATATATTTTTGGTCTTTTGACCGACCTTAATTGGGATAAGGTCTTGATGATGATATTTTCAGTCTCTTGTGGTCCAACTATTGGATGAATTTACTAAAATAGAAACAAAAGGGAACCTGAAAAAGTACAAACTTGTTTTGGTCTTGGCAGTTTCTAGAACACAAAAAGTTATAATTTAATTTCTTCGGCATCCAGTAAGTACTCACGGCGACTATGTATGTGCTCTTATGCTTCAGAAACCTTACCAAATGGTACGAGTGGTTATAACTTTAGGTGAATCCAAATTCGTGAAGATTCAAATAATTTCCAATGGTGTTCTGAATTTCTCATCCATTAGAATGGCGATATGCACACCCCGTAAGACCTCCCCATAAATGGTATGAACTGCCATAATTGCAGGTGAGTGGCAGGTTTATGAAGATCACTAGAGTACCTCACAATGTTGCCATTGACTTACATAGCCATGCATCTAGATTTTCACCCATTAGCAGATTGATACACATGTTAGTATAAAGGATATAAAGAAAGAGGCCAGATTTACATGGTTCAGCTAGTTTTGCCTGCATGCATGAGAAGGGGGAGAGAGCATAACTTTATTGTGAGAGGAGAAAAATTGAATGAATACATCATCAAGTCCAGAAAATTAGAAGTCCTGATTTTCCTCCGATCTTCCCTTAATTACATATCCTAATTTTTTCAGAGTTTCCAAATCAGTTTTTGGTCCGACTTTCATTCCTCCATCCTCATGCCATACTTTCCTTGTCATAATATATTCCTGCTATGTTGTTACATATCACCAATTTTTCATATGTTATTAGGATTGACCAAAAACTGATTTGAAAAATCTGAAAAAATCAGTATCTGTAATTAAAGGCAAATTGAGAGAAAATCAAGACTTCCAATTCTCTGGACTTCTATTAATTAGAGCCAGAGACATGCTGTATTCATTCAGTTTTTCTTCTCTTATAATAATCCCCCTTCCTCTGCATGTAGGTTAAACTGGCTGAACCACGTTAATCTATAATGTTCTTTTTTTATCCTTTATTCCAACAACACGCCTCTTAGGTTTTATCTCATGGAGCTCTTTACTAAATGGTATGGACTGTTGTATAACAGCGGTGGATGCGGGTTTCTGCTCATAATGTTGACTTGGAAGGGCCATGTTCCGAAATTTCCCTCCATGGGAAGGGTCGCGTCTTTTAGAGGTTGAATCCAATGAACTTTCTGCGTTGGAGAGAACTGTGATGGAATTCGTTGTATAGTTGTGGAATGGCAGCAGTCATGTACATGGCCCAACAAATAGTACCAAATACAAGATCTCCGTGAACTTTTCCCGTTTGTTTCACTTTCACCACATGCAACATAAACCTTTTAGGCGGGCACCCACACAACAAATCATCGACAAAGTTGTTCATGGACAGCGATCATATCCCCTGCTGTCGAGGTACTAAAACATAGATAAGATTCTCCAATCACAAATAAAACCTTCGGCTATCTATGCTTAAATAGTTTTTTCCATGTCATTGGCGCTCCCCAATGGCAGGAATTCAGTGACTGTCATCCCTGTGCCAATCAGCCTCAAAGCAATAAGCTGATGGTTGGCCGTCATTCCGCCAGTTTCAAAGAGCTAGTAAATGGTGTTTGCATTCGGAGAAGTCTAAGAATGTGTACAGTTGAATGAATATCGGCCCTAAACGGTTTGTCTGCTTGAGCCATCTTGGATAGACCATAGAAAACAGATGATAAAAGGGCAGCCTCCGTGCACAAAGCTCCCGCTCCCACATAGGTGGGGTCTGAGGAAGGGACAAACCACACCACAAGGGTTAATAATTTGCAGTCTTACCTTGCATTTTGCAAGAAGCTATTTTCATGCCTTGAACCTACGACCTCCGACAACTCTATCGTTGCGCCAAGACTCCCCTTCTTAGGGAAAACTGATACTCCCCTTCTTATAGAAAACTGTTGATGCTAGTCTCTAATGCTGTCAAGTATAAACCGAACAGATCTGAGAGTACAAGACAGCATTCATAAAACATGACTTTGTGAAGTTCAGGAATAACTCGTCCCCACTGGGAAAAGGGGAGAGGCGTCTATTCTGCCCCCATTGGGCTTTCGAGGTTTTGGTGCCACTCTGGCTGTTGGTTCTCTGCTTTTCTTCTCCTTCTCATCCTCCTTGCCACTGGATACTGATTAACAAGGCTTAAGTGCTTCGGCCATGGTTATCCCCACCCTTGACAGAGTTTAAACTAGACAGTCCGATTCAAGATATGTATGTGTAACACCTTTCAAATATATATCTAACGAAAGGTCTCAACAACAATTTACATGAATTCTGATAGGCTAATGAACAGAATCACTTACATTATACTTTGAATCTCGGAGGTTTAGAACCCGCTGAGCAATTCGAACATTCAATCTTCTAAGCCATACAGAATGTACAATCATATGAAAGACATCGTACCTCTTCGGAGGACTATTCACCATGAAATGTCTCTGCACCTGGTTCACTCTCCTCTGCATTCTTATATACTGCCCCGAAGATATCCTCATCAATATACTCTTCAAATTAGGGATATCTCTAACCTCAATCTGAACTGAGAAAGAATTCCAATTGAGAACATCACTGAATGGCAAAACATAATGATCAGAAATAATAACCGGAACGCATTCTGCATAAACCGCTTCGACAATTTTCATACCCGCTCGGGCACAAACAGAATCTACTCTCCTTCATCATGTCATTGTAGGAAATGGTCTTTGGCAAGTATTCATAGACACGGAGATCTTGATCTTTTTCCTTCCAATGTTGAAGAAGAATGGGTCTTACAGGGCCGTGATTTCCTCCAGCAAAGAATCCTAGAATTGGACGGTGAGATGCAGGAGGACCGCCTACATCTTCAACTTTGCTGGTTTTCAGATTGATTTCTGGAAGGGAAGCGTCTTTGGCAGGGTTGAAACCTTCCGAACTGTTTGCATTACATAGAACTCGGATGGCGTTGTTGTATAGTTGAGGAACAGCAGCGGATGTGTGTGGCCCCTGCAGAAGAAAGAAAATTATGCAGTTTTAACCTTTTGTTTTGTATAACAAAATAAAAGGAAATTCATTACAACGACATAAAAGGAATAAGGTCGTAGTTGGAGGTTGATGAAGGGATTACTCGGCAAGAACTCTGGAAATCCAAGGATCTACGAGTGGAGGTAAAAGGTACATGCAGGGCCACCACTCTTGGGGGTCAAAACCTCATTTTCTGGTCCCCATTTATGGTAAACCATGCACCAAAGATCTTCCCAATTAGATGATCCCAACCATTACTATTCAAAGGTATAAATTGGACTGCTCAAAGATTACGAACAAACAATTCTGGCCACTGCTATTCTCAGCTATAACCAAGACATCTACTGCTTCTAAAACAAAAATCTTGGTCATTCGGATGGTTGGGATTGTGTTGCAGAGTTTAGTGCATGACTCTCTGGGATGGAGTACTCTTAATGGTATGAACCAAAGTTAAACTTGGGCCAACATAGCAAAAAAAGGGAAAAGTAACTGTTAAAATAAAAAATAAACCAAAGAAAGGAAGGAAGAAACAAAGTACTTGGGCCTGCATTCAACCGAGTAAAGCTTCTCCATAAGCTGCAAAAATCTAAATTGCCATTAAACATGAGTAATTTAGATGCAGTAACTTTTCCTATGTCATTACTAACCTACGGTAAAAATAAAAAGAGAGAAGGGAGATAGTGGGAAAGCAATACTTGCATAAACAAGCTAACAAAAGAAAGAACTAATCAACCACATTTTGTGCAACTGCTAAAAGCTTCACAAGACAGATTGTAGTAGAGGAAGGGGAACGTAATTTCACCCAATCATGGCATGAAAGCATGAAATGGTCGGCGCCAGAGCTTCTATTCCAGTAGGGATATTTTTGGGTTATAGAATTGACATAATCCGCAACCGTTTGCTTTATGGGTTCTATATTGAATGAATCGGGCTTGTAGAGGAAGTTAACCATCTTTGCAACACTGAATGGAAGGAAATTCACATGAGCTTCATCAGGATTTGTGGTTCTAAACCGGTTTCCCATCTCCATCTCATTAATAAACCGTCCTTCCGTGGAATATATGCTCTTGCAAGGACCATCATGGAACAAAGGTGGCTCACCTTCTTTGTAAACAAAGATCTTGAACACATTCTCCATTTCCAGGTAACTCCTACAAAAGGAAATAGATTAGGATTGGCTACTACTTGCTAATCAATGACGAGTCCACCTTCTTGAAAGATAGTGATCAACACAGCCCTTGAAGACTGAAAAAAGGAAAAATGTTCCAATCTGTTTTATGTAATGCTTCTTAAGCTAGGATGACACAAACCTAGTCGAGTTTATTAATATGCAAAAATCACTGATCAAGGTTAAGGGCCACTTCACACAGAATTAAACATATAGTTCTTGAAAGGTAGGGTCTACCATACACTTGCCACCTGCATTTCATGATCAAGACCATTATACGGTTACAACCAGGACAGATTGTAGGTCAATCATTTACTGTAGTAAAAAGAATATAAACTCTCTAATTGTTCACAACATAGATTTGACAGATAACATACCCATTTGGCATCAATCATTTACTACCTTTATCATCATGTACATAGTTATCAAGTCAATGGTTCTGATCATGAAAGACATCGAGCATAGCTTCAAATCGGCAGTCCAGATCGCCAAATAGACGCACTACAATCAATAGCCACCACAGGCATTTTTCTTGAACAACTAGATAATGGTGTTTCTTGCAAAATCTTAATTAATTTTTATGGTTTTATCAAGGCTTTGTTCATTTAATATTTTAATTATATATCATCAAAGCATGCCATAGAAAGAAGATGTCATATTCTCATAAGATGAAACCTTCATGGACCCATTAAATTGAAAGAACCTTCGTATTACTTATTCTACTTCTAATTTTTCTTTTCTTAAAGGTTCTTTCAATTTTATGCGGTGAGCTGATCCATTGCGGCCAAATTCAGCTAGCCAACTGGGTTTTTAGAAGGCATCGCCTCTCAAGCCACTTAGCTTCACATTACTCTCCCTTGTGCTTCGTTTTGGTGATTTTACACTTATCACGGGAAATCGGAAGGAAGAGAGGAAATGAGTGGGTTAAACAAACCCATCTTCATTGGGCCAATCAACTAAAGCCCCTTATGGGGCACATTCCCAGATCAATGGGTTGCAAGAGATGGCAGATCGGTAGAATGGACATCCACGTTTGAGTCCTCAAATTGAATGGCTGAAAGTATTCGTCCGGATGTCAGTTTCTGTGATCTGAAGGCTGAAAATGTTTGAATACTGTAACCACTACTACGAAACGAAACCCCTCCAATTGAGTGTGAAGCTCAGATTACGTCATCTAGATGCCAGGAATGGAGCCTCAGGCCAAACTGGTCATGTGCTAACATGACATCCTAAATCACAGTAAAAATGGATGAGCAGCCACAACACTCTGAAGTGCCAGCCGTAGTTCTATAAAAAGCAAACCTTGGGCTCTCACTACATAATTTCAGGTCTCTGTTTGCGTGATTTGGGGTCCACTTACTGCACCAACGGCGTGAGAAGCTTTTGTCCCCAACCATATCAATCCCAAAAAGCAACCATTCTGTCGCTCTTGGCCACCATTCCACGTTGCAAAATCATGTGGTACTTGAGCGTGTAAACAAACAGGCTTACACAGGAAGCAAAATTGTTCATGGTGCCAGCTTTTTCTGAACCATTTCAGAGATACCGTGCACCTAGTGTTCACTTTATTAACGTCCGCAAACCAGGAGTTGTATTGTTTAATGGCCTAAGATACTAATGGTCAAGATTACCTAATGAAGGATATTGACGAACTTGTCCCATCTGAGGAACAAGTGTATCCTCGTTAAGAACGAAGAAAGGAAGCCAGTAAAGGACCTTCAAAAGAAGAATGAGTAGAAGAAAATGAAGAAAGTGCTGGAGGTTTTAAGTTGATACCGATGAAATGCATTAGCATTCCTGTACATAGGGCCTTGTGGGAAATATTCTGGGTCAAATGACCGGTTTCCACTCCGAGAAGCTTCCCTGATGGCACCTGTAGCTCGAGCAAGACCCGCTTCAACCCTCACTAACTTGATATTGCGACTCCTTGCTTCTCTTTCCAATTCCCTCGCCCTCTCCCTATCATTCTTCTCCTCCTTCAACAGTACTTCCTCCTCCTCTTCCTACCAAAAACAAAAACACTCGTTAATGAAACCAAACTCAGAAGCCAAACCAAGATATCTTTAGAAAATAACATGCAGAAATTATAAAGATTGTGAGATAGGAAATTATGAATAATTGTCTTTTCCTTGAAAAACCAACCAGGAGAATATTTTACGGGTTCCAAGATTAGAGCTATCTTTCGCTTGTGCAGAAACGATCGATTGGGAGAAGAAGAATCTGCCGTCACAGGTTCCTCATCTCTATGAGCACCCACCAGCTTTGCAAAAGACTGATTGAATAAAGAAGAATTAGACAAGAGAGCTTCCTTATCTCCAAGGCCACCCACCAGTTCTGCATGCATTTCCACCGGACTTTGCCTCATAGAACTCTCAAGGCCACCACCACCACCAGCCCACATCTGTCTAGAAGCTGGAGAGTACGGGAAAGGGGAGGCGGGATAAAAAACGAGGACAAAAACAGCAATCCAGAACAGAGGTACTACAAAGAGAAACAGGGAAGCCGACCAAGACTTGGAGTCCCCCATTTTATTTCCTTGCAACGAAAATCTGGTCTTTTCAAAGGTCTTGCCTCAACTGCTGTTGGGAGAAAGAAAATGAGGGAGAAAGCAACAGCAGCGTCAAGGTATAGAGTGTCTGAAGTTTCTATAAGCCATGTGTTGTAAAGACTTGGGGGTGTTCATGCAGGTAGGGAGAATACCATATGGGGATCCCTACTGAGCCTTTGAATGCTTCCGGCTATAAAATTTCTATATTAAAGGATTTTGCTTGTATTCTCTCAAGCGTTCCTCTTCGCAAGTCTCTCCCAAAAAGGCAGTCGGGTGCACAAAGTTCTCGTCTATGCAGAGTTTGGGAAAGGGAGTTAACTACAAGGGTCTAAAATACAGAGCCTTATCAATGATAACTTTTGCCGTTGCACCAAGCTTCCATCCAATATGAAAATAATGACTATCAAGTACAGCCATGCAATGCAGGGCCGTGGAATGCACGCGGTAGCAGAAAAGAGAAACTTAAACGGTGTAGAATATGGAGGCGGAGGGCGGGATGTCCGTGACTGGCGTCCATGATGTTGATCTTGACGGTCAGGTTTTATTGACACTTGGGGACACCTACCCATGGTTAAGACATGTTGGTTCAACGGGTCTTTGGTCCCTTGGCGAAAACTGAAGTCAATGCATTGTATAAGGTGAAAATTGTTTGTGAAGTATATCTAAAATTTTGTTCAAATTAAATTTTATTATCTTATAATTTTTAATATTATAATTAATTACTTAGAAACTATTTAAAATAGAGTATAACAGAGGTTTTCATGGAACTAAAGATTAAGATGTTAAGTTTGATTAAGATTTTTTGGAAGTTAGTAAAAGTTACTTGTTAGAAGGCTAGAACAAAAGTCTCGTGGGATTCAAAATTTTAATGATCCAATGAATTATTTATGGTGGGTTTTTTGTTAGTGTTGTATGTAAAAAGATGGGGAGAGAAATATAAAAGAGAAATGATATTAGGGCCACCAATTAAATAAATTCCAAAAGTGCATGAAAAGTAGTTTAAAATCAAACTGTATATTACGTGTAGTAAGCTTAAGTAGTGAGAAAATTTTCGAGAGACACAGAGTTGACCACTTATTAGAATACTTTAAATTCTATCTAGTAATAAGGAGAGGTTTTTGTAAAAGGAATGCACGATTCATATGCATAACACCCAAGCAAGGGTGTTCTGCCCAATTTATCATGGTGGCCCACTTTTAGTTGATCAAATCCATTTATTTGATTTCTCCTATTGTGAATAACTATTAATCCTAAAACAATGATTATTAGTTGAGTTCGGAATTGAAAAGTGAAGTATCAATCTTAGAATATAGACGATCATAAACATTGCTAAAAAGAGTCCAAAATGAACTAGTTGAAAGTACAATTTCTTTTTCTTTTTCTTTTTATGTTAAAATCATCCAATCTTGGTGATTTATATTGTATAAAGATATGAAAAGCTAGAGAAATCAGATTAACAGCTTCCAGCAACCAAAGTTTGGGACACTAGTAAAGTGGCGGTGCAATATCGCATGTGTTGAATGCAGATGTAAGTATTCCTCTTTATGAAAAAAATGTAAGAAGAAGTGCACCTGCTTGCTTGAGTAAGAAGTACAAACCAATGAATGTCATGTAGCACTTTTTCTTGGATTGCATTTTGCTTGAAATTGGTCGAACAAAAGCACAAGTCCGAATAAAAAGTGCCACGTGTGTGACACTCATGTATATGTTCTTCCTGCTCAAGGAAGCATTTTGCTCAGCAATTGCACTCTCTTTAGGAGTTTATAAATAATTTAGAAAAGGACTAAAAGAATGGCAAAATAATATTATCTTAAATGAAGGCAATTAGAATGGGAGAAAAAATAATAATTATAAATTACAAAAGCTAAAAAATGGAGAAATTTCTCAAGATATAAAAAATGCCCTTCAAATATAAGGCTAAAATTATAAAAGTTATAAAACTTTCAGCATTAGAAACATTTGTAATAATCAAAAGCATTAAAAAATAGTATAATTTTTTTCAATAGACAATTTTTATTAATCAAATTAAAATGAGTACATATCTCAAACCTTTTGAGTTGTTATGTACATGTCATAAATAAAAGGCAAAAAACTTTGATTATTAATTACATTCTTTCATTACTTGTCATAGGCCTAAAGCTAGAATGAGCCATCAATAATTTTTATAGGAGTCATGGAGTAAAAGAGAACCATGTGTGAAGTATGACTAGCCATAGAGAGGTTCAAATTACAATTATGTGGTTACGAACCTCGCAAAGTCATAAGTCAGGATAGTGTTGACTGGCACATATTCAGGTCAAGAAACTTGACCATAACTCAAGCCTAAGCCAAGTTACATGGATAGTATGTCAATATAAACTAAGGCTTAGTGTTTAACCAATGATTAACTTAGACTAAATGGTCTAAGCTTGGCTAATCAAACCCTCGAGTAACAAAATCAATGCTGAGACCAGAGTGGTCTAAGGCTCATGATAGTCAGCTATAGACATTAGCATAATTGGACAAGGACTTGAAATGTCCAACCAAGATGGGCAATAGCTTGAACCAGTAAAGACCAAAGCAAAGTAATACCTTTGGGGAGCATATACCAAAATGGGTAATGGTTAGAACTCCTAGAAGTATAGTCTAATTAGACTTAAGCTCATATCTCTCCTAAACAAACACCTTGTAATAGTAAGAAAGCATAGTTTCTCACTTTATACATTGGAAGAGAAAGTGTGCTTGACTTCTTTAGAAAGAATAGTTTGAATGGGAATTGTTTCTAAATGTCTGAAATGCAAAGAAGAACTGTAACACCCCGGATTTTTAAGACAATTTTTTTTTTTTTTTTTTTTTTTTATAAGAGCATTTGGGATCCCATGAGAAAAGATTTATTTAACATTTTACTAAACCTATCTTAAAACTCCGGGTGTTAATTTTTCCTTTCTCAAAATGACGTACATGTAATTTAAACATAATTAAATAATCCGCGTATAAATCAACGTCAAATAAATAGGCGCCTTTATTTTAAATCAAATAAACATCCAAAAGACAATAATAATATGGCCCAGGGTCTATCCATCATAACATCCCACATAAATGTCCAAAGATCTAAATCACATCCCATTATAAAATATGTCTGATCCATAATAAAAATCCAAATGATAATCTGTTTAATGACTCACATCAGCATGCAATACTATAGAAAAATGGTCTTCGGCTCTCACTCCGGGCTTCTCAATAGCCTTGCCTTTCCCTGTTATCGGCGCTCGAGATCTAAGGCATTGCAAAACAAAGCAATGCCTCACAAGCTTATCGCTTGTGTAGGTACATAGACAATTAATGTAATAAATGAAAGAAATAATGAACGGCATTTATGAAAAGTATAACATTTATGGAAATAGTGATATCATAATGCCATGTTCAAATAAATGCCAATTTATTCCATATGCTAAAACATGAAATTCACGGAGTTAAAACATGACATGAATCAATAAATGGAGCATACAACAAGAATAAGGGCACCCTAAGGTAATGGGTCCCACCACATCGCACGAACATCACGATCGTATACATAGTCAACCTCTCGAGTGTCGTCACACCCGGGCATACCATCTATAATGCTCATCATACATGCACACATATGAGAATATGGGCCATCATGCTGCGGTGGCAACCCTCCATGGGTATCAACCATTCTGGCTCCCCGTCGACACCATAACGGGAGACTTAACGTCTGTCCCCATGGAAAGGCTCAGGGTAGTGTGGACTATCCATGTTACCAAACCCCTACCGAATGCCATCTATGGGCGGTGTGTCTATCATATCACAAACTCATCACATCATAATCTCGGAAGGTGGGTGGTAGGCCTACCATCCCTCCCCAGCATGGCCAGGCGAGTGCACCCGTCATCAAATATAAAACACGGAAATCATATGTATATGCTATAACTCATGAGCACTTATAGCTTGCAATCTCCAAGTCATGCCCCTCATCCACAGGGTTAGCCTATCAAAGGACTCGCCTAATAAGCCTCTATTCTCATTTCCATGTAAATCCATGCATTTTCTATATATATAATAAGAAATAAATCTCTAATTAAGCATAACTAACTAACATCATGCTTGTAAAAACGGTTTAAATAAGTTTATTCGGTAAAGAAAAGAATTCAATTTGGAATAACCATCCGTACGAAATGTCGCATGAAATCCATGGTAAATAAAAATCGCACTTTAAAACACAATCACACATGATCTTATGTTTAAAACATGGTTTAAAATCAAGGCAAAACATTAGTTGTCGTCACCTACCTCAGTGTGAGATCACTAGCTTGCTAATAACTCCCTTTAATTGGTATATTCAAGTGCACTGTACATGTCACATCACTATTTTAAAATTTTTCTAAATAAAAAGTGGTCATTTCTAAGTTTTTAAGTTAAAAGCTAGGTCACGTCGTCATACGGTCACAACGCCTCTTTCGGATCGTGATTTGGACCTCTCTAGCTCCCAAAATCAAGTTTTAGTGAAAACTACCCTCAAATGGGGCTTTCCGGACCACCATAAGGTGGTTTAAACCGGCGGCGCGCACTTTCCGCCCGGTTTATACCGGCGTACGGCGCACGAAGACGCACGGCGTCGCCAGACGCCGCATGGGACGCGCGCCGCGATCGCCGGCACCGTGACGCACGCGCGCGTGCGTCACGGTCGCCGAGACGCGGCCGCGTCCCGGTCCCACCGCGGCCCAACGGCGGGGCGTCCGCACGCGCGCGTCGCCGCGCTGCCAGCGTGCGGCAGCCCGGCGTCATCCGACGTCGATCCCCGCTGTGCGCGTCCGGCTGTGCGTCATGGCGCGCCGCGGCGCGACCGCGATTGACGCCGTGGGAGAAGACGGCGGATTCGGGTCGCCTCGGCGAACTCTGAAAGCCTAGTTTTGCGTGATTTTTGCGCCATTTTCTTCAGAATTCTCTCTAGAATCCATTTATGCCCTCCTTTTGCACTAATTTTCTCAAAAACCATGGTTTTTAAACGATTTTTCCCAAGTTCCTAAACCTCCATAGGTCTTGGTTTTGAGTTTTCTGAGCAATTCCACCGTTGGATCACTCCCAAATTTAAAGGGTTTGCTCTTGGGTGTCTTTTGCACTAATAGTTGGACGGTGCGATTTCCAAACGGACAACGTTTGGTCTATGAAATCACGCTCCAACAGTAGCGTACTGCCCCAAAAATCCGATTTTTTCCTAATTTTTTAAATGGTTTTCTAATTAATTTCCTAATTAATAAATACAGAAAATCATAGGTTTTGAAGCTTACCTTGCACCTGGCCGGAGTTGCTCGTGTTGCCGGGGCTCTACTCGCCGGAAAAGTCAAGTTTTTACAGATCCCCAGGGTTTTGCGTAGCATTCATGGAAAACGCTCAAAGTGGAGCGTTTGTGCAAGAACTGAGGAGGGTAGATATGGGCACAGAGTCCCGGAAGAGAACCTCTTCCATTCCGCCTCTTTCCACGTCTCTCCGGGCGATTTTTCCGGCACTGGTAGAGACGTGTGGAAGACGGGGTGCGTATCAATTTGGACCCCTGTCTAATACGTCTCTGTCAAATGACTAATTTGCCCTTCCAACCTTTGACGGCTCATAACTCTCGTTTGAGCTCCGTTCCTCGCGTTCTTGGTGGCGTTGGATTCGTATCGACGAGCACTTTCTAATTATTATGTTTTCAGGAAAGAATTTCATCCATAAAATTTTATTTTAATTTATTTAATAATTTCCTATTTTTATCTTTAAAATAAAGGATATTACATTCTTCCCTCCTTATAAAAATTTCGTCCTCGAAATTTAGCTACATACCTCTATGTAAATAACTGCTGGATGTATCTTTCGCATCTCCTCCTCGGTCTCCCAAGTAGCCTCTGTAGTGAATGATCTTGAAAGGACTTTGACCAAGGCGATGGTCTTATTCCTTAACTCCTTGACTTTTGTATCTAAGACGCGCCTTGGTCTCTCCTCAAATGTCATGTCAGCTGTAGCCTCTCACGGGATCTGCTCCAATACATGTGAGGGATCGGCACGTATTTCCTCGGCATAGACACGTGAAAGACGTCATGCACATTTGCTGTGGTGTGGTAAGGTATGCCATGACCCAACTCGTCGTAAGATCTCGAAAGGTCCAATATACACAGGACTAAGCTTTCCTTTATTTCCAAACCTCAACACCCCTTTCATAGGAGAAACTTTCAAGAATACATGCTCGCCTCAAAGAACTCTAAGTCCTTTCGCCTCTTGTGCATAACTTTTACGTACCGTGGCATTTGTCGATAACCTCTTAGAATGAGTTGGACTTTCTCGCACATTCTTCCACTAACTTCAGATTTCACCACGCGTCTTTCTCCCACATCACTCCAACATAAAGGTGGCCAGAGCAAGGTCTGCCATAAGTGCCTCATATGGAGCCATCCCAATACTAGCGTGATGACTATTATTATAAGCAAATTCCACGGTAAATGATCTTCCCAGCTACCCTTCCAATCCATAACACGGGCACAAGTAGCATATCCTCAATAGTCTGGATGGTCCTCTCGCTCCGTCCGTACATGTCCGAGGATGGAATCCGTGCTAAATTTCAGTCCTCGACCCTAATGCCTCTTGCACGCTCTTCCGGTATTTTGAGGTAAATCGCGTATCTCGATCCGATATAATTGTCAAGGGAACGCCATGTGGTGACGATCTCCTTAACATATAATTTCGCCAAGCTATCCACGGTCCGATTTTTGTCCGATGGGAAGGAAATGAGCGAGACTTGGTCAACTTTGTCCACAACGACCCATATCATGTCGTGGCCGCTAGCGGTCCTCGGAAGACCTAGAACCGAAGTCCATGGTAATATGGTCCCACTTCCACTCTGGAAGGTCCGGTGTCAAGTAGTCACGATGGACGCCGATGCTCGGCCTTGACTGGCACGACAGTCGAAACATCGTGCAACACACTCTCCAACATCCTTTTTCATACCATTCCACCGAGAAATGCCTCTTGAGATCACGATACATCTTCGTACCCCAAGGGATGAATTGTATAAGGGGATTGGTGTGCTTCTTGAAGTAACTCGCGCTTCAATTCGGTCATCTCAAATGCTACTGACCTCCCTTAAATCTAACTCCTCCATCTGGTCCCTCGAAAAATCTGTCTTATCGGTCCGAGATCACGTGTTTTCCTTGTCTTTGCCTGTGCCTCTAAGATCTGTCAAAGAACTTAGGCAGAGTCGTCAAATTGGCAATCATCACACCCGCCTTCCTACTCGGGGCATCTGCAACGACGTTAGCCTTCCCAGATGGTGATGCTTGTATGGTGAAGTCGAAGTCCTTGAGATACTCCATCCATCGCGCTGCCTCATATTCAATTCACTACGAGTAAAGAAGTACTTGAGGCTCTTATGATCGGTGAATACCTCAAATCTCTCACCATAAAGATAATGTCTCCAGGGACTTCAACGCAAATACCACGCCTGTAATTCCGGGTCATGTGTTGGGTAATTTACCTCATGTGTCTTCAGCTGTACGCATGACATGCAATTACCTTCCCATGTCAGATCAACCTTGCTCCTAATCCCTTGCCGAGGCGTCACAATAAACTACATAACCGCCCCGGATGGTAAGGTCAATACCGGAGCAGTAAGTCTCCTCTTGAGCTCTTGGAAGCTCTCTTCATGAAGCCTCAGTCCATACAAATTGAGTGTCTTTCCCCAGTCGGGGTGGTCAATGGTAATGCGATCTTAGAGAATCCCTCTATAAATCGACGATAATACCCTGCCAAACCGAAGGCGTTTTCGATCTCACTCACTGTCTTGGGCCTCTCCCAGTGTAGTACTGCCTCTCTACCTTTGTTGAATCCACGGCCACTCCATCTTTAGATATGACGTGGCCCAAGAAATGCACCCTGGTCGCCAAAAATCACACTACTGAACTTGGCATACAACCGATGTCGACGAAGTGTGTCCCATACCGTGTGGAGATGCTCTGTGTGTCTCATGACTAGGCGAATAAATCAAGATGTCATCCACAAATACAATCACGAACTTATCCAAATAAGCTCGAAAAACACGGTTCATTAGATCCATGAACACGCGGTGCGTTCGTCAATCCAAACGGCATCACTAGGAACTCATAATGACCATAACGACTCTAAAGCGAGTCTTCGAGATATCCTCTTCTCAACCCGCAGGCGATGATACCCCGACCTCAAATCAATCTTGGAGAACACTTGTGCCGATTGGGCGATCAAATAAATCATCTATGCGTGGCAAAGGGTATCGGTTCTTTATAGTAACACCATTCAACAACCGATAGTCATGCATAGTCCTCGGTGATCCATCCTTTTTCCTTCACGAGCAGGACTGGTGCTCCCCATGGTGATCCACTCGGCCCGATAAAGCCCTTATCCAATAACTCTTGCAATTGTACTGAAGTTCTCTCAACTCTGGGAGCCATCCTATATGGTTTGTTGGTTTCTAGGGATTACTCTCTGATATTTTAGGTTGATCTTTATCTAAGAATGTCCTGCATTTATTGTATAATTGGGTCCGTGTCAAAATTACGGACGCAACGGTCCTTTTGGCTTGTCAAGCGGAGTTATATAGGCTCCGAAATTGGATTTTCAAGGTCGCGCCTTGTGGACGACCCAATTGTAGCTCTAGGGTCCTACATGCCGCGGTTCTAGAATGCGCGCTCTACGGTTTCTAGTATACGCGTGCGCCTTAGTTGCACTGCAACCAGGCTCATGTGCTTACATTCGAATAGAGTGCCAGGGTGCGTGTGAAAGTCTGCCACCGAGCCGAGGCCTCACCTTTCACAGGTAGGAGGCTACTCTAACGATCATACGGTGAGATCTTCATAGCGTCGAATGTCCTCTCCGCCTCAAATAACCATCGCTCGGCCTCCTCCGTGTTACCATCTCCATAAAAGGGTTTTACCATCATTTGAAACCTTTCCAATAATTTGTCAGTCTTCTTAGAGTCACTCGTAGCATCGCCCTCCGTGGCTCTAGGTACTGATGGTTCCTGTATTGGTTGTGAGGACTGAACTGACGAAACCATGGGTGCCACTTTAGGTGGTGGAATAGGGCTAGGGTTAGCTGCGTCAACAGCTGTCCTAACCTGCTGCTGTATAAGTGGTACGAGTCCTGACATTAACCGATTCAATAACTCGGCATCTCGATCCCCTTGATCAGAGGACTCAGCAGGTGGAGCCATGGGTGTAGCAGGGGTAGACCTTGTCCTTCTCCGAGGAGCCATCTATCAAAATTTTACATGTCACTAAGTGTAAGTTCCTCTCTCTACAACTATTATGGACTGTTATTCACATATAAATGGACATTCACAAGGATTATGATGGACTAGACTGGGCTCTGATACCAACTTTGTAACACCCCGGATTTTTAAGACAATTTTTTTTTTTTTTTTTTTTATAAGAGCATTTGGGATCCCATGAGAAAAGATTTATTTAACATTTTTCTAAACCTATCTTAAAACTCCAGGTGTTAATTTTCCTTTCTCAAAATGACGTACATGTAATTTAAACATAATTAAATAATCCGCGTATAAATCAACGTCAAATAAATAGGCGCCTTTATTTTAAATCAAATAAACATCCAAAAGACAATAATAATATGGCCCAGGGTCTATCCATCATAACATCCCACATAAATGTCCAAAGATCTAAATCACATCCCATTATAAAATATGCAGTCCATAATAAAAATCCAAATGATAATCCTGTTTAATGACTCACATCAATTGCAATACTATAGAAAAATGGTCTTCAGCAGCTCTCACGGCTTCTCAATAGCCTTGCCTTTCCTGTTATCGCGCTCGAGATCTAAGGCATTGCAAAACAAAGCAATGCCTCAGCAAGCTATCGCTTGTGTAGGTACATAGACAATTAATGTAATAAATGAAAGAAATAATGAACAGCATTTATGAAAAGTATAACATTTATGGAAATAGTGATATCATAATGCCATGTTCAAATAAATGCCAATTTATTCCATATGCTAAAACATGAAATTCACGGAGTTAAAACATGACATGAATCAATAAATGGAGCATACAACAAGAATAAGGGCACCCTAAGGTAATGGGTCCCACCACATCGCACGAACATCACGATCGAGGAGTACACATAGTCAACCTCCGAGTGTCGTCACACCCGGGCATACCATCTATAACAATGCTCATCATACATGCACACATAACAAGAATATGGGCCATCATGCTCAGTGGCAACCCTCCATGTGGTATCAACGCTAGCTCCCGTCGACACCATAACGGAGACTTAACGTACGTCCCCCATGGAAAGGCTCGGACCGGTAGTGTGGACTATCCATGTTACCAAACCCCCTAGAATGCCATCTATGGGCAGGTGTGTCTATCATATCACAAACTCATCACATCATAATCTCGGAAGGTGGGTGGTAAGAGCCTATCCCTCCCAGCATGACGCCATAGGGCGAGAGCACCGTCATCAAATATAAAACACGGAAATCATATGTATATGCTAAAACTCAAGAGCACTTATAGCTTGCAATCCCCAAAGACATGCCCCTCATCCACGGGGTTAGCCTATCAAAAGGACCAGCCTAACAAGCCTCATTCTCATTTCCATGTAAATCCATGCATTTTCTATATATATAATAAGAAATAAATCTACAATTAAGCATAACTAATTAACATCATGCTTGTAAAAGGTTTAAATAAGTTTATTCGGTAAGAAAGAATTCAATTTGGAATAACCATCCACAATGAAATGTCGCATGAAATCCATGGTAAATAAAAATCGCACTTTAAAACACAATCACACATGATGCTATGTTTAAAACATGGTTTAAAAATCAAGGCAAAACATTAGTTGTCACCTACCTACCTCACAGTGAGATCACTAGCTTGCTAATAACTCCCTTTAATTGGTATATTCAAGTGCACCGTACATGTCACATCACTATTTTAAAATTTTTCTAAATAAAAGTGGTCATTTCTAAGTTTTTAAGTTAAAACTAGGTCCACGTCGTCAATACTGGTCTAACGCCTCTTTCGGATCGTGATTTGGACCTCTAGCTCCCAAAAATCAAGTTTTAGTGAAAACTACCCTCAAATGGGGCCTGTGGACCACCATGGTGGTTTAAACCGGCGCGCGCCTGCACTCCGCCGGTTTATACCGACGTATACGGGCGCAAGACGCACGGCGTCGCGCAGCCGCCGCATGGGACGCGCGCCGCGCGCTGTCTTCGGCCGTGACGCACGCGCGCGTGCGGCCACGGCCGCTCGAACGCGCCGCGTCCCGGTCCCACGCGGCCGACCAACGGCGGGGCGTCCGCACGCGCGCGCCGCGCACGCGTGCGACGCCGGCGTCATCCGGCGTCGTCCCTGCTGTGCGTCCGGCGTGCGTCATGGCGTCGGCGCGGCCGGGCTTGGCGACAACGCGGAGAAGACGGCCGGATTAGGTCGCCTCCGTGAGCCTCTGAGAGCTCTAGTTTTGCGTGATTTTGCGCCATTTCTTCAGAGAATTCTCTCTAGAATCCATTTATGCCCTCCTTTTGCACTAATTTTCTCAAAAACCATGGTTTTTAAACGATTTTTCCCAAGTTCCTAAAAACCTCCATGGTACTTGGTTTTTGAGTTTTCGGGCAATTCCACCGTTGGATCACTCCCAAATTTAAAGGGTTTGCTCTTGGGTGTCTTTTGCACTAGTTGGACGGTGCGATTTCCAAACGGACAACGTTTGGTCTATGAAATCACGCTCCAACAGTGGCGTGCACAAAACCCCCAAAAATCCGATTTTTTTCCTAATTTTTTAAATGGTTTTCTAATTAATTTCCTAATTAATAAATACAGAAAAACATAGGTTTTGAGGCTTACCTTGCACCTGGCCGGAGTTGCTCGTGTTGCCGGGGCTCCACTCGCCGGAAAAGTCAAGTTTTTACAGATCTAGGGTTTTGCGTAGCATTCATGGAAACGCTGAGTGGAGCGTTTTGTGAACTGGGGAGGGTAGATATGTGCCTGGGGAGTCCCGGGGGAAGAGAACCTCTTCCATTCACGCCTCTTTCCACGTCTCTCCGGCGATTTTTCCGGCACTGGTAGAGACGTGTGGAAGACGGGGGTGCCAGTATCAATTTGGACCCCTGTCTAATACGTCTCTATCAAATGACTAATTTGCCCTTCCAACTTTGACGGCCATAACTGCTCCCTCGTTTGAGCTCCGTTTCTCGCGTTCTTGGTGGCGTTGGATTCGTATCGACGAGCACTTTCTAATTATTATGTTTTCAGGAAAGAATTTCATCCATAAAATTTTATTTTAATTTATTTAATAATTTCCTATTTTTATCTTTAAAATTAAGGATATTACAAGAACCCTATTCATTGTTTTGGGCATCCAAATAGTTATATTCTATAGCCAATAAGCCTAGTACACTAAAATGATTGCTACAATATGTACGGACTAAAAATGTTTATTCCATTCACTTGCAATATGCAAAAGCATAAAGAAAATAGTATAAATTTATACTTACTGACGGACTTATTAATCAAATGAAAATGAGTACGTATCTCCAACCTTTCGAGTTGCTAATTACATGTCATGAATGAAAGACAAAATCTTGAATTATCAATCATGTTCTCTTATTACATGCCATAGGCCTAAACATAAACATAAACAAAGCATGGCTAGCCATGAAGAGGTCAAAATGACAATATATCATAAGGTTCCCATGATGGCAAGACCATGAGCCTACATGATATTGGCCAACACATATTCAAGTAGAAAGACCTAAGGGCCATGGCTCATGCCTAAGCTAGGTCATGTAGATAGTATGTCAACATAAACCAAGGCTTAGTGTTGAGCCAAGTTAGATTCAGAGAGTCTAAGCCTAGCTATTCAATCCCTTAGGTATAGTTTCATGGCTAAGACCAAGTTGATCTAATTCCCATGATGGTTAGCCATAGGCATGACCACAAATGAAAAAGTACCTAAAAAGATTAAGAGAGGGATGTGTGGAGTGTATATCATAATAGATAATAGCTTAACCCCCCTAAAGATTGAAACCAAGTCGCAACTTCAGAGAGCAAATACCAAAATGGGTAATCATTAGAACTCCTGAAAGTGTAAATTAAGTAGACTGAGGATCATGTCTTTCTTAAATGCTTTGAAGTAGTAAGAAAACAATGTTTCTTGCCTTGTGAGTAGGGAAAGAGAGTAAACTAGACTCTCTTTTTTTAGAGAGAGTTGATTATGGATGCTTGAATGAAGGAGAATACCCTAATTTATAGTTTTGGGAACTTGTTAGTTATTTTGGATTGCCAATGAGGTTAGGACACCAAAATAGTTACTACCATAATTGTGGCTAGTCAAAAATACACATATAAGCATTTTGTGCAAATTAAATGATTGTTTGGCACCAACTAGAGACATTTTCATAATTTTATATGTTACTGTTAGGTAACTATCACCATGAGGAAGAGGCAATGGATGCTCTCCTTTGTTGGGTTTCAACTTGTATGAAAACAAGGCCACCTGGCACTAAATGAGGAGAGGGTGAGATACTTTAATGCCAATGGCACCAAACACCTTGTTGAAGACATTTGGTATCATCTGGTTCCAATGGTGTCTGACTTCTCTTATGAGGCCTTTGAGGTTGTATGGTGCCAGTGGTGCAAGACTTCTTTTAAGACCATTTGGTGCCACTGACATGAAATCCTTGAGTTTTTTTAGATTATCCAATGCCACTGGTGTGAATCACTATAACACAGAAGACTTTTAAAGTTAGTTAAAAACATTAATAAAAGTTAGTTAGGAAACTGACTTCTATTCACCCAACTTGGAAAATCAGTAAGAAAGAAGTCGAAAGAAAATCAACAAAAGTTGGACTTCTAAAGTTGGTTCATGGAACCAACTTTAAAAATCAGGAATTCTAGAAGAATTTTGATTTTTTAAAGTCAAAATTGTAGGAACTTTTAATTCAGTTGCTAGAATTTTGACTTTGAAAATCTAGAATTTTAAAGTCGAATATGGAATCCTAACTTTAAAGTTCCCTTTTTTTTTCTTCTTTTGTTTACACTACTTTCACTACTTGCATTTCTACATACATTCAATGTACCACATGTACATTGTTCTTGTAATCTTTAAACACTTGAAAAAGAAATGTCCATTCACTTCCACATTGGTATAAAACTTTCAAATTCATCATTCATCCACATCTATCTTGAAAAGACTTGATAAAAAAAACTACAATACATTTACTTCATTTATAAGTACATCTATACACACGTACCCCTTTACTTCCACTGTCACACTCATGTCCAAAAATTAGTTAAAGATGAATTAACTTGTTAATCTTCTCAAATTTAGTGAAATAGAACAACTAAGGCAAGATTAAGCAGGTGGACCCTGCATGAGTGTAGTTGTAAATCGAATGCAATTTTGGGTAAATTTTGAATCCTTATAACTTATTAAATTGTGTATCTTGTTAAGGATTAAATGACTTGATATTTCATTCTAGATTTATAGCAAATTTCAAGAAATTTTGCTTTAAAATAAATTTTTTATCATAAATCATGTATAAAGAAAATCCAAAAATAAATTAAAAACATTAAAATTTGATTATGAAAGGTCAATTATTAGATTGAACTCAAAGAGAGCTTTCCAACAACACTAAGAATGGGTGAAATAGAGACTGAGACCCAAAAATCTAAAAGTTTTACAAATGAAAAAGGGGGTCCAATTGATAATGGCACCCCCTGTGTAGACTATTCTGGCAAGGTGAGTTGGGAAGTGAGTTGACACATGGGAGTCAAACTCACCACATGGACTCAGTTGTCCCTCCTCCACACATCAGTGACGGAAAAAGAAGAAGGGAAAAGCCCATTGCTGACGAATTTTCCCCATTCCTTGTTTCCCCCTCCTCCAGATCATCTTTCTCTCTCTCTTATCCCTCTTATCTTCCTCCGACAATGAGAATCAAAGCCGACTTAGGTGTTGCACTATACATCCTAGGAGAGAAGTGGATCTCTCTGTGACAACTCGGGTTTTCTCATGCATTTTTAAATGCAATATCTAATTTCCTAAGGCGGGATGCATCCCTATTTGAAAACTATTTTATAAAAACCATGCAATGCAGCGGAAAACCTTTTAGTTTTAAACTCATTTTGAAAACCCCGAGTGTCATTTGCTTTCACAACAACCAAGGTAGTTTTTGAAAAGCCTTAGAAATCATAAATGTTTTTCCCCAAGTCTTTCCAGTCACAGCACACGGCCCAACTGTAAATAAATACATGTCCAAAGGGTAGAGAGTTTACTCACATGTATAGTCGTCTCCTTTTTTATTATTCACTTGCTCATAGCACTAATATCCCCTGAGGCATCTTCTATTTGTAAGTGGAACTATCTTGAAAAATGTTAAGGATAGGGTGAGTATATACTATACTCAATAGGAGTCTATCACTACTAGTTTTGCAATGCATGCTATATTTAAAATCATATGCTCTTTCAAAACATGTGCATGTCTGAATACTCAAGTTCAATATTGATATCAAAATCCATTATCAAAATGAAATACTAACGACTTAAAGGATCACATAATCCAAAATCGAAAGTATCATATACATATACATCATAACATTATGATATGCATAAGATGCTTCATTGAATCCAACTCATGGATCTCTAGTATGGTATGGTCGACCAACCTCATATCATGCCATATGCAATGCACATAAATCATCAAACCATAGGGTCCAACTATGCCCACGACCTCCTCGTCGTGTGGTCCCTGGGTACCTGAGGACACTCGGTCATAGCCTCCACGGGGCCTATGACACGTCGACCCAGTGCTGTGACACCAGTGGTAGCCTCCTGTACCACATGCAGTCGACGTAGGGACTTGCCTCTTTTTGGGCGTGGTACCCATCCACCTAATAGTGGTAGAGGCCGGGTGGCCAACCCAGACCCCTCGGCATAGCACCCACGGGCTTACTAGCCCAAATCACATAAGATCAAATCAACCAAAATCTCTTTTCAAAACCTGTCCTCTTTGGGTCCATCACAACTGCCTGGCCCTCGGTACTCCAGCGTCTTTTGGCAACCCTCAAGGACATGCAATCTTTGCAAGAACTTAATGCTCATAGATCATGCAATGTATGCAATAGTTTGCAATAGTTTGCAAAACATATCTATGCATAATGTATATACAAAACATGTCTATGCATAAATCATTTGTCACATGCATGCTAAACAAGTCATATACTTAAATCATGTATTTGTAAAACAATCATAGTTCTTTTAAAAGAATATAGTAGTGATAGAGCACCTACCTAGCTAGGTCGCGTTAATCCTTTTGTCCTCGTACGCTCCTGAACATGGTTTGGAGACTCAAGGTTAGTTTGGCCCATCTTTTATGGGTTTTAGAGTAGTTGGGTCTTATTACTTAGATATTAGGGGTCCATCCCTATGCCTATGGGTGTCCTAAGGTCCTAATTGGGCCTTGGTATCCTCAGTTTTCCAAAGGTCTAGTGGCCACGCGCCACCATCCTATTCTAAGGGTCATGCCCACCTTTGATTGGGCCTTGATCAAGGATTTTATAGTTAGATATGTTCGCGTCGTTGACACGGACACAACGCCTTTTGCGGCGCCTCAATCAGAGCTCTAGATCTTAAGTTATAAGCGTTTTAGTGTCGCACGTACATAGGCGTCTTAAAAATGAAAAGACAAAATGCTAGGGCGCTGCATGTCTGCGTCGTGCGCTCCGGCTTCCTTAAGGAAAGAGAAAACCCGCATAGCTAGCGCTGCGTGTCTACGGCATGCGCCTAAGCGGGCGCGTTTGCAGACGCGCTGGGTTTTCCCGCCCGACTGTCTCTTTCGTTTGGTTTTTCAAACGGAAACGACGTGGGACGTTCCAGTCGGAACGTCCTGTTCATTGGGGAACCGCGGTGTCCTTAGGACACCCTGGTTTGACCCTGTCGAACCAGTGCGGCCCAGGGAACGTCCCTGGGTCCTTGGTGAGTCTCCAGGGCTCCATTTTGCCTGGTTTTTCATGCAAAAACCTAAGAAAATTGATCTTAGAACTACGGTGGAGATGGGTTTCGAGGGATCTTGGGCATACCTAGCTCCTTGCTGGGTTTTTCTCCTTGTTTTCCCCTCTAAGTCACTGCTCCTCAACGGGTTTTCTTCAACGTTTTGGGCTTCCATTAGAGGCGCCCAAGAGCTCTATTTATAGAGCTATGAGAGGGTTTTAGAGGGGGCTCTCACCGCCTTTAAATGGCGGTGGAGAAACCTCCAGAATGGCAGTGATTTCTCCTCCAATCACTGCCGTTCTAGAACCCTCTAGAGGTTGAAGATGAAGGGTGCCCGTATCAAAACAGGCCCCTGTGTTTTTGCAGGGTAAATTCGTTTTTGTAAAAA
Source organism: Warburgia ugandensis (assembly GCA_035236585.1). Classification (NCBI taxonomy): domain Eukaryota; kingdom Viridiplantae; phylum Streptophyta; class Magnoliopsida; order Canellales; family Canellaceae; genus Warburgia; species Warburgia ugandensis. Next base: position 10,455,572 of record CP141127.1, on the reverse strand, counting down.
TTATAGTTTTGCCCCTGAACTTCAAAGGGCCATAACTTGCTCATTTTAACTCCGTTTTGGGTGATTTTGGTCTTGTTGGATTCCTTTTTTCTAGACACATCTAATGGTACTATTTTCAGGACCAAGTTTTTGGGTTCAATCAAGGCAAATAGTGAAATGACCAAAATACCCTTATCTTCAAAACTGAACTTTTCATGGGATTTTAATATTACAAAAATTGGAGTCATTACACTCTCTTCCTCCATTTTTCTCTCCAATAATAGGAAGTAGCATTAGCGTCGACCATAAGCTGCTGTTGACAATTGTAAGACAGGTAAACCTATAATGACTCGAACATTTGATGCTATATTTGCATCATTTTTACTAAATTAAGAGAAAATTTGATTAATTTGAAAATTTATATAGAATTAACTATATTAAATATTTTATTTTAATTAAAGTAAAAAATAAAGGAATTTGTGAGAAAAATTAGTACCATTAGATTCTACACTCAAAATGAAATCCAACACCTCAAAGAATACCAAAAACGGAGTTCGTATGACCAAGTTATGGCCTTTTAAAGATGATGGGCATTTTTGTAAAATGCATTTAAAACAAAACGACCCGAAAACACAGGGGGGCGTTTTACTAACAGCACCCCCCAAGTCGTCCCCTACCTTCCACTGACTTCCAGCATCGCCTCTGCAAGGTGGTGTCGGAAGAAATGGCTACACTGCCATAAGGCAGCACCGCTATCACGGGCTATAAAAAGTCCTCTTTCCCTTTTCCCTGATCATCCCGTTTTCCCCTCTCTTCTCCGGTTGCTTCCTTCTAGGGTTCTGGCAGATCTAGAGAGCGCACAATCTCGGGCGATGGGCATCGCTCCATACCACCCAGGTAAGCCCCCACCCTTTCCTCTTTAGTTCCCCTTTTCCCAGTCCAAATCCACACCGGATCTGGGCTTTTTCGGCTGGGTAAAATGCCGTAGAAACTAGAGAAGACAGGTTTCCTCCGAAACCCATCGAAACCAAGTTGTCACGGGGACACACCGCGTGATGCACACAAGGGATGCACTCCTTGGGGCGGTCCTTGCGAGTGCGTCATGTGTGAGCAGAGTCCCAGCTTGACCAGGATGCACGGGCATCCCGGGAACCATGACGCGCGGGTCCGCGTGGACTAATCTAGTTCGCTCATGACGTTGCGAGACTAAAAATGCAATTGCAGGGGCTGTAGGACTCCAATTGATGATTAGAAAGAATGTTGTGTCCGTATTAATGACGCGGACCTAATGAGACTATAAAAGTTAGGATCAGAGGACTACTTAGTATGACTATAACCTAAACACTATAGAGATCGTATAGATTTACAGGATCAAAGATTATCAAATTTCATAGATTGATTTGTTGGGTCTATTAGGAGACCAATATGCCTAGATCCACTCTAAGTTACATACATCCACTTTGAACTTATAGATCTAATTGTCCAAATTAAGGACAAACCTGTTCTAGGCATCAGGACAGGCGACCTAGGAGATATGACTAAGGGATCTGACCATTTAATTACACGATCTTGATGACATGAAAGAGATTAAAGGCAATCTAATCATTAGATGTTAGTACTGTGCGTAAGATCTAACATGGAAACATAATTAAGCAATAACCTATAACCTAAAAGGCAGATCTAGCCATAAATCTAGAAATCTAAATAGTGATCTATAAATGGATAGAAAATGATATTTGAATCCTTGTTATCCATTAATATCTAGGGTTTCACAGAAGTAATCCAGGGTTGAGTAGTGAAGAACGCGATTTAAGGAACATCGAGGTAGGTAGTCCGATACTACTAAGTTTTTAAATGCGTCTTAAAATTGGTCTTGCCTTTATTACCATTTTTAGCATGCTTTTGTGACATGATGTTCTTATACAAGTATGCGGAAATGTCTTCATGGCTTTGAATGTGACACTAACATGAACTGATTTTATGCTTCGCTCGCATGGTTTGCAAATAAATGCATAAATTGCCTGATTTACGATGAGTGAGATTGAAGATTGTCATGTCATATAAATCATCTCATAATACCATCACATGATGCAAAACCTTGAGGGTTACCAAAATATGCTAGAGTGCCCAAAAGACGCTGGTTAAGCAGTTGTGAGGACCAGGCAATGTGAGGGACCCAAAGAGGGCATTATTTTTATATTGTTTGAGCAGATTGCATGTTCTAAAAATCATTGCATAAAATTGTATGATTTACGATGACTGAGATTTGGATTCTTATACATACATATATATGCTTTTTGGGCTATTGAGCCTAGTGGGCACTATGTTGAGAGGTTGTTATGTATGAGGTTGGCCTCCCGGCCTCTACCACCAAAAAGGTGGATGGTATCGCTGCTAAAAAGGCTTGTCCCTTCCTTGATTGTTGTGGTAAACAGGGACGACCACTGAAAGTGTTCATGGCACCCTTTTCAGGGACGCCATAGTCGCCATGGAAGCTATGGTGGGTTAGTCTCTAGATACTGGAGACGCATGATTCCATTTGTGTGCTGATCGTGAGCATAGTGACCTTATGATTTCAGTGTAATCGATATGCATATAGCATTGAGATGGTCGTATACGAGTACTTGTAAGCAGTTGGCGAGATGTGATTCGCTGAGAGACCATGTGCTTGATACTTATAGTGATGCCAGCATCTACTTTGAAAGATGACTATTTTAAGAGTTTCATAATTATTATATTTGACTCGTGATTTGATAGGTTTGCTTAGATCTTCTTACATGAATTTATTAATTTCCACTTTATGATTTTTAGTCAAATTTATATCGTTGAATATTAGATTTCGGTAAAAGAGTTCATGGTTGAGTTTGCATCAATGAGCTTATATTTTATGCACAAATATGCCTATTTACACAAAAAGGAATCACTGATGTTTTACATGACAAAGCGCCTTGAGTTATGCATGTTGCCTACCATGTTTTCAAAATAGTAGTATCAGATTACCTCCAAATATATTATTTTTGCATATTAACTCCAAAAGAATTACCCAAATATATTATTTTTGGGTATGAAAAATTTTACCCAAATATATTATTTTTATAGATTAACTCCAAAAGAATTAAAAGAAGTATCAGGAAATGTTAGTGCTACAATCAAGTAAATGAGGAGAAGACACATATAAATGTAAGTATATGATTCACCCTTTGGACATGTATCTGTAGTTATTACAGTTGGACTGTGCGCTGTGACTGGATAGACTTGGGAAGAAATTTACGATTTTTCTTTATTTACAAAATTTCCTTATTCATCTTAAAGGCAAATGACACTTGGGGTTTTCAAAATGAATTTAAAATAAAAAATATTTTTTGCTGCATTGCATTGTTTTTCTAAAAGTGTTTTCAAATAGGGATCGATCCCGCCCTAGGAATTAGTTATTGCATTTAAAAATACATGTGAAAACCCAGGTTGTCTCAAAACCATCTCCTCTTCCTCTCATTCTTATCTTGCTTTTCCTTGTATTTTTTTATTCTTTTCTCTCTATCCATTTTCATTTTTCTGAAGACCTAAGACGTTGAAAAGTTTGTCAGATTTAGTGAGTACAATCAATGGAACATCATTGGATCGATAATCAAACCATTCATCTTGTTCCGCAGGTGATTCTAAGTGAAACCCCTTTGGTTTCACAAAGATCCATCAAGTAATGACGTCAAAAGTTGAGAAAAATAGCAGTTAGGGTAGTTTTACAAACCTTGATAAAATCTGGGCAAAAACCCAAGATTCTAATAGAATTTGTAAAGAAAAACAAGATAAAACTCTAATTCATGAAATTTCAAACAAATATATACAATTTAGTGTAGTTTTCATACTATGTACATCACCAACGATGATTGAAATCTAGTCACCTTCTCTGGTGATGGGGACTTTTTTTGCGAAACCCTAAAAATAGAAAATTTTGGGATTTGAATAATTCATCTTGATCTTTTCATCTGTGACAATGAATTTTTTATCAGGGACTATTTGATCAATGAATTGCGACAAAAATGATAGACTAATTATGGACTAATTAATGCAAGGTTTGATCCGACTGTCCAAAACTCGATAGGTGATGATCAATGGTTAGGAAAGATGATCAAACTATAGTTATGGTTAAAATCATCAAACTGTTGTATAACTTACCTTTAAAAATGGAAATTGAAACCTCTAAGTAGATAGCAACCAGTTGGTATCCTACTTGTCAATCTAGATATTAAAGGTCAAATCAATGACATTACAAGTAGAGATCTTGAAGTGATTGCAGTAAATAAATTGCATAGAATTATAAAATTTACTTAAAACTTGTATTGTCAACACATGTTTTGAATCCAAATTGGACAGTATTGATATATAATTTGTGCGTTGTACTTAGAAGTCAGGTTAGGACTCTAAAGCCTTCTTTATCCTTAAATTCTTTTTGATCTGTTCACTTTGTAATTAATACTATGGATGCATAGAACACATAGATTACCATATTGATTGAATAGATAATATGAATTGCAATTACCTATTGAAATCGTTGTGCGATATTCTAATTAATCATGCTTAACTATTATAACAATGTTAATTTTGATAAAAGTGTGTCAATCCCAAGATTATAAGCCCTAAGGACCACTTGGTAGATATGATGTCACCTTCTAAGATAGTAAAACCTAAGGGAAAGGGCTACCTAGTTGATTACAACTAAGATAAAGCGCCCAAGATAGTAAATCTTGAGGAATGGATTGTCACTTATTAAGTCTTCCAAGATGGTAAACCCTGAGGGAAAGGGTGCCTAGTTCTTTGGGATTATGGTGGAGCTGCCCAAGATGGTAAACCTTAAGCGATAAGTTGTCAGGTATTGAGACTCTAGAGATGGCAAACCCTGAGGGAAAGGGCTGCGTAGCCTTTTGGGATCACGAATAAGTGCCCAAGATGGTAAATCCTAAGGGATGAGTTGTTAGACATTGATTCTCTTAATATGGTAAATCCTGAAGGAAATGGCTGCCTAGTTGATTGCAAATATGGGTGAGCCGCCCCAGATGGTAAATCCTAAGGAAACCTAACATTGGAGCTACTCAAGATGATAAACCCTAAGGGAAAGGGATGCCTAGTTCCTTGGAATCATGGTGGAGCCAATTAAGATGGTAAATCTTGAGGGGCTGCTTGCCTTATTTATGATATTCATAATGGGCAGCCCTAAGATGGTAAACCTTGAGGGAGATGACTGCTTGATCAGTGTGATGATGTATTATTTGTTTATTATTGCTCAGGGAGTAATCAAGTGAGATACACTCTTGCTGGTCTATTTGCATGCTATGATTATTGCTTTATAGTTTGAATTTAGAATAAACTGTATTTCTATTCCAATAGTAGTATGTTATATTTGATAATTCATGCTAGTTACTTTGTTGATTATTGGTTAAAAATGGAAATGACTGTTCCACGGTTGGATATAAATGTGCAGTTGAGCTAAGCTCAATAAGAATGGTAGGATATGCATGGGTTTAGTTCTTTTTCCTTACTGGGCTTTGCAACTCATATTATTATTTTTCAAGTACTCGCTAAGTTGTCAACGGGAAGGATTTTGATGGAAATGAATGAAGCTTGAGTAGCTTATGTTATCATATTACGTGTTGTATATGTATGTGTGGTACCAAACATAGGCTTTACCATATGATTTGATGAGTAATCATATGCATATGTTTCTAATACTTTGTAGATATTTATGTTGATGATGTGTGCATGGGATTTAGTTAAAGCCTTAAGTTGGCAAGTAGAAGTTTTAGTAAATTTACTGTGGCAAATTGTGTGAAGACTATCTCCTATAAACATTTAAAACTATTATACTGTTTATCAAGTGAATCGCATCGCATGTGTTAAATGTGTGTTCAAAAAATAGAAGAGACTGCAAAAATTTTGGTAGAATTAAGTATTTAAAATTCTACAGTCTAAACCATGACTTGCATAAGATGAGCATCTAGCTCTTTCAATACTTCGCTATGATATAAAAAATAAATAAATAAAAGCCATATAGGCTTTGATTGAGCTAATCACTAAGTTTAATTACACTAAATTGCAGCCTCGAGATTGGGGTCCTGACATCCACACTCCAAGTTCCCCCACATTCATCCCATAATATAAATATAATTCAATGAAAATAAGAAGAACACATGCAAATCAATGAAAAGAAAGCCTCCTCATTCACTTTATTTACAAGTACAAGTCCATTCACACAACCCATTTACTCCCACACTCCAAGTTCTCCTCTTTCATCCCATAAAATATGTATAATTTAATGAAAATAATGAAACTAGAAGAATACATGCACATCAATGAAAAGAAAAGCTCCACATTCACTTCATTTATAAGTATTAGTCCATTCACACAAACTCATTTACTCCCACATTCCAAGTTCCCCTCATTCATCCCATAAAATATATAGACTTTAATGAAAATAATGAAAACTAAAAGAACATGTGCATATCAATGAAAATATAACATCCACATTCACTTCATTCACAAGTACAAGTCGATACACACATACTCATTTACTTCCACACTCCAGGTTCCCTCATTCATCTTATAAAAAATATATACTTCAATGAAAATAATGAAAACTAGAAGAACATATCAATAAAAAGAATAATTTATTGGTAGATAAGATAATTCACATTTATGTAGTTATTCCCATTGTTCTAATTGAAACTCATTAAATACTTAGTTCGTTCATTTCGTATTTCATTAAGGTTTATTTTGAAGTAACTTTTCTTGTTTGCCCATTTAGATAGCACAATAGCCTACAATACAACATATTTAATTTAGTTGGCATATTCTTTTGAACTAGAATTCATCCAAAACTGTGAAAAAAAAAATGTAAGATTGTGACCAGTAAAAAGTGTCTTACCTTTTTCAATTGGGAAACATCAACACCATCAGGTACCATGGTCCTCATGTATCTCAGTGCATAGTACACGCACTTCTAATCAGACTATTATCTAGGGCACTATGCAATAAGAAAAATAGAAAGGATCGATAAATATTTTTTGTAATAATGTAAGTTTAGTTATAAAATAGAGTAATTAACTATTTTCTATACATTGACATTCTTCCAAATGAGTTTCAGTGGTTGCACAGTCTCAATCACATTAGCTCATGTTAACCATGCTTTAAAATTTTATATTTTAACTAAATTAGACATGAAAAAAAAAAAAATAGATATGCATAATACATGAAAAGATTGAAATCTTACTTTTGATTTCTACGAGGGCGAGACAGTTGTGCGATCCATAAGAATAAAAAAAGAAAGCAAGCCTATCATTCACATTCAAAACAAGCAGCATCTAATAAGCCTTATTTATACAATCGTGTGAATTGCAATTAAAGTTTACAATCCTTATGTATAAAATAATTTGGCAAGAAAATGAAAAAAATTAAAACTTACTAGCTATTGTAGATAATCATTAAGCCCTGCCTCTTGGAGAACCTGAAGAACCCTGGTAACATATCATCAACACACCTCTCCAATGGTCATTGCTCCACAATTCTACAATGATGTCAAGTCAAGGAATTGGTAAAATAATTGTCGACCTTAAAAAGGCTCATTGCATTATTCAAGAATTGCATAAAAGAAATAATTATTATTTACTATGAAAAAATAACATGTAGTGTCTTTACTATGAAAAAATAACATGTAGTGTCTTTATTATGAAAAGTATTATAGAAGTAGATATTTATATACTCCTTGTAAGAGACAATGTGAGGATACTCAAGTTGATCCTCATTGGCAAACTTATAATAGGCCCTCTGCCATACGTGACACTTCAACTACGACATTGATAAGCACTCTGGCCTTTATCCTTATAGGTTGATTGCTTTATCTTCGTTGATGAATCTATAACATAACCACAAGGATTGAGGCATGTTAGTTAGGACTTCCATGTGATCCTTAAACGGCTATTGCAAAAGTTGCAAAGAATTTTAGTCAATATTGATTAGTGAAGATATTAAATTTTATAGTAAAAATAAAAATAAATACTAGTACTAGTTCCATTGGTACGACAATAACTGATGGTGCCAAGATGGACAACCTCAATGATGCTTTCTACTACTGATTAACCTTAGATACAGTTAATAAACAATTCAATTGAGGTCTCTATCTAAAATTTATTGTCGAGGAAGGTATTAAAAAGACATATATTGTGGTCTCTATGGAGAATGACAAATTCCTCCGACCAAGTGTTGTGATATGCAACTACTTGCCCAACAGTTATAGTATTTTTCATTTCTAAAGAAAATGGTAGACCAACATTTGCATTCAATGCTATGATGATGGACACACATTCAGTATGTGCAAGCATACTAATATAGTGCAAAATGGTTAATTCAAACTCATAGCATGAACCAATTGCACTAACGTTTTGACAAGTATCTAAGACTAATAAGCATTGACCCACTCGCAAATCAGAAATATATCATACATTAGAGTCATTGAGATAAGAGAATTACAGAAGATAAATGAAAAAGTTCCAGTGTCTATGCATATACCTCTTGGCTGGAGTTTCTCTTTCCAAGGGTGTAGGTTGTCCTTCCTGAGCTTCTTTGATAGGAGAATTGCAGCTAACATTTGATGAAGGTACATGGGCGGTATGAGAATGGGGTTCAGGGGAATGAGAAAGAATCTCCAAACCTCCTTCATGCAATTGCCTAAGTACATCAATTTTGTCTTATCACACATCTCCTTGTAGGCCTCATCATCTTCAACTGTATGTATTTTTTTACCCCTTAAGCCAGGGGCGGACCTTCTTGCCTATAGCCTTATACAGGATGCCATTGTTGGTAGCCGCTCTGCTTAGAGTTCCTATACTTGTGCTTAATTAGAAGGACACGATCATTTTAATTAATTAATTATATAAAATTGAAGGTAGTCAAGGGTAGACAAATGAAACCATTTATAATGCTAGAAGCAACTTCTGGAGTAGCTTCATCTGTGAAGGTTTGGACATTATGGCCCACTAAATGCACCATCTTTGAGAGAGGGCGTGGTTAATGAGATTCGTTGTCCTAGCTTTTTTTTGTTGTCTAGCAAGACACTAGTTAGGTAATCAAATGTATATCACTACCATATAATTTGAAAGGAATAAATTATCACAGATGCTTATTTCACATTCTTCCAAACAGGCTTATCTCAACCGAAAGGGGTGGTGCTACATATTGGTTTCATGCACCTTTCCCCTACTCACACTATTTGTTTGTTGTATTTACGCAATCAAGTTCAATAATTGAATAAAAGGGCAATCCCAGTGCACGAAGCTCCCGCTTATGTAGGGTCTGGGGAAGGGGGGACCACAAGGGCCTAAAGTACACAACCTTACTTGCATTTGCAAGAAGCTATTTCCACACCTTGAACCCATGACCTTAAGGTCACACGGCAACAACTTTTACTGTTGCGCCAAGGCTCCCCTTCTTCAATAATCGAATGTTACATATAATTAATTAAATAAAATATTTTTTAGCACATATGTCAAATTTAGTGGACGTGTAGACCTTTATAAATTCATTCCACACATCTTGGTCATTGGCATTAGAATAAATGGCAGACATTGTGTATAGCCTCAATGGATCATTGACATATGAAGCTATGTGATTACTAAGAAGGTAGTTCTTTCATTTTCTCCATTGCTCACAAACTCTTTACAAAGAATGTGTCATCTTCTACTCAAGTTCCTAAAAGGCAGCCTACAAAGTACAAAGCATGTTATTATATTTGAAAATATGAAGATAAGGTATGTTATAAATTATATCATAGTCATCATTAAGACCTTATTTCGATTAGTGGTCGACCACATGAATCTTATTTCTCCATTTGCCTTTATTAAGTATCATGGCTTCATTTAGTCCCAAAATTTTTAAATCTTTTCTCACCACTTCTATCATGTTCTTTTGGCCCTTCCCTTGTCCTTTTAGAACCTTCAACTTGCATTGCCTCAATCCTTCTAACCAGTGTCGTTTTTAGTCTCCGTTGGACATGTCCAAACCATTTAAGTATAATCTCCCTTACCTTGTTACCGATTAGTGCCACTCCTAAGTTTTCTCTGATGTTTTCATTCTTATTTCTTTCCTTTCTTGTCTTGCCACTCATCCATCTCAACATTCTCATTTCAGCTAGGTTCATCCTATGTACATGATGTTTCTTATCTACCCAACACTCTAATCCATAGAGCATGCCTGACCTTATGGTCATCCTATAAAATTTTCCTTTTAGTTTGAGTGGCACCTGTTGATTATACAAAACTTTAGAGGCGCATCTCCATTTGTTCTAACCTGCTTGGATTCTCTGGGTAACCTCCCTCTCAATCTCTCTACTTGCATGAATCATCAATCATAAGTACCGAAAGTGGTGTTTTAGGGGGGACTTCTTGCTTATCGATCTTTATTGGTGCTCCACTCCCGCTCCTCTCCTTACTAAAATTGCATTCCATATACTCTTAGTTCGACTAATTTTAAATCCTTTAAAATTTAATGCTTCTTTCCAAAACTCTAGCTTTGTGTTCACTCCATTCATTGTCTCATCAATTAAAACTATATCATCTGCAAATAACATGCACCACGAAATCTCCTTGTGTAGATGTTTTGTTAATTCATCCATAACCAATGTCAAAAGGTATAAGCTCAATGCTGATCCTTGGTGCAATCCTATGGTGATAGGAAAATCGCTGATCTCTTCATTAGTGGTTGTAACATATGTTGTTGCTCCCCCATACATATACTTAATTATGTCTACAAACCCCTGTGAAATCCCTTTCTTGCCCAACACCCACCAAATTAATTCTCTATGGATCTTATCATAAGCTTATTCTATGTCAATAAAGACTGTGTGGAGGTCTGTCCTCCTATCTATATTTCTTTATCAAGTGTCTAAGCAAGACAATAGCTTTCATGGTAGACCTCAGTAGCATGAAACCAAACTGGTTCTCTAATACACTCATCTCATGTCGTAGCCTCTTCTTATTTGCTCTTTCTAAAAGTTTTATGCTATGGCTCATAAATTTGATCCCACAATAATTAATGATACTTTGTATGTCTCCTTTAGTCTCATAAATTAGTAAAATCAAGCTCTTCCTGCATTCATTCAGCATTTTATTTATTTTACAATCTTGTTAAACAAATTTGTCAATCAAACTACTCAAGTATCTCCCATATACTTCTAAACCATCAGGCCTCATGGGCTTTCTTGATTTCATCTTTTTCAAGGACTCTTTCACTTCAGGTTTTTAAATCTCGTGGTCGTATTTATAATGTCCAATGTTATTTGTGTTTATGGTGCTTTCAATCCTTATATTCTCAAGGTAGTTGTCATTTTGCAATTTTTGAAAGTAACTTTCCCATCTTAGTTTGATATTTTCATCTTTGATTAGTTACTTTGGTCGTAACTTTTAATGCACTTAATGTGGTATGAATCCTTACCCTTTCATTATCTTATTTGCAAGTTTAAACATATCTTTTTCACCTTCTCTTGATCTTAATCTATTGTATAGATCATCATATGCATTGAGTTGAGCCTCACTTACTATTCTTTTTAACATTCTTATATTGCTCAAAGTTTTCATTATTTATAGTCCTCTGTCATGCTTTGAAACACACCCGTTTATCTTTGACACCTTTTTGCACTTTTTGACTTTCACCACCAAGTTTCCTTTACCAGTTGCCTTTTACGTTTAGATACTCCTAGAACAACTTTTCCTACTTTCTTAATAGACTTGGCCATATTAATACATATGGTGTTTACTTGTGTTTCATTGTTCCAGTTTCCTTTCTCCATCAACTTTTTGTGAATGATGTATTTTCTCTCATTTTAAGTTTCACAACTTGGTTTTTGGATACCTATTAAGTTCATTTCCTTTCTTTCATCTTTTAGTGTAGATGTCCATAACTACTAACTATATTGTGAGGTTAAAGTCTCATCGAGTATCACCTTACAATCATTATCCATTGATCTTTTAGTAGTCTTAAGTAGAAAAAAGTCTATTTGGCTTATATATGCTCCACTTTTAAAGGTTATTAAGTGTTCATCTCTATTCTTAAAGAATATGTTTGCTAGAGTTAGGTTATATGCCAAGCAAAATTGAGGATAACTTCCCCCATCTCATTTCTTTCTTCAATAGCATATCATCTATTTATCCTACCATATCATTCATTTTCTTTTCGTATATGAGCATTTAAGTTTACTCCTATAAGCATTCCCTATATGTTGGAAATTTCTTGCACGACTCCCTCCATATGTTTCCATAGTTATCTCTTGATTCTATCTGCTGTGCGTTTGCACTTATAACATTTATGATAGTCTCTCGTAGAACAAGTTTTATTAGTATAATTTTATCACTAGTTGTTTTAATGTTTACAATTTTATCCTTTAGTTATTTATCCACCACCATCTTTACGTCATTTCTATTATTGTCCCCATATATATATGTATGTATGTATGTATATATAAGCTTATACCCATCGATTTCCCTAATTTTAGCCCCTTTCCACTTGGTTTCTTGGGTATAAGCGATATTGACTCTCTTACATTTTATCGTATCTACTAACTCTAGACCCTTAAATGTCAATGTGCCTATATTTCATGTGACTATACGAATCTTATTCTCGTAAGTTACCCCATTTACTCACACAGTTCTCTACCCCCAAGACATGAACCCATACCTCCTCTTCAATGCACCTTGGTTCTGATGTAGTACATCGCATCTAAAGAAATCCTATAGCAACTATTGCCCACTTTTTACTACACCCAAGATCCAATGCAGTGTCACTTTTTGTCTAGTTGATGGTAATGATGAAATTGCCAAAATTTTATTGTTTTCCACTTTTGCCCATACCATATTAAATATATATCTCCAAGACACTGTTCAAAATTGTAATTTCAATTTCAAAAGGGGTTGGGCATTTGACATGTTTTATAAAATTTTCTATAGTCATTTGATAGTTTTTAAGGATCTTTTTTTAAATTTTTTTTTTTTTTACTATTTTAATTCCAAATACCGAAATAGTCCATAGTCCACTATCCAAAGTCTCTCTCTCTCTCTCTCTCTCTCTCTCTCTCTGTGACGACCTGGGTTTTTGAAACACATTTTATAATATATTTTTCAAAGGCAAGGGCGTCCCCTCAGTAAAAAAAATTTTGCAAAACAAAGCAGCGGAAATTCTTTTATTTTAAAACTTGTTTTGAAAACCCAAGTCACCACTTCATGCATAACATAAGTACAATTTGTGTACAAAATAAAATTCCATTAAAGGAATATGATTTTATTAAAATTCTAGGATCCATCCAGTGCTTCATAGTACACAACCCATTGTATCCTTACAATACTTATCTAAATACACAATTCAAATTACAAAGTTCTAAATATAATACATGCTCTCAATACAATGTTTCAAGGGATATACCTTTATTACTTATTCTTCAATAGTTCTTCAAGTCTTAAGCTCCTAAGTCTCCTTCTCTGTATTTGAGATATTGTAAACATTCAAATATTTACAATATCTCAACAAGCTATGCTTGGTAGGGGATAAGAATGTAAGTTATTGACAGTAAAATCTCAATATTCAACTATCCCATAATTCATTCTATCATAAACACATTCATAGACCACTATTATTGATATGAACATCTCATTTCCTTATCATTTGTGTTCACCTTTATACATACATATTATATAAGAACAAATCTGTTAAAATTGTAAAAATAATCAATAATCATTTCCATACAAAACTGATCAACTCCTTTCATTATAAGAGATTTGTATCTCAGCCAGTTACTATACTGGGAGTTTCCCTTCTTGGAAAAAATATTGGTAATTTGCAAATACCTGGCATTTCATCATGTCATCCCTTAAGGCATTTCACTATGCCAATTTCATATGCATCATAATGCAAAATAATCAAGGACTACTATGCTTGCAGTCTGATCCATACAGCACGCCCGGATAACTGTTCAATAATCCACTTATACCATTCTCAGTGAAAATTACAATGTCCATGTCCATATGGGAGCACTATGGCTGTCATAGTGGTGGCCTTCCCATAATTGCCCCACCCGACTTTTAGCCTTTCTTAGGCTTGGTATTCAATATCATCAAGTTTTAAAGAGTGGGTGGCCAAACCCTCTTAACTCTCCTAGCATAGCATCACCAGGCCTATGCCTGTTTAAAACAAAACCACAAGCCTCCAAGCTTGTATGTAAAATAATACTTATACATATCAGACTATCTATCTGTTTATCTAGGGCTGGAATATTTTCTACTTTCCTATTCACTTAGGGTTGTTTCAATTCTCAACTTAACCATTTAATACTTATTTTCCTCATCATTTGGTTGGATCATATTTCAATTTGAGGTATTTATCTTAATATATTGGTATTATACATGCCAATACTTCAAAACATAAGATCATGTATCAGACATGTATCTTCATGTAAAGGCATTCTTAATAATCCACCTACCTCAATAAGGTATTCTTACTTCTTGAAACCTGCCATAGTCTTGATCAACATATATCTGTCAAATCATATGTATAATGTCATTTTTCTAATCAAGGATATATACTACATGGTCTTTTGATCATCCTTATGTAAGATAATCTGACTCTTTCTTCCTTGAATATCATATATCCAAGGGTTTAATATCATCTAACAAATACTATCTATATCATACATAAACAATCTAATCTACATTGGTGTTTCTTTTTCCTTATTATTTTTTATCATATAAGATTTCATTTTGTTTGATCATCCTTATCTTATTTACTATTTTTATTAGGGTTAGATAATTTGCTATCTTTTTGTGTTCTTATTATTATTCAACCAGTTAGTGTCTTACTTGGTTGAAGATGATTTATTTCTTCCTATTACTAGACAACTCATCCTTATTTTAGGATGACTAGAACTTACTAGTTAAAGTTTGCTCAAAAAGTGGTTAATACAACCCTCATGTAAGGAGGTATTTAGACCTCTCTTACGTCAATGAGAGGTGACGGAAAATCACTTAGCTCTTGTATACCCCCTATAACCACAATGTTCAGAGTCCATTGGAGTGGTACTAGCTCAACCTTTGACAAGGTTCCTATGAGCTCTTTACCTTAAGTCCCTTCTCTAATTGATTTTAATTAATTTCCATGGATATGCACAATGTCATCCATGGATGTTCATTATTTTCCTACTTTGGGCCAAGGAAATGATAAATCATTCTTTATATTGTCCTACTAACTATAGCCCTTATTAAGTCAAAATCATTCATTCATCTTAATTGTCCATGAATTTTTATATTTCATTAGTTTACATTTTTAGTGATTTATGCTCCTTATATCTTAACAACTACTTAACAATTGAATAAAATTTGACAATAAGTAAATCATCAACTTGAAAGCATAAATCAAATATAAGTTTAACAACTATATATTAACATTCTTCCTATGAATGTAACTTAAGCTAGTGAAATAAAACTAACATGATCCTAAGTTATGAAACACATCTTCTATCATAATGAAATTATGTTTAAATCTTAATTTACGCTAACATGATCCTAAGATAATCAAATCTACTAACAAATTACTTATTTAGAGCATTTCATACTAAGATTTAAAGATTACACTATCATGCTTTCTAACTTAGAACATAAATTACATTTACACTTCTATATCCAATAAAAGACAATTAAACTAATTATATTAAGATTATTATAAACCTTTAAATATGATCCAACCATTAGATCTTAGGTGTTTTCCTTTAGATCAAGGGTTTTAATTACCTTTAGGGCTTTTAATCCATTAAGATCCATAATTCATATCCACTTGATTTTGTCACATTTCATTCATGATCTAACTGGATTCCATTATAATATCATCGATTTAATTCATCCCAAGGATCTAATCATACTTGATCTCATTGATCAAGTGGGTTCCTTTGTATTTTTAGGGTTTTTCTACCATAAAGGGTAGATCCCCTAATTTATCCCAGATATGTCCAAATTAACTATAGATATTACTTTATTATAGTATTATATCATCACTAAAATAAATTTCCAAGATCTGATCACCTCAGATCTTGAAGATCTTAGAAATTGGACACTTATTTCCAAAATACAAAATAATTCAGGAATAATTTTTAGACATATTATGACTTCATTAGAAACTAGACATTACAAGCTTTGCATAGCTTCTTTTCGATCTCAATTTGGAGTTCATATGACTCCACAATTTAAATTTCAAGTTTACAACTTTCCTAGGGTCCAGATTTGATCTGGGCCTAACAGAACTAATCTCTTTCAATTGAGGGTCCAAACCTTGTTAGATTTTCTTGAAAATTGTATCCTAGGGGTTTTGGACCCTTCTAGATCGATTGAAAAGATCAAAATTTCCATCTGAGCTCTCTATCACCATAAATTGAAGGCTTTGATACTTACTTTATTTTTACAAATTTTCATTCAAATTAAATTACATTAAACCATAATAAATATGTATAGGAAGTAGTTCCACTTACCTGATTGGAGAAAAAATGTAGATTTGATGCCCAATTTGAGAGAATTACCGGTTGATGATAATATAGCCCGATTGTCCCCGTTTTTGTGATTTTCTGTTGTTGGAACCGTTGGATCTTGAAATTGATTTGGAGATTTTATACATACTGTAGTATAGGAGGTTATGGATGGTGGAATTTAGCAGATTCTACCTGGAACGGAGTGCCTAATTGAATTTAGGTCTCTTGTTCCACTTAGAAAGAGGAGAGAGAAATAAGAAAAATAGAGATTGGGGAGGGATGAATGAGAATTTGGAACTGAAACTCCAGGGAAGATTTGGAAATTTTGTGGTTAAGGTTGTGAAAATTTTTGGGACATATTTATAGCCAAATTTGAAATTTTTATTATTTCTTTTGATAAGATATTTCATTACTTTAGAATTTTTAATTACAAATGCATTCTCCATTCTCCACTACAATCTCCACTACCAGCAATAATACACTAAGCAATTATTGTTGCTTCTAGAATATTGGCCCTCTTTGTGGGCTCCACTTTTATGTAAAAAGACCTTTTTGCCCTTATAACTCCAAAAATGGAGAAAAATAGGCATTATTTGTCCGAACTCAGAATCAAGCGTACTTAGTGGCGTTGGAATCGTATTTCTAAGTACTTCATGAATATTGAGGTCTTATTTCTTGGATATGGAATATGGGTAAAATTACCATTTTATCCCAAAATAGAGAAAATTAAGGAATTTTCATTTTAACTCAGAATTGAATATACTTAATGTTGTTTCGATCAGTTTTTCAAGTACATCCATAATTTCTATGTTTTAATTCATGATATAATCTCCATAAAAAGAGAATTTTCAATAACCTAATATTCCAGCCCAGAATTTCTAAAAATTCAAACTTTAAGAATTTGACTTAATAAGTTACAAAAATTCGGGGTCATTACACTCTCTCTGGGTCTGTTAGCTTCTAAGGGGGGTTTATTTAACCGCATATCTTTTACGATGTCTCCTGTGATATCTGAGATATGTGTCATATGTTTTGTGATATCTGGGATATGTGATATATATATCATATGTTTTGTGATACTTTTTGTGATATCTAGGATATGTAAGATATGTTCTGTAATATTTTTGGTGATATCTAAAATATGTTATGATAGATGTTTTAATATTTTTGGAGATAGTTGACAATGAAAATTTATACTATAGATAGTTGACATATTTCTGATAATACTAAACATATCAACTGTAATAATATAAAATAAATTTGATATCTGACATATGCTTAATATATCACAATTAAATAAATATGATATCTAACGTGTGTTAAATAAGCTTTACATTTGAAATATGTTATAATATTCCAGAAACGCCAAAAACGCACTTAAATAAGGCAATTCCACGTAGGCACGTGCCCATTCGTTTGTTTTCAATCGGCTCCCATATCGAAAGCCCTCTCAGTTTACCGGCAATCCGTTCTATTCCTTCCTCTTGATCTCGATCTCCGCCGTTAATTAAAGACCCCGCCTTTCCCGTTTGTATGAAGTTGGATCGCCTCTGCAGAAAACCTTAACGTTGCGTCGAACAATCCAGTTACCCTAAGAACCAATCCCTGTCTTTTGTTCTGATTGTTGATTCCTGAAGATTTCTGTGTTCGGAGCGCGTACTAAACCATGAGAAAAAATAGGTATGTTATTCTTCTTCTTTTGTTTTATGTGATTTGGTTGATTGATTTCATCATTTTAGTGCCCTTTTTGGTTAGGGTTTGGGGTTTTTTTGTATTTTTTCCGCTTTTAGCTGTATCATGGATCTGATTTTCCCCGGATTTCACCTAATTTGCTAAAGTTGTTTGGTCGCGATGGTGTAGGGTTTGTCCCCTTCTTTGCTTTCCAGGGGCTTAGAGTTTTGCCTAATAACTCAGCTGAGAACTTCTAGGCTGTTTCGGTGATTAGGGTTTCAATAGTGTTTTCCATGGAATGCGGTAATCCAATGGATCTTCTGTTGAATCGAAACAAAAGTCTGGTGTTTTTCTCACTAGAGGCAGTCTCAGATGATTCTTGGACTATTGGAATTTGTTCCTGAAACTTTTCCTGATGGGTTCTATCATATGGTTTTCTCTCTGCTAGCAAGAAAGAATGTGGGGTCCTGAGTTCTGACTGGCTATGAAGGACAGAAATCTTCTCGCAAAATCTATCTCCAAAATGAAGAATTAAGAGAAGCTGAGAATGAATTCTTTACATGGAGTTCAAAACTACAAAAATTATCCTACGTCCAGCTCCCTATTAAGGCAAAATTTTTGGAGTCCCTGTGATTATGAATGGTTGCAGATGCTTTTGCTCTTGAAATAATCATGTTCTTTGGTCGTGTTAAGTTCCATCAAAGTAGGATTTGGAACACTAGTCAGCTTTGTATGTCGGAGTTCTATGTTTTGTGCAAAGAATCTTGTATAGCAATTCATAGAGCCTGAAAAGCAAATGTAGCATGTGGTTAATTCTATGATGGAAGCAAATTTATTTGTTTTCTGTTGTGATAATCAGCTGAGCATTTGGATAGGTCAGGCCGAAATTTCATTTCAACTGAAGTATCTTCAAATTGCATACATATTATACAGTTCATTTTGGTATTCTGACAGTGAATGGTAAAAGAAATGAAAAAGGAAAGAGGTGCATGCACTAAAACTATGGCGTTTAGAAAAGTATTCTTTCTTTTGGGTGACTATTGTGGTGAAACTTTCATTTCACGATAACAGGAGTGCTGGTAAAATCTTCTATTGAGAAGAAATGACAAACAAGACGGGTCTTGGATTTTCCTGTTAAAATTGTACAGTCAGCTGTGGAATGCATCTGATGATTGTTATGAACTGTAAAAATGTGGATTGGCTAGAATGCATTAACTGGATGGTTGCCATGAACTGTAGACTTAAATGTGGATTGGATTAATATCTATGTTGTGTTGATAATTTTATTTCTAATACATGAGGTGATTACGGAATATTGGTCTAGGAATATGTGGATATAAATACAAATTTATTTCCATTTCTCCCCAAAATCAACACATTATATATTTTGATTCTTATGCGAAACTTTTATGATGCTGGGCTGATTGCATTCTTCTCCAGCACATTGATGGATGATTAACGTCTTCCTGAGGATGTTGGAAAGGAATTGTAGTTTGGTCTGATCATCATCATCAAGACCTTATCCCAATTAGGGGTCGGCCACATGAATCTTATTCCTCCATTCCACTCTATTAAATACCATGTTTTCATTTAGTCCCAAAGTTTTTAAATCTTTCCTCACCACTTCTATCCACGTTCTTTCGGGCCTTCCCCTTGCCCTTTTAAAACTTTCTACTTGTATTGCCTCACTTTTTCTAACCGGTGCCGTTGTTGGTCTCCTTTGAATATGTCCAAACCATCTAAGTCTAGTCTCCCTCATCTTATTACCTATTGGTGCTATTCCTAAATTTCCTCGAATATTTTCATTTTGAATTCTATCTTTTCTTGTCTTACCACTCATCTATCTCAACATCCTCATTTTTGCGACGCTCATCCTATGAGTATGATGTTCCTTAACTGCCCAACATTCTGATCCATAGAGCATGGCTAGCCTTATGGCCATCCTATAGAATTTTCCTTTTAGTTTGAGTGGCACCCGTCTATCACACAAAACTCCAGATGCACATCTCCATTTGTTCCAACCCGCTTGAATTCTCTGGATAACCTCCCTCACAATCTCTCCACTCTCATGAATTATTGATCATAAGTACCGAAAGTGGTCTTTGGCGGGGACTTCTTGGTTATCAATCTTGATTGGCATTCTACTCTTACTCTCCTTGCTAAAATTACATTCCATATATTCTGTCTTAGTTCGACTAATTTTAAATCCTTCAAATTCTAATGCTTCTCTCCATAATTCTAGCTTTATGTTTACACCCTCCCTTGTCTCATCAAGTAAGACTATATCATCAGCAAATAACATGCACCAGGGAATCTCCTCGTGTAGATGTTTTGTTAGCTCTTCCATAACCAATGTGAAAAGGTATGGACTCAATGCCGATCCTTGGTGCAATCCTACAGTGACAGGAAAATCACCAGTCACACCGCTAGTGGTCTTAACATTTGTTACTGCTCCCTCATACATATCTTTAATTATGTCTATATATCCTTGTGAAACTTCTTTATCACCCAACACTCTCCATATTAACTCTCTAGGGACTCTATTATAAGCTTTCTCTAAATCAATAAAGATCATGTTGAGGTCTTTTCTCCTTTCCCTATATTTCTCTACTAATTGTCTTAGTAAGAAAATAGCCTCCATGGCAGACCTCCCAGGCATGAAACCAAACTGATTCTCTGATACACTTGTTTCATGACGCAACCTCTTCTCAATCACTCTTTCAAAAAGTTTCATAGTGTGGCTCATAAGTTTGATCCTTCTATAATTAGTGCAGCTTTGTATGTCTCCTTTATTCTTATAAATTGGTACAATAGAGCTTTTCCTCCACTCATCAGGCATTTTCTTTGATTTTATAATCTTGTTAAACAACTTGGTCAACCAAAATACCCCAATGTCTCCCATATGCT
The DNA here is from genome assembly GCA_035236585.1 of Warburgia ugandensis. Lineage (NCBI taxonomy): Eukaryota > Viridiplantae > Streptophyta > Magnoliopsida > Canellales > Canellaceae > Warburgia > Warburgia ugandensis. The sequence continues at coordinate 10,434,475 of CP141127.1, read as the reverse complement.
TCCAAACCTCTACTGGTATACCATTAGGCCCCATGGACTTTCCTGATTTCATCTTTTTCAAGGCCTCTTTTACTTCAGGTATTCTAATCCTATGTTCATACCTATAATATCCAATGTTATTTTGATTTATAGTATTTTCAATCCTTATGTTCTCAGGGCCATTGTCATTTAACAATTTTTGAAAGTATGTTTCCCACCTTTGTTTGATCTCATCATCTTTGACTAATACCCTTTGATCATCGCTTCTTATACACCTAACATGATCTAAGTCCTTACCCTTCTGTTCTCTTACTTTTGCAAGTTTAAACACATCTTTCTCACCTTCTCTTGTTCCTAGTTTATTGTAGAGCTCATCATATGCTTTAAGTTTAGCCTCACTTACTATTCTCTTAGCAACGTTTTTAGCATTCTTATATTGCTCATAGTTTTCATTATTTCTAATCTTCTGCCATGCTTTAAAACGCATCCGTTTTTCTTTAATAACTTTTTGAACTGTTTCACTCCACCACCATGTTTCCTTTGCTAATGCCCTTTTACCTTTAGACACTCCTAAGACATCTTTTGCCACTTTCTTAATGCACTCAGCCATGTTAATCTACATAGTATTTACTTCTGTTTCATAGTTCCACTTTCCTTCTACCATCAACTTATTTTTGAAGGAGATTATTTTCTCTCCTTTTAAGTTCCACCACTTAGTTTTTGGGTGTGTATTAAGTTTAGTTCTTTTACTCCATCTTTTGATATGGATATCCATAACCATTAACCTATGTTGTGAGGTCAAACTTTCACCAGGTATCACCTTACAATCCTTACATGTAGATTGTTCATTATTCCTAAGTAGAAAAAAATCTATTTGGCTTTTATGAAGTTCACTTTTAAAGGTTATTAAATGTTCATCCCTCTTCTTAAAGAGTGTATTTGCAATGGATAGGTTATATGACAAAGCAAAATCGAGGATATTCTCCCCCATCTCATTTCGTTCACCTATACCATATCCACCGTGTATTCTATCATATCCTTCCTTATCTTTTCCTACATGGCCGTTTAAGTCTGCACCTATAAATATTTGCTCAGTGTTGGGAATTTCTTGCATGACTCCCTCAATATCTTCCCAAAACTGTTTCTTGATTATCTCTTGTAACCCTACTTGTGGTGCGTATGCACTTATAACATTTATAATTTGCTCTCCTAGAACAATTATTATTATTATAATTCTATCGTTGATTCTTTTAACATCCACAACTTTATCCTTTAATTCCTTATCCACTATTATTCCTACGCCATTTCTGTTATTTTCCTTTCCTACGTACCATAATTTATACCCATCTATTTCTCTTGCTTTAGCCCCTTTCCACTTGGTTTCTTGGATATAAGCGATGTTGACTCTCCTACGTTTCATCGCGTCTACTACAAACTCTTGCCAATTAGTGTCCTTATATTCCATGTGGCGATACGAATCTTATGTTCTAATGATACCCTATTTGCTATTGCCTTTCTTGACCTCCATGGTATGAACCCATGTCTACTTTTCACTGCACCTGGGTTCTGATGCAGCGCGTCGCTTCCGAGGGGACGCTCTAGCAGCCCTTGCCTATTTTTCACTACACCCGGGATCCGATGTAGCGCGTCGCTTCTGGGAGAATGCCCTAGCAGCCCTTGCCTATTTTTCACCGCACCCGGGATCCAATGCAGCTCGTCGCTTATGGGGAACGCCCTAGCTTGAGGGAATGTCTGTTTTCGATTCATGTCATATTTGGGGTGCCGTATTTCTTAAAAGCTGAAGATGATTTTCATTTCTTCCTTACAAACTAATATACATTCATTTGCAAGCAAAAAAGAAATAACAAAATCATCTTCAGCTTCACCCTTGCCGGCTGGCTACCTGACACAAGGGTTGCCATATTTAAGAAGAGGGAGATGATTTTCATTTCTTCCTCACAAACTAATATACAAATGCATATTCATTTGTAAGAAAGAAATAACAAAATCATCTTCAACTTCTCCCCTGCCGGCTGTTACCTGACGCAGGACCCTCCTCCTTTTTCATCTAGGCTTGGGACCGTCATTGGCGGAGTTTAGTTTGGTCTGATATGGAGGTAATATTATACTGCTTGTATCTGTCACACATTTGGCTGGGGAAAACACTTTATTATTGAGATAAAACCCATGTAAATATCCTTTCTTCTGTTAATTCTCTTTCTTTATACTTTTCTTCTTCTCCTCTCTGTTCTTTTTTTGAAAGGAATGTTGAGAAAATTTGTCCATCTAGTATGCATCTTTTGAGCTGTTTCTTCTGATTATTTGATGTGCTTTCTCAGGTTATAATTTGGGATCAACATAGAACAGAACTTCCAAAGCTGGACATTTTATATCGAGCTATAAGAAGGGACTAGTACCTCTTGCCAAGCTAAGGGGTGTTAATCCTCTGGACTCTACGATGTCTGGGCTGCTTAATGTATCTCTTCTTTTATGAAAACTTTCTTTGTTTATGTTGCAAACTATTGGAATATTGGTTTTGGAGCGATTCCTTTTCACAAAATTGCTTGGTATTCTTTAATTTAAAATGATTATCAATATCCAGATTTGTGCATGTTGCCAGTTGGTTTATCCTTATTTAGCACTTATTAACTATCGTATATTGATAATATGAATATTCTATCTTCTACCATCACATGTGTGCAACATCTGGAGTCATGCTTATTAAACCATGTGATACTGGACACAGTTTGATGCAGTTCATGTTTTATGAGGTATAATTTTGGATTAGGAGGATTAACTAGCTTGCTAATTGGTATAATGATTATGGGTGGCGCTATCGTTCTTGCTAGAAAACCCACTGCAATTGCAGCACTTAGGTGCTGGTCTTGGGTGATGAGGTTATTGCTTGCCTGAAAATTTAGGATTTAGTTCTGTTTGTATGAAATTGGTTAGTGATCTTTAGGATGATTTGAGCTGGTTTTTAGGTAAGGTCTTTTTTGGGAGAATGCATGAAATTGTTGTTGGATGTCTAACTTAAGTGTCAAATGTCTTTGGGTAGCTAAAATATTACATGGTTGTGTCTTTGTGGTTACAGGCTAGTGGTGGTTTATTAGTTAAATTTTCTGCTTGGGTAAAGTAGATTATGGTGCAAGAAGCATGAGTAGAACTGGGACAGAGATTGGGGTTTCTTTCTTTTGGAGGGTTGGGGAGGGTGTGGACTTCTTTGAATTTGGAGCCTTTCAAGTTGCTAAATGAATGGAGAGTGCCTTTTGTTGGTTGTGATACTTCAGCATGTGTGCTCTGGTGGTAATTCACTTGTAAGTTCTAGATTCTGCTCTAACTTACAATTGACAGACACTGACTGGAGTATTTTTTATTTTTACTGCATTCATTTGCTGTCTAACAGATGTTGTTTATAGATCTTGGTCTTTCTTGTTAACTATAAACAATTTATGTTGTGTCTTCTGCCAAGTAGTGCTGCATGGATATTCTTGCTGTGGTTTTCAGTGATTATATACTTTCAGGTTACTATATGATTAGTCTTTTTAAGTTGTTCCAATCTGTGACTAGCCTCTAGCACTACTCGAGTGAAGTCTATGTATTATACACTTGAAGTCAATGGTTGAAATCATATTTTGTCAGTTCTCTCATCTTTCGAGTTTGATGGTATATTGTGCTACAATGTTGCATTTATGTAAAACATATTGAATTTCTGTTTGCAGTCAAGCCTTAACGGATCAACTTCAAATCTCCCAGACTCTGCAGGACGCCCTTTTGCGACTTCATTTTCTGCTCAATCTGGAAGTGCCCCTGTTTTTCACCATTCTGGTGAGGAGGTTATGATAAAACTTCTGAAATTATCTTTATAACCAGTGCATTGGAATATTGTATAATTGCACACTTTTTTGTTGTTAGGAACCATACAAGGGCTGCATAACATTCATGGGGGCTTTCCAAACATGCCAGGCTCACTTACATCTAGAAACTCAGCAATGGCTGGTGTCCCTTCCAGTGGCGTACAGCAAGCTGCTGGAAACCTTTCTAGTGGACGATTTGCTTCAAACAATCTTCCCATTGCTCTTTCTCAGGTACTCTTTTGGAAAATTACATTTTATGTATCACAGAAGCTTTTTCTTAACAATGCCAGGTATATTAAATAATTTATTAGGTACTATTTATATTTGTCATTTAGTTTTTTTCAGTCCTGAGCATCTGGATTATTCACTTTTCTTTCTTCTCATATCCAGATATCTCATGGGAGCTCACATGGACATTCTGGAGTTGCAAACAGAGGAGGTATAAGTGTTGTAGGAAGTCCTGCATTCAGTAGTAGCATGAATGGAGTTAGTGGTTCCATTCAAGGGATTCCACCTAACTCTGCTGCAGTTGGTAACCGAAATGCTGTTCCAGGGTTGGGAGTATCTCCGATTTTGGGAAATGCAGGTTCTCGAATTACAAGCTCAATGGGAAACATAGTTGGTGGGGGCAATATAGGAAGGAGCATAAGTTCTGGTGCAGGTTTATCTGTTCCTGGTCTTGCTTCTCGTGTAAATTTAAGTGGCAATGGTGGCTCAGGGAATCTCGGCGTACAAGGACCTAGCAGGCTGATGAGTGGCGTGCTTCAACAAGGTAGCAAATTTAACATTTTTTGGTTGAAGTTTAAGTAATTTGTTAAGCATATAATGTATGCGCAATTGTAAGAGTGTATTCTTCATATTTTAGGTTGTAGCATTATCAAATATATTCATCTAATATTTTTTCTGTCACGTTATTTTTGTTGCATTTTTATTTGCAAATTTCTATAATCTGAGCAGGTGCTGTCTGTGTAAAGATATGTTATCTTACCTTGAGAAATTCATTTGTACAAGTCATGCAGCCCTTCAAGGAGAAGTGATAGTTAATTTTGTTGAGAAACTTTAGGGTCTTCACTACGACCTAATTTTGTTTTCCAAACGAGGAATGAGAATGACTTTGTGGCAGTGCTGAGATCTATTTACTGTAGAGGGCTAACTGTGTCATTAGGTGGGCTATTAAATGTCAAACTGGTTCATTATATGAGTTGCTGGTGTGACTATCAGCATTCCTGTTCTAATTCCCAATTTTCCTCCTATATTTTCTGTCGATGTTTTCTAGAGATTCCTTTTTAGCATTATTTTACCTTCCCATTAGATTTTTTGTACTCAAATATGTCCACTGTTAAACATAACTTGACAAAAAGGCTATTTCTTATTACTTTCCTATATTTGCTTATAAGTTAACTTCAAATTAATTCTTTATATCTTATTTTAAGCACTTAAATTATTTTAAGACCACTAGTGGCGTGACTGGTGATTTTCTTGTCATTGTAGGATTGCACCAAGGATCAGCATTGGGTCCACACCTCTTCACATTAGTTATGGATGAGTTAACAAAACATTTGCACGAGGAGATTCCTTGGCGCATGCTATTTGCAGATGATATAGTCTTACTTGATGAGACAAGGGAGGGTGTAAACATAAAGCTAGAGTTATGGAGAGAAGCATTAGAATTTGAAGGATTTAAAATTAGCCGAACTAAGACATCATATATAGAATGTAATTTTAACAAGGAGAGTAGGAGTGGAACACTAGTTAAGATTGATAACCAAGAAGTCCCCATGAAAGACCTCTTTCGGTACTTAGGATCATTGATCCATGAGAGTAGAGAGATTGAGAGGGAGGGTTACCTAGAGAATCCAAGCGGGGTGGAACAAATGGAGATGTGCATTTGGAGTTTTATGTGATTGGCAGGTGCCATTAAAAGTAAAAGGAAAATTCTATCAGATGGCTATAAGGCCGGCCATGCTCTATGGATTAGAGTGTTGGCCAGTTAAGAAACATGATACTCATAGGATGAGCGTTGCAAAAATGAGGATGTTGAGATGGATGTGTGGTAAGACAAGAAAGGACAGAATTAGAAATGAAAATATTAGAGGAAATTTAGGGGTAGCACCAATAGGTAATAAGATGAGGGAGATTAGACTTAGATGGTTTGGACATGTCCAAAGGAGACCAACAACGGCACTAGTTAGAAGGAGTGAGGCAATACAAGTAGAAGGTTCTAAAAGGGCAAGGGGAAGGCCCAAAAGAACATGGATAGAAGTGGTGAGGAAAGATTTAAAAACTTTGGGACTAAATGAAACTATGGTATTTAATAGAGTGGAATGGAGGAATAAGATTCATGTGGCCGACCCCTAATTGGGATAAGGTCTTGATGATGATGATGTTGTTGTTGATGTTATATGAACCATGTTATGATAGCGGATTGTATAGAAACTTGATTTTTTAACCAGGTTCTGAAATCCAACAGCGGAAGTGACTGAAACTACTGCATTGTACTGGTACATTCTGCTAGTAGCTGGCCATGGAGCCATAGCATACCAACTTCAGCACCAAACTAGATAGATGTATTCTGTATTTCTGTGTATGTAAGAAGCAATCCATTTTCCATACACGATCAGATGAATAGGCTATGAGTAGGAAGCATATGTGTGTCTTATGTGTTCGTTGCATTGATGCCAGTGTGTATTTGCTCCAGCTGGAATCTTCTGTCCAGAAGACTCGAGAAGCGTCACCTTCATGCACCATTATATTTTGGATGTTAGCTAGACAAGGGTTCAGGGTTCACCATTATATATATATATATATATATATATATATATTAATTGGAAAAAAAATTGTAAGTTCATTCTAGCTTAGTAATTTAGAACCATGTCATTGGGCAGTAGTCTTTTACTTACTGATTGTTTTATTGTTCGAGTGCTTCTTGAGTGCATTCCTTTTCCTCATTTTAGTGATGTTGGTTGTGTTGATGAGTAAAAACTAGGATGGAGGATACAGAAGTCACTACATCGGAGCAAAAACAATCCAAAGCCCCTTTTTTTTACGAGCCACTGGATGGTTGGGTAAACTGGCAAAGCTATAAGAGTAGCCAAAGATATTCCAAGATTAGCATTGTGATCAACCAATTGCTTTTGAGCCTTCTTATCTGTTAGAGATAAGTAGAAGTCTATATGCACAAAATAGTAGGCTGCATTAGTTTCTTATTTTATAATTGATGGGGTAAATTACTTAATAGCTTTCTCTTATATCATCATTCACTTCAGTATAGATAACATAATGAATTCTTTAGCCAGTTCTAGTCTTACTAATTCTCTGTCCCTTGATTTTAGTTTCTCCTCTTTCCTTATCTCCTCCACTTCTTCTTCTTCATAATCATGATTCATTAATAAGCCGCTATCTGAGCATTATCATTCAATTGAGCTCTATTACCTCTTCCGTCCTCTCATTCCTACTAATCTCTAACAGTATCTACTATCTGCTCCTGATACATATGAACAAAAGACCAGTAAGAAGCGTACTAATTCGTCTGAAAGAATTTCTTTTCTTTCTCTATTCTTGTTTTCAGTTGAGTAGATCCTAAGGGGAGATTGCCTATTAAGGCACAGATTTAAAATCTGGTTAGTGTTTGTCTAGTTTACTGCATGTAATTGTTGCTCACACTAGGGAAGAAAATGAAGGTCAATGCCTTTAAGTTGGTGTTCTTTGCATTCTTCTTCAAGATTTGAGCTTTAGATGGCTCATGATCAGAAAGAAGAAATTGAAAGCTTCAGAAAAAGAGTAAGACGGTTCTTCTTGTATCATATCTACTTTTAATTTGATTAGATGATTCACTAAAATCACATAACCCTTACAAAAGAATTTCGGGCTGGAGATAGAAGAAGAATCCCAAAACTAAACTGAAAGAAAAGATTGCATCAAAGCCTTCTCGTGCAGTGGTGCAAGGAGTCTCTGTCCTGGGTGACCAGGGTTGGAGGCTGTGCATGGGTGTGTTTGTCTAACTTCCAAAAAGATAAAAACCAACTAAAATAAACTATTAGTATGTATAAATGAAGATTTCAGACTTATGGTCTCATTTTCTTTGAATTTGGGAACTAAGTAGAGCAATCGAGCCAGTCTAGCAGTCTCCATTTTTCTAAACATGTAGGAGAATTGCAAAGTGCACTTTCAGTTTCCTTCCCTCAATTGATAACCATTAGTAGATTGCCTCCAATCCCATTTTGTTATCCACTGAGGCCGAAACCTGTCTCTAATTCCTAGCTTCTATATTTATGCCCTTATTTTCTGCGAGTGGATTATGCAAGAGGCACTAATGTTAATTGTAAGACAATATCTACCCTTGACCAATCTTCTGCCTCATCTACTGTTCCTGTCAAGTTAGTGTTGTTCAAGAGAGAAGGTCGATTGTGATCCAGCTGTCAAGAAGAGGTCCAACCTATGTAGTCACAGGCGCGACTAGTTGCTAGGCGCAAGATGGAAAAGTTGCAGTGTGACTAGGCGTGACTAATTTTGCCTTGTGATTTCTGTGCCCCCGATTTCAGGCTAAGAAGATCCATGAAAGACTTCCCTGCTTTGGCACCTAGTGCGTGGCGAAGAAGATCCAGAAAGACCTTGTTTTTGCTAGATCTCGATCTTACCTGTTTTTGCTAGATCTCTGTGGATCTTCTCAGATCAACAAATAGCTTGAGGGGTTTTATTCCTCACATTGAGTGGACTACAATGGATGCTTGGATCTTCAATTCGAGTTGTCATCTTCACTGTGGAACCCCATATCTGATGGATCGGTTTACATTTACTGATCTTTCTTTGTTGGTGACAATGGCCGTGAGGTGTTGTGGATTTTCTTTTCTTTCCCCTCCCTCTGTCTCCTCCTCCTTCTTGTCCTCCTTCCTCTCGTTGGGTTTTCCTCTTTGCTTTTTCAATTCTGTTTTTAACTTAAAAGAGGCGAGAGGGGGGAAGGGGGAGGGGGTTTAATTAGTTTATTTTGCACCTACGAACTAGTTGTGCTACTAGGCATGCCTAGTCCCTCCAAGCGCAAGTTGTACCCCTTGCGCTTGGGTGCGCCTGCCACTACATAGGGTCCAAAGTATCAGCTCAATAGATTCAGATAAACAAATCCTTGCACAATGTAACTGAGTCAATGATTTAAGCAAAAGGTGTTTATAAAAATTTGTATGCTATTGTTTTGTCATGGTTTCAAATTTCAGCAGTGATTTTGTTTAAGAAGACATGGAAGTTTTTGTATTGCTGGAAAATATTTCAGCATTCTGCTGTTCTCCTAAATGACTCCTAAGTAGAAAGTAGAATGTCTAATAGATCGTATTCCTCTTGTAACTCATTGGGACTTGGATCCCATTCGCTTGTCTCCAGAACCACTCAGAGCAGACCTACAGAAGCAAGTACCTATTTAACGTGGCAAAGAAGTGTCATTGTGTATGCACTATCTCTGCCTCATTCTTGAGCAAACAATGCAGAGATAAAATTTACAGTTCCTTTTCATGTTTCAACTGCAAATTGATCACATCTCAATTCTTTTGTTTCTCATCTTCTTTGACCGACTTAACATTTTACATGTTTTTTTGTTGTTGTTTCGTCTTGCATTAGTATATCAAGATAAATTGGAAAATATGTTGGTTTCTTTATATGCCCATCTCTGCTGATTTTGTATCAACTATGTTATGGGTGATATCGCTGTCGTGATCTTCATAGGCTGATCTATATTATAACAGGCATGAATAGTCGCTAGGCACAAGTAGTTGCAGCTTGTGCGACTAGTCACGCAACTAATTATGACTTGTGACTGGGACTTTTGCAGCCCTGATTCCAGTCGCTAGTAAGTGGTATAAAACCTTTTTTCTCTCATTGTTTCTTCTTCCCTGAACTCTTTCTCCTCCATTCCAAGCACTCTTGCAACCATTACTCATCTTCCATCATTGATTGAAGCCCAGTTCAAGCGATTAAAAGTAGGAAAGTAAGGATTACTCTTCTTTTTTGTTATTATATAATTTTTTTTGAAAAAGAAGGATAAAAGCAATATCCTTTTTTTTTTTTTTTTACTGTTTTATGCTTTTTTTTGTTTGTTTGAAATCTCAACCTATCTGCATTATAATGCTAAAAACGAAAACACCATTTCATTCTTTTCATTTATTTTAGTAACTTTAATGTTGTATTTACTTTTTTAAAAATTTCCTATAATTTTTACAAAAAAAATTTGAAATACATTATATTTTTAATTTTTGCTCCTTACACCTACATTAAATGAGCCTTGGCACAATGGTAGAGTTGTCGTCGTGTGACCTTGACGTCACAGGTTCAAGGTGTGGAAATAGCCTCTTGCAAAATGCATGGTAAGGCTACGTACTATTGATCCTTGTGGTCCACCCCTTCCTTGGACCCAGCATACGCAGGAGCTTCATGCACCGGGGCTGTCCTTTATGTTTTTTTTGTAACAAATCTCCATAGTTTTCCATTCTAATTTTAAAAATGACAACTCCATTTCATTCTTTTAATATCTTTCATCTTTTCCTGTTTTTTTATTTTTTTAGTAATTTCTTCCAAAAACACAATATATGCTACTATTTTTTATTTTTCTGTTTGTTTTTGTAACAAATCTCCATAAGGAAAGGAAGCATATTATGCCACGTGTGATGTATGTGTCTGAACTTTGAATTGTGTCTAAACATGGAGCAAATGTTGATGTTATTTGACCTTGGGTTGTTTATTATTTGAGGATTTCATTTCACTCATTTGACTAATATTTGTTCATGTATTTATGTTCCTATGCTTTTTATTTTTTTGTAAATTTTTACGTTTATTTTGAACTTTTTAATAAATATTAATTAATTAAATTTGCACATAGAGTATTAGTCTAGTAGCATGGAAAAATGGGCAAGTTGTTCTAATGCAATAGGTGGCTTCTTGGAAACATCCAACTCATTTCTGGGTTCTGAACATTACCACTTTTAGATTCTCTTGGAATTCCATCTTTTTTTGTTATTCTTTTTCTTTGTACTTGTGGGAAGATTCTCTTTAAACAAGCTTATTGTTTGCTTGGTCCTTTGATTTCTGTTTATGCATATTATTTATTCCATTGGACATATGGGCTGTGGATTCATTTTTCACCATATTTGAAGATGTATTTACTAGTTGATTCATTTATGGTCATCATTTATCTGAAATAAACAAGCAACTTGCTTTGGTTTCTGCAGCACCACAAATGATTTCTATGCTTGGGAATTCTTATTCAACTTCTGGTGGACCCTTTTCTCAAAGCCAAGTTCAGGCAGGGAATAATCCACTGAGCTCCATGGGGATGTTAAATGATGTGAACTCTAACGATAGTTCTCCTTTTGACATGAATGATTTCCCCCAGTTGACTGGGCGCCCAAGTTCTGCTGGAGGGCCTCAAGGACAATTAGGTATTTATATTTTTGTTTACATTTTCACTTAATTTCTTTTGTTAAGCATATGTGGGAGCTTCATGAACTGGGCTGCCATATATATATATATATACAGTGCCTGTTGCTTTAGTGGGACATGAATTGACCTACTAATTCTGCAGGGTCACTACGAAAACAAGGTGTTGGTGTTAGTTCTATTGTCCAACAGAGCCAAGAATTCAGCATCCAGAATGAAGACTTTCCAGCTTTACCTGGATTCAAAGGTGCTTCAGTTGCTTATTTGATTAAAATTATTTGATCTGTTGCAATTGCCTATGTTTATTGCTTATCAGTTACTTTCGCAACTCATGGTTAGGCAAATGATTTGTGCAGAATGGGTTTAATTTGCATTTTACTTGGACTTTATTTCATTAGCAATTAATGAGCTGCTATTACTCTCATGTATTCCTGCTGTCATTGAGAAGATTCAATATTTTTGAGTTGGGTGTTGGCTTTGTTTACTTATTTTTCTTTAAGGATTGATTCCTTCATTTTCATTTTATCTTTCTGATGCTGAAGTTCCAGAAGTTCGCTATTTCTCAGGATAGTTTCAGTTGTTGGAACTAGTTTCCCTTTAAAAAAAATTAGATTGAAGTGCTAGTTGAAACTAATAATAGCATATGCGGGAGTTATATGGGTTTCCATATAAACTGTGGTATGTTGGTGCAGAAGTATGGGATACACTGTTAAAGATGAAATGGGAAATGGATATACAATGCCAAATTAAACATTGGTGGACGAAAGGGGGGTTGGGGGGAATTCGGCAAAAATGGTTGAATTGATTTGTGAATTAAGGTAGTGGGCAAATGACTTGTGCAGAATGGGTTTAATTTGCATTTTACTCGGACTTTATTTCATTAGCAATTAATGAGCTGCTATTACTATCATGTATTCCTGCTGTCATTGAGAAGATTCAATATTTTTGAGTTGGGTGTTGGCTATGTTTACTTATTTTTCTTTAAGGATTGATTCTTTCATTTTCTTTTTTATCTTTCTGATGCTGAAGTTCCAGAAGTTCGCTATTGCTCAGGATAGTTTCAGTTGTTGAAACTAGTTTCCCTTTAAAAAAAATAGATTGAAGTGCTAGTTGGAACTAATAATAGCATATGCGGGAGTCATATGGGTTTGGGAGTCATATGGGTTTCCATAAAAACTGTGGTATGTTGGTGGAGAAATATGGGATACACTGTTAAAGATGAAATGGGAAATGGATGTACAATGCCAAATTAAACATTGGTGGACGAAAGGGGGGTGGGGGGGAATTGGGCAAAAATGGTTGAATCTATTTGTGAATTAAGGTAGTGGTGAATAATGATGTTTAGTGCCTGTGCAAGTAGTTACGGCGTCAGATGTGAGTCCACACTGAAATTGACAGCTTTGTTACTTGCTTGTGGTTAGAGCTCTGACCTGAACTTGCTTACCAAAGAAAATGTGTACAAGTGATTGGCATTTCGTATTCACGCATGATATGTTAAGTTAGAAAGTGTATGCATGGAAGATGTTGTTGGCTCACAAGTTCTTTTGTTAATCCAATTGCTAATATTCTAAAAATTAAAAAGCTGGAGATATTTTCTGCTGACAATATTAAAATTAGTGTGATGCCACAGTAATTGTTTTGCAGTTGAGTCAAATATGCAGATCTACAGTCTGTCTTGGGCTCCTCTAAATGGAAAAGGTAGACTTCTGATTATCTTGATGACCTATATTTTACTATGACAGTGTCAGGATTAATAAAGTTGTGAAGACACATGTGAGCTGTTGAAATTAGGAAATGCTAGTCTGGAGTCCTGGAAACTTTGATTGTTGTAAAATGTTTGAGAGTTACAGAAAGGAGGCAAAACTGGTACTAAGTTTGCATCTGTTGGTTATTGGACAATACTTCTTCTTACATCAAAAGAGTGTATCATCAGTTTCCGTTTTCTCCTTGTGGTTCTGAAGGACTTTATTAACAGAAGCAAGGCAATTACACACTTTCTTGCATGCATATGCCTGCAGTCTTCTCAAAGAGATTGTGCTAACAAAAGGGAAGTTATCTTCCACAGATTGTCATAGATGTTTCTGCCTTGCTCGCCAACGTTTGCCTTCATGGTAAATGATGGGTTTTCTTGTTGTGTGAAGACTATATGAAGCAGAAATCTATGCATGTGAGAGGGCAGATTCTTTTGAAATTAACTATGGTGAAGAATGGCATCTCATTGGGATAATGTGGTCATCCTTTGCTTAATGAAGTATATTCCCTGCTGTATCTTTTAGTGAAGAAGAGCAATACATGGTTTTAACTGCAAAAAAGAAATTTTAGCAAAGCTTCCTCATGAAACGGTAAAAGAGCAGGTGCTTGAAGTTGGAATACAAACTGATGTCATCCATGAACTTTGGCGGTGGTCTCTTGTTGAATGGAACCTTTGAAGAGCCTGATGTTACAAGAAATGTTAGATATGTCATTGAACTGTTGCAAATCTTGGTTTTTCCTAAGGACATCAAATTTCCTGGAGTTAATTTATCTAGGGATGGAAAGCAGTTCTAGAAATCAGGAAATCCATGGAACTGATCTTCCCATAAAAGAAACTTGATGGTAAATGCTCGTGTAATTGGTTGTTTCCTGGAAGGGTCTTTGGTTTTGATGGCTCAGGGCTTTAAAAAAAAATAAAAAAATTACGGTTGCATATGCAGTACTCGAAGAAGGTCATAGGCAATATCTGGAGCCATTTCCGGTTTCATGGGCCACATATAGGACCTTTATTGAGGACAGTGATATTGCAGATAATTTGGCTTGGGTACTCTCCTCAGTATTGGAGGATATGACTGTTCCAATATTGTTCTCTAAGTGCTGGTATTTTCCTTTCATGCTGTTGAACCTGTTGCAGATTTCTGCCTCATGGTTTACCTTGCATTTTGTCCTCAATGTTGATGTTAGGACTTGGAAGTGTGAGATTACATAGACATCAGGGATTGTCGAAGCCTTTCTGGTTTTATTGGCAGAAAGGGTAGGTAGCAAATTGTTGTCTAGATGTCAAGATCTCAGAATAGGAGTTAACACATCCTTTATGCTAGTGTCAGATTATGCAGGCATTAGGAATGAGCCATGGTCCTTGATGTATTCCAAACACAATTAAGAGTGGATGAGCTTGTACATCATTTATACCCTTTCTTTGGCTACTCAGGGTTGCTAACTGCCTCAAGAATTCTATTTTAGATGGGCAGACATATAGAGTTGCCTTTATTGTGATTGAGGTTAGTGTAGCAATGACAGGTTAGTTTCTATCTTTTTCTTTCTTTTCATTTATGTAGTCATTTCGTATCTTTACCCCTTGGCTATCCATTTTCCTTTCTTAGTAAAATCTGCATTATTACTGGAGACAAAACAAACTTGATAATCCCCAATGCTTGAAATCGGAGCTTCCCTCAGCTATTTCCAAATGATTCTGTGAGTTATCATCTCGATCAACTCTTTGTTGTGGAGAAGTCTAGTGTTCTTCTCTGTCTAAAAAGGGGCAGCCCCGGGGTCCGGGGAAGGGGCAGACCAGAAGGGTCAATAGTACGCAGCCTTGCCTTGCATTTTGCAAGAGGCTGTTTTCACGCCTTGAACCCATGACCTCAAGGTCACATGACGACAACTCTACCGTTTCGCCAAGGCTCCCCTTCAGTGTTCTTCTCTGTCTGAATGCTTTAAATGTTCTGATATGTGACAAACTGTCCTCTTCTAGTTGGTTACTGCCATGGTTCCTATTGCCCGGGGAACACTTATTTTAGACCCTTCTACTTTTTACTGTGCACTTATTTTGAGGAAGGAATGGAAAATTTTCATCGTTAATTGCTGATGCTCTAGTGATAATATTTCCAGGATGCTTCTGATTTGTTCGTTCATTTGCTTGCTACTATTCTGTGTTGATATCGAGGCCATATCTTTTTGACAGCAGTGGAAGAGTTACACTAACTTTATGTTGCTCCAGTATTTACCGGCATATAATTCATGTGCAGGTGGTAATGCTGATTTTGCAATGGATATGCATCAAAAGGAGCAGCTTCATGACAATGCTGTGTCTATGATTCAATCCCAGCACTTTCCTGTGAGTCCTGGTTTCCACATAGACAATTACTGCACCCAATTCATACTTTTTGATAGTTTTGTCTCTGGTTTTAGAAGGGGAGCCTTGGCGCAACGGTAAAAGTTGTCGTCATGTTACCTTGAGGTCACGGGTTCAAGGCGTGGAAACAGCCTCTTGCAAAAATGCAAGGTAAGGCTGCATACTATAGGCCCTTGTGGTCCGCCCCTTCCCCGGACCCTGCATAGGCGGGACCTTCGTGCACCAGGGCTGCCCTTTTTGTCTCGGGTGTTAGTCTTTTCAGGTCATAATTGAGTTCTTACCTTTGGTTTAACTTCCCTTCGACATATAGATGGGTAGATCTGCTGGCTTCAGCTTAGGTGGAACTTACGCATCTCATCGTCAGCAACAACAGCAGCATGCTCCTTCAGTGAGTAGCGGTGGGGTTTCCTTCACACCTGGAAACAACCAGGATCTTCTGCACTTACATGGTTCTGATCTGTTCCAATCATCTCATGGAACATATCATTCACAGGTATAATTGTTGAAACCCATTAAATGGTTTATTCCAAACTGAAATATGGTTTTTGGCCTATAACTCTAGAGTCATATTCATCTCAAGCTCTTTTACCTTTTAGGTTCAAACAAGTGGACCTCCTAGTATTGGATTGAGATCTGTAAATTCTCCAAATTCAGTCTCTGGCATGGGATCATATGACCAACTCATTCAGCAGTATCAACACCACCAAAATCAACCCCAATTTCGTTTGCAACAGATGTCAGCAGTCAGTCAGTCATATAGAGATCAGAGTCTGAAATCGATGCAGGGGAGCCAACCTTCTCCTGATCGATTTGGTTTGCTGGGCTTGTTAAGTGTTATAAGGATGAGTGATCCAGATCTGGCCTCTCTTGCCTTGGGTATCGATCTCACAACATTAGGTTTGAATCTAAACTCAACAGATAACCTTCATAAGACATTTGGGTCTCCGTGGTCTGATGAGCCTGCCAAGGGTGAACCTGAGTTTGTTGTACCAGAGTGTTACTATGCCAAACAACCACCACCTCTGCACGTAAGATACTCTGATCATTGAAATCCCATTGGTTTAGTTTTCTGGCTACTTCTTGTGCTGACTCTGCCATAATGGTTGCAGCCAGGTTATTTCTCAAAGTTCCAGCCAGAGACCTTGTTTTATATCTTTTACAGGTTTTTTGCTTTACTAATCTCATTCTCTAATGCTGTATTACTTGTTTTTCCTTTTAAATCCTTATTACTGATCTGTTTTTGCCTTCCTGCAGCATGCCAAAAGATGAGGCTCAGTTGTATGCTGCTAATGAACTGTATGCTCACTACCTCTCTCTCGTATTTGTTTGCACACGTGTGCCTTATGTGCCTGTGGCTTGTACCCTTGTGCCTGCTTGATGCCTTTGCTTGTCTGTGTAGATGTTAGGGTTTGCTGTTCCCCAAGATCCTCTCTTGTCATTAGCTCTCTGTTTAATTTGGAAATCCATAGGATAGTATTTTGAGTTATTCTGTAGTTTGTCAAGAACACAATTTTTCTGTATTTTCTTTTGTTTTTGTTTTCTATTGGATTTCTTTTCCCCTTGATTTACTGTACCAAACCTAAATTTAAAGCTAGAACATCTAGGTTCCAGCTATGAAGGGCAGAAATATCCTGTGCTTTGCAGGTATCAGCGAGGATGGTTCTACCACAGAGAGGTCCGTTTGTGGTTCATAAGGGTCCAAAACATCGAGCCTCTTGTCAAGACAAATACATACGAGAGGGGATCCTACCACTGCTTTGATCCAAACACCTGGGAAACAGTTCGGAAGGTTTGCTTTAACAGTTCCCATTCTTTTAACATGTTTCAGTTTTATCCAATTTTTTTAGAGCAGCGTCAAATTCTGAATTGCAGGATAATTTTGTACTCTACTACGAAATGTTGGAGAAGAGACCTCAACTCCCGCAACATTAGTCTTGTTGTCCATGACCACCATTGATTTTCACCGTAGATAGCGTCCTCAGCTTCATTTCTCCATCAGCGGTCAGTTGCTAGAGTTCCTTGAAACGCGAAGATTGCACTCTTAGGTCGGTAATATTTTTTTCTTAACAGGCTGATGGAGGTGTACAGAGGTCCTATCCCTCCCATTTCTTTCATTGTATGTAACCATCTCCACGTGTTTCTGATGTCCTAAAAAATGTGCCTCAAGTTACAATAAACTAGTGTAAAAAGAAAATTTTTGGGCCATATTTATCATATTTCAGTTCCTTTCAGAATTAGCACAGTGAGGAGGATAGGAGTCACCTGCATGTGATTATAGGCTTCTTTCGTTTAATAGTGAGGCGATGACAAATTCAGTAGAGTTCTACAAATTGTTATCCATGTAATAAGTAGGTGGTGTTTTCCAAATGCATGATCCTTGATTTCGTTTAAAGAGTTTATAACGAAGGGATTTTCCTGAGGATGTTTAGTAAATCTGACGATGAATCTGAATACATATTCACACAAAACATTCATGAAAGTGGAGGTATGTTGGCAGAAATGAAGAAGAGCTGTCGAATCTGGAGATAGCTGTTTACATTTGTTTTGGGTTCTGGTTACGAGTAAGGAAAGCATTGTTGAGCCTAAAAGGGAAAATGGGAGAAGGAAAAAGGAAGAGGACGCATTATTGAAATAGCAAACACATGCAGATGGAAATTCCCTTCTGAATGTTTGGGGCAATATCCAATGGAGCAACTGATAATCGGTTTTATGTAAGTTTGTATCCGACTGGCAGGATTTTTATATTCCAGTTAGTTAGATTTTGCTGGATTGTTCCATATAGATTTACCTGTAACAACACGACAATCTAATTCACTGAAATATACGCGCCTTCCCAATCAGTCATTGTTTTACCTTTGAGTTGCGAAGTAGTGAAAGCATATTGAGAAAGCATATACAGGAGAAATGGAAACATTGGTTTTGATGGGTCTTTGGGGAAGAAATCGTAGACCATCATCTCTATCTTATTCGGCGGACAGAAGAGGGTTGTCTTATGCGTTGGACGGGGAGCCCTCATTTTGCACTTTGGACCAAAACAAATGCGCATGTTCCCTAAAAGAGAGGGTAGGGAAATAGTCTGTCTGGGTCCATAAACATCAAAAACAGTGATCAACGGGCCAAAAGACCTGTCGAGAAATCTGTGGTTTTTTATGGTTTGGATGTGGAAAGTGCCACTTAGAGTTTAATATTTTGTATGGACAGCAGGTGGGAAAGGACTATAATGATGGATGTGCTAGGAAGGGGCTGGATGATACCATCATAATCAATCAGAGAGCTCTAATCATCTGCCGTTTATCCTGAATAAAAGGCAGGAAAAAGAGCCCAATTGTCAGAAGTGGGATTTGAACCCACGCCCTCTCACGAGGACCAGAACTTGAGTCTGGCGCCTTAGACCACTCGGCCATCCTGACCTATTTGATTGTTTTAATGTTAAAAGAATGATAGCAGTAACCAAGATCTAATTCTGCAATCTGACGTTATTCTCATCCGAAGGGAAGTTTCTGTGGAATTCTTCCTTCACTGTGGTTGATCTGGAAGGAACGTAATGCTTCAATCGCTCGGGCAAAATCTGAGACAGACATCAGAGTAGCTGGTGGCACAACTCCATTCAAGAAATCCACAGATCTTGAGTTGCGTTGATCCTAATTTCACAGCAGCATCAAGCAAGAATGTAGTCCAGACTCCTCCAGAAGATGGGTGGATAAAAATGAAAATTGATGGTTCTAGCACTTGGTGAACCCCGCAGATTGGATTGGATGGCATAAATGTTGTCTTTAGAAATCATAAGGAAGAAGTGTTACTGGAGTTTGTTGAACCAGTGGGTCGACGGGACGCAGTTGAACCTGAACTTTTGGCAGCAAAAAGGGGCTTCTTACTAGCAGATAGATTCCCCAGAATTCCATTATGGATTGAAGGAGATTCCAAGGTGGTGGTGGGCTAGCTCAATGATCCGGGTTCTGTTGGGGGGGAGACTCGGTTATGTAATAATGAGACTTGTTCAGCTTTGGTCAATAGAAGATTTTAGAGTCTCACACACTCTTAGAGCTGCTAATTCTATGGCAGATAGGCTAGCTAAAGAAGGCAGTCTAGCCAGAGGTCTTAGAATTACTGCCTCTTTCGATTTGTAATTTTCTGTATTCTGTCTGCAGTCGATGACTCCATTAGTCATTCCACTTGTTACCCTTCATGTTACATTTGATTTTCAAAAAGAAAGTCCTGATGATGCAGCTCTACTGCATCGGTCCCCACTTGAATTTTGATTCGATTAGACGAACAGATCTTCATACAAGCCCAAACTGATTTTCACTTTCGTTTATTCCTATAGCTTTAATCAACATTTTTAGGACTTTCTGCTCTGGAAAGAAAAGGCTTCTCCTCATGGGCCAACTAGAAGTTGATACAAACCGGTGAAACTTATTGGATTATCTTGCAATGTCCATAAGTGGTAATATCTTTACCCGGTGTCGCTTAGTTTTGTTCTTCCTACGTACTCAAAAATATCAAAGACTCGCTGTGCTACCTCACACTGCTAATCACAACCAGCGTAACAAAAGGCAATTACGATCAGTCACAGTGAAGTTCTCTGATATTTAGAAGACCAGAAAGTTCTCTGCTATTCTAGGGCCCAATTCACATATCTAGAAAGACAAAAAAGAATATGATTTAACCAACGGGATCACTGCACCGTATTTCTCCCTATTTTACTCCAAGACTCGTCCTAGCCGTATCATAGGATGTTGGGGTGGACCTGCACATGGTCTACTCTCTCGTGAGTAGGAAATCTTATATATATATATGTATGTAATGTTAGGGTAGGTATGTATATATATATATATATATATATATGTATGTATATAATGTTAGGGTAGGTATGTGTAAAGTTTGTATGTAAAGAAATAGAGGAGGGTTAGAGGCGGCTCTCAGCTTCCTCCTCCATCTCTTCCATTGTATCTGATTAGATAATAGTGAAACCTCCTATCCTCTGTAGACGTAGGCCGAGTTTGACCGAACTACATAAATTTTCTTGTTTCTTATCGTGTATATGACTGAATTGATGGAAACATAGGAAAGTCAATTCGTGATTCTGTTACCCAAATCTCCCACCTATAAAAAGGCATAAAAGCTATGGGTTTCTAATAATGAGATTCTCCCACATCTTTTTCCATCTTGCCCCATATATTTCGATTTCCTCTGTAAACCGAGCTTCCTTCTTTGAGAAACCAACCTTCTAGCCCCAATTAATTTTCTTTGTAGAGAGAGCACTTTATAGGGTAGAGTTGGCCCTAGTTCCTTGTGAAATTTCCATTATCGGTGATATCTTGGTTTTTTTCCCTCTCTTCCTCTACATCACTATTGTCCCTAGCTTGAAGTGTTGGATGCAGTCGGGTCTAGTCATGTTCTTTGCAGATGGTATCTCAGGTTTGTTTCTCTCTCTTCTTTTTCTGGTGTCCTTTGTGAGAAGCGTTGGATGGCGTAATGGTAGAGTTGTTGTTGTGTGACATTGAGATCACCGTTCAAGGTGTGAAAACAGCTTCTTGCAAAATGAAAGATAAGGCTGCGTACTATTGACCCTCGTGGTCCGCTCCTTCCCCGGACATTCATATTCTAACTTGGGAATTAAATATAAGACAGCAAAGTACAAGTAGGCTATACTTCTTCAATGATCCAAACCTACCAATTATTTGGAGCTTATTGCGGATCAGTTGTACATAAAAGTTCTCTCTAAAGTTGTGCTGCACAATCATTTGATCTGTAGAAACAATCAAAACACGTTTTTAAATAGGCCATCAAATTATACATAACCAAAGGCATATCTTTATCAAAGTACCGATATACGAATCCCGACTGAATACACAGAATGCTTTTGGAAAGAGCTTTCCCCAATCCAAACGAACCTACTTGCAATTTAAAGCCTCGAAGAAGTGAAAATTTTTGTCCCAGACGGAATGTCATTCTTGCAAATGGATGCGGGCAAGAGTATTAGTAGATCTTTTCGCTTCTATGATGCAAACCGTTAATGTAGAGTTTGCCGCGGATGGTTATACAGTAAATGTATTCTATTGTTCAACTAATTTTGAGTTCTAGAGATAGTTGGACAACGAATTTATTGAACAGGCAATCCCAAATAATCAAATTAGACAAAGCCGTAAGACAGCTTCTCATCAGACTAATAAGCAACCATATACGCAATGCAGTGATAACTAAATACACAAGGTAGGCTTTTGGGAAGAACTTTCTACTGCCACAACTCTATGGAGTACATCTCCAAACAATTTCAGTCCAAGTTTAAAGCCTCTCAGAAGTAAGAATTTTGTCGCAAGGAAAGGTCATTCTTGGAAAGGGATTTGGCCATTGATGCTCTTATATTTCCACTGCAGACCTGCTTCCATGTGAACTCGCCTTCCATCCTCACCTTATTGGGAAGCACTCAATCTACATCGCTAGTAAGTATCTAATGGTGGATTATCAAATAAATGCGAAACCATAGAGATAAAGGAAGAATTGCAGCATAGGTGGGACCTGCCTTATTTATAGGTATCCTAAGAAACTCATAACGAGACCTGCCTTGTTTATTGGTGGGACCCCATTCTTAGCCAAATAAAATGCCCCCTAGGACTTCTTATCTTCAAGACGGCTATGACTCTCCCACAAGAAGAGCTCACTTATCTTTGCAAATATTTGGGACTCTCCTAAGATTCCTATTCATTAAAGTTCCTAGGAAGCTCACAATGAAACCCACCTTGTTTATACCCTGGAAGCCATTCTGGCTAAACAAAAATGTTCCATAGTGGGCATCTCCTCTTTGCAAGTAGTTAGGACCATCCTACTGGAAAAGAGTCCTATCCGCGTTGGCCTCTTAGGCAGCTTTCGAAAGGCGGGACCCATTGTTATTCGAAGAAAAGTGATATTTGGCTTGGCTTTAACTGGGAATACAACTTACCATAGTTAAGGTCAATGTAGTCAAACATGGTTAGCTATGCCGTTGGGTTAAGGGGACACATAGGCTATCCATAATGTTCGGAATCTATATTAGCTATCAAAGCAAGTCAAATATCAATCTCATTAGTTTAAGTAGGAAATGCCCATGGGGGCTTCCCTTTTGTCCAAAACTATTAGGACTCTCTCACGGAAGTCGTACACTTTTGATATCTTATAGAACTTCAAAAGGGACCCATCTTGTTTATAGGTGGGACCCATCTCTCTCTCTCTCTCTCTCTCTCTCTCTCTCTCTCTCTCTCTCTCTCTCTCTCTCTCTCTCTCTCTCTCTCTCTCTCTCTTCTTCACACACACACACACACACACACACACACACACACACACACACACACACACATTACTATCTCCTTCTCATGATTCTATGTCTACTTCCTAGCTAAATGGGCCCTGCAGTTGAAAGAGTCTCGCAAAATATAGACTCTAGTTGAATGGGCCTTGTAACTCAAAGACTCTGACAAAATATGCACTTTAACCAAATGGATCTTGCATCTCAAATAGTTCAACAAAATATGGACTATAATCGGATGGGCTTGCTGATCTAAGAGTCTCTCAACATATGGGTTCTAGCTAAACGGGTATTGTAGCTCAAGTAGTGTTACACCTCGGGTTTTTCAAGAAAATTTTTCGTGCTAACTTTCAAAAGGTGGCATGCCTCTAATTTTAAAATACAAAAATAGCGGAAGATTTTACTTTGAAATTCATTTTTTCAAAAACTTATATGTCACCTTGATGTTCACACTATACATACATACATATATAGTTTTTCTAGAAAATAGATATTCATTTCTTAAAACAAAACTCATCAAGTGGTTCACTTACACAATCTTTATAAACATCATATTAAATGTCCAATATCACAATTCAAAAGCTTTAAATAAAGTGTATACATGATCGCAGAAGTATAGTTGCTGGATTCCTCTTGTCGTATACATCTTCTACTGTCTATTTGTATCTGAGATATTGTAAACATAAAACATTTACAATATCTCAGCAAGTTATGCTTGGTAGGGGAGTTTAAGAATGCATATTAGATTTAAATATAAATTAATTATTCCACAATAATTAGAATGTTCATTTTCATAAAAATTATGTTAAATTGAATTTACAATATGTTTCGTATCTCAATAATCCATTTATAAACCAAATATCTACATATTTTCATAATTATCAATACTTTCATTGATAAATCAAATATCTTTACTTATTATTTTTCATCTGAATAAAATACTCCTATTCCATGAACCATACTCTACATAACAAATCTACCCATTCATTAACTCATATGAAAACTTATATGAAACTACTCCCTCAATCATATTTATATAGCAATAATACACACATATGGAAATTGTTAAAAGACATACAAAATTATAAATATAATCAATGTCATCTAATTTGCATTCCTAGACTATACTGGGTTTTATAATCATACCCCTTATCATGTGGGGTTCATAATCATCCAGCCTCTACTGGTATATCAATATAATCCTCATGCCCCTCACTCTACGGGATCCATAATCCTCCAGTCATCGCTGAGAAAATAATATGAGGCATATCATCATACCACATCATATAAGGCATCTCATAATGCCATCATATAAGCACCATAGTACATCAAACATAAGGACTACTATGCATGCAGTCAGAATTTGTGTAGCGCTCGTATGGGAGGACCGTGGCTGTCACAGTGGCGGCCTTCCCATAATTGCCCCACCTGACTTTTAGCCTCTCTTAGGCTTGGTATTAATAACATAATCAATTTAGGAGAGCGAGTGGCCAAACCCTTGTAACTCTCCTAGCATAGCATCCCCAGGCCTACGCTTGTCTAAAACAAAATGCTCAAGCCTCCATGCCCGTATGTAAAATAATCATAATAGCAGGCAATTTGCCTGTTCATATATTTCATAACAAGAATAACATCCTCACTTATTTGGTGATAATCTACCAAGGATGTATCCTATAAACCTAGATTCATACATCATCAATACTGACATGGTACCCATGTACCATAAACATAATTTCACAATTCACATACATGATGTACAAGTCATAAGCATCAATTATAACATGCAATTCTTTTAATTAACATTATTTTCATCATTTCAATTTAAAGCATGTCGAATATCAATCATACCATTTTAGTTTCATAACATCTATACTTAGAAATAAGATCATGTTTAGAACATGCATCTTATTATTTAGACATGCTGTCTTAAATTTCACCTACCTCATGTGATGCGTTCTTCGATTCCACTAGCTTTAATTGCCCCCTTCTTCATGATCGACCATGCATGCTTCAATCTATACAATGCATAAAATTTCTTTTCTTAATACATGCACAGATATTTATGTTTAAGTATGATCTAATAGTCAAAAGTTGTCTCATTTTGATCCTCATCTATATTTTAATGATTTTAAAGATAGTATTAAGGTTTGACTCCAAGGATAATTGCCTAGGTAGTTCAGGTGAGACCAAATGTGTTTAAGTGTACCCTTGTTGGTCTAGTTGGGTGTACCTTGGTGTTCTACGCAAAATTGAAGTCAAAGCACGACTTGATACATTGGAAAAATTTCTATTCTATATGATCAATGACATCATTAATTGTTGTAGCAGGAAGTATGGGTAGGATCAATAAGATTGGGTAGTTGTTTGGCAATTCCAAGTCTTCAATTCATTATAAGCACTCCTGCTGATCTAGCAAGTGCGTGCTTTACCGTTCTGTAATTTATGCTTGTTGTCACTTATCTTTTACTGAAACTTCCAATAAGATTTTTAGTGACAATAGTGTCAATACTAGATCAATGCAAATGGTGGTCATAACTGTCAACTTTATTATTGAAGCCTAAACTAAATAGTTAAGAAGAGCTAATATCAAGTTCCAGCATGAAATCATTTCATAAAAGAAGCTAATTAGAGGAAATACTACTGGGATTGCTTCCTGGTTATTTAAATGGAACTTGATATTTGAATGTGAACCATTCAACATTTTACTTTACAACACCCATCCACTTAAAAGTTAAGCCATTGGCTGGGTAGGTAGTGTTATTAGTGTGAATTTTGTACAAAAGCACACCATAGTAAAGCCCAAAGTATAGATGGTGTACGCCATGAGGTCACATACTAAATGCGTGCAATAATAGGCCATTAAAATGTTGCAGTTTTTTCATTTGAAAATGGATCAGTAGCTGGATAATGCCAGATAGTCAGATTTGTCACATATCTATTGACCTGTTGTATTATCAACAGTATATTCATCATCAAGGATTGTATCTATGCATATTTACATGTATTGGCCCATGAAAGAGTTACCAGTGTATGGTGGCGATCGAATCTATCTCCTACAGATGATCTGATGACAAAGTTTGGTCAGATCGGTGTATATGTCATGTGATTTGATGATCATAACTCAGACAAAGATTCCCGGAGTTCTGATCAATCTCCATAACTGGTGGGATAAAAAGAAATTTCAGTTTCTCTCCAAAACCCTAGATCTACATGCATGTTAAGTGTTTAATTTTGGTCAAAATTCCCCTAATTTAGCGTTCAATTAGATCATCTAACCGTTCAATTTTACAAAACTTAGCTTGATTTTGAATATAAATCCAATTGACCATCCAAACCTTAATTTGTCAAAATCAACGGTCAGATGATCATTAGAGCTCATTAGATGACTAATGTATGGTTCAGATGAGTCTAATTTAGTCTATTCTTTTGCAGATCAACCAAAGGATGCACGGACGGTTGTGATTAAAAGATAATAGTGTAGATCATCTTAAAGGGCAATGGATGGACCGGATCACCCATGAAGATAGATGTGATAGTTTCCTAGAAGACAATGGAGCTAAATTTAGAATCATGGAGAAAAAGGCAACCCTTTCCCCCACTTCTTTCTTACCTTTTCTTTTTCTTTTTCCTTTTCCTCTTCCTTTTCCCCTTCCTTTTTCTCTTTTCTTTCTTTCCTTTTCCTTTTTCTTTCTTTCCTTTTCTTTTTTTTTTTTCCTCACTCTCACGTACCCACTTTTTCCTTACTTTTCTTCTCCTTCTCTCAACGTCTTTATCACCCATCTTCTACTTCTTCTTCCTCTTCTCATCTTTCTCCTTCTCCCTTCTCTCCCTCTTCTTCAACCGCACCACCCACCTTCACCATGAACGTACCCAACTCTCCCTTTTCTTCTACTTCTCTATTCTTCCCTCTGCTTCTTCTCTCTCATATGGACACACAGCTTCTTTCCTAGCTTCCTCTCTTTACTATTCACTGCTTCATCGCACCGCCCAGGCTACTGACCTCTCTCCACAATCACCGACCAAGCATCTCCCGCATCCCTGTTCACCACAGCACATGCTCCCTTCTCCATCACGCCTCGACATAAAGACCAGTATCCTCCCATATCCTCTGTCTGTAGCACTAGTCATCCTTGTTCTACATCTATTCACATCACAATCCTCCGGCAATTCCAATACCAACGTGATCTCCAACCATCATTGGTCGGCTCCACCCAGGCATCTATCACACTAGCAACCCCTCTAATTTCTTCCCCATCCTCTCTCTCTCTCTCTCTCTCTCTCTCTCTCTCTCTCTCTCTCTCTCTCTCTCTCTCTCTCTCTCTCTCTCTCTCTCTCTCTCTCTCTCTCTCTCTCTCTCTCTCTCTCTCTCTCTCTCTCTCTCTCTCTCTCTCTCTCTGCTTTTCCTTTTCTACCCAATCATCACTTGCTCTGCCCAGTTTTTCTTTCTCTGCTTCGATCTTTGCCCGCATCAACCCATCTTCCGGATCGCATCAAACCAGGACCCAATCCAGCCATCTTCATTGATCCGGTCGTCTACTCCTCTTCACCAGGGTTGTGGGACGGTCCGGAGACAGAAACCCAAGTTGGTTTTCCAAGGGTTTTCCTCCATTCCTGGCCTTTTTTCTCTTCCTCTCATCTTCCTTTCTCCCTCTTCTTCCTCCTCCGTTTCTCTCTTTCTTCACCGATTTTCGTCTGGTTTTTTCTCTTAAAAACCAAATTTTTATGAAATTCCTATTTTGCCCTCTCTCTTTAACAGAAATTACAAATATGTTCTTTCTAATTAATTCTATCTGTGTCCCCAGTTTAATTCCATCTGTGTCCTATTTTATTCCGGTTTTGTTTTATCTGCGTTTTTCTTATCCAGGAACAGACAAATTTCAGACAGTTCAATTAAGGCCAAACCCATCAATGGTTTTGCCTTAATCAAAACCAAATCTTCAATTTCTCCTTCGTTTCTTAACAAAATTCAAATTAATTTCACAGAGTCATTCTTAGGACATCTCTAGACATAACCAATGCTTCTGATCTTAGATATGAAATACAGAAATCAATCTGAGCCGTCCAAATCTTGAAATCACAATTTAGCCAAGATCTTAACCATTTTGAAGAATTTGTCAAATCCGACCAGTGGATCACTAATCAAGAGCGTGTTGAAGATATCTGTAAAGGAGGCTCAACTTTTAGAAGATCAGAAGTGGAGATTTTGATGAAAATTGATTTAGGGAAGTAGTTTTTTCTCATTATTTGATTTTGTTTGTTTTCTTTAAGAACTGGAAATTATGTATTTTTGAGAAGTTTATTAGATCTGAACATTGATTCTCATTTTAATAATTCCAGTAATTTTGAGTGATTTATTTTTAATTTTAAATAATTAGATTTTATTGAAACTCCATTATTTTAAATCAAGTCCTCGTGGGATCGACCCGTACTTGCATAAGCTACCCTACAATAGCCCGTGCACTTGAGGTAAAATAATCAACAAGTTTTTGGCGCCGTTGCCGGGGACTTGCAAAGGAGTTTTCATAAAATTTAATTAAAAAATCCAAAAAAATCAGAAAATTTAAAAAAAAAATAAAAAAAATACATAAAATTAGGAATTGCAATTTTTAACATTTTAGGAAATTTTAGGTGCATTTTTAAATTTTTTTTAGGGCATAATCACCTTGTTTCCTGAATTTGGTACTAATTTCTAATTTTATTTTTTAGGAAATTGGAAAGTGGAGGAATTGGGCAAGTGGATCTTCACCAAAATGGAAACTTCCCTGCTTTCCTAGAATAGGACTTTCTTTTTCCTTTTGAGAGAATCTTGTAGTGAGGATCCTTGTAAATTGCAATTTCCATTTTAAATTTTAAAGGGTTGTATAATACAGGGCAATTGTTGGATAAGGTGGCCCACACTTGATCTTCATTAGAAACCCTACTGTGAGTTTCCTCACTCATTTATTTCCTAGATTAGGATTTGCATTTAGAATAATTTGCATTAGTTTACTGCTTTTAATTGCATTCTTAGGGCATGTTTAATGTTTTAAGGTGATTTATATGCTGATCAAATTGCTATGGTGTGTGAAAATTAATTAGTAAGGGCACCCTACCCCCATAAGATCAAGGGTGGATTTCATCACCACCTCTTGGCCCACTTAGGATAATCACCTCAAGCGCACAAACCTTCCTTTCACGATAATTTAAAATCAATCAGAAGAGACCTATAGGGCCATCACATGCTCGTAGGACTCTCTTAATAGGACGCGATTTACTGTCAGTCCAGTGGCTTTTGATCACTGTGGTTATTGGGGGTTATCTAATAGAGCCTCGCTCTTCCCCCACCACCTATTGACGTTTGTTGAGGTCTAAAAGCCTCCTTACACGAGGGTTGTATTAACCACCTTGGTTAGAACCTAATTGGTAGGCAGTAATCAACTCCTAAAGAGAGGAGCGCTAGTCTAGGCTAAAAAAAAAATACTGTTGTTCCCACACAAATCCAAGAGAGTCAAATATATTGCTGCTTATTAGCCTTCGAATTATTTGAGTGTGCCATTTTGTTTGCGCATCATTCTAGAAGTTAGGTTGCATCATTTAGGTTAATTTTATCAAAACAAAAAAAACAAAAAAAATGAAAAAACGAAAAGAAGCTTTCCTTGTATGCACTTTTGGAAACGCAACAAAACCGGAAGGTTAGTCAAGTACGATCAAAAAGACATACAGCAAGATCAGGCCACATCTATGACTGATCAACGCTCCAGGGATAATTCACCCCATGGAAGTCAAGGGGCTCCACTCATCATGAATGAGGACCCACCAGCCTTGATGGACGATGAATATCAACCTCCACCAAGGAGGAATAATCATCAACCAAATAGAGATTGGAGAAGAAACAATAGGGAGTGGGACCAGCAAAGTGAACATGGAGATGATAATATTGAGGGTTATCAAAACTTTTGTGGTAGAACTTTAAAAGACTATCTTCAGCCTACACGTACCAGCACACCATCCTGTGTAATTCTTCCTCAAAATGCTGGTGCGTTAGAATTAAAAACGGGAGTGATCCAATTACTTCCCAAATTCCATGGTCTAGATAGTGAGAGTCCTTATTTGCATCTTAAAGAATTTGATGATGTATGTAGCACCCAACGAACACAAAATGTAGGTCTAGATACTGTCAGGCTTAAACTTTTTCCTTTCTCTTTAAAGGAAAAAGCAAAAATGTGGTTTAATGCACTGCCATCAAGTTCCATAAGAACTTGGAATGAAATGACTAGGGAATTTTTAAAGAAGTTTTTCCCTACCCATAAAACAAATACGCTTCGCCGCAAGATAATGAAGTTTACCCAAAAGGATAAAGAATCATTCTATCAATGCTGGGAAAGGTTCAAAGAACTACAACTCACTTGCCCACATCATGGTTATGAACCATGGCGCATCTTCAGCTTCTTTTATGAAGGACTAAATTCTGACATGCTCCAGTTTGTAGAGATGATGTGTAATGGTAACTTTCTCAACAAACAACCAGATGAGGCAAAAGAGTATTTGGAATGGCTAGCTGAAAGTGCACAAACCTGGGCTGACTCAGAAAGAATAGAACATACAGATAGACCTAAGCCTAATAACACCCATGCTAGGGGAGGCATGTATGCTATGTCTGAAAAAGATGATATCAATGCCAAAGTAGCATCCCTAGCGAGAAAAGTAGAAGCCATATAAATGGGAAAGAAAAACTCAAATAAAGAAGAACAAGTGTGTAACATTTGTGAAAGTACATTACATCTTACTCAGGAATGTCCTACAATCCCTGCTTTTCAAGATGTACTTCATGATCAAGCTAATACACTTAACACATATAAAAGACCTTTCTCCCCATATTCAGACACTTATAATCCCAACTGGAGAAACCATCCAAACTTTAGTTGGACAAATGGACCTACTACTAATGTTCCACAACCAGGACAATATCAACCTCATCAACAAAACCAAGGACTTCTTACCTTACCTTATCAAACTCATCAACCTCCTTCTGGACCTTACTTGTCCCCACTTAAAAGGCATGTTGAGGATAATCAAAACGTTCAAAACCAGGAAAGGAAAATTTCTCAATTAGAAAGTCAAATAAAACAAACCAACCAGTCCATGAATGAATTAAAAAACATGATAAGTCAAATGATGCAAAGTATGGAAAAAGAAAAGTTCCCAGCTCAACCACAAGCAAACCCTAAGGGAGTGCATGCGGTTAGCACTAATGCATTTGATGAAACATCTAGCTTTACCGTGGAACAAACTAAGGCTGTTACTATTCTTAGGAGTGGTAAAAGAATTGAGAAAGATGAGCCTCAAAAGACTGAAAAGGTAGAAAAATCCACGAAAGTTAAAGAAAACTCTAAATAAAAGGACCCTGTTTCACCTGTTGATCCATGTCCTATACCTGCTCCATTTCCTCAAAGGTTGCGTTAAGCCCCAAAGTCTGCATCTAATGATGAGATTTTAGAGATTTTCAAGCAAGTCAAGATTAACATACCGATCTTAGATGCTATAAAACAAATCTCATCATATGCCAAATTCTTAAAAGACTTATGCACCATAAAGAGAAAATTGAATGTCCAGAAGAAGGCATTTTTGATTAAACAGGTTAGTTCTTTTCTTCAACACCATACACCACCAAAGTACAAAGATCCTGGTTGCCCACTCTTACTTGCATTATTGGCAACTACAAGATTAACCAAGCTCTTCTTGATCTAGGATCTAGTGTAAACCTATTACCATACTTGGTATACGAACAGTTAGGTTTGGGTGAACTAAAACCTACATCTACTACGCTCCAGCTAGCTGACCGTTCTGTAAAAATATCGAGAGGGGTAATAGAGGATGTGTTAGTCCAGATAGAACAATTTTGCTTCCTTGTAGATTTTCTAGTTCTAGATACACAACCGATGGTGAATGAGAAGAATGAAATACCAGTCATCTTGGGATGACCATTTTTGGCTACATCCAATGCCTTAATCAACTGTAGAAATGGTGTCATGAAACTGTCCTTTGGCAATATGACATTAGAGCTAAACATCTTTAACATTTGTAACCAACCTAGTGAAACTACTGATGATTTGCACAGTATTAACATGATCAATTCAGTTGTACAAGATCAGTTTCAGTCATCTTCCTTGTCGGACCCACTAGAGGCCTGTTTGACCCATTTTAATGAGATTAATGAGGATGCATTAATAGAGGAAGTTAATGCCCTCCTTGATTCTGTTCCTATCATGATACAAGAAAACGAAAACCTCATTTTAAGGAGCTTCCATTAAGTGAGATCACTTCCCTCCCATCATCTGTAAAACCCCTTACAGAGCCTGAAATCCCAAATAAGCCTTTTAATGTAGAATATGTACCTGATTGGGACCTACAGCCTTCATTTGAACAATCATTAGATAATAAATTAGGCCCACCTGATTTGTTGCCTATGCCAATAGAACAGGACAAGAAAGAGTCCATTGATCTACTATACATACATCAACCGACTCTAAGGTACACACTAGAAGATCATCAGGATATAAGCAAAACCATGCTTCCTCCTCTATTAATATAAGAACAACCTTTTTGGGAAGTGCATGGTAAGCTTATACCTCAATTTCATGAAAATGTAAGGGAAAAGGAGAATAATCAATCTCCATTTGGTTCAATAGAATTCAAAATTGTGGTAGTTCACATTGTTATAGAGATTCCACCACCCAAATTTTCAAGGTGGAGGAATTATATTGATTGCCGTGAAATTTTGAAGATTAGTGATCATCAAAGTGGTCGCACTCAATTTACATTCATGGTAGTCTACTGTGTTATAATTCTACCATCACCAAAAATTTCAGGGTGGATGAACTATATAGACTATCTTGAGATTTTGAAGTGGTGTGAGAAATCTTGCCATTTCATTATTGGAATCAGGAAAACTCAAAGATCAATGAGGATATATGTCTAGCTGAAGATGTTAAACTTAGCGCTCACTGGGAGGCAACCCAGAGTTTTTCCTTTTTGTTGTTTTCTGCATCACCCATATTCATTTTAGGTCCTACTTTTTAAACATTGAGGACAATGTTTCTGTCAGGTTGGGGGGTGTAGAATTCTAGCAAATTCTAGTTTTTTTTAGGTTTTTAGGTGCTTTCCTTATTTTAAAAAAAATTGAAATTTTTTTTTGAAAAAAAATGAAAATTTTTAGGTCATTTCCTACACTATGATGAGAATTGGATTTTCTAAAGTATAATTTGGATAACTTTAGCTTATTAATGGAATTGAATATGATTAATTCATCATTTTACTCATTTTCTAAAGTATTCTATAAAAGTAAAGTCTCAGATCACATCTGTACACGCAGTTGCATATAGATAGTCTAGATTGATAAGTGGTTATAACTTAGAAATTCTAAAGAAATTCAGTAGAGATCTATAACCTAAAGTGAGTTTTAAAGCCATTCATTTTTTTGAGAGGTTATAAATATTCCTAATTTTCTTCGGCGTGCTTAAAGAAAATTGATCCCAAACTCTTAAATTTGGTTAATTACCTGAATAATTAGAATATTACCTTTAAAATTTTAGAAGTTCATTGAATTTGATGAATTATAGGAAACCTAGAAAATGATTTAGGCCATCTTTGTTCTTAACCTAGAGACATAAAGCCTACCCATAAAGTATTGTTACCACTAGTTAGCCAACTTGAGCCTTTTCTTTTGCCACCAAAATTACCCTTTACTCATATTAACCCAGTATAAATTATCCATTACCCATTTTCTTTGAAAAATAAGTTAGAGAAGAATGAAGAAATACCTTTTAGTTGTAATGAAAAGTGGATATCAAGAAAAGAAATATTCTTCAAAGTGATTCAAAAGTACTGAAATAGTCTGAAAAAAAAAGAAAAAAGAAGAAGAGAAAAAAGTTTGAAGAATACAAAGAAAAGTGAAAAAAAGAAAGAAATATTCACTTCATCAAAGAAAAAGAAGAATTGTCAACTTTAGTAGAAGACCTTTACTTATTTTTGAAGAAACTTTGAATATCCTTATACCCTTTCTTTGGTACCCTGTCCTAAGCGCAGTTAAAGACCTATTGATTCTAGGAAAAATATAGTCTTGATGAGGAAATGAATGGATAGGATATAAAAGAGTGGTATTTCTAAATATTCAAAGGTAATGGCATCTATTCTAAAGGGATCAAAACAATGAAATTCCTTAGTAACTCCCATTTTTCATGAGTACATATGAGAAAATTTTGCTTTTATTGACTCAACTCACATAATTAAAAGAGAGATATGATTTGACCCCTTTATTTGAGAGATTTTGTTTCTGAGTGTATGTCATTAGTGAGGCTTGAGGTCAAAACATATTTCGGATGGAGTTCAAAAGTTAGAAGTTTATTTAGAGATCAAGATGATTCCATATGTAAACTGTACATGCACACATTCACTCTGAGATTTGAGCTTAATTGGAATTATTTTGGCATATGGGTAGGGTTTTGAATTTTTCAGTCATTTTTATTAGTATGTTAAAGTGATGTTTTGCTCGGGACTAGCAAAATAAAATTTGAAATCCTGAAATTTGGTTTTTCGCATGTCTTGCTCGGGACTAGCAAAATGCTGGTTGGGGGTGTGTTAAGTGTTTAATTTTGGTCAAAATTCCCCTAATTTAGCGTTCAATTAGATCATCTAACCATTCAATTTTACAAAACTTAGCTTGATTTTGAATATAAATCCAATTGACCATCCAAACCTTAATTTGTCAAAATCAACGGTCAGATGATCATTAGAGCTCATTAGATGACTAATGTACAGTTCAGATGAGTCTAATTTAGTCTATTCTTTTGCTGATCAACCAAAGGACACACGGACGACTGTAATTAAAAGATAACCGTGCAGATAATCTTAAAGGGCAATGGATGGACCAGATCACCTATGAAGATGGATGTGATAGTTTCCTAGAAGACAATGGAGCTAAATTTAGAATCATGGAGAAAAAGGAAACCCTTTCCCCCACTTCTTTCTTACCTTTTCTTTTTCTTTTTTTTCTTTCTTTTTCCTCCTTTTCCTTCTTTCCTTCTTTCCTTCCTTTTCTCTTTTCTTTCTTTTTCCTTTTCCTTTTCCTTTTCCTTTTCCTTTTCCTTTTCCTCTTCCTTTTTCCTTCTTTCCTTTTTCTTTCTTTTTCCTTCTTTCCTTTTCTTTTTTTTTTCTTTCCTCACTCTCACGTACCCACTTTTTCCTTACTTTTCTTCTCCTTCTCTTAACATCTTTATCACCCATCTTCTACTTCTTCTTCCTCTTCTCATCTTTCTCCTTCTCCCTTCTCTCCCTCTTCTTCAACCGCACCACCCACCTTCACCATGAACGTACCCAACTCTCCCTTTTCTTCTACTTCTCTCTTCTTCCCTCTGCTTCTTCTCTTTCATATGGACACACAGCTTCTTTCCTAGCTTCCTCTCTTTACTGTTCACTGCTTCATCGCACCGCCCAGGTTACCTGACCTCTCTCCACAATCACTGACCAAGCATCTCCCGCATCCCTATTCACCACAGCACATGCTCCCTTCTCCATCACGCCTCGACATAAAGACCAGTATCTTCCCATATCCTCTGTCTGTAGCACCAGTCATCCTTGTTCTACATCTATTCACATCACAATCCTTAGGCAATTCCAATACCAACATGATCTCCAGCCATCATTGGTCGGCTCCACCCAAGCATCTATCACACTAGCAACCCCTCTAATTTCTTCCCCATCTTCTCTCTCTCTCTCTCTCTCTCTCTCTCTCTCTCTCTCTCTCTCTCTCTATTGTCTTTGTATGATTGTTTATATATCATGCACAACATGAAATTTGATTCGAACAAGCTCAATGGATCTATGTTTTTCCTTAGCATTCACATTCTACTCTCCTCTTGAATGACAAAAATTTTCTTCTTTTTCTCAAAAGTGGTCGGTAAAGAGGTAATCAATTTTGTGTCCTCCTTTACTTATCCCTCAATGTCTCTAACCCATGTTTCTATCTTCCTTTTAGGTGTTTGAATTTAAGTACTGCTAATCAAGTGCCCCTAGTTCCCCTTGGATTAGTTACAATCCACTAATGGCCAACAAGATTCCTCAATTTAGGTCTTTCTATTTGAAAGATTTCAAACCTAAAAGGTCTAGAGTTTAATGGTTAGTAAGATAGGAAAATGATTTGAAGCTTTGATATAGAGAATCTTATTGTTTGCTTGTGGTAAAATATGTAGTTAGCTGATATTAACAAAAAATTTATCAATTTTCTTAAATCAACGTCTTCATGATTAGACCATGTGAATTGACTACCATGAAGTTTTAAGCCTATTAGTCTAGTTTCTTGAATAAATTTGTTGAAAGAGTTTAACCATGAATATGTACACCATTTCCTTAGTGTGTTATTGAGCTTAAACTTCCCTTTTAGCATCATCATTTGGAGCATTTATATACATAATAGAAACATCCACTATTTTGTTTGAGGTACACCTAAAAGTGTACATACTCTAGCATATGAATCAGTGACTAAAAAATGTGCTAAGCAAATCAATATATAATAATTCAAAGTCTTTGTGTATCCCTAACTTTCAAGACTAAAAAATTTGACCAATTTTTCAAATTTGTTTCTTGCATCGCAATGACTCATGGTTTATACAAGTGTTTTACCCTTTTGAATTGAGAGATATTATTAGCATCTTCCAGTCCCCCACTAATCCAAGATAGAAAAATCATTGTATTAATTTTTCATCACTTCCCTCCCAACTAAGAGCTTCATCTTCTATATTTGTTGGGTTTTATGTCTTCAAGTTTTGATACTCTATTTTTTGAGGCTACCAATTTTGATGGTATAGTCTATTCTCCCTTAGGCTTTCTAATATAACTTCATTATTAGGCAAACCATGGACTTACCCAGTAAGTTGCAAAGTCTCTTGATGTGGGCTTTTGTTACCTTCTCCTCAACCAATGGGGGGCTATTATTTTCATTACTACTACTTGCTATTTGATGCTCATGGTTTCTTTCATGCTTCTATATTTCCAAAGATGAGATATGCTTTTGTACTCTGCCCATTGTTTTTCCTTCCACTCTGAGGTGCATTTCTTTTTTATTTTGAGTTCATGTATGATGTTTGTTGTGTGTAATGAAGAAGGGTGAATTAGAGTTTCATAGTCGTTTTCTTCCATGAGGTTGGTCATTTAACTACCTTTTGAATACTCTAGCCTGGTGGAGATGTAAGGTTAGAGGATGTTGAGGTGTCATGCATATTTATAAAACTTGAATTTGGTAGAATATTTATTACTAATATGAAAAATTGATCAGCTTAGCCTGTTAGGCTCTTTCCTGATGAATCTTGATTGTTGGACTTGTTTGACTATCCCTTCATCCTCCATCCTTCATGTGGCCCGTGCATGTCCCGTCATGTGTCCCTCGCATGGCGTGCCCATTTTGCGCCGCGTGGTGCGCACGTTGCAACACACATTGCGCCTAGCCAGGACGCGTGTTGACGCGGGTGCCGCGTGTCTCGTGCATGCACTTCCCGCCCGGTGTGCTGGCCGTCCTGTTGCGAGTCGCCATTGCTGGGGACGGTGACCGGACTGGTTCACTGTGGCTGGAGATGATAGTAGGAATTCGGTCGTTGGCGACCCCAGGTGCTCCATTTTTTGCAATTTTTACACCTATTTGTCCAGTTTTTCACGTACATTCCATTTCCACCCTCCATTTTCACAAATTCCTTCATTATCTATCGTTTTTTCATGATTTTTGTTACGTTTTTAAAAACCCTCACCCTACTGTTTTTGGGGTTTTACGGTGTCCTTAGACGTTCGAAGACCTTGAAATTTTATGGGTGTGTCCCTTGCATTGTCATGCTCAAGATGAATGGTCCAAATCCTCTTCTGACACCATTTCATCGACTTGTTCCAGGGGGCACAATAACTCACCTTACTCACCAAAAAACGGCAGTCCACGTCGTTTTTCGGCTCTAAACAAGGAATAGAAACAGGGGGGAAAAACAGGGATGGCTTACCTCAGTCGGTTCATCACCAATGCCCGCAAGGTTCTGGCTTTCTCTTCGCAGATCATTGCCGGGATGCCTTTTTCCGGTGGCCAGTCACGGGGGGGGGGGGGTGGTGGGGGTGGAGGGAGAAACGAGAGAAGGGGGAGGGAAGTGCATTTAAGGCACTCCCCCCTCTTAATTACACATATACGTATTGTTATTTCTTCT
The DNA here is from genome assembly GCA_035236585.1 of Warburgia ugandensis. Lineage (NCBI taxonomy): Eukaryota > Viridiplantae > Streptophyta > Magnoliopsida > Canellales > Canellaceae > Warburgia > Warburgia ugandensis. Next base: position 10,396,621 of record CP141127.1, on the reverse strand, counting down.
TTTTTTTTGTTTTTATTTTATTTTATTATATATCTATATATATATTTGATGACGAGCATCAAATGCTGAAATCATCACCTGCCAAGATGGGCAGTGGGGATGATTTTTGTGGGCCCACATGTGCAAAATGACAATTTTGCCCTTCTAAACAATTTCATTTAAATACTAAATTTAAAATAATTTGGCATTTTTACTCTGATATCCAATTTTAGCATTTTTAGTGGCGTTGGACACCATTTTTTGAGCACATCTCAAATATTGAGGTTTTAACTCGAGATTCCCTCTCTAAATTTCTTAATTTCTTAATTTTCCCAAAATTCATCAAAATTAGCTATTCTAGAATTTTCCCAAAATACATCTTACCCACCTTATAGAAAATTTCATCCTCGAAATTTAACATATACCTACCTCATGAGAAAAGCTTTGGATGGGCATGCCTCATCTCATCCTTCAACTCCCAAGTAGCTTTCTGCGCCGAGTGATGCTGCTAGAGGACCTTGACTAGAGGAATGGTCTTAGTCCTCAACTACTGGATCTTACTATCCAAGATCTATATAGGGCGCTCCTCGAATGTCATGCCAGGCCGTACCTCCCATGGAATCTGCTCTAGCATGTGGGATTGGTCTAGTATGTACTTCCTTAGCATGGAGATGTGAAAAACGTCGTGTACTCCAGTTAGCTATGGGGGTAAGGCTAACTGATATGTGACTGGTCCGACTTCGCGCACGAGCTCAAAAGGACCAATGTATCTGGGACTGAGTTTTCCCTTTACACCAAATCTTATCACCCCCTTCATAGGGAAACTCTAAAAAATACATGCTGTACGACCTCAAACTCCAAGTCCTTTCGCCTCCTATCTGCATAGCTCTTCTGGCAGTTGTGAGTTGCAAGTAATCGTCTCCGAACGAGTCAAACTTTCTCTGTACATTGCTCAATCAACTCTGACTTCACTACCCGTCTCTCTCCCACGTCACTCCAGCACAAAGGAGACCTATAGGGTCTGGCGTAGAGCGCCTCATAAGGTGCCATGCCAATACTAGCATGGTAGCTATTATTATACGCAAACTCTATGAGTGGCAAATGCTCATCCCAACTACTTCTCCAATCCATGACACAAGCTGTAATGACTCCATTTTTGTAACATTGAAATCCCAAGTTGGCAATGAAAAGTTCACTTTTTGGAGATAAGGGTATTTTGGTCATTTCACTATTTACCCTAACTAGACCCAGAAATTTGGTCCTTAGAATGTTACCCTTAGGTGCGTCTCAGAAAAACGAATCCAACAAGACCATAATCACCCAAAACGGAGTTAAAATGAGCAAGTTATGGCCCTTTGAAGTTCAAGGGTAAAAGTGTAATTTAATTTAAAAACGAATTTGGCTTGAGAAAAGAGGGACCAGTTTTGATACGGGCACCCCCTTCTTCCTAAACCTACTAGAGGTTTCTAGAATGGCAGTGTGCAGGGGAGAAACCACTTCCATTTTGGAGGTTTCTCCACCGCCATTTCATGGCAGTAGAAACCCCCTCCAGAACCCTCTTCAAGCTTTATAAATAGAGCTCTTGGGCGCCTCCAATGGCAGCCCAAAACCCTGGGAAAAATCCATCATGGAGAAGCAGGCAGGAGGAGAAAACATGAAAAAAAACTCGGCCACAAACCAGGTATGTCTTAAACCACTCCAAACCCATCTCCCCCTTAGTCTTAGGATGAGTTTCCCTAAGTTTTTGCATGAGAAACCATGCAAAACGGGGCTCTAGGGAGCCACAACGGACCCAAGGAAGGTGCCTGGGGTGTACTGGTTCGACAAGGTTGAACCAGGCACGTCCATGGACGCGCCCACAAACGATAAAATGGGCAGAAGGCTCGGTGCGTCTGTGGACGTGCACTGTGGCCCTTCCATGTATTCTGAATACTAAAACGCCCATAACTTGAGTTCTAGGATTCCGATTGAGGCGCCGTGAAAGGTGTTGTGTCCATATTAATGGCTCGGACATTAAACCATGATAGTGGCATGGGGCTACTAAACCTTTGCAAAATTGACTATACCAAGGCCCAGTTAGGGACCTTAGGAGGACCTTAGGCATTGGAACGAACCCTTAATGCATAAGTAGTAAGGTAAACTATTTTATAACCTATAGAAATAGGCCAAGCTAACCTTTTTCCCCTAAACCATGTCCAAAAACGTACGAGGACGAGGGGACTAGTGCAATCAAACCAGGTAGGTGCTCTATTGCTACTATACTTTTTAAAAGAACCCATAATGCTTTGAGACTGCATGTTTTGAGTCATGGTTGCTTTTCTAATGCATGTTTTATGTATAGCATGAATTGAATTCATAAATGAACTTAGCATGCATATGAAAAATACATTGCGCATATATTGCCAAGATGTGTGTTACATGCATAGACATGCTTTGAAAAAGGATTCTTGTTTGCATGATAAGTGTAGCCTTGGCCGATGAGGGCGGGCTGATGAGGGCGGGCCGATGAGGGCGGCCAGAGAGAGCTGACAGGCTTCTAGGCAGGGTTATGACTTTGAATGCGATACTAGCATGAGCAGATTTTATGCATTGCATGCATGTTTTGTAAACGATTGCATAAATTGCATGATTTGTGATTATTGAGTCTTGAAAAATTGCATATCCTTGAGGGTTACCAAAAGACGCTGGAGTGTCCAAAAGACGTTGGGTAGGCAGTTGTGAGGGACCCAAAGAGGACAGGTTTTGAAAAAGAGGTTTTTGCTTGCTTGATCGTATATGATTTGGGCTAGTAAGCTTGTGGGTGCTATGCTGAGAGGTCTAGGGTGGCCTCTCAGCCTCTACCACTATTAAGTGGAAAGGATACCATGCCAAAAAGGCATATCCTTACTTCGAGTGCATGTGGTACAGAGGACTACCACTGGTGTCACGGCACTGGGTTGAAGTGTCATATGCCCTATGGAGGCTATGACCGAGTGTCCTTAGGTACCTGGGGACCACACAGTGATGAGGTCGTGGGCATAGTGGGCCCTATGTTTTTGAGGATTTACTTGCATTGCATATGGCATGACATGACGATGGTCGACCATACCATACCATAGATTCATGAGTTGGATTTAGTTGAGCATCTTATGCATATCATTATGTTTATGATATCTATGCTACTTTCGACTTGGATTATGCGATTCTTTAAGTCATCAGTATTTTAATTCGACAATGGTTTTTAATATCAATATTGAACATGAGTGATCAAACATGCACATGTTTTAAAGGACATGTTTTAAAACATAGCATGCATTGTAAAACTAGTAGCAATAGACTCCTACTGAGTATAGTGTATACTCACCCAATCCTTAACATTTTTTAGACACAAGTAAACACTTAAGCACAGGATACGCCCGTGACAGAAGACACACAAATTAAGCCCAAGTAAGTAAACCTCTACCTTATCTTTCAGTGAATGTTACTTGATTGAAGTTACTCTCTATAGCTGGGGCTGTGACTAACACTTTCTTGGGAATAGATTTGATTTAAAACTATGCCATGGCTATATGATTTGAAAATGTGTTTTGACACTCGGGGTTTTATAAGAAAGATCGCTTTCCAAAACAAAAGATTTTCATGCATTTCATATTTCTAAAATAAGAGCGCTCGCCCTTTTATGAAATTTGCATCATATAAAACCCAGGTTGTCACACAAGCCCTCAACATATCCTCCACGGTCTGGATGGTCCTCTCAGTCTGGCCATCTGTCTGGGGGTGGAACGCCGTATTGAATCTCAACCTCGACCCCAAAGCCTCCCGTACACTCTACCAGTACTTCGAGGTAAACCATGTGTCTCAATCTAAGATGATCGTCAATGGCACTCCATGAAGGCTCACGATCTCCCTGACATACAGCTTTGCCAAGCTATCCATGGTCTGAGTCTATCTAATAGGGAGGAAATGGGTTGATTTCGTCAATCTGTCAGCTATGACCCATATCATGTCATGCCCACTAGCAGTCCTCGGTAGGCCCACTATAAAATCCATAGTGAGGTGGTCCCACTTCCACTCTGAAAGGTCTAAAGTCTGTAATAGCTTAGCTGGTCGCTGATGCTCCGCCTTAACCTGCTGACAAGTCAAACATCATGCTACGCACTCACCAATATCCCTCTTCATCCCATTCCACCAAAAGTGTCGTCTAAGGTCTTGGTACATATTTGTACCTTCGGGATGAATAGAATATGGCGACTAGTGCACCTCCTAGAGTAAGTTGTGTCTCAACTGATCATCTATTGGTACCACCAATCTGCCCCTATACCTAACACCTCCATCGAGACCTCTGGAAAAATCAGCCTTAGCGGCCATGTTCTGTGTCTTTGTATCACCCATCTGTGCCTGAAGGATCCAATCAAGAAACCTGGATCAAGTCGAGAGGTTAGCAAGCATCACTCTCGATTTCCTACTCAAGGCATCAGCTACAATGTTAGCTTTTCTTGAGTGGTATTGTATGGTAAAGTCGAAGTCCTTGAGGTACTCCATCCATCTCCTCTGCCTCATGTTCAGATCGCTTTGTATGAAGAAATACTTGAGGCTCTTGTGGTCAGTGTATACCTCAAATTTCTCACAATATAAATAGTGTCTCCAGGACTTCAATGCGAACACCACCGCCGTCAACTCTAAATCATGGGTCAGATATCGAAGTCCTTGAGGTACTCCATCCATCTCCTCTGCCTCATGTTCAGATCACTTTGTGTGAAGAAATACTTGAGGCTCTTGTGGTCAGTGTATACCTCAAATTTCTTACAATATAAATAGTGTCTTCAAGACTTCAATGCGAACACCACCACCGTCAACTCTAAATCATGGGTCAGATAGTTCACCTCATGTGTCTTCAATTATTTCGACAAATAGGCGATGACCCTTCCATGTTGCATCAGCACTGCTCCTAAACCTCTGCCTGATGCATCACAAAACACCACGTAACCACCCGATCGTGATGGTAGGTCCAGTACTGGTGTGGTGGTCAATCTCCTCTTAAGCTTCTGAAAGCTCTCCTCACATGCATCCGTCCAAACGAACCTGGTGTCCTTCCTAGTCAAGGTGGTCATGGGTAAGGCGATCCTCGAGAACCCCTCAATAAACTATTGGTAGTAACCAGCCAAACCGAGGAAACTACAAACCTCTGTCACCGTCGTAGGCCTCTCCCAATGCAAGACTACCTCCACCTTGGTCGGGTCTACAGCCACACCATCCTTGGACACCACATGTCCCAAAAAATGCACCTGTCCTAACCAGAAGTCACACTTGTTGAGCTTCACATGACGGCGAAGTGTGTCCAGCACAGTGCGAAGATGCTCCCTGTGGGCCTCATGGCTAGGTGAGTAGATCAGGATGTCATCCACGGAGACAATCACGAATTGGTTTAAATAGGCTCGGAATACCCTGTTCATCAAATCCATGAACACTGCCGGTGCATTCGTCATCCCAAAGGGCATCACCAAAAACTCGTAATGGCCATATCGACTCCTAAATGCAGTCTTGGGAATATCCTCCTTCATAATCATCAATTGGTGGTAGCCTAATCTCAAGTCAATCTTAAAGACTACCTGTGCCGTCTACAATTGGTCAAACAAGTCGTCGATATGAGGCAGGGGGTACCGGTTCTTCATAGTAAGACTGTTCAATAACCAATAGTCTATGCATAGCCTCAATGATCCATCCTTCTTCTTAACGAAGAGGACGGGTGCTCCCAAAGGAGATCCACTTAGCTTGACGAAACCCTTATCTAGAAGCTCCTACAACTATACTTGAAGCTCCCTCAACTCTGCAAGGGCCATCCTATAGGGCGCCTTAGATATAGGCGCTGTACTTGGCACCAAGTCTATGGTAAAATCGATCTCCCTGCGTGGAGGTAGTCCTGACAGCTTGTCTGGAAATACATCAGTGAAATCTCGCACCACATCTATATCCTCAATCCGTGGCCACTCCCTGTCAGTTGTCATGAGGCAGGGGGTACCAGTTCTTCACAATAAGACTGTTCAATAACCAGTAGTCTATGCATAGCCTTAATGATCCATCCTTCTTCTTAACGAAGAGGATAGGTGCTCCCCAAGGAGATCCACTTGGCTTGATGAAACCCTTATCCAAAAGCTCCTGCAACTGTACCTGAAGCTCCCTCAACTCTGCAGGGGCCATCCTATAGGGTGCCTTAGATATAGGCACTGTACCTGTCACCAAGTCTATGGTAAAATTGATCTCCTTGCATGGAGGTAGTCCTAGCAGCTTGTCTGGAAATACATCAGTGAAATCTCACACCACATATATATCCTCAATCCATGGCCGCTCCCTGTTAGTCATGATGCCAGCCAAAAACACTCAACAACCTCGAGCATAACATCGAGCTGCTCTCATGGCTGAGATAATACAAGGGCCACTATCACTTCTCCTGCCCTGCACTACAACCACTGGTCGACCCGGTACACTACACATAATCTGCTTCTTACGACAGTCTATGGTGACCCAGAATGTCGCTAGCCAATCCATCCCCAAGATAACATCAAAATCCATCATATCTAATAGAATGAGGTCGGCATCCATCATAACACCAGACATCTCCACTAGTACCCTCTCAAGGTACTCAGTAGCCTCCACCGTCTCTCTTGATGGCATTGACACATCTAACCCGAATGCTAGCTTGCACGTGGGCAAGTCAAGGCATGATGCAAATGTACACGCAATAAATGATTGGGTAGACCCCGAATAAAAAAGAACTCTGGCATGTCTAACAGCTACTAGAAAAGTACCTTCCACCACTTGGTTCGAGGCTTGTGCCTGCCCCGAAGTGATGACGAAGACGCGGCCCTAACTGCGTGGCGTTGCCTCCACGGTGGCATCAGTCCTTCGTGGTCTGTCTCCCAGACCTCTCGGGAATTCTCTCCTCATATGCCCTATCTCACCGTAGCCATAGCACCTAAACAACTCACTCGACTGGAAAGGTTGCTGTCGCTGCTGGGACTGGTGGGGCTGCTGTGGGCCATGCTACTGACGGCCCTGTCCTGGGCACAATCACCCTAAGTGTCGGCTCTTACAATGAGGTCACACTCTCCTGCCCTAACCTCTGCTCTACCTAGGAGGGTACTGCTGGTCAAGGGCCCCATGAGGCTGTGTGGATGCAAAAGGCCTCTTTCGCTTGAAGGGTTGACTCATCTCTCCTCTGCTCTATAGCGAATCTCTTTAGAGCACCGAAGCTCTGTCTGCAGCCTGCATCATCGTAGACGGGTGTGCAATAAATACTTCGTGCCTCAACTGTGGCACCAACCCGTCAATGAATCTATCATTTGCCTCCTAACCTGAGGAAAAAGGGGTAGCTACAAACCTCTGTAGTTTAGTGAACCAGGTCAGATACTGTTGAATCATCATACTCCCCTGAGATAACGTGGTAAACTCCCTCTTCATAGCATGCAGGGCATGAAGAGGGAAGTACTACTCATCGAAGATCCTCTAGAAGTCCTCCCATGATAATGGTGCTCAAGATGGGGGGCGCAACTGCTGCTGAGTCTTCCACCAAAACTCAGCCTCTCCCATCAATAAGTATGTCGCCAACCTGACCTGATCCTCAGGTGGGATCTCCATCCCCTCAAAGGCCTTCTCCACCTCAAACAACCATCTCTCTGCCACTACTGGATCTCCTTCCCCATGGAAGGTGGGCACCATCCTCTGGAACCTCTCAAGCTACTCAGTTGATGAAACACATGTGCTCGAGGATCCTCCCTTTGTAGCTCCCTGCATAGGAGCTGTTGGTACTGGATGAGACGATTCTACTACTGTGTCCCCCAGGACTGTTGCAGTAGTCGTCGGGTGGACAGAGTGCATAGCCTGCATTTCTGCCTGAACCTGCTGAGTAATATGCTCGGTGAGACGTGGCATGAGGCTCTGAACTACGCGAGCCACTACATTTGCCTCATGCTCCCCTTGCTCTGATGTCGAGGCAGGAGTAGCAACTGGTGGAGCGGGGGTGGACCTAGTCCTCTGCCGAGGAGCCATCTGTTAACAACCCAATAACACACTGTATAAGTATTTCTCCTCTCTTAGTCTAAGTCATGCCCTATATCTGTAACACTAAATAGACCCTTAAAGTGGTGATGATGAAATAAACCTGGGCTCTGATACCAAACTGTGACACCCCAGGTTTTCTAAATTTTTAAATTTTTTTCATATATTAATAGTAAATTTTTTATTATTACAAAATAGGCTGGATCCCTGAAATAAAACTCAAATATTTAGAAATTTTGCGCAGCGTCAAGGAAAAATACCCAATAACGAAAAACCCCGTGGGTCATTGACACCCTAAGTTACAATGCTTAACCAAATTACTTTCAGACACACTGAGCATGCTCAAATACAAAACCACGAGAAATCATGCAAACAACAAAGAATGATGATAATAAAAATTCCAAAGCTCTAGGGTCCATTCAAAATCACCACATTATCCATATGTAAGCATATACACACTATACAATGGGTCTAATATATCATGATACAAATATCCAGGTAAAGCGCCAAAAGTCCGATACCAATCTAAGGACGTACACTACTATGTCTTCGAATGCAAACAGTATAGAGTCCTCAGGTCCTCGTCCAGATCCACGCTACTCCACCTGCTTCCCTCTCTGACTACTGCGCTCCAACTCTGAGGCATTGCAAAGCAATGCCTCAGCAAGCTAGGCTTGTGTAGGTGATTTACATTCAATATAAAATGATGAGAAATAACAAGATATAGAAACCTCAGATTCACACGATGAAGAATATACCAATTCCATGATATAAATAAGGCAACATAAGCCTTGGTGTCAGGACATGCAAAATCCAAAAAGATATGCAGATATAAGTAAGCCATAACCATGTGAGTCTATATCCAGAGAACAACATAAATGTATATCAAAGGATCGAAACATCATACATGGTTAAGCCCTATGAGTGTCTCAGGTACACTCACGACAACGTGGGGTCAACTCTCAATATCATCCGCTTTCACCCTTTCACCCACATTGGGCACTCAGGCACTCATGGAAAGGAGCATTCTAGTTCCGCTTTCACCTTTCACCCTTTCACCCACATGGGCACTTGGCACACACAGAAAGATGCATTTCACACCCACTTTCACCCTTTCACCCACAAGGGGCATTGAGGCACTCAGGCACTCACGGGTGAAGGGGGATGCATCCTATCCCAAGCTCAATAGTCTCAATGGTCAAGGCATAGAGACTCCCATGTATCAAACATCTCAAGAGTCAGACAATGTAATTGAAATATGCTAAAAATAGTGCATAAAACATATACAAGGAAAGTAGTAAACATCTCCGTAATACATGCTGAAAATGGTCTCATGCAGCGTGATAGGGCATACAACCTATGCCTCAAGGTTTCAATCACTAAGTCATGATTTGAGAAATTCATGGGAAATAGTGAATGAATTCACCTACCTCGATAACGCCGCACTTCAATCAGGCGCGTAGGCGATATTAAGTCGTACGCCCTGACGTACCTGATCACATCATAAGTCATTATTGATTGTTAAACCTCTCATTTTCATCATGACCCTTAAAATTTCTATTTGTCTAGTGTGTCACATGTATCTTTATGATCATGCATCGATCTGATGGTCAAATCACTCTTGATTAGCACATCCTAAGGCAGTTGCCTAAATTGATCGTCAGGATCATTTTTCTTGGCAATTCCATGAGATCTGCCCTTCAAATCTCCTAGATCATCTCATGTCTGATGTGTACAACCAAAGTCTAAGGCCTGATCATCTATTGATCGACTTGATTTGAATAATCTAATAGCATTTAGTAGTTTGGCTATTAAAAAGTTACTATAAACTAGATTTTTATCTTAAATCTAGATTCGCCTTGTTGAGATGATCACAACGCCTCTTTCGGATTGTGATTTGAACCTCAATTTTTTTGGCTTTCTCGTCGTTGATCATCGCTGGGATGCCTTTTTTCGGTGGCTAGTCACTGAGGGAGGGAGGGGGGGGGGGCAGAAACGAGAGAAGGGGGGTGCATTTAAGGCACTCCCCCCTCTTAATTACACATATATAATTATTTCTTTATTTTATTTTTATTTTTTTATTATATATTTCTATATATATTCGATGACCAGCATCAATTGCTGAAATCATCAGCTGCCAAGATGGGCGGTGGGGATTATTTCTGTGGGCCCCACATGTGCAAAATGATGATTTTGCCCTTCTAAACAATTTCATTTAAATACTAAATTTAAAATAATTCGGAATTTTTACTCCGATATTTGATTTTAGCATTTTTAGTTGCGTTGTACTCTATTTTTCGAGCACATCTCAAATATTGAGGTTTTAACTCGAGATTCCCTCTCTAAATTTCTTAATTTGTCAATTTTCCCAAAATTCATAAAAATTAACTATTCTAGAATTTTAAAATAGCGATTGTTACAATAGTACCAATCTTTAAAATGTTGGGATCCCTATCTTAAAAACCTTGATTTTTAAAATTGATTAAAAAAAAACTTGAATAAAAACCATTCATTTCAAAACCTTAGGAGTGATACAACCACAAAATCATGGATTTAACGGTGAAATGGTATTCCCATTTTTACTAAAAATCCAATAGAGTCTCCTCTGTATTTTGGACCATCTCATATAACACATGTCATATAACATCACTTGATGAATATAATAAACATAAACACATCACCTAGGAGACTCAGTCTCTATACACATCCATCCATATCAATTAAAAATCTCAATAAAACCATAACCTCAACAGTAGAGTAAAATAAAAAAGAACAACAGCATTTCCCAGGGTCTGTCTATTCACAGCCATCACATCCAATATGGATACATATATACATACAAGTCATAATGTAACTCATAGTTTATAAATAATAACTGAGGTAAGGTTCTGACCAAACCACATCCATTTCTGAAATCTCCTCTATACATTACTGAAGGCTTCCAACACCCATGCCTGCTCTGTCAGCATGTCAAACCTACTTCCTCTCTCTGTATCTGAGGCATTGCAAAAACATCGCAATGCCTTAGCAAGCTATGCTTATGTAGGTGACGACGATGACGATGACGACGACGACGACAACAACAACAACAACAACAATAAACATTTAATACAATATGAAAAGATCATACATCAAATTTCAAGGCATGTGATGAAATATCAATCTCATGATAATAGCTCTAGAATGATATCCAAGATGAGAATAAATAGTAGTGAAGTATGATATCATTAGCATCAAAACCAACTAAATTAGTGGCATTATTCAAGGCATCCAAACCGATAATAATGTTGAAAACAAAGCAATGAATGCAAGCTACTAGCATGTTTCAAACATGCTGAGAAAACAAAACCTCATAACCTCATCAAGTGACAAAATCAAATCAATGTAACTCAAGCCAACGTCGTGCATGAAAACATGCCAAACCTACATTAATACAGAGCGTCAAAAGTTTAGAGAATATATCAATAAATGTGCGTATCGTCATCATGGGCACCATCACACACGGGTCCCAAGAGTGACAAAATCACATCAATACAATGTGTTAAATATGCAAGGAACATCTTAATGAATATGAACATCATCAATGCGAGGCACCCTAACATGAGGGTCCCATAGTGTACCACATACTCTTATGTCTAGTCATGAGTATTCATACCACTCCCCCACACTTGTTCCTTTTGGGGCTACTCGCGGCACAATCACCTCTCAGAACACGTCATCATGCCGTGGGTACTTAGGGAATATAGTAATTAAGAAGTGCATGGATCACTATGCTACAATGGTAACCAACTCCTAAGTCTACCACTACCGCTCTACATTGACACCAGAATGTGAGACTTGGCATCCATCTTGCATGGGTGAGGATCGAAACCATAGCGTGGAATATCCATGATACTACTCCGTACAGTGTTCACCCTTCTATGGGCAGGTGTCTAATCATAATCATCACAAAGTGAGAGGGTAACTGGCCAGCCCTACAACCTTCCTAGCATATCATCCACGGGGAAAAAAAACTCGTCATAAATCTGTGAAAATACAAAATTACATATCTCATGTAGATAAAATGGATACAAAATCCTTTGGTGTGATAATGAAAAGCAAGAGCAATTGTGGCTCACCTTCCCAAGGCACTGCCCCTCATCCTGGGGTTAGCTCTCAAGGATCAACTGCCAAGCCTCCACTACCAAGTTCATGGGTAAATAACAGATATAAACAGGGCATCCATATGCCTCAATATGTCATAGCAAACATAATCACTATGTAATGACTTCACATGTCATAAAAGAGTATTAACATCATGTAACATTAGTATCACTCATAATATATGACCAAATCACGATAAAATCATACATCCATGGATAAATCCTAGTCCATAAAATCATGTGCATGTGCATCACTAGCAATAACTCAATATCTAAACATGAAATCATAACATAATAGTAATACGATGCATTGTATGTATGAAATTTACAAATAGAAACATGGCCATTATTAATTGTCATCACCTACCTCAAATGAAGAACTACTCGTCTATATCTCTCAAATCATAGTCGGACTCCAGTCTAGCTCAGTATGCCTCTGTCCCACCACTTGGATATACATCACGTCCAGGTTAAGCTTAGAATCTAAGTTACCTAAGTTGGATTCTTAATTATAAAACAATATTATATTTTTATATCTCAATATATCGTGTTACAATACAATCTAATGGTTCACACTCAAAGTGGGGCTTGCCTTGATCAGTTGATAATCTATATTATGCTAATCTAGGCTCAATAATAACCATCAAGTTCCTTTCATAATTATATCATTACATATTCTAGAGCTTTCGTGCTGAGATCATGTTAATCTCAGGTAATTTATCTCTTAATCAACTAATCGGGCACTATTATATGCAATTCATGCACAATCTTATTCAATTATAGTTAAATCAATAAAATCAACTGGTTAGGATGGTAATCCTACCTCATGCAAGTTCATCTAAAGGATATCCAATTGTCTATGTTGCTAGATCGTCAACCGATAGCCTGAAATGTGACCATCTGATCATAATTCTCTACTTGGTCATCCCAAATCAAAGAATAAATTAGTAATTCTAATCATATAATCCCAATAATTCATCTCAAAGGTATGGATCATCAAACTTGATCCAATTTTACACCTAAATCATCGATCAATCTCAACCGTTGATCAAACATCTCACAAATGCCCCAGATCTAATATATCTTACATGGATCTTGATCTCCACATCATAAGGGTCACAATGGATAGTTCAAATCTTACAAATATCACATCATGAATTTCTAATTTGACTCCCATCTAAATTGGATGGTCCGATGGTCCATGATCAAAGATCTAACCATTTTATAGTGTAGATCATGCCAAAATACGCCTAGGGCATGTTTTTCACTAAACTTCACCAAGTCATCAGTGTTAATTAGTCATTGCTAGAGAAGGTGACTGATGCGGTCACCACTGGTGGCCCATTTCTTAACGGATCACAAATTTATCAAAAGAGAATGTAGATCTGAGTCCCTAAAATTTGGTGGAGATCTAACATTGTTTGATGTCGAAAAAGGCCAAAAATGGGTGTCGGTCGTAGGATTTTTGCCATTCGCTAATGTCATCTTCTACGGTCGATTCTCTCTCATTACTTGCACGATTACCATGATTCTTAAGGGCTTTTGATCGCACAATCGTGCTGAAGAGAATGATTTGCTTGGATCATAGATTTGAGCCGTTGTTGTCTCTGGTGGCTCCCTGCAATCTAGGAACCAAAAAATTGAAATTTTCTTTGTCACTGGCATTGCATGCCATTCCTAGTGATCGGCTTGTGTGCACACTCTCCCTTTCTCCTCTTCCTCTTCTTCTTCTTCTCCCCTTCCTCTTTCCTTCACTTTTTACCATTCCTATCGATGTCAGGTGACAATCATCGACTGTCACCTTCCTTAAAGAAGGAGGGTGTCGTTATCAAAACAGCACCTCCCTTTTGTATGTATCTTTTTCTCTTTTTTTTTATTATAAAAATGCCCTTCATGTTCGAATAGTCATATCTTCTCCATCCGAACTTCGATTTTAGTGTTCTTTAAACCATTGGAATTGTTTGACACGTATATTCCAAATATGATAGTTTTAAGTTCAAATTTTGAGATTTCATAGGGATCATTTTCATAAAATTTGATTTCCATGGAATGAAATATTTGATTTTATTTCCATTATAAATATAACCCAATATATAGAAAATGACCCAAAATTGAGGGTCATTATACATTGACACTCATTGCTGTAATATTAATATTCCAATTTCCTATTAACAACTCTATCATTTTCTTTATCATCATTAAGGAAATTGTTTGCTTGCTAACTATGACATGCGTAGAGTGATTCCATGGAGGGTCTGCCTAAGAACCCACGTAGAAAAACCAATTGAGGTAAAGAGATACACAAACAAAAAAGTGAGAGTTGCATCTCATGTCAAACTATTGTAAAAGGGCAGCCCAATGCACGAGGCTCTAGTGTGTAGGGGTTTGGGGCAGGGGTGGACACAAAGTGTCTATAGCATGCAATCTTACCTTGCATTTGTAATAGGCTATTTTCACACCTTGAACCCATGACCTCTAGGTTACATAGTGACAACTCTCCTTCATGTCAAACCATTGTAATATGCTAAATTGAGAAACCATTATATATTTCACACATAACAATCATAAAGGACTTAGCACTTGAATAGTCGCACCCTCAACCAACCAACTTCCTCAAATAAGTAAGTTCTACTTATTTTTATTAGATTTTTTCTGTCCAATATCTTTTTGTTCTTAGCTTTCATGTTTCTTTGATTTATCATACACCCATTCAAGACTAAATTTTTTTGCAAGAAGTGTAACTATACGATAGTTTTGTAAACTTGACCACTTGATTTATACCTTGATCATGTTATTACTTCTATCAACATTGATAGAAAAATATCAAACAAGACAAGTCCAATTAAAAAACATACACATGACTAGTACTCCAAACACTAATTCTTAACCTTGAAATAGAAACACAACTAGAAATTGAATATCTTCTCATTCATCTCTCCTAGTCATATCAAACACCAAGAATGAAGGCAGAAGACTCCCATTCTTAAATTTTTTTGCTAAACTCTTGCCGAAGCTTTATCCATCTAGTGTTAACTAAAATTAAAAAAATTCATTTATTCTGCTCATTCTTCCTAACAAGATTCAACTGTATAATATGAACAATATGGAATGAATAGGAAAAGAAAGTAGAAAACATGGTTTCATGCTTTTATCATGCAAGCCAAGAAACATGTTCTCTAGAACATCATACTCCTTAGTTCATGTTAATTAGACATGGATAGAGGAAGTAGAAATGAAAGAATAGCAAAAATATTGTTTTCAATGATTCCAAACAGAAATTATTCTACAAAACTATATGAATTACTTCAGATAGAAGAAGTAGAAATAGAGATTTCCCTTAATCAAACACACACTTGCACTCACACATAGATTGGAAGAATAATCTTATTCAGTCACATAAGAAATTTTTTATGTAGCGATTCCTCAACTCTAGCAAAAATGCTACTCCTTAACCTTCTATAAAAATGCCACTCCTTGTTCCTCAATAGGTCATGTATAACAATAGAGAAAGCATCTAATGTCCTCCAACTCCTCAAGAGGTTAGGGTTTGACGGTGGAAGAGACAACAAGAGAATAGAAATGAAGAATAGAGCGAGAGAATGGCTTAGAATGGAACAAATCTAAGTTAGAGGTTTTGGTGGAAAGAGGGGCAAAAATAGAAAGATCTAAGGCTTATTATAGGACAGAACTTAAAGGATGATCAGATCCATAAAAGATAGAACTCTTTCTCAAAGAAAAGATCATTAGACCTCCATGAAAATAGATCTAATTTCTAAAGTAGAGAGATTGAGCTGAAATCACGCAGATCTTCTAGTTTGCTCTTAGTTTTGAGAGAGAGAGAGAGAGAGAGAGAGAGAGAGAGAGAGAGAGAGAGAGAGAGAGAGAGAGAGAGAGAGAGAGAGAGAGGCAACTGAGGAAATCAATCAATAGCTTGAAAATATAAAATCTAATTAAGTTAATAATTGAAATAGCATGACAGCTAGTCCTGTGCCCTGTGCAACTACTAAAGGACCCCTACAGTGGCTATGATGCCACATAGCCTCCATAGCCCCGCCTTATTAGTTGTTTCTTCTTGTAGTGATATAAGAGAAAAGAGAAGGTCGGTTGGGTTCTTTAGGCAGCCTTTAAGGGGGGAAAAAAAAAACAAAATGAAAAAATGATCAAGCAGCCTTCTGAAAAAAATGAGAACAAAGAAACATAAATTAATCTTCAAGTAGACTATATATATATATGTATGTATGTATGTGAAAAAGGTCGATAGTAGCTTCTCAAAAAATTGCAAAAATAAAACACAAAGTTTAACTTTTTCCACTAGAATAAAACACAAAGATTCATGGATAAGCTTCTAAAACCATCTAATCAAAGACAATCTTTTATTGTGTTTGTTTAGCCACATTTGAAGAATGGGAATGCACCAATTCTATCTGGTGTGTTGCATTGTACTGGCTGTTTACAAGGGGAACAAGAATCATGGATTAAGCTGTTTTACAAGGAAAGACAATCAAATAATGGGGCAAATCTGATCTAATCCTAGCATTTGATAGAATACATGAGAGATAATCAAGCCACTAATCGTATGACATAGTCAATTGGGAAGCTTAATTATAGCAGAGACAAAATCTTTCTAAATGTCTTTGATGATATCCAGTGTGCTATGAGGACTTGCTTAGATAAATGAGCTCTTTACATCCACAAAGAAATTTTATTCAAAGCATTTGAGAAAATCGCAAAAAAAGTACCTAATTTGAGCCACTAACCCCTTTTTTTTCCTGGCAATAGAGAGAAACTTGATATGGGTTTCTACAATGACTCCCCCCTTCTCGTCTGGTTTGCCCTAGGTCCGGAGTAGCCCTTCCTTGTTGGGGTTTTCTGGTGAAGAAGAAGAAGAAGAAGAAGAAGAAGAAGAAGAAGAAGAAGAAGAAGAAACCCAGATGGGGTTTCTTAGACGACCTCCCCTCTCCCACTTTCTTCTCTTTTTTGGCATTGACAGGAAACCTAGGATGGGTTTTTCACTTGCATGTAGCTCCCTTCTTTCCTTAGGGCAGACACCCCTCACGAGCAACTAGATTATTCCCCATCATGGTCATACTTCTTCCGTGCGACCAATCGAAACAGCCTGTGCACATAGATCGCCATAGGACTACCATTTTCTTTTGGTTAACCCAGATCGGGTTTCCCTGATGATATCCAGTGTGCTATGCAGACTCAGTTAGATAAATGAGCTCTTTACATCCACAAAGAAATTTTATTCAAAGCATTTGAGAAAATCGTAAAAAATGTACCTAATTTGAGCCACTGATCTTCAAATTTCCAAAATAGCAAGTTGTGAAATTGTAACGACCCCTTTTTTTTCCTTGCAACAAAGAGAAACTCGATATGGGTTTCTCTAGTGACTCCCCCCTTCTCATCTAGTTTTCCCTAGCTCCGGTGTAGCCCTTCCTTGTTGGGGTTTTTCAATGAAGAAGAAGAAGAAGAAGAAGAAGAAGAAGAAGAAGAAGAAGAAGAAGAAGAAGAAGAAGAAGAAGAAACCTAGATGAGGTTTCTCCGATGACCTCCCCTCTCCAACTTTCTTCTCTTTTTTGGCATTGATAGGAAACCTAGAATGGGGTTTTCACCTGCACGCAACTCCCTTCTTTCCCTAGGCAGACACCCCTCACTGGCAACCCGATTATTCCCCATCCCGATCAGATTTCTTCAGTGCTACTGATCAGAACAACTTGTACACATAGATCGCCACAAGACTACCATTTTTTTTCCGGCTAACCCAGATCGGGTTTCCCTATTCTGGCCACACTTCCCCCCTGTTGGAGCCACTGATCTTCAAATTTCCAAAATAGCAAGCTAACAAATTGTAACGACCCCTTTTTTTTTCCCTGCAACAGAGAGAAACTTGATCTGGGTTTCTCCAGTGACTCCCCCCTTCTCGTTTGGTTTACCTCGGCTCCGATGTAGCCCTTCCCTGTTGGGGTTTTTCGGTGAAGAAGAAGAAGAAGAAGAAGAACAAGAAACCCAGATGGGGTTTCTTCAACGACCTCCCCTCTCTCACTTTCTTTTCTTTTCCGGTGTTGACAGGAAATGTAGAATGGGTTTTTCACCTACATGCAGCTCCCTTCTTTCCCTAGGGTAGACACCCTCACTGGTAACCAAATTATTCCCCATCTCAGTCAAAAATCTTCCATGTGACTGATCGGAACAGCCTGTGCACATAGATTGCCATAGGACTACCATTTTTATTTTTTTTCTAATTAACCCAGATTGGGTTTCCTCGATGATATCCAGTGCACTGTGCAGACTCAGTTAGATAAATGAGCTCTTTACATCTACAAAGAAATTTTATTCAAAGCATTTGAGAAAATCGCAAAAAAAGTACCTAACTTTTTTTTTTTTCTCTACAACAGAGAGAAACTCGATATGGGTTTCTCCAATGATTCCCCCCTTCTCGTTTGGTTTGCCCCGGCTCTGGCATAGACCTTCCCTGTTGGGGTTTTTCTATGAAAAATAAGAAGAAGCATAGATGAGGTTTCTCTGACGACCTCCCCTCTCCCACTTTCTTCTCTTTTTCGGCATTGACAGGAAACCTATAGTGGATTTTTCACCTGCACGCATCTCCCTTCTTTCCCTAGGGTAGACACCCCTCACTGGCAACCTGATTATTCCCCATCCTGGTTGGATTTCTTCTGTGTGACCGATTGGAATAGCCTGTACACATAGATTCCCCATCCAGATCAGGTTACCCTATTCTAGAGGCGCCCCCCCCACATTATCTCCTCCTTTCTCCTACATGACAGAAACTCGCCTACCACCGTCGCCCTTTCCCTATTTGGTTTATTGTTGGCACGGCCAGGTCGTTGGCCAGCCTACGTATCGGAACCCCCACCATCTCCCTCTTTTGTCTCCCACTGTTTTCCCTCTCTGCACGAGTTAGGGCTAAGTCCACTCGACGAGTTGACTCTCCCAGACTAGTTTTGAGAGGACTAAGTTGACCTAGTACCCTTATTTTACCCTTGAACTTCAACCCTTGATTCTAGTCGATCTAGGAAGGATCTCGGACTTGAGAGGTACAGACGAGTGGTTCTGCATCTGAGGTAGGTGATTACATTCGGGATTTTTTCTTGATTTCATGATCATGACTTCTCACTTGAAATCCTTGAGGCAAGTGCTTTACGCCCCATCATGTTTATTAAAACGTGCTTATTACTTCACTTTGATAGCATGACATTTGATTATTCAATTATCCATGTTTCCACATGTGATGGTTTATACTTTATCATGTATTTTGACTCAGCCTATTGAGGTTTATTCCACTTAGGATTTTTTCATGATTTATAGCATGTTTTGATGCTTTATGACGGGTGCTTCTACTCGATGGGTACTATGCTGAAGGGTTGTAAGGTTGGCCACCCGCCCTCTGACTTTGTGATGATGATGATTAGACACTGCCCTTAAGTAGTATAGGGCCATGTACGTAGGTGGTGGTGTCATGGGTTGTCCCTCCTACGGGTCTATTCCCCCCCATGGGGATGGAGAAAGTCTCCCATTTAGGTGTGGACATGGAGCGGCAATGGTTTAGATCCTTGTGTGGTTGCCACTGCAACATAGTAGTCCATATTGTTATTATGTATGCTCATGTGGTATTTATATGTGAGGTGAACTGGGGTAAGCCGAGCCTAAGCCGTGAGCGACTTTGGGTGTTGATGCAGGCTGCGTGGGACCCAGGGTTTGGTATGAGTACTCATTACCGGTGTTTGAGTGTCGTGGAACACTCTTAGGACTTGTTATTGTATGCAGTGCCCTATTTATCATGACATCATATTATTTTGTGGACATGGATTTTTATTTGTTTTGACAGATGTTGATTCATGTGTTGATCATGCTTTGCATGCCATAATGTTTTTCTTTGATGTTGCATTTCCTCAGACGAAAAGCATGTTTTGATCTTGATTGTTTCGTTTATATTTATGAGATTCATGAGCTTTGCATTCTGAACGCTTGATGATTTCATTTGCCTTATAAATGATTTACTTTTTGGATACTCGACACGATATTGGTACTCTTTGTAGAGTGTTTATTGCATCTTTTATTTCTCATAATCACCTACACAAGCGTAGCTTGCTAAGGCATTGTTTTGTTTGCAATGCCTCGATACAGAGAGTTGCTACAGTTGATGCATTGATAGAGCATACAAAAGTGATGACAGTTTTCAGTGGAGTGTTGAGGATGTTTCAAAGATGACAAGGTTTGTTCAAGACTCACTTTGGGTTTTGAGTATGGATTGTACTTTAATTAAAATTGTAATGTGAACTGGATGTAAGGATATGAATTCATGTTGAATGTGATGGCTGTATGGAGGGACCTTGGGTATTTTATCATGACTTGATTTTCTTATCCATTGTTGGAGTATACATTTTATTGAAAATAGTATTTGATTGTGTGGATGGGTGTGGAGATTGAGTCTCCTATAGATCGTGTCTCATATTATGTTTATCAGGTTATTTTGTATTGCACTTATCATGTGTAATTGTGTAAAATACAGAGGAGATTTTGTCAGATTTTCAGTAGAAATGGTATTTCATTTCACCTTTAAATCCGTAGTTTTGTGGTTGTATGACTCCTGAGATTTTGAAACACATGTTTTTATTGGAACTTTGTTTTGGTTACTTAAAAATCAAAGTTTTTAAAACAGGGATCCCTACTGTTTTTATAAATTGTTATTATATTATTGTTAAAACCCAGGGTATTATAGTTTGGCATCAGAGCCCAGGTCTACTCCATCATAGCCATTCCAACAAATTCAAAGGTCACTTACAATTCATGAAATGAGGTGATTTCCTAAATATGAGTTATAGAGATAGCTCATGTGAGGGATGTTGATGATTGTGAAATAGATAATGCCATGAAGGTTGACAGATTTTCTTAAAGAAGTTGCAACTTTGAGTCCTTGTAGGTGCACTAAGAGGTACACTTTTATGGGAAGTGCACGATTCTTAGAATCATGAATCAGAATAAAGATTATAAATTTTTGCCCTAACAATAGCATGATAAGAAAATGATAAAGGAATAAAAATGATTACAATTATTTAGAACTTGACAAAGTTGATAGGAGTATTGTATAATTGAAACTTGAAGTGGATTCATTTGACAAGTGAATCTTAATTTGGTGAAAATTATTGAGAATTTGATGAAGTAAGATCCTAGTATTTCTATATGTGAAATATCTAATTATGAGCCAAAAATTGGTGAGTTTAGTGTATATAGAGATGTTGATAGCTAGTCATCAATGAAAAGTAAATACTTATGAATCATTTTGAAGATTTCAATTATGATTGGAGACACTGCCCTTGAAGGATATGACAACCACCTTACGATTATAGTTAGTGTTAATTATGTAAATCAAGTAGGGAGAGATACTTATTGAAGTAGGAAGGAGAATGGATATTGCTATGAGAATAAGGTGAGATAAAAGCTAATGAGTCTTGGCGCTTATGAAAATTCTGATATCAGGCATCAGTGGGGAGTGAATACTTACAAATTGTTCTTGGCGTTTTAATGATGATTTCAAGTGCATATTACCTGGGGGACATGATAACTAATTTATGAAACCAAAATTGATAGAGATGATAATGTAGCTTCTAATGACTAAGGAAGTATTTAAAAGGGTAAATTTCATTGGGTGTGAAATAAATGAAGTTGTAAATGATTTTGATTGATATGACCATGAAATAATTCATTAATTCAAGAAAGTGAAATAATGGAAGTGAGGACACTAAAAATATAATTATGATGATTCTAAGGGTGGTTATTTGAGAAGATGTGTTCCTCTATCGATGAGACTTTTATCTAGAAGGCCCTTGGGAAGGCTTATGATAATTAGTATTTTTGGAAACTAAGAGAGTTTGCCACTTAAAGCGAAGAAATAGATGGTTCAACGGTATTGAACCAGTATGCTTGGTTAAAGAGACTTGCACTAACTCCTTTACCATGAAGAAGGAGACCATGGATAGATTATGATATGTTGGCACCTGTATTGAGGAATCAGGTGATTGTAGCCCGTTTTACATTGGGGGCAGAGATTGCAGACATGGTCTCAATGTTAGAAAGGGATTTGCCTAAGACCCGGGCTGACTGTAGAAACTCAAATATGGGTAGTTCGAGTCAACCTAGTAAGGGCAAGAGATCTTTCATTGACACAGCTACAGAGGCTATTGAACTAGCGGCATTTGATCAGGCATGTTGGGATAAGGATGAGAAGGTGTTCTAGTTGTAAGGATAGACACCTACACAATTATGTCCTAAAGTTAGTAGACCACTGCATCGGTGGTAATAGCATTAGTAGCCACCATCATAGTGGTAATTCCTTAAATATTTTGACTATGGAGAGTTAAGAAATTCCTTTAGAGAATGTCCCATTAACAATGAGTAAGATAGATTGACATTAGGGACAGGGAAATGATGGCCCACATTATCAGTGATAAATTTTACTATTTCTTGGAGGTAAGTATAGGCCTCGAACCCAGTGGTGGAAGATATTTTTTCATTGCTAGTAACTATGTTAGAATCCTCCTCGATCTAAGATTCAATCATTTTGTACTTTATGTAATTGCACCATGATGAACATGCTTATACATATATAACATGCTCTGAGTTGGATCTTATGATGCCGATAATGAGTGAGAGGATGGATATTGAGCAAATTTTACTTGATATGACTGATCATGATACCATCCTTAGGATGAATTTTATTTATTAAGGGATGGTTGATTGCTGTGGGGAAAAGATTACTTTTAGTATACCTGGATAGTTATTGACCTCACTCTTGAGTAAGAAGGGGCATTGATGAGGTTTGTGTTAATTTTACCTTTAAGGCAATATAGTACTCTTTTAATGTACCAAATCTACCTTGTGAGTGTGACAATAGATGATCGAGAGCAGTCGCAGATTGAGCACACGTGGTGTGCGAGAATTCATAATCCTTTCTGAGGTATTAGGATTTTACATCGTAAGAGATTGATTTTTCATATTGATATTGATTTGGCATTGGATATAGTGTCACTTTTTAAGGTGCCATACAGGATGGCCCCAGTTGAGTTGGATGGGTTTCAACTACAGTGGTTTTTGACGAGGGTTATCAAACCTGGTGGGTCTTCATTGGGTGCAATAAACCTCTTTGTGAGGAGAGAGAGAGATCCTTATTGCTGTGCATAGATTAATGATTGTTTAATAGCACCATAGTGGAGAATTGATTTGCTCTAACAAGTATTGATGATCTATATGATCAACTTTAGATGGTACATTGTGTGGTGGATATGTATTTGAGGTCTAGATATTACCAATTGAGAAATGTGATTAATATGTCTTTAAGACAATTTTTAGAACATGTTACGATTATTACAAGTTCTGGGTGATGCTAATTAATGAAATTAGTACACTGGTAGTATGTATGGATATGATGGGCTAAATTTCTGAAAGTTACTAGGATGAGTCATGATTATGTGGTGGATGATGTTTTTGTGTATTCCATGACTTTGATGAGCACAAGAAGTCCTTGTGCATTATTCTGAGTATCTGAAGGACTCATCCTTTGTGATAAATGTACATGAGTGTGGATTATGGTCAAAGAAGATGAATTTTCTTGACCGCGATATCTTTATTGATAGAGAGATTGTTTATCGAGACTATGATGAACTAGGACAAGCCAAACTAGTGACTAAGGTTGATAATCTCCTTAGTCTAGGGAACTGTTATCGCTGGATGATTGAGTTCTCTAGGATAGCAGTGACATGGATATTGTTATATTATGTTTAGTATGAAAGCATGCTCTTATGTGTGATCAACATTGATTTATGGTGTATACTTGTGAGTAGTCGATGAGGGCGGCCTAAGAGGGCCACACTAACAGGCTTCTAAGTGGCGAGCTTCTAGTTGGCAGGCTTCGAGGTGCTCACGGTATGATCTTGCTGCTGACTTGATTGGCATATAATTTCCTATTATTGAATTGGTATGCTCTAATTTTGATTAGCATATGATTGTATATTATTGAGCTAGTATGCTCTGATTCTGATTGACGTATGATTGCCTATTAATAAGTTGGTATGCTCTAATTTTGATTGGCATATGATTGCTTGTTAGTGAGTTAGCATGCTCTGATTTTGCTTTGCATTGATGAGTAAATGTGTTCAGGCTTGATTTGGCATATATTGCCTCTTTATGAGTTGATATAACATGATTCAGTTAATATGCATTGTCATTAGTGAGACAATGTGCTATGGTATGGGCTTGGCATGGAATTGCATATGAATGAGCTGAAATGCTCTGATTGTACTATTATGGTGATTTACTTATATTAACTCTTGGATAAGAGCATGGTTTATACTAATCCCATATATGTGGTTATGACACGTTCTAACCATAGTATGAATTATTTGAATCTAGAATGGTTTGAAATATACATTGGTAATATATGAATATACCCGAGTTGCTATATGAGAGGATGATATGGTATGGAAATTGCTATTGTCATTGATTCTGAAAATTTTTGTTATGAATTGTAGATCTTGAGATATGGGGATGTTTTAAAATTGTTTAAAGAATAACAGGAAAAGAATTTTGGGGATGAAATTCCAATAAGGAGGGAAGAATGTAACGACCCCTTTTTTTTTCCTGCAATAGAGAGAAACCCGATCTAGATTTCTCTGATGACCCCCCCCCCCCCCCCCCCTTCTTGTCTGGTCTACCCTGGCTTTGGCATAGACCTTCCCTGTTGGGGTTTTCTAGTGAAAAGAAGAAGAAGAAGAAGAAGAAGAAACCTAGAGGGGGTTTCTTTGATGACATCCCCTCTCCCACTTTCTTCTCTTTTTCGGCATTGACAGGAAACCTAGAATGGGGTTTTCACCTACATGCAACTCCCTTCTTTCCCTAATGCAGACACCCCTCATTGATAGCCCGATTATTCCCCATCCCAGTCAGATTTCTTCCATGCAACCGATTGGAACAGCTTGTGCACACAGATCGCCACAGAACTACCATTTTTTTTTGGTTAACCCATATCAGGTTTCCCCATTCTAGCCACACTTCCACCCCCCAGTTATCTCTTCCTTTCTCCTGCATGATAGAAACCCCCTAAAGGGTTTTCTTCAGCTATGCGATCGGAACCCTAGTGGGTTCCATCCACCGGCCATTGTCGCCTTTTCCCTATTTGGTCTATTGTCGGCACAGCCAGGCCGTTGGGCAGCTTGCATGCCAGAACCCCCACCATCTCCCTCTTTCATTTCCCTTTGTTTTCCCCTTTTGGCGAGTTAGGGCTGAGTTAAGTTGCCAAGTCGACTCGCCCAAACTCGTTTTGAGGGGACTGAGTTGACCCAGTACCCTTATTTTACTCTGGAACTTCAACCCTTGATTCTAGGCGATCTAGAAAGGATCTTGGAGATCCAAGAGTAGCTTGAAATCTTAGTAACGTGGGGAATGATACCCATCTTTCCAATTGTTGATCGGGGAAGATCCGACCCTTGATTTTACCAAACCTTTGATTAGAGGTCAAATAATTTAATCTATGATGATCTGACTTCATTTTTCTGATCCAAGAAGTCCGTAGTGATCCTCATGAAAGGTAGATCTTGGATTTATACAAGAATGTAAGCTCTAAAGAGCTTATAGAGATAATTTAGCTAATATGGATCAATAGTTGAGATCAACCGAAGATCCAAGTATGAAATTGGATCCAAATTGTTTAGAATTCTTAATTGGATTAATTGACTAGAATTACTAAATTATTATGTGATTTGGGGTGATCATGTGAGGATCTTTGATGAGATCAGTGTGGATGTTGATGATCGAGCATAGTTGAAGCGATCGGTGGATGATCCAACCAAGTGGACAGTTATATATTATTCATATTGACTTGTTCAAGCTAAGATTACTCTCTTGATCTTTTAATGGACTAATTTGATTATAATTAGATATGATTAAGCATGAGATTCATATGATAATGCTCAATTAGTTAATTTAAATAATAAACTACCTAAGATTGAAGTGATCTAAGCTTAATAGCTCTAAAGTATGCATTAACATAATTAAGAATAAGGATTAATGGTTATGAGTGGGCCGATTAAGTATGATTTGAATTATTAGCTGATTAAGGCTAGCCTCGCCTTGAGATTCTAGGGCTGGGATGTCTTGAACACAATGTAATAAAATGCCAAAACATAATGTTGTGTGATTAAGAATGCAGGTTAAATAAAGTAGATTCTAGCTATGACTGGATGTGTTGTGTATCCAGGTACGAGTATTGAGGTGATTGAGCTAGACTGGAGTCTTATCGAGACTTGAGAGGTACAGACGAGTGGTTCTTTGTCTAAGGTAGGTGATTACATTAAGGATTTTTCCTTGATTTCATGATCATGACTTCTTACTTGAAATCCTTGAGGCATGTGTTTTATGCCCCATCATGTTTATTAAAACGTGCTTGTTACTTCACTTTTAGGTGTTTACAGGAGCGGCAGTGGTTTAGATCCTTGCGTGGTTGCCACTATAACATAGTAGCCCATATTGTTATTATGTATGCTCATGTGATATTTATATGTAAGGTGAACCAGGAGAAGCTGGACCTAGGTCGTGAATGACTCCGGGGGGCTGATGTGGGCTGTACGAGAGGGACCCAGGGTTTGGTATGAGTACTCATTACCGATGTTTGAGTGTTGTGAAACACTCTTAGGGCTTGTTATTATATGCAGTGCCTTGTTTATTATGGCATGCTTCATATTATTTTGTGAACACAAATTTTTATCTATTTTGACAGATGCTAGTTCATGTGTTGATTATGCTTTGCATGTCATGATATTTTTCTTTGATGTTGCATTGCCTTAGACGAACAACATGTTTTAATCCTAATTGTTTCATTCAGATTTATGAGCTTTGCATTCTGAACACCTGATGATTTCATTTTCCTTATAAATAATTTACTCTATTGATACTTGACATGATATTGGTACTCTCTGTAAAGTGTTTATTGCATGTTTTATTTCTCATAATCACCTACACAAGCATAGCTTACTGAGGCATTGCTTTGTTTGCAACACCTCATATATAGAGAGTTGCTACAGGTTAATGCGTTGATAGAGTAGACAAAAGTGATAACAGTTTTCAATGGAGTGTTGAGGATGTTTCAGAGATGACACGGTTTGTTCAGGACTCACTTTGGGTTTTGAGTATAGATTGTACTTTAATTAAAATTGTAATGTGACTTGGATGTAAGAATATTAATTCATGTTGCATGTGATGGCTGTATGGAGGGACCTTGGGTATTTTATCATGACTTGATTTTCTTGTCTATTGTTGGAGTATACATTTTCTTGAAAATAGTATGTGATTGCGTGGATGGGTGTGGAGACTGAGTTTCTTATATGTCATGTCTTATATTATGTTTATTAGGTCGGCTTGATTAAAATAGCATTGAGGTCAGCTTCATCAGTCTTACCATCACTGGGCAATCCAAAATCAAACAAAATCTCACCCTCCATGTTTTGAAGGATCCGCTGCACCAGATAGTCCAGGATCACATAGTTAGAACGGTTAAAATTGAGGTTAAAGTAATTACGGGGAGAAGGAGACTGTACGTGATTATCAATTATCGGTTATTAATTTATTAGACTTTTACTGCAAATCCTTTCTTCTTTGATGAAAACGAAAGCAAAAATTGGCTTTATCTTTTGCATCAAATTTCTTCCTTCTCGTGGTTCCGTGTCCAAAGTCGCCAGCGACAACAATAATAAAGTTTGTAGCAACCGACTAGCTAACCAAGAAGATATACATGACTGTGGCCTCTCTCCCTCTGGATCTCTTAGGAAACCCAAAGGTCATGTAATTGGTAAGATACGCCCACGTCTACAACAAGTGTCTTTGTTTACTGACATTACCTTCTTATTTAATGATACAAGTTGTCTAATTGGTTGACATTTGTACATTGTCTGTAGCTTTGTAATTTTTGGCGCTTTTGCGTGACCACCTACATACACGGCCTTTCGGTTCTTAATGTCGCTTTCGAGCTTTATATGTAGAGGGGGTTGGGAGAGAGAGAGAGAGAGAGAGAGAGAGAGAGAGAGAGAGAGAGAGGCGCACACTGCGTGGTACAATCAAAGGGCCATAAGATATGGAGCAGTTAATTTTGATTGTACCACGCTGCATGCGTCTGAAGCAACCTCTCAAACCACGGAAGATGGACTACTGCTACTCTTCTCACATAAGCGGAAAACGCGGTAATGCTTGGGTTGGGTTGATAAAATGCATGCTCTCATCATACAATATGACATCGTAGGAGATTCATTCATGATTGTGGTCTGTCTGAAAAATCGAAGGACTCTGGTCCGAGAATAGCAGCGGTGTTGGTGCGTTCCATTCTCGCCTTTTCATCTCTTCTTGTTAGGACCAAGGCAGAATATCTGCTTGTTTGTAATCTTTTAGCTGACGCAATTACTGGAATTCGTCTGCGCTGCTATTTGGTAGCTTTGGAGTTGGATTTTAAAATAAAATGGATTTTTCAGTCATCGTGGTGCAGGAATAGTGAACGTAGGGACGCATAAACTCACATACATGACTGAGAGAAGAGAGGAAGAGAGAAATGTGAAAGATGGATGGGAGAGGGAAAGGGTGAATAAATGATCGTCCATTCCAAGTCTTTTATTGCTTTAAGGACTTTCAATTTAGTGATCATCTAAAATTTGGTAAGTGCTTTTCTCCAATTTGAGTATAGATAAAAGTAGGACATAAACGTAAAAGATTAAATTTTGAGAAATACGTATAGGAAACTGGCATGGGTCGGAGCAAAAGTACAGGAAGGTAAAAGACAATAGGGCTTGATTGATTGACAGAACATAGCAGATAGAGAGTTTTAAACTCGACGAGTGGTAAGAACAGGCATGAGAAATAATGGGGAGATGTCGGGCCTAAAGGAGAGCCCTGGTCGACCAACAAACATTCTAAATCTTAGGTGTTTAATCTTAGTAAGTCCGGAAAAACTACAAGACTCTATGCATAGCACTTTGGTTTATAGATGAGTAATGTATACAAATTTGGGGAAGGTTGTGTAGTCATTTCCCTGTAACTACATGGAACCTCCCAAAGAAGACGGAGTAGAAATGTAATATCCTCAAATTTTAAATCATAATTTAGTAATAAATTAAATAAAAGTTTTATGCATAGAATTTGGTTCTAAAAAGCCAAAAACTAGAAAGTACATGTTAATAGAATTCCAACGACATAAAGAACGTAAAAAACGGAGCTCAAACGGAGAAGTTATGAGTTGTTGAAGTTAGAAGGGCAGTTTGGTAATTTGGAGAGGCCCGAAATACAAGGAGATGTTTTTTTATCACGGCACCCCTTCCACCCTCCCCTATCAGATCCGACTCCTTCGCTAGAAAAATCGTCAGTGGGTAGCGTATAAAGGGAAAAGCTTCCCTTCCTCCTCCTTAGCACGATCTCTCTCCCTCAGACTTCTCCTCTCATCATCTTCTTTATCGCGTCCCTTCCCTCTAGTCCTAACCTCTGCAAATCGCGTTTTTCTGGCAGCTAGAGCTCCAGCAACTTCAATGACTGCCCAGTTGATCGAGGTAAGTCCCAACCCTCTTTTCCCCTTTCCATGTATAGTGTATATGTTAGTTGCATGCATGGAAGTTGGAAAAACAACGAGGGTTCGTCATTTTCCCATGGATATGATATACCCTACTATAGTCATTGGATTTAGTTGATAAAAGAGTGTAGAAACCACAATCTACATGTCCATCTGGTGTGTAAGGGAACCAGTGACAAACCCTTTAAAAAGTAGGGAAATCCAACATTTGACGACGCTGGAAATCACGAATAACAGTACGTAGGAGAATTTTTAAAACATGAGAAAAATTGAGTAAAACCCTAGTTTTGTCAAAATAAATGAAAAGGAGTATAAAAATAGAAACTACATGAAATTTTGAGCAAAAGGGTGCAAAAATCACTAAATTTGGGCACCTGTAGGGTCATCGGCAATGACCAGACCCCGATCATCTTCCCTGGCAACAGTTCCCATGTCGGCGCCTTGGTGCTGACTTTGGGACGCCGTGCAGGATGGCCCAGCGAGAACACACGTGCGGGCCGTGTTGTCGCATGCCGCAGAAGCGCCTTGCACATGGTCACATAAGGTCGGAATGCCCAGCGTCTTAACGACCGGGATGCACACGGGAGCGTGTCCCCGTAACCAGGACGCACGCAGCACGTCTTGAAAGCGGAGCATTTTGGGGACACTGGTTTATGCCTATGTAACCCAGTGCAAACGGCTCGCCCAACCCCCTATATATTAATATATATTAATTTAAGGAGTATTTTCACACAAAAAATTAGATTTTGAGAGCTATAGAGGTCCAAATTATGATCGAAAACATCTGTTGTGATTATCTTGATGACGTGGACCTAGATTTAACTTAAAAACTTACATTTGACCACTTTTAAATTAGAAAAATAGAAAATATTATTCAATAACTTAGAACTGGCTGATCAGGCCCCAAATCTTGAACAAATAAACAATATATGGTTCTAAAGTAGGGCCTGCGGAGTAAATTAGATGAAATTACTCTAGAAATTAATCTAGACCATTGATCTAACCAAGATCTTGGAAAATTATTGATTTGAGGATAATTTAACTATCACATTTAGGTATAAATGTTATATACAAACAAAAATGAACATATGAATATGAGATGAGACTAAATTAAGAACTAAATCATAATTAGAGATCGTAGAGGATGATCTAATGATTGGATCACCATAAATTCCCTTATGATGAATAAATAACCAAAAATAGTATTGTGGGACTGACAAGTGCATCTGAATGTACGAGATAAGGGGATTATACGCTTGAGTTGAGTGATCTCACATCAAGGTAGGTGACGACATTTAATGTTATGTTTTGATTTTAAAAACCTTGCATTATCATAGCGGCATGATTGATTATGAGTAAATTTCATTTGATTATTTAGTCTACGATTTTATGAGACTTCGCCTTTTATGCTATGATAGATACTAGAATTCGATAATATACTGAATGAATTTATGATCGATGATTTCATGAGATTGATATTCTGTATTTATGCATAATTAAAAATTATGTTTCTTTACTGCATCACTGAAACTGATGGGTTTTCATGAGAAAGGATAGTGAAGGCTTGGTGGTTGGTCCTTTGAGAGGTTAACCCCAGGATGAGGGTCGTGCCTTAAGGATTGCGAGCCATGAGTGCTCATGGTTTTTGAGATACGTGATTTTCGTGTTTTGTGTTTTATGACGGGTGCTCTCACCTAGTGGATGTTATGCTAGGAGGGAGTAGGGTCGGCCACCCACCCTATGAGATTTGTGATGTGATTGTGATATGATATACACTTGCCCACAGATGGCTTTCGGTAGGGGTTTGGTAACATAGATAGTCTATACTACTAGTCCGGGCCTTTTCATGGGGACGGACATTAAGTCTCCCGTTATGGTGTCGACTGGGAGCAGCGATGGTTGAGACCCTGGAGGGTTTCCACTGCAGCATGACGATCCATACTCTTATTCTGTGTGCTTGCATGATGAGCATGGAGATGTTATTGTATGCCTGGGTGTAACAACACTCAGAGGTTGGATATGAGTACTCATGATCGGTGATACGAGTGTATGTGACGCTTATGGGACCCATGTACCTTAGGATGCCCTGTTATTATTGTATGCTCATTTACATTTGCTCATATCATGTTTTAAACCAATAAGATGCATGTTTTATCGTACATGATGTTTTGAAATTTTGTTGGCATTGCTTATAATAATTATATTTTCATAGATGATAGATCTACTCTTTATATCAATTCGATTATTTGTTAAGTGTTCAATTTTGGTCAAAATACCCCTAATTTAGTGTTCAATTAGAGCATCTAGGCCATTAATTTCAAGATTTTACATAAAATGTTTCATTTTAGCATTAATTGGCCATCAACCATTAAATTGAAAGATTTAGTGGTTAGATGATTATTAAAGCTAATTAGATGAATATTGAACGGTTCAGATGATTCTAATTGGGTCCTGTGCATTGCAGATCAATCGACTCAGGCGTGGACGCTCTAGATCGAATCAAGGATATTAGATGGAGATAAGATGAAGTTTCATGGAAAAAAGAGGATTTTGAAGAGTCCTAAGACAGAACAAATTTGAAGACTTTTAGAGTTCTAGCAAGACCAGGAAAGCTAGTGGACCCCACCTAACTCTATCTTTCTATCCCCACTCCCTTATCCCTATCTTTCTTTTCTCTTTCTCTCTCTCTCTCTCTCTCTCTCTCTCTCTCTCTCTCTCTCTCTCTCTCTCTCTCTCTCTCTCTCTCTCTCTCTCTCTCTCTTTCACATGTCTCTCTCTCTCCCTCTTCTTATATTCCCCTTCTCCACTACCCAAAGGATGGTTTTTCCCTCTTGGGGGAACTTCCTCATCCACTGTTGGGCTGGCTGGATCACCCTCCTTCCTCCTCTCTCTCTCTCTCTCTCTCTCTCTCTCTCTCTCTCACCGTGCTCCCTTTTCCATTTCACTATCCCCCTCCTCGTTTTCCCTCACTTCCTCTTCCCTTCTTCTTTCCATTCTCTCCTCTCGCACACTCCTTCTCCATTCCTCCCTCTCTCTTTCTCCCTTCATTCTCTCCCTTGCTTAATCTCGCAACTCCTCCGCCACCCAAACCAGCACCGGTGAACTCCAGTCTCTGGCACCCTCTTTCACCTTCTCTCTCTCTTGCTCAGGTCCTCTCTGATTCACCAATCACCGGACTGCCCTAGCTCCGGCTCTGTCGTTCCCTCACCTTCTTCCCCATCTCTGGCCAAGCTCGCTGCTCACACTCTCCCTCTTCTCCCTCTTTGAACATTTCTCTTCTCTCTCTCTCTCTCTCTCTCTCTCTCTCTCTCTCTCTCTCCATGTTCTTCTTCATCTCTTCTAGCCCCTTGTCTGCCCTGCACAATCCAGCCCAGCCCAGTCCGCACCACACCAATTTCCAGAACCCACTTCTCTCCTTCTTTACTCTCTTTCCCACATTCTCTCTCTTGCTCGTTCTTCTCTTTCCATCCTAGTCCTCTCTTCTCCCCACTCCTTTTCTTCAATTTCCTTCTTCTCAGATTCTTCGTTCTCCATCTCTATTTTCGACCAGCTCAGGGAGAGTAAACCCAAATCGGGTTTCCTCCCGCGTCTCCATCCTTCCTCTTCCCATCTTCTTCTCCTTCCTCCTTCCTCCTTCCTCCTTCCTCCCTCCTTCATTCTTCCATTCTTCCCCTTCTCCGGTTTTCATCATTTTCACCTGGTTTTTCGTTAAAAACCAGAAACTCCCAAAATTACACATCTGCCCCTGGCAGATCTTAGGAATTACCAACATGTCCCCACTTTAATTCCTCTTTTGTCCCAAAGATTTCATCCATGTCCTCGATTTAATTCCAACTATGTCCTCACTTTAATTACATCTATGTCCCGATTTTGTTTTATTCACATTTTGACTATTCAGGGATAGTGCAATCCAAGAACAAGCTTATCCAGGACGCCTTTTAGTTTTATTTTCTGTTGTCTTTTGAATAAACAATTGTGCAAACTGTAGAAATTGAATAAATTTGGATTTTAGTTTATTCTTAGTTTATTTTTAGTATAGTCTTTGTTTTTATTCTTTTATTAATTGAATTTTATTGAAAGCTCCATCATTTTAAATCAAGTCCTCGTGGGATCGACTCGTACTTGCATAAGCTACACTACAATAGCCCGTACACTTGCGGTTAAACAATTAACATTATTCCATCGTTATTACATTAAATGTCTATGTACCTACACAAGCAATAGCTTGCTGAAGCATTGCTTTGTTTTACAATGCCTTAGATCTTGAGTGCGACAACATAAAGGGCAAGATCGTTGAGAGACTGTGATAGCAGTGGGAGATTTCTTATTGTGATTGATAGACATTGACGTGAGTATTAGAAAAACTATGATTTGTACTTACCTTATGGACTGTATACTTTTTTTTTATGGATGTGATTATGATAGTATTACATATGATAGACATTGATTTAAGTATGGTGGGATGTTATGATGGATACACCATGGGCTACATTATTATGTTTTGGACATTTATTGTTTTGAAAATGAAGACATCGATGATTTTGACGTTGGTTTGACATGTGTATTGTCTCAAATGTATTGCCACAAAATTATAATTATGTTTTAAATTATAATCGTGATGTTTGGAAAAAGAAAATAACAACCGGAGGTTTTCAAGAAATATTCTAATAAAATAATTAATATAATCTTTTATTTTGGGATCCCAATTATTATTATTATAAAAAAATGTTATAAAAACTCGAGGTATCACAAGAAAGCCTGTACATGACTTATATCTCCATATATTTATCATTAATAAGGAACCCAGGACAAATAGGAGAAGATATTGATAAAATCCACTTTCAAATATTGTTTTATTTTAAAATTTTAATTGAATAATAGTGATAGATGATTCATTCAAAAAAATTTAATCTAAGGTTTATTTCATATGGTGCTTAATAAGGTTTAAAAAATATGATCAATTTTGATCGCTAAAGATTTGGGACATATCTAGCAAGAGATTTATTGGAAGTTTGTTTCTGACATAGAATACCTATGAAATGTGAAGAGATAGAGTCATATTAGAGGTCCAACTTATTTATATGTATGAAAGAAAGAGACAAATTTTATGTTTCTTGATAGAATGATCCAAATATAATTAACAATTACATATTATAAAAAAAGCAGGTCATGTACATAACTTTAGGTATATAGGTTGTAGATTTACTTTTTCTTAGGATTATTTGTTTACATTAATATAGACTATTAAATGTATGCCTTAGATATTTTTTCCACTTATCATTTCTTAGTTTATATTAATGTAGATATTTATTTGTTTAGGTTAATATAGACTAACAGCTTTGATTATTAAGATGAGATTCATATATATTTGTTTACATTAATATAAATATTTAGTTGTTAACATTAATATAGATTGTATTTGGATGGTTTTGATCATCAAGATAAGATTTGATTGCCAATTTGAAAAGGATACAATATAAAAAAAAAGAAAAAGAAAAGAGTTTACTAAGTAAAAGGAGATATAGTTTACAAAGAGATTTAAGAAAGCTTAGAGATGATAAAAAGATTTAAGTAATTGACATGTGATTCAAAAAATAAGAGGCAAATCCTCTAAGGCCCATTTATCCAACTAATAAGATAGGATCAAATAAAAATAATTAAAAATTTCAAATATGCTAACATGCTTAAGGAAAATTAGGTTATAAGTGCTTAAAGAAAAACAACTCAAGGGGAAGAGAGAGATTATTTGTTTACATGGGTATAGACTATTAGATGGACAACTTTGATCATTAAAATGAGGTCTAATGGCTCTAATCATTAAGATAAGGTCTAGATTCCTTTTTTTACATTAATATGAACTATTAGATGGATGTCTTTGATTATTAAGATGATATTTGATTGCCAATTTGAAAGGAGACAATATAAAGAGATTTTAAGAAAGATGCCAAGGAAAAATAGAGTACAAAGAGAAGATGAGAGAGAGATTTAAGGAAAGAGAGGAAAATCCTTTATAGACCCATTTATCCAACTAATAAGGCAAGGCAAAATAAAAATTTTAGTTTTAAATATTTTGACATGGCACAAGGAAAGATAGGGTTTTGAGTGCAGAAAGAAAAACATTTTTAGGAGAGAGAGAGAGAGAGAGAGAGAGATTATTTTTTACAAAAATATTAAATATTAAATGGACGGCTATAATCATTAAGATGAGATTTAGGTTTCAACATTAATATGGAGATTTTATTTGTTCCCATTAATATGACTATTAAATGGATGGCTTTGGTCATTAACATGAGGTTTGATTACCAATTTCAAAAGGATACAATATAAAATATTATATGAAAATTCCTATGACATAAAAAGAGAGAGACTCTATAAAGAGAATTTAATAAATGGTAGAGATGAGAGAGAGAGAGAGAGAGAGAGAGAGAGAGAGAGAGAGAGAGAGAGAGAGATTTAAAGAATTAACATGAGGCTAGAAAAGGGAGGCAAAATCTTTTAGGGGCTACTTATCTAACTAATAACACAGGAGAAACTAAATAAAAAATAAAAAATTCAAATATGCTGACATGTTGCAAGGAAAAAGGGATTCTAAGTGCTCAAACAAATATGTGATTAGCTTAACACATAATTTTATCATGCATTTTAAGGAAAAATTATAGGCACATGATTTGTTTTCTCTTATTTAAGTACACTCACATTTGACTTATACCTTTGTACATATATACAAAATGTTGTTTAAATTATTTTTCATATGTGTTAATAAAAGATATTTTAAGAAGATGCCAAAGCAAAATAGAGTACGAAGATGAGAGAGAGATTTAAGGAAAGAGAAGAAAATCCTATATACACACATTTATCCAACTAATAAGGAAAGGTAAAATAAAAATTTTAGTTTTAAATATTTTGACATGGCACAAGGAGAGATAGGGTTTTGAGTGCTCAAAGGAAAACATTTTTAGAGGGGGGGAGAGACAGAGAGAAAGAGAGATTTTTTTTTACACAAAAATATAGAATATTAAATGGATGACTATAATCATTAAAATGAGATTTAGGTTTTAACATTAATGTACATATTTTATTTGTTTACATTAATATGACTATTAAATGGATGATTTTGGTCATTAATGAGGCTTGATTGCCAATTTCAAAAGGATACGATATAAATTATTATATGAAAAATGTCTATGACATAAAAAGAGATAGACTCTATAAAGAGAATTTAAGAAATGTTAGAGATGAGAGAAAGATTTAAAGAATTAACATGCGGCTAGAAAAGAGAGGCAAAATCTTCTAGGGGCCACTTATCTAATTAATAACATAGGACAAAGTAAATAAAATAAAAAATTAAATATGGTGACATGTTGTAAGATAAAAAAAGGATTCTAAGTCTCAAACAAATAGTGATTAGCCTGACATATAATTTTATAATGCATTTTTAAGGAAAAATTATAGCACATGATTTGTTTTCTCTTATTTAAGTTTGCTATATATTGATTTCACATTTGACTTATGCCTTTGTACATATTTATAAACTATTGTTTAAATTATTTTTCACATATGGTGATAAAGATTCAAGTTATTATTAATATGTTCAAGAATGAAAATGGTCCACAATGTCGATTAAGTACTCTTCTTCTCATCTTTTTTTATTTATTGGCATCTTCTAGGCTCAATCACTCTACATGTGATTATGCATGAAATATTTCATTTCACAAAGAGGAGAGAATGGGGAACTAGAGCAATCTTTGGATGATAGATCGAAGAACATGAGATGCAAAAGAAATATAACAAAACTAAGAAAAAACTTTGAGTGGAGGAGATTTGGGGAAAAATTAAGTAACAAAAGAAGCTGAGTACGTAAAAACAAAAAGAAAGGGAGAAAAATAGCAAATGGCAATGGCAAATGAAGAAATCTAGAAGGAAAATTAAATAGATTGGGATTTGCAGTAAATACCATATCCCAAATTTTAGAAGAAGATTTATATGTTGGAGGTGCTCCAAGCTATGGTCTTATTTTGATGGAAAATTTGGCAACAAGCTTGTGTGGGAGTAGAAAAATCAGCATAAGGGGATAAGGAGTACATCCATAAAGCAACAAAAGAGATGCATCACATGGGGTGATAGGGAATCTAAGAATGCTACTAAACACAAAAAGCATTCCCAAGATTGGAGAATGGAAATTGATAAGAGAAAAGTAGGAAAAGAGATGGAGCAAAGGAAGGAAAATAAAATGTCAAGCTAGCATTACTCAAATAAAGACATTTTGACAAGTGGAAAAAATGTCCAATTATTGAAAGATCCAACTTTTCCACAATTCATGTGTATGAAGCACAGACTAATAAGAACCTAGAGATACTTGATCATACTAAAATTGGATTGAATCCAAGGGTTGATTAAAGAGAAAGAGATTTTAAACAATGGGCAAAGCAATCATGAAATTTGAAAGATCATCATCATCAAGACTTTATCCCAATTAAGGGTCGGCCACATTAATCTTATTCCACCATTCTACTCTATTAAATACCATGCCTTCATTTAGTCCCAAAGTTTTTAAATCTTTCTTCACCACATCTATGATCTATCCATGTTCTTTTGGGCCTTCCCCTTGCCCTTTTAGAACCTTCTACTTGTATTGCCTCACTCCTAATTGATGCCGTTGTTGGTCTCCTTTGAACATGTCCAAACCATCTAAGTCTAATCTCTCACATCTTGTTACTTATTGGTGCTACCCCTAAATTTTCTCTAATATTTTCATTTCTAATTCTATCCTTTCTTGTCTTACCACTCATCTATCTCAACATTCTCATTTCTGCGACGCTCATCCTATGAGTATGATGCTCCTTAACTACCCAACACTCTGATCCATAGAGCATGGCCGGCCTTATGGCCATCCTATAGAATTTTCTTTTTAGTTTGAGTGGCACCTGCCGATTACACAAAACTCCAGATGCACATCTCTATTTGTTCCAACCCGCTTGGATTCTCTGAGTAACCTCCCTCTCAATCTCTCCACTCTCATGAATCATTGATCCTAGGTACCAAAAGTGGTCTTTTACGGAGATTTCTTGGTTATCAATCTTGACTAGTGTTCCACGCCTACTCTCCTTGCTAAAATTACATTCCATATATTCTGTCTTAGTTCGGCTAATTTTAAATCCTTCATATTCTAATGCTTCTCTCCATAACTCTAGCTTTATGTTTACACCCTTCCTTGTCTCATCAAGTAAGACTATATCATTTGCAAATAGCATGCACCAGAGAATCTCCTCATGCATATGTTTTTGTTAACTCATCCATAACTAATGTGAAAAGGTATAAGCTCAATGCCGATCCTTGGTGCAATCCTACAGTGACAGGAAAATCACCAGTCACACCACTAGTGGTCTTAACATTTGTTACCGCTCCCTCATACATATTTTTTGGGACTTACTAAGATTAAACACCTAAGATTTAGTATGTTTGTTGGTCGACCAGGGCTCTCCTTTAGGCCCGACATCTCCCCATTATAAGCTCAATGCCGATCCTTGGTGCAATCCTACAGTGACAGGAAAATCACCAGTCACACCACTAGTGGTCTTAACATTTGTTACCGCTCCCTCATACATATTTTTTGGGACTTACTAAGATTAAACACCTAAAATTTAGAATGTTTGTTGGTCGACCAGGGCTCTCCTTTAGGCCCGACATCTCCCCATTATTTCTCATGCCTGTTCTTACCACTCGTCGAGTTTAAAACTCTCTATCTGCTATTTTCTCTCAATCAATCAAGCCCTATTTTCTTGTACCTTCCTGTACTTTTTCTCCGACCCATGCCAGTTTCCTGTACGTATTTCTCAAAATTTTATCTTTTACGTTTATGTCCTACTTTTATCTATACTCAAATTGGAGAAAAGCACTTACCAAACTTTAGATGATCACTAAATTGAAAGTCCTTAAAGTAATAAAAGACTTGGAATGGACGATCATTTATTCACCCTCTCTCTCCCATCCATCTTTCACATTTCCCTCTTCCTCTCCTCTCAGTCATGTATGTGAGTCCATGCGTCCCTACGTTCACTATTCCTGCACCACAATGACTGAAAAGGCCATTTTATTTTAAAATCCAACTCCAAAGCTACCAAATAGCAGCGCAGACGAATTCCGGTAATTGCGTCAGCTAAAAGTTTACAAACAAGCAGATATTCTGCCTTGGTCCTAACAAGAAGAGATGAAAAGGCGAGAATGGAACGCATCAACACCGCTGCTATTCTCGGACCAGAGTCCTTTGATTTTTCAGACAGACCACAATCATGAATGAATTTCCTACGATGTCATATTGTATGATGA
Organism: Warburgia ugandensis; assembly: GCA_035236585.1. NCBI lineage: Eukaryota > Viridiplantae > Streptophyta > Magnoliopsida > Canellales > Canellaceae > Warburgia > Warburgia ugandensis. The sequence continues at coordinate 10,356,523 of CP141127.1, read as the reverse complement.
GAGCATGCATTTATCAACCCAACCCAAGCATTACCGCGTTTTCCGCTCATGTGAGAAGAGTAGCAGTAGTCCATCTTCCGTGGTTTGAGAGGTTGCTTCAGACGCATGCAGCGTGGTACAATCAAAATTAACTGCTCCATATCTTATGGCCCTTTGATTGTACCACGCAGTGTGCGCCTCTAGCGCCCTCTCTCTCTCTCTCTCTCTCTCTCTCTCTCTCTCTCTCTCTCTCTCCCAACCCACTCTACATATAAAGCTCAAAAGCGACATTAAGAACCGAAAGGCCGTCTATGTAGGTGGTCACGCAAAAGCGCCAAAAATTACAAAGCTACAGACAATGTACAAATGTCAACCAATTAGACAACTTGTATCATTAAATAAGAAGGTAATGTCAGTAAACAAAGACACTTGTTGTAGACGTGGGCGTATCTTACCAATTACATGACCTTTGGGTTTCCTAAGAGATCCAGAGGGAGAGAGCCTACAGTCATGTATATCTTCTTGGTTAGCTAGTCGGTTGCTACAAGCTTTATTATTGTTGTCGCTGGCGACTTTGGACACGGAACCACGAGAAGGAAGAAATTTGATGCAAAAGATAAAGCCAATTTTTGCTTTCGTTTTCATCAAAGAAGAAAGGATTTGCAGTAAATGTCTAATAAATTAATAACCGATAATTGATAATCACGTACAGTCTCCTTCTCCCCGTAATTACTTTAAGCTCAATTTTAACCGTTCTAACTATGTGATCCTGGACTATCTGGTGTAGCGGATCCTTCGAAACACAGAGGGTGAGATTTTGTTTGATTTTGGATTGCCCAGTGGATGGTAAGACTGATGAAGCCGACCTCAATGCGTAATATCATGTTAGAGAAATTAACACTAATTCATATAGTTAATGATTTCTATTAAATTTAGGGTTTATCTTGCACTTTCTATGCTAGAGATATTAATTAAGATAGATTATTAAGGATAATACATTAAAAACTTTAATAGTCTGTACCCTTAAAAGACAGACTAAGCATTGAGTAAATATGTTAATTTACGTTAATTCTTTCATGTAAGAATATCTCTAAAATAGTGCTTCAAATAAAAATATTAAATGAATTATAGAAATTCTAATTTCTTGGTTTATATTCTCATTTGATTATACTGTAATGGATTTTGGACCTTAGATTTTGTTTCTAAGTGATTTCATAATTTTTAGCAACCTTTCTCCATTTTTAGTAAATTTAAGAAAGAACTAATTTTTTTGCTAGGTTAAGGTGATTAAAATAGTCTTTAATTAAATACATCTATTAATAGAGTCTCCGTGGATTGACTTGTACTTGAACAATCTAATTTACAATAGAGACATGCACTTATGGCTATTTTTAAAACATATCAAGTTTTTGGCACTGTTGCCAAAGACTTGCAACAAACTTTTAGTAAAAATCTAAGTTAGTTACTTTACCACTAGTCATAGATTTTAGGGTTGCATTCATTTTATTTTGCTTTTTGCACATTTTTCATTATTCCTATGAATTTTTGGGTTCTCACTTTTATATTTAACTTTACAAAAATTTGGGGCGAGCATTGAAGGAAATTAGAATAGTTTATAAATTTGTATTTTGAGTGAATTATAATAAGAACGTAAATGTATTTTATTTAATCATAATTTATTGAAATTAAAAGAGTTCTAATAATGCAGGTCAAGGGTGAGTCATCCTAACTTGGAAGACGAGGTGACATGTACATGGACCCACCCTTGTACAAGAAGGTTTTGTCCAAGACCCCACTATAAGCTTCTAATCTTCTTACATTTCTTGGATAGAATTTGCATAATCATTAGTTTGCCATTATGGTTGGTAGTGAATATCATACAGCTTGCACTCATAAGTTAAATGTTGCATATTAATTAGGATTTTGCATTAGCTGCATTGTTTAACAAGGACGGCCTAAGCTTGGCCATAACCCACTAACATAGGATGTTAGGGTTATAGTGTCCAGTCTGTTAAAGCCCAAACCCTTTATTAAGTAGCATATAAGTAGACACATTAGTTTATTGCTTTTTGTGCATTTTTTTAAAAGAACATTTAATGCTTTAATGTGATATCTGTTGATCAATATGTCGTGGGAATGTGCTTAATAGAGTAGTAAGGGCAATCACCCATCAAGATCAAAAGTGGATTTCATTGCCATCCCTTGTCCTACTTAGGTTAACCCTCACCTATTGCCACTCCAGTGGCCCCTATCTAATCAACTATGTTGGTATTTAAATAACTAGCTTTGCCAATACATTTAACAACTTAGCTCAACTACAACTGACTCAAGAGGGTGTGAAGGTGTTGATTATAATCAATATCTAAATGGTAAGCAGTAGGGCATGTCCAAAAGAGAGGAAGAGCTACCTAGGTTAGTAATAACCTAAAAGTTACTCCCCGAAGAAAATAAAGAAAATCCAACATTTCAACTTGTTTGCTTAATTTAGGGTAGTTGTGTGTGCTTTATTGCATACATTTGCATATAAGTTGTATCATTTAGCTAGCATGACTAGACAGGGGGCTTTTAAAGTCGGTTAAAAACAATAATCAAAGTCGCTTAGAAAGCGACTTCTACAGAGCTAACTTGGAAACTCACCAACTTTAAAGTCGATTATCTAAACGACTTTAAAAATCACAAACTTTTAAAGTTGCTCAAAATAAATGACTTTTAAAGTTTGTGACTTTTAAAGTCATTTTTATGCAAGTGACTTCAAAAGCTAGCCATTTTTTTATGGAGCTTTAAAGTCACTTAAGCAAAATGACTTCTAAAGTGGTCACTTTTGAAGTTGTTTTTATGTAAGCGACTTCAAAAGTTTAGACTTTTGAAGTTGTTTATAAGTAAACGACTTTAAATTTTTTTATTTTTTTTTTTCAATTTTATATCCTAGCAGTTCTCTTAAGTACAATTGAATAACAAACATCCCAATACTCAAGCAGCAATACCTGATACTCAAACAATCTTTGTAAACATTCAAAACCTATTCCCAATTCAACATTTCATCCACTTCTTAACACAATACCACCCGCGTAGATTGGTTTCTAAACATGATATACACTTAAAACTTCAATCTCCACACACATTCTATAAACCTGATACTTCAAACAATCTTTCTAAACATGAAAAATTAACCAAACATTATATACACCCAATACTAAAATCTTCATACACACTTGAAAGCATACATTGTATAACAAACATTCTATATACCTAAGTATCACCTGATACATAATGTTTATAAGCATTCAAAACCTATTCACAATACAACATTCATCCATTTCTTAATACAATACCACTTGCATACATTGGTTTCCGAACATCATATACACCTAATACTTTAATCTCCACACACATTCTATAAACCTGACACTTCAAAGAATCTTTACAAAACATGAAAAATTAACCAAACATCCTATACACCTAATACTAAAATCTTCATACACATTTAAAAGCATACATTGAATAATAAACATTCTATACACATACACCTGAGTATCACCTGATACTCAAACAATCTTTATAAGCATTCAAAACCTGTTCCCAATACAACATTCATCCACTTCTTGATACAATACCACCTACATACATTGGTTTCCAAACATCATATGCACATAATGCTTCAATCTCCACACACATTCTATAAACCTGATACTTCAAACAATCTTTATAAACATGAAAAATTAACCAAAACATCATATACACCTAATACTTAAATCTTCATACACATTTGAAACCAACATCTACTATAATGCATGGACATCTTTCTTGTTATTCAATCTTTACTATATTCTATGTGGTGACTGAATCACCATTCTTATAGAAAAGCAAATAGGCACAGAGAACATGAATAGCTTCATCCTTTGCTAATAGTAGTCTTTCTATTATTTCCCTTCCTATAATAATGACAATAATAACTCAACCAGGAAAGCAATTATGCAAAGGGTAGTACATAAAAACTTGCCAGAAGTATCATCCATATGAATTGTAATCTAAATTTTAGAACTTACATGTCACCTAGGTTGATTAGGAAATCACAGTTGCTCTTGCTTATATTCCAAACAGTCACATCATATCTACATTTCCCATAAAATTTTTACAAATTTGATTGCTCTAATGCTGATGAAGGTTCAAAAAGTTTAACCCATGTAATGTTGAAAATATCCAAAGTACAAAGGGAGCAAGTAGCATATTAGTTAGCTAAAGTTAGAAGGTAGCATATAACTATAAAGTTTACAATTGACAAAGTGCACAAAGAACATCAAATTCTAGCTCTTGTGCAATCTTGGAGTGACAAATTTGATAAATATCTAAGATGCTTCATTCATACATCCATATCAGCTTTTATCAATCAAATGCTCAATATACAGAACAGGATAGGTATCACTAGCCATAAAAAAAGGGTAGTCCAGTGCACGAAGCTCTTGTAATTTGCGGGGTTTTGGGAAGGGGGACCACAAAGGGTCTATAGTATGTAGTCTTACTTTGCACATTTGCAAGAGGTTGTTTTCACACAAAACTGTGACCTCCAGCTCACAAGGCAACAACTCAACCATTGCACCAAGGCTCTCCTTCTAAGTCTAGCCATAAGAGCTCAAAAGAATATAGAAAGCAATAGTGGCGAGTGAAGCCATCATGTAGAGGAATTATAAGCCACCTACTTACTAAGATTGCATTCCATCATGATACTAAAGAACAAAATAGTATAGATATTTTGAAGCTTACTGCTATCATAAATGTTATCCATAGCAAGAGCAAGAAGTATTTAAAGATATAATGTATCAGAATATTAAGGGGAAAAAAAAAAGCTTAGATGTTTAGAAGCTTACTGCCATCAATCTAAAGGTAGAATGATATAAAAAATTAGAATTAAACTACAAGCTCAACCTAGAATAGAAATGAACATGTATTCTAAATATTATATAGGAATCGAAGTTGGCCCAACTAGCAAATAAAGTATATTTCTATTTATATTACTCAATGCTTCATATTCAAGTAAACATTTTAATTATTCAATACAGGAATGTCGTTCTTACACAAAGTTAATTTTGGTTAGACCCCCTATGTATCCATCTTCATTCACCCTATATCTATGATTAGCAAGAACCCTAGGAACAAAACTTACAATCAAAATAAAAAAAATTGCAGAGTTAAATAATAAATAAAGTGAGCTAAATAATCAGGCTAGGTCCTTGCACGTTTATGGTACCAAAAGGAACAAGAACATGAAAGAGAAAGAAAAGCAGGTGGGTGTGACGCCCCGGGTTTTCTCATACATTTTTAAATGAAAAATCTAAATTCTTAAGGATGGATCTCTATTTGAAAAACAATGTAGTGCAGCAGAAAAATATTTTATTTGAAATCCAATTTGAAAACCCCGAGTGTCATTTGCTTTCACAACATCCAAGGTAGTTTTTGAAAAACTTCAGAAATCATAAACGTTTTTCCCCAGGTCTATCCAAATACAAAGACACAGCCCAACTGTAATTAAATACAAATACATGTCCAAAGGGTAGAGAGTTTACTCACATGTATAGTTGTCTCCTCTGTTTATTCACTTGCTCGTAGCACTAATATCTCCTGAGACGTCTTCTATTTATGAGTGGAACTATCCTGAAAAATGTTAAGGATAGGGTGAGTATATACTATACTCAGTAGGAGTCTATCACTACTAGTTTTATAATGCATGAGATGTTTTAAAATCATATGCTCTTTCAAAACATGTGCAAGTTTGAATGCTCAAGTCCAATATCGATATTAAAATCCATTGTCAAACTGAAATACTAACAACTTAAAGGATCACATAATCCAAAATCGAAAGTATCATATACATATATATCATAACATTATGATATGCATAAGATGCTTCATTGAATCCAACTCATGGATATCTGGTATGGTATGGTCGACCAACCTCATGTCATGCCATATGCAATGCACATAAGTCCACGAAACCATAGGATCCCACTATGCCCACGACCTCATCGCCGTGTGGTCCCCGGGTACCTAGGGACACAGGATCATATACCTCCACGGGGCATATGACACTTCGACCCAGTGCCGTGACACTAGTGGTAGCCCCCTGTACCACATGCAGTCGAAGCAGGGACATGCCCTTTTTGGGCGTGGTACCCATCCACCTAATAGTGGTAGAGGCTGGGTGGCCAACCCAGACCCCTCAGCATAGCACCCACGAGCTTACTAACCCAAATCACGTATGATCAAATAAGCCAAAAACGTCTTTTCAAAACCTGTCCTCTTTGGGTCCCTCACAACTGCTTGGCCCTCGGCACTCCAGCATCTTTTGGCAACCCTCAAGGACATGCAATTTTTACAAGAATTTAATGCTCATAAATCATGCAATGTATGCAATAGTTTGCAAAACATATCTATGCATAATGTATATGCAATTAAAACATGTCTATGCATAAAGCATTTATCACATGCAAGTCATATACTTAAAACATGTATTCACAAAACAATAATAGTTCTTTTAAAAGAATCTAGTAGCGATAGAACACCTACCTCAAAGTCTCCTGCAGTCACGTCCTTTATCACTCAACCCGTCCCCGGGTCTCATTTATAAACTCCTGGGTATAAATGGATACAAGGAGTCCTAATTAATTTCAGTCTATTTAGACATTAGACCGCTAGCCCTGCCTATTGGGTCCCTGGTTCTTGCCTATGATGTGGACCTACTATTCCATAGCTAACTCTGTAAATTGTCCTTTAATCTTAGCTTTAAAGTCTTGTTGGGTCAACGTGTCCCAGTTCCCTCACGTGCATGCGCACCTAAAGGCCGTGTCAGGGACCGCGTTTTTGCACGCGAACATGCATGCTCAGGTGACGCGCATCATTGCACGGGCGCACCTTGTATCATGGCACGTCTCAGCTCCCAGGTCACCCCGTGCACCCTGGTCGAGCCAGGACCCGTGCCCTATGTCACACCCACACCCAAGGGCCACTCCTGGGATAGTGTACGCATTGTCGTACGCCCAGAGCCCATCCCTGGGACCCATACCCAGGCGCACATGGAGCAAGGCTTCCTGGGACGCCTGGCTCAGGGCCATTTGAACGGCTTGGGGACGTCCTCCAGCCCAGAAATCCGGCTGGAAAAAGGTCAGATCCGGCATGGATCATGGCCTGGGGGAAGTGAAATGGAGGAAAGGGAAGGAGGGGCTTACTTGGGTAGCCTGGGGACACCCTTTTCCGAGTGGTGCGGCTCCTCCTTTCTGCGTAAAAACCCTTGGCTGCTAGAAACTCAAAGAAGGGGAAAACCCCATTGCTAAGACCAGAGAGAAGAGAGGGGAATGGGGAGACGGGAATGGCCGTCCTGACTTGGGCCTAGCCATTGCCGAAAAACTCAGAGAGATGGGTTTGAGAGGGGTTTTTGGTTTTGACGGAAACCCCAGTCTCAAATGACTGGAAAAAACCTGTTTTGAAGAGGGGGAAGATGGGGTTTTTATAGAGGAGTGAAAGGCGGTGCCCCTCAATGGCGGTGCCGCCATTTTCCCTGGTGTATTCTAGAGAAATTGTGAAAAAATAGGTTTTTGGGAGGGTCTAGAGGTTGACGATGATAGGGGGTGCCGTTATCAAAACGGCCCCCTGCATTTTTCATCCTTTTTTGTTTTTCTGTTTAATTTCCAGAAATACCCCTATCTTTAAATGGCTATAACTTCTTCATACGAACTCCGTTTTGGGTGATTTTGGTCTTGTTGGATTCCTTTTTTCGAGACGCAGCTAATGGTATCACTTTTAGGACCAAATTTCTGGGTTCAGTCAAGGTGGATAGTGAAATGACTAAAATGCCCTTATCTTCAAAAACTGAACTTTCCATTGCTATCTTGGGATTTTAATATTACAAAATTGGAGTCATTACAGTGGGTTTCAGTTTGGTAGAGAGTAAAATATATAAAGGACTCCCTAGCCGACTGCAGAATCTAGTGTTCATACATGAACATGGGCATTGAATTGTAGAAATCCTCAAGAAACATCGAATTTAATGTTTTTTACAATATAGAAGGATTTAAGTGGTGTCGGGACATAAGCCGCAGAAAAATGCTAGGGATGTCTAGTCATGGAGTAAAATCCCAAAAAATAGGGTTCATGATTAAATGAAGAAAATGAAAAGGAGAAAATAAAATTTCCACCAATTACCAGTTAAGAAAGGCCATGATCTATTACATGAGCACGGAACCTCTGAATTTTTCATATTTTCACCAAACAGAGGAGAATACAGCAATTGTGCTCTTTTTTTACTCAAACCTTAGAGTTTTCTACAAGAAAAGCAATGAGGTTAGGGTTTGCTTGCAGAAGTGGAGGATTTTGTCAAAGAACCAAGAAAATATCTGGAGAGAGATTGCAGGGGGAGAGAAAGAGAGGGGTGACGACGTGTAACAATCCTAATTTTTAAAGGATTATAAATTGATTTTTATAAGCATAAATGGGAGAATCTTCATATTTAGGTTTCATTGAATGCACCTTTTAGAAGATATTAAATTGGACCCTAATACCTTCATAATTGGATAGTATTCGAAAAGACGATTCAAATGACACCAATTTGCAAAATCGGAGTACAAATGGAGGAGATATGGATACTTGAATATGAAGAGCATTTCTATAAAAATAAGATAGAAAAAAAAATGACAAAATGCCTTAAACAAAGGGGGCTAGATTTGATATTGGCACCCCCTCACTTAAGGGAATCAAACATAATGTTAGGTCTATTCTTCCCACACCCAATAGACTAAGAAAAAGGGGAAGAACCCAACGAGGGGAAGAAACCATGGAAAAGAGAGAGGAAAGGATGAGGAAGGAGAGAAAGAAGAGGGAGAAAGAAGGAGAGAAAAGAAAGAGGGAGCGGGTCTGCAGGCTAGAAAAAAGCAGACCTTGCCAGAGAAATGATATGTTGAGGGTTTTCGGGTTGTCTGGAGAGACAAATCTTGCCGACGACAATGTCAACTCTAATCTTAGATCTAAACCATTCATTTGGTACGCCCCTACGTCCAAAGCAAAACCCCTCTAGTTCAATCACGATCGGAGGAGGATTAACATCGAATTATAGCAGTAATAGTATTCGCATGAAACCATCGTGTATGTTTATAGAGGTGAGTTTTCACACGATTTCTCCTTTTCCTTGTTCTATTTGTCTGTAGAATAGGAAAACTAGGTTTGTCAGTCAGGGCTTGACTGATTCACACCAAAACATGATCAAAACTGTTGATCTTGTTTGTATTTAACAAATAGAGGTAATCAGGAGTGTTAATCGACCCATTTGAGGCTCTGACCATCCAATCGGAGCTTGGACAAGCTCGATCCACATTGATCCAACTGTCCAAATTGTAAATCATACCTAAAAATAGTCAAACATACACTTTTTATGGCTCGGATTGGATTGAAATGGCAATCTGTGCTAGAAAATAGATCGGATAACCTCGGCCGTTCGATCTGTTATTGTGTAAACAGTGACTAGCAACATCTGATTGATGATTATATGCTGTCATCAAGTGAAACAGATTGGATGATCTCGGCTGTCTGATCTGTCACTATTCAAACAGGGATCCTGTGATGTCTGATCAATGATCTGATGTTACAGATGAATTCCTCAACCTTGAATTGGGTTAAATATGATATACTTATGAAAATTGAATAAATATCCATTGAACAATCTTAGCCATTCGATTGGACAGTGATGGAAGAGGAACCTAGCGATGTCTGATTGGTAATCAGATGCCACTATTATGTACCTTGACCTTTATTAAGAAAACATACTCTAAACTTCTAGAAAACAAGGGCACTAATTAGTAAGAAATTAATAGATTGAATGAGGACCATCAATTGCCACTACGTACATTGTTTAGTAAGTGATTAGAACTCTAATAATCTTCTAGGATTCTAGTTAATGAGCTTTAATTCATAACATCTAACTCAATCACTCGAACAACGTGGATCGTTTAGAAAATCATTAAATCAAGGACCTTGGCTATATGGTCATGACTTTGAGTTTATAGTTAAAAACTGAGAACATAGGAAATCAGACCTTGAAATACCAAGTCAGATCACCTTGGCTTATTGGAGTAAACTTTTAGATTTAGATTGTCTATCAAGGGGGTTATTCCAATGGAAAAGGTAAAGCTAAATCGTGGACCATTAATTGGTGAATGGATGATGGACTTGATCATGTATTCCTCTATTGAATAGATGGCTAGTGGAAAATTAAATGGTTTATGATGACCTAAACAGTTAGACTTTGATTAAAACAGAATTTTTATGTACTCATTTATATATGATTCAACATTAATAAGAACTTTGTAACATCAACAGAGAAGATTGAGAGATAAGTCTAGTTGAAGAAGAAACATAGCCTAAGAGGTAGGTGGTTTTAACATCTATTTGCCCTTGAGATTTTAAATAATCAAATCTTAGTTTATAATGCTTTCTATTTTAGATTACTTGACTATCATGAAACTTACACTTCATCATGTTACTTGTTTTAACTTGTAAAGAATACAATGTTTACAAATGAGACATGTGAACTATATATATATATGTATATATATTCATAACCATGATGCAACTTTTATATGAAAAACAAAAATGATATTGTTCATTACATGTAGTAGAGTGTTTTTGAAAAAAAATGATGATATTTGAAATGCATCAATCACATGTTTTAAGATGAGATTAAAGAAATGCATGATTTTGCATGAGATATATGTTATTTGATTTAAGACCATTTGGGATTAAGATATATATGGGGTGGTCTTCCAGCCTCTAACCACCAAAGTGGCATTATTTTTCTCAACTACTGTGGTAGGAACAACCATTAGAGGTGGTCAAGGCACCCTTTAGAGACGTATCCATAGTCGCCATGGAGGCTACAATGGCTATTCTCTACATACTAGAGAGACATGATTTAGTGATATGATCATGAGCATAGTGTGCCATAAGATTTTTGTTTTGTGACCCACGTAGATGGGCTTGATGGTCTTTAGATGAGTACTCATGATTGACCGGCTAATGTGTTTGTCGGAGTGCTTATGTGCACGTGATGATGTTGTCGGTTTGGGATTGCCAACATTCACGGTTTAACTAATCAATACTTTAATACTTTGAGGACCTTATGATATTTGAATCATCAAGTTAGATAGCGAATCTTTCACATAGTTCTCAAGTTATGCTTATATGTGATTTTGGGATATGTTGCATATATAGTAATTTACTTGAGATTACTATGATGATTTAATCATATGAAAAATGCATATTTAAAGTCATACATGTTTTATGTTGATACTATCTGAAATGTTTTAGCATGAAACTATGGAACTGAGATTGAAATACGGCTTTAATCATGTTTCTTGTCTCCAATTTGATCATCATATTCTTTACAAACTGCATGAAAAATGATTTGAGATGCTGTTTAGAATTGAATTACAAATTTGATCAAATAGATGTGAAATTGCCTACTCAAGCGCAAGCTTGCTGAGACATTGTAAATTGTTTACAATGTCTTAGGTTTGATGAAATAGAACAGGGGAAAGGAAATAGAAGACTGTGCTAAAGATATTAAGATGAAGTAATAGGTTTGCAATATGGTTGATGATTTATTAAATTAATGTAATATATTGAATTGATATGATTTTACATTATAGACATGTGGAGTAAGGTGGTACCAGCGTGACTGTGACTAGATTGATCCTAGTCATGATTTCTTTTGATTTGATTAAATTTTGATTTTCAAAACACAAAGTTATGTATGTAAATGTGATGGGATGGAGATAGAGTCTCCCTTACCCTTTTATTTATAAAGATGTGTTTATCATTTACTTCTCAATGGCATGCGTTAAATGTCTAATGTCTAAAAAATAGAAGAAACTTTGTTGAAGCTTTAGTAGAAATATAGTGCTCATTTTACCAATAATCCTTTTTGAGAAAAGAAAAAAAATAACACTTACAAATTTTCTAAAAGGGTCTTTTTATGAAAAATGTTTTCTATTGTTTGTTTTCTAAATACTTTTACAACTAAGGGCCCAACATTTCAAAAAGAATTACAAAAATGTATTATAAAAAATCGGGTCATTACACGATGGCAGGGGAAGTGGGAAAATCCTAGCAATCAAGCGAAAGGGAAGACATGGGGAAAAAGAAAATTTTGGGGGCTTATTCGAGGAGAAATGATACATGTGCCCGTTGTGTTGTACACTTACTAATAAATGTCAGAATGACATAAAGAAGTCGTTTAGTGTAAATGACTTGAAAAGTGTACACTTTTAAAGTCGTTTTAGTGATAAACAACTTTAAATGTTCATTTTTGAAGTCGTTCTTCTCTAAATGACTTTAAAAGTAACTTTTAAAGTCATTTTTCTGTAAGCGACTTTAAAAGTATGGACTTTTAAAGTCATTTTTCTATAAATGACTTTAACAGTATGGACTTTTAAAGTCGTTTACAGAAAATTACTTCAAAAATCTTTATATTTTCACATTAAATTTATTTATTTATTTTTTGTCCATTATAATATCTTAGATAAAAAGACAAGGAAATCGATTTTACAAACACAAAAATATATAATATATATAAGTAAACAAACACTTCAACAATAAAATCAAAATTTTATTTGATTACATCCAATGTTACATATTATTACATCTTACTAATACAAGATCAAATAGCAAATTTGCTCTTTTTTATCAAAATCTGGCCTAGTATTCAGGTGACCCATTCTATGGGGGGAGAGAGAGTGTGCTTCACTTTTCTTGGCCAAAAGTTGATGGTATATCCACTACTCTTCATCAAACCCAAATTTTGGGTAAGAACCACAAATTCTAATATTCTCCCTTTCTTTAATATTGAGGGTTAGAGAGAGAAGTAGTTGTCATTTGCAATTAAATCATATGATTTTCACAAAATTAGGATGATCTAACATACTTCTTAACCCCATCATTTGTAATGAGAAAACTCACATGATCTGTAACATGAAAACAGTGAGTGTTAGTAACAAGAAAGCAATTCGTCATCAAAAGAACTTATGGTTTACTTATAGTATTTTTCATGACACAAACAGTCAATATATCGAAAATGGAAAGCAAGAAGGGAAAAAGAGAGAAGCATAAGGACCAAGGAGGAAGCCATTATGCCACCTTAGAGAAGAAGAAGATACAAGAAAAAATGATACGTGGTAATCTATTTATAAATGAACAAGGACTTTAGAAGTTGTTTAGTATTAAACAACTTCAAAAGCATACACGTGAATATATTTTTGAAGTCGTTTCACTCAAGCGACTTCTAAAGTGATGATCTTTTAAAGTCGTTTATAACTAAATGACTTCAAAAGTTATTAACATTTGAAGTCATTTACAATCAAATGACTTAAAAGTCCATTCTCGCTTAACGTAATCTTCTCACCAAATTTATTGGCATACTTTTGAAGTTGCTTACAATAAATGACTTCAAAAATTGTTGACTTTAAAAGTCGTTTAAGTATAAACGACTTTAAAAGCTATCAACATTTGAAGTTGTTGAGAGACAAATGACTTTAAAAGTCCATTCTCGCTTTATATAATCTTCTTGCCAAATTTATTGACGTACTTTTAAAATTGCTTATAATAAATGACTTCAAAAATAGTTGACTTTTAAAGTTGTTTAGGACTTTAAAAACTATCAACATTTGAAGTCATTTAGGTATAAACGACTTTAAAATTCATCCATTTGAGAAGTCATTTAATTGTAAACGACTTTAAAAGTCCTTCATGTGAAAAATACTCTCTTTGCGCCAGCTTTTTAAAGTTGTTTACAGTTAAACGACTTATTATGTCTATATTTTTAAAGTCGTTTATTTCTAACCAACTTGTAAAATATTTATGAAGTTGGCACTAAAATAAGCGACTTCTTTATGACGAATTTAAAACTCTTGTGTGTAGTAGTGTAGGTTTCTTTAGTTTATTGAGAAAAAAAAAAAAAGAAAAAAAAGAGAGGAAGAATTTTGTTGTACTCAATTGACTTGTTTTCATTGTATACAAATTTGAGTCCACTGCACCAACCTTTTGGTATATGCATGGGTGTCGATCATTAAACCCAAGGTTAGTACAATTGAATCTTAAGATAAAAGGAACTGCAAGGTGAGGGTTAAGAAATCAAGACCTAATAACCCCAAAATAGACATGGCAGATGAAGTAATAGAAGTCAAGCCTCTTAGGGATTATTCTATTCTGGTCCAATTTAACTCCCCTTCATGTATTGTGTTATCTGCAACTATTGTAAATCATTTTGAGTTAAAACTGCATGTGATCCAACTTCTATTAATATTTTACGATCTAGATAAGGAGGACACATACCTTCATGTCAAGGAATTCTTTGACATTTGTACAACTTTCAAGTACTTAACTTATTCGATGATTCAATTCGTCTATGGCTATTTCCCTTCTCTTAAAAAGATAAAGTGAAGCCATGGCTTAATTCTCTAAAAGTAGGTTCTATCACTACTTAGGATCAACTATCTAGGAAATTCCTTAACAAGTTTTTCCTAGTCCATAAAACTAATGCCCTTAGGAGGAAAATCATCAATTTTGAGCAGAAAGAAGGTAAACACTTCTACAAATATTGGGAGAGATAGAAGGACTTGTTATTAAAATGTCCACACCCAAATTTTGAGAAATGGTAGTAGGTACAATGCCTCTACAAAAGGTCTAACCCCACAGAACCAACATACGATTGATGCCACAAGTGGAGGGGCCTTCATGATTAAAAGTGATGTAGAGGCCTGAAATTTCTTTGAGGTTTTATCTAAGAATTTCTAGCAATGAGATTATTCTATAGAATGAAAAGGAATTCCTAACCTCAGAAGCAAGGTGGTTTGTATGAAATATGTCCTAAATTTGTATAATAAAATAGACATGTTAGTCCATAAAGTTGACAAGATAGACAATCTGTCACATTGATTAGATGCCTTTATGGATAATGAATACTCTATGCAACCTCAGTATGAGATTTGTTCTATGTGTTTCAAGTCATCCCATTCCACTACATCTTGTCCATCAATTTTTATTTTTCTTGAATATCTCTCAGATCAAGTGAAAGAAATGAATACATTTAGAAATCTAGCAATAATAATCTATATTATAAGACCTATAATTCAAGATGGGCTAGGTATCTAAATTTTTCATGGTCTAAGAATAACACCCAAGGGGGTCCACCTAGCTCCTGATCCTCAACCCTTCCCTCGAGCTTTATTGCCACAACAAAAAATTCCTCAACAGTTTCTACAATGACCAAGGAAATATTCAATTGAGGAAACCCTAAATCTATTCATGCAAAGTTCTCTACATTTCTAGAATGGCACTAAGCAAACTCTGCGAGCCAACTCACAATCCATTGCAAAGTTGGAATATCATATGGGTCAACTATCAACTGCCTTAAGTGAAAGGGAGAAAGGAAAATATCCTAGTCAGCCATTACCAATCCTTAAGAATCAGTATGAGATTGATAAACCTTCTAAGGACCAAACCTATGAAGAACATGCCAAATCAATCACTACTCTTAGGATTGGAAAATAGATAGATAACAAGGTAGGGCCAACTAAGGATTCCCCAGTAGTTGAGAAGAAAGAAAGCCTACAGAAGCTAAGAAGGGCAAAGAGAAGGTTCAACCATCTCCCCCTTCTTTTGAACCTCTTCCAGATGATCCATATGTACCTAAGGCTCCCTTTCCTCAATGCTTAAACATGGCAAAGAAGGGTGGAAATTTCCCCAAAATAATGGATGTGTTCAAACAAGGCAACGTTAACATTTCATTATTAAATGCCATCCCTTCATATGCCAAGTTTTTAAAGGATCTTTGAACACATAAGTAAAGGTTAAATGTGCAACAAAAGGGCTTTCTCATGGAGTAGGATAGCTTTATAATCCAGCACAACACCCTTCCCAAGTATAGAGATCTATGGTGTCATGTATGATAAGAGAACACATTATTGATAGGGCACTACTGGACTTAAGGGCTAGTGTGAACCTATTGCCTTACTTAATTTATGTGCACTAGGGCTGGGCGAAATGAAGCCTACCACTACAACATTACAATTAGCAGATAGATCCATAAAAATTCCTCATGGTGTGAAAGAAGATGTCTTGGTATACATTGAAAATTTTCTATTCTTTGTAGATGTTTTAATTTAAACACCCAACTTGTAGCTGATCCTGGTAATCAGATACTAGTCATTTTGGTACAGTCATTCTAAGCCGCATCTAATGCAATTATAAATTGTAGGAATGACATTATAAAATTATCCTTCAAAAATATGAAAATTAAGTTGCATATGTTTAGTGCTGTACAACATATTGACTCTGTAGATATGTATGAAGTCAATATCATTGTGAGCTTAGTCCATGATACTTTCCTTACATCTTCCCACTCTAATCCACTAGAAGCTTGTTTATCCCATTTTAATGGGGATTTTGACATAGACAAGTTCATCAATGAAGTAAATGCACTATTATATACCATGTCAAATTTAGATACTTCTAGATGGAAAGCTAAAGTGGAACCTTTGATATTTCCAAGCATAAGTAGTGTACCATCTACTGAGATATCCCCTACTCTTGACCTAAAACCATTGCCTAATAGTTGAAATATGCATTTTTAGGTCCTACTTATAATAATTGCATCTTACCTAGACAAAGAACATGAGGGTGGCCTACTTAATGTTATTAGGGAAAATCAAATGGTTATAGGTGGCCGATAGTAGACCTTAAGGGAATTAGTCCCACCATTTGCATGTATAAAATTCACTTGGAAGATAATGTTAAACCATCTAAGGAGATGCAAAGAAGACTAAACCCTAATATAAAATAAGTTGTCAAAGTAGAGGCATTTAAGTTCTTTAATGTTGGAATAATTTATCCCATTTTAGATAGTTCTTGCGTTAGGCCAATTCAAGTTATACCTAAGAAATCAAGTCTCTAAAGTAAAAAATGAGGATAATGAGTTAGTCCCCACCCACATGACCACTGGGTAGAGAGTTTGTATTGACTATAGAAAATTGAACTTGGTCATGAGGAAAGACCACTTTCCTCTACCTTTTATTGACCAAATGCTAGAAAGGTTGGCCAGACATGAATACTCTTATTTTCTATATAGTTATTATGAGTGTAACCAAATTTCAATAGCACAAGAGGACTAAGAGAAGTCTACCTTCACTTGTCCTTTTGGAACTTTCACATATAGATGCATGCCTTTTGAGCTATGCAATGCATTAACAACTTTTCAAAGTTGGATGATGAGTATCTTTTTAGATATGGTTGAAAAAATTCCTAAAGATGTTTATGGATGACTTTTCAGTATTTGGTCATCTTTTGAAGAATACTTGGCCCACTTAGATTTGGTATTAAGAATGTACTAAGAGAAAAATCTTGTGCTGAGCTAAAAAGAAAATGTCATTCTATGGTAAAAGGTAGCAATGGTTTAGGACATATAACATCACAAAATGGTGTAGAGGTTGATAAAACTAAAGTGCAGCTTAGTTTTAATCTTCCCTCTCATAGGAAGTGAAAGAAATCCATTTACTTTTAGGTCATGCTAAATTTTATACACTATTCGTTAAAGATTTTAGCAAAATTTCTAAGCCCCTATGTAATTTACTCATGAACGAGGCCAATTTTGACTTTGATGAGAGCTATATGAAAGTATTTGAGTGCCTAAAGGTTGAAATCACTTCTACGCCTATCATTTGACAATCAGATTGGAGTGTGTCACTTGAGATAATGTGTAATGCTTCAAACTATGCTATCAATGCTCTGTTGGGGCACCGTATTGGTAAATTCCCCCATGCAATATACTATACAAGTAAGACCCTTAATGATGCCCAGCTCAATCATCCTACTACAAAGAAAGAGTCGTTGGCTATTGTATTTTCCTTGGACAAATTTAGATCTAAAGTCATTATCTATTTGGACCATGCAGCATTAAAATACCTTCTTTATGAGAAGGATACTAAATAGAAACTGATCCAGTGGGTTTTATTGCTATAGGAATTTGATATAGAGATAAGAGATGTTTCAAAAATGTTGTAGCAGACCAACTATCCAGGTTGATTATAGAGTCTACTAGTGGTGCAATGCCTATAACAGAATAATTTCTTGACGAACAACTTCTACAAATTTTCCAGCTACCTTAATATGTTGATATTGTCAATTATCTTGTTACATGTCAAACACCTAATCACTGGTCAAAATAAGATAAATCTAAGTTTTTAATCAAGGTAAACTATTTTTTCTAGGATGATCTGCACTTATTTAAGTATTGTCTAGACCAGATTATAAGGAGATGTGAGCCACATAATGATCATCATAATATCATCTCTCTCTATCACAACCATGCTTGTAGAGGCCACTTAAGTGCCAGAAAGACCATTGCAAAAAATTTATAGTGTAGGGTTTACTAGCCAACAATTTTTAGGGATTTTCATGCTCACTGTATAGCATGTGATTATTGTTAAAAATTAAGAAGTATGGGCCATATAAACATGATGCTGTTGAACCCCATATTAACAATGGAAGTTTTTCATATCTGAGGTATAGATTTTATGGGCCAATTTCCTAATTTATTTAAATATCTATACATTCTTGTGGGAGTAGACTATGTGTCTAAGTGGGCAGAGGTTATGCTGTTCAAAACAAATGACCACAAAGTGGTGGTCCAATTTCTCAAAGATAATATTTTTGCACATTTAGTATTCACATGCTAACTATCAACGATGGTGGAAAACATTTTTACAATCGGGCCTTTAAAGGATTATTGAAGAAATATGCAATTACCCATAGAGTTGCAATGCCTTACCATCCACAATATGGATAGTTCTTTTTCCTTGGATATTCTAGTTAGCTGACATGAGGGTCTATTATGACAAAAAATAGCTACCGCCTGCTTTATCAATTTATCTAGGAAAATAAAGAAAGCAGCCTTAGATTAGGTTTGGCGGGAGCTGAAGCAACTTTCTTGGTCACAAGAGAATTAGTTACCAAATTCATCGGTTTGCACCAAAACTAAAGACTTCTAGAATCATCATTAAGTTAGTTTCCTTGCGTCATTGTATTTTGGTTGGAACCTAGGGGCATGAAACTGAAAATTATGGGGCTTTCTTCAATTCCTTTGTTTCAATCGGAGTTGAGTTGATAGTGGTATATTCTGATCTTGCATTTTGTTCGTTAATTTTTCTATGACAATCAAATTTGATGTACCATTGGGAGACTAGTAATGAGTAGGGACACCAAGATCTATGGCTAGACGGTCCATGCAAATTGAGCATCAAAATGAATCTTGTCTAATTCTCAAGTTTAATATGAGAGTTATGATTTGATTGGTTTGGGACTTAACTCTGTACTCAAGCTAGCAGTACTGCAAAATTTTATTCTTAGATGGCTACCACAACATTAAAAAAGTGAAAAAATTTGTCAGCATTTGTTACAACTTCTATTTTGTGTTGGATGCAGCATTCATATAAGATATTTGTGTGTTAGGTACTTTTATTTTCCTATTCAAATGTATAATTTGATGGTATTCAAACTAAATTATTAATTTAGTCCATAATAAAAAATTTGATGAAAATAGGCATGTTAGGATTTGAATTTTTAAGTGCATTAAACTATGATGGTATATCATAGTTTAATCTCCAACTAGAAGAAATAGTGTGCACGGGGTCATGCTTGGAGGGTGGCACATGAAATTATATTAGTTAGTCATGATTATGCATGTATCACCAAGTTTTGTGACTTGATTAAGTACATGAGATCAAATAACCTATTAGTGACTAAATGCATGGCTACATAGAAATGAAATTGCATAATACATCAAATAACACAAAATTACTTACTCCTTAAGATAATCACGCCATTCATTTTATCATGCACCTGAAAATCTCCAAGTGAGTGTGGCGCATTGATGATGGTGGCTGCACTATACTCCCATCAACTTGTAAGAATATGATGTAACCAACATGAGGAAGCCACACCATTCACTTAATAGTTTGTAGTTGTGTGGTGCACTAAACTCAAAGGTCATATTGGGCGGTGGATATGACAACCGCATCATGCATCAAGTAAAAGTCAGATGCTTGGAGCATTGAACATGGCAGTGGCACCATGCACTAAGGCTTATGTATTAGTACTAGCATATGCACTATGTACTGAGCAAATCTCAAGCACATGGAGAATCAAACAGGACAGGCACACCAATTAACTGAGTAAGACTTAGGCAGATAGTATTTTGGTCAATGATCTCATGCGAATAGTGGTGATCTATGCTCAGGAGTATCATGCACCATGCTATGACTATGTGCATGGAATTTAGACAGAGACTATGTGCACAATGTACCGAGTTTTGGCTCAAGCGCATCTTGTACTGGTCATTACTCTAGTGTATGATATTAAAGGAAATGACCACACTCACCATTTAGCAAATGTTAGTTAAACGTGCATGTTCGGGGGAAATAATTAGACACACTATGAAAGGCCCATGCATATGATGTATAGTGTACATGGTATAGAAATTATACGACATTGAGTATTGATTAACTTATAAAACATTATAATATTAGATGCATGAAACCTTGAACAAAAAAGAGAGTATTGATTAACTTATAAAACCTTGTAATATTAGATGCATGAAACTTTGAAATATATATATATATTGATTAACTTATAAAACCTTATGATATTAGATGCATCAAACTTTGAACCAAAAAAAAAAAAAAAACACTCATATGACATCAAGTAAGACTAGGCGGTATACATCATGATATGGAAATTTTTCCATGCATTAACATAGAGCTCAAAAGTGTGGCATGTGGAAAAATACACAAGCAACCAATGTGCCGAACTAAAATCAGATGCATTATAAACTAAACACTGATTAAATAACCATATGTATCAGTGCTTATTAATGATTGTTGTTCAGATATATAAGTATTATGTATTGATTGGAAATCAGATACACGGACAGTAATTTTTGAATTGTGATTAGGCGCATCATATAATAGTCAGATATACACATGTAATAAATAGTACTATGGTATATAACTCATGAATGAAAGACCCAATGCACTAAGTACCAAGCTATGCCCCACACTCTGTGTTTATATTAGTACCTAGCTCATATATAACAAACTTCAATTAGTACCCAAAAAAAATCCCTACTACTAGAAGCATGACACTTTGTATCTTGAAATATGGCATTAAATAGAGTAGAGTAAAGCTCATAAGCTAAGAATGAAACTTAAAGGTACCAAGTAAAGTATATGATATACCTCATACAAAGTCATGCCTAATTTAGATGGGACACCATGATTAACATGCATTGATCTAACTATATTCATGACTTGCAATGTACAACATTTTATTATGTCATATGAAACTGCTCATAGGGTATCAAATTGATGGATAATTTATTTATACTATAACAAGGACAATTTAGATAAGATTATTTGATTGTGTAGATTTTGTTTTATTGGTTTCTAAAATTTTGAAATTACTAACATTTTAGATGGACTCATCTTGATATTTTGAATTTGTTACCAAGAGAATTGTGCATACTTACATTCTAATCTCGATGGAGATATTTTTGGCATTTATTATTAGTTTATCAGAATTTTCACAATTTGACCCTAAGGGTTATACACATGCTTGAAAGTAGCAAGAATGGTATATCTACATTTATTATTAGCACACATTCTGTATGATTTCACACTCTTCCACAATTGAACTTTACTAAGAAATCAGGAGACTCTTAAGAGTTAGATCCTGGCTTAGAGATTTCATATGAAATCCCATGGTTGCTATGTTAGGAACTCAGTTGGCCACTAACTTCTGAATAGGTACTAACCAATGGTAGGCTTATTTGACATAGGTAAGTTACATGGGATAACTACCTTGTATATGATTGATCTGACTATCCCATGTAGTTGGTGTAAACTGACGAGCGCAGGTCAAGACTTAGGTTTTACTGCATACATAGTCAACCTTCTATTTTGTTTCGACATTGGCTAACATGTCGGTTGTTCTCGAGAATATTAACCAGTGCCTATGGCAGGACAATAAGTGCCACTCAACTATAGATTAATTATTGAATGAATTGATTGTCCAATTAATCATTTAATGAATATAGATTGAATTTGACTCAAATCTTTATATGCCTTGGATATAAATTGTGTTATTCCATATTATGTTATTTTGATTGTTATATAACTATTTGATATGAATTACAATGTTACAATTTGACAATGACATGTTTAATAATACATGTATACACTTTCAAATAAATAAATAAATAACTTGCATAGCATGATTTTTAGAGTTTTTGGCTAGTTTTAAATTCTCTACTGGGAAATTTATATTACTTACCAAACCACCCCATAGGTGAAGGGTAGAAAGAAAAGCTAGACATTGATGCACAGGAGATTGAGTAAACTTGGAGTTTCAAAGTATAAAGAACTAGAAACTGTTTTATTTTATTTGAAGACTTTAGTCAATTTGCAATAAATTATAATATTTGAACTTTACATTGTGATTTAACTTAGTAGCATTTGGGCTGTGACTAGTAAGTCTTGACTGGCTGAAAAAGATGAACTATTACTTTGAAATATATTGTAGAGATTTATTTGATGTACTTGGGCTAAAAGTAGTTAAAATCTATTATTATATGTAGAGTTGTGTGTGTGTGTGTGTGTGTGTGTGTGTGTGTGTGTGTGTGTGTGTGTGTGTGTGTGTGTGTGTGTGTGTGTGTGTGTAATTCAAGGATTGATCCTAACAAATTTTCAAAAAGATTCAGAAAAACTATTTTTAAAAACCTAGGACATCACATGATCCATGTTCACCTAATGTATATTTGATGCTTTTTCACTTCACTGGACTGAAAACCATGATGGTAGTGTACAAACGCCATTACTTTACTTAACAATGGCCTTATTGAAACAATAACTCTCTTGGAAGTCATGGCTACCTACAGATGCAAAAAAGTATTGCTGCTATCTTTATATTATGTAAGGAGGTCGCTCCTCTTAGATATGAAATTAGTGAAATTCACCTCAGATACAAAATTAGTGAAATTCACCAAAAAAATATAGATAGGAATTTCTTGTAAGTATTTTTCTAAGTTCACTCATTTGATAAGAGAGAGAACAAGAAATTGCCAAAGGTGGATGTTGGGATTGGCCCTAATTTCAAGTACTATGCTAATGATACTGGTCTTACTATTATTAGCATTGATTCAAATAAGTGGGTGGAGAAATATGTGAGGGCAGCAATAGAAGTTGCAAATCTACCATCAACACATTTCAGTCATGTTAGCTGCTTCTCTTGCTTTGAAGTTCCTTTGATTTGTAACTCCTTTCTTGATTTTTTTATTTTTATTTTCCATTTTTTGAGCTATCTCCTTGCTTGTTTTTCATCATCTAGTGTTTTGGGCTAAATCACAAGTTAATAGATTAATGAACCTCTAATGCCAAGTGCATTGATGGCCAACTGTCACTCATCCTAAAAGAACACAATTCTTTTTCATCCTAGTTGCAGATCACCAGAACGCATTTTCAAATTGATATTATATCTCCATCAGTGGTATTTACCTGATGCCCAAAGATGGCATCTTGAATAGTTAAATATTTGGAGATATTTTAGTTTTACAATCTATAACTATAGTAAGAGTGAGATTTAATTCTCTATGATTTCTAGTCAGATGTTTCTATTTTCTAATATATAAATCTTGTCTTCTGCAGATCATGAGGGCATACTTGCAGCAGGTTTCCTCAACTATCAACATCATACTAATATTTTATCGAACAAACTAGTGCTAAAGTTAATTTCTCAGCTTCCTCTTCCAGATGTCTCTTGTGGGCAGTTGAAGTGCCGGCTTTCCCACCTTGCATGAAATGCTACTCTTGACATCTGATTATGTAGTATAGGAAAAGCTACCAAGGCTAGTTTCCTAGTCATGGTTTTCATGTCGACAAGGTCATTTGTAAAATAAAAACTATCTTAAACTTCTTTTTGAAGGAGATTGTTATTACTATGATTGTCGGTAAGCACTTGACATTTTAACTTCTTATATATATATTAGGTATCTCTTGGCCTTGAATATATTCAACGAATATCTATTGAATCCTTGTTTTCATATCCTATTAGTCATGACATATATAACAGATAAATGCCTTGGGAATTGATGACTAATCTCACCATAAATGGATTCATGCAATTATTTGCTAGCTTGATTTTCTTCTACCTATTCCATAATGGCTTTTTGAGCTTGTTTTGTTAAAGGTCATTGCATATTAGATGTCTCATTATGGTACACTACTAAAATTGTGGCTTTATAAGACGATTTTACCACAATGGTCTTATATAAAATTTATATAAGACGGTTATGGATAGCCGTCTTATATACTATAAACATATAAGATGGGTTTCACACAACTGTCTTATATAAAATTATATAAGACCATTCTAGAAAACCGTCTTATATTATTAGCTTAATATAAGATGGTTAATTAGAACCATCCTATATTATTGAAGGAATATAAGATGATTATCTAGAACAGTCTTATATTACTATACTAATATAAGACGATTTTCCAAAATAGTCTTATATAAAATTACATAAGACGGGTCTTAATAATTTTCTTATATTTTTTATATCTTATAAAGTTGAAATGAATCTCGGCTTTTTCGACGAAAACTCGAACATTGTGTTGGATTTACATGCACTTTGTCCCGAACTTGTATTTTGTCAGTTGATATCATTTGGATAGTATTCTTTCTTGTAATTTTTCATTATATATGTTTACTTTATTTGATATTTATGGCTATAAATTTTCTTTTATTTTTCTTTTTGCATTTTGTACATATGATACATATATTTTATGAATGTGCGTGATGCTGGTGAGGAGGGTGAGTAGGTGGAATCTGAATGTATTTGAGGGATAAATAAAAGTGCATGTATTTGTTATAGTGGTATGAGATTTGTGGTGCACTAGTATATATGACTAACTTAGTTATTGATGAGGTGATTAACGATTACAATAGTTATAAAAAGAAATAACGGGGGTTTAGGGGCAATGCCCACGAGAAGCAAGGTCTGGGGTGGCAAGTCGATGGTATACACCATCTGAAGGTTGAAGCATGAGTTGCAATTGTAAAATTGTCAAGTGTGAAAAAAAAATTGGGCAAGGGAACATTTCATGCCCAAAGAGAATATTAATATAGGATGAGTATGAGAACCGTTCTTTATTCATAACAATGTAGGATGGGTTTACTAAACCCGTCCTTTATTCATAACAATATAGGACTATTATGGGCGACAACCCTATATTTAAGTGCATATAGGATGGTTATCATACCCGTCCTTTATTGAAAATAATATAGGACGGGTCTATAGAACCGTCCTTTATTCAAAAGAGTAAAGGACAGTTCTATAGACCCGTCCTATATTCACTTAAATATAGGATGGTTCTAATGAACCGTCCTTTATTTGTTTCTAAATATAAGCTCTTTTCTCCCAATTGTGAATTTTACAAACCCCAAAGCCCCAAAACACTTTAGGAGAAGAAGAAAAAGAGGACAAGAGAAAGAGATAGAAGGAGAGAAAGAGGAAGAAGAGAGGAGGAGGAGAGAAATTACACCCTCTCCCACCCCTCCCCCCATGATTATTTAAAATCGACCCCCTTTGCCCCCTTTCCTCCATTCAAAATTTTGAAATCCAAAACCCCTGTGTGGAGAAGAAGAAAGGAGGGGAGAAAGAGAGAGAAGGAGAAGAATAGGGCAGAGGAGAGAAATCACATCCCTCCCCCCATATGATTTTTTACAAAACCCCTCCCCTATTCAAAATTTTCAAACACAAACCCCCAAAACCTCGAGGAGAAGAAGAAAAAAGAAGTAACATTTTCTCATTGGATCTCTCTCTTTTCTTAATTTTGTAGTTCCCTAATCCTTATAAATGCTTTATTATGAGCCTTGCAAATGAATTTTTTACCATGCATTTGCAACTGTATATCATGCTGATTTTGGGCTTCGTTAGTGCTTCTAAGTGCTTCATTATGATCATTCTAGATAGCCTTCATTGAGTTCAAGAAGACCCATGTCTTAGATTTTGATATTTTATTGAAAAAGGCATGCAAAATGTAGCTTGGATATTCATTTTTACCATGCATTTTCTACTATATAAGATGCTAATTTTGGGCTTCTATAATGCTTCTAAATGCTGAATTATGATCATTCTAGATAGCCTCAATTGAGTTTGTTAAGACCCATGTCTAGATTTTGATATTTCATTCAAAAGGCATGCAAAATGGAGCTTGAATATGTGTTTTTACCATGCATTTTATATTGTATATGATGCTGATTTTGGGCTTCTATAATCCTAGATTATGATTATTTTAGATAGCCTCAATTGAGTTTATTAAAACCAATGTCTCAGATTTTGATATTTTATTCAAAAGCCATGTGAAATGTTGCTTGGATTATGATCACTCTAATTAGGAGTCTGCGTATTATGTTCTCAGATATATGAGAACTCTCATTCGAAAAGTGTTTACCATCTCCCAATTGAGAAAGGTACATATAAGTCACTGACCATCATTCTTACAGGTTTTTTATATGTCTTAAATGACTCCAAAAATAATATTTTCTATTGATATAATATTTGTTTTCTTGCAGGTTGATTTGGAGAGCAAGAGTTACTCGCAATTAGATATAGATGACAACAATGGAATGGAATGAACTTTTTTTTTTTTTTTTTACTTTTAATTTGTAGACATCTGATGTTATTGAACATGTATGAATTTTATGACAGATATATAATTTACATTGCACTAATTGGCTGGATATGTTCCTTTTACCTTAATTTAAGTCAATGTATATATTTTTATTTTACTAAGAAGTATGTAGAAGTTTGATGTGAAATGTGAAAATGTTGGAAGTGTATGAATGTATGAACATATGAACATATGAAGTGTTAAATTCTAGAAATTGCAGGAACAATGTATGAACAAAAACCAACTAAAATGAGAACACGATTTGTAAAGAAATTATAAGCAATATAGGATGATTATTGAAAAACCGTCCTATATTTCTCAAAAAATATAGGACAGTTATTGAAAAACCATCCTATAGACACCTATATATAATATGGTTTTTGAATAACCATCCTATAGACATTTGTATATAGGATGGTTTTTGAATAACCATCCTTTATACAGTTATCTATATAGGACGGTTTTTGAATAACCATCCTATATACATCTGTTATAATTTTTAATATAAGACGATTCATACAATTGTCTTATATTACATTTCATTTTATAAGATGGCCGGGTATAAGACAGTTTGGTAATTGTCTTTTACATCCGTTTTTAACCATCTTATAAGCCCATTGCCATAGTAGTGGTAACACACAATCGACACCTTTCTTAAGTTGATTTTTACCTAGAATATTTTACTAGGTATGGAAATGAATTTGCTAACTAATTTTGTCATTACTTGGTTAAAATTGTAGTTAGAAATACCCAAAGAATTACATTCTAAGATTTCTAGTATCATTTCCCATAATTAGGATGTATGTAACTTCTACCACTTTGCTTAAAGCATTTTAGGTAATTTCACTTTTGCTATAGAGTATGTGAAGATATGAGTCTTTAGCTCTAAGTATGAAGAACCCTTGTGAGGTCTCAATGAGGTGGTGGTTCGAATCCATCAAGATTCCAAACCTTACTTTCTACTTATTCAAGAAAAACCTCCTATGATAATGTACTCCTAGCAAGTATTTCACATGTCTCACTTCAACTGGGAAATGGCTGAAGTTTAGTTATTCGATTTCAGAAATTCAAATGAAGAAAACAACTATTGCAAGCTTAGATAGGATCAATGGTCTGCCTAGTGGATCAATATTGATAATATATCTACTAGATTCTATAGATATATTTTATACTCTCATAAATATTTATTTATATGATGCCATCACCTTGTAAAGAACTGTTTCTCATAGTTAAAGAATTATTTATCCTTAAGTATTTCAATGCTTTACTTGTGCTACCCATGTAAGGAATTACTTCAAACAGTTTAGCTTTTGCAAAAGAGGAATGCCACAGTAGACAACCACATGTGGTGCCCTACTTTTGCATGAATAGGCCTACCTTTGGTGGATTCCAAGCCAGTCATATGATCTCCTCGAGATTGCATATTTCATAGACGTATCAGGATCGTTGGATGATTTTGAAACTTGTCCAATTATTGGGATTCTTGATCTATGGGATACCTAAAGCAGGAGCAATCGTATGAATGGTTTGGGATCATCCCAAAATGTGTTGCGTAGTGCAAAACTGTGTCATCAAATGTCATTGGCTGTTCTTTATCGTGGCATTTTCTCTTTTGCAAAATTAATAATACCTTCGGTGGCTATAAAAGTGCTGCCCCCAAGGTTCATCCAGCCTATAGCGGCGACAATCATGCGAATTTTGTAGCCTGTAAAAGCACGTTTTCAGATCAGCCAAAGCCCCGGCAGATGTGTTTGCCAAGAGGGATGTCTTGGGGTACATCTTTTACGTAGATGGGCGATCTGCTCTGATGACTATGCTCTCAAAAGGAAAAAAAAGAAAAAGAAAAATAACTTTCTATTATTAGTTCTTGAAAACAAGAACCCTTGAACTTTTGCCGTTTTCTTTTTAATAAGGCTTCTTGAAGAACGGTTGATGTGAGTTGTGGTCATGATATGCCCGTCGAAACATGAAGGACGGATCAGTCTAACCAGAAGCTACAACTGGTAAGATTATCCGAATCCTATAGAAATGTATTTTCGCTCCTGCACGTTTCAAAAGCTTGTAGTAAACAAATCCTTTGATTTTTCTCTTCAATATTATGTAAAAACAATATCTAGATAATTTCGAGACGCTAAATTCTGTTTTATATTTTTAAGGCAAGGAATTTTCAGAAAAGTAAATTCAGCAAAGCAGAACGTGCCAAGTGTTTCATAAATAGCCAAAAGCCATCGAATCCTCTCGGTCTAAGGTTTGACGTGGCACTTTGCCCTTTTATTAGGGAGATTTCAAATAGATTTGAAGATTAGGATAATAAGTTCTTTGTAGTGTGCTTCATAATTGTTAGCAGTACGAGTAAAATAATTTTTATAAATATGAAAATAGTTCTAATTTGTCAAAAACGTGCTGTAACTAAATTGATAAGATAACCTTTACAATGTTTGACCTAGCATGCTTTGGTGTTTTGACATGGACCGCCAGACTAACAACCCTTTCTGATCATGCAAAGGCCAGTCACTGTTCTGATATGCAGATGATGGGAGGCTTGTTCTGCCTATTCAATGATCGATCTGTGGGTAGTAATATATGAAATCTGAGATGCTTTCAGTCAGGGACGTCTAGCAATATATGGAAACTGGGGCACCTAGAAGAGTACGTTCCTTACTCCATTTATTTATTTATTTTTATTTTTTCCTCTGATGAACAAATCTTCCATCACACAAATGTATTTCAAAATACATATATCATTCAGATTTACAATATCAGACTTGTCGCTGGTAACTGGACCACAGACTCTGTTTACAATCCCTGACGTAGAACACTTAGTTACTACCAATGTTCCGATCATGCATCTATCGTCCCACATGACTCCTTTCTTAAAGACGGCAATGTACTCCCAGCAACTCTTGACTGGACCTCACTATTACCTTGTCTACGGGTTTCACCCCTATTATCTTCTAAGTTGATCCTATTCCCAGTCTGTTTAGGTACGACTTTTGCTTCAGTTCTTCAAAACATACACCTTTCATGCCAGCATCCAAAAGGATTTTTACAAAACATGGTGGAGCCGGTTGCCAATTTCCAGTATTTCTGTTGAATTATAAACTTGTTTCTAAAAAGCCCAAGTCCATTTAGAGTGTTTCTAATGGCCCAAGTCCATTTCGAGTTGTATGACTATTGATGAAACATGTAGCATGCATAAGTGTGTGATTATTGAGTTTGTGGTAGGTATAAGTATGTGACTATTGTGTTTTTGTACATTAATAATTATATGGTTTGTATTAGACATCTTGCACTATATATACCTCTTCCCTTTTATTATAAAGGTATCAAATAAGAAGAAGAAATATATAATTCTTAGTGAGTGATCAACAAAGCTCTTAGTTGGGAGTGTTCTTTCTTAGTGTCATTTTGAGTGATCTTGTGAGTATTTATTTATATCAAATTCTTTGTGCAATACAAAATTATGAGTCTGAACTTATTTTCCAACAAAATGGTATCAGGGCTATGGAGAATAGTGGTATGGCACTCGTCCAAGTCCCTATGCTCAACAAAAGCAACTATTGCAATTGGAGTATCAAAGTGAAGGCATTCCTTGGAGCACAAGACAAGTGGAATATCATAGAAAATGGCAACAGTGAGCCAAGAGACGACACCAGCCCTCTAAATGGCCTCACACAAGATCAAAAGAAAGCTTTGAAAGATTTAAGGAAGAGAGACAAGAAGGCTCTCTATCTCATCTAACAAGCTTTGGATGTTGATGGCTTTGAGAAGATTTCAAGTGCAACCGCCTCTAAAGATGCAGAGGATAAGCTTAAAATTACTTTCAAAGGTACCAAGCAAGTTAAGTAGGTACTACTGAAAGAATGTGAGTTTATTTCTGACTACTTCTTAAGCGAGCTCATAGTCATTTGCTGTCAAATCGTTCTTAGAGTTCTTTCTACTTCTAATCAATTAAAAAGAATTAGTGAATCTTTAGATGATGAGAGGATAATTGAAAAGATACTTTGCCCATCAGATTCAAAATTTGAGCACATTGTTGTGATGTATTAAGAAACCATAAATATAAAAGAAGTTACTATTGAGCAACTCATGGGGTCATTGAAAGTGTATGAACAAATGTACAAGAAGAAGCAAAACACAATAGAACAACTTCTCAATAATAAAGAAAGAACAATATCATGATAACAAAAGAGGTTGTGGCTGAGGATGGGATTGTAGATATGGAAAGAATCGAAAGGACAATATCACAATAACAATAATAAAGAAAGAGGAGAAAGCTCAATAAGAGGACGTGGGAGCTGCAACCAAAGATCATGGTATGACAAATCTCAAATTAAATACTACAATTGCCAAAAAAAATTGGCTATTATGCTACTGATTGTAGAGCTCTCAACTATAGAGTTAATGAGAAGGTCAATTATGCTAAGTATAAGAGTTATGAAAATGGGACATTATTGCTAACATGTAAAGATTCGAAGCTGACAATGACAATATTTGGTACCTTGATACCAGTACTAATAATAATATGTGTGGAAGTAAAAGTACATTCATGGAACTTGTAGAATCGGGAGCAAAAACAACTCTTTTGGAGAAAATTCAAAAGTACCGGTGAAAGAAAAAGGTAATATCCTTATTCTCTTAAAATATAGAGGGCACCAATTCATTTCAAGTGTTTATTATGTCTCGAATATGAAAAGTAATATCTTGATCTGCGACTACTCTTAGAAAAAGTCTATCATATTCACATGAAAGATTGTAACCTTTTTATAAGAGATGACAAAAATAGCTTGATCACCTGAGTACTAATGTCAAGAACTAGAATGTTCTTATTAAATATGTAAACTAATATTGAAATCTAGACTTGTTCTCATCCAACACCACTGTGGAGAAAGAAAGTGAATGCAAAATCAAGGCCATAGGATTCGATCTTGGAGGAAAATTTACTTCTAAAGAATTTTAAATTTTTGTAAAGAAAATGAATGTCATCAAAACTAATAGTTCCAAGATTTTCTCAACAAAATGGCATAATCAAAAGAAAGAATAAAACTATCCTTAACATAGCTTGAAATATGCTCAAAAGCAAAAGAATGCCAAAGGAGTTTTGGGCAGAAGTTGTAGCATATGCAGTCTACTTGTTCAATTGCTCTCTAATAAGAAGTGTGTGAAAAAAAACACTAGAAGAAGCATAGATTGGAAGAAAGCCAGGTATTTCTCATCTTAAGATATTGAGAAGCATCATCTATGTACATGTACCTGATGAGAAAAAATCTAAGCTTAATGATAAAAGTGAAGGATTCATATTCATTGGTACAAATTCTAAAGGATAAAAGTTGTACAATCCAAACACTCAAAATATCGTGATAAGTCAAGGCGTGAAGTTTGATAAAGAGGCAAATGGGATTGGGGTTCAAGTGATGCAAATTGCAATTTCATTCCCTATATTGAAGAAGAAGAGCAATTAAGCACTAAGGAAATAGGAGAAGAATAACAAGAGCCCACTACTCCACCTACCTCCACAACAACCACACATGGTGATTCACTACAATCCTCTTTAAATGAAAGAAACATGTCATGCACAAGGAGTCTACAAAACAACAAGTGTGGATATGCAATGGATGAAGACGTCAAAGCAATTGTGAAGAATGATATATGAGAGCTTGTTTCACTTTCTAAAGGGCATAAGGCAATCAATGTTAAATGGGTGTACAAAGCAAAGAGAAATTTTTGCAAAGGGGTACAAGTAAAAAAGCTAGCATTGATTATAGTAAGTTATTTGCTCTTGCTGCTCGCTTGAAAACTATAAGACTAGTCATTTCTTTGGTAGCTCAAAACAAGTGGAGGATATTTCAAATAGATATAAAGCCTACTTTCTTAAATAGATTCCTTGAAGAGGAAGTTTATATCAAATAAACATTGGGTTATGAGGTGAAAGGATAAGAAGACAAAGTCCAAAATTGAAGGAAATACTTTATGGGTTAAAGCAAGCACCAAAAGCATGGAATAGTCGAATTTAGAGGTACTTTAAAGAAAATGACTTTACCAAATGTCCCTGTGAGCATGCTCTCCACATTAAAGTCAAAGACAGAGATCTACTCATTGTATGCCTTTATATTGATGACTTGATTTTTAAAGGGAATAATCCAAGAATGTTCGAAGACTTTAAGAAAGTAATGACAAAAGAATTTGAGATGACTGATATTAAGTGCATGGCGCACTATCTTGGTATTAAAGTAAAGCAAGGCAAATATGAGATTTTCATCTCTCAAGAAAGTTGCTCAAGGGAGATACTTAAAAAGTTCAAGATAGAAAATTGCAATCACATAGACACGCTAATAGAATGTGGAGTCAATCTATCTAAATACAATGAAGGAAAAAAAGTAGATTCAACATTTTTCAAGAGTTTGGTTGGAAGTTTGTGTTACTTAACATTTACAAGAGTAGATATTCTGTATGTCATTGGACTGGTTAGCCACTACATGAAGACTCCAGCTATCACCCATTTGAAAACTACTAAGAGAATCATCCACTACATCAAAGTTACAATAAACTTTGGCTTATTATATTCATTTTCTAATGGCTATATGCTTGTCGAATATAGCAATAGTGATTGGGTTGGAGATACAGATGATAGAAAGAGCACTACATGTTTTGTGTTCGTCATAGGGGATACTGCTTTCACATGGATGTTAAAGAAGCAACCAATTGTCACACTCTTAACATGTGAAGCTAAGTATGTAGCTAGTACATCATGTATTTTTCATACAATTTGGTTGAAAAACTTGTTAAAAGAATTAATTAAGCCATAAGAATAGCCAATCAAAATTTTTTGATAACAAGGAAGCGATAGTTTAAGAAAAAATTATATTTTCCATGATCGAAACAAACATATCGATACATGCTATCATTTCATCAACAAGTGCATCACAATAAAAGAAGTACAAGTGGAGTACGTAAAGTCATAAGATCAAGTTGCTAACATTTTCTCCAAGCCACTCAAGCATGAAAACTTTTCTAGATTGAGAAATTTATTTGGCGTCACAAAACAAGTTTAAAGGGGAGTTTGGAATTATAAACTTGTTTTTAAAGAGCCCAACTTCATTTAAAGTGTTCCTAATAGCCCAGGCCCATTTGGAGTCCAACCCGTAGAAGCTTCTAATATTAGGTAGAATTGTGTGGCTATTAGTGAAACAAATAGTATGAACAAGTGTGTGGCTATTGAGTTTGTGGTGGGTATAAGTATGTGACTGTTGTATTTTTGTACATTATTAATTGTGTGATTTGTATTAGACATCTTAAACTATATATACATCTTTCCTTTTATTATAAGAGTATTAAATAAGAAGAAGAAACATATAATTCTCAGTGAGTGCTTAGTTGGGAGTATTCTTTCTAGTGTTATTTTGAATAATCTTGTAAGTGTTTCTTATTTTCCAACAATTTCTATTTCTCGTGGCCTTGGTAGCTAGTCTTTTGCAACTTGGTTCGCCTCCCTATACGTATGTTCATTTGGACTGGTTGCATCATTAATAGCTTTAAGGAAACCCCTTCGCAAACTCTCTTATCTCTGTCCAATGTATTTGCTTAGGAAGCTCGGGTAACAACGGGCGAATAGGCAATGATTGCACCGGATTTGTTGAATCTTGAGGCAATGGCAAGCTTTGAGAGAATTGATGACGTATCCAGAGACCCCTATGACCTGCCGAATCAGTAAGTCCTTCAAATGGAAACACTTGGATTCAACCAAGAAGAGGATTATTTCGTCGTATCTATGTTCAAGGGTGGGTGATCTGCACCGTTGATTTGGCCACCACTTACGATATTTACTGTACAATTCATGTTTCTCCTGTCTAACCTGATATAGGACCGTGTAATTTAGATAGGAAAATTCTCCGATTGGTGAAATCTGTACCCGCTACCCACGAGAAAATTGTAGGCAGGTGCTGAAACCTGCCGTTGCCCACAGAATTCTTCTTAAATGAGTTATTCCGACGTTTAACAGTGGATACATTTTCGGTTATTCAAGGAATATATTTTATTTGGAAACTTTCTATCCTCCTATTGGTCGAACGAACCCTAGAAACCCTAGCACGCCGTTATCGCATCCCAGTCAGTCTTACATGGGTTTCTCCGCTTAAAATTCGTGACCGAGATAGGAATGCTACCTCGTGCTGCGACCACAGGGTGAGTTACAGTGTGGAGTCACACTTCTCCATGAAATGAGCCATCTTTGGTTGATCCCAACCGTTCATCAGATTTTCCTACTTTGCATGTGTTGGAGCCTAAGCTATTCCTAGAAATGTATTTTTCGTCGCCCGAAACTAACTTGTTTGAGACTTAGAATAAGAAACGGTATGCATTCGACAGATAACAACAAAGTTTTCCGGATGCCAGAATCATCGCATCCTCGGGTCTGTAGGAGATATACAAAGACGGAACCAAACCTTGGCCTTCATCAAAATAGTGGGCATCCCACCGTAGCCAGCCCTGTGACAGTGTTCATCCTTGACTCAGTTTCGCTGCGGACTTTCTGTTTTAATTTGTACTGTAAAACCATGTACTTACAGAATACTTTAGGTAAAGAGACCGATCACAGCAAAACATTTACCAATTCATTGGACAAAACAAAGAAGTTGATCATCACTGTCTTCTCCACAAAACCACAGGACGCCATTTTATGGGATTCTCTGTGGCTTTAGAAAGTACTGGACGATCCGACCGCCGTTAGCTGAAAGATGTATTATAATAAATGTTTTTAGACAAATGCACAAATAAAAACAAAAAGTCTGTTTTGGTGGCCTCCGGGGTTGCCAGTCCTAGAGGAGGGGAAGCCCGGTAGATCTTTCTTGTTAATATTTTGTTGAAAAGTAGATCTTTCTTGTTAATATGAGATTGAGTTCACAGGAAGAGTAAACAAAAGAAAGTAACAACTCGGCCACAATTTGGTTCTCCTGTAAAAAGTTCAGAAGAATAGAGCTAACAAGACAGCCTGAAGGAATTGGTTGAAGGTGCTTGCCTCTGGTTGCGAAGCCTTGTTGGCTCAGGGTTGGGCCTCCTGTGTGCCGGCCCTTCCCTTTTTCTTTTGTTTTTTTCAGGCCTTCGTTCTGCTTCCTGTTTTTTCTGTTGTTTGTCCGGGTGAGGATGAGAGCCCTCTTCCAGCTTCCTTGTGGTTGAGCCGACACTAAGCTCATGATTTTGTGGTGTTGGATGTTGGAAACTCTTTTAAGCTGACCTTTGAGGGTCGTGGGCAGATTATATCATTCAGCCCATGTTGTAAGTTTCTTCCTTACTCAGTAAACTCCCATCATTCAAAAAAGGAAAAGAATAGAGAGAAAAAATCGGTAAGCAATTTTATAGACAAATCATCTTTTACTGCTTTGCCATTCGGGTATAATACAAATGAAACCGCTGTCACCCTACGCTCCTGTTAAAACTCCTGTGAAACGTATCTTCCGTCGTGTGAAGTGAGAGAGAGAGAGAGTTGGGGGAATGATCAAGAAGAGGAATACGGTGAGGCTTTTGATCTCCTTCACTGTAACTTGGAGAGGGTGTTTTAGACGCATGCAGCGTGGCACGATCAAAGCTCAAAACTATGCAAGAAATGCAGAACCTCTGATCGTGCCACGCAGGACGCGTCTCAATCTCCCTCCCTATTACTCCATGGCTTCTGCTATCATACCTGGTTTCAAAAACACGTTTATATAGAGATTTTCCATGAAAATCTAAAACGCATGAGGCTTTGGCAAGTGGTCCTCATGCTATATGATACAGCGTTTGTCATGCCATTTATGGGTTTTAGTTGAAATTTACCACTTCCGAGAGAGAGAGAGAGAGAGATGGAAATATTCATAGCCAGTGGTGAGTTCGTTGGGAATTTCTTCTAGTTGTCTCCAGCATCATTCCATACGCAGACAAACACTATCGCGACCACTCTAGATAGTGGCAAGAAATACAAAGTCTCTGCGACAGAAAGAACTGTTATATATATATATATATATATATATATATATATATATATATATATATATTGTATATTATATGCTAAAAAAAAAAGAAAAGACAAATATGGAAGAAAAAAGGCGACGGGACGCTCGGTTCAGTTTGTTAGATGAACCACTCTATGGTGGTGTCTTGAGTAGGCCAAAGTCATCTAAAAAGGTATGGTTATTATTATGTGTAGATACATAATCTCTAATTTCTATTTTATGATGGCCTACTTTAGGCCATCATGGCCCTCCCCTTCCCCGGAGCCCGCATAGGCGGGAGCTTCGTGCACCGGGGCTACCCTTTATGATGGGCTAAAATAAGAAATAAGGAAAGGGGATATAGTTATAGTCTCCAAATTATACGTATGATTCTTTTCTGACATCCCAACATCAGAAAAGATAAAACACCATTCTTCATAAAGTTTATACACATTAATTTGGAAGATCAAGAACTGCAAGGCTCAAGAATCACATCCGGTTTCATGGATTCAAGTACGCTTTTGCATCTAGTTTATTATTATTCTTGATGATTTTCGTGGAGGATCTTAGTGTGATGAAAGTTTTTATCAATAAAGCAAAATACAACAAGTGGTATCAGAGCCTCCTCATGTTAAATCATTGACAAACAAGTTTCTTAATCCATTTTTTTCATGATGTGATTGTTTAAAATGGTTATTGAAGACAACAAAGCTTTTTCTTCTCTCTCTCTCTCTCTCTCTCTCTCTCTCTCTCTCTCTCTCTCTCTCTCTCTCTCTCTCTCTCTCTCTCTCTCTCTCTCTCTCTCTCTCTCTCAGATGTTAGATTTGAAACTTTTCAAGAGATTAGGGTTTTAATCTAGGAAAACCGTGATACAGTAGAAAACTTGTCATATAGACACTTCAAATAAATGATCTGAACCGATAAATGGATTCAAAGACCCTCAAAACCTTAGGAATGTCGAAAATAGAACAAAAATTGGGTTGTCTGGGACCCCGATCGGATCAAAACAAGATGAATGACTCAGGTGCGTCGTCTTCGATAGACCATGTGCCCAAGATGCTGTGCACAGAATGTGCTAAAGATGACGTTGAGCATGGAAGCTCCGTCACGCATGTGGGCAGTGCACGCATACAAAAGAATGCTGTCGCTCTGTTGTGTATCGCATGGAACGCAAGTGCTTTCTGGCCACCAAGACGCATGTAGTAGCGTCCTAGCAACTGGGATGCTTATGCATGTTTGGACTATGCGTCTTGACTACGCAGGTCGGGAATTGCTATTCCAACCCAGATTTTGATCCAGATCATTGAACAGTGACCCCGAAACAGAAAATTTGAGATTCTTGGAGTTATAGAAGCCCAATTTAAGATCCGAAAGGTCTATTGGAATCATCTTGATGATGCAGACATAATTTTGGCACTAAAACCTTGATCTAATCACACCTAATTAGATTAAATTGATAAAATAATGCTTAATCACTAAAACCTTGATTTTGGCACTAAAACCTTGATCTAGAACTGGAATATTTGACAATAAAAAAAAGAGAAAATTAAATTCATATCTTGGTACAAGTTTTTTCTGGATATCTAATATTTTAAAAATAAGTCGATTGAAACAACATGCTACTAAAGTAGCCTCTCTTGCCTAAATAAATTTATTTTAGAACATCAAGATGGTTGTGGGTATGTAATTCATGCGGATATTGACTGACCCAAAGGAAGATCAATATTTGGCCGAATTACATGCACGCCTATGATAATAAATATGTGACAATTATTAGGTACCTCATATAAACAATAAGCCAGTCCAAAGAAAGGCTTATTATTTGACAAGATTTATTATCAATATTTGATTACTACACTAAGAGTACCACTTACAAGTTAATATTTCTATCCAAAGACTAAATATTAATGTTATGCTAGGTATCTTATGATGGGCCCTACCATTATTTGAATTTAATTTAATTTAAGTATGATATAGAACTTATGTAAACATATTGTTTTGTGCTATTTTCAGCTAATGCGTTTACTTCTATCATATATGCCAATATCAGTTCTATTCTCATGTTGAATGGGACCAATTTTAAGGAATGGAAAGAGAATGTTATGATCATTCTTGGGTGCATGGATCTGGACCTTGCGCTAAAGATTGAACAATCCACTGCTCTTACGGACAAAAGTTCCATTGAGGAAAAATGGGACTTTGAGAAGTGGGATCGTTCAAATTCCATGAGTCTTATGATCATGAAGCGTGGAATTCTAGAAACTTTTAGGGATGGTGTGTCCGAAAAGGCAACTATTGCCAAGGAGTTCCTTAAGAAAATTGAAAAATATTTTGCTAAAAACAATAAGGCTGAAACAAGTACAATTCTGTCGAACTTGATTTCAATGATGTATAAAGGAAAAGGAAATATGAGGGAGTATATCATGAAGATGTCTCATCTTGCTTCAAACTAAAGGCACTAAGGCTAAAACTGTTAGAGGATTTGCTCATGCATTTAGTTTTGATTTCTCTTCTTGCACAATTCAATCATTTGCCCTTTTGGTAGTTGTAATTCTTACTCTTTTTTATTGTTTTATTGTTTTCTTTGTTAGAGTTATATTTCCTTCGGATGTATCTAAAATTCCAAAGTATATCTTTTCACAGGTCGAACCAAAAAAGAAAAAAGAAACTTTAAATATATCCCTCTTTACTTTACCTTTATCCCATAGAAAAAAAGGAAAATTCCCTATTTTGTACCTGCCCCCAAATTAAATTTAAATATTAAATAAATAATAGGAGACTAAAAATGAAAGTCCATTTGTCGTATTCTTTCTCCATTGCATTGGTGGAACAAAAATATTTTATGTATATATATGGAAATATTTGATATATAAAGGCTCTAGCTACAACTGCCAAAAGGACAAATGGTCTCTTAATGAGCTCATTTCTCATTGTGTACAAGAAGAGGAAAGGCTGAAGCAAGAAAAGCCTAAAAGTGCTCACTTGGCAACTACCTTTTAAGGACAAGAACAAGAAAAGGAATAAGGATAAAGAAGCTGCAAGTTGTCCACCTTAAAAGAAACAGCAAAAGAAATAAAATGAGGATTTTGGCTATTACTTTTGCAAGAATCCTGGACACATGAAGAAAGACTATACCAAATATCACGCTTGGCATGCAAAGAAAGGTATACTTCTCACTTTGGTTTGTTCTGAGGCTAATTTAGCTTCAGTACCTAGACACACTTGGTGGATAGATTATGGTGGTACTACTCACATAAGTATGTCTATGCAGGGTTGTCTGAGTTGCTAAAAGCCAAATGATACTGAAAGATTCATCTATGTGGGCGATGGCAAATCAGTGGAGGTTGAGGTAATAAGGACATTTAGGTTATTATTAAAGACTGGTTAATATTTGGATTTAAAAGAGACATATGTTGTACCATCTTTTAGACAGAATTTGGTTTGTATTTCTCTTTTGGACAAATTTGGTTATTCTTGTTCATTTAGAAATAATTAGTTTAGTCTCTTTTTAAATTCAAATATTATTGGTACTGGTTTTTTATCTTTTTATGATAACCTTTATTTACTTAATACTATTGCCTCTTTTAATGAAACTTTACATGTGAGTTCATGTGGTATAAAATGCAAATTAACTAATGAGAATTCTACTTCACTCTGGCACAAGCATTTAGAGCATATATCTAAACAAAGAATTGAAAGACTTGTATCAGATGGAATTCTTGATCCCCTTGATTTGTTAGACTTTCAAGTCTGTGTTAAGTGCATCAAGGGGAAACAGATAAAAATAAAGAGATTAGGTGCTCACAGATCTTCAAACGTCTTAGAACTAATACATACAAATATTTGTGGGCCATTACCTATGGCTTCATGGAGTGGTCAACAATATTTTATTACATTCATAGATGATTTCTAGTATTATGGCTACATTTATCTCATTCATGAGAAGTCTCAATCACTGGACGTGTTTAAGGTATTCAAGGCTGAAGTTGAGAACCAACTTGGCAAAAGCATTAAGGCTATTAGATATGACCATAGTGGTGAGTACTATGGTAGATATGACAGATCAAGTGAACAACGTCCAAGGTCATTTGCCAAATTCCTAGAGGAGTGTAGTATCGTCCCACAATACACCATGCTGGGAATTCCTAGCATGAATGGCGTTGCTAAGAGACAAAGCAAAACATTAAAGGACATGGTGAGGAGTATGATTAGTCATACTACTTTACCAGATTCACTTTGGGGAGAGGCACTCAAAACTGTAGCTTACATCATTAATAGAGTTTCAACTAAGGTAGAGACTAAAACTCCTTATGAATTATGGACAGGTAAGAAGCCCACTATAAAACATTTACACATTTGGGGTTGTCCATCTGAGGCAAGGCCTTATAGGTCAAATGAAAAGGAAGTGGACTAAAGAACAGTTAGCAGTTATTTTGTTGGGTACTTTGAATGGTCTCAGGGGTACAAATTTTATGATCCCACTACCAAGTCCTTCTTTGAGATGGGAAATGCCCAATTCTTTAAGGATATTAAGTTTGGGGGAGATATAAGGTTAAAAACTTTGTCTTTGAAGAGGAATCTGTTTCTCTTCCTATGATTGTTATTGACAATGATTAGGCTCCTGTTCCTGATGTTATTCAAGAAGCAATGCCAAAACCACAAGATAATGTTGAAAATCTCCCTAATCAAGATCAACATGTTATTCTTGAGAACAATTTCAACAACCTTAAGAGTAGATGCCATTAAAGAGATCTACTAGAGAAAGGAGAAGTGCGATTTTTTATGATGATATCATATTTCTCCAAGAACATGAAGGTGACATTGGATTGGTGGAAGGTGATCCGATCAACTTTCATTAAGCCATGCAAAGTACTAATTTTCAAAGTGGATTGATGCCATGAATGAAGAGATTAAATCCATGAAAGACAATGATGTTTGGGAACTCATCCCATTAGATGAAGGTGCGAAACCCATTGGTTGCAAATGGATATTTAAAACTAAGAGGGATTCAAATGGTGATGTGGAGAGATATAAGGCGCATCTTGTTGCAAAGGGCTTCACTTAAAAGGAAGGCATTGATTATAATGAGACTTTCTCTCTGGTTTCATTGAAAGACTCTTTTAGGACAATAATGGCATTAATGGAACATTTTGACCTTGAATTACATCAGATGGATGCAAAGACTGTGTTTCTCATTTAGTTTTGAGATGAATGTGATTGATGATTGTGTATACCATAAGTTTAGTGTGAGTAAAAATATTTTTCTGGTTTTATATGTCGATGACATACTGCTTGCCAACAATGATATAACCTTGTTGCATGAAGCCAAGAGATTTCTATCAAAGAAATTTGAGATGAAAGATCTTGGGGATGCATCTTTTGTATTAGGGATTCAGATACATCGGGATTGCTCTCGGGGTATTCTTGGATTATCACAAAAGAGTTATATCGAAAAGGTACTTAAGAGATTTGGTATGCAAGATTGCAAACCAGGAGACACTCCTGTTGCTAAGAGAGACAAGTTCAGTCTTGACCAATGCCCCAAGAATGATTTTGAAACTAAGGAATTGCATAAGATTCCCTATGCTTTAGCAGTGGGGAGTCTGATTTATGCTTAGGTTTGTACGTGTTCGGATATTGTGTACATTGTTGGGATGTTAGGCAAATATTTGAGCAATCCGAGAATGGATCATTGGAAAGCAGACAAATGGGTCATGCAGTATCTTCAAAGAACACAACATTGCATGCTCA
The DNA here is from genome assembly GCA_035236585.1 of Warburgia ugandensis. Classification (NCBI taxonomy): domain Eukaryota; kingdom Viridiplantae; phylum Streptophyta; class Magnoliopsida; order Canellales; family Canellaceae; genus Warburgia; species Warburgia ugandensis. The sequence goes on along the minus strand of CP141127.1, from coordinate 10,314,015 downwards.
CATATAGGAGGTCGAATAAGCTAGAGATCATTGGGTATTTGGATTCTGACTTTGCTAGATGCTAAGACAGTCATAGATCCACTTCAGGCTATATCTATCTAATTGTTGGAGGAGCTATCTCTTGGAAGAGTGCTAAGTAGACGCTCATTGCTTCTTCCACCATGGCAGCTGAGTTTATGGCATGTTATGAGGCATCCAATCATTAATATGGATGGAATTTTGTCACAGGGCTATGAATTATGGATAGAATTAAAAGGCCACTTAAGTTATTTTGTGACAATAAGTCAGCAAATTTATATTCCAACAACAACAGGAGCTCTACGAAGTCAAAGTATATAGACATCAAGTTCCTAATTGTTAAAGAAAGAGTTCATAGTGGTCAAGTGTCTATATAGCATATTGGAAAAAACTCCATGATTGCGAATCTGCTTACTAAGGGGCTACCACCCAAGGTCTTTCACGGGAATACTGCTCATATGGGTGTTGTATCATTTGATGATATACTGGATTAGTGGTAGTTTGTATTTATATGCTTTTCTATTTTAGACACATCTTGGGCTTATGGATATTTTCTGCAGAAATAAAGTATTCAGTTTTATTTTCACTTTGATTTGGTTTTAATATGATCTCATAAGAAATAAAGATGGACCAGTTGGAAATAGGCATGCTTAGATCACATTGCATGTAATTTTCATGCTACACATCCATACTTGATCTATATCATTTGATTATGTTAATATACGTGACCATGGATGAATTTAGTTACGATATATGTAACAAAGATCGCCTTAATCCTATGTTAGCATAATTAATGGACGAGATTGTTCAGAGATGTTTTTTTTTTTTTTTTATGATAGCAAAATTTTGAGCTCATAAGGTTATATTGTGATATACAATTATAAAGTAATATATATATATATATAGTTCAAGTGGGAGATTAAAGTCCAAGTGGGAGATTGTTAGATATTGTATGTATATATGTGTATATATATATATATTGTATATTATATGCTATCATATGGGTTTGGCCTAAATTAAAGTGATCTAATAAGTTTTAAGGTTAAGTAGGCCAAAGTCATCTAAAAAGGTATGAGTTTTATTATGTGTAGATATCTAATCTCTAATTTCTATTTTATGATGGGCTAAAATATGAAATAAGGAAAGGGGATACAGTTATAAAATGGTTATGGTCCCTAAATTATATGTATGATTCTTTTCTAACATCCCATCATCAGAAAAGAGAGAACACCATTCTTCAGGAAGTTCATACGCATCAATTTGGATCAGGAACCGTAAGGCTCAAGAATCACATTTGATCTCATAGATTCAAGTACACTTCCGCATCTAGTTTATTATTATTCTTGATGATTTTCATGGAGGATCTTTATGTGATGAAAGTTTTCATCAATAAAACAAAATACAATAAGAACAACATCATTTGGTACGTTACTTATATTGCAGGCTGTTATATGCATGAGACTAACACTCTACTTCTAGGCCCACAATGTCGACTGTATTGTGTGTTCAAACAACTAAAGTTGTAGATAGTAAAGAATCAACCTCATGGTTCGGGTCTACCCCTCATTGATGTCTTGTACACAATATATGGTTCCTCGTACCCTAAAAAAATGATGGTTCAGATTTTCTTGTTCTTTTTTCTAGAATCCATTAGAGTATATGGTTAAGATTTTTGCTAATTTGTGATGAGGCTTTAGTAGACAAGGCTTTGCAATTGTCCAATTAGGTTAGAAGGTCAAATCAGCAATAATGAAACAAATTCCACCTGTTACATTAGATGCTTCTTGTTTTCCATGTGGCATTAGTGGGTCCAAAAACTTGAGCGCTATTGGACGTGAACGCCGCAGCAATCCTCTATTAACCTTCCCATCAATGCATTTTAAGGAAGAAGATTGTAATATCCTCAAATTTAAGCATAAATTAATGATTTATTTAATAAATAAAATTTTAAAAATTTATACATAGAATTTGGTCCTAAAAATTTAAAAACTAGAAAGTACTTGTCGATAGGATTCCAACAACATAAAGAACACAAAAAACGGAGCTCAAATAAAGGAGTATGAGCTGTTGAAGTGTAAGGGCATTTTGGTAAATTATCAGAGCCTAAAATACAGCGGGCCAGTTTTGATAATGGCACCCCCTAACCACACTGCCTTATCAGATCCGGTATTTCACCAGCAAAATCGTCGGAGGAGAGGCGTAAAAAGGAAAGAGCCTCATTCCCCCTCCGCAAACGCAACCTTGTTTCCTAGGCTGCTCCTCAAGCAATCCACATCCCTTTCCATTGCACCACTGTTGTTCACCAAACCCTAGCCTCTGCAAAACTTAAGTTTTCCGACAAGTAAGGGACTTGGCGATGTCAAGACTCAGTCATCAATTCAAGGTAAGTCCAAACACATATTTTTTCCCTATTAATGAGTAGGCATGAAGTAGAAATGCATGGAAAACATAGGAAAAATGTAGTTTTTCCTGGAACTTTGGGTGCGCTACTGTTGGAGCATAAATCTACTGAGGAAACCATGTTAGATTTCAAATCAGACCGTTCATCTAGTGTATGAGAGACCCAAGATCAAACCCTTTAAATTTGAGAAAGATCCAATGGCTGGTATTGCCGAAAAATGTGAAAAACAGCACCTAGGGGAAATTTTAGGAACATGGAGAAAATCATAGAAAAATCATAGTTTTTGGAAAAATCAATGCAAAAGGATGATAAGAATCGAAACTAGACAAAATTTTGAGCAAAAGGGTGCAAAAACCAAGAGATTTGGACACCTGTAGGCTAGCCGGAGAGGACCGGAATTCAATTGTCTTCTCCGGTAACGACGAGAGCATCAGTGCTCTGGCGCTAATGCTGGGGCGCCCAGCAAGACGCTTGACGAAGATGCACAAAGGGCGTGCTCTCTCGTGCACATGGCGTCCGCACACACGAGAGCACCCGTAAGCGCTGTCACCTGGAGACAGGATGCACTGCGTCCTAGCTACCGCGACGCATGCAGTCGTGCATCCCCGTCACAAGGACGCACGCGACGCGTCCCTGTCATGCGTCGCAGAGACAGACATCTTTGTGGCATTGTTACGCCTGTATAAGCCGGTGTGAGAGCCAGGCCGCCAGTATAAACCAGTGTAAATGACCGACTAACCCCACCTATAAATTAATAAAGTTAATTTGAGGGGTATTTTCACTTAAAATTTGATTTTGAGAGCTATAGAGGTCCAAATCGCGATCAGAAAGAGGCATTGCGACTGTATTGACGACGCAGACCTAGATTTAACTTAAAAACTTATAAATGACCACTTTTAATTTAGAAAAAATTACAAAATAGTAATGTGGCATTGATAGGTGCATCCGAACATATAAGTTAAGGGGATTTTACGAGCGAACTGAGTGATCTCACATTGAGGTAGGTAACGACAATTAATGTTTTATTTTGATTTTCAAACTCTGCATGATTATAGCATCATAATTGATTGTGAATTTAAATTGCACTTAATAGTAATCGTTGATTTTGCTAGATTTAGAATTCAATACTATGATTGTTACTTGATTTTCAATCATGTATTAAATGGATTTATTAAAAATGATTTCATGAGAATGAAATTATCTATTATGTATAATTAAAAATTCCTTTCCTTTATTACATCACTGAAATTGATGGATTTGCATGAGAAAGAAAAGTAGAGACTTGGTGGCTAGTCCTTTTATAGGCTAACCTCGGGATGAGGAGTCTTGGGGATTGCGACCTACGAGTACTCTTAAGTTTTGGCATATATATGAGTTCCGTGTTTTTGTGTTTGATGACGGGTGCTCTCACCCGATGGGCGTCATGCTAAGAGGGATAGGGCCGGCCACCCTCCGAGATTTGTGATGTGATGAGATTGTGAAATGATAGACACCTGACCATAGATGGCATTCGGTAGGAGTTTGGTAACATGGATAGTCCACACTATCGGTCCAAGCCTTTCCATGAGGACGGACGCTAAGTATCTCGTTATGGTGTCGACGGGGAGCGGCGGTGGTTGAGACCCATGGAGGGTTGCCACTGCAGCATGACGATCCATACTCTTATTATGTGTGCTTGCATGATGAGCATGGTGATGGGATGGTATGCCTAGGTGTGACGACACTCAGAGGTTGGATATGAGTACTCATGATCAGAGATGCTAGTGTATACGACGCGTATGGGACCCATTACCTTAGGGTGCCCTTATTATTATTGTATGCACAATTACATTGATCATATCATGTTTTAAATCCGTGAAATGCATGTTTTAGCATACTTGAGAAATTGATACTATGTTGGCATGAGTTATAATGACTTTATTTCTGTTAATTTTGTCGTTACTGTTATTTCATCTTTATTACATTAATTGTCTATGTACTTACACAAGCAATAGCTTGCTGAGACATTACTTTGTTTTGCAATGCCTCAGATCTCGAGCGCGACATCAGGAAGGGCAAGACCATTGAGAAACCGTGATAGCAGTGGTGGATTCCTTTGATTAATAAACAGTGATGTGAGTTAATAGACAGGACTATCATTTGATTTTCTTTATGGAATGTATACTTTTAATTATGGATTTGATTAAGATAGTTATACATATGATAGATAAGTAATGGGATGTTATGATGGATAGACCCTGGGCCATATTATGATAGTGTTTTGGATATTTATTGTTTTGAAAATAAAGGCACCAATGCATTTAACGTTGGTAGACATGTGAATTGTTTTCAAATCTATTATCACGAAACTATATTATGTTTTAAATTATAATTGTGATATTTGGAAACAGAAAATAACACTCAGAGGTTTTCAAGAAATGTTGTAGTAAAATAATTAATAGAATCTTTTTAACATGGGATCCCGAATACGAATATTATTATATAAAAAAAATGTTATAAAAATCTGGGGTGTTACAGTTGGTATTAGAGCCCAGTTTAGTCCATCATAATCTTTACAAATGTCCATTTATGTGTGGGTAACAGTCCATAAACTGTAGTTAAAGAGGAACTAGGAGAGTGAAAGTTACACTTAATGGTATTTAAATTTTTGACAGATGGCTCCTCGAAGAAGGACAAGGTCTACCCCTGCTACACCAATTGCCTCACACGCTAAGTCCTCTAATCAAGGGGATCGAGATACCGAGTTAGTAAATAGGATAATGTTAGGGCTAGTACCACTCATATAGCAGCAGGTTATGACTGCTATTCACGCTACGAACCCTAACCCTATCCCATAGCCTCAAGTGGCACCTATGGTCTCATCTGTTCATTTCTCCCAGCCAGTGCAGGAACCACCAGCACTTAAGGCCACTGAGGGCGATGCTACTAGTGACCCTAAGAAGATAGATAAGCTATTAGAGAGATTTCAAAAGATGGTGTAACCCTTTTATGGCGATGGTGACACTGAGGAGGCAGAGTGATGGCTATTTGAGGCTGAAAGGACATTTGGCGCTATGAAGATTGCACCAGAGGATCAAGTTAGAGTAGCCGCCTACCTACTAAAGGGTGAGGCAGGCTTTTGGTGGCAGACCTTTACACTTACACAACCAGATCCTACTAAGACAATGACATGGGCAGCCTTTAAACAGGCTTTTGACACTCAATACTTTCCATCCCATGCACTACAATCATTGAAGAAAGAGTTTCCCACCTTGGAGCAGAGAACATGACGGTTCAGCAGTATCTGAACCGATTTACCCAACTGAGGAGGTTTTCACCTCACGCGCTTACCTCAAACAAGGAGGCAACAAATAGATTTGTGGATGGGTTGCACCTTTGTTGAGAGATCGAGTGATTACTTCGCGACCCACTTCCGTGCGAGATGCAGCTAACATGGCTTCCATGCTAGAGAAGAACTCTCTTAGGACTAGAGGGGGTGCGTACCAGCCCACTAAAGGCAAGAGACCATATGCTGTATGCAAACACATGGTGCATCAGGTCACCAACCGCAGGCCAAGTTTAAGAGAGACACAGAGAGGAAGAAATGTGATAGGTGCAAGGGTTGGCACCCTGGGCGAGGGTGCAATAGATCCGACAGGCCACAGCATCAGAGGCAGCCCCAACCACAGCGACGGCACCATGCACCTTTCCAGAGACAGCCATACAGGTGTTTCAACTGTAGAGATGTAGGCCACCTCATTAAGGACTGTCCTAAGGGGTAGAGAGAGAGGTAGACCAAGGTGGGTACAGAGACAGCTACCTCGCCACGTAGCCAGGGACGAGTATTTGCCATCACATTAGGACAGGTGCAGGCATCACACCAGGTCGTTGAAGGTACTCTTCTAGTCTCAGATCAACATGTCAGGGCTCTTTTTGACATAGGGTTCGCTAATTATTTTATATTATGCATTTTTGCATCTTGCCTTGATGTATGTGTGCATAAATTAGCATTTGGGTTAGATACCAGTAAAGACGACCGAGTATCTTCGAGAGATACCTGTAGAGATATCAGGTGTGAGGATGGACTCTGACTTCATTTTACTAGACATGGTAGACTACGATATTATTTTTGGAATAGATTGGTTAGCCAACTATTGGGCTACTATAGATTGCCATAAGAAGCGGATCACTTTTCTTATACCTGGGCAACCAGAAATAGTGTTCCAGGGTAGGAAAGATCAGTCATGTACATGCATCATTTCTGCTATGAAGGCAGCACAATTTTATTCACAAGGGTGTAACGCGTTCCTCGCGTATGTGACTATTGAGAACAAGAAGCAACCACAGCTTGATGATATTGATGTTGTTTGTGAATTTGTTGATGTCTTCCCTGAGGAGTTACAAGGATCGCCGCCGAGCAGGGAGATTGACTTTACCATTGACTTGGTGCCGGGTACATCGCCTATCTCTAAGACACCATACAGAATGGCTCCAGTAGAGTTGAGAGAACTTAAGGTGCAGTTGCAAGAGTTATTGGATAAGGGCTTCATCAGGCCGAGTGGATTACCATGGGGAGCACTAGTCCTTTTTGTAAAGAAAATGGACGGATCACTAAGACTATGCATTGATTATCGGTTGTTAAATAGTGTTACTATCAAGAACTGATACCCCTTGCCACGCATAGATGATTTGCTTGATCATCTCTAATCAGCACAAGTGTTCTCCAAGATAGACCTAAGGTTGGGATATCATCAGCTGAGGGTTAGAGAAGAGGATATCTCGAAGACTGCTTTTAGGAGTCGCTATGGGCATTATGAGTTCATAGTGATGCAGTTTTGATTAACGAACCACCTGCAGTGTTCATGGATCTAATGAACTGTGTTTTCCGAGCTTATTTGGATAAGTTCGTGATTGTATTCGTTGATGACATCGTGATTTATTCGCCTAGTCAGGAGGCACACCGGGAGCACCTCCACACGGTATTGGACACACTTTGTCGACACCAGTTGTATGCTAAGTTCAGTAAGTGTAATTTTTGGTTAGATCAAGTGCAGTTCTTAGGCCACGTTGTATCTAAAGATGGAGTGGACGTGGATCCATCGAAGGTTGAGGCAGTACTACATTGGGAGAGGCCTGAGACAGTGACTGAGATACGCAGTTTTCTTGGATTGGCAGGATATTATTGTCGTTTTATAGAAGGATTCTCTAAGATTGCGTTACCATTGACCGCCCTGACCAGGAAGGACAATCAATTCATTTGGATTGATTCTTGCGAGGAGAGCTTCCAGGAGCTCAAGAGGAGGCTTACCACGGCCCCAGTATTAATCTTACCATCAGGTGTAGGTGGTTATGTGGTTTATTGCGACGCTTCTGGTAAGGGATTAGGAGCAGTGTTGATGCAACATGGGAAGGTAATTGCCTATGCGTCAAGACAGCTGAAGACACATGAGGTGAATAACCCAACGCATGATTTGGAGTTCGCAACAATAGTATTTGCTTTGAAGTCCTTGAGACATTATCTTTATGGTGAGAAGTTTGATGTATTCACAGATCATAAGAGCCTCAAGTATTTCTTCACTCAGAGTGATTTGAACATGAGGCAGCGTAGATGGATGGAGTATCTCAAGGACTTCGACTTCACCATACAGTACTATCCTGGGAAGGCTAACGTCATTGCAGATGTCCTGATTAGGAAGTCTAGAATAATGATTGCCAATTTATCGGCTCGGTCTAAGTTCTTCGACAGGATCTTAGAGGCACAGGACAAAGATAAAGAGACACAGGATCTGATGGAGGGGTTAGATTCAAGGGTAGATTGGTAGTGCTGGCAGATGATGAATTGAGGTATGCGTTACTTCAGGAAGCACACCAGTCCCCGTCTACAATTCATCCTAGAGGTATAAAGATATATCAGGATCTCAGGAGGCATTTCTGGTGGAATGATATAAAGAAGGATGTTGGAGAGTGCGTTGCACGGTGTCTGACATGTCAGTAAGTCAAGGCTGAGCATCAACGTCCATCAGGACTACTCCAGACACTGGACCTTCCTGAATGTAAGTGGGATCATATCACCATGGACTTTATTGTGGGTCTTCCGAGGACCGTTAGCGGCCACGACATGATATGGGTTGTTGTAGACAGGTTGACCAAGTCCGCTCATTTTCTTCCTATCAGACAGAATCAGATAGTGAACAGCTTAGCGAAATTATATGTTAAGGAAATCATGAGTCTACATGGAGTTCCCTTGACAATTATATCGGATTGAGATACTCGGTTTACCTCAAAATACTGAAAGAGCGTGCAAGAGGCATTAGGATTGAGACTAAAATTTAGCATAGCATTCCATCCTCAGACAGACAGACAAAGCGAGAGAACCATCCAGACTATTGAGGATATGTTGTGAGCTTGTGTTATGGATTGGAAGAATAGCTGGGAAGATCATTTACCCTTGGTGGAATTTGCCTATAATAATAGTCATCACGCAAGTATTGGCATGGCTCTATATGAGGCACTTTATGGCAGACCTTGTCGGTCACCCTTATGTTGGAGTGATATAGGAGAAAGACGCGTGGTGAAGTCTAAGTTAGTGGAAGAGTGTGCAGAGAAAGTCTAACTCATTTGAAAGAGATTATTGACAGCTCACATTCGACAGAAAAGTTATGCAGATAAGAGGCGAAAAGACTTGGAGTTCGTTGAAGGTGAGCATATATTCTTGACGATCTCTCCCATTAAAGGAGTGTTGAGGTTTGGAAATAAAGGGAAGCTTAGCCCCAGGTATATTGGACCTTTTGAGATATTACGCAGAGTTGGGTCAGTAGCATACCAGCTAGCCTTACCGCCACAGTTGACAAATGTACATGACGTCTTCCATGTTTCCATGCTGAAGAAATACATGCCAGATCCCTCACACATGTTAGAGCAGATTCTAGGAGAGTTACAGCCTGATATGACGTTCGAGCAGGGACCAGTGCGCATATTGGATACGAAAGTCAAGGAGTTAAGAAATAAAGCCATTACACTAGTCAAAGTCCTTTGGTAGCTTCATTCATTACAGGAGACTACCTGGGAAACAGAAGAAGACATGCAAAGGATCCACCAGAGTTATTTACATAAAGGTATGTAGCAAAATTTAGAGGATGAAATTTTTATAAGATGGGAAGGATGTAATATCCTCAATTTTAAGTATAAATTAATGACTTATTTAATAAATAAAATTAAAAAAAATTTATACATAGAATTTGGACCTAAAAATTTAAAAACTAGAAAGTACTCGTCGACAGGATTCCAACGACATAAAAAAACACGAAAAACGGAGCTCAAATAAAGGAGTTATGAGCCGTTGAAGTGCAAGGGCATTTTGGTAAATTACCAGAGCCCGAAATACAGTAGGCGAATTTTGATAATGGCACCCCCTAACCACATTGCCTTATCAGATCTGGTGATTTTGCCTACAAAATTGTCAGAGGGGAGGCGTAAAAAGGGAAGAGCCTCATTCCCCCTCCGCAAACGCAACCTTGTTTCCTAGGCTGCTCCTCAAGCAACCCACATCCCTTTCCATCGGCAAGCAAGGGACTTGGCAACGTCAAGACTCAGTCATCAATTCAAGGTAAGTCCAAAAGCATATTTTTTCCCTGTTAATGAGTAGGCATGAAGTACAAATGCATGGAAAACATAGGAGTTACAATATCGATATTGTAACTCTTATATCTTACTTTATTGCTAATGGCTAGAGGTAATTACTATTCATTCAATTAATTTGCTTCTGTTTTATTCTAATTTTCTATAAACATAGTGGAAATGGTTTACATGTGGTATCAAATCATGATAATTCCTCTACTGAGCAATTTTGGATCTTTCTGTTTCATAAATCATTGTGATCGATCAAATGGGAGTCTAGTGATAACCAGATCAAAAAGGCAAACTTGTTTTGCTTTCATCGTTGATTACAAACTAAACACCCGATCAGAACAAAACACTAGGGGTGGCAAAATATGACACGACACGATAACACGACTCAAACCCGACACGAATTTAGTGGGTTCAGGTAGAGTCTTATCTTGTTCGTGTCATTTTCGGGTCAACCCGAAATTGACACGGCAAAAATCATGTCGTGTTCGGGTCAATCAATGTGACCTGTCGTGTCGACCTATTTGACACGTGACCTATTTATTCATCTTCATCACCTTGATGCTTGATCCATCTAAGGTTCAACCTACGGTTGAAAATAGGACAGTTCCGAACTTCCGGTTCATCTGTAACCGTCATATACCAAATGCAATATAGGACGATTCATCTGGAACCGTCCTATATTCTTCAACAGGTAATATAGGACGGTTCTTCTCGAACCATCCTATATTCCTTCTAATTAGAAAATGAACTCCAAAACTACAAAAAAAATGGAACTGAGGGACCTTCATGGGGTCCACCACTTTGCTTAACTACATGGAAGTCAAGCACCCTCTGCTTGAACAACTAAAATATAGCAAATTTGCGGTCAAACTGACCCAATTATCATCCCATGAATTGAAGAATTGCAGTCGAGATTTCGAGGCTAGTGTCTTCTTAAAAAGTGTTGGAATCATTTCTACGAAACATTTCAATCAGGTAAACACAAAAAGTAATTTCTCCATCGGGTATAACAATGGTGGTCTTTGTTTACTTTGTCGCTATACCTAGAGGCGTTGGCCGCCTCTTTCATTGCTGTACCACACAGAGTTGGCCGCCTCTTTCATTGCTTCGTGTGTGATGAGACTGTTGGGGACTCAACAATATAGGACGGTTCCAGAAGAACCGTCCTATATTCATAAAGACACTAATGACTAAACATGACGGTTCCAACAGAACCGTCCTATTTTACTAGTGAATATAGGATGGTTCCAGGAGAACCATCCTATATTACTTGTGAATATAGGACGGTTCTAGCCGAACCGTCCTATATCAAGATTCAGATTTCCTTGAATTAGACGTTTTGTGCTCCAAAATTATCTTCCATTCAATAATTCTAGCCATTGATTTCATCATTGGTAAAATAAGTTGTCAAAATTTTTATCATCTATTTTATAACTAAAAGTATACATCGTACTCCTTTGCATAGTGTTGGCAGATCAGTATTGAAACAAAGATAGCACATACATTGAAACAATGTACTTCAATCAAAAGAAAAACAAAACACATCCATTGAAATGAACTGATCTTTGTATCATATTTGAGTAAAATGTATATACATGAATGATAATATTCATTCATTTACATCACTGAACTACAAATTAAAATTCATAATATGATTTGTCCATTCCATTCTAATATCATCTAAATCCAACTGGGAGTAACTCTTGGGTCCCAAATCCGCCTGCAAGAAATATATAATAACTTAGTTCAGAGATCAGACATATAATCTTGGATTCAGTCAGGAAATATACAAATCAAAAGTGTAATAACATTAGTCAGTAAGTCTAACTGTCCAAGTGTTACCTTTCTCAATTGTGAGACTGTAACTCCATTACAAATGAGGGTTCTCATGTATCTAAGAACATAATATCCACAGTCCCAGTCTGATTTTTGTTTAGGGCACTACAGAACAATGCCACCAAAGAAAATAGAAAAGGTTCAAAATATAATTTCCAATAAGTTCAGGTTTAAAATTATATCAAAGAGTCTAAAGCTCAATAATTAGTAAACCATACCTTGGCCTTCTTCCAGTTGAGTTTTGGTGGGTGGTAATGCCTTCCCTCTCAGCCCATTTATACCATGCTCTACACATATAAAAAGACAGAGCATATATGTAATTAACTCATCTCAATTGAGTATCAGCTTAAAAACTAAACAAACTTATGTAAGCAACTCATACTGTCATACTCAATTCAATAGTTGTTTTGTTGAGGTTGAGAATGAGTAAAGTAAGTGTTATGTATTTAACTCATCTGATCTCAGTTGAAGATCAGCTTAAAAAGCAAAGTTATGTAAGTAACTCATACTCAATTCAAAAGTTGTTGAGGAATCAGGATAAATAAAGAAAGAGTCATGTAATTAACTCATTAGGTAAGAGTGAGTGAATGAGAATAGAAACAGTTATGTAATTAACTCAGTAGCTTGAAAATGATTATAGAAAGAGTTATGCAATTATCTCATTAGTGGATAATGATTATAGGAAGGGTCTGAAGGGAATAATTATTAGTTATGTAATTAACTCATTAGGTATTTAGGTGAGGTGAGAATGAAAATAGAGAATAGGAGTTATGTGTTGAATTAACACAAATGTTGAATGATATTACTAAGGGAGTTACTAAATTTTACTCTACATGAATGATGGATCATGGATGAATGAGTTATTCTCAATCTATTATCATCAATTGGTAGTTAGAAATGAGAAACAAATATTGAGTTATATGAGTTGGATACATGATATTCATGAATTTGATAAAAAAGAGATATATTAGATCAATTGTTGTTTGGTGATGACATGTGAAATTAACATAAGAAAATCATTAGCATTTATAATTTTATACAATATATGACAGTTAGTTAATCTCTCAATTCACTTGTACTTATACAAGTTACAAAACTTGGTTAACTAATTTTCTACTAAGTGTAACTTGTAAGTTTATAACTGACAATGCGTAGCTAATCTTAAAATGATTGATAAGAAAATTAGAGACAGTGTGTAGGTGTAGTTAAGTCTTAGGTTATAACTTATAGTTATAGGCTTATAGCAAACAACCACCAGCCAGGTCTATAAGACGGTTCTTCAAAAACCGTCTTATATTAAAATATAGGATGGTTCATCTGGTACTGTCTTATATTACGTTTAGTCATGTAATATTACATGTTACTTTCTGCTGAAGTGGATTCACTTCAAAATGCCTACCTGTCCTTGTAGTAGATTCACTTTCTCCCCCTTTCCTTTCAAATGAAAAATGTTTTAAATATTGCGGGAAGAAATGGCGCCCAAATTTCGGCAACTGCTTCAATGCATTTTCCCTCTATTAAAGGCTCTCTTCTTGCCTTCATTTTCCACTCATCCCCTTCTTTCCCTGAATTCTTAGTGCTTTCAATCAAAAATGGGAAAACAAGATCAAATCACAAGCCCTGAAACCAACAAACCCCTCCCAAAACTTCAG